>CM038670.1:82995460-84415925 GCA_021605145.1 Aegilops bicornis
GATTCTTAACAAATTAGTATTTTCAATTTGTTCAAATAATAATTAAGGTGAAGCAGGGTCAGGAACAATGAATCTCTTTATGATAAACAGATCCATGCTTAAGGATTGGATTAACGCAGTTCCTGAAAGATATCGTGCCAACAGAAAGATCTCGTTCCCGTAGATTCCGTTCGTTCCAGCAATCGTGCCGGACCCTTCTTTCCTCTTATACGGATTGGGAAAGTATTTCTATTAGACGTATATTCTTAAACACATGACACCTTAGGCGCACATTTTATTCGTTTTTTTCTGTTCTGGCTCGGTTATTCCATCTAGCCGAGTAGCCAAGTAGTACCGAAGGAGTATCTCCGAGTTAAGGAGTACCGAAGGGGCGAACCAGAAGGGACATCGTTCGAGCTTTAGTTAAGCGACTCATAAGAGGATCAATGGGCCATTCGGTTTGTAGCCATACCGTATAGAGTGAAAAATGCCTTTTTTTGGAAGTAGCTAGATTCAAGCAAGCATCTTTTTTGAGTTTCCATGGATCTCTCCGACGAAGTAGCGGAAGCATGAAGCAACGGCTTGAAAGTTACAGACTGAGTCAAGTGACCTGTTTTTGTCACATGATCCAGAATTGCTTCAGTTTTACGCTTACGCTTAAGGGAAGAAATGTTCTTGGTGGATGCAGGCCCTGGTACCCCAAAAATTTGTATGCAAGATGAGCTTGTGGATTTGTTTCTGTCTTTTGTTGAATCTTTTTCATCTTTTGGAAAAAATAAGTCTCTTCGCTTGAATTTTAGAACTTAGAATTTATTACCCAAACCAAATACGACGAGTAGTGGGGTCCTGAGCTAAGCAGACCATTGACTTGACATGACCGTAATACATACAGGAAATCCTATAGGGGTAGAAATGCTACATGAAAAAAATTCCCCTATATGCTGTTAGATGTACTGCAAAAAGGTCAAGTTAAAGAAATATTAGGAAAATTGTTTCGGCTGTCTGTGCTATCATTTTTCTGGAAGCTTTTAAGTAAGTCTTGAATTAAGAATTCTCACAATAACAGGGTCTACTCGATGTTAATTAGGCGTAAATGAAACTTTAGCAAAAATCTCGAAGCGGCAACTGGGGCGGGGTGGAGGAGAGAAGGGGCGTGCGGTGGGGCGTGGGCGCGCACCGGCGAGCCGGGGCGCAGCCGAGCGTGGATGTGTGCGCATGCACAGCGGCGACGAGTGGCCAGGGGGCGGATGTGGTCGGCGCGGCAGTCGATCGACGACGGAGTGCAGGGGGAGCAAGAGGCCGGTGGCGAGCGCTAGAAGGATCCTACGACAGTGGATCGATAACGGGGCGAGCGGGAGACGGAGGAGGGGCTCACATCGAGCAGTAGAGGAGCTTGGGGAGGCCGGAACGGGTCGTGGTGGTCGTGGCCGGCGGCCTGCCGGCGTTGGAGGGCGTCGGAGCGGGGCGACTCGCTGGGAGCGGTCGTGGCCGGGTTCGGTGCGCACCGGCGGGACCCCGCCGGCATGGTCCGGTGACGAGGTGGACTCGGCGAGGGGCGCCAGCCTGGTGGCGGGGACGGGAGGCGCTGCCCCGATCCAGTCGAGGGAGGTGAGAGGAGGGGCGTGGATGAGTCCGGGAGGGGCGGCGGCCTTAGCGGAGCGGCGGCGAGGGGGCGCCGTTGCGCCCCGATCCGGATCGGGAGGGAGCGAGAGGAGCGAGGCGTGAGGGGAGAGTGGAGGGGTCGATCCCGATCTAGGGGGAATCGGGGGAGGGAGTGGGGTGAGTGGGTAGCGGTTTAGGGTTCGAGGGATAGAGACCATATAGGCCAGGGGAGGTGCGGGGTGGGCCGACCGAAGTGGCCAACTGGGCCTGTCTGTTGGGTCGGTTGGCCCGGGGGGGCTTCTCTCTTTCTTTCTTTTGTTTATTGTTTTGTCTTTTTCCCTTTATTTATTTTTCCTTTACCTATTTCTATTATTCCCAATATATTTTAGTTTTAGCAAAACTCAAAACTTTTAACAATTTTAGTATATGTAATTATGCCACATACCGAACATTTTAGTTTTGATGTTTGGAATGTTTTGATGTTTGTTAATAATCCAAATTTGAATTCGAATCGCTTTCGAACTAACACGAGATTAGAAGTAGTAACCGAGGTGACGTGGCATCATTAGCAAAGGTTTACTGTAGCTTGATTATCCGGGCGTCACATCACCGCCCCCTACTACTCCCACCGCTGGCCAGGCCATCCCTCTACTCGCCCACACCCCCTGTTATTCTGCGGCGACAACAACCTCACACCGCAGCCGAACCAGTGAACCCTTGTACTCCTCTTCACGTGGGCATCCACTGCTACTTCTTCCCCGGCTCCGCGTCGTCCCCTTCCTAGGCCTCGCCGTCGTCCACCACCGTGGTGCTCTCGGCGCGGCGTGGTCAATGTGGTCAACGACCGAATTCCATCGGAAGAGTACTGTACATGGAGAGGCTGACAGCTGGGTCCACGGCAGCCGCAAGGAAGTGCCTCCTTATTACGCGGAAAATAATGATTCCTCCGCCTGATAGCAGGGACCCACCGGACGGGCAACCGTATTTCGCGAAAATAACGTTTCCTCCTGTTGGGGAACGTTGCAGAAAATCAAATTTTTTCCTACGGTTTCACCAAGATCCATCTATGAGTTCTACTAAGCAACGAGTCAAGAGAGAGAGTTTGCATCTACATACCACTTGTAGATCGAGTGCAGGCGTTCGAGGGAGTGGTGATGATGGAGTCATTCCCAACGTGATTCCGATCACCGATGACCAAGTGCTGAACGGACAGCACCTCCGTGTTCAACACACGTACGGGACGATGGCGTCTCCTCCGTCTTGATCCAGCAAGGATGAAGGAGAGGTTGAGGAAGACAACTCCAATGGCAGCACGATGGCGTGGTGCAGTTGGTCTGGCAGTTCTCCGTGAGGGCTTCGCCAAGCTTCGCGTGGAGAAAGAGAGGTGTTGGGGAGGGAGGCTGCGCCTTCAATGGTGTGTGCAGCCCTCCCCCACCCCTCTATTTATAGGAGGAGAGGGCAGGGGGCCGGCCATCTAGGGAAACCCTAGATGGGCGGCGGACAAAGGGAGGAGGGAGGGTGGCTTGCCCCCCAAGCTAGAGGCGCCCCTTTAGGTTTCCCCTCCCAGGCCCTAGCCGCATGGGCCTAGGTGGGGAGGTGCGCCCAGCCCACCAGGGGCTGGCTCCCTCTCCCACTTAGCCCATGTGGCCCCCCCGGGAGGGGTGGCCCCTCCCGGTGGACCTCCGGAACTCTCCCGGTGGCCCCGGTACATTACCGGTATACCCCCTAAACTTTCCGGAGTCTGTTTACCACTTTCCATATATAAATCTTTACCTCCGGACCATTCCGGAACTCCTCGTGACGTCCCGGATCTCATCCGGGACTCCGAACAACATTCGGTAATCACATACTTGTCTTCCTATTAACCCTAGCGTCACCGAACCTTAAGTGTGTAGACCCTACGGGTTCGGGAGACATGCGAGACATGACCGAGGCGACCTCAGGTCAATAACCAACAGCGGGATCTGGATACCCATGTTGGCTCCCACATGCTCCTCGATGTTGTCATCGGATGAACCATGATGTCAAGGGTTCGAGCAACCCCGTATTCTATTCCCTTTGTCAGACGGTATGTTACTTGCCCGAGACTCGATCGTCGGTATCCCAATACCTCGTTTAGTCTCGTTACTGGCAAGTCACTTTACTCGTACCGTAATGCATGATCCCGTGACCAGGCACTTGGTCACTTTGAGCTCATTATGATGATGCACTACCGAGTGGGCCCAGTGATACCTCTCCGTCATACGGAGTGACAAATCCCTGTCTCGATCCGTGTCAACCCAACAGACACTTTCGGAAATACCTGTAATGCACCTTTATAGTCACCCAGTTACGTTGTGATGTTTGGTACACCCAAAGTATTCCTATGGCATCCGGGATTTACACGATCTCACGGTCTAAGGAAGAGATACTTGACATTGGAAAAGCTCTAGCAAAACGAACTACACGATCTTTGTGCTATGCTTAGGATTGGGTCTTGTCCATCACGTCATTCTCCTAATGACGTGACCCCGTTGTCAATGACATCTGATGTCCATAGTCAGGAAACCATGACTATCTGTTGACGAACGAGCTAGTCTACTAGAGGCTTACTAGGGACGTATTGTAGTCTATGTATTCACACGTGTATTACGATTTCCGGATAATACAGTTATAGCATGAATAAAGACATTTATCATGAACAAGGAAATATAACAATAATGCTTTTATTATTGCCTCTAGGGCATATTTCCAACAGTCTCCCACTTGCACTAGAGTCAATAATCTAGTTACATTGTGATGAATCGAACACCCATAGAGTCTTGGTGTTGATCATGTTTTGCCATGGAAGAGGTTTAGTCAATGGATCTGCGACATTCAGATCCGTATGCACTTTACAAATTTCTATGTCTCCATCTGAACATTTTCACGGATGGAGTTGAAGCGACGCTTGATGTGCCTGGTCTTCTTGTGAAACCTGGGCTCCTTGGCAAGGGCAATAGCTCCGGTGTTGTCACGAGAAGAGTTTGATCGGCCCCGACGCATTGGGTATGACTCCTAGGTCGGTGATGAACTCCTTCACCCAAATTGCTTCATGCGCTGCCTCCGAGGCTGCCATGTACTCCGCTTCACATGTAGATCCCGCCATACGCTTTCGCTTGCGGCTGCACCAGCTTCTTGCTCCACCATTCAACATATACACGTATCCGGTTTGTGACTTAGAGTCATCAGATCCGTGTCGAAGCTAGCATCGGCGTAACCCTTTACGGCGAGCTCTTCGTCACCTCCATAAGCGAGAAACATGTCCTTTGTCCTTTTCAGGTACTTGGGATATTCTTGACCGCTGTCCGGTGTTCCTTGCCGGGATTACTTTGGTACCTTCCTACCAAACTTACGGCAAGGTTTACATCAGGTCTGGTACACAGCATGGCATACATAATAGATCCTATGGCTGAGGTATAGGGGATGACACTCATATCTTCTTTATCTTTTGCCGTGGTCGGGCATTGAGCTGAGCTCAATCTCACACCTTGCAACACAGGCAAGAACCCCTTCTTGGACTGATCCATTTTGAACTTCTTCAAAATCTTATCAAGGTATGTGCTTTGTGAAAGACCTATGAGGCGTCTCGATCTATCCCTATAGATCTTGATGCCTAATATATAAGCAGCTTCTCCAAGGTCCTTCATTGAAAAACACTTATTCAAGTAGGCCTTAATGCTGTCCAAGAATTCTATATCATTTCCCATCAAAAGTATGTCATCTACATATAATATGAGAAATGCTCTGAGCTCCCACTCACTTTCTTGTAAACGCAGGCTTCTCCATAAGTCTCAAGCATAAACCCAAACGCTTTGATCATCTCATCAAAGCGAATGTTCTAACTCCGAGATGCTTGCACCAGCCCATAAATGGATCATTTGGAGCTTAAATAATTTGTTAGCATCCTTAGGATCGACAAAACCTTCCGGCTACATCATATACAGCTCTTCCTTAAGATAACCGTTAAGGAATGCTTTGTTTTGGCGATCCATCTGCCATATCTCATAATCATAGTATGCGACAATTGCTAACATGATTCGGGCGGACTTAAGCTTCGCTACGGGAGAGAAAGTCTCATCGTAGTCAATCCCTTGAACTTGCCGATAACCCTTAGCGACAAGTCGAGCTTTATAGATGGTGACATTACCATCCGCGTCTGTCTTCTTCTTAAAAAATCCATTTGTTTTCTATCGCTCGCCAGTCATCGGGCAAGTCAGTCAAAGTCCACACTTTGTTTTCATACATGGATTCTATCTCGGACTTCATGGCTTCTAGCCATTTGTTGGAATCTGGGCCCGCCATCGCTTCTTCATAGTTCGAAGGTTCACCGTTGTCTAACAACATGATTTCCGTGACAGGGTTGCCGTACCACTGCAGTGCGGAACGTGTCCTAATGGACCTACGAGGTTCATTAGCAACTTGATCCAAGTACCTTGATCATCATCATTAATTTCCTCTTCAGTTGGTGTAGGCATCACAGGAACACTTTCCTGAGCTGCACTACTATCCTGTTCAAGAGGTAGTACTTCATCAAGTTCTACTTTCCTCCCACTTACTTCATTCGAGAGAAACTCTTTTTCCAGAAAGGTTCCGTTCTTGGCAACAAAAATCTTGCCCTCGGATCTTAAGTAGAAGGTATACCCAATGGTTTCTTCAGGGTATCCTATGAAGACGCATTTTTCCGACTTGGGTTCGAGCTTTTCAGGTTGAAGTTTCTTGACATAAGCATCGCATCCCCAAACTTTTAGAAACGACAGCTTAGGTTTCTTCCCAAACCATAATTCATACGGTGTCGTCTCAACGGACTTAGACGGTGCCCTATTTAAAGTGAATGTAGCTGTCTCTAGGCGTATCCCCAAAATGATAGCGGTAAATCGGTAAGAGACATCATAGACCGCACCATATCCAATAGAGTGCGATTACGACGTTCGGACACACCATTACGCTGAGGTGTTCGGTAGCGTTAGTTGTGAAACGATTCCACATTTTCTTAAGTGTGTACCAAATTCGTGACTTAAATATTCTCCTCCATGATCTGATCGTAAGAATTTTATCTTTCGGTCACGTTGATTCTCTACTTCATTCTGAAATTCCTTGAACTTTTCAAATGTCTCGGACTTGTGTTTCATCAAGTAGACATACCCATATCTACTCAAATCATCTGTGAGAGTGAGAACATAACGATATCCTCCATGAGCCTCAACGCTCATTGGACCGCACACATCGGTATGTATGATTTCCAACAAGTTGGTTGCTCGCTCCATTGTTAGGAGAACGAAGTCTTGGTCATCTTGCCCATGAGGCATGGTTCGCATGTGTCAAATGATTCATAATCTAAAGACTCCAAAAGTCCATCAGCATGGAGCTTCTTCATGCGCTTGATACCAATGTGACCAAGGCGGCAGTGCCACAAGTATGTGGGACTATCGTTATCAACTTTACATCTTTTGGTATTCACGCTATAAACATGTGCAATACTACGCTCGAGATTCATTAAGAATAAACCATTGACCATCAGAGCATGACCACAAAACATATCTCTCATATAAATAGAACAACCATTATTCTCGGATTTAAATGAGTAGCCATCTCGCATTAAACGAGATCCAGATACAATATTCATGCTCAAACTTGGCACCAAATAACAATTATTAAGGTTCATAACTAATCCCGTAGGTAAATGAAGAGGTAGCGTGCGACGGCGATCACATCGACTCTGGAACCATTCTGACGCGCATCGTCACCTCGTCCTTTGCCGGTTACGCTTATTCCGCAGCTCCTGCGATGAGTTACAAATGTGAGCAACGGCACGGTATCAAATACCGGGAGTTACTACGAGTCTTGGCAAAGTACACATCAATTACATGTATATCAGATATACCTTTGGCGTTGCCGGCCTTCTTGTCCGCTAAGTATTTGGGGCAGTTCCGCTTCGATGACCCCTCCTTGCAATAAAAGCACTGGGTCTCGGGTTTGGGTCCATTCTTTGACTTCTTCCGGCAACTTGCTTGCAGGGCGCGGCAACCTCCTTGCCGTCCTTCTTGAAGTTCTTCTTGCCCTTGCCCTTCTTGAACTTAGTGGTCTTATTGACCATCAACACTTGATGTTCTTTCTTGATTTCAACCTCGGCTGACTTGACATAGAGAACACTTCAGGAATGGTCTTTACCATCCCACGCATGTTGTAGTTCATCACAAAGCTCTTGTAGCTTGGTGGGAGCGATGGAGGATTCTGTCAATGACCGCCTCATCGGGGAGGTTAATGTTCATTGGGTCATACGGTTGTGCAACCCGGACATCTTCAAGATGTGCTCCTTGTAACTGTTTTCCTCCATCTTACAACTATAGAACTTGTCGGAGATGTCATATCTCTCGACCGGCGTGAGCTTGGAAACCAAGTTTCAGCTCCTCGAACATCTCATATGCTCCGTGATGCTCAAAAGCGCTTTTGGAGCCCGGTTCTAAGCTGTAAAGCATGCCGCCTTGAACGAGGGAGTAATCATCGGTGTGAGTTTGCCAAGCATTCATAATGTCTTGGTTCTTCGGGATGGGGCGTCACCTAGCGGTCCTTCTAGGACATATTGTTTCCTGGCAGCTATGAGGATGATCCTCGGGTTCCGGACCAGTCCGTATAGTTGCTGCCGTAATCTTTCGACTTGGTTTTCTCTAGGAACGCGTTGAAGTTCAAGTTGACATGAGCGTTGGCCATTTGATCTACAAGACATATTATGCAAAAGTTTTAGACTAAGTTCATGATAATTAAGTTCATCTAATCAAATTATTTCAATGAACTCCCACTCAGATTAGACATCCCTCTAGTCATCTAAGTGTTACACGATCCGAGTCGACTAGGCCGTGTCCGATCATCACGTGAGACGGACTAGTCATCATCGGTGAACATTCTCATGTTGATCGTATCTTCTATACGACTCGTGTTCGACCTTCGGTCTCCGTGTTCCGAGGCCATGTCTGTACATGCTAGGCTCGTCAAGTAAACCCTAAGTGTTTTCGGCGTGTGTAAATCTGTCTTACACCCGTTGTATGTGAACGTAAGAATCCATCACAACCGATCATCACGTGGTGCTTAGAAGCGACGAACTTTAGCAACGGTGCACAGTTAGGGGAAACACTTCTTGAAATTGTTGTAAGGGATCATCTTATTTACTACCGTCGTTCTAAGTAAACAAGATGTATAAACTTAATAAACATCACATGCAATTATATAGTAGTGACATGATATGGCCAATATCATAAAGCTCCATTGATCTCCATCTTGAGGCTCCATGATCATCTTGTCACCGGCATGACACCATGATCTCCATCATCATGATCTCCATCATCGTGTCTTCATGAAGTTGTCACGCCAACGACTACTTCTACTTCTATGGCTAACGTGTTTAGCAATAAAGTAAAGTAAGTTACATGGCGTTCTTCAATGACACGCAGGTCATACAAAATAAAGACAACTCCTATGGCTCCTGCCGGTTGTCATACTCATCGACATGCAAGTCATGATTCCTATTACAAGAACATGATCTCATACATCACAATATGTCATTCATCATTCATCACAACTTGGCCATATCACATCACATGACAATTGCTGCAAAAACAAGTTAGACGTCCTCTAATTGTTGTTGCATCTTTTACGTGGCTGCAATTGGGTTCTAGCAAGAACGTTTTCTTACCTACGAATAACCACAACGTGATCTTGTCAACTTCTATTTACCCTTCATAAGGACCCTTTTCATCGAATCCGCTCCAACTAAAGTGGGAGAGACAGACACCCGCCAACCACCTTATGCAACTAGTGCATGTTAGTCGGTGGAACCGGTCTCACGTAAGCGTACGTGTAAGGTTGGTCCGGGCCGCTTCATCCCACAATACCGCGGAAGCAAGATAAGACTAGTAGCGGCAAGTAAATTGACAAGATCCACGCCCACAACTAAATTGTGTTCTACTCGTGCAATAGAGAACTACGCATAGACCTAGCTCATGATGCCACTTTGTTGGGGAGCGTTGAGAAAATCAAAATTTTTCCTACGGTTTCACCAAGATCCATCTATGAGTTCTACTAAGCAACGAGTCAAGAGAGAGTTTGCATCTACATACCACTTGTAGATCGAGTACGGTTGCGTTCGAGGGAGTGGTGATGATGGAGTCGTTCCCAACGTGATTCCGATCACCGATGACCAAGTGCTGAACGGACAGCACCTCCGTGTTCAACACACGTGCGGAGACGATGGCGTCTCCTCCGTCTTGATCCAGCAAGGATGAAGGAGAGGTTGAGGAAGACAACTCCAATGGCAGCACGACGGCGTGGTGCGGTTGGTCTGGCAGTTCTCGGCGGGCTTCGCCAAGCTTCGCGTGGAGAAAGAGAGGTGTTGGGGAGGGGAGGGGCTGGGCCTTCAATGGTGTGTGCAGCCCTCCCCCCCACCCCGCTATTTATATGTGGAGTGGGCAAGGGGGGGGCGACCAACTAGGGGAAACCCGAGATGGGGCGTGACAAAGGGGAGGAGGGGAGGGTGGCTTGCCACCCAAGCTAGGGGGGCGCCCCCTTTAGGGTTTCCCCTCCCCATGCCCTAGCCGCATGGGCCTAGGTGGGGAGGTGCGCCCAGCCCACCAGGGGCTGGCTCCCTCTCCCACTTAGCCCATGTGGCCCCCCGGGGGGGTGGCCCCTCCCGGTGGACCTCCGGAACTCTCCCGGTGGCCCCGGTACATTACCGGTATACCCCCGAAACTTTTCGGAGTCCGTTTAACCACTTTCCATATATAAATTAGGATTGGGTCTTGTCCATCACGTCATTCTCCTAATGACGTGATCCCGTTGTCAATGACATCTGATGTCCATAGTCAGGAAACCATGACTATCTGTTGACCAACGAGCTAGTCTACTAGAGGCTTACTAGGGACGTATTGTAGTCTATGTATTCACACGTGTATTACGATTTCCGGATAATACAGTTATAGCATGAATAAAGACATTTATCATGAACAAGGAAATATAACAATAATGCTTTTATTATTGCCTCTAGGGCATATTTCCAACACCTCCCTGACTGCTGGGCCCTACCAGCTACATCTTCGCACGCAAGGAAGTGTGTCCATATTACGGGTAAAAAAATTGATTCGCCCCCTGACTGCTGGGACCCACCAGCTACATCTTCGCACACAAGGAAGTGCGTCCGGGCAAAAAAAAATGATTTGCCCCCTGACTGCTGGGACCCACCAGCTACATCTTCGCACGCAAGGAATTGCCTGACAGTCGGGACCCATCTGGTCAAAGCGTACGTAGCGTTGTCATTTTGGTCGCGAACGAGTACGTACATACTGGTCGATGTAGAGGCGCGCATGTGTCGTAGTAGAGGCGCGCACGTGTCGTAGTAGAGGCGCGCACGTAGCATGTACACGTACGTACAACGGCCAGGGTGCAAGAAAGTAAATATGGCCACGTACATACATACGGGCGGGTCTCGAACGCCTACTCGTGCGTACGTACGGCCAGGGCTCGTGTACATGGCTGGGTCGGAACGGAGAAACAACGTCGTCGTCGTGTTCATGGGGAGGCAACGGAACGCGTCGTGTTCATGGGGAGGCAACGGAATGCGTCGTGTTCATCGGGATGCAACGGAACGCGTGGGAGTCAACCGGCTTGGACGGAACATGCGATGGAAATGAGGACTGGCGTACCGCAAAACGGAGGAAACAGACCTCCTACGGTCGAAACGGGGGTCCTGTTCATCGGGAGGGGTGTGGCGTACCGCAAAACGGACAAAACGGACTTGTGTTGGAGCGCTACGGTCGAAATGGGGGTCTTGTTGATCGGGAGGGGTGTGGCGTACCACAAAACGGACGAAACGGCCTTGTGTTGGAGCGCTACGGTTGAAACGGGGGTCGTGTTCATCGGGAGGGGTGTGGCGTACCGCAAAACGAGACTCCATGGGATACTGTTCATCTCCACCGTCGACCTCCTCCAGCCTCCATGGGCTACCGTCGACCTCCTCCAGCGTCCACGGGCTCCTGTTCATCCATCCTCCACCGCGCGCTACTCCACCAGCTACTGTTCAACCACCCCTCCATGGGCACCCCTCCACCGTCTACTGTTCATCCAGCCCTTCACAGGGTCGTCCTGTTCATCCAGCCCTCCACACCATGGGGTCCTGTTCATCCAGAGGCAACGCCACCGCTCACTTTTCATCCACCCCCCCCCCCGCAATGCTCACTGTTCATCCAGAGAGACAACATCGATCGACTTCAGTTAGCAGCAGTAGCGAAGTAATCGCTCGATCGGGTTCAGTTAACAGCCATCGATCGATCGCTCGGGTTCAGTAACGTGTAGCCTCCAGTGCAATCGCTCGGGTTCAGTTAGAGCCGAGTGCCTCGCTCGGGTTCAGTTAGAGCCAATGCCTCGCACACACGCACGTACGTGTACGAGAGAAACGCGCATCGCTCGGCCCCGACCGCCCACCATAACCGGAACTACCTGAAATTTTCCTCGCCCTCGCTTCTACCATGGTTTTTCCGTCATGGACGGCCCAAAGAATGTCATGCAGCTGCGTCTCCGGTCCGCCCAGGACGAAAAGCCCATTTTCTGTCATGATTTTTTGTGATAGAAGTAGGAGCCCACCACATCTATGATGATACCGGGTTTTTTCACAATTATCGTCATAGAAGTTTCATATGTATGACAGAAAAAAATTTCGTTCGGCCCAAAATGTCACGGATGTGTATTTTTTTTGTAGTGTGGAGAGGTAGTTTTTGCGCCCACGGAGTACGAATGGGGAATCGGACGGGTGGGCGGGGAACCATCTTCGATGCAGGAAACGCTTGTTTTTGGTTTTTTTGAACAGAAGATGGGACACGCTAGTTTGAAATTAGGGGAAGTACAAACCTTGCCCCCCTCTTAAATTTCGGATCTACTGCAGGTCGGGGGTAGAATGGTAATCCCAGGTGTCCCAAATAG
Organism: Aegilops bicornis; assembly: GCA_021605145.1. Taxonomy (NCBI): domain Eukaryota; kingdom Viridiplantae; phylum Streptophyta; class Magnoliopsida; order Poales; family Poaceae; genus Aegilops; species Aegilops bicornis. Next base: position 83,008,025 of record CM038670.1, read on the forward strand.
TGGGCGGGAGCGATTTCGGCCGCACGCATGTGTGCTTAGGCAGCCATTGTGTATGAATGTTTTTTGAAGGCGGTTGCGTGGCGTCTAGATGAAGCTACAAACCTACCCCGGTTTAGACCTTTGGACGTCGGGCCGGTAGGTTTCACGGGTCGGAGTTATTAGAAAAGTAATTGCCTTGTACTACCAAACATTGGTCTCACGCGGTTTCAAAGTAGTAGAGGCTCTTTTGGTAACCGTTGAAAGTGCGAAACACAAGCATTCACGTTTAGAGTACTCTTGAACTATGAGGATTGACCTAAATAGACAACGTTAAGTTTGACCTTGTATGTTTGAAAACCTCATTAAATTATCCACTTCTTTTTGAAATTTTAACACTTGAAAATCCTATAACTACGATTATTTTGGAATGAAGGAGCTAAATTTGAATCTATTTTGTACACGACTATATATGCTATTATGCACAAAATCAGAGCAGAGATTGGTGCCCCCATAATTTAGGTATGATTTACAAATGCCATGATATCAAATTCAAATAATTGAATGGACTTGATGTTGAATTCGATTTTTTTAAACCACCTTAAGTTGAATTCAAATGTATGCTAGTTCACAGGTAGCTATTTATAATGTTCATTGTGTAACTTTCGTATGTATAATGTGCTTTACACACACAACATGAACTATACTCACGTTTATATTCGGTTGCTAAAGCGATGCATTGTCTGGAGTTCAAAATACTAACTATGTGGATCAATTGTGTCGAATAATAACATAGACATGCTAAAATTCGATAGAATCTAGATGTCTGATGGATCAATGACCATTCCTTACGTGAATTGCAAATATCATGATCCCATCCTAATATTTGGATCCAATTTATATCTTTAATCAATGTGTATAGCAGTCTTTTACGTGTAGTTTCACTCTCTATCGGTGGTCTCTCACACATGCTCACACACTCTCTCCCGAGGTGTCTTTCTCGCACACATGCTCTCGATATAACCCTCCCTCCCTCTCGTAACCATTTATGACCGTTTTCACTAACCTTTATCACAAGCACTCTTCCTCTCGTAAGCATACACATGCACAATCCCCATCAACCCTTTCTATATACATAGACCGGCCTACGTGTCTCCTGTACGCACATTATATTTAGGCCTGTCTCTCACGCTTTGTCTCACATCTCTCTTCCTATTCGACGAGTATGATTCTAGCAGAGCATTCTGTAGGATGCCCCTTAAAGTTAGGTTGGATGAATAGTAATATCAGAGATAAGGGGTTACCTTAGTTCGAGAACCTAGGGTTACAAATCCTAGCCGGCTTTGTCAGTGGACAGAGAGTCCTTCACAATTCTGCTATCTTTGTCTTGTATGACTAGTCATCCATGGGTCTCCCTAAATGCGTCACGGGCCAACCAATGCGGCGCAGGATGGAACCGAACGAAGGGCCTCACCTCGACCCACCGGACCTCACGCGGTGACACACCCTCTGCCCCCACGTCTCGTCATCTTATCACACCACACATACCAACACAGACACCACACACAAAAAAGATATTCTCCTGGTGCCTCTATCCCCTCCCCCCTTGCATATACACACTCAAGGTAATCTCTCCCCGTGACGTCATATTCGTCTCTCTCTCTAGACCACTCTCATTTCTCGTGCTATCTCTCCCACGCCCCCCGTCGGCCCCTCTATCCATGCCTCTCTCGAATACGTAATACACACACATACCTCTCTCGGCCCTGCCAAATGCATCAACTACACATTCACACATGTTACATCACGTACCCCATTGATCTAAAAAGCCCACTCTTCACATTTATTTCGCATACAACATTCCTTTTGAATAAAGTGTGGCCAAAAACTTATTTTAGAATTTCTACATATATACAACATTACAAAGTTATATGGAGGAGTATGAACGCTAATTTGCATTGCATGGTGCCCACAATGATATTTATTTCAAGACCGTGACTTTGGATATTTTGATACTCTGTATAAAGTTAGTCCTCATAAAGAGAAACGAGGAGCATCTCTCTCCATCGCATACCCCCCCCCCTCTACGCCCCTTTCACGTACGCACACAAACTATCTCCAGGTCCTCTAAAAGTAAGCCCCCGGCACATTCACGGATGTTTCATCTTTTCGCTCATGATATATACGATGACAATCCTTGTATTTGAAGCGAAAAGCACGACACGTACATTGGACTTCGTAATCCACTCATTACGATCACCATTTACGTTTTGTGGTTATTATACAGTCACGGGCTCACCGTACAACTTTGTATTTGCTCAAGACACGACTAGTTGACCAGTTAAACGCTCCACGTGGCACCTCTAGTGTTGCATCACATTATCTCACTACCATTGGGCCCAATTCTCGGCTTGTATCTACTCTACATCTACACTCTTATAAAAAACAGAGTTGGTGATGATGGTGTGCCTGCCATCCTGCAATATAGGCCGTCCGATTTATATCTGACGGATAGGAAAGAAACCATGGAAATTTTGCAAAAAGGTACCCACACACCTCTCCAAAATTGCAAATAAGGCCTTCCCTCGTTCATCATTTTCTCTCACAAGATAAACTAGTCATACAAATGCATCTTGATGTTACGTGCAACGCACGGGCGTCTTGCTAGTAAGAATGAAAACAAACGACAAAAAAATATTGGACGGTGGTTCGAAGTCATGACCGCGGGCACAACGGACAAGGTGGCCTTGTATTGGTATCCTGAGCCGTCTGTTTTAACACACAGGAGCTGGTGTGGTGATTATACACACGCACGCATGCACACAAACTGCATGCACGCAACACTCACACGAACACATGCACCCACGCACGCGCGCAACACTCACACGTACACACGCAACCATGCACGCACGCAACACTCACACACACACACGCACGCATGCATGCACACACTAGTACACCACACGACCAAGACACACTCTCACGCTCAAGTGCTCAACCTACACGTGCATGCGCACACATCAGGCCCTGACAAACACATCCACAACCAGGTGATTCCCGCGCATGGGTTGGAGTCTTGTCACGCCTGTGTAAATTTGTGTTTATCTGACCTTTTCCCTATGCGAACTGACAGGTGGGACCCACAAGGTACGTGGTCAATTTAACTAGTCAGCATGGTGGCACACAGACTATTTGGCCGATCAACAGAGTGCAATCCGATGCTGAACCGTGAGCAAGTGACCGTATAATCACCGCAAAACGTATATAGTGACCGTAATCAGCTTATTCTGAAGTTCGGTGACCGTATTACGCTTTTCTCTCTGTAGGCCCTCCAAAACTACATCTCTACACGCTCGCATGTTACATCTAACAACTATGCAATACAACACTACTACTACACTCTAACACAATAAATCATATGTGTTTTTAGTTTTTCTAGATATCATATTGTTACTTAATTATTCATTTTGCATACATTAAAATTGCCTTTGAAATGTATGGCCAGTATCATCTATCGCGCGGGAAAAATCCCGCCCTTTCCTGTTTAATCGGGTTTGTATCGATGGATCGTGCGAAACAGCAGAACTATAGTACTATACAGTACAAGTGACAGTTCACTGGGCCGTCGTGTCGTGTACTCCTCCGTCGTAAGAGTGGAGCGCTCGTTTTCATAAATCTTCTAGTCCCTTTCGCCGACATGTGGGACATCAAGCTACCTGGCCCACGTGCCATACCGGTATACAGTGCAGAGCAACCGGGGTGAAGCACCCAGTCATGGCGCCGGTGTAGTAATGAGCAATGAGGCGTCAAATCACAAAGTTGCACCTTTCCGCAGATTAAGTTGGAGGGACGAAGTAATAATGCTAAAAAAGGAAGTTGGAGGGACGAAGCAACCATCATTTCACTCGTTGCTGAATCTGCTTCTCCCTCATCTTCTTCAAGTTAACCACGTGTTGCTTCTGCCATTATTCTGCCTCATGTGGGACACGGATCGGCTTGGTAAAGCACTGGCACGTAGGACCGCATGTTAGCAAACCTCCAGCACAACGTCCTCTAAAAATAAGAAACCTCCCCCGCCATCCGCGCGGCAAAATCACCTCCTTTTTACTAATCTTGATTCTATAATTTTTTAGATCAATATAATTGAGATTTGTATAGATAGCACACATGAGCAAAACCAAGTGGTACAGTTAAGGGCATCCACAATGTGTATCCAAATATGAAAATAGCTTTTGGCATCATGGGAACCATTATGGACGGTGTTGCCAAAGCCAAAAATATGGAACCGAAGCTCCCTGATTGATTGATTGAAGGAATAGAAAAATGCAACGTCTCTCCTCTTTCTCCCATGCTTGAATGCATGTACAGTATAGAGCACAGGGTCTACTCCCCTATCCCTTCTATCACAAATCACAAAGCAGTGAGGCGTCAAATCACAAAGCACGAACGAAGCAACCATCATTTCACTCTTTGCTGAATCCGCTTCTCCATCGTCTTCTTCGAGAAACCATCTCACCGCACTAAGCTGGATGGACGACGCTATTGTGTACTAGTACTACTAGTACATTTACGCGTCCTTTGGTTGAACAGACTTCCTGGATGCAAATAAGGCGGTTGTCTTGGCTTGCAGGCGACACTTGCGAACGACTTACCGTGCTCTCCCTCAATGGTGTTATCCGTCGAACACACTTCGCCAAACCACAACGTTCGAGATATCATCAACGTCACCGCAATGGGGAAGGAAGTCAAATATAGTTACTACCTCCATTTTTTGTACACAAGGCCAGTATATCAAAATTACAATTTGTAAAAGGCCACCAACACTAATCGAGGCAAAATTGATGGGCTCCTGTACTAGCAACCAAGGACATTAATATCCCCTGCATGCATGCAGAAGTGAGAAGGTTGGTTTGCATGGCGCTACATTAATCAAGCGATGAGGAGTGAGATGGTTAGCTCTTTGGGCTTTGGAGAAAAAAAATACGCATTAATTGACACGTGAAACGAGGATTTGTATCGATTAATCCCGCGAAGGAAAATCCTGCCTTTCTTTTTTAACACTAGTACTACTAGTACGTACGTACGTAGGCTAGTTCCAATGCATTGGTGCTTACATGAGGTGCTAAGCACATTAAAAACTTTAGCAACTAAAGCCCCCAATTCATAGGTGCTTAAATTGTTGGTGCTAAGCATGCTTCACTTAATGATTTTATAACTAAAGTTCTTCACGTATTGGTGGGATCCTTCCAATTTAAGTGTTTTGCCTAGGTTCTCGCGCTTGGCATTGTTTCTTCCTGGGGTCACCACACTCATCTCTCTCCTCTTAATTACCTTGCCACATCAGACTTTTTGCCTACATGGCAGCCTTAGCACCTGTACAGGGTGGAGCATTGGGAGGGGCCTTATCCTGTTTGGGTCTAGGCCTTGCATTGCCATACTTCGCCACACATTTTTGCCAAGATTGCCTAAAGTTTTCAAAATGAAAAGGAGGTACACTTACGCACGGCTGTCGCGGTCGCACCGCACCCTCACACAGTCGCTCCTGCACGCTACAAACCCAACCAAGGGAACACACTCTCACTGACACGTGCTGTCGCATGTGAACAAACCAAACTCAGCCATCCTACCGCTGACACATAATTTTCGTTCATAGAGTATGTTTATCCAACCGCATGTTGGGGAGTATCTGTACGGCCCGTGCGGTGGTCTGTTGGGGAAGAAGAAGAGGTGAGGAAGAAGGGTTAGGAGACGTAGGATATTCATCCAACCGCCTGAAATGGTAGACTGACCCAAGTCAGGCGACTTGCATAACAATATATGTTTTTACGCAACAAAAGATCCATAAAAACAACAACATAAAGAAAAACTATCACTGCTCGTGGAACGAGATGGCCTCGTCGGCTTTGGCTGCCGGCGCGAACCAGCCGTAGCTGCCGACGTGTGTCTCCGCACTGTGGTTGTCGTCGGCCTCCAGCTACTCGTTCACGAGGAGCGTGCGGGCGCTTTGCACGGATGAGAGCACCGCTCGGTTCAAGTCGAGGACGTCCGGTTCCGCCTGCAGGAGGGCCTCGATGGCAGCGGCATCCGCGCGCTCCACGTCGAGTCGAGCCTCCGCCGCCCGGTTCAAGTCCAGGACGTCCGGTTCCGCCTGCAGGAGGGCCTCGATGAGAGCAGCATCCGTGCGCTTCGCGTCGAGTTGAGCCTCTACCGCCCGGTTCAAGTCCAGGACGTCTGGTTCCGCCTGCAAGAGGGCCTCGACGACAGTTGCAACCGCGCGCTCCGCCTCAAGTTGAGCCTTCGCCGCCCGGTTCACATCCACAACATCCGGTTCCGCCTGCAGGAGAGCCTCGATGGCAGCGGCATGCGCGTGCTCCGCGTCGAGTTGAGCCTCTGCCTCCCTGTCCTCCTTTAGTATCGCCAGGTTGAACCGCTGGTCCACCTGCACCATGGGGGACTCGGACGCCAGCACGAAGTCGACGTCCATCGTCTCATCCCATCGGGGGCCTTCTGCGCCACGACCTCCGCCATGAACATTGGATCGGCTTCCTCCTCCTCGTAGCTTGGCTCCAGAGAACTCGGGGATTTGCCCGCCGCAAAGCGAGCTTGGGAACGGAGGTCTATGGTGCCGACCGCCACCGCGATTTGAGTGTGGCGCTCCGGCGTCAGCATCTTGTAGTATGTGATCTTGTGGTGCACCATGGCTTTCCGGCGAACTAGGGGACACTTGATGCAGGCTAGGGGATCCAAAGGTGGGGGAATGGGCTAGAGATTAGGTGTGGTTTTAGGGCAGTGGCTGGCGTAGGCCAAGCAACGGAGGTTTTGGTGTGAATAGTGGTTCTGATGACGACTGGTCAATCGGTTTTGACTGTACATCGCTCTTGTCGCGTTCGGTTGAAGTCCGGCACGCTGGACCTCCACGTCTCTCACCGAATGGAACACGCTTCGTCTTGCGTTTTCGCTCGCTTGTGGGACCGCAATTGAGAGCAAACCGACGTCCCTCCCCCTCCCCCGCCCGCGTCATTTATACTACCACTCCCTCCGTTTTATGCAGAGTAAATAAAAACAGAGGGAGTACACTACGGATGAGGATCCCCTGACGTGGCCGAACCCATTGAGTAACTAACATGCGGGGCCCAGCAAGCATGGGGTCCGCCAGTAAGTGACCGAAAGGGAGGGTAAGGCAAGGATACCTACGTCAGAGGATCCACTTCCACTACTACTCCCTCCTTCCATTTACTATACAGGGCCTAATGCGTTTTTCAAGGCTAACTTTGACCAAATGTTAGAGTAATAATATATGACATGCAACTTACACAAAGCATACGGTCAAATTCGTATGTGAAAGGAGCTTCCAATGATATAATTTTCACAGTATAATGCTTCATGTACTATTAATCTTGTCAATAGTCAAATGCGGTTTTGAAAAACGCATTAGAGCATGGTTAATAATATAGCCAGTCGATGGCTATAAGGAACTGCCATATCATCTATAGCCATCATCTATTATATGCACTCATACAGTAGTGTGGGCTATAAGGTTGGCTATTTCCCGCAATTTTTTTTATAAGGTTGGCTATTGTATTAGTACTTTTTCCATCTCCTCTCTATCTCTTTCTTCATATTTATTGTATTTAACTAGGAATGCGTATATAGCTAGGCTCTTGCATGAGAGCTCACTCCCCTTACTTTTTCACAGCTCTCTCCTCCACATAGGCCACATATAAATGGAAGGAGGGAGTACTACTATGAGCACTGCATACTCTAGTACAGATGTTGTCAGTACTCCACTAGTACTATTGGACATGGAGCTTAAAGAGTTACTATTGGACTGGCTATACGTTGCGAAATCCTAGTAAGAAGAGCATGCGCGTGAGCAAGCACATTCACGTGGTTGAAAACAATTTGGAAACCATCTCGAGTACAAATCTAGGAGTACGTACGAATCTAACAATATTGATTGGGCGTTGTTGAATGTTGATACTTTTTTGATCAAAGTAGAGATACTTTGACTACACATAAAACTTATATGTAAACTAGAAAGGATAGGAGGGAGTATATTGTACGTTCAAAAATGAAACGAACATTGAATACCCTTTATATATGATTTGCGGATGCTATGAATACCGGTTCAAAATTTTGAATCCGCCTTAGGTATCACACATGCCCCCACTCGTTCTCTCTTGATTTCATCTCGGGGTCCGGAGATCGACTGAAAGAGAACTAGTGTGGGCACAATACGTTCGTTTCGCTTATGAACGTACAATATACTCCCTCTGATCCCCACAGACCCCCCCCCCGCGGGTCATTTCTATCATAGAAACAGACCAAACCTTTATCTCCTTGCACGACACGCAATTGATCTCTGAACATCAATCGATCTCATCAACATGTGTCTTGGCATGAACCGAATGCGATGTCAAAACTAAGACGCGAAGCGACACGTAGTGGAGGCAAAGTGAAACTTTAAATGAACCGTTTTTTTTGTATACATGTCGAACAAATTACAACATTGGAAATACAAGCATGGTCTAGGCCCACATGCGAATGATACTCGGCGGAATGTTCAAATGAGGCATGCGGGAGGATGGACTTGACCGGAGGGCGACATGATCGATGGAGAAGAGGGTTGGAGAGGAATGAGAAAAAGGCAAACGCCACATGATTATACTTGAACGGCTCAAATAAACAATAAGTTGTCTCGCTTGGCCTACATAGTGAAAGGCCTAATGCGCAACACGGAGCACTGACGCTCGAATATGGCCAGGAAACCAGGGAAACCGACATGTGGGGCACACCTGTCGGGACAACATAGCGCAGACTAGTCCAATGGAGGAGCTGGCCCACGACCTTCTCGCCACCAACAACCATTCATGTGGGCCGTGGGGGCCAACAACGTGGCGCAGCTCCAGCACCGCCTCTGGACACGGCGACCGCGGTGAGCGACACGCTCATCATTGCTAGACACGGTCGGTTTTAGTGTGCCGAGGGTGGCGTTAGTGCTGTGGCACGACCAACAGTATGTTTGGTTTGTGCCCAAGGTTGCCCCATCAAAGCATTGGTGAGGGAGTCCTGGATTAGGGGGTATCCGGACAGCCGGACTATATACAGCGTCCGGACTATTGAAGCGTGAAGGTACAAGACTCAAGACTTAGACCCTTGTCCGGATGGGACTTTCCTTGGCGTGAAAGGCAAGCTTGGCGATCCGGATATTATATTTCCTTCCTTGTAACCGACTCCATGTAAACCCTAGCCCTCTCCGGTGTCTATATAAACCGGAGAGGTTGGTCCTTAGAAGGCCGATCACAATTACAGTCATACCATCATAGCCTAGCTTCTAGGGTTTAGCCTCTACGATCTCGTGGTAGATCTACTCTTGTACTACCCATGTCTTCAATATTAATCAAGCAGGAATTAGGGTTTTACCTCCATCGAGAGGGCCCGAACCTGGGTAAACATTGTGTCCCTTGCTTCCTGTTACCATCAGCCTAAGACGCACAAATCAGGACCCCCTACCCGAGATCCGCCGGTTTTGACACCGACATTGGTGCTTTCATTGAGAGTTCCTCTGTGTCGTCGCTACAGGTCTCGGTGTCTCCTTCAACCATCGTCAACAACACGGTCCCGGGCGAGACCTTTCTCCCTGGACAGATCTTCGTGTTCGGCGGCTTCGCCCAAGCCAATTAAACAGCCATCTGGAGCAGATCGATAGCTACGCCCCTGGCCACCAGATCAGGATCAGAAACCTGAACTACAAGGCGGATATCCACGGAGACTGGATTTTCGACGTATTCGTGCCTACGCCAGGAGCACCGGACAGTCATGACGAGCACGGCTTAGACCTGCTGTCGGACAAAGCTCGGAGTATCACCCCCGCAGTAGCCTCGGACCTAAATCCGGAACAGGCCGCGTTGCCTAAGGACGGAGGGCTGGACCCCGCCCCACAGGTCGCACACTCATTGGCGGTGGAGCCGAACACGGGCCTTACCTCTGTGGTGGCCTGTGACTCCGGACCCCCGGATTCGTATCCGGATGTTGGTTCCGGTCCGCACACTCCCGAGCCAGTCGAGCCGGGTTGGGCTCCGGTAATGGAGTTCACCGCTGCGGAAATCTTCCAGCACTCGCCCTTTGGCGACATGCTGAACTCGTTAAAAACTCTCTCTTTGACAGAAAACTCTAGGCCAAACTATGTCCGAATCGAGTGGGAAGCAGGCGACGAAGAAATTCGTTGCCCACCCACCACCCACTTCATAGCCACGGTCGATGATTTAACCGACGTGCCCGACTTCGACTCCGAAGGCATCGACGGTATGGACGACGATGCAGGAGAAGATTCGGAATCTATGGGCGCTGGACTTACGCCTCGTCACACGGCATATACATGGTGGATATGCCCAAAGAGGACAAAGGCGACAATCCGGAAGATAAAACCCCCTGGCAAAAGCCAAAGCGACGGCGCAGACGCCGTTCTAAGTCCAGCAACAGTAAAAATAGCGACAAGAGCGCCAGAGGGATCAACACTACAGTCAACTCCGAAGGCAACAACGACCATACGGACCCAGCGATGGAGCAGGGCGAACCAGGCCACCCCGAACACAGTTCGGAGCAGACGCCCGAGGACAATGATCCCGACGGACAAGGTCATCAAACCTAACCAGCACAAGAAAACAGTCCGGACGACGATGCATTCATCATCCCGGAAAAACGCGTGGAACAAGATAACCTCCACAGAAAGCTTATGGCCACCGCAAGAAGTCTAAAGAAGCAGAAGCAACGGCTCAAAGCCGCACAGGAAACGCTCAACTATATGGAACAAAGTGCTAGACACTGAAGAAAGATACGACGATGACCGCCATACAAAGAGCTATCCAAAACGCAAGCTACTGCCAGAAGTTGATGATGAAGCTGTGCCACTTCATAACCGCAACAAAGCGGCTACCGACACCGCGCACGATCTACGTGAGAACCTGGATAAGAAAGCTGGCGCGGCCAGGTCTATTTATGGATCTAAAGGACACACCCCGGCGAGGGACTATGGTCACCAAAACAATTATGCCAATCGAACACCAATTCGGAATAAACACCGGACACAACAACAGCCGACGGCATGCCACAACACGTCCAGACACAGAGGGGCTGCTCACCCCCTGTGCTTTACCGAAGAAGTACCGGACCATGAATTTCCACAGGGCTTTAAACCTGTGAACATAGAGGCATACGACGGAACGACAGACCCATGTGTCTGGACCTGCATATACATATGGCTCGTGGGGATGACCTCCATGCCATCAAATACCTTCCCCTCAAACTGAAGGGACCAGCTCGACACTGGTTGAAAAGCCTCCCCAAAAATCCAATTGGGAGTTGGGAGGAACCCGAGGACTCTTTCAGGGCCAATTTTCAAGGGACCTATGTCCGGCCTCCGGATGCTGACGATTTAAGTCACATAATCCAACAACCCGGAGAGTCTGCTCGCAAGCTTTGGAACAGATTCCTCACTAAGAAGAACCAAATTGTCGATTGTCCGGGCGCCGAAGCTTTAGCGGCATTCAAACACAGCATCCGTGACGAATGGCTCGCCAGACACCTCGGCAAGAAAAGCCGAGGACAATGGCAGCCTTAACAAGCCTCATGACCCGCTTTTGCATGGGTGAAGATAGGTGGCTAGCCCGTAAAGGCACCAGTGACCCCAGCACATCCGAAATAAGGGATGGCAACGGGAAGCCACGACGTAATAAAAACAAACCCAAAACAAGGAAGAGAGCCCGGATAACACAACGGTTCATGCCGGATTCAGGGGCTCTCGACCTGATCAGCAAAAGAAGCCATTTAAAGGCAGTAAAGAGGGACCGTCCGGTCTGAATAGAGTCCTAGATAGACTATGCCAAATTCATGGCACCCCTGACAAACATGCGAACCACACGCACAGAGAGTGCTGGGCCTTCAAGCAGGCCAGCAAATTAAATGCCGAACACAAGGGAAGGGAAACACCAAGTGAAGACGAGGATGAACCTCGCCCGGCCGAACTGGGGGCAGAAAAAAAATTCCTGCCAGAGGTTAAAATAGTGAACATGATCCACGCGACTCACACATCCATGAGAAGGCACGAACACACGCATAGAGACGCGCTCGATATAGAGCCCATCGTACTCACACCTAACCACTGGATGTCTTATCCGATCACCTTTGATCACTGGGACGGCCGAACTAGTATTCGGCGCGGAGGATCAAAGGCCTTGGTGCTTGACCAAATAATCGACGGATACCGTCTCACCCGTGTCCTCATGGACGGCGGTAGTAGTCTCAATTTAATATATGAAGACACTGTCCGCTGGATGGGGATAAACCCATCCAGAATTAGCCAAAGCAACACCGCCTTTGAAGGGGTGATACCAGGCGTTGAAGCCTACGGCAGGGGCTCCGTCGTACTGAAGTTAACATTCGGCTCCCCAGGCAATTCCTGAAGCGAAGAACTACTCTTCACCATCGCACCCTTCCAAAGCGGCTATCACGCATTGCTTGGAAGAATGGCCTTCGCCCGCTTCAACGCATTACCACACTATGGCTACCTTATACTCAAGATGCCCAGTCCACGTGGCGTCATCACTGTTAACGGAATCACAGAGCGCTCTTCACGCGCAGAGGAACACGCGACGGCCCTAGCGGCCGGACTATAAGCGGCCTCCAATATCAGAAAACATGACTGGTCATTAAGACCACGAACACGGTTAAACGAGTCCGTCGCCCGGATAAAATTGAATCGAGGCACCGTATATGTAATCCCATAGTGGACACCAGGGGCTATAAATATTTAATACAGCCCCACACTTGGCTCAACCTTATTGGCAGGCCAACATCTTACACTTTTACTATCCATCGCATACTTACGTTGTACTCTCCTACGAGTTTTCTTTTTTCACAGACAACGTTCGCGCGATACCCTTCCAGGATACGGCACAACGGAGACAAAGGCGCAGACGTGCAGCAGGGCCCCATTCAACAGGTTTCTTTTTAGATTAAGCCCCTATTGTCACAGCCCCAGATTAACCCTTGCTTGACTTTGCTTGATCATCATGTCATCATGTTTGAATTCCTAAGAAACTTGAAATGGGGATGTTGAAACCCTAGCACCAAATGAATTCAACTAGGTTCAAACTTAAAACTTTTCAATGAACCCAAAATGCCCTTCATAAATGTTCACCATCTTTGGTCCTGGCTAAACCCTCTGCCAAAAATGGTTTCATATTTTTGGAGGCTATTCTGGATTTTTGAATTAGATCATAAGTATTTGAATTTGGACATTTAAATTCTATAAATATTTTAAATGTCCAAATAATCTTGAAAGCATTTGAGGGCTATTGGAAATAGTTTCAAAAGTGCCCACAATTATTTTCAGGATTTTACAAAATGAATTAGTATTTTTACTAATTCAAAGCAGAGAAATAAAATAGAAAACAGAAAACAATTAAATGAGAGAAGGAGGGATGCTCACTGGACCTACAGCAGCCCACCTCGCTGGCCCAGTGGTGGCCTAGCCCACGGGGCCCATGCCGATCATCCTCTACCTCTGCCAAGAGGCGAGAGGAGGGAGACAAGACGCTACTGCGTGGCGACACGCCACCTCCCTGCCTGCCTGTGTCCCTCGCCACCGCGACGCCTGAACCGCCTCCCCGGCCTCCCCTCGACCCCTGGACACCGCCCTTTCCCCTCTCTGCTTCTCTCTCGCCGTTTCGCAGCACACTCGAGCACGGCCGTCACCGCCGCTCCCCGCCCGCGCAGCCACCGCCATCGCCTCGCTTAACCCCCATGGCAAAGAGGTTCCCCGCGTCCCCCTCGACCTCTACGCTGAAGCACGCGACCGCAGACGCCCCGAACCGTTGCCATCGAGCTCGTCACCGCCGCATCTGGCCGCCGGAGGTTGCCGTCGAATCGCGCCGTCAAGGACGCCCCGAGCACGCTGACCATCCCGTCGTCTCCGCTGTGAGAGCACACTGACCATCCCGTCGTCTCCGTTGTGAGTTTCTGCGTCTGTTCCCCCTCTTCCCGAGCTCATTTACGCCCCGCGACCGTTGCCCCTTGTCGACCGAACTCCGCTGCCGCCGCCAAACCTCGTCGCCGACCACTCTTCCGGCGACTCCAGCACCAACCGTCACCTTCCCTAGATGCGCCGCACTGCCAGCTTTCCAACGGGACCGCCCGCAGCCCAAACGGCCTCCTGTAGGTGAACCCCGAGCCACTCCGGTGCGCACCGCCGTGGATTTGGTCGCCGGCGTTAAGATGCCGGTGATGATCACGTGGCGCTTAATTAGGCACTAATCACATCTAGTTAGCCCCTAACAGACACTGACTATGGGTCCTAGCCGTAGTCAAACCTCACTCAACACTAGTTTTGACCGGGATTAGTTCCTGAGTCACTGACATGCGGGACCCACCGGTCAGGTTTGACCCGGGTCAACCTGGTTGACCTCTTTGACGCCTTAATCTTGCTTTGTCATCTTGTGTGATAATGGCTTTCTGGATTTAAAATAAATCAGGAAATTCCAGAAATTAGTATAAACTTCTAAAATTCATAGTAATTCAACCGTATCTCCAAATGAAATAAATTATATATGAAAAATGATCAGAAAAATCCAATCTATCCATCTGTACCATTTCCATGCATGTTAGAACAACTTTTGTTCACTGTTAGGTCAAATCAATTAAATGGCATTTAAACCTTCACATATGGGGTTTGAATTTGAACCTAGGGTTCAAACCAACTTCATTTAAATTGTTGCTAGTTGCATTAGCTCAAACCACAACATATTGCCATGTCATGATCATGCATCATATTGTGCATTGCGTTGATTGTGTTCTTCCTTGTTTGCGGTGTTTGTTCCCTCTCGATGAGCGGCGTACCAAGCGATGAGTTCGATGACACCGATGAAGAACTATAATATCTTTAGAAGTGCCAGGCAAGCAAAACCCCCTTGTTCATTCCGATACAATCCCACTCTCTCGCTCCTGCTCTCTTTTACTGCATTAGGACAACAACGATTCATCTGTTACTTTCTGCGGCAAATTTGAACCCCTTTATCCTCTGCATGACTGTCATTCCACGGTAAATAGATGAAACCCACTAGCATGAGTAGGAGTTGTTTGAGCCAGTTGTGCCTACTCATTCATGCTTGTTTGTCATGCACTGCTCTTGCTTAGAGTTGAGTCAGGTCGATTCATCGGGGATGAATCGGAGGTGTCGAACATGTCCTATCGTGTGTGAGCTAAGTGTATGAACACGTTTTGGTAAAGGTAGCGGTGAGAGGCCATGTAGGAGTACATGGTGGGTTGTATCATTGCAGCCGTCCTCAGGAACTGAGTTCTGTGTTTGTGATCCATGAACAGTTACTACCACACATTGGGTTCTGGTAACTCGACCCCTCTCGACTTATTAATCAACATGATCTCTGTCAAGGAGTTGCAACTAGTTTCTGGTGTTTGTAGGTAGTGTTAGTAGTCTACCAAGTGGCACCCGGTACAGGTGGGCTTGGGACAGACTAGGCACCGTGGCACGGTGTACCAAGCGTAGAACCACCCGTCGAGGTGGGCTTGGGAACCCTGCTCACATCGTTTGGGGCCGTGGCGACACCCGGCCGGATCTCCTTGCGGATGGAACCCGAATAGGCGATAAACCTCGACGAGAGATTTGTGTGGTTAGTCAGGTCGTGGCCGACTCCCTCGCGAGGCTTCCGCTTGAAGGTTGCCGAGATACACGAGGTGTACATGGCGGTAAGTGGCGAGAGCGTGTGTGAAGAAGTACACCCCTGCAGGGTTAACATTATCTATTCGAATAGCCGTGTCCGCGGTAAAGGACTTCTGGGTTGCCTATAACAGTTCAATGACAAGTGAAAGTGGATACTCTAAAATGCGCAAGATAAGTGTGAGTGCTATGGATGGCGTTCTCGTAGGAAGACGGGAACGGATCCATAGTGGTGTATTGATATGGTGAATATGTGGACTCGTGTGCGCCACCTCAAAAGAGTTACCTGCAGTCGTAGTTCAGGATAGCCACCGATGTTTGTGCTTGTTGAGTTAAGTTTCCGCTTGCGCTTGTTGCTTGTATGCTCTGTATGTTGGTTCATGAGACCCATGTTTGTAATATCTCGCTCCTCGGAGCCTAATGAATAAATACTTGAGTCGTAGAGTTATGTTGCGATGCCTTGTTGTATTTACACATATCAAGCATATTGTGTGTATGTTTGAAATGCTTGGTATGTGTGGGATCCGACAATCTAGTTGTTTATCCTTGGCAGCCTCTCATATGGGGAAATGTAGTCTAGTGCTTCTGGCGATAGTAGTCCGCTTCTGACCCGGTTCGCGAGTCCTGCTAGCCCGGCACTCTTGCTCTGGACACTTGACTGGCCGGCATGTGTTTCACTGCCGTTCACTGTATACGTCGCCTTGAAATGTCACGCGGTGACATCCGAGTCCTGCCTTAGCTTGCTACAGCCGGGTTACCGGAGTCCTGTTAGTGATGCTATACCCGGATTCATACGTTGATGACCGACATGCTCGATGTGATTCATGTATGCCTGTCCCCATGGGTTAGTGCCGCTTTGGGTTCACGACTAGCCATGTCGGCCGGGTTCTCTGTCATATGGATGCTAGCGACACTATCATATACGTGAGCCAAAAGGCGCAAACGGTCCCGGGCCATGGTAAGGCGACACCCGTGGGAATACCGTGCGTGAGGCCGCAAAGTGATATGAGGTGTTACTGGCCAGATCGATGTGACTTGGAATCGGGGTCCTGACACCTGTGTAAACCTTTTCTATTGCCTCTTGTTGTTTAACCATCCCATGGGTTCCATACCTACAGAGGATACTGCCGTTATTGGCATTTCGCCACGACAGATTAACGCACGTACCTGGAAACACAGGGTTTATAATGAATGGGGCATTCTTGAGCCCATCGTTTGTTATAAAGTTCGAATACCTTCGGGAGTCTTCGGCATCACGAGTTTGGCCTTATATGCATCAGCTCCGAATCATGTCTTTGGTCAAATGTTGGGTTTGCCCGGCTCCTGGGTTTGCCGCCTTATGTTCCGTTATTATCGGCTAAGGTGGCCAAAGGAGAACTACTGCGATTGTGCCCTGGTTATTCCGGACGAGCACCTCGATAGAAAGCCGAAAACTAAGCATCATGATACAGCGAGAGACTTTTCAACCACTTTCGAAGACTTATCCTAATCTTTAGGATCCCTCGCATTAACGAAGGACCGTTTCGGTCATGTACACACGCCCATATTCGGATGCAAGCGAAGGTACCGGGGGCTACATAGTAGCCCCACCATTAGACTCCCATGGCTAAGCGAAAGCGTTCTGACTATATAGTGCAGTTTGCCTAGTTCGACGATGCGATCACCTCCTTAATGGACCAAGCCGTTGGATCAAGTGTGATTATGCATATTTTTTTTCGAACACCCCGCATTATATGCTTGGGGGCTGAAATAACATTGCTAACTTTCGGATTAAATGTATATATATATATATATATATATATATATATATATATATATATATATATATATATGTATATATATATATACAAAACGCACATACAGGGGCACAATAATACTTTCTGGCACAAAGTATAAATATAGCCTTATAACCAAAATAACATTGTTTCTACAATGATATGATTTGTCACTCGAACAAGACATTCTTTGAGCACTACGCCTCTATTAGGCGGGCACCTTCTGTGACCTGCGCCAAGTAGTGCTCAGTCGGATATTGGCCCCCCGGCGGATCCTGGGTCGCTATAATGGTGGCCTCCATATCCGTCCAATAGGCTTTAAAGCGGGCAAGAGCCATTCGTGCACCCTCTATGCACGCCGACCTCCTCATGGCGTCGATCCGAGGCACGGCCCCAAGGAATTGTTGCACCAAGCCAAAGTAACTGTCCGGCTTAGGCCCCTCCGGCCAAAGATGGTCTATTACAGACCGCATTGCAAGCCCGGACAGCCTGTGAAGCTCCACTATAGCAGCCATCTTGTCACTTAACGGTAGCTGGCGAGTGGGAGCATTGAATTGCGACCAGAAAAGCTTCTCCACTTCCTTATCACACTGATCCTCGAAGAACTTGGCAGCGTCAGCTATACTCTTCGCCAAATCCACATATCTGGCGTCGCGAGGACTCCAGCGTCCATCGAGGCGTGCCGGATCAAAAACTTCGTCCATGACAAGTAGGAGCCTCCAGCCATGATTTTACCGGCCTGTTGAAGTTCCTCCCGCGCACCCCTGAGCGCGGTCCGTATTTCCTTGGTGGTATTAAGTGCCTTGTCCAGCTGGGCCGAACTATCCATATGCTCCTTTTTAAGGAGCTCATACTGGTCAACGCCATTTTTTAACTCCACAGCCATTTTGGCTATCCTTTCCTTGCTTCGGCGATGAGCAGCCTGTTCGGCTCTCAATTCTTCGGCCGCCCTTAGGGCAGCCGCATTGCTAACCCGAGCTTGTTCCTTGGCCTGGACAAGTTCTGCCCTCAGGGCCTCCACGGCAGCAGCCCCATCTGCAGTCCGAACATATTACATTAATATCATGCCGCCTCCATATTTTCCTATACAAAGGAAGGCAGAGCACATACCTTGCGACTTGTCCAGCCACTCGTTCACCAGCGTGATATCGGCATCAATCGATCCAATCTGCCTGGTTAGTTTGGCAACTTCAACGGACTGGTCGGCGGCCGGACCCACAGGTACCTGCACGTATTTACAGCGTAATCATTGATTTATGATCCCCCGTTTGCCACTTATGGCGGGCAACCAGAGTCTCAGGGGCTACTATCTATATGGAGCACACCTAACGCGTGCCTCACAGTAAAAAAACAGTGTATTCTTCGCTACATACCTCAAAGCCTCTGAGCAGGCTTGTAAATGCTTCATTCAAACTGCTTGTAGCAGATGAAATCTTCTTAAGCACCATGCTCATTAATGAGCGGTGCTCCTCTGAGAGCGCAGCTCACTCCAGAGGACCCATCAGTATGTCCGGCCGAACACCGAACTATGCCGGACCCTCCTCATCGCCCCCCATGGGAGCCAAACGCTCCGGGCTCAGGGCGGCTGACGCATTGGCTTCCGGCTTCGGCAGATCCGGACTCCTCCGTGATGACACCTCGGTGTCGCCCTCTTCATGAGCCGGAGAGGTGGGTGGGGTCTCTCTCTCCATCATCTCCAGAGGAAGATCCCCCAAAGACGAACTCTGTTGAGAAGGGCTGCTAGCCAGACTGCGAAAGATGAATCCTAGTTATTGATCTAGGAGGAACGCAGTACCTTCGAATTAAAAATTAACTTCCAGCTCGGTGGAGGGCTGGCCCGTTGGTGGGCACGACGCGGTGAGGGTGCCCGTCGGGGCAGAGCCCCCTGGTGATATCTTTTTCCCTGGTTTGGGCATCTCCGTCTCCGAGTCTTCGGAGGCAGCCCTCTTCTTCCCGCGCGGGGAGGAGGCCTTAGCCTCCCCTTCCTGACTATCCTCCTTAGGGGAGGCAACAATTCCCCCGGTTCGGATGCGTAGCGTGTGAAGTTCGGTTTCTTCGTTCTTCCCCTTGTCTTTCCCTGAGGGCATTCTGCTGAGTACCTGGTCAAGCATCTTGGCCATGGTGGGACCAGGCGAGCCTTCGGGAAGTGGCACCGGACACCTGATTCTCTCCGCCTTCTTTGAGCCATTCCACAGCCACGGATGATTTTCAGAATAAACAATTATGACAAATACAAAATAAGGTGTCCGGTATCAAGTTTACTTACTTGGGTGTGTAGGCGATTGCAGCTTAGGCCCGCATCCTCGATGGTGTCCAGACACTCTACTTTCGGTCCGAAGAATAATTTGCACATCCCTTCGAGCTTCAGGCCGAAGAAGTGCTTAACAGTCCGCGGACCCTCTGGATTGAACTCCCACATCCGGAGGGGCCGGCGTTGGCACGGCAACATCCGTCGGATTAACATCACTTCCATTTTGCTGACAAGGTTAATGTCCCTCTTAAGAAGCTGTCGGATATGGCTCTGCAGTACTGGTACATCACCAGCGGGGCCCCAATTCCGTCCTATGTCGGTCCAAGACGCTAGTTGTGACGGAGGGACCGAGCGGAACTCGGGGGCGGCCACCCACTTTGTGCCTTTGGGAGCCGTGACATAAAACCACCTCCGTTGCCATACATCGGATACTTCTGGGAAAGAACCCTCTGGCCATGGGGCATCGGCGTTCCTGCTTATTACGGCACCTTCGCACTCCGCGTGTCTCCCCTCGATCATCTTCGGCTTCACATTGAAGGTTTTGAGCCATAAGCCGAAGTGTGGGGTGACATGGAGGAAGGCCTCGCACACTATAATGAACAACGAGATATGGAGGATAGCATCCGGAGCTAGATCATGAAAATCCAACCCATAATAGAACATGAGCCCCCTCACAAAAGGATCGAGGGTGAGGCCCAAGCCACGGAGGAAGTGAGGAACAAACACGACGCACTCAATGGGCTCCGGTGTAGGGATGACGTGCCACAGGCGGGGAAGCCTGTCTTTGGATGTCGGCGGTCAGATATCCGACCTCCCTAAGCTTCGCAATGTCCTCCGCTTGAATCGAGGAGGCCACCCACCGGCCTTGAGGGTCGGATCCGGCCATATTGGAGGATTTGGGGTGTTGGAGCTTAGATCTCAGGTGTTAGAACTCGAGGTGCGAAAAGGCACGAGGGAGGTGGAGAAGAGGCAGAGGCCTCGGCCCCTTTTATAAAGGGGGTGAATATCAAGAGTCCTTAGGGTGACCGCTTGAGGTTTACCTGACGGCACACGGAGTCATACCAACGGTCGTCATGAGGCTACGCACGCCCGCATTAATGAAAGATCCCGTAATAAGAGGAACACGATCTCTGCCTCGACGGGGCGTGCCAATAAAACCGCCTCGCGGCCTTGAAATCGAGGTGGGCGAGAAGCACCGGTTCGTGTTGAACTGGGCCACGATGCGAAGACACGACATACAAAGATTGCTGGAAAATCAGATTTATGCTATAATGGTGTGTGAGAATCACCTCGCGGATCCGGACACGACCTAAGTGTTCGATAATTAATTTGGAGTATTCGGAGAAGGAACCCGCCCTGCAATGCCGAAGACAAGACTGCGCGCCGGACTCATCGTCATTGAAACCTGGTTCAGGGGCTACTGAGGGAGTCCTGGATTAGAGGGTATCCGGACAGCCCGACTATATACAACATCCGGACTATTGAAGCATGAAGATACAAGACTCAAGACTTAGACCCGTGTCCGGATGGGACTTTCCTTGGCGTGGAAGGCAAGCTTGGCGATCCGGATGTTAAATTTCCTTCCTTGTAACCGACTCCATGTAAACCCTAGCCCTCTCCTGTGTCTATATAAACCGGAGAGGTTGGTCCTTAGAAGGCCGATCACAATTACAATCATACCATCATAGGCTAGCTTCTAGGGTTTAGCCTCTACGATCTCGTGGTAGATCTACTCTTGTACTACCCATATCTTCAATATTAGTCAAGCAGGAAGTAGGGTTTTACCTCCATCGAGAGGGCCCGAACCTGGGTAAACATTGTGTCCCTTGCTTCCTGTTACCATCAGCCTAAGACGCACAGATCGGGACGCCCTACCCGAGATCCGCCGGTTTTGACACTGACAATTGGGTCGCCAAAATTTTAGTTGAGGTTTTGGTTGCCCATGATTTGGCTGACATTGGCAAGAAAAATGAAATAGAGTTGGCTAGAGTTCGTTGGCATGCCAAAAAAATGGCAACCATCCAAACAAAGACCAAACTTTGGGTCATGACCAAAATTTTGGTAAGGTGCACTTTGGCCACAATCCAAACACACCCCAACACCCGGCTCGTCGAGGATGCACAGGGCACCGTGATGCCTTCGCGGAGTGGTGTAGCATGGCCAACTGCATCCTCAATACCTGAGACCATGCCTGGCCGTCTTTCTTTTTCAATGACATGCGGGGATTGCATGTGAGCAAAGGGCATCTCCAACGTTGCCACGACCGCAGCTGACTACCCTGGCACACCAAAAACCCTCGTCCCTCGCGCCATCGCGCGGTGCGTTCCCAGCCGACGCCAGCTGCCCGCATTCATGCCGTCCATCCGTATGCCGTCGTTAAGAGGCTCGGTGGCCGAGGAACAAACTCCGGCGACTTAATGACGCACCCAGACGCTTGGCCTCACCGGAATGCGCTACTTAAAGAGGCAACGCCTAGCTAACCTCCATACCATAGCGCATCGTCCTCCTACCTGGCACCACATCCGCCATGACCGCAAGCGCGAACGCTCTGCGGGAGAGCTTGTCTTCAGGGATGAAGCTCGAGGTCGCCGCCCTCGCTCTAGTCGCCTCTCGCGATGCAATAGCGGCGTAGCCGGACGCGACCGCACAAGCGGTGGCCACGCTGGCGGCCGATGACGGGAGCACCGTCAGCCACGCGTCCTACTTGCCATCGTCCAACATCCGGCACCGCCGAGGTCGGGGACTCCTCCGAGGATGAGTAGGCCATGGGAGGCGGCAGGGCATGGTGTGCCAACTGGCCGGTCCGTATCCCGTGTTCTACTCTTCCTCACCGGAGACCGCACCTTCACTTCACGGGTCTTGAACCCTGCCCCCGTACATACAGGTCGCAGATGTAGGACGTCGGTCGCCGCCGTAGAATAGGTTTAGGGTCGGGTTTGTTTTATTTTTCTGTCCTATAAAAGTTCGAAATGTAATGAAAATCTACCATGTTTGCATTAATCTCGGCTGGTGTATATGAACTTTCACAATAATATAGTATATTGTAGGAGTACTAGCAAGATGCCCGTGCGTTGCACGGAAGATCAAGATCTTGTGGGAGAAAAGGATGAACGAGAGAAGGCCTTATCCGCAAATGTGGAAAGGAGTGCAGGTAAATTGTCATAGTTTCCTTCCTATTCATTAGATATAGATCAGACGGTCTATATTGCAGGATGACAGGCACACCATCATCACCAACTCTGCTTTTTATTGAACCGAGACAAAGCTAACATGCGAAGTAAAATAAACACATAGAGTCTATACATACACAATTTATCTTAGGCACTCCAATAGTACGTCCACTACACATTCACGCATTTCACATCTTTCTACATCTACGGGGACCTACGAAAGGGTTAACGTAAATTGCCTCTCTCTCTCCTCCCCTGATTTTCATGGTGGTGGGCCCCTCCCTCCCCCCAATCTACAATCAACAGCTCACATGTTTCACATTATGTTAATTACGTAACTGGGATTAAGTAGGTATAGCATTACTCGTCCTAAAAGACTCAACTAAGCCAACCTCCCAGCATATCGCGCGGGAAAAGACCCGGCGGTGCCGTTTTAGTCAGGATTACCGGATTACTAGTAGTAGTTTCGATGGCTCGCATGAAGCAACAAGTTTTTTTTGAGGGGGCGAAGCACCTACTTTAAAAGGAAAAAAGGCGGTACACTCACATCACCCTTGTCGCGGTCGCATTGCACCCTACACACGTTCGGTCCTGCACACGGCTCAGGCAAACGGAACGCGCTTCGACTTGCCTCTTCACTGACATGTGGGGCTGCACTTGAAGAAACCGACCATGTGCCAAACTCCCCCCGCCCACCGCGCGATAATCCTCCCCCCCCACCCAAAAATTCCCCCCAAATCAACCGCCTTTCGGCCAACTAGCCAATAATATTCCCCAAACCCCCTCCCCCCGTCCCCCTCCACTCCATTCGCTCCGCCAAAGCCGCCATCCCCGTCGCGCCGATACGTCGGTGCCGCAGTTCGTCGAGGGGATGCACGGTGATCCTCGCGCTCCCACAGTACGCTCTCATAGACTGTCGTCCTCTAGCCGCGCCGCCACCGCTGGCGACGTTCTTGTGGAGGCGCACGGCGATCAGCGCCGCCACCGCTCGCGACGTTCGTGTGGAGACGCACGGTGGTCAGCTTCTCCCACGGTACACGCATTCTAGACCGAGGCCCCGTGCATGTCGGTGTAGCGCTGAATGTTAGCTGATAGACGTTGTTAATCTCCTTTGCTTTGAAGTAGTTTACGATCAATATGCTCGCTTAAGAAGCTTCCTTGCCGTGTTACGCACTCAATCGCTTAGCTGAGATGGCATGCCAAGGCCGATTAGTTGCTAAAATATCCTGCCATATATTTATTGTGACGTAGATTGCCATGGTCTAGTAGCCAATCTGTTAGGTGAAATAGCTCTACACCGTTTTATACTCAATCTTTGTTGCTGCGATGGCCTTCGATAGTTTGATGGCTGTGTGCTCGGCCTCATTGACTGCTGAAACAGCCTGCCATAATTTAGCACTCAAATCTGTTTGCTGAATTAGCTTTACATATATTTCGTTACTTATATCTGCTCGTCCAAATATCTTTCCAAAGCTTTAGACATCGACCTAGGTATTTTTTCTGGACTTCATAAAAAAGCATATATGTTTTTCCTGTAATATCTAGTAGAAGAACTAATTTGTATGTCTAACAGATGGACATGACTTGGATAACTTCTGCTCGAAGATTCTCCGCTGCATATGTCGAGGGGGTTGAAAACTTCATGAACTTTATCAGAGCTGAGTACGGTGGTCCGAAATCAGATGTGCTCTGCCCATGTAGCAGTTGTATGAATTCAGTTACAAGACCCCAGTCAACTGTGCAAAATCGTCTACGCTTGTATGGGATGTCGGTCACATATATTAGGTGGGTTCATCATGGTGAAGCTGTAAACATCAATGTTATTGACTACGTGGAAGCAGCAGATCACCATCTTGATCTGCCTGATGCTCAGGTGGAAGAGGAGGAGGAGGTGGTGGTGGCGGAGCCAGTGAGTTTGACCAACATTGAAACAATGCTACGAAATACTCGTGCATTCCGTGAACTTTCACCTACAGAAGAAAAACGGTGGGCCCGCATGTTGGAACAATGCAACGTGGCTGTCACCCCAGGAAATAAGCTGTCAGTATTCTCAACTATAGTCACCTTTCTTTAGGTGAAGACATCTGAGCGGAGGACCAACAAATCGTTCGATGCGATGTTGGCTGCTTTCCGCAAATCTTTCCCAGATGCGTCTAAGCTGCCACACACCTACAGTAAAATGAAGAATTTCCTTCATGCAGTTGGAATTGGATATGATATGATCCATGTTTGTAAGAATATTTGTGTTCTGCTCTGGAAGGATTATGCCAACTTAAGTGAATGCCCTAAATGCAAATCATCAAGATGGAAAGATGGCGATGCTATGAAGAGGATTCCTCATAATATTCTGAGACATTTTCCAATTTTACCAAGATTGCAGAGGTTGTTTCATGATGCTCAAGCAAGAGAGGATGTACTGTGGCATTCTAGGAACCAGGAATACAGAGATTCGAATGTAATGAGCCATCCATCTCATGGTAGTGAGTGGAAAAGCTTTGATCATAAACACAAAAAGTTTGCTGCTGACCCGAGAAACATTAGACTTGGCTTAGCTTCAGATGGATTTAACCCTTTTGGCCACCAGAGCGCCACATACACCAAATAATCAAACTACATGATGGCCTTGCTCATAGCAGGTCCAAAAAGTCCTGGAAAGCATTTTGATTTGTTCATGGAGCCTTTTGTGGAGGACCTTCAATAACTATGGAGGGGTGTTCCTACTCGAGACCTATATAGCAGCCCACCAGCTGATTTCTTTCTGCGTGCTATTATAATTTGGTGCATCCATGATTATCCGGCTTTGGGCACTATGTCATGGCAAACGACACATGGTTACAATGCATGTGTTTGCTGTGAAAGGAATCCGCTGTCATACGCAATACTTAGCACGATCTGTTACATTGGACACCGCCGTTTCCTTGCCAAGGACAAGCCGCATCCTAGAAAATACCGAAGACATGTGTTCAATGCAAAGCATGAAAACCGTTGTCGGTGTCAAAACCGGCGGATCTCGGGTAGGGGGTCCCGAACTGTGCGTCTAGGCGGATGGTAACAGGAGACAAGGGACACGATGTTTTTACCTAGGTTCGGGCCCTCTCGATGGAGGTAAAACCCTACTCTGCTTGATTAATATTGATGATATGGGTAGTACAAGAGTAGATCTACCACGAGATCAGAGAGGCTAAACCCTAGAAGCTAGCGTATGGTATGATTGTTGTTAGATCCCTACGGACTAAAACCCTCCGGTTTATATAGACCTTTGGAGAGGGCTAGGGTTACACAGTCGGTTACAATGGGAGGAGATCTACATATCCATATTGCCAAGCTTGCCTTCCACGCCAAGGAAAGTCCCATCCGGACACGGACGAAGTCTTCAATCTTGTATCTTCATAGTCCAGGAGTCCGGCCAAAGGTCATAGTCCGGCCATCCGGACACCCCCTAATCTAGGACTCCCTCAGTAGCCCCTGAACCAGGCTTCAATGACAACGAGTCCGGCGCGCATATTGTCTTCGGCATTGCAAGGCGGGTTCCTCGTCCGAATACTTCATAGAATATTTTGAACACAAGGATAGTGTCCGGCTCTGCAAAATAATTTCCACATACCACCGTAGAGAGAATAAAATTTACACAAATCCAATCTGCTGACGTATTTCGCAGCGTGTCATCACAGCACGGCCAAGCCTTTATTCGAATCGGTTTTACTGCCCCACCTCAGCGCGTTTAGCGAGGCGGTTTCCTTGGCACGTCTTGTCAAAGCAGAGATCGTGTCCCCTTATTCCGGGATTCTCATCAATACGGGCATGGGTAACCCAACCGTGCCATTAATCTATGGCGCTTGGGAGATAAGCGAGTTTTACCAGGCTGGTAGGGGTGCATAGTTTCGTCCGTCCATATAAGGGGATAAGGATCCACCTTTTCCATCTACGCCTTCTTCCTCCTTTGCTTATCCATTTCCGCGCACTCGAGCTCCCGCGCCCAAGTCCGCACACCCTGCCTCAACCTTCTCCAGTCATGTTCGAAGCGGGAGGCAAGTGGATGGTCTCCTCCATCACGGAGGAACACATCAAGAAGTTGAGGGAGGCCGGATACTTGTCTAACGACATCGCGCACCGGCTCCCAGACAAGGGGCATCTCATCCCCACCCCCAGGCCCCATGAGATGGTGGTGTTCCTCGCCCACTTCCTCCGCGGACTAGGTTTTCCACTTCACCCATTTGTCCGGGGCTCATGTTCTACTACGGCCTGGATTTCCACAATCTGGCCCCGAAATTCATCCTCAACATCTCGGCATTTATCATCGTGTGCGAGGCTTTCCTCCGCATCAAGCCCCACTTCGGCTTATTGCTGAAGACCTTCAATGTCAAGCCTAAGGTAGTGGGCGGCCAACAAGCAGAGTGCGGAGGCGCCATGGTGGGAAAGATGCCCAACATTACATGGCTCGAGGGCTCCTTCGTGGAAACCATAAAGGGGTGGCAATTGGGGTGGTTCTACATCACCGAGCCACGCGAACCTAAATGGGCAGCGGCCTCCGAATTCCGATCTGGCTTCCCTACAAGGATCACCTCCTGGAAAGAGACGGGCCTGTCGTGGGGTAATTCGGAAGAGCGGACTGGACTTCAATCCTGCTTCCAAGACCTGGCGAACAAAGAGGTTAAACTCGTCAACGTAGTCCAGGTCATGCTCATCCGCCGGATCCTCCCGTGTCAACAACGGGCCTTTAACTTATGGGAGTTCAACCCGGCCCAGCACCAAACTCTGACCATGCTCTTTGACACAACGCACGAGGATGCCTGGAAGGTGCTATTCAAGGGCGCCGAGGTTCCCCCTCCAATCACCGAGGATCGCGGATTCCGCGTGAAACGACAAGCCAGCGTAGTAAGCTTATTTTACCCTTTACGGGATACTTGTTTTTCATAGGTTAAGTCTACGCAGGATCTAAGCTCCCGTTCCTTTGACAGGAATGGCAGAAGAAGACCGGACAGATCGACTGTCCGGCTCCTTTGCCCGAAGATCCAGCAAACGCCCACTTGACGGGGCTGCTGGTCCCGGCACCTTACGTGGTGCCGGAGAAGAAGGCCAAGAAGAAGGCCACGGGAACTCGAAAGAGTTCCCGGCGCCAGGTGGTGTCGGACTCATCATCCGATGACTCCGAGGCGGACTCCTCCCATGAAGACAAGGAGGAGGAAAGAGAGGTCTCTCCCCTAGCGGGGGGAGAGAAGAAAAGGAAGGCCGCCCCAACTGGGGGGGCGGAGGGTCCAAGAAGGGAAGGACCCTCCCTCTGGACTACTCTACCAACGCCGACGACGGCGAAGAAGAGTGGCCACCCAGGGCCAAGCCCCTAGCAAAATCGTAAGTATCTGGGTACCAGAATAACTCATGGCGTTTCTTTATTGCACAGTACCTTCTGACGCCGAATATAATCATGCAGTCCGCCCAAGGCCGGGCTCGGAGCTTTGTCGAGCGGTTCCTTGGGTTCGTCGGATGTGAACATCACTTTACTTCCGACCGCCTCCTCTCCTCGCGCCGCGGATGACGCCGAGGTGGCGTCCCAAAAGGGGCCAAGCCAGGAGGAGGTGGTCCTGGAGGCGCCGCAAGGCGACCTCCCGGACTCCAGGCGAAAAGGAGATAAAACCCGAAAGGGCTCTAAGTTCGGCCCTAGGCCGAACACCGCACCGGAACCTTCAACGGTTCCAGCATCCGGCAGGCGGCCCCCTACTAAGAAGGGCAAGCCTACGACGCCGGTGACCTCCGTCCAACCGGAGGCACCGGATAATCTGCTGGAGGTGCTTAACGGCGCCTCCATCGACGAGGAGCATCGCACTATTATGAGTGCGGTGATCCAGAAGGTTCAGTCCGCCAAGAGCGGGCTGACCGGCTCGTGCCAGCCTTCTAACGAGGCTTTGAGGTATGTATTTAAGATATGTAAAAATATTACCGCATAGACAGTAGCCCTGTTGCTTTCAGTTTGGTGTTCGGAAAGAAAAGCCGAACCGAGGATCAAAAGATATACGCAGGAGTCTAACATAAGTATGTCAATATGGGAATGCAGGCTGTACTCTTGACCTCTGCCGACCGATCATGCGGAGGTTAATGCATTGAAGAAGAGCCTCGAGCGGTCCGAGGACGAGCTCGGCCTTGCCAAGAAGCAGCTCGAGGATAAGGAAGGTAAGTAATACCTTATGTAAGTATATAAAAAAAATATGTGGTTGCAAAAAATGACAGAATCGATGTGGGTATGCAGGGGCCACGAACGAGGTGGCGACCCTGAAGGAAGCGTTGTCCAAGGCCGAAAACAATGCGGCCGTAGAGCGTACCGAGCGAGAGAAGCAGGAGGCGCGGGTGGCGGCGGTGCAGCAAGAGCTCCAGGCTCTCGTGAAAAAACACGAGAGTTTGGAGCGTGACTCAAAGACTCGAGAGTCCGAGCTCGCCTCGGCGCTTGAGAGCGCCAAATCTGCCAAAGCCGAAGCCCAAAAAGCCCTCCAGGAAATTGAGGCGATGAAGAAGATAGCGGCGGGTAAGGAATTCTTTATGCAAAGCAAGCACGCGAAAGTGAATTACTTGTTACTTACCCGAGTCGAGAGCTCTCGAGGAGCATTTGCAGATCTTCCCCGGAGTGTGTCCGACTCTGCCGCATTCTACCGAGCCGAAGAGGGAAGCTCGACGGAGAAGGTGTTCTGGTCTCAGTATGCTGAGGCCGGACACCCGGTGCCCTTGAGCGACCAGCTGAAGCAGATGGTCGAGCTCCATAAGGTGGTCGAACAGGCCATGAAGGGTCTCGCAGTCCGGCTGTGGCTTGGGGAAGCCATGCTTGGGAGCTACTTCGGGCTGGTAAGGCGGCTGGTGGATACCTGTCCAAGGCTTGAAGTCATCAAGCGCTCCGTATGCATCGAAGGTGCCCGTAGGGCCCTTGCCCGTGCTAAAGTGCGTTGGGGCAAGATGGACGCTGAGAAGCTTGTGACGGACGGACCACCGCCGGGCAAGGAGCATTGCAAGCCCGAGATGTATTATGAGGGCGTCCTGAAGGGTGCCCGCCGTATAGCGGATGAGTGCTCCAAAGATGTAATTTTTTAGTAAACTCGCATTTGTAGTCATGTACGCTGAAAACTTGTTCATATGCGCTAAGCAACGCTTTTGAATTTAAAATATTACCTTCTGTGCGGCCGTTTATCAAAATTGAGAGATGGCGAGTCGTAAACCACGCCCCCATGCCATGCGAAAGTCTTTGGGGTGTTCGGGATAAACTTGAACGCTCTTTTTCCCATTATTGGGTCCTTTGAGGGAGGCGCTCAACACAACGAACAAGGCAATCGGACTATAATGCTTGAACACTCTCACTTAGCCATAGAATTCTCTAATTTTAAATTTCGGCGAAGCCCCTAGTATTCGGAAGACCGAGTTGGGGCGCTATCCACGCCTAGGCCGGACAAAGCCGGCTCCTCGCTCTAAGCGGCATAAGTCTTTGGGGACTCGAAAACCTCTCGAACAGCGACCAGCTCTCGCCCTATCATGACGGTCAGTTTTAGCTTTCTCCACTGAGGTGCTCAGCCCAGCTCAACCGGGGCACAATCGCAGTGGTTCTCCCAGTGCTACCTTAGCCGATATAACGGAGGTACCAAAACATGGGAGCCGGGCAAACCCAACTATTGACCCAAGACATGATTCGGAGCCGATTCATATAATGCTATAAGTTCGGGTGCCGCACTCATGAGAGTGTTCGGACTTCTCACATCATATTCTGGGTTACGTAAGCCCCTGGAGTATTGGCCGTACCAAAGTGTTCGGTTACATAATGTCATAGCTGAACATATTTTTATAAAAAAAGGTAATGCAATAATAGACAAAAGCTATGCATTGTTTATTCGAAAAGTTTGCGGTAAAAGCAGAACGATACAAATAGTGTGATAAGCAAGAGATGGCACTATGTAACATGTCCCCCCTCCAGGGGCGAGCTGCGGGATGATATGTGAGACAAGTATACTGCTCGTTATAGAGACCACCTGGACACTCGACGTAGCTTTCTGCCTCCCTAGCTGTTGCATCGTGTGTTCGGCGATTATGCTGGCGGACAGGCCTTCCGGAAAGTGGAGTCCTGAAAGTAGGAAAAAAAAGAATGACAAAATCGGGAGCCCCTTGTGCGGTTGAGCCGCATTTTGGGCGTGCCGTGGTCGTGCCCCTCCCCCTATGCCCATGGTATTTCCAGAGCGTAGTTATGTATGCATAGTACTGGTTCCGCAATTTCGCGAGGGCTGGGGTTGGGGCCGCATTACTCTGGCGATGCCCGGGCGTGCTGGCGGTCTTGTTGTAGGTTACTTCGGGCGCGCTTGACGGTGTCCGGACGTTTAATGGCCGGACTAGAGAATTGCCTTGAGAGGCTGCTTTGTACTTCCGCCGCGAGGGCCGCCGTATGCTCCTCCGTTTGGAGAGAGCGTTCGGTGTTTCCATTGACCGTAATGACTCCCCGAGGGCCCGGCATCTTGAGCTTGAGGTATGCGTAGTGCGGCACCACATTGAACTTTGCAAATGCGGTTCGTCCAAGCAGTGTGTGATAGCCACTGCGGAACGAGACTATGTCGAAGATTAACTCCTCGCTTCGGAAATTATCCGGGGATCCGAAGACCACCTCAAGTGTAACTGAGCCTGTACAGTTGGCCACTACACCTGGTATGACGCCTTTAAAGTTTGTCTTTGTGGGTTTAATCCTTGAGGGATCTATGCCCATTTTTTGCACTGTATCCTGATAAAGCAGGTTCAGGCTGCTGCAGCCGTCCATAAGGACTCTAGTGAGGTGAAATCCGTCAATGATTGGGTCTAAAACCAATGCAGCGAATCCGCCATGGCGGATGCTAGTGGGGTGGTCCCTTCGATCAAAAGTGATCGGACAGGAGGACCGTGGGTTGAACTTTGGGGCGACTGGCTCCAACGCATATACGTCCTTGAGTGCACGCTTCCGCTCCCTTTTGGGTATGTGGGTTGCGTATATCATGTTCACCGTCCGCACTTGTGGGGGGAAACCCTTCTGTCCGCTATTGTTCGGCGGCCGGGGCTCCTCCTCGTCATCGCTATGCAGCCCCTTGTCATTGTTTTCGGTGTTTAACTTGCCTGCCTGCTTGAACACCCAACAATCCCTGTTGGTGTGGTTGGCTGGTTTTTCGGGGGTGCCGTGTATCTGGCACGAGCGATCGAGTATTCGGTCTAAATTGGACGGGCCCAGAGTATTTCTTTTGAATGGCTTGACCGGGTTTAGAGCCTCTGAATCTGGCATTAACTGCCGTATCCTCAGCATTGTCGCCGTTAATGCGGCGCTTTTGCTTGTTGCGACGCGACCTGCCAATGCTGTCCTTGGTATCCGAATTACCAGGGATCTTGGTCATGTTATTACTACGAGCTAGCCAGCTGTCTTCTCCAGCAAAAGCGGGTCATGAGTGTCATGAGGGCTGCCATGGATTTCGGCTTTTCCTGTCCTAGGTGCCGGGCAAGCCACTCGTCACGGATGTTATGCTTGAAGGCTGCAAGGGCCTCTGCGTCCGGACAGTCGACTATTTGATTTTTCTTCATTAGGAACCGTGTCCAGAATTGTCTGGCCGATTCCTCTGGCTGCTAAATTATGTGTCTTAGGTCATCGGCGTCTGGTGGTCGCACATAGGTGCTCTGGAATTGTCGAGGAATGCGGCTTGCAGGTCCTCCCAACAACCAATTGATTCTGCTGGCAAGCTGTTAAGCCAATGCCGAGCTGGTCCTTTAAGCTTGCGTGGGAGGTATTTGATGGCGTGTAGATCATCACCACGGGCCATGTGGATATGAAGGCGATAGTCCTCGATCCATACCGCAGGATCTGTTGTGCCATCGTATGTTTCGATGTTTACGGGTTTGAAACCCTCGGGGATTTGATGATCCATTACTTCATCTGTGAAGCATAGTGGGTGTGCGGCGCCTACATATTGGGCTATATCACGACGTAGCTCAAATGAGCTTTGTCTGCTGTGTTCGGTCCGCCGGATTTACCATATCCGGCATGACGGTTATAAATCGCGTGTCGTGGGCGCCCATGCGATCCATAGATCGATCTTGTTTGCCTTGCCCTGTCCTCCAATATATCTCGCAGGTCTAGCGCATTTCCCCGTGCCTTGGTATTCTTTGAGCGACGCCGTGGCCATAAGCCTGCGTTTGAAACGCTCTTGTTCGACAGGATCCTCAGGCACGACAAATTCGTCGTTGTCGAGGCTTGCCTCGTCTTCGGAGGGAGGCATGTAATTATCGTCCTCTAACTCTCTGTCTGCCGCTCTCTCATGACGGCTGGCTTCTCCATCCTCCTGTGTTGAATCCTACTGGAGGGGGTTGTCTTCGGCACAGTCCGGGGTGTTATTGTCTCCGGTGTCGGAATCACCGTTTTTGCTGTGGCGGGATTTAGAGCGGCGCCGCTGACGCCGGCGGTTAGGCTGTTTCTTGGAGGGGTCATCCTCCGTTGTTCCATCGTCGTTCCCTTATTTTGGTGTGTCCACCATGTATATGTCATACGACGAGGTGGCCTTCCAGTGCCCTGTAGGCGCTGGTTCTTGTTCGTCTCCTGCATCGTCGTCCATACCATCGATGTCTTCGGAGTCGAAGTCGAGCATGTCGGTTAAATCATCGACAGTGGCTACGAAGTGGGTGGTGGGTGGGGTTTGAATTTCTTCGTCGTCCGCATCCCAACCTTGCTGACCATAGTCCGGCCAGGCCTCTCCTGATAAAGAGAGAGACTTTAGTGAATTCAGAATGTCGCCAAAGGGCGAGTCTTGAAAGATGTCATGGCGGTGAACTCCGTGATCGGCGCCCAATCGGATTCGATTGGCGTGGAAGGTCTGGAGTCCGGAGAGGAGTCCGCACCTTGGAGTCACGAAGCCGCCAAAGGACAGGTATGGTGTTCGGCTCGATCACCGTAGAGATTGCAGAGCCCGAGGCGGTGTCCAGCCCCCGTCCTCGATTGGTACAGTCGGCTCCGAGCTAAGGGTCGGAGAGGACACTGGTGCGGCCTCCAGGGCACTGTTCGGCGGCAGAGCTAGATCATGCCCATCGTGACAGTGCGGCGCGCTTGGCTGTGGCTCGAGCCCGTCGAAGATCAAGTCTTCACGGACGTCCGCTGTGTAGTTCAAACTTCCAAATCTGGCGTGATGGCCAGGGGCGTAGCTTTCGATCTGCTCCAGATGGCCAGCTTAATCGCCCGCAGCAGAGCCGCCGAATATGAAGATCTGTCTGGGGAGAAAAGTCTCACCCTGGACCGCATCATTGTTGATGATTGGAGGAGCCATCGGGCCTAAAGGTGACGACACAGAGGAACTCTCAATGAAAGCACCAATGTCGATGTCAAAACAGGCGGATCTCGGGTAGGGGGTCCCAAATTGTGCGTCTAGGCGGATGGTAACAGGAGACAAGGGACACGATGTTTTTACCCAGGTTCGGGCCCTCTCGATGGAGGTAAAACCCTAC
The DNA here is from genome assembly GCA_021605145.1 of Aegilops bicornis. NCBI lineage: Eukaryota > Viridiplantae > Streptophyta > Magnoliopsida > Poales > Poaceae > Aegilops > Aegilops bicornis. The sequence goes on from CM038670.1 coordinate 83,042,393, forward strand.
TCCTGCTTGATTAATATTGATGATATGGGTAGTACAAGAGTAGATCTACCACGAGATCGAGAGGCTAAACCCTAGAAGCTAGCCTATGGTATGATTGTTGTTCGTCCCCACGGACTAAAACCCTCCGGTTTATATAGACACCGAGAGGGCTAGGGTTACACAGTCGGTTACAATGGGAGGAGATCTACATATTCGTATTGCCAAGCTTGCCTTCCACGCCAAGGAAAGTCCCATCCGGACATGGGACGAAGTCTTCAATCTTGTATCTTCATAGTCCAGGAGTCCGGCCAAAGGTCATAGTCCGGCCATCCGGACACCCCCTAATACAGGACTCCCTCAACCGTGATGCGCCAAAGAGGCTCACCGCTGATGAGATGCAAGTGGAATTAGAGAAGTTCAGGCATATTACACCAGGAAACCATCCTGGTAATGGTAGCGGGAAAAGGAAGCGTGGCAGGGCAGAAGAGAGATTATTGTTTACCCGCAGGTCAACTTTGTGTGACTTGGAGTATTGGAAAGATTTTGATCTACGGCATAATCTTGATGTGATGCACATCGAGAAAAATATATGTGACAACATTATCGGCACACTTCTTAATATTGAAGGCAAGACGAAAGATACCTTAAAAATCTAGGATTGATTTGACACACCTGGGTATCAGACAGGATTTGCACGTGTAAGATGAAGGTAAACCACGGGATATGGCACCAGCTGTGTACGTCTTGGACAAGATAAAAAGAAAAGAATTCTGCGAGGTCCTGTCACGTGTGAGATTCCCACATGGATTTGCTTCCAACCCTGAAAGGAGAGTCAGTGCAGATGGAAACAAGGTACAAGGGTTGAAAACTCATGACTGCCACGTCCTACTTCAAAGGGTTTTACCTGTTATCCTTAGAGGATTGGGCCGCCCTGACTTATACAGAGCAGTTGCAGAGTTGGGACAATTCTTCAGGGAACTCTGCAGTAGAAATATCAGGATAGATGCTTTGGAGCGTCTTAGAGACAAGATACCAACTATCCTATGCGACCTTGAGAAGATATATCCTCTAGCCTTCTTTGATGTGATGGTGCATTTGGTTGTTCATCTACCCGATGAGGCACTACTTAGAGGTCCAGTATAGTATGGCTGGATGTACTCTATTGAAAGGCGGCTAAGCACTTTCAAGGGCTATGTTAGGAACAGAGCTAGACCCGAGGGTTCCATTGCAGAGGCCTACATTGCTACAGAAGCGTTGACATTCTACTCAAAATACATTGAAACAACTGATCAGCTTAGCAAAGAGGTGGGTGAAGACAATCCCGGGCTCAATGTTTTCGATTATTCTGTTCGAGTTACAGGGAAGAGTCGACAAGAGGACAAACCTAAAGATTTTGACAAAATGGTTTGGTATGTGTTGAATAACTGTCCTGAGATACTACCTTATATCAAGTAAGTGCTAAGTACTGCAACTTATACATCATAATATACTAAACTTGCAGCATATTCTTATATATTTAGATGTTTGACGGGATCACTATGTTGTGCAGCATCTACAAAAAGGAGTTACTGCCGCAAAATCCAAGAAACATTGACAAACTGGTTATGGCAGGATTTGCGAAATGGTTCAAGAGCCATGTAAGATTTTGAATTACCGGTCAGTTTTTAATATATTGAGTACATAAGATGATCAGCTTGTCTATTTTCTAACCATAGGTTAAGAAGATGCGGGAGGATGGGCAGGCAGTTGATGATGCCCTTTACTCACTAGCAATGGGTCCTGATACTTGGGTAAGACATTATGAATCTTGCGTTGTTGGAGATGTGCGCTACAACACCCTTGCACGAGACGAAGGCAGGAAGACACAAAACAGTGCCATCATGAGCAAGGATACGTATGACAAAGAGATAACGGAAATGTATGCTAACAAAACAGACATTGTTCAGTTGAAGTATATCTCCAGTTTCGAGGATCATCGGTGTGTGGTTACATTGTCTTTGTCATTGGTATAACCTGTTTTCGAGGATTGCAAAACCCAGAGCTGATGATTATTTCAAATCCATCAATGTCAAGGCGGCGTGCAGGACCAACGAGCCTTTTAGTTTGGCAAATCAAGCAACACATATATTTTTCTTGGAAGACACATTTGCACATAGCGATGGTCGGAGAGTATTGCAAAGGTTTGAGCAGAGGAATTCGTTTAATGAAGTTGCACAACAAGATGATGCTTACACTGCTCCTGATGTACAAGATACCACAGATGTTCCTAATATCTTTCAGAACCATCACATCAATGACGCCGGCGAAAAGATTGCCTGTCGTGTTGTGGACAAACAATAGTTGATCAAGAAGAAGCCATCGTTCGAGGACATTGAGGACGAAGAATAAGATGACATCGTGGGGAATTACGATTCGGACTGATACACATGGCGAAGATGTTGACGCTGCTGCTGCGGATGATGATTACATTGCTTTTGTCGTATTTGCCTGTCAGAAGACGTTCTTTTATCTACTATGTGAAATTGTGTTTGCTATGACAATTGAAACCTGATGAACATGTTGTTTAGTATTTTGCTGTGAGAACATCACTTGTTATGTATGCTGATTTGTGTCTGGTGATTGTATGACGACTAAAACATGATGACGTTGTTGTTTAGTTGTAGTCATATTTGGTTGTGAAACTTGAATTTGATGACATAGTTTGCTGTTGGACTGCAATTTGCTCGACGTCTTCGAATTAGAACAAAGCTGACCCGACAGGGCCTCTGCTAATTTATTTATTTATTACCAAAAGGGCCTCTACCATTTATTTATTCATGAGCAAAAGGGGATACCCCCTGATTTCCGTTAATAGAAATCATTAGATGTTCACAACACTACGCCTAGCCTGCTACATAGGTTTCATTCATTATTAGTTTCAGAAAAGTGCTCATGTCATAGCCACTAAATACATCACGAGTGCTACATACACTGCAAATAAAGAGAAAATCATCGTACAGAGCACATCGATTTTGCCCATTATCTTCACAAGCTCTTTCATCTCCTCATTGTTGTCAACGCCGTTCAGCAGCTGTTGCTTGGACATGATCAGAGGAACTGCATCTTTAACCTTCTGCTCTGCATCTTCCTCTTCCGCGGTTCCTTCAATTACTTGTCCAACACCCCAACCTAGTGGTATTGGGATTCCTCGGCTAACCAAATAATCAGCGTAGTTGCATTCCCCCACATCAGCAACTTCCCAGAAATACAAATAACATGAATCTTCCCTTTTCTGCACGAATCAAATTGGAAGATCATCAACCAAACTATTAAAAAAAATCAGCACCACAAAGCAGGAGAACAACACTTAAACATATTATTACCCCATGATTCGGGCATTTGTAGAAGACTCGGCCAGGGTTGAGGATTGTGGTTGAGATGCGACGGATGACTCTGCATGATTTGCAGCAGTGGCACCACACCAACGACAGCGGGGATGTGATGAGACCCACAGGCGATGCTACGGGTGGCGACTTGGCGCATATCTGGTTGTTGCCTGCTGAAGAGTAGGTGGACGAGCAGCCAACGGACAAGGTTGCTGCGGCGTAGCTTCGATGCTAGGCAGAGTAAGTAGAGAAGAGGAGAAGCGAACGTTGGATATGTCAGTTTCATTACTTGCAGAGTAGCATAGCACCATATATAGTCATAGTCTAGGTTTGGATTCGAACCATCTACAGGAGCACGTCTCTCTTTTTTTTAACTCAGCAACGTCTCTTTACTGGTACACTAGCTTGTTCTGTACGCCTTCTCAAGTCTTTGATTTTCTTTCCCTTTTATTTGTGATGAAGGAAGGAGGACAAAATTGAGAGTTCCTGGGACTCGAACCAAAGACCTCTCGGTTGAAAACCAAGGGTGCTAGTCACTTATGTGGCGAACGTTCCCTGGGAGGAGGACGACAAACGAACGCATTTTCCTCGCAGTTTTAGTTGCAACACAAGATCGAACGGTCGCAGTTTCGGGAATGTTATCAGGTGAACGAGCCCAGTTTTTCTTTTCTTCCTATATATAAAAAAGTATGCTACTTGGTGTCGGCTTAGTCAACAAACGATTGTACCAACCTTGACCGTTGGATTGACATTCAACGTCTGTCGTGTTTCTTCAGTCTCTTCTTCCTCGAGCCGCTAAAGCCAAACCAGTGCTGGCGGGACCGTGTGCTCCCGCCTCCCACGGCTGGTTGTGCTGCCGCGCATGCGTCGTGCCACATCGCACCCTAAAACTCTGCGCATCTTCCCCGTCTCCTGTTCGTTCCCGTCCGAGGCCTCACCATCGTCCTCCACCTTGGTTTGCTCGCCGCGGCGCCGCCCTCCGGTGTTGTCAACATGGTCAACAATCGAGAGAAATAAGGAGATGACTGTAGATGGTGAGGATGACAGTAGGGACCCAGCAGCGCGGCAGTAATTTTGTTTTTTCGGGACGGAGAAGGGTATCAACTGGGTTGTGCAGGACCTGTGGCCCGTCTAGCCCAGGCTTTTATTTCATATGTTTAGCACATGACCAGCCCAGTTTGTCTTTTTCCTTTCTGAAAATGCCTAGCCAGCTATTTTGTTTTTTGCGGAATAACCAACGTAGGCCTACTTGCTTTTCTATGCCCTGCTGGGCCGGAAATCTTTCAAGACAAGGAGGGATGCATTTTGACCAGAAAATGGGCTATAAGTAATAAGAAATGGGCTATAAGTAATAATAAATGGGCTATAAAATGAAAAAATACAACAAACATGCAATTAGTTCCAAAATACTTTTTTCTTTCAGATTTTGATATTTTAAATTTCATTGTTTTTGTGCGGGTAAAATTTCATTAAATTTAAATTAAGGTATATTTAGTTTTAAAATTAATTGGAATCTGGCTAGAAATTTCAGGCTGTATGCTGTTAGGGACAGATTTGGAGGCTGACTTGTGGGTCGTTGACGTGTGCGAAAGGCTTTGTCAACTTAGTCCACAAACGATTCTAGCAGCAGTGACCATTGGATGTTAATCCAACGGTCATGCTGCTTCTTCAATATCTGATCTTCTTGCTCCAGCCACCCAAACCAGCGCCGGTGGGACTGCTGCTCCGCCTCCGGTGGCTTGTCTTGCCGCCTGAGCCATACCGCCCACCCTACTTCATTCTTGGCAGGCCATTCCTCTACTCACCCACACCTCCTGTTATTTTCCGGCGACGGCAGCCGGACCAGTAAACCCGCGTACTCCCCACCGCGTGGGCAACCATTGCCGAGTCTTCCCTGTCTCCGTGTCATTCCCTTCCTAGGCCTCGCCGTCATCCACCGCTATGGTGCTCTCGGCGCGGCCTGGTCAACGTGGTCAACGAACGACATCCATCGGACGCGGACTATACGTGGAGAGGCTGACAGCTGGGTCCATGGCCGCACACAAGGAAATGCCTCCTTAATACGCGCAAAATAATGATTCCTCCACCTGACATCTGGGACCCACCGGAAGGGCCTCTATATTTCGTGAAAAAAACGTGCCCCCCGTTGACAGGTCAGACCCACCAGCTATCTTCGCACGCAAGGAAGTGCCTCCTTATTACGCACAAAAAAATGAATACTCCCCCTGCCAGCTGAAACCCAGCATAGTGGGAGGCTGAATTGTGGGCCTACCAAGTTGACAGGGACGGAGGGCTTTGTCAACTTAGTCAATATGAACGATTCTAGCTCCAGTTACCATACGATGTTCATCCAACGGCGTAGTGCTTCTTCAACCTCTGGTATTCTTGCTCCAGCTGCCTAAACCAGCGCCGGTAGTGCGGCATGCTCCTGCCTCCCGTGGACGGCTGTGATGCCGCAGAGGCCTCACCGCCCCTTACTACTCCCACCGCTGGCCATGCCATCCCTCTACTCACCCACACCCCCTATTATTCTGCGGCGACGGCAGCCTCACACCGCAGCCGAACCAGTGAACCCTCATACTCCTCTACGCATGGTCATCCACTGCTGCGTCTTCCCGAGCTCCGCGTCGTCCCCTTCCTAGGCCTCACCGTCATCCACCGCCATGGTGCTCTCGGCGCGGCGTGGTCAACATGGTCAAGGAACGACCTCCATCGGAAGAGTACTATATGTTGATAGGCTGACAGCTGGGTCCATGACAGCCGCAAGGAATTGGCTCCTTATTATGCGCAAAATAATTATTCCTCCACCTGACAGCAGGGACCCACCGGACGGGCAACCGTATTTCACGAAAAAATGTTTCCCACCCTAACTGCTGGGACCCACCAGCTACATCTTCGCACGCAAGGAAGTGTCTGACAGTCGGGGCCCACCTGGTCGAAGCGTACATAGCATTGTCATTCTAGTCGCGAACGTGTATGTACATACTGGTCGATGTAGAGGCGTGCACGTGTCGTAGTAGAGGCGCACACGTAGCATATACACGTACGTACAACGACCAGCGTGCAAGAAAGAAAATACGGCCACATACGTACATATGGGCGGGGTCTCGAACGCCTACTTGCGTATACGTACGGCTAGGGCTCGTGTACATGGCTGGGTCGGAACGGAGAAACTACGTCGTCATCGTGTTCATGGGGAGGCAATGGAATGCGTCGTGTTCATCAGGAGGCAACAGAACACGTGGGAGCCAACCGGCTTGGACAGAACAGCCAATGGAAACGAGGCATGGCGTAGCGCAGAACGGAGGAAACGGCCTTGTGTTCGACCGGCCACGTTCGAAATGGGATCCTGTTCATCGGGAGGGGTCTGGTGTACCGCAAAATGGAGGAAACAGACTTGTGTTGGACCTCCTACGGTCGAAACAGGGTCCTGTTGATCGGGAGGGGTGTGGCGTACCGCAAAACGGAGGAAAGCGGACTTGTGTTGGGCGCTTCTGGCTGAAACGGGGTCTGTTCATCGGGAGGGTGTGGCGATCGCAAAAGCAGGACTCCACGGGATACTGTTCATCTCCACCGTTGACCTCCTCCAGCCTCCACGGGCAACTGTTCATCCACCGTCGACCTCCTCCAGCCTCCACCTGCGACTGTTCATCCACGGGCTCCTGTTCATCCAGCCGCCACCGCGTGCTACTCCATCAGCTACTGTTCAACCACCCCTCTCCACGGGCTCCTGTTCAACCACCCCTCCACGGGGCTATTGTTCATCCACCCCTCCATCGTCTACTATTCATCCAGCCCTCCATGGGGTCATCCTATTCATCCAGCCCTCCACGGGGTCCTGTTCATCCAGCCCCAACCGGCTCGATCAATCGGGGTCCTGTTCATCCAGAGGCAACACCACGGGGTCCTGTTCATCCACCCCCCACCGGGAACTGTTCATCCAAATCCCCCAGTAACGCTCATTGTTCATCCAAACCCCGAGCAAGTGCTCACTGTTCATCTAGACGCAGCATCGATCGGCTTCAGTTAGCAGCAGTAGCGAAGGAATCACTCGGGTTCAGTAACGTAACTAGTGCACTCGCTCGGGTTCAGTTAGAGCCCAACACCTCGCTCGGGTTCAGTTAGAGCCCAACGCCTCGCACACACGCGTGTACGTCTACGAGAGAAACGTGCATCGCTCGGCCCCCGACCACCCATCAAAACCGGGAACTCCCCAAAATTTTCCTCGCCCTCGCTTCTACCACGGTTTTTCCGTCATGGACGGCCCAAAGAATGTCATGCAGCTGCATCTCCGGCCCGCCCAGGACGAAAAGCCCATTTTCTATCATGATTTTTTGTCATAGAAGTAGGATTCCACCATATCTATGATGATACAGGGTTTTATCACAATTATCGTCATAGAAGTGTCATAAGTATGACAGAATTTTTTTTTCGTTTGGCCCAAAATGTCACGGATGTGTCTTTTTTTGTAGTGAGCACTATCACCGATGCCATCTTCGTCCTCTGCACCGGCGGCCGCTGTCGCATGATTCATCGTCGATAGTGCATCCCCGACCTCTTCCTCGCGCTCGCTAGCCTCACTTTGAGCTCCTAGTTCTTTTCCCCTTCTCTGCCTGCTCGTTTACCTCACCTAGCTAGCTCAACCGCCGCGCCCGAAATCTTCTCGCGGCCGGCCATGTCATCACCGTCGACCAGCAGTCGTAGCTCATGTCCGAGTGCGTCACCGTGCTCAGCACACCACCAGGAGGCCGTAGCACCCGGCCGTTCGCTCCGCCGTGCCCCACAACATCATTTCCAACCTTGCCCGAACTCCGGCCGCTGCACTTTGCTTTGCCGCCGTCGTTCTGGTCCTCTCCGGCATGAGTTGATCGCTCCGTTGGATGCGGACGAGGACCAGCATCACGCAGAGCCTCTTCGTCGTCCTTTTGGTCGCCGCAGAGCGAAACCCGAGCCCTCCGCCGTGCTTGTTGTCGCCGGCGACGAGCCGCCGGCATATTAGGCCAAGTTGACCAGGGGTTTGACCACCCTTGGGTCACTGACAAGTGGGTCCATGCCCCTGCTAATTTTGGTTAAGTGTTAATTAAATTTTATTAGCCCTGCTGATACTGACATGTGGGCCCAGGGCCTTAACTAATCTAGATTTGGATTAGATTAGTGCTAATTAACTTAGGTTAGTTAGTTAGACACTGACATGTGGGTCCTAGCCGTCAGGTTTGACCTGGGCTGCCGCCTTTGACCTGCTGACGTAGTGATGATGTCACTTCGACATCATAAATCCTTTTCTGGTATTCAAATAAATCTAAATGATTTATTTATTTTCAAAAAATGCCCAAAACTTCAAAAAATCATAGAAAATAATCTATAACTCCAAATGAAACAATTTATATATGAAAAATGATCAGAAAAATCAAATCTATCCATCTGTACCTTTTCCATGCATGTTAGAACAATTTTGGCTACTGTTTAGGGCAAATCAAATAAATGACATTTGAATATCCACATACGGAGTTTGAATTTGAATCTTGGATTCAAACCAACTTCATTTAAATTGTTGCTAGTTGCATTAGCTCAAACCATAGCATATTGCCATGTCATGATCATGCATCATATTGTTGCATTGCGTTGATTGTGTTCCGTCTCTGTTGTCGGTATTTGTCCCCTCTCAGTAGACGTGGTTCCGACATGAGATCGATGACACCGATGAAGAACTATACTATCTTGAGAAGTGCCAGGCAAGCAAAACCCCCTTGTTCATTCCGATACAATCCCACTCTCTCGCTTCTGCTCTCTTTTACTGCATTAGGACAAAAATGATTCAACTGTTACATGTTGCGATAGTTGAACCCCTTTCCTCTGCATGACCTGTCATTGCCATAGTAAATAGATGAAACCCACTAGCATGAGTAGGAGTTGTTTGATCCTGATGTGCCTACTCATTCATGCTTGTTGTCCTGCTCACATCGCTTAGAGTTGAGTCGGGGTGATTCATCGGGATGAATTGGAATGTGGTGAACATGTCCTACCGTTGAGAGCTAAGTGTGTGAACACGATTTGGTAAAGGTATCGGTGAGAGGCCATGTAGGAGTACATGGTGGGTTGTCTCATTGAAGCCGTCCTCAGGAACTGAGTTCTGTGTCTGTGATCCAAGACAGTTACTACCACGCATTGGAATGCTTAAGTGCCCCTCTCGACTTATTAACCCCCCTGTCCTCTGTCCAGGAGTTGCAAGTAGTTTCTGGTGTTTGTAGTATGCTAGAGGCCGTACACAACACTGGCCCGAGGGGTGGGCTGTGATGCGGTAGGCACGTGGCACGGTGTACCGGGACGCCCGTTTGGTGCCTCGGGAACCCCGCACACATCGTTTGGGGTCGTATGTGGAAACCTCGGCCGGACTACCTGCGGATGGAACCTGAATAGGCGATAAACCTGGACTAGGGACTTGTGTGGTTAGTCAGGTCGTGGCCGACACCCTCGCCAGGCTTCCACTTGAAGGTTGCCGAGATACATGACGTGTACATGGTGATAAGTGGCGAGAGCGTGTGTGAAGAAGTACAACCCTGCAGGGTTAACATGATCTATTTGAATAGCCGCGTCCGCGGTAAAGGACTACCGGGTTGCTTGTGCAGTTCATAGACAAGTGAAAGTGGATACTCTAAAATGCGCAAGATAAGCGTGAGTGCTATGGATGGCGTGCTCGTAGGGAGACGGGAGCGGATCCATAGTGGTGTATTGATTGGTGAATATGTGGACTCGTGTGCGCCACCTCAAAGAGTTACCAGCAGTCGTAGTACAGAATAGCCACCGAGTCAAAGCTGGCTTGCTGGAGTTAAACTCCACCACCCCCTTTGTTGGTACTGATGCATATGTAGTTAGATTTGATGTAAGTCTTGCTGGGTACATTTGTACTCACGTTTGCTTAATTTATGTTTTGCAGAGAGACTTCAGTCTCACTAGTAGTTCTGCGTGGACTTTGACGTTTAGCTTGATACCTCAGCTACGGCCTTGTACCCTTGGGAGGGTCTTGTAGATAGTCCGGCTTCTCAGCCTTTTTCATTTGTAGTTGTCTGTACTCAGAGATGTTATGCTTCTGTTGCTTGTATGCTCAGTATGTTGGGTCATGTGACCCCTGTTTGTAATATCTGGCTCCTCGGAGCCTACTGAATAAATACTTTGAGTTGTAGGGTTTTGTTGTGATGACATGTTGTATTTGCACATATCGAGCATATGGTGTGTATGACTTGAAATGCTTGGTATGTGTGGGATCCGACAACCTAGTTGTTTATTCTTGGTAGCCTCTCTTATGGGGAAATGTCTCCTAGTACTTCCACTGAGCCATGGTAGCTTGCTACTGCTCCAGAACACTTAGGTTGGTCGGCATGTGTCCTTCTTCGTTACTGTGTCTGTCCCTTCGGGGAAATGCCACGCGTTGTTCCTTTAAGTCCTTGTAGCTTGCTACGACTTGGGTTCATACGTTGATGATCGACACGTTCGTTGCTGGGTCATTTATGCCTGTCCCTGTAAGTTAGCGCCACCTTGGGTTTACGACTAGTCATGTAGGCCTGGTTTCTCTGTCATATGGATGCTAGCGACACTATCATATACGTGAGCCAAAAGGCATAAGCGGTCCCGTGCCGTAAGGTGGCACCCGTGGGAATACCGTGCGTGAGGCCGCAAAGTGATATGATGTGTTACATGCTAGATCGGTGTGACTTAGGATCGGGGTCCTGACACACCACCGCCACAATGGTGCCCGCCAACGAGCAAGGTGGACCGCCATCCGGGGTCACCGCCCCGGCCTCCTTGTCGCGAGATACCAAATGCCGCTCACTTCACAGCGCACTCAACCACGATAGGAGGAACAGAGGCATGCGCCCTACTCCTAGCCCAACATCAGTCATTGAGTCTGGGTAAGCGCCTCCACAGTAGGAGGCACCCACGCCTGCATCCCCAACCAATGTCGGTGGATTGGGGAGGATACGACTGCGGATCGCCGACGTCGTCAGCCAGCCCAGTCCTGGCCCAAGCTAGCCCACACAACGTCATGTTCGTGGCCACCGGCGCCATTCCGCTCACCAGCGCCCTGGAATCACGACCACCACCGCCGACCACCGTACCCGCAAGGAGATGAAGAACACCACATGCGAGCACCCGGACCAAACCCCACTTCACCTACCCGGAGCAAAAACTCCGATCTGCCTCAGGCCCAGATCCGGTCCGCCCGAGCACAGATCCTAGGTCGTAGCCACCACCTGCTCGTACCCAGGAGAAGGAATCCCCCCTTCCGCTTATTTCATTGTCTTCTTTCTCAACTCATTTTACATTCGTCCAAGGTCCAACTGTGAGTAAATAACATAAAACTACCACATTACGAGCTAGGGTTATAAAAAAACTACTATTCCTTTAATTTTTCAAAATGCTTCCACTATTTTGGTTGGTTGTTCCAAAAAACACTAGTGACTGAAGTGTTACCTTTAGTCGCGATTATGACAACGATGGCCCACCCATCAGGTCTGACATGGCATAAAGTCAATGCCGTTAGCTTTGACCGTTAGGCTGACCGTTATGACATGTGGAGCCCACATGTCGGTCCATTCAAAAAAAGCAATCGGGTCCTTAAAACTTTTTAGAAAAAGCATTTTGGTCCTTGTAACCTATTTAAAAAGCTTCCTATACTTTTTTGAAAAAGCAATTGAGTCCCTGTAACAAAAAAACAATCCGGTCTTGTTACTTAAAAAATGGCAATCAAGTCCCTATGTTGGCCGCGGTGGTGGCCCGCACTGGCGGCACCGGTCGTGGCTATTGTGGCCTTGGTTGCGCCACCGTGGTGTTGCTGCTGCTGCCCGCTACCGCGCAGCCACGCCATGTCCGACGCAGCAACTGTCGGTGTGCCCTGCAGCTCGCCCGTGGCTTGGGTCGTGTGAATCCCAGCGCGAAGCACGCGGGTGGCCCTCAGCCGGAGACACGCTGCAGAGCTTATTGGCCTCTTTTTGCTCTTCGGGTGGGATCAAGAGCACCAACCCTGTGAGTAGTAGCAGTAGTGTTAGATCCCATCGAGATGTCAGACGACGGTCTTCTTCAATCTTTGTTCGGCAAGTTCTATCACGACGAGTCCCTGCGTCCTCCGCCGGAAAGCGGCGATGCGGAAGGCGAGGATGATTCCTGGGACTGGCATGAAGCCCTCGTCGACAACGCCGCCTACATGATCTACGAGCGTAACCACACCACTGCCCAGTGTCCCGTCTCCAGGAAAGTCAGGGGCGGCGGCGTCAAGCAGGATTTTCTGCAGGTCACTTTCTGCCTCTCCCAGCCACCTCATATTTCATACTTCTGCATGTCCTACACAAGCAGGGACCCCAGCCAGTTCCGCTGCGAGCCCACCATCTTCGCGGCGGAGGGTAACCTCGCCGTCATCGGCCTGATACACAACTGGACCTTCCACAACGCGCGGAGCTGCGTCTATTTCGTTTACCGCGCCCCAGTCCTTGGCAGTCAGTCTCCTCAACTCACACTGCTTCCGCACCCTCCCAGCGAAGTGTTTCCGGAGCAGTATGAATCTGAATGCCAATTGGGTCATAACGAAATTGGCATCCTGCGCTACCGCTCCAATAGCAGCGACGACTATGATGCCTACAAGATCGCAACGCTTTGCTACTATGGTACTAATCAGTATGTTCTCTACACCTACGATTCCGTCGCTGACGCTTGGAGCCGCACACCCGCGGCCTTTCCACGGCCGCAGGACGCTCCTCCCGAGCATCTCTGCGACAGGGTCATCACCGTGGGAGGCGCCATGGGCTGCGTCGACCTCTGGCATGGCGTGATCCTTTGCGACGTGGTGCATGTCCCCTCTCCTGCTGGGCCCGGCCCCAGGCCGCTCCGCTACGTACCGCTGCCGGAGCCAATGCAGCCAGACAACAACCTCCGTCTTCATGGCTTCTCGTCCTTCTTCCGGGACATCGCCGTGGTGAACGGCCGGTTCAAGTTCGTCGACCTTCAGCTCCATGCTAGCCCGGGCTCGCGCACCCCGAATGGCTGGACGGCCGTTACATGGAGCATGGCGCCTGGTGATTTGGGTTTCACCAAGGACAGAGAACTGAATTCCCGTGATATGGACAACCCCATGGAGCCGTCCCTGTTTGTTGCTCACCCCACGCTCAGCTCCCATGACGAAGATGTTCTCTACCTGATGACCAAGACCAGCATGGATGACAGTGCGTCACAGGTGATCGCTGTTAACATGAAGAACAAGAAGCTGGAGCAAGCCGCAAAATACACCACGCAGAGAGAAGCTTGCATGGACTTCGCCTACACGCGCACTACCATCTCCAACTTTCTCGCTCGAGGTATGCCTCTACCTTTTCACCACTCTCTGATTGCATACACATTTTTCAACTATGTCGCACTAGCAGACTAAGTGTTGATTGTTTGATTTTTAGACTTGTCTTTTCCAAACTCATACATGGGGCTTTCTTTGGTTTGTGCAGATTCAAAGGGTAACGCAAAGCGACCCGGGCCGGTGTTACAGGGATCCTTTCGGAAGAAGTTGCGTGCGATCAATCCCAGCAAAGATGTGCCTACGCTGGGTGATGAAGGGGACACTATGGACCGGCAATAGATGTGAATCCATGTTTGGGTAGGGCACCGTTGTTTTTCGTGGCCAATAATAATGTCAATGTTAGAATAATCCGAGACGCTTGATTTATCGAGTACCAAGCAATCACGCGAGGCATGACGCGGAAATTTGTTAACGAGGTACATCGACAATGGAGCCTCAAACCACATGCGCAGACCATTTGGTTGCTGGAAACGGAGCCTCAAACAACATGTTGGGAGACCCGAGCGTCTTCGCCGAGCTTGGCAAATCCATCACCGACACTATCCATTTCGGCGACGGCTCGGTGGTGAAGACCCATGGTCGAGGGACGATCGCCTTCACCGACGACAGTGGCGTGCAACACGCTTTCACCGACGTCCAGTTCATACCACACGTTGAAGAGCAGTGTGGTGATCATTCACTTAAAAAACAGAGGACTTCTAGCCAAGCTTCACTTGTGTCGTGTAAAACTGATTTTCGTCATCGAAAATGTTCTTGGTGACGGGATTCAGCCTTCACCCGTCACCCCATCGTTACTGAAGCGCCGTCACAAAAACTTAAATGTTGACGGCCTCATTTTTTCTGTCACCTAAGACGTGAAACCAGTTTTGTCATGGAACCCCATTTTCGGTGACGACTAAGACTGTCACCTTTGATTGGCTGATTTTTCACCTAGATTGTTTTTCATTTGGTGACGATAATCAATCACTATTAATCGGTTCATAAGTTGGACCAGTCAACAATTATGCTGACGTGGCTGCTTCAATGTGGGTCTGGCTGGAATTTTTTTGCCGGCGACCGATAGAGTGTCAGGTTTAAACTGTCAATGGTACCAGGATATGGGCCTAGTACATGCTAATGTGGCTACTTACATGTGGGTCGACAAATGAACTTTTCTTTGACAGTGATCGTCACCAACAGTTACGATGATGGTGTTTGACTAGTCAATAATTCTGACATATGGGTCGAGTGAGATGCTAACGTGGCTGCTGTCAAGTGGGTTCAGACATGGGTGATGTGGATTCTTACATGTGGGTCCATAAGTTGGCGACGACATGCATAACCGTTATCGTTTGTAGACGCGATCAATTTTTTTTATATTGCAATATTCGTATTTTTGAGAATTTTAATATGAATTTATGAAAAATTTGAATTTGAATGCAAATTTAGCTCTCTCGAATCTGTGATTAGATCACAAACTTGACAATTGTCAAACAAATTGTGTGAAACATTGCAAAACCCAACCATGGGACAGAGTCACGCAATCAAATAAGACACATGACACGGTTTTATGACCATCAAACAATGCACCAGTATGATGGGGTGTTTGTTTAGCTGCAACCATGGGATGCTGGCGATGACACCCTAGCAATGAACTTAAGCATTCCATCAATGTCATTTAGTCTCTTTTAAAGTCAAAATTTTCTCTTCCTTGACATTCTTGATAGATTCGAAACTGTTGCATTGATCGCCCACATTACTATCCCTCCGGTACCCTGAAATTGATAAAGAATCGCTAGATATAACTAAGAGGACACTGCCTTTGCGTTCCAGTGGTGCCATCCTCCCGCAAGACCGTCGGTCTGCCCCGACTCCGTCGCCACCATGGTTCTCGGGTCGCAGGTAGGGCCGCGGTTTAGTTGCGGAGCAGCCAGATCTTCGAGGAAGACATAGCCAAATCAACCTGTGCGGGTTGTTGCCTCCTCTCCCTCACCCCAGATGTTTCTGAGTGATGGGAAGTTGGCTAGCTGCTGGTCCGCCGTTCCATTACCAGCCACACGCTGCTGCTCTCCTCTGAACCTCCGCCTCCATGCCTGCCAGTACGTCCCACCTCTTGATGTTTCTACGAGTGTTGGGACGTTGGCTGGGCCGCCATTCCTTGGTCGACCATCTATATCATCGAGCAAGGAAAAGCTGTTGCGTGGCAGCGAGAAGCTGACTAAATCAGCAACGGTGATTTCCATAGAGAGTCACGTCCACCTTCAGGATGGTCACATGAGCTTATCAGGTGAGCCGCCAGAGCACTCTTACATTCAACTGTGAGATGATGAATATCACTCTTGACATGCTTATGTGTGACCTGCTTCTAATTTTGCAGTTACATGCTTATCCCACTACTCACACCGCAGTCTGCACCATCTGATGCTACAGCGTCACACGCCTTTGATATGTATGTAATGATTTTTTTTCACATTGATGAGGATGACTTTTCATACAGAGTGCTGGGGATCAAGACAGATTGTAACATTGGGCCAAATTTTCCAAGTATTCGAACCACTTTTTATTTGGATGCTTCAAAATTATTTCCTTTGTATTAGAGACTGGCGCACATTAGAATCAGTTTGCGCCAATGGCAATCCGCCAGTCAGGTACCAAATATTTTTTTTCCATATTCTTTCCATGTTACTAATTTTTCCATAATTTTCAACCTGTAATTCTATAAGGGTATATTCGTATTTCTTTCCGCAGCAACGCGCGAGGTATCATCTAGTTAATATAACACAGATGACAATAATATTGTAGCAGGCCTGCAAAATGTTTGATTGATAAGAAACATCAACAATCACGCAAAGCCAAAACCAACTGGAAATAAATATTTGAAATGTCTTAATTAGGTTGGGATGGAATTCAAGCCAAGAAACTACTTTGTCTTGAGACTCATTCTTTTTTTAGAAAATAAATTCAGAATGATCTGAGACAGCATATATTGAAGTTCCCAATCTTGAACTAACTCCGCGTCATCCTGGTAATAATTGACATGCAAATGATTGTGAGCGTGTTTCACAACATTTCTTTTAATAGTGTTCGGATAGGCAAGAGATGTATCACTAAATTTATCTTATTTGTTAACACTCTTTCCCTTGTCGTCCATTGACGTCATAGGTGAACACGCCTTTAAGGATTGCAGCAGAGTGGCCCACACACATGCACGAGCAATACCTTCATCTAGTTTACTTTTATATCAAACTCTTATACAAAATTAGACTACATATACTTATGATGCCATATGAGGTATTTTATTTTCATTTTTATTATATCTTTTATAAAATACATGATGTCCTTTATAAATGGTGATTCAATTTTTCTACCATTGGCAATTATTAGGTAAAACTTGTTGAAATTATTTTAGATAAAAATTCAAGATTTTGTATTTTTTGGAAAAGCATAATTGTTATTATTTGTAGTGCATACTTGTAAGTTTAAGTTACAAGCTGGATATTGTGTAGAACATGATGCACTTTGGAAGGGCAAGTATACTACTTTAACAAATGTACCTAATGTAATATTTATATATGCTTTCGAGCTTTGCCTTAACCAATTTTGTGCATATTGTTTAAGTTTTAGTGGTGACAATGTAAATATCCCCTTCATGTTTTTTTTTACAAATATTGAAAGAGACGATTTTTTTTCTCCATGTGCATATTGTAGAGCATTCATGACATTTGAAGCTGTGTGATAGTGTTAGTAAGTAAATGTATTAAGGAAATTCCTTACCTAGGACACCAAACGACATACAACCGTTTCCTCTCTCAAAAAATTAGGGTTCTTCTGCCTCCCGCCGGTGCTCGCACCGGTCCGCCTCTTCTCTGGTGGCATTAGGGTCATAGGGGCGTGATGGATCCCGGCCCTTGTCGGCGGGAGGGCTCCGTTTTAGGTGTTTCTTCGAGTTTTGTTAGGGTTTGTGTCCTGCTTAGGAAGGCGAGACGACGGCGGCTCCCTGAAGATGGAATAAGGTTGTCCCTGCCTAGCCCCTATTCAAGTGGTGGTGTGGCTGTGGAGGTGTATGTCCGGCAGATCTGTCTTTGGTGGATTTGCTCATATGTGGTTGTCGTTCATCTACGTTCTTGTTTCATCATGTTGGATCCTTTCGATCTACGCTACTCTTTATCGGTGACAGTTGTTGTTCTGGTGCGTTGTTCCTATGGGGCCTTAGCAAGGCAATTTCCCGACTGTCTACTACAACAAAGTTTTGCACGGCTCCGACAAGAGAGGGGCGATGATGGCGGCGCGCCTTCAGCTTGCTTCAGTGCTTGTAACCATCGCTAGGTGGTCTATAGACCTGGATGAGATTTTTATTAGTTTTGGTATTTGTTGTACTATGCTTGAAGATGAATGGATTGAAAGTTTTCCCGCAAAAAAATAAATATATTACGAAGGCAACAAAAATATTACACTTCAAGGTTGCATGCATGTCCCATAGATTCGCGGCGCGGGGAGGGGGGGGGGGGGGAGTTTCAAAATATTTGCCATGTTTTGTAGAACAAATCCTAAACTTGCAACCTGAGCATTACAAATTTTCTTGATTTACCTTATTTAGGAAATTAAATTGTCTAAATTTGCCATGTGACTTACCTTACAATTTTTTCTGACCTTGCATTGATTTATGAAATGTAATTTTCTTAAATTGTCATGCGACCATTATAAACAATTTAGAAAATTTTCCATGCTTTTAGAGGATAAAATCTCTACATTTTCCATGTGACCAATATAACATTTTCTCTAATTGTACTATGATCTAGGACACAATTTTGCCACGAGCATGATTTTTCATGTACATATAGATAATTTCCATTACTCTAGCGAAATGATTTTCTAAATTTTCCTTGATTTCAGAGAACAAAATTTTAAAGTTTTTGCCATGTTTATTTCTAAATTTACCATGTCAACACTGATTTATTTTTATTTGCCATGTTTCTATGTTTCCAACATTTTTTCCTTAAATTTGCTATGTTATGGCAATTTAGGTTCCTGGCATTTCTTTATGTTGTTTTCTCCTGGCAAATTATGTATTATTTTTTCTTTGTTATGATTATTCGACATGGCAATTTTAGGGGATCTTGGCAATTTTTTGCGTTTTCTCCTAGCAATTTATGCATTTTTTTGTTACAATTGTTTACACATTTTTTTACCTGTTCTCGTTCAATATTTTTTGGCTTCCTTGCAAATTGACACATTTATTTTTATATTTTTGTTAAAATTGTTTTGAGATGGCAAGTTTTTGGACTCCTTCATGCATTTTTTATCCCGCCAACTTATATTTTGTGTTTTTGGTATTCCAAACTAATTTTGTTTTAATGAATGGTAATTTTTCTTTTGTAATGGGCTGATTTCAGGACCAACTCCACTTCGACGCCACCGCGGCGCCGCCACCCCTGATTTCTGTACCTCGCGTCCTTGTCGTCCTTGCTGCTACACCTGGTCACCTTAGGCCAACTCCACCGCGCGACCCTATCCTGTCCGCCCCCGTCCGTTTGTGGTAAAAGGGACAAAAGAGACGGCCCAGCGCGCGGGCGCAAACGGACTTTTGTCCGCTTTGTGTCCGCTTTTGACCCATCCCCGGCCCAAGTTTGCGCCGGTTTTGGGGTGAAACGAACAGCGCGCGGACGGACGGGACACGCGCGCTTGTCCTCCCCTGGCCCGCCTGTCGGTGGGATAAACCAACCCCACGCCCATTTGGCGCCATTTGCCCCACACCCTCCCACGTCCCTCCCGCCGGCCCCTCTCTCCCCCGTCCATGGCCGACGCCCCGCCGAGTTCCGGCGGCCTGGCCGTCGACCCGCCCGCAAAGGTGAAGAAGAAGGCGCCAAGGAAGCTGCGGTCGGCGTGCACGCCGGAGGAGATCACCAAGTTGGATGCGGAAATGGCGAAGAAGAGGGAACGGAGAGCGGCCGTCAAGGTCAATGCCGCCGCGGCCAAGTTCGCCGCCCAGCGAGGCTGCAGAGCCGCGGCGGGCGCAAGGCCGCTGCCGACGAGAAGGAGGACCTCGTCAACAAAGCGCACGCCATCCTCATGCTTGGCATGGGCCGTCCTGCCGGGTTCCCTGTAGCGGCCGTCGGCCCGGCGAGCACAGGCTTGTCGGTCGCCCAGCCTACGCCCTGCCAGTCGCCGACGTCGCGCACCGCGCCCATGTCGCCCGGCTTTCCTCCGCCAAGGCACGACGGCCAGACCCGTTTCTCGGTGTCGCCGGATGTGGGCTTGTTTGCGCCGTCCACACCGCGCCCCGCGGCCGTCATCGACCTTAACGTCATGCCTGGGTCCAGCAGCGGCGGGCGGCTGTCCGTCGAGATGCTAAGAAAGCAGGCACGGGCACCGTTCACGGGCACCATGTCGGGCCCCCGCGTCTTGTTTGACGGAATGCCAACCCCAACGCCAGGGGTCGACGACCCCTTCTACAACCGCTACATGGAGGACGTGATCTTCGAGGGTGGGCATGGCCGTACCTACGACCCCGAGGAGACCCAAAGTCAGGATGGCCGCGCCGAGTACGTCCCCGATGAAGAGGCCGACGACCGTGCTGACTACGACCATGGTGACTCGTGGCATGAAGACGATGACATCTATGTCAAAGGTGATGAAGAAGAAGAAGAAGGCAATGACGTTGATATTAGTGGTGCGCCATTGTTCATCGACGAGCTCACCCAAAGAGCGGAGGCACAAAAGAAGAGGAAGAGAATTCACACGGGTTCATATGCACAAGATGAGGACAAGTTGATTTGCCAAGCTTGGATAGAGATTAGCCAAGATCCAAGGACCGGCGCGTAACAAAAGGGCATTGTTTTTTGGACGAGAGTCCACAAAACATTCCATGAAAGGAAGATGTTTGAGCCCTACCAAATTACAAGCAACTGTGGCATCGGCTCGATTCAAAATAGATGGTTGTTCATCCAACAAGAGTGCAACAAGTATTGCGCCGCATTTGAGAAGCGTTGAAGCACGGCCCGTGAGTGGTCTCGGCGTTGGGGACATGGTATTCTCTCCTCTTTCTAGCCCTTTCCTTGCTACGGCCATGAGACTTCGGCCGTGTATATGTTTGCATTTCACTTGTTGTTGATCATGTGGTGTAGGTATTTCAATCTTTGGAGGCATTCAAGGCCCGGCACAGTGACAAGCCATTCACTCTTACGCATTGTTGGACGATCATCAACAATTGCCCTAAGTTCAAGGATCAATACCGTGAACTTCAAAGAAAGAGAGGCAAGAAGACGGCCAAGTTCGCCGGAGGTGGGCATGGCGAGGCGTTGAAGAGGCCGAGGGGCAAGACCAACTCCAAGGTGGACGACATACGTGACGCATCATCCATGGCCTTGCATGAGACTTTGCATGGCATGATGTCCCAAAAGGATGTGAGGGACGAGAAGAAGCGGCAAAACAAGGACGAGCAAATGAAGCAATACCTAGACCTTCAAAGGCAGAAGCTTGAGATGGAGGAGGCGGCCAAGAGGAGGAAGATCAACATGGAGGAGGCGGCCTGGTAAAGGCAGCTCGACATGGAGGAGGCGGCCCGGCAAAGGCAGCTCGACATCGAGGCCGACAACGTCAAGGCCAGGCAGAGGTAGCTCGACATCGAGGCCACCAATGCCGCCACCAAAGCGAAGGAGGTGGCCCTTGCGATCATGAGCGTGGACTTGTCGAAGATGAGTGACAAGACGAGGGCCTGGTTCGAGGCCAGGCAGAAGGAGATGCTCGACGCCGAAGGCCTAAACTAGGTCGTCCGATCGGCGTGACCGTTCTTTTTGAGGCTGGCATGGGTGCCGCCCGCCCACCGGGCCGCTGGCAGTGTGCCGGCGAGAAAACATTCATTTTGGAGGCCGGCTGTGTTGCCGGCCGCTGGCTGTGTTGCCGGCCGCTGGTTGTGTTGCCGGCGAGGAGAACTATTTATTTTGGAGGTTGGCTGTGTTGCCGGCCGCTGGCTGATGCCGGCAATGGACGTGTAGGCCGCTGGCTCTGTTGCCGGCGTGATGAACCGGGGCCGCTGGCCTGAACTAGGGCTTGGCATTTGAAACGTTGATTTTAGTTTTTTAAGTAGACGCGGACAGGATGGGGCAAATGGATGCGGCAGCGCGCTGGGCGCACGGCCATCGCATCCCAGGACACGCCCGAACACGACCCCAAATCCCTACCCAAACGGACAGAATCCGGACAAAACGGACGTCCATTTAGGGTCGCGTGGTAGAGTTGAGCTTAGGTCGACGCTGCCGCCACCCCTGCTCGTCCCTAGTCGACGCCGCCGCCGCCACCCCTACTCGCCCTCGGGCGTCCTCGCCGCTGCATCTGGTCGACGCCGCCGCCACCCCTGCTCGCCACGGTCGTCCTTGCCGTCGCCCTTGCTCACGCCCGGTCGAAGACGCCGCTGCCCGAGGTAGTTCGTCCGTCCCCTCCTCCTCCCTTCCTTCGCTTCCTCCTCTGCCCGCCCCCGTCTCTCCTCCCTGCCTTCTCTTTCCTCCTCTCTCCTCCCCCTCCTTCCTGTCTCGTGCCTCCTCCTTCCTCCTCTGTTCTCCCTTGTTTAACTGGTTAATTACATGGATTTTCTAGCTATCGTGCTACATTTTTACGGTACCCTGTACTGCTGATGAGAGAGGGAGCAGTATATTCAAATCTGGCCATTGATTTTCTAAGTGTAGGATAGATAGCTTGTTTTCTACGCAACACTAGACTCAGCCGATTGATCTGTTTTGCCCCCTTCTCCCTGCCGTCGCCCGTGGCCAGCCGCCTCGACCAACGCCATGTCGGGGTGCTCAGCCATGGGCGAGCAGCGTGCGCCTGGAGCCATTGGATGCCCAGAAGGCGTAGACGTCGGTTCGGAGGTCATGCACCGAGCAGCGGTCCACTCGCCGGAGGACGAGACGGCGGGGCTGAAGTCGGCGACGCGGCCAAGCCGGCGAGAGGCGGCGCGTGCTACCAGAGGGGAGGACGGCGGAGTAGACGGACGCACAACTCCGGCGTGGAGCGCCGACAGGGACCTCTGCAGACGAAGACAAGGAGGTAGCAGTGGCGAGTGAGCACTGGAGTGACGGTGTCCCATGGGAGCAGCGGCGAGTCCTCGAACGCCTCGCGGCAGGAGGAAGAGGAAGACGGGGGAGGGAAAGGGGAGAGAAGCGGGGCGATGATGGCGAGGAAAAGGGCCTAACTCGGCAGCCTCCTGATCCGCCGTAGGTCGCTAGGCGCACGCCGCGGCGGCCGGAACCTTAGTGGACTCGTATACTGGAGGACAGCAGCGACGCGGTGCAAGCCATACCGCGTGCAATTCCACTAGCAAAATTGGCGCAGTACAGATCGCTCCCCACCATTAGATTTCACAGATGAACGGCCCACATTTCTCGTAGGGTACCATAAAAGAGCTCAAAAGTTATTAGTTTAGGTATACATTTTGTAGCTAATGTGCTCAGATTTGTTTGTGCTATTAGATCAACTGTCTGCTAGTAGTAATGTCATGATGAAAAAGTGAAGATTTTAGTGCTAAGTTTGTTGTTTGCTGCTGAAGAAGTTTGTTCATTGCATGTCACGCTGAAAATTATCTATTTTAGTGACTCGCGCAGAGCTCCCGTTGTTTCTGTAGAAGAGAACCAAAGATTCATAAGGCTTCGCTTCCTACTAATCTGATTCCAGTACCAACTCACTGCAGGCCCGATAAGCACCAGCAATCCTAGACCCCCCCTCACAGAAAATTACCAGTAGTGTATCAAGATGTTAGACAATGAAGATCCTTTTGCATCCTTGTTAGACAAGCGCTATCACGATGAGTCCCTGCGTCCTCCGCCGGAAACCGGCGACGGGGAAGCGGAGGAGGACTCCTGGGACCGGCGCGAAGCCCTCGTCGACAACAACGCCTACATGATCAACCACCGCAACCACACCACCGCCCACTGCTCGGTCACCAGGAGAGGAAGGGGCGGCGGCAAGGAGGACACGATGTAGGTCACCTTCTGCCTTGCCCCGCCGCCGCACGTCTCCTACTTTTGCATGTCTTACAGCGGCGGTGACCCCACCCGGTTCTGCTCTGAGCCTAGGATCTTCGGGGCGGAGGCCGACCTCGCCGTCATCGGCCTGGTCCACTACTGGACCTTGCAGTACGCGCCAAGGTGCATCTATTACGGAGCAGCATGAATCTGATTGCCACTTGGGCCATAACGAGGTTGGCATCCTGTGCTACAGTTCCAGGAGCGGTAGCGAGCAACTCCAACTCCCCTTCATCAGCTGCGACGACTATGATGCCTATAAGCTCACAACGCTTTGCAGATATGGTACTAATCAGTACGTTCTCTACACCTACGACTCCATGGCTGACGCTTGGACCCGCACACCCGCTGCCTTTCCACGGCCGCAGGACGCTCATAGTCCTCCGAAGCATCTCTGCAACATGGTCGTCACCGTAGGAGGCACCATGGGTTGGGTCGATCACTAGGACGGCATGATCCTCTGCGACGTGCATGTCCCTGCTCCTTCTGGGGAGGAGGAATCCCCCGGCCCCAGGCTGTTCCGCTACGTACCGCTGCCGGAGCCAATGCAGCCGGACAACGGCCTCCCTCTCTATGGCATGTCTTCCACGTCGTCCTCCTTCCGGGACATCACTGTTGTCAATGGCCGGATCAAGTTCGTCGACCTTCAGCTCCATGCCAACCCGGGCTCGCGCACCCCGAATATGGAGCATGGCGCCTGCTGATTCGGGTTTCACCAAGGACGGGGAGCTGAATTCCCGTGCAGTGGCGGAGCTAGGGGCGACCAGCAGGCCCCCCCCCCCCCCCCTATGGCATTGTACAACACAAATGATTTTGTACTTAAGGCTAGTTTAGACATGATGTTTAGACAAAATTAGCTTTCTTGCCCCCCTCTAAGTGAGAATCACCATGTTCGGCCCCGTTTAAGCTCCAATCCTGCCTCCGCCCCTGTTACCGTGATATGGTCAACCCCATGGAGCCGTCCCTGTTTGTTGCTCACCCCACGCTCAGCTCCTGTGATGACGATGTTCTCTACCTGATGACCAAGACCAGCCTGGATGACAGTGCGTCACAGGTGATTTCTGTTAACATGAAGAACAAGAAGCTGGAGCGAGCCGCAAAATACACCACACAGAGAGATGCCTGCATGGATTTCTCATACACGCGCACTACCATCTCTAACTTTCTCGCTCGAGGTACACCTCTACCTTTTCACCAGTCTCTTTATAAGATGCACACTTTTCAACTTGATTTCAAACTGCTAGCGGTGGAGAGAATGTTGTGTTACCATAGTTAATCTGAGGTCTATTAAATGCAAGTTCATCCAAATTGGCTTCGTAAGTTCAAACGTTGTAATTTTTCGACTTCTACTCCCAGGAGTTAAACCCGTGACATCATTGAGAAATGAAAATTGTTGTTTATAAGTCTACGTCGCACTAGCAGGCTGAGTGTTGATTGTTTGATTTTTAGACTTGTCTTTTCCTTGTTTGTTTTTTAGACTTGTCTTTTCCTTGTTTGTTTCTTAGACTTGTCTATTTCCAAACTAATACATGGGGCTTTGGTTTGTGCAGCTTCAAAGGGCAACGCAAAGTGACCCAGACCGGTGTTAGAGGGATCCTTTCGGAAGAAGCTGCCTGCGCGATCAATCCCAGCGAAGATCTGCATACGATGGGTGATGAAGGGGATACTATCGAGTTGGAATAGATGTTGGGTGATATGGTCACCGTTGTCTGGGGATGTGGAACGCAAGAAATTGTGTCACATTTCTGTTCATGAGTATGACCTCAGCAGGCTATTTGCAATTCTGTTCATGAGTGCTGGATATTAAGACACAATTAACCGTTTCAAACTTTGTGGGGATGAATGTTTGGCCAATCTATCATTATTCATTCTGCATCGTAATGCTATTCATCTGCTAGGTTAATTATATGCCTGCTTGTTCAGGTATGAGCTGACTAATCATTCTTTGACCTTTACTCCTGGGCTGTTTGGGAGGACTAACACCATATGAACTGCATATTGCGGGTATTTAGAGCTTGTTGATCACAAGCTCACTCCGCTCGCGCTTCGGTCCTTGTGATCCGGCTCCGAAGATCCCATCGCTATGGGTGCTTGAATCGCTCCAAGTCCGTCAAGCTTTACCAAAATTGAGTGGTTCGATTCCCTCTTCTTTTGTCATTCTTTATTTTCATGGTTCTATTACCTTTTCCTATCTTTTATTTTCTCTTTTAATTTTCCAATCTAGTTTTTTATTTATATTTTTTTGCACAATTTTCAAAACCAATGTGTAAGCACTTCTAAAAAATAGCATGTACATTTTATTAGACGGTGTAAATATTTTATAGAAGGCACAGATAGTTCTTAAAATTACATGAACATTCTTTAAATAGTCTTTAATATTTTACTTGAACATTTTTTTAAACGCATGAACACTTCTAATAATTGCATGATTTTTTTAAAATGTGTGCATGCTTGTTTTGAAAACTATATGATTTTTATAAAATATGAAAATGATCTTTAAAATACATGAATGTATTTTGGAAATGATAGAAAACTTCATAAAACTATATGAACATTATCTAAAAGGTTTGAACATTTTTTTAACTTGCATGGATATTTTTATAAGTACGTGAATTATTTACTTTTTTATATGTATAAATATTATTTATTTTTAAAATTGATTCTACATAAACTAGTGAGATAACTAAACCTATTTTTTGATTGTGTATATTTTAAATGAAATTTCAAGATTTATGAAAGAGAAAACCCAAAATAGTACCCGCTAATGGATATCAAAAGCGAGAAATGGTGATACCTATTTGTCAATCATTTTTAGATTCTCAAAAAAGTGTCGATTGTTTGCTAAAAAACTTATTTGTCAATTGTCATCACTAAATGTTGAGCAAACTTATAGGGCGACGCTCGCATGAGCCAGCTCATGTACCCCTCCCCTGTACCCTTATTTCTCATCGGTCGGTTGGTTCATTCGGTTCCATTCCCCTTTTTTGATTTGGTTTCCTTAGTTTCCTTTTTTTTGCTCCGATTTTATTCAAGTTTTTAAATGTTCACAATTTTTGCAAAACATTTCACGATTGTAAAAGTTTCTATTTTTTGCGGGAGTATAAAAGCTTTCTATTTTTAAAATATTGATCGTAAAACTCCAATATTTTAAAAATGTTTCGATTTTTAAAGAGTGTTCTAAACTAAATAAGTAATCGTGTTTTTGAAATCCAAAATTTAAAACTACTGAACCAAAAAACCACTAGAAAACTATAGAAAAGGAAAAAAAAACACTCTGGTGCTTTGCTCGTGTCGCTACAGCACCGCCTTGGAGCGCCATGGGGGGTGGACCAGTCATGACACTATGTGTGTTTGTGTGACATCTTGGCGCGCTGAGCGTCACATAGGAGGGCTCGTGAGAAATAATACCCTAAGGAGTAATTGTTGCAGGGAAGATGGTTTGATGTATTTTCCTAACAGCAGCCAGAGATAGCAGAACTTTTTTTTTTTGGGAGAAGAGAGAGCAGAATATAACAAAGGTGGCCTACTGACCTTGATATATATCCTCTTTTTTAGCTGGACCTTCATATATCTTTGATCGGCAAGCCCACCGTCGCTCAATAAGCGAAGTACGTACTATACCTGTACGTACTAATATAGCAGTGACCGTCTCAAAAAAAAAAGCAGTGATCACAATGTCCCACCGGGAAGTTACTTTTACCCAAGAACCTGAAATTCTAACGCGGCCGGCTACTGCTTGGGCCCTCACTCTGTGCTGTGCTGTATACGAACCGACCCAATGGGCTCTGGTGACCCAAAGAATGTCCTACTCGCCGAGCTACAGTAGTGGTGGTGATTGAACCCTACGATGGATATACTAGGCAGTCAAGCTCGGGACACAACAATGGCGGATGCAGAGGCTAACAGGAAGAGGGATGCCATGGAAGTGATTTAGAATTCAGGAAAAACGGCTACAGACTTGAAGGTGCTTGAAGGGAGTCAGACTTCCGCCCTCCCGCTTGCCATAATACCTCCAAGCCCATCCAAGCAGGATCCAAGGAGAACCAAGACAGCTGTGATCCAAAGTGACAAGAACTCGGGAAAGATTACCACCAACAACAAAAATGATGCGCGTTTGGCGGGCCTCCCAGGGGAGTCGCGCCTGGCGCAATGAGTATCTTAACATGGAATTGTCGTGGGGCTGGAAAACCCGCGACAATTCACGAGCTTCGTGACCTAACGAAACAACATGCCCCCTCTATCGTTTGTATCTTAGAAACTCAAATAGAGGGCTCCCATGTGAAGAATTTAGTAGGTACTTTGGGTTTTGATAAAAGCTTTGCAGTTAGCAGTTCTGGTAGAAGTGGAGGAATTGGTCTTTTTTGGAAAGATGAAATAAAGGTTGAAGTTATTGGTTATTCTGAGAACCACATTGATGTTACTATTGATGCACTTGTTGAATTCCAAACAAGAGTTACCTTTGTGTATGGCGAGGCCCAGGTAAATCAGAGGTACAAAACGTGGGACATGCTCCGTGGAATTGCTGGCTTGAGTAACCTCCCCTGGGCGGTGATCGGTGATTTTAGTGAAGTTATACACGCACATGAACATGATGGAGTAGGGCTCAGATGGATGCCTTTCGAGATGCATTGGATACGTGTGGTCTAGCTGATGTTGGCTATAGGGGCACTACATGGACCTTCGAGAAAAAAGTGGCTGGTGGTACGTACACTAGAGTCAGGCTAGATAGATGCGTGGCCAACACCGTATGGCTATTGGCCTTTCCTTCGGCAGTGGTGGAACATAAGACAGCGGCCTCATCGGACCATATACCTATCTTGTTGAAGATGATGGACACACATGCATGCAGGAGGGCCCCCCGAACTTTCAGGTATGAAACTTGTTGGGAGAGAGACCCAACTCTAGCGCCAACAATTCAGGCTGGGTGGACACAGACAGAAGGAGCATCGGTGCAAGCGATGAAAGATCGTTTGATGCGTGTTGCTGGAGATTTAGTAGCCTGGGACAAGGACCACTTTGGGAACGTACGCCGAGAGATCGCGCACTTGAAAGAAGAGTTGCAGCGGCTGCGCGAGGCTCCAGGAAGAACGGGACCCGTCCATGCAGAACTGAAGATCAATGATCGACTAGTCGAACTTTTTTACAGAGAAGAAATGCTATGGAGGCAACGAGCACAAATTGATTGGCTGGTCCATGAGGACAAAAACACATACTTCTTCCACCTCTGGGCGTGTAGACGCAGACGGAAGAACAACATCAAGTCACATTTACGTGGCGATGGACAGTTGACAGAAAACGTTGTTGAGATGGAGCAGATGGTTACCTCGTTCTACAAAGATTTATACAGTACAGAGGGGGTGCAGGGGATGGATCAGGTCCTCCAAACGGTCCCTAGTAAGGTCACGGCTGACATGAACGAGATGCTAAATGCTCCTTACACTCCGAAAGAAGTCAAGACAGCATTGTTTCAGATGTTCCCAACCAAAGCCCCTGGCCCGGATGGTTTCCCCGCCCACTTCTTTCAGCGTCACTGGGAACTTTGTGGAGATGATGTGACCTCGGCAGTCTTGAAAATTGTTGAAGGAACTGAATCTGCAGAGAGCATAAATGACACAGTGTTAGTCCTCATCCCGAAGGTAAAAAACCCATCTTTACTTTCTCAGTTACGCCCTATAAGCCTATGCAACGTCTTGTACAAAATTGCATCTAAGGTGATCTCCAACCGGTTGAAATTGGTGCTACCGGAGATTATATCAGAAGAGCAGTCGGCCTTCGTCCCGGGAAGACTAATCACTGATAACATCATTACCGCGTATGAATGCTTACACTTCATGAAGAGGAACAAAGCAAAGAAACACCAAGAATGTGCCCTTAAACTTGACATGATGAAGGCCTATGATAGAGTTGAATGGAGTTATCTAAAGGCAATCATGCTTAAGTTGGGCTTCAATGAGAGGTGGGTTAATATTATTATGAGTCTTGTTACATCAGTTAAGTTTTCTATCATGTTCAACGAGAATAAACTAGAAGAGTTTGTTCCATCCAGAGGGATAAGACAAGGGGACCCGATTTCTCCATACTTGTTTTTGCTGGCAGCAGAGGGCCTTTCGTGCCTCCTAAAATCCAGAGAGTCATCCAGTTTGCATGGGCTACAAGTGGCACCGTCGGCGCCACCGGTAAACCATCTTTTATTTGCTGATGACAGCCTGCTGTTCTTCAAGGCAAGTTGCGAGGAAGCCTTCGAGGTGAACCTAGTTTTAGACCAATACTGTCAAGCTTCTGGTCAGAGATCAATCATGCTAAGTCATCGATCTATTTCAGCAAGGGGGTGCCGGACAGCTTAAGGTTGGAAGTGCAGAACCTGCTGAATGTTCCTAATGAAACTTTGAATGAAAAATATTTGGGCATGCCATCGGATATTTGGAGTTTAAAGAATGGAGCCTTCAAGTATCTAAAGGATCGGTTATGGAGCAAAATCCAAGGATGGATTGAAGATGCCTTATCAGCAGCTGGAAAAGAGGTGCTAGTGAAATCAGTAGCACAAGCGGTTCCGATATACTCCATGTCTTGCTTTAAACTTCCCAGAGGTCTTACTAAACATCTAAACATGTTGGTGAGGAAATTTTGGTGGGGAAGTAAAAATGGAAATCGTAAGCCGCATTGGGTCTCTTGGAAAACTATGACACAACCAAAGAGTATGGGGGGCCTCGGTTTCAAAGACTTTGAGTTATTCAACTTAGCCATGTTCGCCCGGCAAGCATGGAGACTTCTGCAGTTTCCAGACTCTCTCAGTGCAAGAATCCTAAAAAGCATCTACTATCCAAACTCTACTATCCTTGAAGCAACACTAGGGGGTCACCCTAGACAAGTTTGGTGCGCGGTGGTGGAAGGCAGAGACACACTGAAAGTTGGACTAATAAAGCGGATTGGAAACGGTGAATCTACAAGTGTATAGGATGATAACTGGCTCCCTAGGGACGAGATGATGAGACCCTACGGTTGCATATCCCCCAATCCACCGTTGTTGGTCAGTGAACTTATCAATGCCACGACGGCCTCGTGGGACAGACAGAGGATTTTGGACGCGTTCATGCCTATGGACGCGCATGTGATAATGAGCATCCCCATATGTACATGGAATACACAAGATTTCTGGTGTTGGCACTTCGAGAAGAGCGGAAACTTCACAGTCCGGTCAGCTTATAATATGATGGTGGCAATTTGATAGAGAAGGGAGGCATGGCTCGAAGGCTCGCCAGGGCCTTTGTCCTCCACGAAGGAAACCACCCTGTGGAAAACAATGTGGAAAACACAAGTACCAGGCAAGGTTAGCATGTTCCTATGGCGCTTGTCAAATCATTCTCTTCCTACTAATGACGCGCGGGCGCATCGGTACATGGCGGACTCCAGCACTTGTAGCTTCTGCAGAGCCGAGGACTCTTGGAAACATTCCTTGATCGACTGCTCCATGTCTAGGTGTACCTGGGCCATGGTTGATGAGGAGCTGGCTCAAGTGATCGCGACAACGATGGAACCGAATGCTAAATAATGGCTTTTCACACACATAGAAGCGCTACCCCATGAGCAGTTTGTGAAGCTTTCGGTAACACTATGGGCGACTTGGGCGTGAGGACGGAAAGCTATTCATGAAAGGGATCTTCCAGAGCCCGCATGCGATAAGCAGTTTCATCAACCACTATCTACAAGAACTGAATATGATCAAGGAGGTGGTGAAGCCTCACGCGCGAACCACAGTTCCTCCCAGAGGCGAACCCGTGGCTAGACCTAAAGCCCCACCTGCTGGATTTTGTAAGGTTCATGTTGATGTTGGGGTGCACTTTGCTAGTCGGGGTGCAGCCGTTGCTGTATGCAGGGATGGCGCGGGAAGGTATATGGGCAGCTCAGCCCTAGTCATAGAGGGGATGGATGATCCAGCTATGTTGGAGGTGATAGCATGCAGGGAAGCGCTGGCTCTAGCGGCTGATCTGAATATCAATAACTTGGTGATAGCCTCTGATTTGAAGCAAGCGGTGAATGACATCAACAATGAAACAATGGGTAGTAGTTGTGCAATAATCAGAGAGATCAAGTCTAGGTCTTTGCTTTTCAATTGTAATTTTACTTACGAAAGTCGTGCTGCTAATTATGAAGCACATGCTTTAGCCAAACATTCTCGTAGGCTTCAGCAGGGTCGTCATGTATGGTTTGACCAACCTCATGACCAACATTGTATCCCACTTTCTGTGGCGTTTGATGAATAAATTTGGTCGTCCCCTCAAAAAAAAAAAGATTCTCCAGGAGCTCCCCGCAATAATAAACTAGCGACGCCGTACAGATCTGGTGCGATTCCGGTACAGCAGCAAATCGGGGGGTTTACTTGCAGACAATCAATCGTCAGGTTTACCATTATCAATTACCACCACCGTACTTCCGTGATGCTGTAATCTTAAGCGGAGCAGCACTAGTACACAAAGTACCAGTGGTACTGAACGTGGTGGCGAGACAGTGAAAAAAAGCTGGTGGTTCTTTCTTTCTTTCTCTCATCAGGAGCGTGATGAGCGAGCGCCCAGTCACCGAAAAGATCCATGATGAGATGATCAAGGATCGGACCGATGTGCGTGCGCCATGCATGGCTCTGCATCCGGCATCAGGGCCCGTACGCACGCGCCGGCTAGCAGGCAGGTGCACGGAGAGCCGGCTGCATGCACCGGCCGGCCTCGGAGGGGTCGACTCGAGGGTGGTCTGGCCGATTTTTTGTCGAAAGAGACCCTCTGCCGACTGAAATTGCCAAAAAAGACCTCTTGCGGACGAAATGGACAAAAAAGACCCCCTTACAAGTGGCGGCAGGCGCGGCAGCCGACACGTGTCACCTGCCGCCACGCCGTGAGGCGGCGGGCCCGGCCGCCACAACAGGAGGCGGCAGCCCGGTGTATAACGGTGCGTGCAGGCGGCCTGAGCGGCGTGCATGACGGAGCAGGCGCGCCCGAGCGAGCCCGCCGCCACCGGGTGGCGGCCGCCGCTGCGCTGTCGCTACCCGGCCGACAAGGCCTTCGCGCGGGCCCAGCAGGTGGGCCACGCCGCCACCGCCGAGCGGCTTGTCTGTCTTCTGCAGCAGCTGACGATCTTGTGACGGCGCTGATTTCGAGGCTCATTGTTGCTAAGCGGGCTGATTCCCAAAGCGCGGAGGACGAATTTCACGGGCGGGAATCACTCGGCTTTGCTTCTTTTGCCTTAGCGGATGCGACGGCCTGCGAGAATCACTATTATTGCTTCAGCAGATTCGATGACACTGCGGAATCACTTTCGCTGCGGGTATCCGAGGCTGCGGGAACTGTTGTACCGACACTACAGATTCTCTTCCTTTTATATAGTATGCTTCTGCTCCGTGCGCAAGCACACTGGCATCCTCTTCTACCTTACGAGTGTGTAAGAACAGAGAAAGAAAAACTCAGCGAGCACTTTCATTCATGATTTAGGGCGATTTGGAGTTGGATTTTGAATATGTTGAAGTGGAAGAAATGATGAAGCGAAGGTAAGATCTATCCATTTTTGTTGGTTTCGTTTGCATGCATTATGTTTTTACCCTTTTTGTTTAGTTCATAACTATGTATTATGTATTTTGTTAGGCATTATTTCATCACTTTTTGGAGTCATTTAGAGCTTCAGAGTACGATTTGCCTAGCAAAGTGAACTCTGACAGTTGAAGATCAAGGTATGAGCTTTGCAATAAATTGATTTTTTGTGCATGCAAGGTGGTAATTAGTTAGTCTTTTAGCTCATCATTAGGTATGCAATGTTAGTGATTAGAGGTTAGAAATAATTTCAGACTGACAGATGTAGCATTTATAATATATTTTTAGAAGAGTACGTTGAAGATGTTGTATCAATGTTAGGTGCGTCCATTAGTATTGACATGCAAGAAATCTTAATACGGTAATTAAGAAACACTTGTACTGTAATTGTTCATTGCATGTGGTATGTTATTTCATGTGGTATGTTTATTAATAAGTCTATAATTAGGAGGCTGCAGGTCTACTTTGTTATGTCGAAATAATTTAAATTTTGTATGTTACGAATTTGTGCTAATGTACTTGATGATGTATGTAATTAGGTAAAACAATTCATCTTAGTAGCAAACAGAGTTTAGGATATTTTAGGGGTAGTTAGAGATAAGCAAACAGAGTTTTAGTTTGTGACGCTAGTAGACGAGTTTGAGAAAATTTAGATATCTAAATACCTGTTAACCAAACAACCCCGGAAAGTCTAAGCAAATGATTATTATTTTATGTAACGAAAATACGGTTATTATTTTAGTCGTATGATATGTAAATTTTGTCATCGTAGTACTACTAAATGTTCTGTTACTAATTGTTTGCAATGTAAAAATGTACGTTGGTTAGGTACTATGGAAAATTTAGTAGTGTACTATGGAAACGTCTTACGCGACGGTCCATTGGGGGTGGATGTGTCCTTGTGCGAGTCGACTACAGTTGTAGTGAGAGACATGGTCAACGGGGGTTACCGCAGTTAGAAGGTGCATCCGAGAGGTGTTTGGCCCGAGGATGCAGGGAAAAAATGACAATGGAGGCCTTTCGTTGTGGAGGAAATGATGGGACAGTTGCCCGTTGGGGTTTGCGGCGGTCACGGTGATCGGTGCGTGGGGTCGTACATGAGGTTTGCAAGCAATCCCAATAACTCAATGTATGGTCAGCCGATGGTGTATATGGATTTCATTTCAGTCAGCGATGTTGCCGGATGCACGATGGCGGGGTGGTGAGGTCGAGTTGGCTATCACATCAGCCCCTAGCATCGGCCCATCGGAACCGACGGGCAGCCAGCCTGTGTATGACACAGGATATTGGTCTGCGACTGTTGACATGAGCGAACACGTGGAGGGATTGCCGGAGGCGCTAGATGATGATGATCATTCTTCTGCGTCTTCGGAGTCAAGCGAAGAAGAAGATGTTCCTCCTCGAGGAGGGCGGTCGCGGCACCTTGCAACCTGGGTTTTACGGGATATGAGCATCGCCAATGAATTTCACTCGCTTACGGCCTAGGAGCGGGGAGCACGGAGGTTGGGCAAGTTTTCCCGGACAAGAAGTCTGCTTACCGGGCAATGGGTAGCTATGCAATCGGCATCCAACGCTTGACATAGAGTGAAGCGATCGATAAAAAAGAGTTGAAGGTCATATGCATCCACACCGCGAAAGGTTACATGCGGAAGAGTTCTCGCTAGGCTGAAGCACAGGGTATGTCGGTCATGGCATATCACAAAAATAGTGGAGCATACCGTGAGCAAGCGGGACTCTTTCAGATCAACGCAATGTAATGACAAAATATGTGGCACAGACGATGGAAACAATTGTGCGAGGAAGTCTCAACATTAGTGTTAGGGCTCGCAAAAGATGCAGGGGATCTAATTGGATTCCCTGTTAGCTACAGCAAGGCTAGGCGTGCGAAGGAAAATATATTCAAGAACTTGTATGGTACCTATGAGGAGACATACTCTTATGCACCTAGAATGCTTCATCATAGCAAGTGCTAATAGGGGGACTCAAGTTTGGCGGAGAGAACGTCTAAACCCAATGAACCCGGGTGAGCTAATCCTGGACCGCTTATTCTGGGCATTCGCATGAGACTATACAAGCAACCGTGCACCGCCGCCCGGTATTATCGATTGATGGTACCTTTCTCCTTTGGAAAGTACAAGGGCACACTGTTGGTGGCGATTGCAGCGGATGCAAATAATCAGCTTCTCCCTATTGCATATGCATTGGTCGAGAGCGAGAACAAAGATAGCTGGTTGTGGTTCTGAGCTGCGTGAAGATTGGTGTCGTGAAAGAGCGTAAAGGTGTTTGCATCATCTCTGGTCGCAACACCTTTGGATTATTAAGCGCTCTTGAAATAATTAAGGCGTCGGAAGAAGAGTGGGGCTGGCCCGATCTAGAGGGAAGGTGGTGCATGAGGCATTTGGCAGCAAACTTTTACTCCAAATTCAAAAACAAGGATTGGTTCAAGTTATTCAAGAGGATGTGCATGCCAAAACTGAAGCCAAAATGAATGCGATCTGGGCAGGTATCAATGGTGAGATTGACCAGCGGCCTTGCCGCAGAGAGAAGACCGGAGGGTCGTGGGGCGCCCATAAATTTGAGCGATGGATCGGCGAGAATTGCCCTCATTTGGACAAGTGGGCGCAGGCTCACAACACCGGGGCTCAGTATGGAATAATGACCAGCAACATGTCAGAGGTGTACAATGGTGTTCTTAAAGGAGTGCGAGCACTGCCTATCACAACCCTAATTGAAGAAACTTGGAACCGGATCCTGTCATACTTTGCAGACAGGGTCACCGTCGCCAAAGCACAAGTTGAATTGAACAAGCCATGGTCCGAGAAGATGCAAAGACATCTGGACGAGAAAGCAAAGAAGTCTCAAAGTCATGGCTGTAGGAAAGTGGGCGACTTAGGAATAAGTGGGAGGTCAATGTGCGAGCCAAATGCGTTAAGGGTCACCACAGGAGGATCAAAAAGCAAGCTGTCACCCTTGGCTCAACCTCCTGTGAGTGCACTTGTAACAAGCCCAAGCTTGAGGGCTACCCTTGCAGTCATGTGCTCGAGGCTGCTGATCAAAAAATCAGCGTCGAGCCATACATATCGCCGATACTTCAACATGTACAATCTGTACAACACTTGGAGCGGTGAGTTCGGGCTTGGGGCATTGATATGAACTACAAAATGTTGTGGCCAGATGGGCGAAATGGGTTCGAAACGCCGACTTGATGAGAACCGCAAAGGGACGGCGTCGATCTAGGCGTCATCGCAATGACATGGACCATAGCGGATGGGAGAACCAAAGGCGATGCAGCGTTTGCAGTGTCACGGACATTCACGCATAAAGACTGCCGTGTCGAGCCAACAACAACGCATGATGTTGATATATATGTACTCACCATGTCTATTTATATTTCTACTCGTTATGTGTACTTATATTAAATTTAAATTGAATCTCTTTGTATTATTGTACTCCTGATGTTAACTTCAGATAATTAATGTAAATCGTATCTCTTTGTATTTTTTAAGTTAATTTTGATTTGCATTTGTATTTCCGTCTTCCTCGTAATGTATATTTGTATATTTGTGTGCAGGTTATGGGTGAAGTGCGGTGCTTTTGCAGGGGCCCCATGACGCCTTGACCACCGTTGCCACCTATTTTTGAAACTAAATACTAAGCATGATTATTGGCCTTTCAGACTTCGAACCATAAAAAAAAACATGGCCAATACACAATTTTTTCCTTGCTCACCTTGACGCTTATGGACTACAAGGTTTTGCTAGGCTCACATCATGCGACGACCAAGTACGTTCGTACCCATCCCTTTTGACATCCCTCGTTGACCGGTGGAGACCTGAAACCCACACCTTTCACTTTCGTTTTGGGGAGCTTACACCTACACTGAAAGATGTTTCTATGATCACTGCTCTACCAATTATAGGTGAGCCGGTAGTCTCTCCACGAGTGTCTCCATCTTGGGCATTAGATATAGCAGCCCGTCTTGGGATGGAAATGCGAGAATCACAATGTTACGGTAACCCTCGGGGCATCCCCTAAATGCGGCTTCGTGATAATTTTCTTAATTTATCTAGCTTCGCCAATGAGGAGACGAGAAAAAGACATATGTTTGCGTATTTGTTGTGGCTCCTCGGGAATCTATTTCCAAATTCACATGGGGACGTTGTTATCCCTGGTCTCATCTACATTGCAGAGAATATGGTAGATGAACCTTTACCCGAGCAGCCAAAATGCAGCTTCGGTTCTGCCATGCTATCTCATACATACAGAGGCTTGTGTGATGCCACGCAAAAAACCTCTTTCGCACAAAAAGCTCCATTACTTTGTGTCGCCTATGAGTTTCTACAGTTGTGGTCCTGGGAATACCTCCCTGTAGGACGACCTTGTATAGTACAACTCGTATACCCATACGACTTTAGCGAGGGTGCCAGCGCAACTATGGCCACCAGGTGGACAAAGGCACAGAAATGTTGGTCTCCAGATATTGCAAAAAATTGTTACCCTATGTAACACCAGCAGTTTGACATACTTGATGAGGCAGAGGTCACATGGAACCCGTGGACTCAGGACCAGCTACAAATGGTCTTTGATGCTCGACACTTCACACCAGGCATGTTGAGCGATAGTGCATTCTGGCTGACTCGCTGCAACTTATTGTTCCTGTGGTGTGTTGAGCCTTACAACCCAGAGCGTGTAATGAGACAGTTCGTTCTCTATCAAGAAATTCCACCACCTTTTCCTAGACTTATCGACGAGGAAACACATAAGTAAGATGTGACATCCCTAAATAGTTAGTGTCATTTTTAATATACTAAACTCACACTTTGTTACATAATTTGCAGGCTAACCAATATGGGCATGGGTTTGAGTTTATATGATTGGAGGGAACATAACATTGAATGGGTACACAAGTGGGAAAATGAAGCGCTAGCGGATATAGTGCATCAACTTAGGTATATTTTATTTACATTATTTTATGTATACTATTTTATTACGATTGAAGATGCTTTGCTTTCATCACAACGGTTTATGTAATAATTTAATTTTGCAGACCATACGATGGAAGTACAGATCAAGCGTATAGCGATCAATCTTGCATGAACAC
The DNA here is from genome assembly GCA_021605145.1 of Aegilops bicornis. Lineage (NCBI taxonomy): Eukaryota > Viridiplantae > Streptophyta > Magnoliopsida > Poales > Poaceae > Aegilops > Aegilops bicornis. The sequence continues at coordinate 83,080,741 of CM038670.1, forward strand.
ACGTGCTAGCTTTGGCGGTCAGCCGACTACTATACCAACACATCTCACACAAGAGGAAGCGGTAGCGGAGACATGTTGAGCTACATGCAGCTTACTATCGTGACCAGATGGTAATCACTTGTAACTTTTTAGGTCCATCATTTCATAATCATTTGAACTAAATAACATCCAAATATTGTTCAGCTTGAAAATTGCAACGGCAGTAGGGCAGATGGCTACGGATAGCATGCCGCCCAGTGGCCCATTTCGCAAGAAGACATTCCGTAAACTTCTTCAACAATACTTGGCAAAGAAGTTCAGATGCGGTAGAGGCGGCAGCGTTGTCACTTTGGAGCATACAACATGCCGTACCGAGGTCAGCCGGACCAAGTGCTTGGCGCCGTCGTCGAGACCGAGCGTCTTGTCTGAGCCATGGGCGGTGGGGGAGGGTACGAGTACTAGAACGACATTGCCACGGCGGACTCATCTACGCCCTTTACGCCGCTCTTCTTCGATGCAACCGTCGAGGCGGACATCTCAGGACCATGGCACGGGCTTGGAATCGATGCCCGAGCAGTTTCTTTCCCCTAACCCATATGCGTACACAGGATATGATGCATACACCCAAGGTGAGGGACCATGGCACGGGCTTGTCGCCTTCCGGTCGTAAGGAAAGGCCAGGTGGTCGTCGTAAGTAGGGTGATTCATCTATCCACATGCGCGACCCATTGTATCTACATATGTCTCTATCAGACTTTTCGATTTGAACATCTATGTATGCTGAAATAAAATGCACCAGCCAGGAATAATTTTTCCCGCCTATATCTCCCGCCATACTATCCGCTCCACTCTTTTGCTTATGTTAGGCCGGTTTCCCGCCAACCCCTTCCCGCCATATCTTCCTGCCACCTGTTTCCCGCCAACCCCTTCCCGCCATATGTTCCCGCCAACACTTTCACGCCATACCGCAGTCGTTCTATCCCGCCATTTTATCCTATCTACCTATAAAACCCCCATAAGACGGAGGTGGATAAGCATTCGAGGGTAGTGTAGTCGAGATGTCCCATTATCCTTTCGATCGTAGTTTTCACCACAGGATGAGCAGCACTCTTACGAGGCTAGCTACCGATTTCAGGATGGACAATAGGATAGTTCCATGGGACGAACTCACCGGTAGCGACACCATAATGAATGAGTTGGCTCACCAATTACGTGGAGTGCAGGTGGCACTGAAAGGACCTATGAGGAATGCGTAAAGAACTTCTTAGGTTGAATGCAAGGTGGAAGAAGGTAGTGGAGCGAAGAGTGAAACTTTTAGAAGGACTGCAGAAAAGCATCCATTTTATGGATGAGGAGAGCGAGGGCGAAGATGATATCTTCATGCCGCCGCTTCCGGGTTCTGCATCGTCAAAGGGCAAGAGTTACGCATCGTCCAAGGGCAAGAGTACTGCATCCTCGAAGGGCAAGAGTTCTTCATCGTCCAAGGGTAAGAGTTACGCATCCTCGAAGGGCAAGAGTTACGCATCGACGGAGGATGGCGATGATGCCTTCATGTAGTTTTTAAGCTGTATTCCAGTTGTACCGTTTAATTCAGATGTACTTGCATTATTAGTTTGTACTCTCTTATTGTAAGGCATTATGTTCTATCTTAATTTCATTTTGTAGTTGTTGCACGATGTTCGATAATTAGTGGAGGGAAAGAAAATGCCACTACTTTATTCTAAAACTATATTTTTTTCCATCACGACAAGGTACAATTGAAAATAAGATACATTGTAGGAATAAACCTACATTTAACTCCTGAAATAAAGCTACATTAAAGTGCAGAAATAAAGATACAAATGATTGCGAAGTTTAAAATAGTACCACAGGAATCTCTTGAGTCCAGCGTGGATATTTTCCTTTTCCATCGCCTTGACTTCTTACGCTGCCTTGGCCTCACGAGCCCTTTCTTTCTTTCTCTGCCTCTCCGCCTCCACGAGCCTCCTTTCGCTGTCGTTCCTGCTCCTCCATGCGACGAGCCTCTTCCCTGTTTTTCTTTCCCATTTCCTGAAAAAAACGGTGTTGCTCCGCATAGTATTCTTTTAACTCTCTCTCTTGCTCTGCTTTCTCCTCAGCTTCCGCCTTCTCGCGTCGCTCTTCCGCAAATAAACTATTCCATGCCCGGCGACTTCTTTCACGAATCTCAGTCACTGCCCAAGCCGGCTTCTTCGTGTCAATCCAACGATAGTACATGCACAGAGGCGGAGGAGACTACAACAAGAAACAAAAATGTTACTAAAGAATCAATGAAAATACCAACAATATCTATTCGTGATGGTTAAACCATACCGGAGGCTTGTCGTACTCTGAAATAGCTACGGCAGGATCTTCCTCATAATTGGCGCACATGAAAAACTTCATGCCCAACCAATCTGAAAAATCCGTCACCTCCTTCACCTTGCAAAGATCGCCACACCAACACCGGGACTGCCACCCCCAGAGGCAAACTTGCATTCTTCATTTTCCTCGGCCTAATGCTTTGATCCGAGCAAGGCAAACTCATACCGACTGAAAAAATATGTTACACATTTTGCGCACTGCCGATTTCGAGGATGGCTGGACGAGAGCCTCGGTGTCTCCTTTTATAAGCTCAGACGATAAATGATGGCGAGAAAATTAAGCGGCGATATTTACGATCCCTGTAGTGTCGGCACAACAGCTTCCCGTAGCCTCGGATTCCCGGTGCCATTGCATCCGCTGAGGCAAAAGAAGCAAAAGCGGGATTGATTCCGGCGAAAGAACCAAAAGCGTCCATATACCCAGCGTCAGTCACGGCCGTCCTTTATGGCGCCTCGAAATCAGCGCCGTCTGCGCTGTCGCGTGCGGCTGACAGACAGGCCGCCTCGGCTGGTGGCGGCGTGGCCCACCTGCTGGGCCAGCAGCCGAGCCTTGTCGGCCGGGTAGCGACAACGGCAGCGGCCGCCTCACCGGTGGCGGCCGGGCCCGCTGGCGCTGCCCGTTCCGTCATGCACGCTGGCCTATGCTGCCTGCACGCACCGTTATACACCGGCTGCCGCCTCTGTTGTGGTGGCGGGCCGCCGCCTCACGGCGTGGCGGCGGTGACACGTGTCGCTGCCGCCACTAGTGAGGGGTCTCTTTGTCAATTTCGTCCGCGGGGTCTTTTGGCAATTCCGATTAGGCGGGAAGTGGGAGAAAAGTCTCCACGGATCTGGCACACCAAATATTCGATCTCGATGGCCTACTAAGCGGAAAAAGGATTCAATCAGATTTGAGACCAGCGATGCGCTGAATCTCCGGAATGCCACAATCGATGCAAACCTAGGCATATAGATCGAGTTGCGCGCGATTCAGCGCGCCTTTTAATTAGTGGAACTATAGCAATATATACCACGCTCTTGTTCTTGGCACTCGTTAGACTAACCAGTCAGAAGTAACTTATATCTACTCGCAAAAAAAGGTAACTTATATCAGTAACATATGCATGTTACTATCTCCGGAATGTCGTGCCGGAGCCAACAACCCGACCTTATCACAAATTGCATGCATCAAATTGACCAAACACTTCATCCTCCTTCTGTCGCCCTCCAACATTTCCCGAGCCAGAGCCCTCGCCGTCTGCCACCCTTGCTCCCCATCGTCGCCACCGGTCCCGATCCGCCAATGTAGATGTCGTTGAGGGAGTCCTGGATTAGGGGGTATCCGGACAGCCGGACTATATACTTTGGCCGGACTGTTGGACCGTGAAGATACAAGACTCAAGACTTCGTCCCGTGTCCGGATGGGACTTTGCTTTGCGTGGAAGACAAGCTTGGAGATCCGGATATTAGATCTCCTTCTTTTTAACCGACTCTGTGTAACCCTAGCCCCCTCCGGTGTCTATATAAAACGGAGGATTTAGTCCGTAGGACAAGAACAATCATAATCATCATAGGCTAGCTTCTAGGGTTTAGCCTCTGCGATCTCGTGGTAGATAAAATCTTGTAATACTCATATCATCAAGATCAATCAAGCAGGAAGTAGGGTTTTACCTCCATCGAGAGGGCCCGAACCTGGGTAAAACATCGCGTCCCTTGCCTCATGTTACCATTAGCCTTAGACGCACAGATCGGGACCCCCTACCCGAGATCCGCTGGTTTTGACACCAACATTGGTGCTTTCATTGAGAGTTCCTCTGTGTCGCCGCGATAAGGCTTGATGGCTCCTTCAATCATCAACAATAACACGGTCCAGGGTGAGACTTTTCTCCCTGAACAGATCTTCGTGTTCGGCGGCCGCTGCGGGCCAATTAAGCAGCCATCTGGAGCAGATCAACAGCTACGCCCCTGGCCATCAGGTCAGGTTCGGAAACTTAAACTACACTGCCGATATCCGCGGAGACTTGATTTTCGATGGATTTGGGCCTACGACAGGAGCGCCGAACAGTCACGACGAGCACGGCGTAGACCTGCTGTCAGACAATACTCGGGATATCGCACATGCAATAGCTCCGGACCTAAATCCGGGGCAGATCGCGTCGTCGAGGGCGGGTGGATGGACCCGCCCGGAGGCCGCACACTCATCGGCAGAGAGCCGAACACGACTCCACCCCAAGGAAGTACGTGTTGCGGACCAGACTTGTGTCCGGTTGTAGAGTTCGAACCCGCGCGCCCCCGAGCCCGCCGAATCTGGTTGGGCTCCGGTGATGGAGTTCACCGCCGCGGATATCTTCCAGCACTCGCCCTTCGGCGACATGCTGAATTCATTAAAGTCTCTCTCTTTGTCAGGAGACTCTTGGCCGAACTATGTCCGACTTGAGTGGGAAGCGGGAGACGAGGAAATTCGCTTCCCACCCACCACCCACTTCATTGCCACTGTCGACGATTTGACCGACTTGCTCGACTTCGACTCTGAAGACGTCGACGGTGTGGATGACGATGCAGGAGAAGAGCAGGAACCACCGCCCACGGGGCGCTGGACGGCCACCTCCTCGTATGATATATATATAGTGGACACTCCCAAAGAAACCAATGGCGATGAGGCAACGGAGGATAACCCCTCAAGGAAGAAATCAAAGCATGGGCGTCATCGGCACCGCTCCAAGCCCCGCCCCAGCAATACCGGCACAGGAGACGAAAACAATCCGGATGGTGCCGAAGATGAATACAATCCCGATCAGCCTGCCTTCGAGCAGGCCGAACAGGAAGAGAGGCAGGTTAGCCTGCATTTAACAAAGGCGTGAGACGGATACTTGGAGGAGGACAACTACATGCCCCTCCGAAGGCGAGGTGAGCCTCGGCGGCGATGGTCGGCGTGCACGAGGATCCCGTGAAGCGGGGCGCTTTAAGCGCAGGCTTATGGCCACCGCAAAAAGCACGAAAGAAGCGACATCAGCTCCAAGCTGATCAAGATCTCGTCACGAGACGGATGGACCGAGGTCCTGGCAGCCGAGGAATACGGACTCGAGCGCCACCCCAAAGGTTACCCAAAACACAAGTTGCTACCTCAACTTGAGGAGGAGGCCCTAAGGCCCACGCAGGACGAGGCTGACCGGCCACCTCGTGGCCGGGATAAAACGGCGTATCAGCCCGAATACCAGCCCGCACCCCCATGCCAATACACTACAACTCGGGGCAATAGGTAGGAACTGCGAGACATACTGGAAAACAAGGCAGGACAGCAAAGATCGATCTACGGATCGCGGGGGCGCGCCCCAACACATGACGATGATCGCCATGCCGGATACACCATCAACAAGTCCGGCCGGGCCGAACATAGCCGACCAGACTTATTCGAACTGCGTAGCCACATAGCCCGGCATAGAGGCTCCGCACACCCCCTCTGCTTCACTGACGAAGTGATGGATCACGAATTCCCAGAAGGGTCTAAACCCGTAAACATCAAATCATACGATGGCACAACAGACCCCGCAGTATGGATCGAAGATTTCCTTCTCCACATTCACATGGCCCGCGGTGAAGATCTACATGCCATCAAATATCTTCTCCTTAAACTCAAAGGACTGGCCCGGCACTGGCTAAATAGCCTGCCGGCAAATTCCATCGGCAGTTGGGAAAACCTGGAGGACGCGTTCCCCGACAACTTCCAAGGCACTTACGTGCGACCGCAGGATGCTGATGACTTGAGTCACATTACCCAACAACCCAGAGAGTCAGCCAGGAAATTCTGGACTCGGTTCCTAACTAAAAAGAACCAAATTGTCGACTGTCCGGACGCCGAAGCCTTGGCGGCCATTAAGCATAATATTCGCGACGAGTGGCTCGCCCGACACCTAGGCCAGAAAAACCGAAATCCATGGCGGCCCTCACGACACTCATGACCCGCTTTTGCGCGGGCGAGGACAGCTGGTTTGCTCGCAGTAGCACCACGCCAATAAACTCCGGCACTTCAGATGTCCGCGACAATAACGGCAAGCCACGGCGCAACAGACATAAGCGTCGGAACAATGGCGACGACACTAAAGACACGACAGTCAACGTCGGATTCAGTGGCTCAAAATCTGAACAACGGAAAAAGCCATTCAAAAGAAACAATCAGGGATCGTCCAGTCTGGACCGCATACTTGATCGCTCGTGCCAAATTCACGGCACCCCTGATAAGCCAGCCAACCACACTAACAGGGATTGTTGGGTGTTCAAACAGGCCGGCAAGATAAATGCCGAAAACAAGGACAATGGGCTGCACAGCGACAAGGACGAGGAGCCTCGGTGTCCGAACACTGGGGGACAGAAGAAATTTCCTCCTCAGGTGAAAACGGTAAACATGATTTATGCCACCCACATTCCCAAACGGGAACAAAAGCGAGCACTAAGGGATGTCTATGCGATGGAGCCAGTCGCCCCAAAGTTCAACCCATGGTCAGCCTGCCCGATCACTTTTGATCGTAGGTACCACCCTACCAGCATCCGTCACGGCGGTTCAGCCGCATTGGTCCTCGACCCAATCATCGACGGATGCCATCTTACGCGAGTCATTATGGACGGTGGCAGTAGCATGAACCTGCTTTACCAGTACATAGTGCGCAAAATGGGCATTGATCCTTCGAGGATCAAGCCCACCAAAGCCACCTTCAAAGGTGTAATTCCAGGAGTAGAGGCCCGTTGTACAGGATCCATAACACTGGAAGTGCTCTTCGGATCCCCGGATAACTTCCGAAGCGAGGAGTTAATCTTTGATATCGTCCCTTTCCGTACTGGCTATCATGCACTGCTCGGACGAACCGCATTCGCTCGATTCAATGCGGTACCACACTATGCATACCTCAAGCTCAAGATGCCAGGACCTCGCGGGGTTATCACAGTCAATGGAAACACAGACCGCTCTCTCCGTACAGAAGAGCACACTGCGGCCCTTGCGGTAGAAGTACAAAGCAGCCTTCTCCGGCAAACCACCAATCCGACGACAACAAACCCGAACACCGTCAAGCGAGTCCGGAGTACCCTGCAACATGCTCGCCAGGCATGCCAAGAGCACAACTAGCAGCCCGGCCTCCGCCCTAGCCCCATTCAGGCAGCATTTGTGCTGCGCGTACACAATTACGCACTCAAAATACCATGGGCATATGCAGAGGCGCAATGGTGATGCGGCCAACAGTGCGGTTCAGCCGCAACATACTTTAATAACCTTCTTTCTCCTTTAGGACCCTACTTTCGGGCAGCCTTTTTAGAGAGCCGGATCATCAGACTTATCACAGGAGGGAAAACCAAGGAGGCAAAAGGCTTTGCGCACAAAGGGAATACCCAGGTGGTATCTCTCAATGATCATTATACCTGTTTTGCATACCCGCATGTGGCCCGCCCTTGGATAGGACATGTCAAATAGTCATATTTGCCTCTGCTTAACGCATTAATTGTACACATACGCTCGGACGTATTATTTCACAATGGGAAGCAATATATAGCGTCAGCTTATTATTCCTATGTTCGCATTTTTTCCTATAAATGTTTATTTAATATTGAATTCGTACACTTTGGTACGTTCAGTTTGCCAGGGGATTCTTATGGTGCCCCATAATACGACAAGATAAGTCCGAACACTTTCGGACGGTCACGGCACCCGAACTTATAGCATTATATGCATCAGCTCCAAATCATGTCTTGGGTCAATAGTTGGGTTTTCCGGCTCCCTTGTTTTGGTACCTTACGTTCCGTTATATCGGCTAAGGTAGCGCAGGGAGAACTCTTTGGGATTGTGTCCGGTTCTTCCGGACGAGCACCTCGAGAGAAAGCCGAAAACTGACTGTCATGATGCGGCGAGAGCTGGTCGCTGTTCGAGAGGTCTTGAATCCCTAAAGATTTTTTCCGCTTCAGGCAAGGAATCGACCTTGTTCGATTTAGGCGTGCATAGCACCCCAATTTGGTTTTCCGAATTCTAGGGGCTTCGCCAAAATTTAAAATTGTAGACCTCTATGGCTAAGTGAGAGTTATAAAGCTGGATAGTCCGATTGCCTTGTTCGTTGTGCCGAACACCTCCTTCAAGGACCAAAAATTTGGATAAAGAGTGTTTGGGTTTTCCACGAACACCCCGGTACTAGTTACGTGGGGGCAGAAGCCGACGAATGGCCTACTTTCAGAAATTTATAAACATCCGCACAGAAGGTAATATTTTAAATCAACAAAGCGCCATATAGTGCAAACGAACTAGTTTTCATATTACAAAAGGCGACATGAGTACATTTACTCAAAGATTACGTCCTTGGTACATTCGTCGGCCACGAGGCGAGCGCCTTTTATAACGCCATCATAATATTTCTCGGGGTAGCGATGCGCGTTGCCCTCCGGCGGTCCATCCTTCACCAGCTTCTTTGCGTCCAGCATGGCCCAATGCATCTTCGCACGGGCAAAGGCCCGGCGGGCACCCTTAATACAAACGGATTTCTTGATAACTTCGAGCCGCGGATAGACATTTACCATCTGCTTTACAAGGCCGAAGTAGCTGTCGGGCAGGGGCTCACCAGGCCAGATCCGGACAATGAAGTCCTTCATGGCCATTTCGGCCGCCCTGTGGAGTTCAACCAACTGCTTCAGTTGGTCACTCAGAGGCATTGGGTGTTCGGCTCCAGCATACTGGGACCAGAACAGCTTCTCTGTCGAGCTCCCCTCTTCGGCACGGTAGAACTCCGTGGCATCCGATATGCTGTGTGGCAGATCTGCGAATGCCCTTGGAGAGCTCCGAATTCGGGTAAGTAAAAGAAATGTCTCCTCCACATGCTTGCTTTGCAAAATGAATGCCTTACCCTCCGCTATCTTCTTGGCCGCTTGGATTTCCTGCTGGGCCTTTTGGGCTTCTGCCCTGGCGTCTTTCACGCTCTGAAGGGCCTTCACAAGCTTAGACTCTTTCGTCTTGAAGTCACGCTCCAAGGACTCGAACTTCTTGCCGAACTCCTGGAGCTCTTGCTGTACCTGGCCCACCCTAGCATCTTGCTTTTCACGCTCAATACGCTCCGTGGCCGCCTTTTCTTCGGCCTCGGGTAGCCCTTTCTTCAGGGCCGCCACTTCGGTCGTGGCCCCTAGGGGCAAGTCGTGACGCTTTTTGTTAGCGTCACCAATTTTTTCTCCTATATATGACAAATCACTTAACGTTGTTCTCTTCAAGTTGCCTCTTCGTGAGGCCGAGCTCCTCTTCGGCCTGCTTCAGGTCCCGTTCGAGTCCGGCGACCTCTGCTGTACGGGCAGCAGCGACAAGTAGCACCGCCTGTTTATTCACATAGACACATACTTTTAGATTCCCGCGGTTTAAAGTTGACCCTCCATTTGGCTTTTCTTTCCGAACACCAAACAGAGTATCAGGGGTTACTGTCTATTGGGTGATAATTTCTCACACTTTTGATCACTTACCTTAAAGCCTGTTAGGAGGCTGGTGCAGGCTTCAGTCAATCCTCTTTTGGCGGACCGAACCTTCTGAATGACCGCACTCATAAGAGTACGGTGCTCTTCATCCATGGAAGCGCCGCGAAGCATTTCTAGCAGACTATCCGACGCCTCTGGCACAACGAAAGTCATCGGCACGGCCGGCTCGCCCTCCTTAGCGAGGGGCTGCCTACATGAATCCGAAACCTTCGGAGGTTCCGGCCTGATGTCGGCTAGGGAGCCCAACTTGCTGCGGCTCTTGTCAGCATAATCTGTGGGGATCTTACTCCCCATGTGCCCGGCGTCTGGAATTTCGCCTTGGGGCATCTCCAGGGCCGCCTCCCCCTTCTCTGGTACCCTTTGGGACCACACCTCCGTGTCATCCGCAGGTCGAGGGGAGGTGGCCGTCGGGAGCGAATTCACTGCTGAATCGCTCAGAGACCCATCAGAAGAGGATACCTCGGGATGAACCCTGGCCGGACTGCATATACGTGTTCGGCGTCATAACAAACTATGAAGCTAAGTCGCACTAAAGTATTACAGGGTGTGGGTACTTATGATCTCACCAGGGGCTTGCCCCTGGGCAGCCACTCCTCCTCCCTGTAGGCGGCCGTGGCGGAGTGATCCGGAAGGGACGCCTTTCCCTTATTCGGCGTCCTAGCCTCCCCTTGCGGGGCGGCTTTCCTTTTCTTCTCCTCCCCAATGTGGGGAGGCGGAATTTCTTCGTGTTTCCCCCCGCCTCCACGGGAGGAATCTTCCTCGTCGTCCTCAGACGACGAGTCTATGACGGCCTTGCACCGGGAACCCTTCCTGGTCCCCCAGGGCCGCCCTCTTAGACCCTTCGGCCTCCCTGGATGGGGCGGCCCTTTTCTTTTCCTCCTCCCCTTCGTGGGAGGAGCGTGCCTCATCATCTTCGGACGAGGCGTCCGATATGACCTTACGCCGGAGACCCTTCCTGGTGCCTGTGGCCTTCTTTTCGGCCTTCTTTTCTGGCACCTTGTAAGGCGCCAGGACTAGCATCTCCATCAGGAGAGCGGTTGCTGGATCTTCCGGCAGTGGAGCCGGACAGTCGATCCGCTCCGCCGTCACCACGTAATCCTGATTAAATACACATGATGACTTAAAACCCTCCCATGAGTATGCTGGGAAAGGTACATCTAGTGGCGGTCAGAAAACTCACCGGATGAGCGAGCCGCGTGGCGTGGAGTCCACGGTCCTCGGATGTGGGAGGAGGTATTTCGGTGGCCTTGAATAGCACCTTCCATGCGTCCTTGTGCGCTGTGCTGTAAAGCTCTTGAAGTGTCTGGTGTTCGGCCGGATCGAACTCCCACAAATTGAATGCCCGTCTTTGGCACGGAAGGATTCGGCGCAAGATCATGACCTGGACCATGTTGACAAGTTTGATCTTCTTGTCCATCATATTTTGAATGCAGTTCTGAAGTCCTGTCAGCTCCGCGGGTTCGCCCCAAGCCAGGCCTTTCTTTTCCCAGGAAGTGAGCCGCATGGGAATTCCGGATCGGAATTCAGGGGCTACCGCCCAGTTGGTGTCGCGCGGCTCGGTGATATAGAACCACCCCGATTGCCACCCTTTCACGGTCTCCGCGAGGGAACCTTCAAGCCAGGTAACATTAGGCATCCTGCCCACCATGGCGCCTCCGCACTCCGCTTGCTGGCCGCTCACGATCTTCGGCTTCATGCAAAAGATTCATAGCCACAGGCCGAAGTGGGGCTTGATGCGGAGGAAGGCCTCGCACACGACGATAAATGCCGAGATGTTGAGGATGAAATTTGGGGCTAGATCATGGAAGTCCAGCCCGTAGTAAAACATGAGCCCACGGAAAAAGGGATGAAGTGGAAATCCTAGTCCGCGGACGAAATGGGTGAGTAACACGACCCTCTTGTGGGGTCCCGGAGTCAGAACGATCTGCCCTGCGTCCGGGAGCCGGTGCGCAATGTCTGCAGCCAAGTATCCGGCCGCCCGGAGCTTCGCAATGTGATCCTCCTTGACGGAAGAAGCCACCCACTTGCCTCCCGCTCCGGACATGTTTGGTTGTGCGGAGAAGGCGAGAACTAGGGCGCTGGAGCTCTAGGGTGCGAGAATGGATGAACGAAGGAGGAAGAAGGCGTGGGTAAAAATTGGAGATCCTTATCCCTTTATAGAGGTGGTGAAAACGGTGTGCCTCCCCTCTTGCCTGAGGTAATCACTTATTTTCCAAGCACCACGGTTGAGTTACCCATACCTGTATTGATTAGGGTCCCGTGATAAGGGGGCATGATCTCTGCTTCGACAAGACGTGCCGAAGAAACCGCCTCGCAATATGTGCGGTGGTCGGCTGTGTGAAAACGGTTAGAATAAAGGCTCTGACCATGGTGTGATGTCACGTTGTCTAAAGTTGTCAGCAGATTGTATTTGTGGAATATCGTTCTCTCTACGGTGGAATGCGGAAATTATCTCACAGAGCCGGACACGATCCTCAATCTACTTTGAGGTATTCGAAGAAGGAACCCGCCTTGCAATGTCAAAGACAATCTGCGCGCCAGACTCATTGTCATTGAAGCCTGGTTCAGGGGCTACTGAAGGAGTCCTGGATGAGGGGGTATCCGGACAGCCGGACTATATACTTTGGCCGGACTGTTGGACCATAAAGATACAAGAATCAAGACTTCGTCCCGTGTCCGGATGGGACTCTTCTTTGCGTGGAAGACAAGCTTGGCAATCCGGATATTAGATCTCCTTCTTTGTAACCGACTCTGTGTAACCCTAGCCCCCTCCAGTGTCTATATAAACCGGAGGGTTTAGTCCGTAGGACAAGAACAATCATAATCATCATAGGCTAGCTTCTAGGGTTTAGCCTCTGCGATCTCGTGGTAGATCAACTCTTGTAATACTCATATCATCAAGACCAATCAAGCAGGAAGTAGGGTTTTACCCTCATTGAGAGGGCCCGAACCTGGGTAAAACATCGTGTCCCTTGCCTCCTGTTACCATTAGCCTTATACGCACAGATCGGGACTTCCTACCCGAGATCCGCCGGTTTTGACACCCACAGTCGTCCAGACCATCCCCGACCGCCGCGACGGAGACACGGTCCACCTCTTCTGTTGGCAACGAGAGGGGAGAGTGTTGTCCACGTACCCTCGTAGACCGAAAGCGGAAGCGTTAGCACAACGCGGTTGATGTAGTCGTACGTCTTCACGATCCGACCGATCAAGTACCGAACGTACGGCACCTCCGTGTTCAACACACATTCAGCTCGATGACGTCCCACGAACTCCGATCCAGCAGAGCTTTGCAGGAGAGTTCCGTCAGCATGACGGCGTGATGATGGTGTTGATGATGCTACCGACGTAGGGCTTCGCCTAAGCACCGCTACGATAATATTGAGGTGGAATCTGGTGGAGGGGTGCACCACACACGGATAAGAGATCAAGAGATCAATTGTTGTGTCTAGAGGTGCCCCCTGCCCCCGTATATAAAGGATCAAGGGGGAGGGGCGGCCAGCCAGGAGGAGGCGCGCCAGGGAGGAGTCCTACTCCCACCGGGAGTTGGATTCCCTCCTTTCCTAGTCCAAGTAGGAGAGGGGAAGGAAGGGAAAGAGGAGAGGAAGTAAAGGGGGGCGCCACCTCCCCTCCTTGTCCTATTCGGACTAGAGGGGGAGGGGGGCGCGGCTTGCCTTGGTTGCCCCTCCTCTTCTCCACTAGGGCACATTAGGCCCACTAAAATACCCCGGGGGTTTGGGTAACCCAACGGTACTCCGATATATGTCCGAAACCTCCCGAAACACTTCCGGTGTCCGAACATAGTCATCCAATATATCCATCTTTACATCTCAACCATTTCGAGACTCCTCGTCATGTACGTGATCATATCCGGGACTCCGAACTACCTTCGGTACATCAAAACACAAAAACTCATAATACCGATCGTCACCGAACTTTAAGCGTGCGGACCCTACGGGTTCGAGAACTATGTAGACATGACCGAGACACGTCTCTGGTCAATAACCAATAGCGGAACCTGGATGCTCATATTGGCTCCCACATATTCTACGAAGATCTTTATCGGTCAAACCGCATAACAACATATGTTGTTCCCTTTCTCATCGGTATGTTACTTGCCCGAGATTCGATCGTCGGTATCTCAATACCAAGTTCAATCTCGTTACCGACAAGTCTCTTTACTCGTTACGTAATGCATCATCCCGTAACTAACTCATTAGCTACATTGCTTGCAAGGCTTATAGTGATGTGCATTACCAAGAGGGCCCAGAGATACCTCTCCGACAATCGGAGTGACAAATCCTAATCTCAAAATACGTCAAATCAACAAGTACCTTCGGAGACACCTGTAGAGCACCTTTATAACCACCCAGTTACGTTGTGACGTTTGGTAGCACAAAAAGTGTTCCTCCGGTAAGCGGGAGTTACATAATCTCATAGACATAGGAACCTGTATAAGTCATGAAGAAAGCAATAGCAACATACTAAATGATCAAGTGCTAAGCTAAAGGAATGGGTCAAGTCAATCTCATCATTCTTCTAATGATGTGATCCCATTGATCAAATGATAAATCATATCTATGGTTAGGAAACTCAACCATCTTTGATCAATGAGCTAGTCAAGTAGAGGCATAATAGTGACACTATGTTTGTGTATATATTCACATGTATTATGTTTCTGGTTAATACAGTTCTAGCATGAATAATAAACATTTATCATGATATGAGGAAATAAATAATAACTTTATTATTGCCTCTAGGGTATATTTTCTTTAGTCTCCCATTTGCACTAGAGTCAATAATCTAGATTACACAGTAATGATTCTAACACCCATCACTACAAAAAAAACACATCCATGACATTTTGGGCCGAAAGAAAAAAAATCTATCATACATATGACACTTCTATGACGATAATTGTGACAAAACCCGGTATCATCATAGATGTGGTTGGCTCCTACTTCTATGACAAAAAATCATGACAGAAAATGGGCTTTTCGTCCTGGGCGGGCCGGAGACGCAGCTGCATGACATTCTTTGGGCCGTCCATGACGGAAAAAACAGTGGTAGAGGCGAGGGGGAGGAAAATTTCAGGGAGTTGCCGGTTACGGTGGGAGGTCGGGGGCCGAGCGATGCGTGTTTCTCTCGTACACGTACGCTGCTGGCGTGTGCGTAGCGGCGTTGGCTCTAATCGAACCCGGCGAGGCGTTGGGCTCTAATCGAACCCGGAAGCGACAGACCGCAGGCTACGCATTCGAACCCGGCGATTGATCGATGGTACATTAATCGAACTCGATCGGCGATTCTTCGCTAGTGCTGCTAAGCTGAAGGCGATGGATGCTGCCTCTGGGATGAGCGGTGAGCGTTGCGGGGTGGTTTGGATGAGCAGTGGCGGTGGCGTTGCCTCTGGATGAACAGGACCCGTGGTGTGGAGGGTTGGATGAACAGATGAAGCGGTGGAGGGGTGGTCGTGGAGGGGTGGTTGAACAGGACCCCGTGGTGTGGAGGGCTGGATGAACAGTAGATGGTGGAGGGGTGCCCGTGGAGGGGTGGTTGAACAGGAGCCGGTGGAGTAGCACGTGGTGGAGGCTGAATGTACAGTAGCCCGTGGAGGCTGGAGGAGGTCGACGGTGGAGATGAACAGTGTCCCGTGGAGTCCCGTTTTGCGGTACGCCACACCCCTCCCGATGAACAGGACCCCGTTTCGACCGTAGCGCTCCAACACAAGTCCGTTTCATCCGTTTTGCGGTACGCCACACCCCTCCCGATCAACAGGACCCCCGTTTCGACCGTAGGAGGTCCGTTTCCTCCGTTTTGCGGTACGCCAGGCCCCTCCCGATCAACATGACCCCGTTTCGACCGTAGGAGGTCCGTTTCCTCCGTTTTGCGGTACGCCACACCCCTCCCGATCAACAGGACCCCGTTCCGAACCTAGGAGGTCTGTTTCCTCCGTTGTGCGGTACGCCAGGCCTCGTTTCCATCGCCTGTTCCGTCCAAGCCCTCCCGATGAACACGACCACGCATTCCGTTCCGACCCAGCCGGTTGGCTCCCCATGAACACGACGACGACGCTGTTTCTCCATTCCGACCTAGCCATGTACGTATGTGCGAGTAGGCGTTCGAGACCCTGCCCGTATGTACGTATGTGTCCGTATTTTCTTTCTTGCACCCTCGCTGCTGTACGTACGTGTACATGCTACGTGCGCGCCTCTACTATGACACGTGCGCGCCTCTACATCCACCAGTATATATATACGTACACGTTCGCGACCAGAATGACAACGCTACGTATGCTTCAACCAGGTGGGTCCCGACTGTCAGGCACTTCCTTGCCTGCGAAGATGTAGCTGGTGGATCCCAGCAATCAGGGGGGCAAATTGTTTTTGTTTTTTTGCCCGGACGCACTTCCTTGCGTGCGAAGATGTAGCTGGTGGGTCCCAGCAGTCAGGGGGTGAATCGTTTTTTTTTGCCCGGACGCACTTCCTTGCGTGCGAAGGTGTAGCTGGTGGGTCCCAGCAGTCAGGGGGCGAATCGTTTTGTTTTCTTGCCTGGACGCACTTCCTTGCGTGCGAAGATGTAGCTGGTGGGGCCCAACGGTCAGGGAGAAATGTTTTTTTTGTGAAATACAGTGGCCCATCCGGTGGGTCCCAGCTGTCAGGTGGAGGAATCATTATTTTCCGCGTAATAAGGAGGCACTTCCTTGCTACGGCCGTGGACCCAGCTGTCAGCCTCTCCACGTGACAAATCCATGTCCGACGGAAGTCGTTCCTTGACCACGTTGACCACACGTGCCGAGAGCACCAGGCGGTGGACGACGGCGAGGCCTAGGAAGGGACGACGGGAGCCGGGAAGACGCGGCGGTGGAAGCCCGCGGGAGAGGAGTACGAGGGTTCACTGGTTCGGCTGCGGTGTGAGAGCTCCGTCACCGCAGGCCTGCCAGCCGTGGGAATAGTAGGGCGGTGAGTCCTCATGGCAGCCTGACACGGCCACGGGAGGCAGGAGCATGCGGCACGACCGGCGCTGCTTTGGGTGACTGGAGCAAGAAGACCACAGGTTGAAGAAGCACTACGACCATTGGATGGACATCGTACGGTCACTGGAGCTAGAATCATTCATATTGACTAAATTGACAAAGGCCCCCGTCCCAGTCAACTTAGTAGGCCCACAAGTCAGCCTCCCACCATGGTGGGTGTAAGTGCATCTAGTGCCACCCCTAGTTGGTTTTGGAGTATTGACGACAAATTTGGTTGAGGGACTAATGCGTTTGTGAGAATTGCAGGATAACACAGGTAGTGTCCCTCATTGATTCGGTTTACCTACCGGAGATGACCCCTAAAAATGTATGAAGACATTGACGACAATGGTGGTATGTGAAGATATTCATATTGAAGACTATGACATGAGAAGACATTGAGTGAAGACTATGGAGCGCGAAGACTGTGTCGTTTCATTGTTTCCTTTTTCTTCTTTGTTGAGTCATAAGAACCACCGTACTGTTAAGTGGGGTCCAAGTGAACAAAGTCACAATGACTGAAGTGATGCTCAACCCAAATCCTATGTCTTCGAGTGAAGACAATGAGAGCAAATCTTATCCAGAGCTGGATGAGTCATCTTTGCTTGTAGCCCAAGTAAAGTTGCCGTGTGTGTTTGAAATCTGACCATTGGAACACGTGCCGGTTCCTTAGTGACCCAGGGTCATTTCGGACATATCAGGTCGGGTTGCCTAGTGGCTATAAATAGCCCACCCCCTACACCATAAATTGGTGGCTGCTCAGAGTTAGTGCACGGCTTTTGTCGTTTGAGAGCAACCCACCTCAAGCCTTTGAGAGAGAAATCCTTGCGAGGACAAAGCCCAAACACCCAGAGCCAAAGAGTGTTAGGCATCACTGAAGTCTTTACATCTGTGTGACTCAAGACTTATTACACTTGAGGACTGTGAATCCTCCGGCCCGGTTAGGCATCGCGTTCTGAGCATCCAAGAGTCATTGTGGATCGCCGGTGAACGAAGTCTGTGAAGGTTCGGAAGTCTACCTTGAAGACTTACCAGAGTGATTGGGCGAGGACTTTGTGTCCTTAGCTCAAGGGGAATAAGGTGAAGACCCGGTCTTCTGAGTTGAATCTCAGCCTCCCTAACCAGACGTACAGTTGTCACAGCAACTGGAACTGGTCCAACAATTCTATGTCTTCAACAAGTGACTGGTTCTATCCTCTCCCTCCCTTTACTTAGAGTTTGTCTTTGTGAAGTCATTGCCTATTTGTCGTACCTGTTTGACTTCATTGCTTGACTACTATCGTTGGTTGGCTTCATACTATCTTCCATCCGGATCCTTACTACTAAGCTGCTATTAGTCTTTGTACTTTCACATTATCGCATACTTGACTATGGTTTGCTTGTTGTAGTTTATCTTCCGCTGCATATCAATTAGGTCATTTCTATTGTTTGTCTTGAAACTTCCACATTTTGAAGACTTTCATAAAAATCGCCTATTCACCCCCTCTAGTCGATAACTAGCACTTTCAATTGGTATCGAGCAAGGTACTCCCTTGTTACGTGTGATTCGTTTAACCACCGGAGTTTTAGCTATGTCGATCGCAGGGATAATCAAAGTCTCCGCTGCTTGCCCGTGTTCGATGGAACTGAATATCCCTCTTTGGAAGAATAAGATGCGCATGCATCTTGAAGCCATTGATGTCGACCTACGGTATGTCATCAAGAACGGCGTTCCCAAAATCGGTGAAGGTGTCACCCTGGCGATGTCAAGAAGTTCATTCAATCGACTCTACCGCTAAGAACATCATCTGTGGTCATCTGACCAAAGGACAGTATGGCCGTGTGAGTGCTCTGGAAACGTCGAAGCTAGTCTGGGACTGGCTATCCAAGGTCAACGAAGGCGTCTTAACCCAGAGAGATCAAAGGATCAGTGTTCTTCGCAACATCTTCAACAGCTTCAAGAGAAACGACAATGAAAATGTCCAACTCATAGTTTGATCGCCTCACCAACATCACAAATGAGCTTCGTGCTCTCGGCGGCACTGATATTACCGAGCATGAAATCGTCAAGACACTACTGAGATCACTTGACAGCTCCTTTGACACCCTTGCCCTCATGATACAAGAACGCCCTGACTTCAAGACACTCGATCCGTCTGATATACTTGAGAGGCTTAACACACATGAGTTCCAGCTTTCTGAAAAAAGAGATATCTATGGTCCCAACTATGGCCGAACTCGCGCTTTGAAGGCAAAAGTTGTTTCCTCATCTGAAGAAGAATCTGACTGCAGTTCTTATGATCCTGAAAACATTGGAAAGGAACTTGCTATGCTTGTGAAGAAGTTCCAGAAGTTCACTAAGAAGAAGGGCTTAAGAAAGTCTTCACGATCTAGCTCAAGAAATGATGAAGCTTCCACTCATGACTACAAGAAGAGAACATGTCACAAGTGCAAGAAACCTGGACACTATATCTCTGAGTGTCCACAGTGGGACAATGAGAAGAAGAAGAAGAAGAGCAAGGAACATGATTCTGATAACAAGAAGAAGAATAAATCTTCAAAGTCTTCTTCCAAGTCCTCATCAGAGTCTTCATCTCATAAGAAGAGCCCATCTGGCAAGGCTCGTGCTTTTGTTGGCAAGGAAATGGATTCAGAGGAGGAGTCCGCTCGAGGAGGCGGAGGTGGAGTCCAAGAGGAGTCCGACCACTGGCGTTGCAAGTCCGGCTCTAGCCACGACCTATGTTGCCAAGTCCATCTTCAACATCAAGACAATGACTTCCACACCAACGCTGAAGTTGATGACAAGGACGACCCTGCTCCCACCTACTGCATCATGGCACGTGGTGCCAAGGTAAAATCACGTGATGCTTACTTTCAAACATCAAGTGAAGACGACTCTGATTGTGAATCCAAGCCCACTCTACGTAACACTTGCTAAAATTGCAACTGAACAACAAAAAGCTATGGAACATACTCAAAAACTGTTAGACAAAAGCGATGACCGTTGGACGCGGAAATGACACGTTCACGGTCCTTAGTTGAAGACATAAAAATCTTCATGCTAAGTACCAAGAACTTGAAAGTCGTCATGAAACTCTCTCAACCACTCATGAAAAGCTCTCCTATGATTATATTCAAAGGAAGCAAGAGCTTGAGAAATTGAGAGCGGCTCATGAAGATCTTCAAAAAGAGAATGAGTCACTTCGCGCTCAACAGATCAGTCCCGCTCAGGATGGATTTGAGCCACCATGTCTAAAATGCCTTGAGCGTGATAACGCTACCTCTGTTGCTGAATGTTCCACTACTGCTATTGTTGCATTGTCTTCAACTACTGATGTGGTAACTAACCCCTCTGCGGAGGATACCACTACTATTGCTCATGAAAATGCTAGGTTGAAGACATTGCTTGAAACAGGGATGTATAAAAGTCTGAAAGGACATCAGACACTTTGCGATGTCCTCAAAAAGCAAATTCTGAACCGAAACCCTAGGAAAGAGGTTGTTGGGTTCGAGAGGAAAATGAATGTTGATGGTTCCTACTGGAAGCCTGAGCACTATCCCAAAACCACATGGGTTGCTGCAAAGGGACCTTCAGTGGATCCATCCACCTTATCTGGCTTTACCTGTGCTAATCCTATTATCATTGATGAATCCCTTGATGCAGACTATAAGCTGTTCAAGAATCAGAATGGTGAAGTGTTTGCGGTATATTGGTACTAACTGAGGAATGGACCACCTATGAAGAAGATCTGGGTTCCCAAAAGTTGTCTTGAGAATCTTCCGATTGAATGTGATCATGACACCACCTGGGATGAAGACAAACCCCAGACCTAAGGCGTCATATGGTCCAAAGGCTTCAAACAGACAGAGGACTCACCCGAGTCACCCTAACGCCAATGTTTTGCAGGGAAACCGTACTCAAACTTGTGAATATGAGTGTGTGTCTTCAAACCGCTATGTTCATAGAACTAAGAACTTTTCTGCTTATTCATATGAGTATCATTCATCTCCTGCAAGGCTATTTGTTAGGGCTCCAAAGTCAAGTTCTCGAGATGCTTCACTTAGACTCATTGCTTCTAAGCCACCCACGAAGATGTGGGTGGTTAAGAAGAATTAACTTTCTTTTGCGAGGAAGGGTCTCCACTGAAAATCAAAGGCGTCGATGCTATTCTTTGGGGACCTAAAACATCTTGTAGGGCAAGATCAAATGCCCAAATGGTCTCACTATGTATTTTGTTTCTGAATTGTTTTCCATTCATCCTATCTGTCCTAATCTTGATCTGAGCTTCAAAAATCCTCTTGCCCGTCAAATGTTTATGCTTCACAATACTCTTGGTGAAGCCTATCCCTAAGCGTAGTGTAGGGTATGACACCTCATGCTTCAGAATGGATTATGGACAGCGGATGCACTAATCTTATGACTGGTGATCGA
The DNA here is from genome assembly GCA_021605145.1 of Aegilops bicornis. Taxonomy (NCBI): domain Eukaryota; kingdom Viridiplantae; phylum Streptophyta; class Magnoliopsida; order Poales; family Poaceae; genus Aegilops; species Aegilops bicornis. The sequence goes on from CM038670.1 coordinate 83,101,991, forward strand.
AGTCTTCTCATGGACTCAACCTTACGTCCATCAGACAAGAGTCACATCACATTTGCTAACACTGGTATAAGCAAGGTATTGGGTCTAGGTAGAGGTGCACTCTCAAAGGATCAACACATGGATAAAGTGATGCTTGTTGAATCCCTTGGTTTCAACTTAATGTCTGTCTCGATGCTTTGTGACTTGAACATGATTGTGCTATTCGGAAAATATCGTTGCCTTGTACTAATGGAATCTGACAAGTCTCTAGTCTTTGAAGGGTATCGGAAAGATGATCTATACATGATAGATTTCTCAGCAGGTCCGTAGCTTGCCGTATGTCTTCTTGCAAAAGCTTCAGAATGCTGGCTCTGGCATCGGAGGCTGGGGCATGCTGGCATGAGGAACTTACACACACTCGCCAAGAAGAAGCATGTCATAGGTATCGAGGGTGTCAAGTTCAAGAAGGATCATTTGTGTGGTGCCTGCGAAGCTGGAAAGATGACTAGGGCAAAGCACCCCTAGAAGACAATCATGACGACATCTCAACCCTTCGAGCTGTTACACATGGACTTATTTGGCCCTACTCACTACTCTACCCTCACAACAACTGCTTGTCTCTATGGCTTCATCATTGTTGATGACTACTCAAGATATACATGGGTGAACATAATTCTCTACAAGACCGAAGTGCAAGATGTCTTCAGACGCTTCGCCAATCAAGCCTTGAACAATTATGGCGTCAAGATCAAGCATGTCAGAAGTGACAACGGCACTGAGTTCAAGAACACCAGACTTGATCTTTATCTGGATACAATGGGAATCACTCATGAGTTCTCTGCTCCATACACACCTCAGCAAAATGGCATCGTAGTGCGCAAGAACAGAACCCTCATTGAGATGGCTCGAACAATGCTCTACGAGTACAAGACACCAAGAAAGTTCTAGCCTGAAGCTATTGATACTGACATGTCACGCCATCAACCGTGTTTACATCCATAAGCTTCTCGAACAAAACATCCTATGAGCTCCTTCTTGGCAAGAAGCCAAATGTCGCCTACTTCAGTATTTGGTGCTAGGTGTCGGATCAAGGATCCCCATCACAAGTTAAAATTTGCACCTAAAGCTCACGAAGGCTTCATGCTCGATTCTGGAAAGGACTCGCACTCTTACAGAGTCTTCAACCTCTATCTCTACAAAATCGTCGAAACTGTGGACGTGCGATTTGATGAAACCAATGGTTCACAAAGAGAGCTCCTGCCAAGTACACTAGACGAAGCTCTGCCCAACGAATCTAACAAGCTGATGGGAACTGGTGAAATCATGCCTTCTGAAGCACAACCTGAAGAGGAACTTATCATTTCTGCACCTAACCAACCTGAAGACAATCCTCCCAGTGATGACAATGATCAGCAAGAGCAAGGTCTTCGTCCAGTTCATCCTCGAGATGCAAATGAAGTACAAATTGAGAAGATAATTGATAGCATCAATGCACCTGGTCCACTTACTCGCTCAAGAGCAACACGCTTAGCAATTTTCTGTGGGCACTTTTCTTTTGTGTCAATATCGTAACCCAAGAAAGTAGCTGAAGCCTTTATGGAACCTGAATGGATACAAGCTATGCAAGAAGAACTTCAACAGTTCAAGCTGAACAATGTTTGGGAACTTGTCAAGCGTCCTGACCCTTGCAAGCATAACATTATTGGCACAAAATGGATATATCGAAACAAGCAAGATGAGCATGGTCAAGTAAATGGAAACAAAGCACGCCTTGTGGCTCAAGGATATACTCAAGTTGAAGGAATTGACTTCGATGAAACATTTGCTCGTGGCTAGGCTTGAAGCTATTCGCATCGCTAGCCTATGCTAACCACCACAACATCTTGCTATATCAAATGGATGTGAAGAGTGCATTTCTCAACGGCAAGATTGAAGAAGTATACGTCGCTCAACCACCTGGCTTTGAAGATCCAAAACATCCAGATATGGTGTACAAGCTAAACAAAGCACTGTATGGCCTCAAACAAGCTCCTCGCGCTTGGTATGATACGATCAAGGACTTCAAGAGCAAAGGCTTCAAACTCGGATCCCTTGATCCCACACTCTTCACGAAGACATATGATGGTGAACTGTTTGTGTGCCAAATATATGTGGATGACATTATCTTCTACCGCACCAACCGTAAGTATAGTGATGAGTTTGGATACATGATGCAAGAGCAATATCAGATGTCCATGATGGGTGAGCTGAAGTTCTTCCTTGGTCTTCAAATTAGTCAGCAAAGGAATGGCATCTTCATATCTCAAGAAAAATACCTCAAAGATTGTCTGAAGAAGTTTGGAATTCAAGATTGCAAAGGTTACACGACGCCAATGCCAATAAACACCATCCGGGTCCCGACGACAATGGTAAAGAATTTGATCAAAAGGTATACCGCTCCATGATTGGTTCCTTACTTTACCTATGTGCATCCAGCGGATATTATGCTTAGTGTTTGCATGTGTGCTCGATTCCAAGCGGCACCAAAGGAATCACATCACTTAGGCGTGAAGTTTAATTCTTCAATATTTGGCTCACACCCCAACACTCGGATTATGGTATCCAAAGGGCTCAAAATTTGATCCGTTGGATTCTCGGATGTTGATTATCTTTGGTGACAAGGTGGATCGCAAGTCTCCATCAGGCACATGTCACTTTCTCGCACGATCACTTGTCATTGGTCTTCAAAGAAGCGAACTATGTATCACTCTCAACCTGCTGAATCTGAATACATTGTCTTTGGATCTTGGTGCGCCAGCTTCTATGGATGAAGCAAACTCTCAAGGACTATGGCATCAATCTGAAACAAGTACCTCTCTTCTGCGACAACGAAAGCGCCATCAAGATTGCCAACAATCCGATCCAAAGACTCGAAGACAAAGCACATTGAAATTCGTCATCACTTTCTCGGAGATCATGTCATGAAGAAAGATATTGACATCATTCACGTCAACACCGAAGAGCAATGGCAGATATCTTCACAAAGCCCTTGGATGAGAAAAGGTTTTGCAAGTTATGGTGTGAGCTAAATATCTTGGAATCCTCAAATGTCCTGTGGTCAGGCACACATCCTAACACTTATGCATTTTGATGACTTAGATGTGCAACACACGAAGTAAAGTATATATTCAATCAATGAAGACTTACATTCGAGTGTGAATACATTAACGTGGAATTTGACTTCGAGCGCCACGATAATTGTGGCCGTGGTCCGGGTCTAATACTTCCTATACGGTGGGTAACGCCACCACCAAATTTCTCTGTTTGAAGTGTTTCACTCATGGCGTTATTTTTGCTATGTCTTCGCATTTGGTTTGTCTTCAAATTTCAACTTATCTTCATGATTTTCTTCACTATGTTGATTTGATTGCTTTCTGATATATATATACTAGTGTTCTGTCCTCTACAACATTCACTTATAGCTATGTCTTCCTAGTAGAATCTTTTGAACTAAGTGAATGTGATCGGACCCTAATCTCTCTATGCTTTCTATCTCAAACTCTATCAGTCCAAATCATATGCATTCTATTGAAACTGTCGAATGTCTTCTCTGCGTCCTTGTCAGCAGAAGACACAGAGACAAACATTAAGCCTGTTTTAAATGATTCATCCTTATTGTTTGAAATCCGGAGAAGCCGGAACGACCATCCGACAAACCCGGGCGGGCGTGGGAACGTGGGATAACTCTGAGTATGTTGCATGCTTGCCACGTGCCCCTCAGATGTGAACCGCCAGGGGCACCTGCGTAATTGCGCTGTGCCGCACACTTCCTTATAAATACATGTCCCCTACGGTAAAGAAAACCTTCGTCCACCTCTCCACCTCTTCAAAACCTTAGCGCCACCGCTAGCTCTCGACGACGCCATGACGAAGCGCTTTAGCTGCCGCGACTTCTCCGACGCCGTCCTCACGCCGACGCGGACATCTTCCTCTCCGCCGCCGTCAGAGGGTGTCCTCCGTCGCCAAGTTAGGGCACGGTGGATTGAACTGCTCGGTCTCCTCGCTTATCCCATCTAGCAGCTTGTTCGTGTGGTAAATACAACTCTATTTTTACCATCTTTTGATCCTCAAAGATTCATCCTATTTACCAAAATTGGTTTCTACCTATACAATGTTAGATCTATTCATGCTCAAGATCTCATATCGCCTAGTATATTCACTTAAGCTTCATATCTAGTGAGATTCCTCACTTGTACTTATTCACGGATTCGTACAAATCTGGAACCAACTCTCAACATATAAGTGAATATCTAAGCATCATGAGGTCAATGTCTTCAAACTGATTTATCTTCAAAATCTTACGAGAATGCATATGACCTCTTCCCTTCCTCGCATCTCTAATGTTTATCACGTGTACATGTCCGTGGGAGAATCCCTTGGTTCTCATAGTCTGCATTCGTTTGCAGAATTCTTACAGCATCACATTAACTCTCCTGAAGCCAGTTCCTGTTTGTCCAGCAAACGAAAGCCTTTGAAGCCTTCGAACGTGTTGAAGCCATTTATTTTGAAGTTCATGGCTGCAGAGAAATCAGTAAGGAAGGGTGGCAGACAGCGTCATGGGGGAACATTAAGAGATTTGCATGATGACCTTTCAGAGCTTTACAAGACAGATCCTGAAGAGGATTATAATCAGCGCAAGACACGAATCCAATGGATTCGACGATATTGGGCTGAACAATGGTTCAAATACAAGTTCGTGACCCAGGAATACGTTGAGAAGAATGCTATCAAAAGTCCTTGGGGTGATATTCTCTTTCGAGGCCTTCCACCCAAGAACAGAGCTGAAGCTATTGCACAGGGTTTCTATCCTTGTATGGTCCGTGGACCTCCGGCTGAAAATGCCGACCCATCGTCATTGCTCTGGTGTCGTGACGACAATCTCTTCAAGCGCAACTTCCAATACGCAAAGGCATCGCCAAGGAAAACAAGAAGTCATTGGGATTAGACTTCAACCTCGGTCCCTCTCGCTCCCCGTCTTGACGGCTCACGTGATGCGTAACCCAATGTCATCGGTCCTTTCTACAACCTTGATGGCCTCATCACTCACATCTCAGTCCAAGGTGCCAAAGTGGATCATTCGATGATAATATCGACATCGATGAAGCCCCAGCTCCTACTCCAAAGCCGCAAGCCAAAGAAGGCTAAGGCTTCAAGATCACCGCTCCTCCAAAAGCTTCACGCATGCGAAGCCATCGCCCTTGCACCTCCACGAAGACAAATGCGATCGAAGATCTATCACGTATCTCCAAGAAGACGGAGAAGAAAAAGAAAATCGTCAAAAATACTGATCAGACATTGACTCCTGCTGCCATTCTGCGAGAAGAGCACATTGATCTATCCAGCGATGAAGATCTTGCAGATGATGCTCTTGAGCAACTGATCAAGAGCAAGGAAGAAGCAGAGATCTTCAATGACTTGCCTCTCTTTGATGTAGCAATCATCCATAACTTCATTGATGAGTGGTTTGACACCCCAAATCTCAGCTTTGAAGATCTGCAACTTCCCATTGGCCTCAGCGTCTCCTTCAATGGCGCCATTGCTTCTGAGCTAGCTCTTGCTCAGCGCATCATTGAACTGAAGCACAAGATCGACTATGAGAAAGCTCAGTTCAAGAAGCATGTGGCAGAGCTCAGCGTGCAAGATGTCAAAAACTTCAAGATCATGTTGCACGAGCTCAAAGAAGCCTTTCTCAAGAAGCGCGACGAAGCTAAAGGCTCTCCTGTGCGCATGGAGAGTCTGGCTGACAAGTGTGTGCAAGCCTACAATGAGGCCGAGAAGCGCAAGGCTCTTGGTCGTCCTGGCATTGACCCCAGAATGGCTGCAAAGAATAAGAAGCCATCAACTGACCAATCTGCACCTTCAAGGCAGGAAGAACCTCGCATAGTATTCCCAAGCAGCATGCCTGGCTTGAAGAAGACGGGGACTGCCGAGGCTAAAGCCAGAAAAAGGAAAAATCCTGAAGCCTCTGATGTTGCTCCCTCCAAGAAGCGCAAAACCAAGAAGAATCGGGCTGCTCCCACAGAGCCCTTAGTTGTTGAACCTATCTCAATGGTTCCCCCTGCATTTGAACACCAAGAACGACGGATGATAGTTCATGAGCCTGCTTCCACAGAGGCTCATGAAGCTAAAGACATTCCATGATTGATCCCACTGGCTTTGAAGACATTGGTCACAATGACAATGTTGAAGATGATGTAGTTCTTCCTCAGATCGAACACAACTTGGTATCATCGCCTGTTCTCACAAACAGCAAACTCATCAGCATTGGTCGTCCTCTGACGCCAATTGCTCAGGATGCATCATGGGCTGATCACCCACAACAACAAGACTCCCCGAGTACTCCCCAACAACAACAAGTCACACCACCTGTGCAAGAAGAAGAGGCTGACTTTGAGGCCCAGCCAACTCCATCTCCAAAGGTGTCGCCGGCATTACGCAGGCTTCGCAAAGGACCAAGGCCTCAAGTACCTCTTTCGAGTGTTCCAGAAGGAGAAGTGCACCACCAATCTGTTGCACGTCAAGTGTTTCCAGAAGCCACTCCGTCTGTGAATGTCTCCGCGTCTGAAGCCAAAGCTGCTGAAGACAATCCGACTGCATCAGTCGATGACAACCAAGAAGAAGAACGTGTCCCTACTCCCCCCATTACTGAAGATGATGTTCCTGAAGTGAACGTGCCAGTGCCCGACCCTCCAGCTCATCAAGTGGAGGTTGAAAATCTTGAGGCTGCCACAATCATCACAAATGAAGCCAACGACGTAGTCATGGATGAAGCAAATGTGGAGCCTGCACCAACCAATGTGCCAGAAGCCAATGATGCAACTGCTCTTGAAGCATCTGTTGTGCAACCTGACGCCTCTATTGTTGCCACTGCTCCTGTTCCGCCACCAAGGCCCCATACAATTGAGCAAGCATACAACTATGGTCACCGATCAACGCTAAATGGCCCATTACGGTCCCTCCGCCTAATGCCTCGGTCCTCGGTTTGATTATCATGTTGAGCATAGGCCTCGGTCCGTAAACCAAAGCCAAGATCGCCAAGGTTCCTGTGTAATCGCCACCTCTACAGTGGTCCTTCAATGCAAATGGATTCAAAGCCCACAACACCTTCTTTGATGAGCAAAGAACCCCTACTCAAGGCCAATAATATCATCGATCGTTTACGGAGCTATCGGCAGTGAAGCTATTACTCCTGCTCAGATGATCAAGGGCGATTTTCCCTCATATGCCTCGACCTTAAGCCATTGCTGGACTGCCATGCTTAGAAGAAGCACTTGACTGCTTTCGTGATGCATGTCTGCTTAGCTTTGTGACAGATAAAGAACATTGGAATGAGGAACTTTTGCTTCAATTCTATGCTACCCTCCACATTCGCGGCTACTACAGGGATACAAAGACATGGGTACTCGAGTGGATGACAGTAAATGTTCATCATGAAGCCAAAGCTCTTGACGTCATTGAGCTTACAGGCCTACCCACTCCCGGAGAGTTGTTCGAACCTGATTGTCAACTCCACCGCAATGCACTGGAGAGGATCTTCCATAAGCTAGAGCCCAACATGAGCCTGATGTTGAGCATGATGAAGCCTCTGCCACCTGACGCTGAATACCCAAAGGAGTTCTTTGTTGATGACCTTGAGTATCTGCCTCGCACAATATATCACATCATCAGGCGAACTCTATGGCCTATCAAAGGGCATTCATCATCCGCAAAACTTGAAGGAGCCATGAAGACATTGGTCTTTTACATCCTCAATGGCATCAGCTTAATACACAAGAATTCTTCATCCGGCAACTGGCTGCGTCTGGATCGACCTTTTGACCTGAAATTCTATGCTCCATGGGTCATGCGCCTCATCAAGCTACGATCGCTATCAACTATCAGCCCTCCGCCGCAATCATCTGATCTTTCTACCAGAGGTTGATATGTCAGTTGAAGCCATATACCCTGAGCCTGCCAAGAAGCCTCTTTGTCTTCAAAATGCTGATCACCAAAGCTTCACTCAACCCATGGAAGGAGTCCAAGCAGTAACTTGTGTCTATCCAATGGCTGGGAACACTCGTCTGCCTCACCGTGCGCAAACTGAAGCTCTCGAGAGCACAATTGCACAAAAGGCCTAAGAAGCGCTCTCGCGTCCTAAATGACCGAGAACTTCTCGTGGCATCGCATCGTAAACAAGACAAGCATCACTTCGCTCAAGTGACAGATGCAAAGCCTCTTGGTGGACGCCAATCGCATTCAAATCTTGCCACCAAGAATGCTTTTGTCACTCCACGAGACCTGTCGGCGATCATGGAAGAGTTTGACGCTGCTCGATCAAGCAGATCTTCAAGACGGTGGCTTCACTGAAAGATTCAAGTTTGACTCCACTCCTCCACGGAATGCTGTCCTACGTCGAACTCCATCCCTTGAAGACTCTGACTATTCTTCCTCCGCGGCAACTGTGAATGCCAAAGTGATCGATGATGAAGATGATGCGACTTCACCGCCCCCTACTTCTGCACGCACCAACACTGCACCAAGTTCATCTGCGCCGCCAAACAACAACGACAACCCTGCTGCTTCACCTACTCCTCATGGGAACGAGTAGATGCTCTATGCCTTCGAACCTTTTTGGTCCTTACTGACAAAAGAGGGAGAAGCATATGAGTTTGATAGTCTTCAAGCGGGTTCATATGGGCGGTTGCTTTATATTTTTCCTAGTGTTTACAACTCTTGCTTTTGATACATTTGGTTCTTTGAGTTGTAACACTTAAACTCGATAGTCGTCTGCTACTTATTTGCTTTTCTGTGATGCGATGATAAATTCCGCGTGTGCGATGATAACTTCCGCACTTAGATCATTCTGCAGACGTCCATTTTTCATTATGAATGTCATTCTTTTAGTTATATCATTTCATGCATGATGAATTATCTTCATAAGTTGAAGAGGATCTCCACAAGTACAACTTGCCATGTGCATTTGCATTCCAAAAGCAAATTACTTATATGCACATCTTCAGGGGGAGCCTTTGCCACTTATGAAGACAATACCCTATCCTTTACAATTTCACATACTTTATCCCCGTTGAAAACTTCAACCAGTTTGTCATCAATCACCAAAAAGGGGGAGATTGTAAGCGCATCTAGTTCCACCCCTAGTTGGTTTTGGAGTATTAACGACAAATTTGGTTGAGGGACTAATGCGTTTGTGAGAATTGCAGGATAACACAGGTAGTGTCCCTCATTGATTCGGTTTACGTACCGGAGATGACCCCTAAAAATGTATGAAGACATTGACGACAATGGTGGTATGTGAAGATATACATATTGAAGACTATGACATGAGAAGACATTGAGTGAAGACTATGGAGCCAAGATCGTGGTCAAGCTTTCGTTGTTTCCTTTTTCTTCTTTGTTGAGTCATAGGAACCACCGTCTTTGTTAAGTGGGGTCCAAGTGAACAAAGTCGTAATGATCAAGTGATGCTCAACCCAAATCCTATGTCTTCGAGCCAAGACAATGAGAGCAAATCTTATCCAGGTGGATGAGTCGGTTTTGCTTGTAGCCCAAGTAAAGTTGCCGTGTTTGTTTGAAATCGACCGTTGGAACACGTGTCGGTTCCTTAGTGACCTGTGGTCATTTTGGACATATCAGGTCGGGTTGCCTAGTGGCTATAAATAGCCCACCCCCTACACCATAAATTGGTGGCTTCTCAGAGTTAGTGCACGGCTTTTGTCCTTTGAGAGCAACCCACCTCGAAGCCTTTGAGAGAGAGAGAAATCCTTGCGAGGACAAAGCCCAAACACCCAGAGCCAAAGAGTGTTAGGCATCATCAAGTCTTTCTCTGCTCATGGACTCAAGACTTATTACACTTGAGGACTGTGAATCCTAGAGGCCGTTAGGCGTCGCTGCTCGAGCATCCAAGAGTCATTGTGGATCGCCGGTGAACAAAGTCTGTGAAGGTTCGGAAGTCTACCTTGAAGACTTACCAGAGTGATTGGGCGAGGACTGTGTGTCCTTAGCTCAAGGGGAATAAGGTGAAGACGCGGTCTTCTGAGTTGAATCTCAGCCTCCCTAACCAGACGTACAGTTGTCACAACAACTGGAACTGGTCCAACAATTCTGTGTCTTGAACAAGTGACTGGTTCTATCCTCTCCCTCCCTTTACTTAGAGTTTGTCTTCGTGAAGTCATTTCCTATTTGTCGTACCTGTTTGACTTCATTGCTTGACTACTATCGTTGGTTGGCTTCATACTATCTTCCATCCTGATCCTTACTACTAAGCTGCTATTAGTCTTTGTACTTTCACATTATGGCATACTTGACTATGGTTTGCTTGTTGTAGTTTATCTTCCGCTGCATATCAATTAGGTCATTTCTATTGTTTGTCTTCGAAACTTCCACGTTTTGAAGACTTCCATAAAAATCGCCTATTCACCCCCCCTCTAGTCGATAACTAGCACTTTCAGTGGGTCCCAGCTAGCAGGGGGTATTCATTTTTTTTGTGCGCAATAAGGAGGCACTTCCGGTGGGTCCGAGCTGACAGCGGGGGGAATGTTTTTTTCGCAAAATACGCTGGCCCGTCTGGTGGGTCCCAGCAGTCAGGGGGGAGACGTTTTTCGTGAAATAAGGTGGCCCGTCCGATGGGTCCCTGCTGTCAGGTGGAGGAATAATTATTTTGCGCGTAACAAGGAGGCACTTCCTTGCGGCCGCCTTGACCCAGCTGTTAGCCTCTCCACGTACAGTACTCTTCCGATGGAAGTCGGTCGTTGACCACATTGACCACGCTGCGCCGAGAGCACCAGGGCGGTGGTCTGGACGATGGCGAGGCCTAGGAAGGGGACGATGCGGAGCCGGGGAAGACGCAGCAGTGGAAGCCTGCGCGGAAAGGTGTACGTGGGTTCACTGGTTCGGCTGCGGTTTGAGGCTGTCGTCGCCGCAGAATAACAGGGGGTGTGGGTGAGTAGAGGGATGGCCCGGCCAGCGGTGGGAGTAGTACAGGGCGGTGAGGCCTCCGCGGCGTCACAGCCGGCCACGGGAGGCAGGAGCACGCGACACGACCGGCGCTGCTTTGGGCGGCTGGAGCAAGAAGACCAGAGGTTGAAGAAGCACTAAGGCCGTTGGATGGAGATCGTACGATCATTGCAGCTAGAATCGTTTATATTGACTAAGTTGACAAAGCCCTTGGTACGCGTCAACTTAGCAGGCCCACAACTCGGACTTGGCAGAGAACATATAGCCCATTGGCGATTTGTAAGAATGTACAGCCCATTTTTTCATTCTAATGGAATTTACTACAGCCCATTTACAGTTTGTTAAAAGTACAGCCCAACTTCTATCTAGGACAACGATTAATAATTTCAAACAACCGCTCAAAAAGAATTCAAAAAAAATTCCCACATTTTGATGGGATCCGAAATATTTTTATCCGAAATTTCTAGTCAGGTTAAATATAATTTCAAAATAAAGTTGTATTACGTTAAAATCCAATGAAATATTGCGCGCGCAACAAGTAATGAAATCAAAATTTCCAAATTCCAAAAATAATTTATTTTTCAAACTAATTACGTGTTTGGTGCATAGTAATTGCCCAGTTATTATAATTACATCCCATTTATTATTTCTTAAAGTCCATTTTCTTGTTAGCCCTAATGCATACCTCCTAGGAAACTTTGCAGCCCAGCGGGGCGGATAACAAGTTGACCGGATATTGTGTACAACCTGTCGGCCCGATTGCATTGCTGATGTTGAAAAAAGGCATGTGTAGTACAGTACAACCTAACATGGTTACTCACCCCACATTCAGCGATGCCGGAAAGGCCCAAACAAGGCTTCTGTACAACTTTTTGAAGTCACTGAGCTCAATTAATAACTTAAGAAAAAAGTTAGATTACAGTGGAACCTAATTAAAAGCTGTCACGAGAAAATAAATAATTCAACGGGTCCCACTTGTGCGTAGCGGCGTGTGTGCGGCGTGTGTGTGTGTGAGAGAGAGAGAGAGATAGAGAGAGACCCATCGGTCAATGCTCAGAATACATCTTTCAGCCATATGCATTGGCGATGCTCAAGAAAACTTAAATAGTTGACACAATCGTATAGAACATCATAGCACACTGAACTTGCATACAAATATTTCACGCAGGCGGCACAATCAGGATGGAAGCAGTGGATCGCTACGGGAAGGGCTATGTTGAAACCAACGAAGTCGTACATAACGGTTCAGCGTCTTTATAAATGACAGGGAAATATCTTGAATGTTGTGCAAAGAAAACAGACGGACAACACAATAAGTTCTTCTAGCACATTTAGTGTACGTACAACCCTTTCTAAAAAAAGTTCAGGTACAAAATTAGAACAGGTCACAATCAAATGTGCTGGCATATCAGTGCTTCAGACCCATAGCTCGGATTTAACTAGTACTATCCGATAAGATTCAGTTGTTACCTCAAATTAGAGCACATCCAGGCAGCCAGCCCTGCCTCTTCTCCCAAAGAAGCAGTGGCCTCCGCCGCGCGATGGAGTAGGCCCTGTGCCATCCATCGTTCCGAGCAACACGGGGAAAGTCTGACGTTGGCTCCTGTAATGGACGTCGTCGACGGACCCTGGCACCAGCGATAGCACAGGACTTCGATTGATGGATTGACCACTTCTTCGACATGCACGAACACTCGATACAGGTACATCCCTAACGTGGTCCGCGGCGGCCTTGGTGGCGACGAATAGTACAACCCGGTTCCTGCACCGGTATCTCAACACCAATCACCTTCGGTATGGTGGACGGCTTCTTCATCCATGCCATAACCGTCAGAGCCCAGCTGTCTGGAGGAACAAACATACTTACGAGCTCACCTCCAAGGTCGTTGATAAGCTCGTTCATGGACTCGTTGTTCAAAGCACGTCGAGGCATGCAGTGGAACGTAAGCTTTCTTAAAAACTCAAGCTTAGAGTGCACCGAGCCCTATCCTGGGTGCCACCGATCAAAGCTCACCAGCGCGCCATCGCAGAACAAACGCCGGGAAGATTCGAACACACGACTGCAGTCGAAAGTTGTCCGGAACCTGACGAAGAAATCAGTAGGTGGCGGACAGACTTCGACAAGCAAGTCACTTATTTGGATGCCGTGCGTAATGCCAAGAGCTTTGACAAGTTCGTCCAGCGAGACGGGAGGCCGGTCGCCGTTGATGGTTACCATCAGCACTTTGTCGGCAAACTGGTTGTCAAGCGCCGCCATGCCACTGCTGAGCGGCAGCATGCAGCGACCGAAGGCAGGACGGACCTCAGGATCTCCGGCTCGGAGATCCGCGTTGACCGGCGACATTATTGTGCGCTTGAGTACCGGTAGTATTGGAGGGGATTTTGGGTAAGTGGTGTTGGATTCTAGTTTCCAGTGGGGGGGGAGGGGCGGGAGACTGGGGATGAAAAGGTAGCATGAATTTCGAGCACGCGCCAATATGCTCTCGTCGCGCAAGCGCACGAAAACACCGGTGGCGCCCACATGTCGGCCTAAGAGTCCTTATTCTTTCTTTTTTGGAGAGCCCGGCCTTTTTTTCAGGATATTTTGAGAGCCCGGCCTGAGAGTCATAATTGACCTGTTTGGCATTGCGTTACTACTCGGCCCATATTCAACGACACTTCACTGGCCCAAACAAGTGTACATCATCGAAAAGACAGTGAGCTCAAATTATATAACTTGAAAAAAAGGAGATATACTCGAACATCGGAGAATGGCGATGCCCTCATTTAGCCCACCAGTAGTTCGAGACAATAAACAGTTTGAAACAACGATATATACAACATTCAAACACTGACTAGTGACTAGTACTGACATAAACAGCAAGACATGATAGTTCATAAGAAGTCTTGCTACACAACCAAAACGCACCCATCTGCAGCGCTCAGACTCTCGTGATCCAGACGAGAATGACATTCTAAACAGAAGCAACTATTACATAGAAAGAGTGACATATACGAGGATGACCAAATGACAAGGAATATGCATAACAAAAGAAAGAACTACCCATCCACAACCAGCAGCAAAGACAACAAAGTCATTCGAAGAGATGATCCAACACCATCATAATTTGCAGCCCCGCTTCAGCGACTAGTGATCCGGAGACACCAGTATTCCACCCTTTTGATGCAACAGCCCAATTACCTATCAACCTCAAGGCTTGAACCACATCACTGCCTGTCGTAATTCAGACATCCAAGGATCAAAGTTAATCCGGATGCCTTTGTCATTCTCACCTTCTTTTGGCTGCAGGCTGTATCGTTGGCAATCAGGGGAGTTTGCTTCGGAACTCCTACGGCTCGCCGTGTAGACACAGTTTTCCATAGAAAACAGAGCCTCTCTGCCATCAAGGTCCTTGCCAACGGTGATCTCCTGGTTAATCGGATAATTGAGTCCGAGAAACAGAGAGTGTGAACCAAGGCTGTTTACCCGCCTCCAACTAAAAAAATCTTAGAGGCCCGAACAAGCTGGTATCCTGCTCATAGACGTAACAGCCGCTGTCCGGATATCACGTATTACACGGTGCTTGTATACATTGGGGGTTTTGCAATATAACTTTTTCGGCTCATGTGTCCGAATGATCATCAGTCTTTTGCCGTCGTCTCATCGAGCGAGGAACCAGTTGTGCTTCCCTGTTTTTGGCAAAGGTGGTGTGATTACAAAGGGCGAATCGAAGGACACCGCATCATATCAAAAAGGACAGGAATTGTTAATGTAAGATCAGCATTGTTCAGAGTATGAGTAGGATAATGCAAGAAACAAGTGATATGTCCTCGTTGGGCCGGGAGGAAAATACAGGAAATGTATACTTGGGTTCGAAAATATAGAAGTGCCATGCATGGTTATACTCATGTTATCTCGCAATCGATTCTTCACAGAAACTACCATGTCATGCATGTTATGTAATCATGTTCTGTCCTCACAAACAAATTCTTCAAGGTAACTAACAGACCATGCATTGTTATATACTCGTGTTCTGTGGGCAAATTTTTTGTGAGGATATTATTCTAGCCATTGATTGCTGAAGGGTGAATATAGGTATGTACACATGGTAAGCATTGCAGGATTTCACTACTTCCAAATATAGAGTTCTCCATATGCACATTTACTTCCCTAATGTATGGTTAGATGAAACCAACAGTGTGGTGCATGTTTCTACATCATGAAAATGAGGAAACTAACATGGCCATTGATACACACTCATATTTAGTAGTAGTATATAGATTACTGTAAAATAAGGATAATATCCATATATTCCTAACTGATTGATTATTCAGGGTACAAATTGGCTGTAATGACATGGTCACAATCGCATGAATTAACTCATTCAAATATAACTGATTTACGGCGTCTCTAATATATTGCCATAGTTCTACTCAAATTCTGCTCAAACAGGGATATGACAATCATCACAAAAAGTTCAAACAGTGTCATGGCGTCATCATTAACATGAGAAGGAAACAACTTACACACGCCGTCCCAGCAATACGTGGTGCCATCTGCTTTGTCGATCGCGTAGATGATGCCATTGTGTTCAATAGCATCACAGAAGTGTGTATCAGCTTTGACAATGATCCACTGCGAGCCGAGTTGTCTCCAGCTAAAGAAGGCACCGGCATAAAGATAGGCGAGTCCGCGGTCGAACAAGGCAATTAGCTTGAAGTCTGCGTAATTCGCATGTCGTGTGGGCACTTGGCAGATTACAATCTTCTGCAAAACAAGGTCCGTCCAACTGACGTAGTAATCTAGATGACTTGGACCGCAATGGTAATACTCTATATAATCCAATGGAGGAAGGATAATCTCATGGGAGGTCTGGAAGTTCACGAGCACCAACTTTTTACCGTCTTCTTTGAAGGCAGCCATCCGATGGGGAGTTCATGCCGACCTAGTACATACCTGCCAAGAAGTTTGACTAATGGAGATCGGATTGAAGTCGAGGGGCATCATGCGCCTCCGTATCATGGTGAGCCAATCTCGCAAGACCAGATAGCAGCAAGCAGAGTGTCTTGAAAAGCTTAGGCCTCGCTTCGACGATGGCTGTGTGCATGTCCCTCGAGCATGCAGCCAGCCGCAGGGCGGTCAACATATCCATACACGAACAACAGCGTTCGACGATGTCACTGGGGAGATTGCTCCAATCACGGCTCATATGGATGTTGCGCGGTTCGCGTCTGGCCATGGTGAAGTTTGGAACGGGGCTTGATTTACGGGGGAGAAGGATGTCGGTGCTGGAGCGGCTAGCGAGGGAATAGTGGTACTGGGGGAGGCGAGTGAGGCGACGGTACACGGGGGCACAGTGAGATGGAGGAGGAGACGGAGACAGAGAAGGAGATGGAGATGGAGTGGTGCTATGGGAGCGGAGAGGGAGACGAGGCGAGGCGCCAATGTGTTGTACAACAAGCGGTGACAGATCACATGCTGCAGTGTGAGACTAACTTTGGTAACCCGAACACGCCGCCTCGCCTGGACTAGTGTCAGGAGCAGGGTGTTGTCACTTCACTGTGAGGACCGGATGAATAGTATTTTGACCATCAAGTGTACCACAGTTGTACTACTACTACTACTACTACTACTACTACTACTACTACTACTACTACTACTACTACTACTACTATTACTACTAGTAGTAGTAGTAGTAGGAACATGAGTACTCCAGTATTATATAGCGGAAATAGGTCTCCCGTGCTAGCATGCCTGTTCACTTCATCGTTCATGTATCATCCATATTGCAAGCAGAACCAAATTCTCGTGCATGACCAATCAGCATACGCCGCGATGCATGCGTTGGTCGCTTACGGTGCATCAAGGACAGCATGCAGATCGTTCCACACTTGAGAAGAGGAAAAATGGAAAGGTAGAACGCGGCAGCAGAGGAAAAGAACGCTGGTTAACGAGGCTGGGAGGGGATCGAGCAGGTAGTTAATGCTCGAAGAAGAAGAAGAAGAAGAAGAAGAAGAAGAAGAAGAAGAAGAAGAAGAAGAAGAAGAAGAAGAAGAAGAAGAAGAAGAAGAAGAAGAAGAAGAAGAAGAAGAAGAAGAAGAAGAAGAAGAAGAAGAAGAAGAAGAAGAAGAAGAAGAAGAAGAAGAAGAAGAAGAAGAAGAAGAAGAAGAAGAAGAAGAAGAAGGAGAAGAAGAAGGAGAAGAAGAAGGAGAAGAAGAAGGAGAAGAAGAAGGAGAAGAAGAAGGAGAAGAAGAAGGAGAAGAAGAAGTAGAAGAAGAAGGAGAAGAAGAAGAAGAAAATGCTGCACCAGCAGGAGGGCATTATGGATGGATGAACTACTTCCTCTCTTGTAAAAAAAATTATTCCCTCTCGGTGTATATTGATATAGATGGACTATTTCGATGGTGTGCATGTCTTTGGAACAGAGTAGTAGTGTGGTTCCGCTTGACTATAAGGAACTATTACCCGCATATATAGCTTTCTCTGCTACTCCTTCCAGTGATCGGTATGCAGTGCATGTGTCCGTAGACATGACAGCTTGTCCATGGAAGTTCAACTACGGCGACCATCACGTTTCATCTCGCGATTCCCACGACGCCTCCCCAACCCACGACACCACGCCCCCCGATGTGCGCCTCACCCCTCTCGGCCGCATCGCCCCTCTGCGTTTGTGTGCATGACATGTGGGCCACCTAAAATGCGGCGAGCATCAAGTTTCTACCACAGCCACCATTGATTCCCACGACGCCGCTCGAACCCATGAAACCACACGCCCCGACACGTGGCTCACCCCTCTTGGCCACACCGCCCCTACGCCTTGGGGAGCATTACATGTGGACCACCACCTATCGGGTCCACATGTTATTGACTCAAAGGTAGGTGTAGTAAGCGCTGAAGCTCAGTCCGACGGCCCCGAGAGGAAATGTAACTCTGCGCCAGGCTTGTGGTGCTCCCCAAGATCATGAACTCGTGCCAAACTCGAGATTTGTTTCTTTACTATACATGCACGCATAGCGATTTAATGGACAGTGTAATCTCAACATGTGATGGGGAGCTCTAAATTTGAATTTGAAACTTATAAAACTAATAAACTGGGAGAGAGGGAGTATATCGTAGGATGTGTCCCATACAAAATAAGTCCCCTGGTTTGTCACAGCGAAGATGCGGTTAGAAAAGAGCACAGCGTCTTCCTACTCGTACGACAACAAATCGGCCGCAGACAGCATGGTCCGTCTTTGACCGCCATGTGCAAGGTTCATGCTATCTTATTCAATCTCACCGTGGTTCCATCGTACCAATTTATGTGGTGGCCCGTTGCATGGCTGATCCCAATGTTGGACAAAGGTTCTACGGGAACGGTGTCACCATTGTAAATGTTGTGCAAATTGATGTTGGTACCCTCCCGTACATATGCAAGCCAATCTCCACTGCATGAGCCTAGCCTGTGAAACAGTGGGCAGGGGGAGAATTAGGAAATGGACACGGAAGTAGTCTTTAGAGTGCATTTACTACGTGATCAAACTCATCTTACCTGCTCATCGGAGGAAATCCGAGTGCCCCTCAACGTCGACATCTCAAGGGGCGTCAACTTGCAACTACGGCCATGCCGCGCTGGAGAGACCCCCAAGGAAACATCCTCGTGCGTTCCACGGAACATCAGGATGCATTTGTATGAGTAGTTTATCTTGTGAGAGAAAAGGATGAACGAGGGAAGGCCTCTAGAGATAGAGATGGACACTACTACTACCAATGTGCTGGCCCGTGCGTTGCAATGGATCCAAACTAGTAGAATAATACTTGTTCACGTTCTTGAAATATAAACACTCTAGTTTTGATATAAATGTGTCAGCAGACACGACAGCTTGTCCATGGAAGTTGAACCACGGCTACCATCACGTTTCTTGTTTCTACCACTGCCACACCCACATGCGATTCCCACGACGTCGCTCCAACCCACGGCACGATGTCCCCCGACGTGGACATGGATCCTCTGACGTGGCTATCACTGCCTTGCCCTGCCTTTTTCTTCACAGGTGGGACCCACGCTTATTGGTCCCACATGTCGCTGATGTAATGGTAGGATTGTTTATGCCCCTCATCCCTCTCGCCCCACCGCTCCTCCGCCTTTGTGTGCATGACATGCGGGCCAGCTGAATCGCAGCGACCATCAACTTTCTACCACAGACACACCCGATTGACGCGGTTTGCTCGCTCTTTGTGCTCGATCCGTACTCCTGCACCATCAAATTTTCATCCGGTGGCTGTGACACATTTCGTCCCGGGCATCAATCCTCACCGAGTACTTATGTACTACAGTAGTACCCGCCGGTGTGGCCATCTACGCCTCATAACACCCTCGACGCCCAATCAGGCACCCTCGCCACGGCCACGCCACCACCGGCCGGTTCATCTCGAACGAGTAAGTCGTGAACCACGCCACCACCATGAGAATGACATGTGGGCCAGCCGCATTTAAGGTCCGCATGTCATTGACTCATAGGCCGGGCACTAAGCCACCGAAGTTCGGTCCCGTGGCCCCGAGGGAAATGTAACTCCTGCGGCAGGCCTTGTGGTGCTCCCGCAGTACGAGCTCGTGCCAAAACTGGAATTTGTTTCTTACTAGTACTACTAACTGGAGTAGTACTAGTAAGGTACACGTGCATTGCACGCATGAGATTCTGGTGGATTGTGCATTATGCTTCTACATGTGGAGTTTTCTGGATTCTAACATGTGGCAAAATCTGGTGGAATGTAAGGTTAGGCAAGTTTTATTAACTTAGGTGAGTGTTTGGTTCAAGACACACCTTAGGCAAGCCACACTAAGGCCCCACATGACATACACACAAAAAATGTGGCAAGATTCCCTTAGGCTTGCCAACTTGTGGCTCTCATTTTGAAGAACTAATAACTTTGCCTAAGCTTAGTTGTGGCAAAGTTAGTCATGAATTAAGTTCAACCATGGAGTCTTCTAGATTATACATGTGGTAGAATCTGGTGGATGATATCCAACGGCCAGTAGTGCTCGGATTTGCCATCTTTGTACCGTCGGATTGGCTTCATCCAACGACCAACTTTTAAAGTTTTTCACACACTATATAGGGGGTATAGATATAGATGTGTTGGTCCGTTGCAATGGATCCAAAGTATATATATTTAGTGGAGTGCACTCTAAACACATTATCTATTTATTTTTCCCTAACCTTCCGTAGGCATTCAACCAAGCCACATAAGCTTCATGGGTGCCCCCCACATCATATTATTCATACTACGTTGATAGAAAAAAAGATAAATCACCCAAAACAAGATCTTCCCGTTTTTTGTTCCTACGAGTTGTGCCGTGCACGTACCTACCAGTTGTATAGTGGTAGTACTAGTAATATAGTATTAGGAGTACAAACTTGGTACTAGTAGGAGTAGTACTACTACGGAATGCTCCTACTCTATCAACGAGCCCCGTCTGACACCAAATTTCTTGGCTTCCGCGGCAAATTGGATCTTCCCCTCGCTTCGCTTTTCCAACCCGGCGGTGGGCGGGGTGTCGGTTTGCTCAACGGCGGTCCCACATGAAAGTGAAAATGCTAGGCAACACGCCTTCCCTAAGCTATGTGTCGTGCCGGACGGGCCGTGTTGTACTCCCGATTCCTGGGCGTGTGGGGGTGCAACACGAACGCGGCAGGCCTTTTCCTTTTACTAGCAATGTGCCCGTGCATTGCGACGGATCCAATGCAGTAGAATAGTAGTATTTTTTTCACAAACTTGAAAGAAATCACTATTGTTTTGATATACTCCTAATATATTACTCCCACCGTACCTAAATATTTGCCTTTTTGAGATTTCAAATGGACTATCACATACGGATTATATAGACATATTCTAGTGTTTGTAGCAAGATGCCCGCGCGTTGCACGAAGTTAATGGAAAAGGTAAGCACAACTTATAAATTGACGGATGGAGTACTAGTTACAGTGATGCATATAATTAAGCAGGTATTGACTGGAACGAGAATACAACAACGCAATAAGAATTAAGGCCACGATGATGCAATCGCAGTGGTGGTTACAGAAGGCAAGAAGAAAGATGGATCCACGAACGTACGACCTCCTCCTCCTCAACTTAGTGCGCCGGGCCACCGACCGGCGGCTAAGGAGCGGCGGCTTTTGTGGCGAGGTCGAGGTGCTTCTTAGCAAAGGCATCCAAGGCTTCCAGCCGGTTGAGGAAGGCCAACATCGTAGCGTCCTCATTGGCCTTGTAGATACTTATGTACACGATTTGCTCGTACACGTGGATGTGTAGGTCGACGAATTCTTGCAGGGCGAGGTGCCTCATGGCGCGACCTCCAGGTGGACATTCTTCGTGGCGTCGGCGGGCAGTCGCAGGGCCACCAGTGGTTATAAGAGGTTCCGGCCATGGAGGCCGATTAGGGTGGCAGGCAATGAGGAGCCCGGGCGCGCGGGCTAGAGGAGTACCGCGATGTCTTCCGCGAGCTTCTTGAGGACGGTGAACTTGTTGCTGGTGGCAACGATCATATGGTCCAACTGAGATTCGTAGTTGGTGTCGACGGCGGCCATCCACCAGCCGGTCTCCAACACCGTCTGGAGACGATCCTCGGCGCCATGCCGCAGGCCGGCGTCGTGGACCATCTGGCGCAGCCGCTGGCCGCTCATGCGCATTGCCGCCATGGGTCTGGAGTGAGCTCTTTTGCGCTTAGTGTAGGTGCTTAGGCAAATGCTTGGATGCATACGATTTGGTAGATGCATTGGAATGGAGGGGCACCTTTATATGAGGGCAATGAGGGCGAACTGCGTTGCATTCACATCGTGCAACCTCTTTTCCCGGACCTCCTCCCATTACTTCCCTCATGCATTAATTGAAGGAGGATGCATTGGCCGTTCAACATATCGGGAACCGCTACTCCCTCCCTCGTCTGCATTAAAGCCGTATCAGGAACTGCGCCGCCCGCTGTCAAATCGAATACTCCCTCCGTCTAGGTGAGTATTAAGTCATCTTACGAAAACCAAATAGTAAACACATAGGCGTGGTGCATTAACTCTCACGTTGTTTCTTATTTTTTGACATAAATAGAGGAATGACTTGTATGCTTTTAATGACTTGAGACTATCAAACATGGCATGCATTGGTCAGTTCGTTGCACAAGAAAAAATACAACCCACGTCAGCACACACGCATCTTATAGCAACACATCCAATGGCTATAAAAGATGAATGAGACCAAATTATATCTCATCTAGATGAGTTCTAGCAAAACTGTATTAATAATACTTAGGCTGGTCATAGTGGGGAGTAACTTAGACTAGTAACATGTATATGTTACTAGTCTATGTTACTACCTCTATAGTGCATAGTATCATAGATTAGGATCGTAGGTGGTCTCATTTATTTCCATGCATGACACATAGTAGCATCGCATTTATTATGTTACGGTATCTACCTATGTTACTATAACCATCTTTCGCTTCTTTAATTGCCTGCCACATAAGCATGTTTGTGAGTCCCAAGTGCATGTTACTACTTATGTTACCCCAACTATGGCCAGCCTTAGTACTCCTGCGCCATGTATCATGTATTAGTATCATGTAGTATTTATTGCCATGTATGACACATAGTTCACGAGCGCTCTCTATATGTATCACCTTTTTTTAATTTTCAAGTTTTGCTCCATGGCGCAATCCATCGATACTACTACTGTACAAAAGTGGAGTATATACATTTTTTAAAAGGATAGAGGGCGGGGCAGTCTAGCTCGGTCGGTTTCACGAGAGGCGAGGGCCTTTGTGATTTGACGTCTCATTAATGTTGTCAAATCGAATAGTACTGCGCCGCCCGCTGCACGCCCGGCGCCTCCATTAAACCCCTCCGTTAAACCCACATGCAAACCGAGAATCCTACTCCGCCACACGTCTGCTCATGAGCGGGCGGAATTAAACGCAACACCGCCGAGCTCCTCCCATCCGCCTCGCTTAAACGAGGCTGACGCCGCCAAAGCTCCTACCGTCCGCCCTCTATTTACACGAGGCCGCAGACAGCAGTAAGAATTGCACCCCTCCGCCGCTCCCCCATCTCCTCCTTCACCATTTTCTCCACTCTTCCGATGGCTTCTGATGAGCTGTTCTCCGGCATATTACCCGGCTGGGTGGCCCGCCGAGCCCTCCGGATACGGGCGAGGCCGCTCGGTGCTTCACCAACCTCTCTTCGCCCGACGGAGCCAGTTGCTCCAGTTCAGCTCGATGAGGAGTGGCGAGTTGCTCCATGCCGGCACGGCGGCGAGCACGCTGGTACGGGCGCCATTGCTGCCGTGTAGTACCGTGCCACCAGTGTCTGCGGTGGCCGCGCCTCCCGTGTCTGTGGGCGCGCCTCCCGTGCTCAAGGGCAGCGCCATGCGTGCAGAGAAGCCGGGTGCGTGGAGAGTGACGAGTCGGTGGCCAGCTTCTCCGTGTCCGCTGCCATCATCGAGGAGAAGTAGAACACGGGAGGCCGCCGCCACTTGGGACCAATGAAGGCCACCGCCGAGGCTACGACCGCGGATTCAGGTGGTTTCTTTGTTGCTTCGTCTCTTCCCAGGACCTTCGTCGACCCCGCAAGTGTCTGACGGAAATGAGGAAGACAAAGGGATCCGCGGGTGGCCATTTAGAACTAAAATAAGTCTAGGTATATCCATTTCTAGGACAAGTATTTCCGGACGGAGGGAGTATTAAGTATACAACAGAGCCGGATTGGCACCTCTTAGTTCATGTAAATGTAATGAAATCCATCATGTTTATATGAAGATCCGGCTTTTTTATACGAAATCATTCATGCTTATATGAAACCAGTCCTTGTTTGCACGAATTTCATTTGGTTGGTTAGAGTTGTAAAAATGTATGCCGCTGGCGTTTGATGTCGTCCTCCACGGAAGGAAGCGGGAGGAAATTTGCCGGCTGCCGTTGGGGATGCTCTTTATGATGGAAATAATAGTGACATCCAATCCATTTGGGTTATTTGCCTGTATGATTGTCCCTCTATAACAAGTTAATTGCATGTACGGTGTACACGTGACTTGCGAGTGGTGGCTACAACCGCATGTAAAGTTAAAAAGAAACAAGTCCATCCTTAATATTCTAAGTACTACTGTGGGTTCCAATCACAAGACAAGAGAGCGAAAGAAGTACATATTAAATAAGTAGAGTAATATATAATATAAAAATCTAAAGTTAAAAGACAGAATTCGAACTCATGTAATCGCGTTGCGAGCATCCGGCACTAACCAGCCCAGCACATTTTTGTTGTGGACCATGCTGGAGATATATCTCCATGTCTACTCTTATATATACTCCATTCGTTCCTAAATATTTGTATTTTTCAGATTTCAAATGGACTACCACATACAGATGTGTATGTAGACATATTTTAGAGTGTAGATTCACTCATTTTGCTACGTATATCTTTTCAGGAAGGGGTCAGATTTGTCCTTGATTTATTTAGGAGGTATCCAGATGGCACTGCACCGCCAAGAAAAGAGGGTAACATCAAAATTATGGACTACTTTTTTGAGTATGTTGGTAAGGTCCGGTCATAGTCACTTGTTGAAATCTCTAAAAAGACAAATACTCCCTCCGTCGAGAAATACTTGTCATCAAAATGGATAAAAGGAAATTTATCTAGACGTATTTTAGTTTTAGATACATCTCTTTTTATCCATTTTGATGACAAGTATTTTCGGACGGAGGGAGTAGAAAACAAAGTTGGTGATGATGGTGTGCGTGCCATCCTGCAATATAGGCCGTCGGATTTATATCTAACGGATAGGAAAGAAACTATGGCAATTTTGAAAAATATACCCACATCGCCTCTCCATCGTTCGCAAATAAGGCCTTCCCTCGTTCAGCCTTTTCTCTCACAAGATAAACTACTCATACAAATGCATCTTGATGTTCCGTAACGCACGTGCAGCTAGCTAATTTCTTTTAAAATAGTTGCTGCGATAATTGGGTTGAAGTGATATATTTTATGTTTGCCCTGAATGATTTCAGATTCACTAGTAGTAACAAAGAAAAGGTTGTCTTGTTAATTAACAGAAAACAGGGTGAAAACTATCACATGAGGCCGGTAAAAACAAGGCACATTGGGTTCAGCATCATCGTCACTACAGTTGTGCGTGCGCGAGAAGTCTACATATCGAGGGGGCTACCGAGCAAGGCACCGAGACACAATGTTTGAGAGAGAAACCAATTGACAGATTATGATCAGATCGAGTTGTCACCCTTCTGCTGTCATTGTTGGGGGGGGGGGAGGGAGAGAAAGACGTATCGAGAGTGTGTGCGGTAGGCATAGAGGCACAACTAGCGAGTGTGTGTGTGTGTTTGAAAGAGGAGTAGCTAGATTATTATCAAGATCGATGTGCCACCCTACTCCTTCGGTGACGGGTAGTGTGTGTGTGTGTATGTTTGAGAGAGAATCCAGTCGATAGCTTAGTATCAAGATCAAGGTGTCACCCTACTCCTTCGGTGCGGGGTAGTGTGTGTGTGTGTGTATATTTGAGAGAGAAGCTAGTCGATAGATTAGTATCAAGATCGAGGTGTCACCCTACTCCTTCGGTGCGGGGTAGTGTGTGTGTGTATGTTTGAGAGAGAAGCCAGTCGATAGATTAGTATCAAGATCGAGGTGTCACCCTACTCCTTCGGTGTTGGGAAGTGTGGGTGTGTGTGCGTGTGGGGCGGGGGGGGGGGAGGCAGTGACACTCATATATCTCTACTCTTATAAAAAACAGAGTTGGTGATGATGGTGTTCCTTCCATCATGCAATATATGCCATCTGATTTATATTCGATGACAGGGAAGGAAAATATGGCAATTTTGCAAAAAGATACCCACACCCCTCTCCGCATTTGCAAATAAGGCATTCCCTCGTTCATCCTTTTCTCCCACAAGATAAACTTCTCATACAAATGCATCTTGATGTTCCGTGCAACGCCATGGGCATCTTGCTAGTAGGGAGAAGGAGTTTGTGTGACACATATCTAGCTATATTAAGGGATAGGTAGATATCATATGTGTGAGAGACATTATTATAATTTGAGACATTAGTGGCTGTGGGTGGGCGGAATTAAAGGGGTGGGCGTGTTAGACATAGAGAGCGTGTGTGTTTCTGTGTGAGAGACTTGTAGGACGGGTAGAAAGATTTAATTTAACCCTGACGGAGGGAGAGAAATACACGAAGTGCGTGTGTGTGATTCCGATGCCCACAGGGAAATGAGATATGTATGCGTGTCAGAGAGATTGCACAATTCATTCACGTATCACTATCTAGCGATCATGGACGTGCATCGCTTGAACATAAGTCAATATCTAATTCATATCGTGGCCAAAGGTACAATATCGATTCAACGCTATAAAGATTGGACACTCACATATCACATTTTTCTATTTAAATAAACCTTTTCAGTTGTGCATGCCAAAGTTACAGTGATGTTTCTTCAAACAACCAATGTAGCTATCATGTACATGCACCATTGTTACTCTTGCATTCAAATTCATTAGTCTTGGATGATTTAAGTTTCTATTTTGAAGTAATATATGTAATATTCATATATGAATTCAACGGTACGCTTATTTATGAAATGGAGGCTATGTAATCATATGAGGTAACACTTTTAAGTAGCTAACTACAATATCCATTTCTTTTTGTGCGCCTCTACACTAACACGTCAATGCATTATGTTTAAAGTAAATAACCAATGGCACTAAATTATCTATTTACACGAGAAATACATAGGATGAGCGTTTGATCCCTTTTTTGTGAACGCGTCACTACACCCGTACGATTGGCCGCGCCCGTGTGAACGTCCAAGTTATCGGCGCATCATCCCGAGTTATTGTCTTTTTTCTGGGGTGGACTTCACACCAGTTATTAACTGCTGACGCCTGCACATGTACACAGTCTAGCATGACCTTCCCGCTAGCATGGTCCAAAATTAGTTGAAACTGGGTACGAACGATCCCGCGGGCGGCAAAATCTCCCGCCTCCTTCTAAAATTTCCGCCACCTTAGTCTTTAGCATGCGAAATCCCCCTTTTGTCCTTGGTGCACGGAGACCAACAGTTACAATACCGCCCTCATCTACATGATAGGTCGGGCTGCTTTGGTTACTTCCGGTTCCCCCACTACATGGCACCCCCATTTCCTCTCCCCCTCCCGCAAAAACGACTAACTCCACAACACCAGAGCATCTTACATCACACCGTCCATACTTCATCGCCCTTTCTCTCCTCCCCTCTCGAAACCCTAGACTGCTCATCCACCGGCGTACCAGAGCCCATTCATCGCCAGTGCATCCACCTCGCCGGATTCGCTCAAGGCCGCATCTACCCTCCCACATCCCCTAGAAACAAGTAGACTGCTCATCCACCACTGTACCACAGCCCATTTAGTGCCGGCCTTGTCCACGGCGCTGGATCTGCTTGCCGGTATTTCTCTAACCGGCCACAGATCTGCAGCGGCTCATTCAGATTCCCAATCAGAACGCTTCGTCCACACCCCCGGGGCCGCCCCACCGACGCCCCCGTCGACGGCCTTTGATCCTCTTCGCCGACACCTTCCTCAACCCTACCGGAGCCGCTTCGCCGACACCTTCCTCAACCCTACCAGAGCCGCTTCGCCGACACCATCGTCAACACTACCGGAGTAGCTTCGCCTATACCATTCTCATCCCGACCGGGGTCGCTTGGCCAACTCACAAGTCCACGGCCTCAGATCCGCTTCCTCGCACCCTCATCCACCCTACCGGAGCAGCTTCGACGCCTGGCCCACGGCCGCAGATCCGCATCGTCGGCACCACCCTTAACCCAACCACCAGAGCAGCTTCTGACGCCCCGTCCACGGCCGCAGATCCTCATCGTCGACACCATCCTTAACCCCACCACCGGAGCAGCTTCGACGCCTGGCCCACGGTCAGCAGATCTGGCTGCCGACACCATCCTTAACCCAACCACCGGAGAAGCTTCACCCACGCCCTCGTCCACGGCCACAGATCCGCTTCGCCCACACCGTAGTCCACCCTACCGAGCCGCTTCCACAAACACCCTACTCGACGGTTCTAGATCTCCTTATCGGACCCGACACCAGCGCAGCGTCATCACCCTCAACGTTTCTAACCTGATTCCCACCGTCTGGAGAGATGCCAAGCACCCGCCACGGCCTATGTACTTGTCACCTTTAAACCCGTCCAGCATCACCTACCCGATGTACTTCAAATATACTAACCGGTCGCGATTACCTGTTATGCAGCTAGCAAAAACTACAAGGACGATGTTTCTTCTGGATCTTACAACTTGGCCAACCAAGATCCTGGACTGAGGCATTGCTATGATCTTGTGTGCGCGTCTCTCTCTCTTGTATTGTTCTGTGCCTGCCAGCGTGCTTTGGTAGGATTTTCGACCAGTAATCCCTTTGTGCAGACAATGATTTCTACTACTGGCTGCTAAATTACTAAATTAGATATGTAGATGTCATACAAGATACTACCTCGTACCTTCGTTCCTAAATATAAGTCTTTCTAGAGATTCCACTAAAGGCTACATACGGAGCAAAATGAGTGAATCTACACTCGAAAATGCATCGATATACATCTGTATGTGGTCCATACTGGAATCTCTACAAAGACATATTTAGGAACAGGGGCAGTACATTACACAAAATCGTAGGTGGCATGTAGGAATTCCAGTGCACTACATTAGGCTCCCTTAGAGTGCCTGCTAGTCCAGCATACAGAGTCATGGCTAGTTTATGGTACGCACACTATCATTAATTGGTGGTTTAAATATGCGCAAGGGATATGCAATGTAGTATCATGTAGAGATGTCTGAAATTAGCCGTGTCAACTTGCAGATAGGGTTACACAATGAAAAAATACAAGATGTATGTGGCAATTTCATGGAACATCGCAAAAAAAGGAGAGGCAGCGGTGAGCCTATACAGTGTGATATGGTGCGTCACTCCTCCATTGCAATCATCGTGACATGTTATTTGTATGCCAGTTCTATTAGCCAAGTTTCTTAGGGACAGTTATTACGAGTTATCCTAAGAAAATAAGCACCTGTGAATATAAGCTCCATGTAATAAGCCAACTAGTTATTTTCATTGTGTTTTCAGCTTATCTTTGGTAAGATCAGTGGAAAGTCTAGATTTCATTATATATTTTTCATTTTGCTGCCCATATGGAAATTAATTTGACTTACAAACATCACAAATTGAACCCAGTGCAGTAATTAATATGATAGGAAAACAGACCATCACTATTTGCTCAAAATGCAAATACAAAGATACCATCTACTTGGCACAATCTACTTTGGTCAATGTTTTCCATAGAGATCCCATTGCCAAATTTAAACGAAGAACGATGACCCACATTTAAATGAAGAACAATTATTTATTGAAATTCGATGGTCCAAGTGGCTAGTTATTATCATATAGCAGCAAGACTGAAAGCATCATATAGCAGCAAAGACAGCTCATAACAACTCATCATACAGCAAAGACGATCGCAATTCATCATATACCAGTAGCAGCTCATAGCAATTCATCATATAGCAGCAGCAGGAACAGCTCATAGCAATTCATCATATAGCAGCAGCAGGAGCAGCTTGTAGCAACTCATCTTATAGCAGCAGCAGCAACTCATATCAATTCAACATATAGCAGCAGCAGCAGCTCATAGCAACTCATCATACAGCAGCAGCAGCAACTCATAGCAATTCATCATATAGCAGCAGCAGGAGCAGCTCATAGCAATGCATCATATAGCAGCAGCAGAAGCAGCTCATAGCAATTCATTGTATAGTGGATCAGAATGAAAATTTGGCAAAAATCGAGGAGATCCTCACCTTGTTGGATGAGCTCATCCTTCTTGACACCTCAAGGCCATGGCCCGGGAGGAGGAGGGGAATAAGCTGCCTATACGCATGATGTGGCATCAACCGTAGTTGTGCAGCACCCGCCGGAGTAGTGCGTTGGACGAACCACAGTGGAGCAGCTGCTGGAGACCACGAGAATAAGGGGCGCGCCAGAGAGAGGACAGCCAGGGAGATTTGTCCCTACCCGCCGGCCATGTAGCCTAGCTGGACATAGCATCGTCGAGGACCAGGCCAGATGGGACCAGTGGCGACGGCTCGCTGGAGGAACCCTAGTGCTGCAGGCAGGGGATCGAGGTAGAGGGAAAGGGGAGAGGAGATGCAAGCGGGCAGGGCAATGAATGCTTGCGTGTTTGTTTTTACTTGAGGGTCAGGTGTGACACAGGCGTCAGCAGTTGCATTTTGAGTGTAATATTAGGCAGGCAACAGAGTCATTTCACTATTCCCTTCTCGTCGTGGAATTGTCACGGCAGATGTCCTCGCAAGAGACTTAGTCGTGGAGCCATCGCAACTAGGAAGCTTAAAGGGGTTAATCGGGACAAAGGACACGAGAGGTTTTATACTAGTTCGGCCCCTTGCGGAGAAGGAAAGCCTACGTCTAGTTGGGTTGGTATTGCTTGATGTTTCGATGACCAGGGAGCGGGACACGCTATACCCAGCTCTCGATGGGTTGTTTTCTTGCCCTAAGCCGCCAGCAGGTCGTCCCCTTATATACACGGGTTGACGCCCGGTGGCCTACAGAGTCCCGGCCGGCTTATAAACAATGTCCGGCTCAGCGACTAGTTAAATCTACCTTATGATACAAGTCATGCCATTATGGCGGTTTACTACAATAGGCCTTAAGTCGCATGTGGGCCTTAGGCCCTTTATTGAACCGCCATCTTGATGCTTGGTCTTGGGCTTCTTTCTGGTGAATCTTCCTTGCGTAACCCGGCCCCTCCTGCGCGGCTTACACAAATAGTTATATCCACAACATTAGGCCCCAGATTGATTTGAACCTGTTCATGTCAATCTTAAAATACCTTAAAACATAAATCTTCAGTCTTCTGACTGTGCAAAAGACTTTCTTTAACCCGCCATCACGTCATTTTCTGGATCCGTGTTAACCCGCTATGACATCATCTTTCCTTTTTTATTCCACCATATCCTCCAACGGATCTCTGTCTTTACTGACTGTTCCAAAAACTGAGGCGTCGAGGCCGCTGGATAATAATTCTTATCTCCTTGTTTCCCGCGCCGTCTCAGTTATCCTCTCCTTATAAATAGGCGCGACCTAGGTCTCCCATTCTCCTTCTTCCAGTCATCTTCTTCCTCTAGCCTCCTCTCGAGCTCCGCCGCCATTGCCGACCTTCTTGTCTTCACCGTCCCAGGCCGCTGCATCAACCTGAATCGGATCAGAAAACGACGGCGAGCTTTCGCAGCTCCTCTAGACCCGTAAGTTCCCTTCCCTTCCTTGCTTAGATCCGCATTAGAAACTTCCTCGAGTTCGTCGGAGTTCATCACCATTGGAGCCAAACCTTTGCTAGTTTTCCTCCTAGATACCTCTTCTGATCTGAGAACGATATAAAATAGCCGCGGTAGTTGTTTTCGCACTTGTCTTGGATAACAAACAGATCCCTTTCTCTGTATGAAAGCGTCATTCGAGCCTATGAACACATCTGCGTCAATTTTTAGGTCTAGAAAACTTTCTTATCAGAACAGACCTTTGATCTCAAATTTTAGCAGAAGATTATGAAACCTGTTTTTATCACCCGGAAAACTTCTTCTGTTAAATGCCCTTA
The DNA here is from genome assembly GCA_021605145.1 of Aegilops bicornis. Lineage (NCBI taxonomy): Eukaryota > Viridiplantae > Streptophyta > Magnoliopsida > Poales > Poaceae > Aegilops > Aegilops bicornis. Next base: position 83,133,623 of record CM038670.1, read on the forward strand.
AACATAACTGTCCAGGTGTCCGATTTAAATGCATACCACTGATCTGTGTACCTTGCCTACTTCTCATATCTTTAAGAATTTTGAACTGCTCTTAAAGCTTGTAGCGGCTTAAATATTGTTGCCCAGTTATCCTTATATCATTAGGCCCTTTCGTAAGCTGCTACCTTCAGTAATTTGGATATTTTCTCCCGGGTTAAAATTTGAACCGGAACTTCTTATTTTGTAATAGGCCAACTGTTGTCATGGCACCTAAGGCGACCAAAGCTCCTCAGAATCTGCAATCGGGTCCCATCCACAGTTACTAAGAGTAAACTGGCTGAGTTTGTGAAGTCTGGCCATCTGCCAAAAAAGGAGGTCATGTCTTATCGTGTTCCTGACCCATCTGAAGAAAGGCCTCAACCCAAAGAAGGGGAGGTGATAGTTTTCACAGATCACATGAGCCGGGGATTTTCCCCTCCCGGCTCAAAGTTCTTCAGAGAAGTTTTGAATTTCTTTGATCTTAGACCTCAAGACATTGGACCCAATTCTGTGTCAAATCTTTGCAATTTCCGAGTCTTCTGTGAGGTGTACCTAGGGGAGGAGCCAAGTCTGCTTTTGTTCAGAGAACTTTTTTACTTGAACCGGCAGAATGAACGTGCCAATGGGCCTAGTCTTAAACTTGGGGGTATCTCGATCCAGCGACGGAGAGACTGCCTGTTTCCTTATGCTGAGTTGCCGAGTCACCCAAAAAATTGGAACCAGCCATGGTTCTACTGTCAGGACACTTCTCCGGTTGATGAGAAGCCTCTGCTCGGCTTTGGCGCCCTGCGCCTTGAGTCCAACCATCCACTGGCGGATAAACTAACCACTGTTGAACGTCTGCCTCTTAATCCCACCATCAAGAAGATTAAAGATCTTTTGGGGAATGGTTTAAATGGCATCGGTCTGGTTCGAGTCTGGGTCACTTGGAGAATACTCCCATTAAGCCGCTGCTCTGGCTTAATGCGTACTTATACAGGCAAAAAGGACGACCCAATGCGTCATAGTCCTGACGACCTACCAGATGATGTGGTGGATGCTACAACCCAATCACTGCTGAAGGAGGGCACTGTTACTAGTAATGCCTTCGGTTTATTTCCCTTCTGCAAAAAGAACCCGGCCCCTGCAGTAAGTTACTAATCTTAATAAATATTCCTTAACAGGTTTACCTTCTTTGTACTTATCATTCTTTATCTTTTTCCACAGGCCGGTGATAATTTCTGGAAGGTCAAATATGACTACGAGGCTGCCCAACAAGCCAGGGCAGCCAAGAAAACTGAAAGGAAAGCCGCCAAGACAGGAACTTCAAAGAAGAAGAAACCCAGCGCCTCCGATTTGCTCAAACTGGATGACTCTTCTTGAGATGAGGAAGAGGTAATCCCTTACTCTCTTAACTCCTTTCTTATCATTTTATTGATATTTCCGCCTTTCAGGAGGATACTGGGAACAGCCAAGCTTCTGGCGAAGAGGTAACTATAATCTCCTCCGACTCAGAGCCTTTGCCAAAGCACAAAATCCGACGGGTGACACGGAAAGTAAGATTTTCACATCCTCTAGCTTATCAAGATCCTCAATTTATTTTGAAGCAACAACAGCTTGAAAGCCGGAGGCAAACCCAGACCAGTAAAGATGCAGAGCTCTCTTCCAGCTTACCCGACGTGAGCAGGAAGCGTCGGACTGAGGTCATCTCCGCTTTACGTTCTGTTTATCCTTTGGCGGGTTTAATTCGTCAACCTCTCAATTGATCTGACTCCAATTATCAGGATACCTCTCCTTCCTCCGTGAGTCTATGCAATCCAACATGCCGGCCTTCAAGACTGCCCCTGGGTAATACACCTTTGCTATCCTTATGCTTTGCCTTACTCATATTTTCTACTCACCCCTCTGTTTTGTCCACAGCGTGCAGGTGAAGCCCAGTAGGAGGGCAAAAAAGAATAAGCCATCCGAAGACCCGGTAGCAACTGAGCCGGAACTCGGAATAGCTGCCCCTGATGCTTCTACTCATCAACCGCCTCCTGAACCGGCCTATGAAATTCCAATGCCATCTTCTGACCCGCCTGCTGATGATACTTTTAACAGCTCCGATAATCCGGAAATTCCTAGCCCGGTCAAGATGACTGGCCCGGAAATTGAAATCTTGAAAAGCCAGTATGTTGAACCGGGGCAGCCTACTGTCCTTGCCAGATGTACTGCAAAGGAAGAACTTGTCAAACACCGGAAGACCAAACAGGACATCGCTGATTATGCTCACTTAAGCATTGGTGATATAGTCTCAAAGCTATTCGAATCAAGTGCATAACAGCCGCGACCTGGAAATTGACATGGTGAAACAAATACAGCATAAATCTGAGGTATAACTTATATTATTTCTCCTGAATCTTACTTACTGTACCAGCCCCCAAGTCTACTGCTTATAAATAAATACGCTGTAGACTTAGATACCTGCTTACTATTAGTTCATCCGGTTTAAAAGAGAAAATATTTAACCCGGTCATAATATGATAAGTTAAAACGTGCGATACACATTAGCCCCCAAGTGTCAAGTGTCTTTGCTTGCAAAGTGCTTGGGACTTAATGATATCTTACCATAACCTTAATTATAATCCGGCATCAATCGCAGGCCTCCACCAGTCAATTTGAATCGGAGATTGCTGACCTGAAGACTCGCCTGGCAGCCCAAGAACTTGAAATTCAAAAGGCCAACTCCAAATTTGCATTCATTGTCTCTGAACAAGAGAAGTTGAAGAAAAATTTTGATGCGGAGAAGAAAATCTGGGCCGATGAAAAAGCCTCACTTGTGACTCGAGCCGAGACAGCAGAAGCAGCTCTTGCCAAAGCAACTGCCGAGCTGTCCGGCTTAAAGCGCCAGATATCTCAAATGGTCTCAGCAATCTTCGGTAAGTTACATTGTATAATCGTGAACATCACCATGGTTTCTTTGATGACTATTTCAAATATTATCTCCTGCTTACCTTATATGTATAAACACAGCCCTGTGAGCACAAACACGAAGCGTAATATGCTGATCAAGCTTAAGGCGGTGTACACTACGTGGAACAGCTATATGACCGGGTCACAACGATGCTTTGGCCGTTGTGGATTTATCAAATGATACTCCTTATCTCCTGCAGGATGTGCTCAAAGCGGCTTGCCGTGTTACTAACGGATTCAGGAGCTAAGGCGGGCATCTGCTAGAGCCGGGGCCATAGCCGCCTTAAGCCGGGCCAAAGCGTTGCTTCCAGAGCTAGACCTGGAAGACGTTGCTCTCGGATATCCCAGTTTGAAGGAGGATGGCTCTGTATTCAATGAATCAGACTTCACCACCTGTGTGAGAGTCGTACGTCCTATGGCCACCATCATCGGCAATGATATTGATCTTACTAAGTACCCGCCGGGTTACGACAACGAGAACCGGAGGATTCCAACTCCGCATTATGATGACGTCAGGCTGATCCCTCCAACTCGTAAGCATACCTTTGCTCCTGAAGTTGACCCGGCCAGTTTAATAGATGATGAAGCTGAATTTGAAGCCTTAAGCGGCATTGATCGACCTCGTCAACCTTCCAGGACAAAACATCGCATTTAAGAGGCGGAGAAGGATAACCCAGAATCTTCAAGCCCACCAAAGGAGTAACCCGCCTGGTGCTATATCTTTGAAAAAATGATGCTTCATTATTCAGACTCGGGGAGTCTTGTAATAGGGTAGAAAAATCTCTTACTCTGTCATGCCTTCACGCATGTTTGTGGTGCTTAATATTGTCGTAAACCGCTATCGTTGTATACTGCTGGCTTATGTGAATTGTTCCTTGACGTCCAAAACTTTCTTGCTTTATCCTGTGTATAAAACAAAAAACAGAATTCCTTTGGCGTCTTGCCACATCCGTGGTCATATAGAATAGTGATAACCCGGAGTATGAACCTAAACATCATAAAAAATAGCCGGTTTATGAGCATGACCATAATAATATATCTGCTATTTTATTTGAAGCATACCTTACCGGCTTATGTCATCCCAAAAGGCAGACAGTTAAACTTAACTTCTGAAAGTTGGCACATATAATGTTTACCTGGCCCTTAATATTATTTACCCTTACAGAGTAAAATAAACTTAATTTTCAAAGGCCTACGATTGAATACGATCAAGAGAACCGTTCCAAAGGGGTTAAGCTAAGATTCGGATACGATCATATAGCCCCCAATGGCTTTGGCGATGCCGATCAAGTGGGTATCGACAGCTATGTTCTCTTTGGTTCGAATACGACCTATGTTTGAACAGGAAGCCCCCAGGTGACCATTAGAGTTGTTTAATGATGCTGATTCGAATATGATCCACATCAGACCCAAAGGGGTTAAGCTATGATTCAAATATGATCAAGAAGCCCCCAAGTGGGTTTGGCAGTATGCCGATCAATTAGGTATCGACGGCTATGTTCTCTTTGGTTCGAATATGACCTATGTTTGAACAGGAAGCCCCCAAGTGACCATGGCTAGATTCAGATATGATCATAAGCCGGACCAAAGGGAAAGCCGGATTCAGATATGATCCGCTCCCTATTGGTTGTTTCCACCACCTGGTAAAGAAAATACATAAACCTTGAAGGGTGGAAAGAAAAGAGATCCCGCTTTATTGCTTTATATAATATATACATTGATAGAAAAGAAAAAACAATTATACTCTAAGAGCCGGTGGCTTAAGTATAGTAGGGCCGGAGATGCGCTATGTTCCACGGCCGGCGGGTCTCTTCCTCCGATGTACGTGAGTCTTTGTGCTCTCGAACATCGATGAGGTAGTATGACCCGTTGTTGAGATTCTTGCTGATCACAAAGGGTCCTTCCCAAGGAGGGGACAGCTTGTGCATATCAGATTGATAATGGATGAGTCGGAGCACTAAATCGCCTTCCTGAAAAGTTCTGCTTCTAACCCGGCGGCTGCGATAATGGCGTAGGTCTTGCTGATAAATCACCGAGCGGGCTATTGCCAAGTCTCGCTCCTCATCCAACAAGTCAAGTGCATCCTGACGAGCTTTTTCATTATCAGCCTCAACATAAGCCGCCACCCGGGGTGAATCATGCCGGATATCACTTGGCAGAACCGCCTCTGCTCCGTACACCATGAAGAAAAGTGTATAACTTGTAGATCTGTTAGGCGTTGTGCTGATGCTCCATAGCACAGAGGGTAACTCCTCCACCCAACAACCCGGAGTTCGCTGCAAGGGAACTAAGAGCCGGGGTTTGATACCTTTCAAGATCTCTTGATTAGCTCTTTCTGCTTGACCATTAGACTGAGGGTGAGCAACAGCCGAAACATCAAGCCGGATGTGCTCTTGTTGACAGAACTCTTCCATGGCACCCTTGGAGAGATTAGTACCATTATCAGTTATAATGCTGTGTGGAAAGCCAAAACGAAAGATCACCTTTTTCATGAAATGAACCGCCGTGGCTGCATCACACTTACTGACCGGCTCTGCTTCAACCCACTTGGTGTATTTATCCACTGCCACCAACAGGTGTGTCTTCTTTTCCTTAGACCTTTTGAAAGGTCCAACCATGTCAAGCCCCCAGACTGCAAACGACCAAGTAATTGGAATCATCCTCAATTCTTGAGCCGGCACATGAGCTCGTCGTGAGAATTTTTAACATTCGTCACATTTGCTGACCAGATCCTCCGCATCAGCATGAGCCGTCAGCCAATAGAAACCATGACGAAAAGGCTTGGCCACCAGAGATTTTGAACCGGCATGATGACCGCAATCTCCTTCATGAATCTCACGAAGTATCTCCTGAACCTCCGCAGGCGATACGCAACGGTGAAATGCCCCAGTGACGCTACGGTGATGCAATTCGCCATGAACAATTGTCATGGATTTGGACCGCCTGATGATTTGTCTTGCCAAGGTCTCGTCCCTCGTGCAACTCTCCCGGGTCATATAGGCCAAATATGGGACTGTCCAACTGCGTGATGGCGTGAGCGCTGCCACCGGTGTGCCTCCGGGTTCCGCACCGCTAGCTCTTCCTCTGTAGGCACTCTGACAGAAGGGTTATGCAAAACGTCAAGAAAGGTGTTAGGCGGCACCGGCTTACGCTGAGACCCTAGCCGGCTCAAAGCATCAGCCGCCTCATTCTTCCTTCGGTCAATGTGCTCTACTTGATAACCTTTGAAGTGCCCGGCCACCGCATCAACTTCACGATGATAAGCCGCCATAAGGGGATCCTTGGAGTCCCACGTGCCTGACACTGTTGAGCGACGAGGTCTGAATCGCCCAAGCACCTTACCCGCTCAAATTCATCTCTTTGGCCATCCGGAGGCCATGGAGTAAAGCCTCAGATTCAGCTGCATTGTTAGTACAGGAAACATAAGCCGGAGCACATAGCAAAAATTTCACCTCGGGGAAGTTAAAAGCGACTCTAGCCCCGAGCCTTCCAATTGCCTGGACCCATCAAGTGAATAGTCCAATACGTGTTATCCGGCTTCTCCTCCGGTGCTCGCAACTCCGGCCCAATCATTGATAAAGTCCACCAAGGCTTGAGACTTGATAGCTGACGTGGCATATACTTCAAACCGTGAGGCCCAAGCTCAATGGCCCACTTGGCGACTCGCCCCGTGGCTTCCCTGCTCGGATGATGTCCCCAAGGGGCGTAACTTACTACAGTTATAGGATGCCTCGGAAGTACCGCTTAGCTTACGGCTTTCCAAGAACACCCCATAAACAAGTTTCTGCCAATGCGGATATCTTTTCTTGGACTCTATGAGCACCTCACTGATCTAATAAACCGGCCGTTGAACCGGATGCTCCTTGCCAGCCTCCTTACGCTCCACCACGATGGCAACACTAACAGCTCGTGAGTTAGCAGCAACATACAACATCAACGGCTCTTTATCAATGGGAGCCGCGAGAACCGGCGGCCCAGACAATTGTCTCTTTAAATCTTCAAAGGCAGTATCAGCAGCCTCACTCCAGACAAAAGTGTCTGTTTTCTTCATCATATGATACAGTGGTAGAGCCTTCTCACCTAACCAGCTTATGAATCGGCTTAAAGCAGCAACACAACCCGCCAGTCGCTGAACATCATTGATGCACGCCGGTTTAGCCAGAGAGGTAATCACCTTGATCTTCTCAATGCCCCTGTTTGAGACCAGGAATCCCAAAAGTTTGCCTGTAGGTACACCAAATACACACTTGTCCGGGTTAAGCATCATCTTATAGACCCGGAGATTATCAAAGGTTTCCTTTAAATCAGATATCAAGGTTTCCTTCTCTCTTGACTTCACCACAATGTCATCCACATAAGCATGAACATTGCGCCCAATCTGATTGTGGAGACAATTCTGTACACACCGCTGATAAGTCGCCTGGGCACTCTTGAGCCCAAATGGCATAGATACATAGTAGAAGGCTCCAAACGGAGTAATGAAAGCCATCTTCTCCTGGTCCTTAACTGCCATTTTGATCTGATGATAACCAGAGTAAGCATCCAAAAAACTCAAACGCTCGCAACCCGCTGTAGCATCAATGATTTGATCAATGCGGGGTGGAGAAAAGGGATCAGCCGGACAAGCTTTATTTAAGTTCGTGTAATCTACACACATCCGCCAGGTGCCGTTCTTCTTGAGCACAAGCACCGAGTTAGCCAACCACTCCGGGTGAAAGACTTCCACGATGAACCCAGCCGCTAAGAGCCGAGCGACCTCCTCCCCGATAGCTTTTCGTCTTTCCTCATTGAATCACCGAAGAAACTGCCTGACCGGCTTATACTTGGATCAATATTAAGAGTGTGCTCAAGAAGTTCTCTCGGGACACCCGGCATGTCGGAAGGTTTCCACGCAAAGATGTCCCGGTTCTCACGGATCAACTCGATGAGCGCGCTTTCCAATTTGGGATCCAAATTGGTACTGATGCTGAATTGCTTGGAAGAGTCGCCTGGAGTGAAGTCGACCAGTTTTGTCTCGGCAGCCGACTTAAATTTCAACGCCGAGTCTTGCTACGTGGTTGGCTTCTTTAAAGAGGTCATATCCATCGGGTCAACATTATTTTGATAAAACTTCAGCTCCTCTTCGGCACAAACAGATTCAGCATAAGCCGCATCGCCTTCTTCGCATTCCAAGGCTACCTTTCGACTCCCATGCACAGTGATGGTGCCCTTGTAACCCGGCATCTTGAGCAGTAAATAAACATAACACGGTCGTGCCATGAACTTGGCATAAGCCGGTCGTCCAAACTGTGCGTGATACGGGCTCCTGATTTTGACTACCTCATACGTCGTTTCTCAGCCACGAATCATATTCATCTCCAAAGGCTACTTCCAGCTCGATCTTACCAACTGGATATGCCGATTTACCAGGTACCACCCCATGAAAGACAGTGTTGGACGTCCTCAAATCCTTATTAGTCAACCCCATGCGGTGAAAGGTCTCATAATAGAGAATATTGATGCTGCTTCCCCCGTCCATGAGTACCTTAGTGAATTTATATCCACCAACCTGAGGGGCCACTACCAAGGCCAACTGACCCGGGTTATCAACCCGGAGGGGGTGATCTTCCCTGCTCCATATGATGGGTTGCTCTGACCATCTCAAGTAACGGGGAACCGTCGGCTCAACAGAATTCACAGCCCTCTTATGAACCTTCTGGTCACGTTTGCACAAGTTAGTGGTGAACACATGGTATTGCCCACCATTCTGCTGCTTTGGATGGCTCTGATAACCTGACTGCTGCTGCTGCTGTCCCCCTTGACCGGGCTGCTGCTTATTATAGCCACCTTGACCGGAACTTGAGCCGCCACCCGGGCCATGAAAGCCACCGGCCCCTGAGCCTCCGCTTGATCCGTGATTGCCATCAAACATGTTGGAATTCTTGAAAGCCTTCATGATCGTGCAGTCTTTCCATAAGTGGGTGGCGGGACGCTCCCGAGTACCGTGTCTCGGGCAAGGCTCATTCAGAAGCTGCTCAAGAGATGGGCTGAGCCACCCGGATCGAGGGGGTGGTCTCCCCTTACGTTTCTGGTTGTTACCTTGTCCATTAGCATTGGCCACAAACTCTGGGTTACCCTCCGCCTTACGCTTGTTGCCTCCTTCACTTACCGGGTTATGCTGCTGACCCTTTCCATTGCAGTTCTTCTTTCCCTTCCCTGTCTTTTCCTCCTCAGACGCGGGATCATTGGTAGTATCAGAATCGACATATCTGACCAAGGCTGCCATCAGCGTACCCATATCATTGCAATCACGCTTAAGGCGCCCCAGCTTCTGCTTCAGCGGCTCAAAACGACAATTCTGATGGAGCATAAGTACCGCAGAGCCGGCATTCATCTTATCAGATGAGTGTATTATTTCCTTGACCCGGCGCACCCAATGAGTTGTGGATTCACCCTCCTCCTGCTTACAATTGGTCAAGTACACAATTGACATAGACTGCTTGCAAGTGTCCTTGAAGTTACGGATAAACCGGCCTTTAGCTCGCCCATGAATCGATGGAATTGGGAGGCAAACTTTTCAACCAAGACCGGGCCGTTCCATCTAACATCATGGTGAAATACTTAGCCATTGTTGCGTCGGCCGACCTCCAATAACTCCATGGCCATCTCGTAACTTTCGATCCATGCCCCTGGCTGTAAGTCGGCCATGTAATTCGGCACCTTTCGAGGTCCCTTGAAATCCTTGGGCAGACGTACATCCCGCAGAGCCGGCACCAGACAAGGGACACCATCCGTTCTAGTGGCCACTCCTACTCCAACAGAATTCGTCGGATGCTCTGGGAGACCTTCATATGCCGTCTGCTAAGACGCTAACTGAGCCGCCCGTTCTTCCTCCTGACGCAATCGGTCCTGTACCGGGTTATAGCCACCGGGCTGGTTACGACGCTGGGCGTTGCTTGATAAAGCTTCTGACTCCATATGCCTGCTGTAACTCGGGCTCCGGTTTTTACGAGGTGCTAGCCAAGGCTGAGGAGTTGAATGAATCATGTCCCTGCTGTAAGAATAGGTCTCCTGCTGTGCCAAGGCCGTCTGAATAAGATCTCAGACCCTTCGGGTTTCCACCGCCGTCGGGTCATCACCGTCCACTGGAAGAGCCGCCAGACACGCCGATGCTGCTATCAAGTTCTCCATGGGGTTGGAGAAGTGGCCCGGTGGTATTGGTATATATCGGGGCGGGGCCATACTCCCGTGAGGAGGTGCCATCTCTCGGGGCTGAACCGGCCCTCCAGCTCCGGGTGTCATAAACTGATTGGCTTCGGGCGGGTTGCTGGGTTTTCTGATGTCTCCTTCTCATGACCTCATTGGATGCGTTCAGAGTCATATTAAGCTGGAAAGCCTCTGACTGGAGTCGCTGCGCCCGTGCGTCCAAAGCCGCCCGCTCCGTAGCTAACCTGGTGTCCTCAGCCACCAAGGCCTCCTTGGCTAGGGCTATCTCCTCACGTACCTTTGCCACCTCCACGTTATGTTCATCTGGATTTGCAGGAATAACCGTGGTGGTTAACAGGGCCGTCAACTTGTCCATAAGATCCGTCAGCACCTGAGCCGGCGGGCGTACAGGGCCTCCTGCCTCGGCCGCTCCTGACCCGGACGTTATTGCTGTTGCAGTCGTCGAGTTTTGACCGAGTTGAGTACCAGCCATGAAGACTCCTGCCCAGCTCGGCGGCTCATACAAATTTGGAATGCTAGAGTCGTCAGAACAGCCCCCAAGCATGCCCTCTTGGACCTGATACAAAGAATCTGTTGAACCAGAAGACGAATCATCATCCGATGGGACGGCCGTCTCTCCGCCATCTTTAGATCCTTCAGGAAGTTCCTCTCCATGGACACAGCCCACGAAGGCACGCTTCATGACGGGTTGAACTCGGGCGGGTTTCCACACTGAGCCGTCTCGACGAGGTCGGTGCGATTGTCCGCCAGGTCTGCTCACCAATCCGGCCGATGAAGACGTGGATTCCGCCAAAGGGGACCCGGTACCCGTACTCAATTAAGACGGCCTCGAGGCCCCAGCCTTCGTTGTCGATGTAGATCTTGCCGCGACGACTCTTGGTCATCCGGCCCACTGCGTATCCCCAACACCTTCCCTTCAATTTTTAGTGAGGTTCTACCCGAAACACCTCCCTCTAAAGCGAAATTAGTTAAGCCCAAGCGCATAACTCAAAAATGACTTCTTTACATCTTTTATGGCTTATTTTGACAATATGCCCTGAAAAGGCGGAATCGAACTGGCCCTTAACCTGCAATTCAATTGTGCGTGCAATGATGAATCACTCCTGCATGCTATCTGTACATTTAGGCATCATCATACATGGCATAACCTAATACATGTGCATTCCATTGTAGAATCTGGAATATGCAATGTTTATGTTAGTTCATACGTTGCACATGATGTTTAAATGCCCCTTAAATCTGGTCAGTCAAGTGATGGTATTTAAGCCTCCTTCTTTGCTTCTTTTCTTGATATGTATGATTTGCTCACACATCTGTTCAACTGCTTGTTTGCATCAGCCAGCCATACTAGGACTGTTTGCTTTGATTACTTGATGTTCTTGACCTAACACTCTAACAGAGCTTGTCAACGATTTAAACACTAAGGGCTGCTGTAGTGGGTCCTTGTCTAACTCATAGGTGACCTAAAGGTTTGGCTGTACACTACAGTAGGCTCTCCAAAAGTACCTGGAGATCCAGTTCAAAGGTATGCCTAATTTTTACATAGTGCAGACATAGTAAATGCTCATTTCATTGTGTCCAAGTGGAAGAGATGCGGCATGTTTCATTATGTGGTGTTGTTTTGTTATAATCTCATCCTTTTGTGTTCACAGACTGGAAAGTATGCATATTTATCTTCCAAAGAGACGAGTAACTAGTTTGTGTCACCTTGCAGAGGGGGTGCAATGAAGATAAGATTGAGGATTTCCAAGTACAAGATGTTAGGAAGGAGCCTTGCAAGAGAAGTAGGAGCTGCGCTGAGCCTCTTCAACCTGCTAAGGTAAGTCACCGTATGTAACTCAACAGTTCAATTCCTTGTTTGTTTCAGGCATAGTTAATTTTCTCTTTTCAATTGCTTTATTTGTCCTTAGTTAATGAGATGCCCAAATAATCATGTCTGATGTTCGGTACTTGTATCACTATTAGTTGACATAATTAAAGGCCTTACCATTTAATTACTCTGCCGAAGTGTGCCTGAAGCTTTGAAGTTTATTAACTAACTATTATTGCATGAGGCTCACAATCTAGTTTATAGTACACTAATGATTGCATAGTTTTGCCTGCTGTAGTATGTTTGTATGAAACCCTCTGCTGTTCATTATGCTCCCTAAGACTTTAATTGACGTACAGAATGGCCAACTGCTTTCCTACTTATACGCAACATGTTGTCTAAATTTGTAACTTGCTGTGTTTTCGATTGGGCCCCAACATCATGCTCCTCTGGTGAGCTAAGAGGGATTTCTGTATGCAGGCTGCCTGAGACTATCTTTTTATAATTTTAAAATATCACCGCTTATGCTTCATGACGTGTAACATTTTTTGTGAAAGTGACGTGTAACATTATTGTTAGTCCTGTTTTGCCATGTAGTACAAAATATTGTCTTGTTCGCTTCACTTTATTTGTAACTATATTTTTGCCCTAGTCATGTGTACTTACGTAAACATTTCAGGGATGAAGTGACATCAACACAAAAATCATGAGCAAAGGCGGCATGGCCGTTACCGAATGATTATGGATTGGAATTGGAATGTGCTGATGTTCTCGAGCATCAACTAGAGGTGGAAAGACAACGTGTACATCATTGTCAACGTATAATCAACAAGTTGAGACTGGACATGCAGGTATTAGATGCAGGAGTCAAAAAATGAAACAAGACACCGAGGTAACCATGAAGGAATTGAAGATTTTGCAGACTGAAATTTGTGCTATCTGAATCCGGCCAATCCTATTTTCTGAAGAGATTATAGTTCAAATGGAGTTAAGTTGATGTGCGTCCATGATGTATGAGCTGTATTTGCCCAAAGTGTATGTAATTTGCTGTTTGTGTATGCTTTATTATCACCGTGCGAAACCATAATGCCCGATGGGTATAATCGGCTGTAATTTCTGTATTGTATAGTGTAGGATTATTCTACCTTTCTATGCCTTGATCTCTTTGTTGTATAGTGTATGCTTTTTAGAGGTGATAGTATTGAGTAGGATAATTCTTTGAATATGCTATATCGTTTAAATGGGGGCCAACTCGCCCGACCATGGCCCTTCACGGGTCGTCGGATCCATGGGCCTTCTACGTCTCGTAGGATCCGTGGGCCTTCTACGTCTCGTTGGATCCATGGTCCTTCTACGTCTCGTAGGATCCATGGGCCTTCTACGTCTCGTAGGATCCATGGGCCGCTGACTCATTTATGGATCTTGTACGGGCCTTTAATGGGCCGTAGACGGGCCTATAATGGAAATCGTACGTTTTATGGGCTGACCATAACAGGCCGTTAATAGGCCGTATTTCGTGATACTATGAAAATGGCCCAACAGACTAACGGACCACAAACGGGCCGACTGTAACGACGGGCTAAATTTGGCCCACAAGCAGAAAATGACAGTAACGGGTCGTAAGTAACCGAATGCTACAAATGAGCCCAAGAATAAATGGGCCCTCAGAAGGCCAAAAGTTAACTTGGGCTGGAAACGGCCCAACGAAATAACGGCCCGTTAATGGGTATAAAGTGTTATACTGTTCATTACGGGCCAGTTTCACCGCGGGCCGTTAATGGGTGTAAATAATACACTGTTCATTATGGGCCAGTTTCAGCACGGGCCGCTAATGGGCCAAGAGTTACAAAGGGCCTCATATGGGCCGAAAGATGTCATGGGCCATACATGGGCCAGAAGTGAAAACGGGCTGGAATCATATTGGATGGCCGGATGACGCCATCGGGCCTAATTCGTATAGGGCGTAACGGGCCTTGGGTTAGCGGGATGTAAATGGGCTATATGCTAAAAGGTCGTTAACAGGCTTTCCATGGGCCGGCCCGCCAGCTTTTGACCAAGTCAAACAGGCTGGCCTTTTCACAGGAATGGGCCACTGTTGGGATGTGCCACGTGTCGACGTATCATAGGAGCCTTCTGTCCAGTGAGTGGATGACATCTGTCAAAATGATGAGCCGACACGTGTTTCCTCCAGCCAATGATGATTTTACACGTGGAAAATCCCCATTGGTCGGGGCTGTTAACGGGTTATCGGATCCAAAACCCGACCCGATAGCTTAGCGGCGTTCCGTTACGGTGGATGCCACGTGTCGGTCACCCTTGACGAAAGCACTTCGTGACGCTACGCTTTATCATCATGGAAGTGGACACTTCCGTGATGATAATTTTGGTAATGTCATGGAACACTTCTACGATAGAACAGGTATGACTATCTTGATTCTGTCATAAATTTGTCATGGATGTACATGCATGACAGAAAACGTGACCTACTGTGACAAACACGTATCATCACGGAAGTGTTTTATTTTTTGTAGTGCATGGAGCCTTGGTGCTGATCATGTTTTTCTCGTGAAAGAGGCTTAGTCAATGGGTCTGCAACATTCAGATCCGTATGTATCTTGCAAATCTCTATGTCTCCCACCTGGACTTGCTCCCGGATGGAATTGAAGCGTCTCTTGATGTGCTTGGTTCTCTTGTGAAATCTGGATTCCTTTGCCAAGGCAATTGCACCACTATTGTCACAAAAGATTTTCATTGGACCCGATGCACAAGGTATGACACCTAGATCGGATATGAACTCCTTCATCCAGACTCCTTCATTTGTTGCTTCCGAAGCAGCTATGTACTCCGCTTCACATGTTGTCACACCCTGATTTTCATGGCACAACACTTAAGATGATAAATCATGATAAAATGTGGTTTGACAAAAACTTTTGCATTATTTGACTTTTTATTTGAGTTGGTTTTCTCTCTGTGTTTTCAAGTGCTCTTTAAAGTCAACACAACTCCACCTTATATACCTCATCTCCTTGCCCCAAGCTTACGCCCAATGATCATGCCATGTGTATAGAGCAATATAGTATTTTCTTACAAAAATAATTTGGCCAAAAAGTATTTTCTAAAATTAGTTTTCCAAAAACCCCTGAATTGAGGTTTGCACTGCAAGTACATGATTTGGGGTATGAAAAATATTTCAAAGAGTATATTTGAAACCTATTAGATATAGGACTTCCAAAAACCACAAAATTATAATTTTAAAAGTTATCTTCCTATTTTGTTTAAAAGCTTTTTCTTAAGGCCAGAAATGGTCTTTAATAGGGAAAAATTATTTTATTGTTTTACAAGTATTTGACAAAAATCAAGGAAACTCAGTGGGCATATATTTCCCATGTATAATAGTTTCAACACATGGTCATGTTCAAAATATTTGTTAAATCCCTCAAAAACCCTTTCTGGATATTTCAAGCTTTTGAAATGCTTACAAAGGAAATATTCTTCAAAAATTCCAAGAAAATTCTAGCATGTCACATATGACATGTTTGATGATCTTGACAAGTATCTTGTCATGGAGAATAGTATAACCCCATGAAATCCCCTCAAAACCATTTCTGTCCATTTTGAAGTTTGAGCAACTTTACATTGCCAAACATGTCCAAATGTTCTAAAACTTGGTGCACATTCTCAAATGGTCTAATTATTCATCTATAACAAATGGCACAAGTTGGAGAGAATGTTATCTTGATCAAAGTGCCCCAAAACCCTCTCTGTCCAGAACCAAATTTGAACAACTTTACATTGGAAACTTTCTCCTTTTGAACTCAACTTTTGTGGGCATATTCAGGACCTCAAATGATGGCACTACACCAAGTGGTGCATCAAGGAGAATAGTTTTGCATGAATAGATCTTGGAAAACTCATTTCTATTGATTTCTAGGGTTTACAAAAGTTGCATTAGCAACTTTGCCCACATGGACTCAATCTTGGTGGAACCACTTATTTTATCATGCCATTTCACCCTGTCAAGCCTTATGACAAGAGGAGTTCACCTTCTTGCCCAAACCAGCAACAAACACCTTCTGTCATTTTACTAAAAACCCCTATTTTGACCACTTCCACACTTCTCCATGGCCTCAACTTTTTACCACAGCCCGTCCCAGTCCCCTTGCACCTCCAGTAGCAATGGCAAATCCATAGCTCAATTATTGGAGGGGTAAAACCCCACTTTCTCTCTCTGGACAGCCCATTTCCCTCTCTCCCTCAACCTCTCTCCTCTACTACTGGCTGTCCAGGGCATCCAAGGCCCTCTCCCCTTTGTTTACTCCTCCCTAAACAACCTAGACACAAGTGGTCGCACCCTACAAGCCAAAGGCATGCCCTGGCATGCAATGGGCGTGCTCCAGAGCGCGCTACAGTGCACACCCACACTGTAGCCGCCCCCTGCCAAGCACCACCGGCCACCTAGGCTCTCCTCCTCACACCAGCCGATGCGCCTCGACGTCCACGACAAGCCACGCCCTGGTCCCCCTCCTCCTTCTCCTTCCTACTGCCTCCCTCACACGCGCGCCATGGCCGCCCGAGAACTCCAATAAGAGGCCTCACACGCGTGATGCGCCTGGCCCTCCTCCTGCTATCTTCCTTCACACGCTCACTCTGGACCAACCCCACGAGCACCCCAGACACACTCAAACAGGCCCTCGTGACCCGTGGCGACGGCAACGAGCAGGCATGGCGCAAGACAAGTCCACGGTGGACCATCGCGCGGCTATATAAGCCCGCCCCGGGCCGCTCCAGTGGCATTCGCCTCCTCCTCACACCCCCAAGAACACGCCCGCACCACCGAAACATCCTCAAGGAGCTTCTGTGCTCGGGATCGACCATAGCTCCGCTGCCTCGGGTCGCCGTCGGTCCAAAGGTACGAGCCCTCTCCGCCCCCACTCTCGCTCGATCTGGAGCCACAGGAGCCCATTGATCATTTCCCCTCCCTCTTCCGCATCGGTTGCAGGCTGAACGGAGCAGTCTGCCCACCTCCTGAAGCTCCTCCGCCGTGCCTCCTCGTCGTCGGCGAACCACTGCTCCCTCCGGCCAACTCCGGCACCACCCGAACGGCGACACGACGAGGAGTCCAACAGTGCCATCAGCTCACCCCGCCGTGCCCTGAAACGTCGCCGGTGAGCATGCCGACCCTCTGGTCGCGAGGTCAGAGATGACAGGCGGGTCCCGCCTGTCATCCTCACCTCTCTCTCGCCCCCTCTCTCTCCCACTGGCAGTTGGGCCCGGCCCGTCAGGATTAAAAACCTGGCGCGCGCGCGCTTGCTCGCCTGGGCCTCTTTTCCCTCTGGGCCTGCTGCACTGTGGCCTTTCTGGCCCAGTGGCACAGTGCCACTTTTCTTTTTCTTTTTCTTTCTATTTTATAAAAATTCCACAGGATACAATATTTATCCAAATTAAATGTTTCCAACTCCTAAATTCTTATAAATTTCCCACCTATTTAATGGTGTAACTTTCATAAATATCCATCAAACTTTTCTGCACTGTTCAAATTTAAATTCAAATTTGAGCATTTAAATCCTTCTTTGAAAATCCATTTCTTCTATTCTGCTACTCCAAATCCAAAACTAGGAATTTTCCCATTCTTAGATTTCCCCCTAGTATTTATCAAAAAATGAGTTGACATTTTACGAGCACTTTGTTTTTCTGTTTTATTATTGCCTTATTTTTCTCGTTATTATTTTACGACGATAGATTGCGTTGCTGACGAAGGAGTTGGACCAGAAGACTTTGAAGACCCAGAAGACCTTGCTGAGCCAGGCAAGCAGCCCTTTGACCATGTCTATGAAACCCTTTTTATGCATGTCATATAGCACTTTCATTGCTTGCGTCAGAAACACGATACTGTGATGACCATATGGGGTGGTTTGCACCGTTAGTTCCTCGTTGATACTTGCATTGTGCATGACCCTACCTTCTTATGAGGGTTATGCCAGTGAGAGTAGATAGGATGCTAAGTAGTGCTACGCAAAAAGGGACGGGGATATGCATGGTGATGGAGACAAAGTATTTTCAAAAGACTTTTCAAAAACCCCATCGGGTGCCACTTATGCCCGGGGGAGATTATGAGTTGGGTAACCACTTGATGACGAAGTGGTGTACCGAGGCAAGTTTGTGTGTTGTTTCCAAAATGGATTGGTTTAAGTTGTGACCGTTATTCCAACCTTACATGCGCAACCACTCTACACTTATATGGGAAAGGGCATTATTGATTACGTAGGCCGATACTAGCTTGGAGCCCACATTACTAGTGACGGGGGAGAGTTGGTGCTCTCTCTCGGGGACGGGTCGTGCTGTAGGGCGGCCATGACTTTAATCACAGGGCACCGGAAACAACGTTGAGTACCCTCTCGGATGTTACGATCTCGAGTGAGTCTCGTATGATGTACATCGTGAGGATACGGAACAACGAGTGGACTCCTTGTTAGTGTCGTCTAGGGAAAGAAAGTGATCGGGTTCTTACCCCGGGTACTTGAGGTATCGCGGGTCGTGGATGACACGGAAGTTCCCCGGATCTTGTGGGTAAAGTGTGCAACCTCTGCAGAGTGTAAAAACTATTCGAATAGCCGTGTCCACGGTCAAGGACAGTTGGGTAATCGCTCTTGGGCTACGTCCACATGTTTACAAACCAGTGCGTGTTTGGATCATTGGGGAGAACTACTTGGGTCAAGTCAAGGGACTTGACATGATTAAGTTGGGTTGATGCCCACTCTATTTATGATGATATCTGTAACCTGTCCTCATGGTTACTTGAATCCTCCTGATGCATGTCTTACAAGTTGTTGAACATGTCATTGCACTCAAAACTAGCTTTCTGCAAAAATTTACCTATATCATGCATTGTTACATCTTGGACCAAAACATGGGTTGCTTGCGAGTACATTCAAAGTACTCATTGGCTTGCCACTGGTTATTTAAATTGGCCAGGCATGGAAGAACCGGAGTTCGAAGAAGAGTTCTTTGGAGACGAACATGCGAACTAGGACGTTTCCCAATCAGAATGCCTGTAGGGTTAAGGCAGATGGCATGGGTTCTACTTATCGACGAAGATTTTTGCTGCTTGTGTTTCATCTGATGTTCAGCCCTTAAGGCTTTATCAATGTAAGACTTGACCATAATGGTCATAATTTATGTAAGATGGTATGTATGGATGTAAGACTCTTGTTATTCAGCTTTTGTGTGTTCAGTGAGCATTGATCTCTGGGATCACTGTACACGTGCATTCGGTGATCACGACATATGAGTCGGGGTCCCCACACATGTAGATCCCGCCACGACGCTTTGTTTAGAACTGCACCAACTGACAGCTCCACCGTTCAATATAAACACGTATCCGGTTTGCAATTTAGAATTGTCCGGATCAGTTTCAAAGATTGCATCGACGTAACCATTTACGACTAGCTCTTTGGCACCTCCATAAACGAGAAACATATCCTTAGTCCTTTTTAGGTATTTCAGGATGTTCTTGACATTTGTCGATGATCCACTCCTGGATTACTTTGGTACCTCCCTGCTAAACTAATAGCAAGGCACACATCAGGTCTGGTACACAGCATTACATACATGATCGAGCCTATGGCTGAAGCATAGGGAACATCTTTCATTTTCTATCTATCTTCTGCAGTGGTCGGGCATTGAGTCTGACTCAACTTCACACCTTGTATTACAGGCAAGAACCCTTTCTTTGCTTGATCCATTTTGAACTTTTTCAAAACTTTATCAAGGTATGTACTTTGTGAAAGTCCAATCTCTATAGATCTTGATGCCCAATATATAAGCAGCTTCACCGAGGTCTTTCATTGAAAACTTTTATTCAAGTATCCTTTTATGCTATCCAGAAATTCTATATCATTTCCAATCAACAATATGTCATCCACATATAATATTAGAAATGCTATAGAGCTCCCACTCACTTTCTTGTAAATATAGGCTTCTTCAAAAGTCTGTATAAAACCATATGCTTTGACCACACTATCAAAGCGTTATTCCAACTCCGAGAGGCTTGCACCAGTCCATAAATGGATCGCTGGAGCTTGCACACTTTGTTAGCACCTTTTGGATCGACAAAACCTTCTTGTTGCATCATATACAACTCTTGTTCCAGAAATCTATTCAGGAATGTTGTTTTGACATCCATTTGCCAAATTTCATAATCATAAAATCTGGCAATTGCTAACATGATCCGGACAGACTCAAGCATCGCTACGGGTGAGGAAGTCTCATCATAGTCAACCCCTTGAACTTGTCAAAAACCTTTCGCAACAAGTCGAGCTTTGTAGACAGTAACATTACCATCAACGGCAGTCTTCTTCTTGAAGATCCATTTATTATCGATGGCTTGCCGATCATCGGGCAAGTCAACCAAAGTCCACACTTTGTTCTCATACAAGGATCCCATCTCAGATTTCATGGCCTCAAGCCATTTTGCGGAATCTGGGCTCATCAGCGCTTCCTCATAGTTCGTAGGTTCGCCATGGTCAAGTAACATGACCTCCAGAATAGCATTACCATACCACTCTTGTGCGGATCTTACTCTGGTTGACCTACGAGGTTCTGTAGTAACTTGATCTGAAGTTTCACGATCAATATCATTAGCTTCCTCACTAATTGGTGTAGTCATCACAGGAACCGGTTTCTGTGATGAACTATTTTCCAATAAGGGAGCAGGTATAGTTACCTCATTAAGTTCTACTTTCCTCCCACTCAATTCTTTCGAGAGAAACTCCTTCTCTAGAAAGGATCCATTTTTAGCAATGAATGTCTGATAAACCACAAGTGTAGGGGATCGCAACAGCTTTCGAGGGTAGAGTATTCAACCCAAATTTATTGATTCGACACAAGGGGAGCCAAAGAATATTCTCAAGTATTAGCAGTTGAGTTGTCAATTCAACCACACCTGGATAACTTAATATCTGCAGCAAAGTATTTAGTAGCAAAGTAATATGATAGTAGTGGTAACGGTAACAAAAGAGTAATGAAAGCAAAAGTAATATTTTTGGTGTTTTGTAGTGATTGTAACAATAGCAACAGGAAAGTAAATAAGCATAAACCGGTATATGGAAAACTTCGTAGGCATTGGATCGATGATGGACAATTATGTCGGATCACGGTTCATCATGTATGATCATAACATAGGGTGACACAGAACTAGCTCCAATTCATCAATCTAATGTAGGCATGTATTCCGAATATAGTCATACGTGCTTATGGAAAAGAACTTGCATGACATCTTTTGTCCTACCCTCCCGTGGCAGCGGGGTCCTAATGGAAACTAAGAGATATTAAGGCCTCCTTTTAATAGAGAACCGGAACAAATCATTAGCACATGGTGAATACATGAACTCCTCAAACTATGGTCATCACCGAGAAGTATCCCGATTATTGTCACTTCGGGGTTGTCGGATCATAACACATAATAGGTGACTATAGACTTGCAAGATAGGATCAAGAGCACACATATATTAATGAAAACATAATAGGTTCAGATATGAAATCATGGCACTCGGGCCCTAGTGACAAGCAATAAGCATAGCAAAGTCATAGCAACATCAATCTCAGAACATAGTGGATACTAGGGATCAAACCCTAACAAAACTAACTCGATTACATGATAGATCTCATCCAACCCATCACCGTCCAGCAAGCCTACGATGGAATTACTCACGCACGGCGGTGAGCATCATGAAATTGGTGATGGAAGATGGTTGATGATGATGACGACGATGAATCCCCCTCTCCGGAGCCCCGAACGGACTCCAGATCAGCCATCCCGAGAGGTTTTAGGGCTTGGCGGCGGCTCCATATCGTAAAACGCGATGATTTCTTCTCTCCGATTTTTTTCTCTCCGAAAGCAAATATATAGAGCTGGAGTTGGCGTCGGAGGAGCTCCAGGGGCCCCACAAGGTAGGGGCGCTCCCCCACCCTCGTGGATAGGGTGTGGGCCCCCTGGTCTTCATCTTTGGCAAGGATTTTTTATTATTTTTCCTAAGATGTTCCGTGGAGTTTCAGGTCATTCCGAGAACTTTTGTTTTCTGCACATAAAACAACATCATGGCAATTCTGCTGAAAATAGCGTTAGTCCGGGTTAGTTCCATTCAAATCATACAAGTTAGAGTCCAAAACAAGGGCAAAAGTGTTTGGAAAAGTAGATACGACGGAGACGTATCAACTCCCCCAAGCTTAAACCCTTGTTTGTCCTCAAGCAATTCAGTTGACAAACTGAAAGAGAAAAAGAAAAACTTTTACAAACTCTTTTTGCCCTTGTTATTGTAAATATGTCAAGCCAGCATTCAAGTTTTCAGCAAAGATTATAACTAACCACATTTGCAATAATTCTCGGGTCTCATGTTTACTCATATCAATGGCATAATCAACTAGCGAGTCATAATAATAAATCTCGGGTGACAACACTTTCTCAAAACAATAATAATATGATATAACAGGATGGTATCTCGCTAGCCCTTTCTGAGACCGCAAAACATAAATGCAGAGCACCTTTAAAGATCAAGGACTGACTAGGCATTGTAATTCATGGTAAAAGAGATCCAGTCATAGTCATACCCAATATAAATTAATAGTAATGAATGCAAATAACAGTTGTGCTCTCCAGCTAGTGCTTTTTAATAAGAGGGTGATGACTCAACATAAAAGTAAATAGATAGGCCCTTCGCAGAGGGAAGCAGGGATTTGTAGAGGTGCGGAGCTCGGTTTTGAAATAGAGATAAATAATATTTTGAGCGGCATACTTTCATTGTCAACATAACAACTAAGAGATGGCGATATCTTCCATGCTACACACATTATAGGCGGTTCCCAAATAGAATGGTAAAGTTTATACTCCCCCTCCACCAACAAGCAACAATCCATGGCTTGCTCGAAACAACGAGTGCCTCCAACAAACATCAGGTCCTAGGGGGAGTTTTATTTGCAATTATTTTGATTTAGTTTGCATAAAGCATGGGACTGGGCATCCCGGTGACCAGCCATGTTCTCGTGAGTGAGGAGCGGAGTCCACTCCTCTTGAGAATAACCCACCTAACATGGATGATAAGGACATCCATAGTTGATACATGAGCTATTCGAGCATACAAAACAGAATGTTTATTTGAAGGTTTAGAGTTTGGCACATACAAATTTACTTGGAACGGCAGGTAGATACCGCATATAGGAAGGTATAGTGGACCCATCTGGGATAGCTTTGGGGTTTAAGGGATTGGATGCACAAGTTGTATTCCCGCTTAGTACAAGTGAAGGCTAGCAAAAGACTGGGAAGCGACCAACTAGAGAGCGACAACAGCCATGTACATGCATTAAAATTAATAAACTTTGGATGCAAGCATGAGTAGGATATAATCCACCATGAACATAAATATCGTGAAGGCTATGTTGATTTGTTTCAACTACATGCGTGAACATGTGCCAAGTCAAGTCACTTAAATCATTCAAAGGAGGATACCACCCCATCATACCACATCATAACTATTTCAATAGCATGTTGGCACGCAAGGTAAACCATTATAACTCATAGCTAATCAAGCATGGCACAAGTAACTATGATCTCTAATTGTCATTGCAAACATGTTTATTCATAATAAGCTGAATCAAGAGCGATGAACTCATCATATTTACAAAAACAAAAGAGGTCGAGTTCATACCAGCTTTTCCCATCTCGGTCGATCCATCATATATCATCATAATTGCCTTTCACTTGCACGACCGAACGATGTGAATAATAATAAGAGTGCACGTGCATTGGACTAAGCTGGAATCTGCGAGCATTCAATAAGCAGGAGAAGACAAGGCAATATGGGCTCTTGGTTAAATCGACAATAATGCATATAAGAGCTACTTCAACAATTTAATCATGATCTTCTCCTATCGACCCCCAAAGAAAATAAAAGAAATAAAACTATTTACACGGGAAAGCTCCCAACAAGCAAAAGAAGAACAGGAAATATTTTTGGGTTTTATTTTTAATTATTACTACTACCGCAGGAAAAGTAAACTAAATAGAAGCTACACTAATTTTTTTTTCTTTAAGTTTAACAAACACACAAGAAGAAAGCATGAAAAAGAAAATAAACTAGCATGGATATTACAGTGAAACAATATGAGAACCGACATCTAGCAATGAGTGTGTGTGAACATAAATGTAATGTCGGTGGGAAATACGTACTCCCCCAAGCTTAGGCTTTTGGCCTAAGTTGGTTCATTGCGAAGGATGGCCTGGTGGATACCCGTAGGTGTAGCTGGGGTCGTACTGTGATGCAGCGGCTATCGCCTCCTGAGCTGCAGCGTGGCGTCAAGCTGCCTCCGCTCTCCTCTCGTACTCCTCTGCCTCCTCTCTGGTAATAACATGTCTTCCTTTTATCTGAGAATCAAAAAGGCGGGGCAGGGACGATGTCTGGACAACATGCCGTTTGTTAAAGATTAGTCGATACTGGAGAGGTGATTCAGTCTTCTCGACAAACTGGTGGGAAACCATAGAATCAAAATCTAAATAAGTAGGGGGCAACTCCATATCACCCTCACGTATGTCTATCTCAAGAAAATTAGCTAAGCGGGTTGCATAAATTCCTCCAAAGAAATCTCCGTTATATCTATTATGATGCAACCTACGAGCTACAATGGCTCCCATATGATAAGATTGGTCTCCTAACACGGCACTCCACGAGAATGCTAAGGTCAGGGACACACATGTGATATGCTTCATCCTTAGCATTTATGCACCTACCTATGAAGAGAGCAAAATAATGTATAGCAGGAAAGTGAATGCTCCCTATAGTGGCTTGCGTTATATCTCTAGATTCCCCCACAGTTATACTAGCAAGAAAGTCTCTAGATTCAGATTTACGGGGATCAACAGTACTACCCCATTGTGGGAGATTGAAAGCAAAAGTAAAATCCTCTAAGTCCATGGTATAAGATTTATCGTAAAGATCAAACATGACAGAAGGAGAATTACGCGAAGATGAAAACTCAAACCTCCTCACAAATGAACTAGTGAGATCATGATACTGTGGGCATTTGTCTGCCTCAAAGTCCACAAGACCGACGTTACGCAAATATGTGTTAAATTCTTCTTTGATTCCCGCTCGATCCATAAAATTTTCCGAAGGCCATTCACAGGGCCTCATGGGAGCATCCCTTGGGGGCTCCTCATCGGCATCGCGCATTGCAAGCCTAGGGCCTTGCTTCCTTGAAGAACCACCTTGGAACATCTTCCTAAACATATTGTTTTCTCTGAAAAATTTCTGAAATTTTTAGTAACTTCAAACAAAAGTGAACCAACTTCAATAAAATTGATAGCAACTACTCCTACAAGTGCCTAGAGCCTATATCAAGCATTAGAACTACTTGGAACCATATAAATTTAACATGCAAGCTCAAGAATATGGTCACCTATGCAGCACAAATTTGCAATCAATAAAGCACTAGAGCAAAAACTAATTGGATCAATGGAGGAGTCACATACCAAGGAACAATCTCCCCAAGCAGTTTGGTGAGAGGTGCTTTGAGCAAGGAGATCAAAAACCACAGCAACGTGGCCTGGAACCCGTGTTTGAGCCAGATATTCGTGTTTGTGGGAGGAAGAAGAAGAGGACGGGTGCAAGAATAAGTGTAGGAGGGCCACCGTGGGCCCACGAGGCAGGGGGCGTGCCCTGGGGGGTACGGCGCGCCCTCCACCCTCGTGGCCAGGTGGCAGCTCCCCCCGCGGTGTTTTCAGTTCCATAAATCCTCAAATATTCCCGAAAAATCATATTAAATTGGCATGGCATTTGGAGGACTTTTATTTTCGGGGTATTTTTATATTGCACAGATAAATCAGGAAACAGACAGAAAAATACTATTTTTACTTTATTTCAACTAAATAACATAAAGTATAAAGAGGGTACAGAAGGTTGTGCCTTCTAGTTTCATCCGTCTCATGATAATCAAAAGGAATCCACTAACAAGGTTGATCAAGTCTTGTTAACAAACTCATTCTGAATAACATGGAACCAGAGAAATTTTGAATAACACTTTGTTACCTCAACGGGGATATGCACATCCCCTATAATAAGTATATCGTATTTCTTCTTCACAGTAGGAAGAGGAAATTCAAAACCTCCAAAAATAATCGATGGAACTTTTCCAATAGAATTGATACTATAAACTTGAGGTTGTTTCCTCGGAAAGTGTACCGTGTGCTCATTACCATTAATATGAAAAGTGACATTGCCTTTGTTGCAATCAATAACAGCCCCTGCAGTATTCAGAAAAGTTCTTCCAAGAATAATAGACAAACTATCGTCCTCAGGGATATCAAGAACAACAAAGTCCGTTAAAATAGTAACGTTTGCAACCACAACAGGCACATCCTCACAAATACCGACAGGTATAGCAGTTGATTTATCAGCCATTTGCAAAGATATTTTAGTAGGTGTCAACTTATTCAAATCAAGTCTACGATATAAAGAGAGTGGCATGACGCTAACACCGGCTCCAAGATCACATAAAGCAGTTTTAACATAATTTCTTTTAATGGAGCATGGTATAGTGGGTACTCCTGGATCTCCAAGTTTCTTTGGTATTCCACCCTTAAAAGTATAATTAGCAAGCATGGTGGAAGTTTCAGCTTCCGATATCTTTCTCTTATTGGTAATGATATCCTTCATATACTTAGCATAAGGAATTGTTTTGAGCACATCAGTTAATCTCATACGCAAAAGATAGGTCTAATCATTTCAGAAAAGCGCTCAAAATCCTCATCATCCTTTTTATTGGATGGTTTGGGAGGAAAAGGCATGGGTTTCTAAACCCATGGTTCTCTTTCTTTACCATGTTTCCTAGCAACAAAGTCTCTCTTATCATAATGTTGATTCTTTGATTGTGGGTTATCAAGATCAACAGCAGGTTCAACTTCTACCTCATTATCATTACTAGGTTGAGCATCATCATGAAAATCATCATTAACATTTTCGCTAGGTTCATGTTCGTTACCGAATCGTGTTTCGGCATCGAAATAGATATATCATTTGGATTCTCAGATGGTTCAGCAATAGGTTCACTAGAAGTTTGCAAAGTCCTATCATTTTTCTTTTTCTTCCTTTCAAAAGAACTAGGCATATCAGTATTATTTCTCGGAGAATCTTGCTCAATTCTCTTAGGGTGGCCTTCAGGATACAAAGGTTCCTGAGTCATTCTACCAGTTCTAGTAGCCACTCTAATAGCATAATCATTTTTCTTACTATTGACTTCATTGAACAAATCATTTTAAGCCTTAAGTACTTGTTCTACTTGAGTGGTAACCATAGAAGCATGTTTGCTAATGAGTTTAAGTTCACATCTAACATTAGCCATATAATCACCCACGTGTTTAATCATATAGGTATTTTTTTTAATTGTCTACCAAAATAAGCATTAAAATTTTCTTGTTTGACAATAAAATTATCAAACTCATCCAAGCATTGTCTAGCAGACTTATAGTGAGAAATATCACCTTCATCAAATCTATAGAGAGAATTTACCTTTACTACCTATGTCGGGTTATCGGGATCAGGAGGTTCTTCAATAGGTAATGGATCAAGATCATATGTTTCTTCAACAGTGTAAATTAAGACCATGTATTTCTTCAATAGGAGGTAAATTCTTAACATCTTCGGCTTTAATACCTTTTTCTTTCATAGATTTCTTTGCCTCTTGCATATCTTCAGGACTGAGAAATAGAACACCCATCTTCTTCGGAGTTGGTTTAGGAATAGGCTCAATAATTGGCTCAGGAGCTGGCCCAGGAAGTGTCCAATTATTTTCATTTGTCAACATATTATTCAATAAAATTTCAGCTTCATCCGGTGTTCTATCCCTGAAAACAGAACCAGCACAACTATCCATGTAATCTCTGGAAGCATCGGTTAGTCCATTATAAAAGATATCAAGTATTTCATTTTTCTTAAGAGGATGATCAGGCAAATCATTAAGTAATTTGAGAAGCCTCCCCCAAGCTTGTGGGAGATTCTCTTCTTCAATTTGCACAAAGTTGTATATTTACTTTAAAGCAGCTTGTTTATTATGAGCAGGGAAATATTTAGCAGAGAAGTAATAAATCATATCCTGGGGACTACGCACACAACCAGGATCTAGAGAATTAAACCATATCTTAGCATCACCCTTTAATGAGAACGGAAATATTTTAAGGATATAAAAGTAGCGAGATCTATCATCATTAGTGAACAGGGTGGCTATATCATTTAATTTAGTAAGATATGCCACAACAGTTTCAGATTCATAACCATGAAAAGGATCAGATTCAACCAAAGTGATTATATCAGGATCAACAGAGAATTCATAATCCTTATCGGGAACACAAATAGGTGAAGTAGCAAAAGTAGGGTCAGGTTTCATTCTATCTCTAAGAGATTCTTTACTCCATACTAATAGCCTCTTAAGTTCGTTTCTATCTTTGCAGGCAAAAATAGCTGCAGAAGATTCCATATCAAAAACATAACCCTCAGGAATAACAGGCATATCTTCATCATCAATTTCATCAACATTATCAGTTTCAATAATTTCTTTCTCTCTAGCCCTAGAAATTTGTTCATCAAGAAATTCACTAAGGGCACAGTAGTATCAAGCATAGAAGTAGTTTCATCATAAGTATCATGCATAGCAGAAGTGGCATCATCAATAACATGCGACATATCAGAACGAATAGCAGAAGCAGGTTTAGGTGTCGCAAGTTTACTCATAACAGATGGTGAATCAAGCGCAGAGCTAGATGGCAGTTCCTTACCTCCCCTCGTAGTTGAGGGATAAATTTTTGTCTTAGCATCTTTCGAATTCTTCATAGTGTCCAGCAGATATAAATCCCAAGTGACTCAAAGAATAGAGCTATGATCCCCGACAACGGCGCTAGAAATTGGTCTTGATAACCCACAAGTGTAGGGGATCGCAACAGCTTTCGAGGGTAGAGTATTCAACCCAAATTTATTGATTCGACACAAGGGGAGCCAAAGAATATTCTCAAGTATTAGCAGTTGAGTTTTCAATTCAACCACACCCGGATAACTTAATATCTGCAACAAAGTATTTAGTAGCAAAGTAATATGATAGTAGTGGTAATGGTAACAAAAGAGTAATGAAAGCAAAAGTAATATTTTTGGTGTTTTGTAGTGATTGTAACAATAGCAACGGGAAAGTAAATAAGCGTAAACCAGTATATGGAAAACTCGTAGGCATCTGATCGGTGATGGATAATTATGCCGGATGCGGTTCATCATGTAACAGTCATAACATAAGGTGACACAGAACTAGCTCCAATTCATCAATGCAATGTAGGCATGTATTCCGAATATAGTCATACGTGCTTATGGAAAAGAACTTGCATGACATCTTTTTTCCTACCCATCCGTGGCAGCGGGGTCCTAATGGAAACTAAGGGATATTAAGGCCTCCTGATACGTCTCCAACGTATCTATAATTTATGATTGCTCCATGCTACTTTATCTATTGTTTTGGACTATAATGGGCTTTATTTTCCACTTTTATATTACTTTTGGGACTAACCTATTAACTGAAGGCCCAGCCCAGAATTCCTGTTTTTGCCATTTTCAGTGTTTCGAAGAAACGGAATATCAAACGGAGTCCAAATGGAATGAAACCTTCGGAAACGTCATTTTCTCACCGAACGTGATCCAGGAGACTTGGACCCTACTCCAAGAAATGTGAGGCGGTCACGGTGGGGCGCCCCACTAGGGCGCGCCCTGCCTCGTGGGCCCCTGTTGCTCCACCGACGTACTCCTTCCTCCTAAATATACCTCATTACCCCAAACGATCAGAACAGGAGCCAAAAACCTAATTCCACTGCCGCAACTTCCTGTATCCACGAGATCCCATCTTGGGGCATGTTCCGGAGGGCTTCTACATCAACACCATAGCCTCTCCGATGAAGTGTGAGTAGTTTACTTCAGACCTTCGGGTCCATAGCTAGTAGCTAGATGGCTTCTTCTCTCTTTTTGGGACTCAATACAATGTTCTCCCCCGCTCTCGTGGAGATCTATTCGATGTAATCTTATTTTTGCGGTGTGTTTGTTGAGACCGATGAATTGTGGGTTTATGATCCAGCTTATGTATGAATATTATTTGAATCTTCTCTGAATTCTTTTATGTATGATTGAGTTATCTTTGCAAGTCTCTTCGAATTATCCGTTTCGTTTGGCCAACTAGATTGGTAGTTCTTGCAATGGGAGAAGTGCATGGCTTTGGATTCAATCTTGCGGTGTCCTTACCCAAAGGATGTAAAGGGTTGCAAGGCACGTATTGTATTGTTGCCATCGAGGATAACAAGATGGGGTATTTATCACATTGCATGAATTTATTCCTCTACGTCATGTCATCTTGCTTAAGGCGTTACTCTGTTTTTAACTTAATACTCTAGATGCATGCTGGATAGCGGACGATGAGTAGAGTAATAGTAGTAGATGCAGAATCGTTTCGGTCTACTTGTCACAGACGTGATGCCTATATAAATGATCATACCTAGATATACTCATAACTATGCTCAATTACATCAATTGCTCAATGAATTTGTTCACCCACCGTAGAATACTTATGCTCTTGAGAGAAGCCACTAGTGAAACCTATGGGCCCCGGGTCTATTCTCATCATATCAATCTCCATCACTTTTATACTTGCTTTGTTTTTACTTTGCTTTTACTTTTCACTTTGCATCTTTATACCAAAAATACCAAAAATATTATCTCTATCAGATCTCACTCTCGTAAGTGACTGTGAAGGGATTGACAACCCCTAATCGCGTTGGTTGCGAGTAGCTATCGTTTTGCGCAGGTACGAGGGACTTGCGCGTGGCCTCCTTCTGGATTGATACCTTGGTTCTCAAAAACTGAGGGAAATACTTACGCTACTCTGCTGCATCAACTCTCCTCTTCGGGGAAAACCAACGCAAGCTCAAGACGTAGCAAGAAGGATTTCTGGCGCCGTTGCCAGGGAGTCTACACAAAAGTCAACATACCAAGTACCCATCACAATCCCTATCTCTCGCATTACATTATTTGCCATTTGCCTCTCGTTTTCCTCTCCCCCACTTCACCCTTGCCGTTTTATTCGCCCTCTCTTTCCCTATCTCCTGCTCTTTTTCCCGTTGCCTTTTCCTCGTTCGTTTGTTTGCTCGTGTGTTGGATTGCTTGTTTGTCGCAATGGCTCAAGATGCTACTAAATTGTGTGACTTCACCAATACCAATAATAATGATTTCGTTAGCACTCCGATTGCTCCTCTTGCCAATCTTGAATCTTGTGAAATCAATACTGCTTTGTTGAATCTTGTTATGAAAGATCAATTCGCGGCCTTCCTAGTGAAGATGCGGTACTCATCTGAATAGCTTCATTGATTTATGTGATATGCAAAAGAAAAATATGTCGATAATGATGTCGTTAAATTGAAGCTATTTCCTTTTCGCTTAGAGATCGTCCTAAAGCATGGTTTTCATCTTTGCCTAAAAATAGTATTGATTCTTGGAACAAGTGCAAAGATGCTTTTATCTCTAAGTATTTTCCTCCCGCTAAGATTATCTCTCTTAGGAACGATATTATGAATTTTAAGCAACTTGATCATGAACATGTTGCACAACCTTGGGAGAGAATGAAATTAATGATACGTAATTGTCCTACTCATGGTTTGAATTTCTGGATGATTATACAAAAATTTATGCCGGATTGAATTTTGCTTCTAGAAATCTTTTAGATTCGGCCGCGGGAGGCACTTTTGTGGAATTCACTTTAGGAGATGCTACTAAACTCCTAGATAATATTATGTTTAATTATTCTCAATGGCATCTTGAAAGATCTACTAATAAAAAGTGCATGCGATAGAAGAAATCAATGTTTTGAGTGGAAAGATGGATGAACTTATGAAATTATTTGCTACTAAGAGTGTTTATTCTGATCCTAATGATATGCCTTTGTCTACCGTGATTGAGAATAATAATGAATCTATGGATGTGAATTTTGTTGGTAGGAATAATTTTGGTAACAACGCAGCATTATAGAGGAATTTTAATCCTAGGCCTTATCCTAGTAATCCTTCTAATAATTATGGAAATTCCTACAACAACTCTTATGGAAATTTTAATAATATGCCCTCTGAATTTGAGAATAGTGTTAAAGAGTTTATGAATTCACAAAAGAATTTTAATGCTTTGCTTGAAGAGAAATTTCTTAAAGTTGATGATTTGGCTAGGAACGTTGATAGAATTTCTCTTGAGGTTGATTCTTTAAAGCTTAGATCTACTCCTCCTAAGCATGATATCAATGAGTCTTTCAAAGCTATGAGAATTTCCATTGATGAGTGCAAAGAAAGAACCGCTAGGATGCGTGCTTCCAAAGATGCCTTTATTAAAGCGTGTTCTTCTAATTCCTATGAAAATCAAGATGAAGATCTAAAAGTTATTGATGCGTCCCCTATTAAATCTTTGTTTTGCAATATGAATCTTGATGAAACTGAATATGATCTTCCTTTACCTAGAAGGCGTTCTAATAATTCGGAGTTTTTAGATCTTGATGATGAAATTGATAAAAGTGGGATTGAAAGAAATAAAAATCTAGATGTTGATAAACCCACTATATTGGATCTCAAGGAATTTAATTATGAAATTGCTCTTTAATTGATTGTATTTCCTTGTTGCAATCCGTGCTAAATTCTCCTCATGCTTATAGTCAAATAAGGCCTTTACCGAACACATTGTTGATGCCTTGATGCAATCTTATGAAAAAAAACTTGAGTTGAAAGTTTCTATCCCTAGAAAACTCTATGATGAGTGGGAACCTACTATCAAAATTAAAATTAAAGATCATGAGTTTAATGCTTTGTGTGATTTGGGTGCTAGTGTCTCTACTATTCCCAAAACTTTGTGTGATTTGCTAGATTTATGTGACTTTGATGATTGCTCTCTAAACTTGCATCTTGCAGATTCCACTATTAAAAAGCCTATGGGAAGAATTAATGATGTTCTTATTGTTGCAAATAGGAATTATGTGCCCATAGATTTTATCGTTCTTGATATAGATTGCAATCCTTCATGTCCTATTATTCTTGGTAGACCTTTCCTTAGAACGATTGGTGCAATTATTGATATGAAGGAAGGAATATTAGATTCCAATTTCCATTAAAGAAAGGCATGGAACACTTTCCTAGAAAGAAAATAAAATTACCATATGAATCTATCATGAGAGCCACTTATGGATTGCCTACCAAAGATGGCAATACCTAGATCTATCCTCGTTTTTATGCCTAGCTAGGGGCGCTAAACGATAGCGCTTGTTGGGAGGCAACCCAATTTTATTTTTAGTTTTTTGTTTTTGATTCTGTTTATGAATAAATAATCCATCTAGCCTCTGTTTAGATGTGGTTTTATGTTTTAGTTAGTGTTTGTGCCAAGTTAAACCTATTGGATCTTCTTGGATGATAGTTATTTGATCTTGCTGTAATTTCCAGAAACTTTTCTCTCAGTGCCCGAATTGTTAAAAATCACCAGAACGTGGTAAAATACTGATTCCAATTGCTGCTGATCAATAAACAAATTTTCCAGGTCGTCTAATTTTGGTAGAATTTTTTGAGTTCCAGAAGTTTGCGTTAGTTGCAGATTACTACAGACTGTTCTGTTTTTGACAGATTCTCTTTTGCGTGTGTTGTTTGCTTATTTTGATGAATCTATGGATAGTAAAATATTTTATGATCCATAGAGAAGTTGGAATACAGTATGTTTAACACAAATATAAATAAATAATGAGTTCATTACAGTACCTTAAAGTAGTCTTTTGTTTTCTTTCTCTAACGGAGCTCACGAGATTTCTATTGAGTTTTGTGTTGTGAAGTTTTCAAGTTTTGTGTGAATTCTTTTGATGGATTATGGAACAAGGAGTGGCAAGAGACTAAGCTTGGGGATGCCAATGGCACCCCCAAGATAATCCAAGGACACCAAAAAGTCAAAGTTGGGGATGCCCCGGAAGGCATCCCCTCTTTCGTCCACTTCCATCGGTAATTTACTTGGAGCTATATTTTTATTCACCACATGATAAGTGTTTTGCTTGGAGCGTCTTGTATTATTTACGTCTTTTCTTGTTAGTTTACCACAATCATCCTTGCTGTACACACCTTTTGAGGGAGCCATACATGAATTGGAATTTGATAGAATACTCTATGTGCTTCACTTATATCTTTTGAGCTTGATAGTTTTGCTCATAGTGCTTCACTTATATCTTTTGAGCGTGATAATTTTTGCTCTAGTGCTTCACTTAGATCTTTTTAGAGCACGGTGGTGGATTTGTTTTAAAGAAACTTGATCTCTCATGCTTCACTTAGATTATTTTGAGAGTCATTAATAGCATGGTAATTTGCTTAATGTTAATATACTTGGTATTCAAGATATGTGAAACTTTCTTTTGAGTGTGTTGAATACTAAGATAAGTTTGATGCTTGATAATTGTTTTGAGATATGAAGATGGTGATATTAGAGTCATGATAGTTGAGTAGTTGTGAATTTAAAGAATACTTGTGTTAAAGTTTGTGATTCCCGTAGCATGCACGTTATGGTGAACCGTTATGTGATGAACTCGGAGCATGATTTATTTATTGATTGTCTTCCTTATGAGTGGCGGTCGGGGATGAGCGATGGTCTTTTCCTACCAATCTATCCCCCTAGGAGCATGTGCGTAATACTTTTCTTTGATAACTTATAGATTTTTGCAATAAGTATATGAGTTCTTTATGACTAATGTTGAGTCCATGGATTATACGCACTTTTTCCCATCCTTCCACCATTGCTAGCCTCTCTAATACCGCGCACTTTTCGCCGGTATCATACACCCACCATATACCTTCCTCAAAACAGCCACCATACCTACCTATCATGAACTTTCCATAGCCATTCCGAGATATATTGCCATGTAACTTTCCACCGTTCCGTTTATTATGACACGCTCCATCATTGTCATATTGCTAGCATGATCATGTAGTTGACATCGTATTTGTGGCAAAGCCACCGTTCATAATTCTTTCATACATGTCACTTGTGTTTCCTTGCATATCCCAGTACACCGTCGGAGGCATTCATATAGAGTCATATTTTGTTCTAAGTATCGAGTTGTAATTGTTGAGTTGTAAGAAAAATAAAAGTGTGATGATCATCATTATTAGAGCATTGTCCCAAGTGAGGAAAGGATGATGGAGACTATGATTCCCCCACAAGTCAGGATGAGACTCCAGACGAAAATTAAATAAAAAAAAGAGGCCATAAAAAAAGAGAAAAGGCCCAAATAAAAAAATAAAAAAATGAGAGAAAAAGAGAGAAGGGACAATGTTACTATCCTTTTACCACACTTGTGCTTCAAAGTAGCACCATGATCTTCATGATAGAGAGTCTCTCATTTTGTCACTTTCATATACTAGTGGGAATTTTTCATTATATAACTTGGCTTGTATATTCCAATGATGGGCTTCCTCAAATGCCCTAGGTCTTCGTGAGCAAGCGAGTTGGATGCACACCCACTTAGTTTCTTTTGTCGAGCTTTCATATACTTATAGCTCTAGTGCATCCGTTGCATGGCAATCCCTACTCACTCACATTGATATCTATTGATGGGCATCTCCATAGCCCGTTGATACGCCTTAGTTGATGTGAGACTATCTTCCCTCTTTTTGTCTTCTCCACAACCACCATTCTATTCCACATATAGTGCTATATCCATGGCTCACGCCCATGTATTGTGTGAAGATTGAAAAAGTTTTGAAAATGTTAAAGTATGAAACAATTGCTTGGCTTGTCATCGGGGTTGTGCATGATTTAAATATTTTGTGTGGGAAGATGGAGCATAGCAGGACTATATGATTTTGTCGGGATAACTTTCTTTGGCCATGTTATTTTGAGAAGACATAATTGCTTAGTTAGTATGCTTTAAGTATTATTATTTTTCGGATCTGAATATTCATACCATGATTAAGAAGATTTACATTGAAATTATGCCAAAGCATCACTCCGCATCAAAAATTCTCTTTTTGTCATTTACCTACTCGAGGACGAGCAGGAATTAAGCTTGGGGATGCCTGATACGTCTCCAACGTATCTATAATTTTTGATTGCTCCATGCTACTTTATCTATTGTTTTGGACTATAATGGGCTTTATTTTCCACTTTTATATTACTTTTGGAACTAACCTATTAACCGGAGGCCCAAATTGTAATTGCTGTTTTTGCCTTTTTCGGTGTTTCAAGAAATGGAATATCAAGCGAGTCCAAACGGAATGAAACCTTCGGAAACGTGATTTTCTTACCGAACGTGATCCAGGAGACTTGGACCCTACTCCAAGAAGTAACAGAGGCGGTCACGAGGGTGGGGGGCGCGCCCCCTTGCCTCGTGGGCCCCCTGTTGCTACACCAACGTACTCCTTCCTCCTATATATATCTACGTACCCCCAAACGATCAGAACATGAGCCAAAAACCTAATTCCACCGCCGCAACTTCCTATATCCACGAGATCCCATCTTGGGGCCTATTCCGGAGCTCCGCCGGAGGGGGCATCCACCATGGAGGGCTTCTATGTCAACACCATAGCCTCTCCGATGAAGTGTGAGTAGTTTACTTCAGACCTTCGGGTCCATAGCTAGTAGCTAGATGGCTTCTTCTCTCTTTTTGGATCTCAATACAATGTTCTCCCCCTCTCTCGTGGAGATCTATTCGATGTAATCTTATTTTTGCGGTGTGTTTGTTGAGACTGATGAATTGTGGGTTTATGAATAATATGTTTGAATCTTCTATGAATTCTTTTATGTATGATTGAGTTATCTTTGCAAGTCTGTTCGAATTATCTGTTTGGTTTGGTCAACTAGATTGGTAGTTCTTGCAATGGGAGAAGTGCATGGCTTTGGGTTCAATCTTGCGGTGTCCTTACCCAGTGACAAAGGGTTGCAAGGCACGTATTGTATTGTTGCCATCGAGGATAACAAGATGGGGTATTTATCATATTGCATGAATTTATTCCTCTACTTCATGTCATCTTGCTTAAGGCGTTACTCTGTTTTTAACTTAATACTCTAGATGCATGCTGGATAGCGGTCGATAAGTGGACTAATAGTAGTAGATGCAGAATCGTTTCGGCCTACTTGTCACGGATGTGATGCCTATATACATGATCATACCTAGATATACTCATAACTATGCTCAATTCTGTCAATTGCTCAACAGTAATTTGTTCACCCACCGTAGAAAACTTATGCTCTTGAGAGAAGCCACTAATGAAACCTATGGCCCCCGGGTCTATTCTCATCATATCATCTCCATCACTTTTATACTTGCTTTGTTTTTACTTTGCTTTTTACTTTTCACTTTGCATCTCTATACCAAAAATACCAAAAATATTATCTCTATCAGATCTCACTCTCGTAAGTGAGCGTGAAGGGATGGACAACCCCTAATCGCGTTGGTTGCGAGTAGCTATAGTTTTGTGCAGGTACGAGGGACTTGTGCGTGGCCTCCTACTGGATTGATACCTTGGTTCTCAAAAACTAAGGGAAATACTTACGCTACTCCGCTGCATCATCCTCTCCTCTTCGGGGAAAACCAACGCAAGCTTAAGATGTAGCACCTCCTTTTAATAGAGAACCGGAACAAAGCATTAGCACATAGTGAATACATGAACTCCTCAAACTATGGTCATCACCGAGAAGTATCCCGATTATTGTCACTTCGGGGTTGTCGGATCATAACACATAATAGGTGACTATAGACATGCAAGATAGTATCAAGAATACACATATATTCATCAAAACATAATAGGTTCAGATCTGAAATCATGGCACTCGGGCCCTAGTGACAAGCATTAAGCATAGCAAAGTCATAGCAACATCAATCTCAGAACATAGTGGATACTAGGGATCAAACCCTAACAAAACTAACTCGATTACATGATAGATCTCATCCAACCCATCACCGTCCAGCAAGCCTACGATGGAATTACTCACGCACGGTGGTGAGCATCATGAAATTGGTGATGGAGGATGGTTGATGATAACGACGGTGATGAATCCCCCTCTCCGGAGCCACGAACGGACTCCAGATCAGCCCTACCGAGAGGTTTTAGGGCTTGGCGGCGTCCCCGTATCGTAAAACGCGATGATTTCCTCTCTCTAATTTTTTTCTCTCCGAAAGCAAATATATAGAGTTGGAGTTGGCGTCGGAGGAGCTCCAGGGGGGCCACGAGGTAGGGGGGCGCGCCCTAGGGGGGCACGCCCCCCACCCTCGTGGACAGGGTGTGGGGCCCCTGGTCTTCATCTTTGGCAAGAATTTTTTATTATTTTTTCTAAGATGTTCCGTGGAGTTTCAGGTCATTCCGAGAACTTTTGTTTTCTGCACATAAAACAACATCATGGCAATTCTGCTGAAAACAGCGTCAGTCCGGGTTAGTTCCATTCAAATCATACAATTTAGAGTCCAAAACAAGGGCAAAAGTGTTTGGAAAAGTAGATACGACGGAGACGTATCAATGTCTTTCCTTCGGATCTGTGATAGAAGGTGTACCCAACAGTTTCCTTTGGGTATCCTATGAAGACACATTTCCCCGTTTTGGATTCGAGCTTATCAGGTTGAAGCTTTTTCACATAAGCATCACAGCCCCAAACTTTAAGAAACGACAACTTTGGTTTCTTGCCAAACCACAGTTCATAAGGCGTCGTCTCAACGGATTTTGATGGTGCCCTATTTAACGTGAATGCAGCCGTCTCTAAAGCATAACCCCAAAATGATAGCGGTATATCAGTAAGAGACATCATAGATCGCACCATATCTAGTAAAGTATGATTACGACGTTCGGACACACCATTACGTTGTGGTGTTCCGGGTGGCGTGAGTTTAAACTATTCCGCATTGTTTCAAATGTAGACCAAACTCGTAACTCATATATTCTCCTCCACGATCAGATCGTAGAAACTTTATTTCCTTGTTACGATGATTTTCCACTTCACTCTGAAATTCTTTGAACTTTTCAAATGTTTCAGACTTATGTTTCATTAAGTAGATATACCCATATCTTCTCAAATCATCTATGAAGGTGAGAGAATAATGATACCCGTCGCGAGCCTCAATATTCATCGGACCACACACATTAGTATGTATGATTTCTAATCCGTTGCTCGCTCCATAGTTCCGGAGAACGGCGTTTTAGTCATCTTGCCCATGAGGCATGGTTCGCAAGTACCAAGTGATTCATAATCAAGTGATTACAAAAGTCCATCAGTATGTAGTTTCTTCATGCGCTTTACACCAATATGACCCAAAGCGGCGATTACCACAAATAAGTTGCACTATCATTATCAACTCTGCATCTTTTGGCTTCAACATTATGAATATGTGTATCACTACTATCGAGATTCAATAAAAATAGACCACTCTTCAAGGGTGCATGACCATAAAAGATATTACTCATATAAATAGAACAATCATTATTCTCAAATTTAAATGAATAACCGTCTCACATTAAACAAGATCCAGATATAATGTTCATGCTCAACGCTGGCACCAAATAACAATTATTCAGGTCTAAAACTAATCCTGAAGGTAGATGTAGAGGTAGTGTGCCGACGGCGATCACATCGACTTTGGAACCATTTCCCACGCGCATCGTCACCTCGTCCTTAGCCAGTCTTTGCTTAATCTATAGTCCCTGTTTTGAGTTGCAAATATTAGCAACAAAACCAGTATCAAATACCCAGGTGCTACTGCGAGCTCTGGTAAGGTACACATCAATAACATGTATATCACATATACCTTTGTTTACCTTGCCATCCTTCTTATCCGCCAAATACTTGGGGCAGCTCCGCTTCCAGTGACCAGTCTACTTGCAGTAGAAGCACTCAGTCTCAGGCTTGGGTCCAGACTTGGGTTTCTTCTCTTGAGCAGCAACTTGTTTGCCGTTCTTCTTGAAGTTCCCCTTCTTCTTCCCTTTACCCTTTTTCTTGAAACTGGTGGTCTGGTTGACCATCAACACTTGGTGCTCCTTCTTGATTTCTACCTCCGTAGCCTTTAGCATTGCGAAGAGCTCGGGAATTGTCTTGTTCATCCCTTGCATATTATAGTTCATCATGAAGCTCTTGTAGCTTGGTGGCAGTGATTGAAGAATTACATCAATGACACTATCATCAGGAAGATTAACTCCCAGTTGAATCAAGTGATTGTTATACCCAGACATTTTGAGTATATGTTCACTGATAGAACTATTCTCCTCCATCTTGCAGCTATAGAACTTATTGGATACTTCATATCTCTCAATCCGGGCATTTGCTTGAAATATTAACTTCAACTCCTGGAACATCTCATATGCTCCATGACGTTCAAAACGTCGTTGAAGTCCCGGTTCTAAGCCGTAAAGCATGGCACACTGAACTATAGAGTAGTCATCAGCTTTGCTCTGCCAGACGTTCTTAACATCGTTAGTTGCATCTGCAGCAGGCCTGGCACCCAGCGGTGCTTCCAGGACATAATTCTTCTGTGCAGCAATGAGGATAATCCTCAAGTTACGGACCCAGTCGGTGTAATTGCTACCATCATCTTTCAACTTTGCTTTCTCAAGGAACACATTAAAATTAGTGGAACAACAACACGGGCCATCTATCTACAACAAATATAGACAAGCAAAATACTATCAGGTACTAAGTTCATGATAAATTTAAGTTCAATTAATCATATTACTTAAGAACTCCCACTTAGATAGACATCTCTCTAATCGTCTAAGTGATCACGTGATCCAAATCAACTAATCCATAACCGATCATCACGTGAAATGGAGTAGTTTTCAATGGTGAACATCACTATGTTGATCACATCTACTATATGATTCACGTTCGACCTTTCGGTCTCAGTGTTCCGAGGCCATATCTGCATATGCTAGGCTCGTCAAGTTTAACCCGAGTATTCTGCGTGTGCAAAACTGGCTTGCACCCGTTGTAGATGTACGTAGAGCTTATCACACCCGATCATCAAGTGGTGTCTCGGCACAACGAACTTTGTCAACGGTGCATACTCAGGGAGAACACTTCTTTCTTGATATTTAGTGAGAGATCATCTTATAATGCTACCGTCAATCAAAGCAAAATAAGATGCATAAAGGATAAACATCACATGCAATCAATATAAGTGATATGGTATGGCCATCATCATCTTGTGCTTGTGATCTCCATCTCCGAAGCACCGTCATGATCACCATCGTCACCGGCATGACACCTTGATCTATCGTTGTCATCTCGCCAACTATTGCTTCTACGACTATCGCTACCGCTTAGTGATAAAGTAAAGCAATTACAGGGTGTTTGCATTGCATACAATAAAGCGACAACCATATGGCTCCTACCAGTTGCCGATAACTCGGTTACAAAACATGATCATCTCATACAATAAAATATAGCATCACGTCTTGACCATATCACATCGCAACATGCCCTGCAAAAACAAGTTAGACGTCCTCTACTTTGTTGTTGCAAGTTTTACGTGGCTGCTATGGGCTGAGCAAGAACCGTTCTTACCTACGCATCAAAACCACAACGATAGTTCGTCAAGTTAGTGTTGTTTTAACCTTCTCAAGGACCGGGCGTAGCCACACTCAGTTCAACTAAAGTTGGAGAACCGACACCGCCCGACCACCTATGTTCAAAGCACGCCGGTAGAACCAGTCTCGGCGTAAGCGTCTGGCGTAATGTCGGTCCGGGCCGCTTCATCCAACAATACCGCCGAACCAAAGTACGACATGATGGTAAGTAGTATGACTTGTATCGCCCACAACTCACTTGTGTTCTACTCGTGCATATAACATCTACGCATAAAACCAGGCTCGGATGCCACTGTTGGGGAACGTAGTAATTTCAAAAAAATTCCTACGCACACGCAAGATCATGGTGATGCATAGCTTCGAGAGGGGATAGTGTTGTCCATGTACCCTTGTAGACCGAAAGCAGAAGCGTTAGCACAACGCGGTTGATGTAGTCGCACGTCTTCACGATCTGACCGATCAAGTACCGAACGTACGGCACCTCCGAGTTCAGCACACGTTCAGCTCGATGACGTCCCACGAACTCCGATCCAGCAGAGCTTTGCAGGAGAGTTCCGTTAGCACAACAGCGTGATGACGGTGTTGATGATGCTACCGACGCAGGGCTTCACCTAAGCACCGCTATGATATTATCGAGGTGGAATCTGGTGGAGGGGGCACCGCACATGGTAAGAGATCAAGAGATCAATTGTTGTGTCTAGAGGTGCCCCCCTACCCCCGTATATAAAGGATCAAGGGGGAGGGGGCGGCCGGCCAGGAGGAGGCGCGCCAGGGAGGAGTCCTACTCCATCGGGAGTAGGATTCCCTCCTTTCCTAGTCCAAGTAGGAGAGGGGAAGGAAGGAAGAGAGGAGAGGAAGGAAAGGGGGGCGCCACCCCCCCTCCTTGTCCTATTCGGACTAGAGGGGGAGGGGGCGCGCGGCCTGCCCTGGCCGCCCCTCCTCTTCTCCACTAGGGCCCATTAGGCCCACTAAAATCCCCCGGGGGGTTCCGGTAACCCCCTCCCCCCCCCCCCCGGTACTCCGGTATATGTCCCAAACCTCCCGAAACACTCCCGGTGTCCGAACATAGTCATCCAATATATCGATCTTTACGTCTCGACCATTTCGAGACTCCTCGTCATGTCCGTGATCATATCCGGGACTCCGAACTACCTTCGGTACATCAAAACACAAAAACTCATAATACCGATCGTCACCGAACTTTAAGCGTGCGGACCCTACGGGTTCGAGAACTATGTAGACATGACCGAGACACGTCTCCGGTCAATAACCCGATGGCAGAACACGGATGCTCATATTGGCTCCCACATATTCTACGAAGATCTTTATCGGTCAAACCGCATAACAACATACATTGTTCCCTTTGTCATCGGTATGTTACTTGCCCGAGATTCGATCGTCGGTATCTCAATACCTAGTTCAATCTCGTTACTGGCAAGTCTCTTTACTTGTTACGTAATGCATCATCCCGTAACTAACTCATTAGCTACATTGCTTGCAAGGCTTATAGTGATGTGCATTACCGAGAGGGCCCAGAGATACCTCTCCGACAATCGGAGTGAAAAATCCTAATCTCGAAATACGTCAACTCAACAAGTACCTTCGGAGACACCTGTAGAGCACCTTTATAATCACCCAGTTACGTTGTGACGTTTGGTAGCACACAAAGTGTTCCTCCGGTAAGCAGGAGTTACATAATCTCATAGTCATAGGAACATGTATAAGTCATGAAGAAAGCAATAGAAACATACTAAACGATCAAGTGCTAAGATAACGGAATGGGTCAAGTCAATCTCATCATTCTTCTAATGATGTGATAACATTGATCAAATGATAGCTCATATCTATGGTTAGGAAACTCAACCATCTTTGATCAACAATGAGCTAGCCAAGTAGAGGCATACTAGTGACACTATGTTTGTCTATATATTCACATATGTATTATGTTTCCGGTTAATACAATTCTAGCATGAATAATAAACATTTATCATGATATGAGGAAATAAATAATAACTTTATTATTGCCTCTAGGGCATATTTCCTTCAGTCTCCCACTTGCAAGAGGTCTGGCATTCTCAAGATTTGAGGACATCTTGTTGGTCAAAGCTTGATTGGACACAACAATGGATCCAATATGCGGCACCAAGTAAAAGGGGAACAAGTATTGGGAGAAGATTTCGAAGGAGTATCACGAACAAAAGGAGTATGTGGAGCCGCATCTTATCATGACCAACCACAATGTGGCATCTCTCCAACATCGATAGGGGGTCATTCAAGGGGAAGTGAACAAGTATGTCGGCTACTACTCACAAGTGACCAAACACTCAAAGCGGGATGAGAGTGGCAACTCATGTAAGCTCAATTGCTTCA
Source organism: Aegilops bicornis (assembly GCA_021605145.1). Lineage (NCBI taxonomy): Eukaryota > Viridiplantae > Streptophyta > Magnoliopsida > Poales > Poaceae > Aegilops > Aegilops bicornis. Next base: position 83,177,587 of record CM038670.1, read on the forward strand.
TCTTGTCATCATTTGCATATGCTTCTTGTGTTTGTATTCTCGTGCTCATACGCATGTTGTTTGCTAGACGGTGGTGGCAGCCACTTTGTATCACGAGACCGAGATGAAGCCGTTTGCTTTTAGCCATTGTGGGATCCTATTGAATGGGGTGCCCAAGTGGACACAACTTGTGATCGATCTCAAAGCCGACAAGAAGAGAAATGATGGCTCAAGCTCCCACCAATCAATTAGGTGGGTTGATGAAGACGGCGATGTTGTCGTCGATAATGGAAGAGCCATCGTGCCAAAGGATAAGTGACAAGTTACGGGAAACAAGTGAGGGAAGGCAAGGGGATCACGTGACTACGTGGCTTCAAAAATGTCTTTCACATGGACGGGCATTTTTTCAACAAGGGAGAACAAGAAAGGAGAGAGGTACAAGGTCATGTTCGGTGCGCAAGAGAAGAGGATGGAGTGGGAATGGAAGAGGGCGGAGAAGAAGCTAAAAATTGAGAGGGAGAAGATCGAGTTGGAGAAGCAAGAGGCGGAGATCGAATGGGAATACGAGAAGGCCAGGACATTTGGAGAGATTGAGCTTGAGCAGGAGAGGTTGCAATTCACACGGGACGTGGAGGATGCGAAGATCATGTTGGCGGACGAAACCCTCTTGGATGAGCAAGCAAAGAAGTGGCTTGCGGATAAGAAGGAGATCAATGACCGTAGGAAAGTACAAGGCGGCGAGGGCGGCTGCAAAGGATCATGCGGCAAGGATGCAGGCGGAGCAAGCAGCCCAGATGCAGGCGGATCAAGCAGCCCGGATGCAGGAGGAGCAGGACGAAGGACGCAAGCATGGGCTCGGAGCAGGCGGCATGGATGGTGTCCGGCCAGTGACCTGACAAGTGAGCCATCCGTCACACTCGGACATAGGTTTCATTTTGATATGTCCGATTTGTTGAACTATGATTTGCTTTGCTTTGTTTCGAACCATTGGATTCAAATAATTTGTGTTGGAAGGGAGAGAGGGAATTGGTGGAATTGTTCGTTGTATTGCTTGAGCCTCGTGGGCAAATAAATAGGAGTACAAAGACCAACTTGGAGTACAAGACAAGGCAAGAACAAATCCTAGTCTATCCTATACTTCCTAATAATCCTTATACTCAACATCCCCGCAGTCACAACAAGATGGCGACGCAGACGGTGAGGCGGAGAAGAATCCGAAGGCAAGCCAACAGACACCCCCCCCCCCCATAGTTGTAACGATCGACGCATCATGGAGTCGTGACTGGAGTGGCAACCGACAAAGTTTCTCAAGCAGGGCGGTAGCCCTTTGTGTCGTTTGTCGATGTAGCCGAGAGCGGAGGGTGGTGTAACCATGGTCGAGGTAGCCGTGCGAAGAATGTCGTGGTCGAGGTCGAGTCGGGGAGCCGGTGTTGAGCATGTCGCCGTGGAGCCGCGGGCGCAAGGGTGCGCCGAGTTAGCATGGGCGCAATGGTACGCCGGAAAGGAGATGTTGTTGACGACGCGTCGCGGCGGGTTTGCCAAGCCCGGGGACACATCGTAGACGAAGGCACGCACTAGTGTTGTCAGCACCGGGCATGCATAGACGGACGAAGACGAAGTTGACGAAGCGCCGCACCAGGCTTGCTAGGCCCGGCGACACGTCGTGGACGAAGGCACGCGACGGTGTTGCCAGCACCGGGCATGCGTAGACTGGGACCTGCACGAGCTGTACTCCATGTCGAAGAAGTCGGAGGGGCCAGCAGAGAAGAAGTCGACGACGACTGCGGCGTACATCGACGCGGGGCCGATGTCACCAACGATGGTTGGAGTAGACAAAGTGGTCGGGGTAGATGACAACGACGCTGGCGACGGGCTGGTGCTGGACGAAGACGAACGGGGTGGACGGGCGGCGGCGGCTACGGAGGTAGCGGCGGCGGCCAAGGAAGAGCGGCGGCGGCGGCCTGACGGCGGCAGCGGCAGCTTGGTTAGGAGTGCGGCGGCGGTGCTCGAAGTAGGCGAAGAACCCGACAGCATGACGAAGACCGGCGCGGACGGTGGCGTTCCCGTGCCAAGGGAGACGGTGCGGCGCATACCACGGGAGGTCGGCATGCGATGACGCCGGAGTGGACCGCGGGCCGCGGCGCTTTGGCCCGAAGGGGCGACGCGGCGGCGGCGGGCAGGTCGGGGCGACGACGGTAAGACCTCGGGGCGGCGGCGGAGACCGCGAGCCGCGGCGCGACATCCCGGCGGGGCGGCGCGGCGGACGAGTGCGGCGGTGCAACGCGGGGACGACGGGACGGCTGCGTGGACCGCGTGCCACGCCGCTACGCTTCTGACGGGCGGCAGCGGGCGGCGCGAGGGTCGGTGCGGCCACGGGGACGACCAGGAGCGGATGGCCACAGGGCGGCGGTGGACCGCGGGCCGCGGCACTACGGCCAGAAGGGGCGACGCAGCGGTGACGCGGGTCGGTGCAGCCGGGAGAAGAACCACGGGCGACGGCCGTGGTTCGACGGGCGACGCAGCGGCAGCCCGTTGCTCGATCGGTGGAGGGACGCGCTGAACTCGGGACGATCTTCACGGGACCTACGGGAGGCCCGCGCAACCGAAGGGCCAGGTCGGTCGCACGAGTAGATGAGGCGGATCGCGGCGGCGGGCGGGTGATCAATCCGATCGCGCGCGAGGTCGGGGACGCCGCTCGGTGGAGACGAGGTGGCGGCGGAATCCGAGATGAAGCCTGCGACGGCGGGCGGCAGGGCGACTATGATTGGCCGCCGCATGGCGCGAGGCCGCCGGGTCGGGTGATGCAGGAGTCCCGGTCGGAGCAGGGCGGTGACGGCCGGGTAGATCGACGGGCGGCCGGGCGCTTGCATGAACGGCGGCGGCGAAGGGCCGCCAGATGACGCGAAGCCGCTGGTCGAGCAACCGGCGGCAGACGAGCAGCGGACGACACGCGAGCCGCGGGTCGTGGCATCAAGCGGCAGACGCGCGAGGCCACCGGGTCGCTGAAGAAGCCGGCTGGTCGTGCCGGGGTTGGAGTAGAGGCGTCGGGGTCGACGGCGACGCTGGGCGACGCAAACCGATCTAGATTAGATCGGAAAACCAAAAAGAAACCGACGATCAAGATGACCGGCGGAAGAGAGAAAACCCCGGAGCAAGGGCTCGGGGAAAAGACTCTCTAGGGCAGCCGGCCAACACGGCCGGCGGACGAACCCTAGGTACGGGCGGCTTGGCCCCCGGCGGCGGTCATGGAGGCCGACCGCCCCAGGGGCAGCGCGCGGGTGCGGAAGAGGCGGCGGCTAGGGTTTAGGATCGACTTGCTATAGATACCATGTTGGAAGAGAGAGAAGGAATTGATGGAATTGTTCGTTGTATTGCGTGAGGCTCGTGGGCATATATATAGGAGTATAAAGACCAATTTAAAGTATAAGACAAGGCAGGACCAAATCCTAGTCTATCCCATACTTCCTAATAGTCCTTATACTCAACAATTTGTATCGTGTGATCGTTATGGGTAGTCTTATTAGCAAAGGAATCAAAAAACGAGTACAAACATGGGAACTTGTTGTTAACATGGGAACTTGAGTCCTTCACTCGCCTATCATGCTTACTCACTCTCCATACAATAGTACTACTAGCACCTCTGGTGATCTCAAGCAAAGCTAATCAACCAATTAACTAAGCAGGCTCCATCAATCGATCAAATCCCTCATAGGTTTTGCCCTTTTCGGAACGGGTGGCGGCCACGCAAAGGCAGAAATTCTGAAAACTCCAGCAGAAAGAAAGAAAAGGTCCTCGGAATATATAAAGGTCCTCGGCAGTGGCAGTGGTGGTACTCTGTGCATCATAAAAGAAGCTGGAAATGTGGTGGCAGTAGGGTGCTGGTGGGGGCACAGCCGGTCTATTTGGAAAGGAACTTCGCCGTCCCATCACCGTTGCATGTCAAGTTCCCATTGGCCCGAGCCGTATCTGCTCAGACCCCTCTCTCTCTCTCCCCTCTCCCCCTCCCTCCCTCCCTCTTCCCCACAGCAGAATTTCTTTATCTTCTGCGGTATTCTTTCCATGCAAAGGATGAGCGAGAAATGCTCCAAGGAGATGGACACATGCAGCAAAGATCGGTACTGTCGATGCGCCGCTGCTGCTGCCGCTACTATCCTTTTGGTTCGTACTCCTACTACTACTACTACTACACGGACTGCATATTATTTTCAGGTTTCTGAAACAAAAAAATGTTACAGGAGCAGGTGTTGGCAAAGGCAGGGGAAAGAGGGCAAGCTTTATTCTCCATCATGCCATCACATGACTAAAGTGCCACTTACTCAAAGTCATTAGCTTGCAGGATTAGTTGCTGACACAAGCTTACCTAGATTGATGCACAACTCAGCCGGCCACTCTCAGAGCATCTGCTCTCCCTCCATGCTTTTTATGCAAGTGCCAATTAAGAAATGTGCAACAAATGGCAGCACAGTACTGGCAAGAACAGGAGAGGAAAAGGAGCCATGCTAATGGCGGCCGGTACAGTATTATTTTAGGGCTAAGCGGATTTGGGTGTCCCCCTGAATCCCCGACGCCCTGGAGCTCCCCAAAGGGGAAAGATGCCGCCACGTGGCGCCCATAATCCCGCATCCGAGCATTCTTATAATCTCCACTTAACCACTCCCCATCGAGCTGCAGATCTGGTCTGCACGCCGGCGAGCCCCGCCACGTGGCCAGCTCCCAGCAATGTCCCACCCCCAGCCACACTTGCAGCAAGGGCAAGAGATTAAAAAAAAACTGCAGTCTTTGCAGGTGCAGATTGCAGCTTGCAGCAGATGGTCCAGCCAGCCAATGCGTACGCGGATGGGCTGCCCGGTCAAGAGGCCTGTTTTACCGCACTGTAAATCTTCGTGAGCGGTGAAATCAAGGGCCTGACCGACCACTGCGACGCTGCATGGCATGCGTGTCAATAATATGGGTGCGCTCTGAGGAGGAAACAGGAGATCGTAGTCGTACCGCGCCAATTATCGGCGCGGCATTTCGCCGAATGGACCGGACCGGACGGGGAGAGAGGATTTTCACTTGCGCACATCGACCTCGGAGCGGTCGAGGGCCTAGAAAGCAAAGCAAAGCAACAGGAGTTCGGCAATAATTACCTTTCCATGTATGATTTCATCTCGTCCCTTCATTTTTTCTAGATGGATGAATGTCATCTCCTCCCTCACTTTCCAACTTGCTTGCAAGACCGTATTTTCTTTTCGTGGACATTGGAGGACAATGCTCGTCGGACCGGCTCCGCGTTCAAGGATGCATACGTACATGGTGAACGTCTACTTCCACTGAAAGCGCATCGCCGAAAATCCTGAAATAAATTCAGGAATAATGCGAGCACCAGGATTTGAACCCTGGTGTGTTAAGGATACCACTGTCCACCTAACCATCTCAACCACAGGTTGGTTCGCATGCATTGCTGAGTTACAATGTATATTTTGTCATCACTGGCGGAGCTTCAGCAAGGCTGAATGGGCCGTGGCCCGCCCAGCCCATAAAGTTTTATACAGTATACACCTACTCTTGGGCCTTAAAACAGCAGGCCATAAGCTATGTTCTTCTTGTTGGCCCGCCCATGTTTGGGCTGCAAAGCTCCGCCACTGTTTGTCATAGTTTTGCTGAATTACAAATTGTCTGACAAAGTTTATAGAAATTTTACCAATATGTCGTTATCAAAACAATACAAGTAGATTCATCAGAAAAATATTCTTATAAAATATATACCCGGTGGGATTCATATTATTGGAAACACTTTTTTCGATAAACACTTGAGACACCCGGGTAATGTTTTTGCATCTGTTACATTATTTTGATATTTCACCCGACACCCGAGTTCGTAGTACCAAAATCAGACGCCAATTATTGGTACAACACTTTGATGAATGACCGAACGGGTGAAATCTCTCTCTCTCTCTCTCTCTTGTGCTCAACAGCATCCGCCGTACACCTAGGGACAACCAAGGGTAGAAAACAAGCATCATGAGTTCACCAATTATCATCTTTCCATGGACGATTTGATCTCGTGAAATCGCTTGTTTTTTTTATGGGTGATTTGATCTTCTCACTGTTGAACTTGCTTGCGAGATTTATTTTTCTTTTTCATACATGGGAGGAGAGATCAACATTCTCTACACTACCATTAGGAACATTGTTCCACATTTCTCTCTTTGGACATATAGGTTTGAAGAGCCTTTCCAATAGAATGTCGCGGTGTCTTGGCGACAATACCTCTTCTCGCATTACCGCGCAATCTTGGTGACTTTTTGAGTAATATATTGAGGTGAGGACCCTCTCTCTCGGTAATTGTTGTAAAAAAATAGTTAGCTGCAAGATCAACTATTCCTTTGTTTTAGACATGGGAGGAAGACACTCTTCGAGACACCTCTGCATTGGATGATGCGCACATGTAGCTACAAAATAACCTTATTATTTGCGGCCATTGTCTTAGAAGTTAGTGTTCCTTCATTAGTGTATTCTTTAATTTCCGCCTTTTCTCAAGGAATAAGGAAGATCCATATGCCACTAATGCTAAATGCCCAACTGGCATCATCAGTGGCCGCTTTGGTGGAGCAAGGTGTGATAATTAACATCATTAGAGGATACAACTTTGTTATGGATCTTGCTTACAAGAGAGGCTTTATCGGGCCATGCCATTGGACGAGGAAAGATGTGTGTGTGTGTGTGTTCCTTCAAGGCAAAGGTGGGGGGAGGAGTCGTTGTTTCATGCAACGGGAACCGATGAATAAACAAGCTAAAACTTTGGTGTGCTCAGCCATCATCACCCCCCGCAATACTCGATTAACTAGGTCTAATTACGTCCTTGCAACAACAAAAAACTAGGTCTAATTACGGGCTGCCAGGGCTAATGGAGGCACAAGGAATTTTCCTCCGAATGGTGTCGTGTGGCCTGAAGTTGCCATTTCCACTTCGAGCGGTGGCTTTTCTGCCTTTGGTAGGAGTGGATTCCCCTTCCTCGGCCAGGCTTAATTTGAGCATACGAATATGAATGTATATGATGGTGTTTGGTTGGCTCCTAGGACAAAAATACATACAACCTCATCTGCCTACCCGCATGAAGGAAAATAAATAATTGTGACCAGGCATTTTTTGTTTCTCTCTTTCGAGCGTTGATGATAAAACAAGGACGTGAACCCAAGTTGAAAGCCCCAAAAAACTCCTTTTGTTATTCAATGAGCTTCAGCTTCGTGCCTCTGGTGTGGCCCAACCGGCACTCTCCTCTTATTATTGTTGCCCTACTCATCATTAGTGTCACTCTCTCACTCACTGCTCCTACTGTTCACCTCGGCCAAAAATATAATGAACAGCTGCCCAAGCTGTAGCACTGTAAAGGCATCGTCGTCTCCTCTTTCACCACCAGCTCCAGCTCCCTCTCCTGCTCTCCCCCTTTTAGCAGCCCCCTTCTCCCCCACACGGCCGGCCGGAGCCCCTCTTGCGGCAACCCTAAATTAATACTCTCCTCTGCCTCACCGGATTCTGATCTGGTCCCGAGCTTGCAGGTAAAACAGGCAAGAACTGCACATTTTCTTTCTTTCTCTCTTTATCAATCCCCACCTCTTCTTGGCATGGTTACGATTTCTTTTCGTTGACCGGTCGGCCGAGGTGGTTGCTGTTCTTTCCGTTTGTAAGAGCATCTCCAACAGGCGCCGAACACGGCGCGCGTAAAAAACAGCTTTAGCGCGTGCCCATCGCCTGGTTTGGCGTGGCGGCCACGCCACTCCAAAGTGCTGGCTAAAATGCAGGCCGCTCGAGCGCCAAGACACAACATTTTTTTTTATTTTCGAAAGCATAGATAAAATAAAAACTAGATAGATTGCATAAATAAAAAATGATACAAAGGTATTTTACATCGGTGCAACTAGATAGATAGTTCGAAAGCATAGATAAACTATGGCGCAACTAGATAGAAATTACTCCAAGTCGCTATCATCATCACCATCATCATATTCATCGGTGTCGTCCGAGGTATCGAGCTATATGTCCAACCAACGATCATCGTTTTCCGTGAAGAATGACCTCCCACCTGCTGCAACGATATCCGACTGCGCATTCGCCAATGCCTTCCGCCGACGCCTCTCCAACCGCGAATCACGGCGCCTTCGCGTGTCCTCCTCACGGCGCCTCGCCCAGTAGGCCTGCTCGTAGGCGACATCCTCCGGGTGGCGCTGGCGCCACTCCGCCATGACCCGCTCGTCCTCCTGGGCGACGAGGAGGCGGCGTTGCTGCTCGGCGTGCTCCGCACGGTCTTCCGCCGTGTTCAGACGAGGAGGCGGAGCGAATTTGAGCGCTTGCTGGAGCGTGTACACATCTTGGAAGTTCATCTGGCCACGCGGCCGGCCTAGGCGCCACGCCGCCGCGTCGTACACGCGGGCGGCCTCGCGCGCCGTCCCGTACGTGGCGAGGGTGAGACCTCTACAGCACTTCTGATATTAACCCTGTAGTATAGCTATCCGGTCGTGGTCATCGAGGGTGATTTCCTCTTTAACCACTTCCGATACGAGTCTGTCGTGCAACCCCTCAAGTGTGAACCTCGAGGTGAATCCTCTTACGTTCACCTTGATGACTACATCGAGTGGAATTCACCGGGGGTGATTCCTCGGGTTTTCCCCTTGATGTTTAGACACACCGTTACTTTGATTACTATGACTTTACACTCAGCAATGTTACTAAAGACGGGTCGACCCTGAGGGGTGCCCGTGCGAGCTTAATTGCCGCAAGTCCTCGAGACGGGGCAACGGGGTCACATCTTTCGTGAGTCTCTGCTTGTTACCGCGCGTTCCTAATCCACTACGATTTGGATATTTGATCCGAGGGGCCTGATAGCACTAACCATCACGTGGGCATAGTATGGGCGTTCTGCGTCGTATGCATCAGCCGAAGCTTAATAGACGTCAGCGACTGAGTGGCGCGCGCCAGGTTGGACTGCGTAAGCGCCTGCTTGTTGAAGGAGGTAGCTAGGTCTGCTCACCGGCGCGTCACATAGCGTGCAGGAGTTCGGGGAGATGGCCCATGACCCCGGGGCATAGGTTTAGTCCGGCGTCTTTGGCCTCTCTATTAAGCCTAGGTCGGGTTGCGGCGTATTGTTTGGCGAGGCGGGCATGACCGGAAAGTGTGTCCGGCGGAGTTAAGCGGCGTGGTGGGTAAGTTGGTGCACCCTGCAGTGAAGAAAACATCTATCGATAGCCCGTCCTACGGATAACGGACACTTGGAGTTGTATCCCGATCGATACAACTAGAACTGGATACTTGTGGTGAGAATTTGATGGTGATGAGAACTGGATGGTGATGGTAACTGGATAGTATGGCTCTGGGATATCTTTCTCGCAGGGAGTCGAGAAAGGATCTCCGGCCGAGGTTGATAACACTACTACTTTACTTTATGCTATTCCACTCCCTCCGTTTGCTGCAAGATGGTGCTTTCCAGAAGATGCTAGTCTTCGATAGGACTAGGCCATCTCTCTATTCTGGCATTTCTGCAACCCAGTCCACATATACAGCCTTCCTTTGATAATGTTGCATATGTAGTGTAGATCCTTGCTTGCGAGTACTTTGGATGAGTACTCACGGTTGCTTTGCTCCCCCTTTTCCCCCTTTCTTCTTCTTTCCGGTTGATGCAACCAGATGTCGGAGCCCAGGAGCCAGATGCCACCGCCGATGCCTACTACTACATTGGAGGCCGCCGACGACCAGGAGTAGTTAGGAGGCTCCCAGGCAGGAGGCCTTACCTTTTCGATCGTTGCTGTTTTTGTGCCAGCCTTCTTAAGGCAAACTTGTCTAACTTATATCTGTACTCAGATATTGTTGCTTCCGCTGACTCTTGTGTATTCAAGCTTATGTATTCGAGCCCTCGAGGCCCCTGGCTTGTAACATAAAGCTTGTATTATTTTAATTTGTGTCTAGAGTTGTGTTGTGATATCTTCCCGTGAGTCCTTGATCTTGATCGTACACATTTGCGTGTATGATTAGTGTACGATTGAATCGAGGGCGTCACAAGTTGGTATCAGAGCCGACTGCCTGTAGGTAGCCCCCTTTCCAACTCCGTGGCCGAAGTTGAGTCTAGTCATCCAAAACAGTTTTACTAACTTGGCTGTGTGGCTTACCGGCCCACGTCGCCAATTGGGTGGTATTAGAATCTTTTATTCCTCGACTATACTCTGGGACTCTTATCTCTCTTCTATTCGGGTTAAAATGGATTTACTAACGCCGACACTTAGGTTCTCGGATCCACTTCCTCCTGGAGATCCCGACATTACCAATGATCGCTTGCTGCACCAGAAGACTTCTGCAGTTACTCTCCGATATTTTCCCGAGACCCTTATGACCTCTGCCTTTGCAATTCCATATCACCATTAAATCCCTCTGGATAACTACATACACCTGTCGTTCATATTGGCATCCCCAGTTGATCTTGTTATTACAAGATGCCTTGTAATACTTTCAGGTATTTCGAGAATCCATTGTGCCTGCTGCGTTGCAGCTCCTTTTCCGCATGAATATGTGTACGAATAATTCCCCACAATTACCGGGGATTCATTCATCCCCAATTGTTTAGGTATTTCACAAAAGTCTTGAAATACCATTCGATCTTCCGAAAATCCTCAGTAGCCTATGGTTGTTGAAATTCTTGTTTGCTTGCATTATGGTTAATTCCACATTTCTAGTAATCTTCGTTGACATCCTCTGTCACTATCGTTTCGAGTCCCTTGATCCAATATGTCGCAAATGCTCGTAATCCTCAATAAGATCCTAGCATTCATCCTTCCGGCTCAGACTTCACTCCAAACATGAGCTTGTTCTTGTCAAATCAAACCTTGATTGCTTGTCGATTTGTACCGATTCAACTCAATTATCTTTTGATCAGAGCCTGGCTTGGATCTTCCGATTTGAAAATCGTAATTCCTTTGTATTCAAGCTTTGAAGTTATCCAGTTACATCTATAAACCTATGCCTTTGCATTCTTTCTTCTTCTGGGTGAGTATCGATACTCACATCAGATCTTTTATGGACCGCCATATCCTTGGTTGGATTATTATCCGACAATGTCTTTCATATTCATTAAACTTGTGAGTTTGCCCTGACACATAATGCCTTTGGTAAATTCTATCATCTGCTTTTGTCAAGCATGCTCTGCTTTCGAGCTGGTATATTTTAATCCTGAAGTTAGTGGTATATGTTCCTAAGATACCCCTACGGGTTGAACCTATGTCTTCACTAATCCGTGTGAACTCGAAAGAGATGTGAGTCATACTCTTCTAGTGCTTCACCAGATAAACTTTCGCACTACAAATTCTTCGAAAATAAGGAGTGAATGAAAGGTTATGCATTGGAGAAGTGGGAGTCGACCTTGAACTTTGTGTTCATGCCCATGGAAACGATGTAGATCTTATCATAGAAGCTTCTCGTAACAATGATTATCCCCATGGTATAAGGTCATCTTATATCTGGGATTTGATCCTCTGCAACCGTGGTTCTGACCATGAGTGTTCCCCTTTGATCCCATTTCTCGGACAAGTTAAAGTACTTGCCTTCTGCAGATCTGTACATCTTCGCAACCTCTATTTTGATCCTCCTTCGATTATTACCCTCCGGTATCTCGAGGATATCAAAGGACAGTGTTGCTTCCTATGAGTCTTCATCTAGTATTGCTTCTCACCGATTTCATATTTCCCCTGGGTTTTGATTTATTAATCACTCAAGAACACCGATAAGTGAATTGGTCCCGCACTCCGAATCAATAACTCTAAGTAATTTTCGTTGCTTCTACGAGTTAAATAATCCTTCAAGTCATTCTAGCTTTGATCGGGTATATCATTATCATGCTAATTTTAAGCGTGCTACCTGGTCCTTATTCCTAGAGCACATCTTTTTCGACGATGAGCGAAGCTTACGTCGATCTTCTTCATCTTATCATTTCACCTCGAAGAACAACCTTGATTTTGAACTTGTGTCGTATCCGTGGTTCCAATAACCTTTCGCTTCCTCCTTCTGTTGCTTGATGTGCGCTCCTCAATGGCATCTTCATGGAGCCTCTCGACAAATGTGTCGTGATCAGCTTCAATATTTTGACTTATGTTGAGATGACAATTGAATTCATGGTGAGAAATACCATCCGTGATCTTTGATGATTTGAGTTATCATCGACAACCACCTTGTCTTCTTTCCAACACATGTTTGATCATGTCTTGGTTAAACCTTGGACTCCTTGCTATTCACGCAATTGTTCCTTGAGTATTTCTTGTGATCTTCAACTCCAACCCCTACTTGCAACATCATGTTAATGCTACCTCGAAGCATGACTGAGGTATTTCGAATATCAACAAGAACATTGGAAGCACATTGTCGAATGTTTCTTGATCTATTATCCAAACACCGTTGTATGGGTAATATCATGATTCTTCCCTCGCCCCCTTTATCTAAATGCTTTTGAACTTGCTGTCATATCATGCATATCATGCTCCACTTCCCCTTGGGAAGGATATACTCCCAATTCTTGTGTGTACACACATTTTTCCTTTCCATTGGCCTGATTAATCCGATAATTTCATTTTCCTTTCCATTGGTTTGTTTGACCTTCTTGTGATCTATGATATAAGCAGAAATAATTCCCCTGCTTATAAAACGCCCCGATGTACAACCTTGTTAGTGAGACCCTGTTACTATTGTTGTTGACATTCCGGTAACCACCGATGGACGAGAACTTTGCCTATTGGTCCGCCTCGTCTTACGAGCAGGAAAATGGTTCTCTTCGTCCCTCGCCCTTGGTACCAACGTTGTTGCCAACATAAATGACAGGTTGTCCTTTGACCTGCCTTGCTATCATGACCGTGCAAATGTTAGCACCCTTCCTGCCTTTTAACCCACATGGTGGGCCCATAACCCACAGTTCCACAGGATCGAAACCTTACTCTCATGTACAACCTTGATTTCGAAACATTCTTGGCACTTGGATTCGTATGTAATTCACGAGCCAACTTCCTCCCCATGTTTCATTCTGGTGTCAGAGGCAACATTATTCTTCATTGCTCTGAACCCCATCATCACTTGTTTTAGGCATCCGCTGGATGCCTACCTGGTTGAACTTGTTGAACCTCCTTATGGCACTCTCGATACTTTTCTTGGTGCTTCTAAAATATCCTTACTTGAGATAACTATCGGATGCCTATCCTTTCAGACATCCGTTCTTATAGTTTCCCTCTTATTTCACTCCTTAAATCTCGGGATGAGATTTCTTGTAGTGGAGGAGATTTGTAACATCCCCAGCATCACACTACAGTAATCTTCCCCTAATGAAGGTCATGTCATCATGATCATCATGTCAAAATGCCACTTGTCCAAAATCCGCATCAAATTCAAATTCAAATGGCATGTCAAATATTTGCTTCTTCTTTCAGGCAAATAAAATAGTTCACCCTATGGCAAATAATCCCTAGATATTTGTCATGTTGATCCAACATTTTTGCTAAGGGTTTAAGTGGCATAAACTACTTAAAACAGTGACCTAAACAATAAATTAAATGCCTCTTTAAGTTATAAAATTTGCAAACTATTTCAAAAGCCTCCCAATCTTTTTGTGGCAGTGCCCAGTAATTATTTGAAATTGTTTTAGCCAGTGGCTTATTTTTGTAACGTCAACTATGGCTAAATGAAAAGGCATAAGGCTGCTAGAGAAAAGAAAATAAAGGGAAATGAGAGAGAAGCCCCTCCCCCCCCCACTGGGTCGTGGCCCAGCTGGGCCACCAGACCACATGGCCGGGCCACCTCTCCCTCTCCTTATCCTCCTGGACCGCGTGACCTAAAACGAGCAACCCCACGAACCCCACTCTCTCCCTCGTCTCCCCCCCCCACTCGCCTGGATCTGGATCGGGGAGGACCCCATCCCGCGTCGCCCTGCGCTTGGAAGCCGACGCCCATCCCGGCGTCGCCCCGCCGCTTGCTTCGCCACCGCTGCCGCCGCGGCTCGCAGCCTCGACGCGCTGGACCTCGTCACCGGATCACCACATCCATCCCCGACTCCTCGCCGGACGCCGCTCGCCACTCGCCGGAACGCCTTCTCCCCGACCCGGCCTCCCCACGCCTCGTCGTCCTCCTCTCTCCAACGATGTGAGCGAGCCCCCCCTCTCCTCTCTACCCCACTCAGTGCGCCGTCACCGTCGCCACTCGCACGTCCGCACTGTGCCCTGCGTGGCCCCCAGCTGGCAGCGCCACAAGCATCCGGCCCTGCACCCGCTCGCTGTTGGGAAACGTAGTAATTTCAAAAATTTTCCTACGATCACGCAAGATCATGGTGATGCTTAGCAACGAGATGCGAGTGTTGTCTACGTACCCTCGTAGACCAGCAACGGAAGCGTTGACGCGACGTAGAGGAAGTAGTCGTACTCCTTCACGATCCTACCGATCCAAGTACCGAGCGTCACGGCACCTCCGAGTTCTGCACACGTTCAGCTCGATGACGTCCCTCGAACTCCGATCCAGCCGAGTGTTGAGGGAGAGTTTCACGTCGACCTGACGGCGTGGTGGCGATGATGATGTTCCACGGCGCAGGGCTTCGCCTAAGCTCCGCCACGGTATTTTCGAGGTGTAATATGGTGGAAGGGGCACCGCACGGCTAAGGAACGATCTCAATGATCAACTTGTATGTCATGGGGTGCCCCTGCCTGTATATAAAGGAGGGAAGGGGAGGGCTGGCCGGCCAAGGAGAGGTGCGCCAGGTGTCCTACTCCTACTAGGAGTAGGATTCCCCCAAATCCTAGTCCAACTAGGATTGGCCAAGTGGGAAGAGAGAGAGAGGCGCCTTCTCCTAGTCCTAATAGGACTAGGGAAGGGGGGAAGGTGCTTGACCAGCACTTGGGCCCCTTTTCTCCTTTCCACTAAGGCCCATGTTGGCCCATTAGCATTCCGGGGTTCGGTAACCTCCGGTACTTAGTAAAATTCCCAATTTCACGGAACACTTCCGATGTCCAAACATAGACTTCCAATATATGAATCTTTATGTCTCGACCATTTCGAGACTCCTCGTCACGTCCGTGATCTCATCCGGGACTCGAACAACCTTGGTACATTAACATCATAAAAACTCATAGTAACCGCCATCGAAGCGTTAAGCGTGCGGACCCTACGGGTTCGAGAACAATGTAGACATGACCGAGACACCTCTCCAGTCAATAACCAATAGCGGGACCTGGATGTCCATATTGACTCCTACATATTCTATGAAGATCTTTATCGGTCGGACCGCATAACAACATCGTTGTTCCCTTTGTCATCGGTATGTTACTTGCCCGAGATTCGATCGTCGGTATCCAATACCTAGTTCAATCTCGTTACCGCAAGTCTCTTTACTCGTTTCGTAATACATCATCTCACAACTAACACATTAGTTGCAATGCTTGCAAAGGCTTATGTGATGTGCATTACCGAGAGGGCCCAGAGATACCTCTCCAGGCAATCGGAGTGACAAATCCTAATCTCGAAATATGCCAACCCAACATGTACCTTCGGAGACACCGTAATGTACCTTTATAATCACCCGATTACGTTGTGACGTTTGGTAGCACCAAAAGTGTTCCTCGAGCAAACGGAGTTGCATAATCTCATAGTCATAGGAACATGTATAAGTCATGAAGAAAAGCACTAGCAACAAACTATACGATCAGGTGCTATGCTAATGGAATGGGTCATGTCAATCAGATCATTCAACCAATGATGTGATCCCGTTAATCAAATAACAACTCCTTGTTCATGGTTAGGAAACTCAACCATCTTTGATTAACGAGCTAGTCAAGTAGAGGCATACTAGTGACACTCTGTAGGTTTATGTATTCACACATGTATTATGTTTCCGGTTAATACAATTCTAGCATGAATAATAAACATTTATCATGATATAAGGAAATAAATAATAACTTTATTATTGCCTCTAGGGCATATTTCCTTGATCTCCCACTTGCACTAGAGTCAATAATCTAGATTACGATAATGATTCTAACACCCATGGAGTCTTGGTCTTGATCATGTTTTGCTCGTGGAAGAGGCTTAGTCAACGGTGCGCAACATTCAGATCCGTATGTATCTTGCATATCTCTATGTCTCCCACGGACCAAATCCGGATGGAGTTGAAGGCGTCTTTTGATGTGCTTGGTTCTCTTGTGAAATCTGGATTCCTTTGCCAAGGCAATTGCACGATATTGTCACAAAAGATTTTCATTGGACCCGATACACTAGGTACAACACCTAGATCGGTTATGAACTCCTTCATCCAGACTCCTTCATTAGCTGCTTCCAAGCAGCTATGTACTCAACTTCACATGTAGATCCCGCCACGACGCTTTGTTTGGAACTGCACCAACCGGCAGCTCCACCGTTTAATGTAAATACGTA
The DNA here is from genome assembly GCA_021605145.1 of Aegilops bicornis. Classification (NCBI taxonomy): domain Eukaryota; kingdom Viridiplantae; phylum Streptophyta; class Magnoliopsida; order Poales; family Poaceae; genus Aegilops; species Aegilops bicornis. The sequence goes on from CM038670.1 coordinate 83,193,985, forward strand.
TCCGGTTTGCGATTTAGAATCGTCCGGATCGATGTCAAAGCTTAACGTCGGCGTAACCGTTCTGACGAAGTTCTTTGTCACCGCCATAAATGAGAAACATATCCTTAGTCCTTCTCAAGTACTTAAGGATGTTCTTGACCGCTGTCGATGATCCACTCTGGATTACTTTGGTACTGCACGCTAAACTTCTGACAAAGGCACACATCAGGTCTGCAGTACACAGCATTGCATACATGATAGAGCCTATGGCTGAAGCATAGGGAACATCTTTCATTTTCTCTCTATCTTCTGCGGTGGTCGGGCATTGAGTCTTACTCAACTTCACACCTTGTAATACCGGCAAGAACCCTTTCTTTGCTCGATCCATTTTGAACTTCTTCAAAACTTTATCAAGGTATGTGCTTTGTGAAAGTCCTATTAGGCGTCTTGATCTATCTCTATAGATCTTAATGCCCAATATGTAAGCAGCTTCACCGAGGTCTTTCATTGAAAAACTCTTATTCAAGTATCCTTTTATGCTATCCAGAAATTCTATATCATTTCCGATCAGTAATATGTCATCCACATATAATATCAGAAATGCTACAGAGCTCCCACTCACTTTCTTGTAAATACGAGGCTTCTCCAAAAGTGCAGATAAAACTAAATGCTTTGATCACACTATCAAACCGTTTATTCCAACTCCGAGAGGCTTGCACCAGTCCATAAATGGATCATTGGAGCTTGCACACTTTGTTAGCTCTTGGATCGACAAAACCTTCTGGTTGCATCATATACAACTCTTCTTCCGTAAATCCATTCAGGAATGCAGTTTTAACATCCATTTGCCAAATTTCATAATCATAAAATGCGGCAATTGCTAACATGATTCGGACGGACTTAAGCATCGCTACGGGTGAGAAGGTCTCATCGTAGTCAATCCCTTGAACTTGTCGAAAACCTTTTGCAACAAGTCGAGCTTTATAGATGATAACATTACCATCGGCGTCGGTCTTCTTCTTGAAGATCCATTTATTCTCAATTGCTTGCCGATCATCGGGCAAGTCAACCAAAGTCCACACTTTGTTCTCATACATGGATCCCATCTCAGATTTCATGGCCTCCGGCCATTTTGTGGAATCTGGGCTCACCATCGCTTCTTCATAGTTCGTAGGTTCATCATGTTCCGATAACATGACTTCGAGAATAGGATTACCGTACCACTGCAGTGCGGATCTTGCTCTGGTTGATCTCTGAAGTTCTGTAGAAACTTGATCTGAAGTTTCATGATCATCATCATTAGCTTCCTCCCTATTTGGTGTAGGTGTCACAGAAACTGTTTTTACGTGATGTACTACTTCTCAATAAGGGAGTAGATACGATTATCTCATCAAGTTCTACTTTCCTCCCACTCACTTCTTTTCGAGAGAAACTCCTTCTCCAAAAAGTTTCCGAATTTAGCAACAAAAATCTTGCCTTCGGATTTGTGATAGAAGGTGTACCCAACAGTCTCCTTTGGGTATCCTATGAAGACACATTTCTCCGATTTGGGTTCGAGCTTATCAGGTTGAAGCTTTTCACATAAGCATCGCAGCCCCAAACTTTCGAAGCGACAATTTTGGTTTCTTGCCAAACCCACAGTTCATAAGGCGTCGTCTCAGCAGTTTAGATGGTGCCCTATTTAAAGTGAATGTAGCCGTCTCTAAAGCATAACCCCAAAATGATAGCGGTAAATCAAGAAGAGACATCATAGATCGCACCATATCTAATAAAATACGATTCTGACGTTCGGACACACCATTACGTTGTGGTGTTCTGTGGCGTAAGTTGCGAAACTATTCCGCATTGTTTCAAATGTAGGCCAAACTTCGTAACTCAAATATTCTCCTCCACGATCAGATCGCAGAAACTTTATTTTCTTGTTACGATGATTTTCCACTTCACTCTGAAATTCTTTGAACTTTTCAAATGTTTCAGACTTGTGTTTCATTAAGTAGATATACCCATATCTGCTCAAATCATCTGTGAAGGTGAGAAAATAACGATATCCGCCACGAGCCTCAACATTCATTGGACCACATACATCGGTATGTATGATTTCCAATAAATCTGTTGCTCTCTCCATAGTTAGGAGAACGGCGTTTTAGTCATCTTGCCCATAAGGCACGGTTCGCAAGTGCCAAGTGATTCATAATCAAGTGACTCCAAAAGTCCATCAAGATGGAGTTTCTTCATGCGCTTTACACCGATATGACCTAAGCGGCGATTACCACAAATAAGTTGCACTATCATTATCAACTCTACATCTTTTGGCTTCAACATTATGAATATGTGTATCACTACTATCGAGATTAAGTAAAACAAACCATTCTTCAATGGTGCATGACCATAAAAGATATTATTCATATAAATAGAACAACCATTATTCTCTGATTTAAATGAATAACCGTCTCGCATCAAACAAGATCCAGATATAATGTTCATGCTCAACGCTGGTACTAAATAACAATTATTTAGGTCTAATACTAATCGAAGGTAGATGTAGAGGTAGCGTGCCGACCGCGATCACATCGACTTTGGAACCATTTCCCAGCGCGATCGTCACCTCGTCCTTAGCCAATCTTCGCTAATCCGTAGCCCTGTTTCGAGTTGCAAATATTAGCAACAGAACCAGATCAAATACCAGTGCTCTGCGAGTATTAGTAAGGTACACATCAATAACATGTATATCACATATACCTTTGTTAACCTTGCCGTCCTTCTTATCCGCCAAATACTTGGGGCAGTTCCGCTTCCGGTGACCAGCACGCTTGCAATAGAAGCACTCAGTTTCAGGCTTAGGACCAGACTTGGGTTTCTTCTCTTGATTAGCAACTTGCTTGCCGTTCTTTTGAAGTTTCCTTTTCTTTCCTTTGCCCTTTTTCTTGAAACTAGTGGTTTTGTTAACCATCAACACTTGATGCTCCTTTTTGATTTCTACTCGCTGCTTTCAAAGCATCGCGAAGAGCTCGGGCATTGTTTTGGTCATCCCTTGCATATTATAGTTCATCACGAAGCTCTTGTAGCTTGGTGGCGTTGATTGGAGAATTACATCAATGACGCAATCATCCGGAAGATTAACTCCAGTTGAATCAAGTGATTGTTATACCCAGACATTACGAGTATATGCTCACCGATGTAACCGTTCTCCTCCATCTTACAGACTATAGAACTTATTGGAGACTTCATATCTCTCAATCCGGGCATTCGCTTGGAATATTAACTTCAACTCTGGAACATCTCATATGCTCCATGGTGTTCAAAACGACGTTGAAGTCCCGGTTCTAAGCCATAAAGCATGGCACTTCGAACTATAGAGTAGTCATCAGCTTTGCTTTGCCAGACGTTCACAACTTCTGGCGCAGCCCTTTGCACCAGCCCGGCACCTAACGGTGCTTCCAGACGTAATTCTTCTGCAGCAATAAGGATAATCCTCAAGTTACGGACCCAGTCCGTGTAATTGCTGCCATCATCTTTCAACTTTGCTTTCTCAAGGAACGCATTAAAATTCAACGGAACAACGGCACGAGCCATCTATCTACACAACATAGACAAGCAAGATACTATCGGTACTAAGTTCATGATAAATTTAAGTTCAATTAATCATATTACTTAAGAACTCCCACTTAGAAAAATATCCCTCCAATTCTCTAAGTGATTGCGTGATCCATATCAACTACACCATGACCGATCATCACGTGTGATGGAGTAGTTTCAATGGTGAACATCAATATGTTGATCATATCTACTATATGATTCACGCTCGACCTTCGGTCTCCGTGTTCGAGGTCATATCTTATATGCATAGCTCGTCAAGTATAACCTGAGTATTCCGCGTGTGCAACTGTTTTGCACCCGTTGTATTTGAACGTAGAGCCTATCACACCCGATCATCACGTGGTGTCTCAAAGACGAAGAACTTTCGCATAGCGGTGCATACTCGGGAGAACACTTCTTGATAATTTAGTAAGGGATCATCTTATAATGCTACCGTCAATCAAAGCAAGATAAGATGCATAAAGGATTAACATCACATGCAATCAATATAAGTGATATGATATGGCCATCATCATCTTGTGCTTGTGATCTCCATCTCAAGCACCGTCATGATCACCATCGTCACCGGCGCCGACACCTTGATCTCCATCGTAGCATCGTTGTCGTCTCGCCAAACTTATGCTTCTACGACTATCGCTACCGCTTAGTGATAAAGTAAAGCATTACAGGGCGATTGCATTGCATACAATAAAGCGACAACCATATGGCTCCTGCCAGTTGCCGATGACTTCGTTACAAAACATGATCATCTCATACAATAAAATTCAGCATCATGTCTTGACCATATCACATCACAACATGCCCTGCAAAAACAAGTTAGACGTCCTCTACTTTGTTGTTGCAAATTTTACGTGGCTGCTACGGGCTTTAAGCAAGAACCAATCTCACCTACGCATCAAAACCACAACGATACTTCGTCAAATAGACTCGTTTTAACCTTCTCAAGGACCGGCGTAGCCACACTCAGTTCAACTAAAGTTGGAGAGACAGTCTTCCACAAGCCATCTATGTGCAAAGCACGTCGAGGAACGGTCTCGCGTGGAAATGCACGCGTAAGGTTGGTCTGGATCGTCATCCAACAATACCGCTGAACCAAAGTATGACATCTTTGGTAGGCGGTATGACTTGTATCGTCCACAACTCACTTGTGTTCTACTCGTGCATATCATCAAACCATAAAACCTGGCTCGGATGCCCTTTGTTGGGAAACGTAGTAATTTCAAAAATTTTCCCTACGATCACGCAAGATCATGGTGATGCTTAGCAACGAGATGAGAGTGTTGTCTACGTGCCCTCGTAGACCCGACAGCGGAAGCGTTGACGTGGCGTAGAGGAAGTAGTCGTACTCCTTCACGATCCTACCGATCCAAGTACCGAACGTGACGGCACCTCCGAGTTCTGCACACGCGTTCAGCTCGATGGCGTCCCTCGAACTCCGATCCAGCCGAGTGTTGAGGGAGAGTTTCGTCAAGACGACGGCGTGGTGGCGATGATGATGTTCCACCGGCGCAGGCTTCGCCTAAGCTCCGCTACGGTATTTTCGAGGTGTAATATGGTGGAAGGGGGCACCGCACACGGCTAAGGAACGATCTCAATGATCAACTTGTATGTCATGGGGTGCCCCCTGCCCCTGTATATAAAGGAGGGAAGGGGAGGGGCTGGCCGGCCAAGGAGAGGTGCGCCAGGGGTGTCCTACTCCTACTAGGAGTAGGATTCCCCCCCCAAATCCTAGTCCAACTAGGATTGGCCAAGTGGGAAGAGAGAGAGGCGCCTTCTCCTAGTCCTAATAGGACTAGGGAAGGGGGAAGGTGCTTGACCAGCACTTGGGCCCCCTTTCTCCTTTCCACTAAGGCCCATGTTGGCCCATTAGCATTCCGGGGTTCGGTAACCTCCGGTTTCTGGTAAAATTCCCAATTTCACGGAACACTTCCGATGTCCAAACATAGACTTCCAATATATGAATCTTTATGTCTCGACCATTTCGAGACTCCTCGTCACGTCCGTGATCTCATCCGGGACTCGAACAACCTTCGTACATTAACATCATAAAACTCATAGTAACTTGCCATCGAAGCGTTAAGCGTGCGGACCCTACGGGTTCGAGAACAATGTAGACATGACCGAGACACCTCTCCAGTCAATAACCAATAGCGGGACCTGGATGTCCATATTGACTCCTACATATTCTATGAAGATCTTTATCGGTCAGACCGCATAACAACATACGTTGTTCCCTTTGTCATCGGTATGTTACTTGCGAGATTCGATCGTCGGTATCCAATACCTAGTTCAATCTCGTTACCGCAAGTCTCTTTACTCGTTTCGTAATACATCATCTCACAACTAACACATTAGTTGCAATGCTTGCAAGGCTTATGTGATGTGCATTACCGAGAGGGCCGGAGATACCTCTCCGACAATCGGAGTGACAAATCCTAATCTCGAAATATGCCAACCCAACATGTACCTTCGGAGACACCTGTAATGTACCTTTATAATCACCCAGTTACGTTGTGACGTTTGGTAGCACCCAAAGTGTTCCTCGTGCAAACGGAGTTGCATAATCTCATAGTCATAGGAACATGTATAAGTCATGAAGAAAAGCACTAGCAACAAACTATACGATCAGGTGCTATGCTAATGGAATGGGTCATGTCAATCAGATCATTCAACCAATGATGTGATCCCGTTAATCAAATAACAACTCCTTGTTCATGGTTAGGAAACTCAACCATCTTTGATTAACGAGCTAGTCAAGTAGAGGCATACTAGTGACACTCTGTAGGTTTATGTATTCACACATGTATTATGTTTCCGGTTAATACAATTCTAGCATGAATAATAAACATTTATCATGATATAAGGAAATAAATAATAACTTTATTATTGCCTCTAGGGCATATTTCCTTCACTCGCGCCTAGGCCTCGCGCAGCCCCGCGCTCGCCCGCCTCTGTGTCCGGCAGGACTGCGGCACCGGGCGCCGCCCGCAACTGCTGCTGGGCGTTGTCGTCCTCGACACGCTTGGCAACCCCCGCGCCTCCCTTCACCGCCCCTGGACGTAGCTCGGCGCCCACGTTCAGACGTGGCCAACCGCGTGCGGTTTGGCCACCGGACTGCGAGTCCCGAACACCGCCGCCATCTTCTGTGCTCGCCGGCGGGCACGCGCGCACGCACGTTTAGCCAGTGGGTTGACCCACTGACGTGTGGGCCCGACCGGATTAACTAACCCCTAATCGCTAGTTAAAAAAACAATTAATTTCAGTTAATTAATCTCTGTTAAGTTAATGACTCCATGGCAGAAGGGCCCCACTGTAACTAAAAGAAAATTGGTTAATCTAATAAAGCCAGAGGCAATGACAAGTGGGACCCCAACACTATTCCCTTTTTGACCAGTCAACTTTTGACCTGGTCAACTGTTCCCACCTGTCAGCCTGCAGCCCTTTGCTGTGTACACTGTTCTGTGTGCACATAGCAGTTTCCCCCTTTTATTTTGCATTAATAATAAATTTAGAATATTGTTTAAAACTTTTAAAAATCATAGAAAATAATCCGTAAGTCGGATGAAAAAGTTTTCTACATGAAAGTTGCTCAGAACAACGAGACGAATCAGAACATGTGGTTCGTTCGTCCGCCACACGTCCCTAGCATAGCAAACGTTGAACTTTACCCCTCCGGTTCATCTGTCTGACAGACGTCCGGAACCGGGAATACATTCCCGGTTGAATTCCCCCTTCATCTATATCGTGTAGCCATGCGTTAGGTCACACCCGGCGCAGCATATTGCCATGTTACGCTTTGTGATGCTATGTTTGCTTTTATATTTACTGTTTCTTCCCCCTCTTCTCTCGGGTAGACCCCAAGACCGATGTCGCTTCGTGATCGACTACGTCGATGATGACCCCTCCTTGCCGTGAGCAACCGTGCAAGCCCCCTTTGATCATCCCGATATCGCCCATTCCATTCTCTCATGCTTGCATTAGATTTTGCTCTTGTTATTGTTTGCACCTATTACGATGCATAGCACCTTTTTTGTATCTGCTGTTGTACCTTACACCTTATCCTAAATCGCTTAGTATAGGTTGCTTAGAGATCCATCAAGAACCCCACTCTGTCCGATCGCCTGCTGGATAATCACAAGACCCGATCAACGGGGCGAAGACCGAGCCCGACACCGCACATCACTTCCCTTAGTTGCTCGACACTCTTTGGGTTACTATCGAGTACCGAGGGGAGACCTCTCTGACACTTCCGATATTAACCTGTAGTATAGCTATCCGGTCGTGGTCATCGAGGGTGATTTCCTCTTTAACCACTTCCGATACGAGTCTGTCGTGCAACCCCTCAAGTGTGAACCTCGAGGGTGAATCCTCTTACGTTCACCTTGATGACTACATCGAGTGGAATTCACCGGGGGTGATTCCTCGGGTTTTTCCCCTTGATGTTTAGACACACCGTTACTTTGATTACTATGACTTTACACTGAGCCATGTTACTAAAGACGGGTCGACCCTGAGGGGTGCCCGCGCGAGCTTAATTGCGAGTGATGTGGAGTCGGGTTGGCCTGGAGGGTGCCCGCGAGATAATTACGAGGCGTGGCCGGGCATTCCTAGCCCTTGCCGCAAGTCCTCGAGACGGGGCAACGGGGTCACATCTTTCGTGAGTCTCTGCTTGTTACCGCGCGTTCCTAATCCACTACGATTTGGATATTTGATCCGAGGGGCCTCTGGCCTGATAGCACTAACCATCACGTGGGCATAGTATGGGCGTTCTGCGTCGTATGCATCAGCCGAAGCTTAATAGACGTCAGCGACTGAGTGGCGCGCGCCGGGTTGGACTGCGTAAGCGCCTGCCTTGTTGAAGGAGGTAGCTAGGTCTACTCACCGGCCGCGTACGCAACGTGCAGGAGTTCCCGGGGAGATGGCCCATGACCCCTGGGGGCATAGGTTTAGTCCGGCGTGTTGGCCTCTCTATTAAGCCTAGGTCGGGTTGCGGCGTATTGTTTGGCCGAGGCCGGGCATGACCACGGAAAGTGTGTCCGGCGGAGTTAAGCGGCGTGGTGGGTAAGTTGGTGCACCCTGCAGGGAAGAAAACATCTATCGATAGCCTGTCCTCTGATAGCGGACACTTGGAGTTGTATCGATCGATACAACTAGAAGCTGGATACTTGTGGTGAGAATTTGATGGTGATGAGAACTGGATGGTGATGGTAATCGGATAGTATGGCTCTAGGATATCTTTCTCGCAGGGAGTCGAGAAAGGATCTCCGGCCGAGGTTGATAACACTACTACTTTACTTTATGCTATTCTACTCCCTCCGTTTGCTACAAGATGGTGGTTTCCAGAAGATGCTAGTCTTCGATAGGACTAGGCCTTCTCTCTATTCTGGCATTTCTGCAGCCCAGTCCACATATACAGCCTTCCTTTGATAATGTTGCGTATGTAGTGTAGATCCTTGCTTGCGAGTACTTTGGATGAGTACTCATGGTTGCTTTGCTCCTCCTTTTCCCCTTTCTTCTTCTTTCCGGTTGATGCAACCAGATGTCGGAGCCCAGGAGCCAGATGCCACCGCCGATGCCTACTACTACATTGGAGGCCACGACTGTGGAGTAGTTAGGAGGCTCCAGGCGGAGGCCTTACCTTTTCGATTGTTGCTTTGTTTTGTGCCAGCCTTCTTAAGGCAAACTTGTCTAACTTATATCTGTACTTTCGAGATATTGTTGCTTCACGACTCGTGTGTATTCAAGCTTATGTATTCGAGCCCTCGAGACCCCTGGCTAGTAACATAAAGCTTGTATTATTTTAATTTGTGTCTAGAGTTGTGTTGTGATATCTTCCCGTGAGTCCTTGATCTTGATCGTACACATTTGCGTGTATGATTAGTGTACGATTGAATCGAGGGCGTCACAATAACTAAATACAATACATATATCAAAGAACTAAATAAAATACTTTTATGAAGATGCAATCACCATGGTTTCAATGCATCATAATCTCATTTTTGTTAAAAAAAGTACTAGGGTTCATCTTGAGGATTCATATACTACATATAACAAATATATCAAATATTCATCTCCAATATTCATCATACACTACATCCAATAATTTCATCATACACTACATCCAATACTTGCATCATACCATAGGAACATGCATCATCCATCATATAAGAAAATCATTCAAATCAATTATGAACTAGGGTCATCTTATCACAACCATACCAACTCTTCAATATAGTTCAAATCTAACACAATATAGCATCTAGAATCAACCTAAATCAATCCTAGGTTTTTTTTTCAAATAGGAGTGATTTCAATCGAATAATGTGACGAATCGAAAGGTGTTTGATTAAAACTTATTGGAGGGATTGAAAGAGCTTACTTTTCTTTCTTCGGGGCCATCTCGATCCGCAAAATCCGTCTAGAAAAGAAGAAGATCGGGGGGGAGTGGAGGGGATGAGAGAGGGCGACTTTGAGCAAACTGCTCTGTTCTTCGTGGTGGGGGCGGTTGGGTGGGGGAGAGGGGGTGGGGCGGCCGGCCCGCGGTTTTTATATGCCCACACCCTACCGCCAGAGTCTCCGGCGGTACGTTCAGACAACCTACCGCCGGGTGGAGCGGCGGTAGGGTGTGACGGAGGGGGCACGGCGGCCGTTATCGTTGCTGACGTGGACAAGTTTGCTACCGCCGCTAATCTTGGCGGTAGGCTATATGACCCTACCGTCGGGCCCCCTGGCGGTAGGCAAAAGGGTCAAATCCCGAAATATTTTCAAACTGGGGTCAGATCCTAATTTTGTTTGACAAAAGGGTCAAAACACGAAATTTTGCCGCCGGGCGGCGAGGGGGCAGCTGCCGCAACGCTGTAGTGCCGTGCCGGGCATACGAGCGAACCGGCGATGCAGCTAGCGTGTCATGGTGGGGCTAAATTTCATGTTTTGACCCTTTCGGCCTATACAATCGGGATTTGACCTCGATATGGAAAATTTTCAAGATTTGACCCTTTTGCTATCGCCGGAAGCTCTGGAGGTAGGTACGTACAGGCTAGCGCCGCCCCTCGTGGCGGTAGGTTCCCCTGACGCCGTCTGGCCGTTAACGGCCGTGTACACGTGGCAAAGTGACCTACCGCCAGGTTCCTGGATAAGGTTGTGAGGGGAGGGGGATGTGCTGCTCTCCACCCACTCTTCTTTTCGAGCTCAAGCTCTCTCCCCCTCTTCTCCCCCACCAAATCACCCACTAGACCCCCCTCCATTGCTTGAGATTTGGCCGGTGGATCGAGGACATTTGCATCACCCAAGGTACCTCCCCCATGCCCCCTTCATTTGGTTGGTTCAAATCATGCATTTTGCTCATTTTGTTGGAATCACTAGTTCATGGTTTTGTTGTGGTGAAATCAATGTATATGATGCATTTAGGGTAACGTTTGTGCTTTGACAATGTATTGTGTCACTAGCATTGTTTGGGCAGTAAGAAATATCATTTAGAGTTTTGTTAAGGTTAGGTATAATAACATGGTTAGGGTTAAGGTTATGGTTATGGTTATGCTTAAGTAAATACCTATATGACGAACGTTATGGTTATAGCTTAATTAGGGTTTTGTTAGAGTAGTTACCTCGAATTATAGCTCGATCTATTCCTAGCGTTATAGTTTTTGTCAAGAGACGGTTAGGATTTTTGCCTTGGATGACCGTTATAGTAATCCCTCGACTTGTAGGATGGGATCTATCATCTTTTTTGAGACTTCCGCGGAGGCGGCGGCGAAGCGTGAACGTGCAGTCATTGAGGAAAAGATGGACTTGTGGGTCAAAGCCGTTGATGCATTGAATGTGGCTTGTAGAGATTTTTTTCAAAGTATTATGTGTCGAAGTGCGACGATGCCAGAGTTAAGTTATGCCAAGCTAAAGAGAAAAACATAAGAAAACTCAAGAAGGAAGAGAAAATTCATAGACGCGCTCTTGCAAGGCAAATTGCATTGTGTGGAACAAGCGATGAAGTGAATGAGATGGACTTTAACAACCCTGGCCAGATCATTGATCGGCTAGTTAGGCAACCATCATCGGTGATACTTAGTCGGGCAACTCGTTGGGCTTGGGTCCGTGAAAGAAATGATGTCATTTGTTGCAACCCAGGGCCGTACAACAAAGATGTCTTGTTGATGAAGTAGTAGAGGGGGTTGAAACAAATGATGTTATAGTGTCATTTGGACTGTAATGGCAATGTACCCTTATCATTTATGTAACCTATGTCATTTGAACCAGTGAGAACATTATGTAACCTAGGTCATTATAAATAAGTTATGCTTTGTGTTTGTATTGTATCATTTGATTTGAGTTTTGGTTTGTTCCATTTTATGTAGCATGGAAAACATGACCCCGGAGGAGATGAAGAAAGTATATGAGAAGTGTTGTGACATTGCATCTAAGAGTCTGGCGGTAGCGTCTGAGAAGATTGTAGCGGAGCGAGAACTTGGTATCAAGAGGGAGCTTGAAGCATGGTTCAAGAGCAATGATGAGGTGATTATTGCCATGATGAATTCCAACAAGTAGGGGTGGGTATAAAAACCGACGAACTGAAGACCGAACCAATACCGAAACTGAAAAAACCAAAATTTTGGTTTTTAATGTTAGTACAGAAAAATTCGGTTAGTATCTCTGCTAACTGAACTGGATTCGTTCGGTTTGGTATAAGCACGGTAACCGAACAGAAAAACCGAATATAGCTTAGGACGCGTGCAACAACGAGCTGTTCCCGTGCCAGGTGGCCTCGAGCACGTGCTTTAGTCGCGACAAAACAAAATACTGGGCCAAGCCGGCGAGCGACGACCTGCATGCAAGGCCCAAGCTGGATCTCGTTTCCTGTGTGTGCCCGACGTAGTCAATTTGTACGTGCGTACGAGAGGCATTGCGGGCTAGTGGTTTAGTCCCACATCGGCCAGCCACGCACATGGAGATGGATAGCTAGTCTATATATAGAGCGCAGGTGGAATGGAAGCTAGCCTCACAGCTGATTCGTTGGCACATTGGCTAATACGGTAGAAACCGATTACCAAACCGAAAATCTCGGTTAACCGAATATTTGGTTTCCTATTTTGGGATGCCTTTTTCGGTTTTCATCTTGGCTAACTGAATTTACAAAATAACCGAATGGTAGAAATTGAATTTTCGGTTTATACATAATGCCCATGCCTATCAACAAGTATCCATTCATGGAGGAACCTAAGTCTCCATTCATAGAGGAACCTTCTGATCTTAAGGAGAGAAAAGTTTTCCCTATCAACAAGTATCCATTCATGGAGGAACCTAAGTCTCCATTCATGGAGGAACCTTCTGATCTTAAGGAGAGAAAAGTTTTCCGTAGGCTTGTGAAATAAAAACAGAAGATACTTAATGAGCTGCATGAGATGGAATATGCTTGCAGACATTCTGTGGCAACGGAGATCTTTTTCTCTGTGAACATAGAAGAATTCCGCGAGCTGGACTTGAGAAAACCTGGACAGGACATTGGATAAGGCAAGTCGGAGATTCCGGAACAACCTGGACAGGACATTGGATAAGGCAAGTCGGAGATTCCGGAACGCCATGCTCGATGGGCCTGGTTCGGCGAAACGAAAGGTGTGTTGGAGAATTGGCGGGATCGTTGGATTATCAACTGAAGCATAATCCTGACCGTGACGCACAAATTGAACGTCTTATACGTTTTAGATCTTTCTTTCTGTTGTAGAAAATGTGTGCTCGAGCTTGATAGTGTAGTTTGAACTCATGTCATTCGAATCGCTAGATGTTTTAAGTCATTTGAACAAGTGTCATTTGTGGATGTAATTAACTATGCTCGGTTATGTATGTCTTTACTCCATCATTTCTGCATGTCATTTGTGGATGCTTAGTTAACAAAAATTTGTAAGAAATGCAAAGGCAAAGGGCTAAAAAGATAGGAAAAGGGCAAGGGAGCAGAACCCTACCGCCATATGCTCCAGCGGTAGGATGGCCAAACCTACCGACAAACGAATGGCCAATTTGGTCACAGCAGTAATGGCCGTAGGGTGGCCAATCCTACCGCCATGACCCCTGGCGGTAGGGTGGCCAACCCTACCGCCAGAAATATCACCAATTTGGTGGCAGAACAAGAAGCTTGGGTGGCCAACCCTACTGGCAGAAATATCGCCAATTTGGTCACAGAACAAGGAGCGGAGCAGGCAGTTGGGTGGCCACCCTACCGCCGTCTGCCTTGGCGGTAGGGTGGCCAACCCTACCGCAAAATAGGGGAGAGTTTGCGTTCCAGGAGTTTGCTGTGGGGTTTAATTGCTTACCGCCAACGCCCATGGCGATGGGATTTCATAGCCTACCGCCAGAGGCCTCGGAAGTACGGTCCAAAGCATAGCAGAGTTTACTTTGTGTTTCTTCTTAATCATTTGAAGACAAGTCAAGTCACAGCAACAACACAACAAACATAGTTCATGAGATAGTTTCATCACAAGTTTCACAAATCGAAGACATAGCTCATGACAGGTTTCACAACTAAAGTACATAGTTCATGACAGGTTTCACAAATCAAAGACATAGTTCATCACATGTTTCTCGAATCGAAGACATAGTTCATGACTAGTTTTTTTGAAACGAAGGCCTTATTGGGTCACACGAGGCCATTTTCCTTTCTTGTCGCGTGCCTCATCCTCCTCTTGGGCTTCACGAGCCCTTGTAAGCTTTCTTGCTCTCTCCTCTTGACGATCAATCTTCTCCTTGCGTGCCCTCTCCTCCTCACGCTTCTTTCGCTCCATCCTCTCCTTTTCACGACGCTCTTCATCCAAGCCTCTCTGAAATGCTTCTTCAAACAACCGCTGCCTCCTTAGACAATCTCGATATTGATCTTTCTTAACATCTTCTGGCACATCTTGATCTATCCATGTGAAGTACTTACAAAGTGGAGGCGGCGACCACGTACGGATAAAGAACAAATGTGGTCATTAGCAAGATATGTTCAAGTTGTAGTAACGGTTGAATACTCTTTGAACTTGAACAACTTACCGACGGTACATCATAGGCGTGAGCTGGATGAGGACGATCGTAGGCATAGTTGGGGCAAACAAAATATCTTCTTCCTTCCGTCCATGATTTCTTGCGGTCGATGGATACCTTAACTTTGCAAACATCTCCACACCAACATGATGGAGTTCTCATATCTTTGTCCTTAACCTTATCCAACTGGGTGTCTGTCCACTTGTCCGGCATGTCCTCGCTGTTAGCACACAGTGGCCTCGTCATGGAACCAGAAGAAGCCATGCTGACGGTGTCCTGGACTAGGGGTTACTCACCACGTCGTCTCCCGATCAGTTGGATTGGGCCGAGGATCCCCATGGCCGTATACTCATGAGCCAGTCCGGACAGTTGCCGCATACAAGGAAGATTCCACAAGACTTGGCGATCAAGACAAGGACTCCTCCCCACCGGGCGTATTCGGCTAGGACTCTTGTTATCCTAGGCCTACGGTGCATTATATAAACCGAGGCCAGGCTAGTCGATAGAAAAACAACAATCATACCATAGGCTAGCTTCTAGGGTTTAGCCTCTCTGATCTCATGGTAGATCCACTCTTGTACTACCCATATCATCAATATTAATCAAGCAGGAGTAGGGTTTTACCTCCATCGAGAGGGCCCGAACCTGGATAAAAACATCGTGTCCCTTGTCTCCTGTTGCCATCCGCCTAGACGCACAGTTCGGGACCCCCTACCCGAGATCCGCCGGTTTTGACACCGACATTGGTGCTTTCATTGAGAGTTCCGCTGTGTGTTCGGCAAAAGGTCGATGGCTCGCCTGCAGGTCAACTGCGACTTCGGCATCTTCTTCACCAGCTCGACTGGTCACCTTGGTTCGACCAAGGACTGCGCCCTACCTCCGATCGTCATGTTCGGATGAGGGCCTTCATCAATATCAACTCCGATCTCTATCAATATCATGGAGGAATCATCCAGGGAGCCCGGGGGCTCAACGTCAACATTGCCCTCGGGCGACCGTACTATTTTTCTGGACAGCGGACTTGTGTCCGCCGCCACCGCCTCCTCAAGCGTCATTTTAACGATTTCTTCGGTGGAATTGTGCGGAATTGAGTCTACAACGACCTTGGAAAATTTCGCCGAGTTCCGATGGAGGAATCTCTGGCAATCTCCGATATACTGGAGCCGCAATGAATCTGGACGAGAATCTGGACGAGTTTAGGGCGTGGTGTCCAGCTTCTAGGTCGGACTTCCTTTGGAAGATCCAACCGTTGATCGGCTGCGGAATTCCTATATCTACCACCCCTCAAAATTTCAGCTCGATCCGACCGTCCAAACTCCAGGAACCTTCTGATTAGTGCATCACTTTTCAGATATGTTTTCTACGCGTAAACGAATCCGACCCGAGTTCGTCTTTTTTATGAACGGGATTTCGGACATCCTTTTTGAAGGAAGTTTTGTATGGGGTGTTGTGTTTTGTTTCCGAACACATCCCAGTAACTTTAAAATCTTTTGAACATGATCTTCAATATCATGCTGGTGTCAAACCAGTCCGGCAATATTGCCCCACGGCTGCCGACCTACGCTAGACACGTCGTCACTTTGTTGAGCTGAGTTTGGATCATCATCTCGGCAAGCCGAACAAGAGTCCGGCATCGCGAAGGATAAATCATCACCAACATCGCCGCCCCATGGATTACACGGAGCGGGCATACCGGCATCGCCGCATCGGTCGCTTCATCAAGCGGCGCATCGACCACGTCACGACCTGCATCGGCAGGGCCGCACTATTGCTTCTTCAAGCTGGTGTCCATCACGCCGACCTACTTCGACATATCGGCTGGACCGGGGGCTTCGCAATCTCTTCATCAACCTACTCCGGACGCTTCGGCATTGCTAGCCGACCAGCTCCATCACGTTAGCTGGACCGAGGGCTTTGCCTCGGCGAGCCAACCTTACCAGCATTGCCATGTCGTCGTTTTATCACCCATCAGGCAATGGGTGCGCGGATCGAGTCCCAATTTTGGGAATCACCTCCTTTTGGATTGCTACAACAAATAAACCAGGTCTATCAAATGGTGGCCGCGTGCGGCGATCGCATGGTGGTTCGGTCAGTTTCCGTACATAGTCCGGCGAACGCCGCATCCGGAACTCGGACCGACCTGTGAATTCAGGTTTTGCCACGCCTTTGTTGCATTACGCCGACGACCTGCATCAACATTGACTTCGGCGCCAGGCCATATTTCTTTCGTTACTCACTTTGCATAGATTATTTATTATGCAACATTTTGTTTAATTCTTATTATTACTATTATCCCCGGTCTGCACTATTTTTTGTGCATAGGAAAATGATCCAGCCGGACTATATCCTTTGGTGTCACCTCGGCTGGGGGGGCTTCGTCAACACTTTGTTACCCCATGCAGGGGACTTCGGCATCACTCTGCCGTCCTGCATTGACCGTGCTATGTCACCACTTCGGAGTGCCGAGCTCTTTGCTCCGCCACCTCGGGATCGGCTTGTGGGATGGAACCTTGTCCCACATCAAGCTCGGACCGCGTCGTCAATACCGAACACATTAACCAGCTAAGTTGCCTTCACGCTCAAAGTTTTAAATTTTTAACTTGTGTTCGGCTCGACCAAGCGTTATACTTTTTTGGGAAAAAGTTGCTTGTAAAAATTTTCCTTGTCCAAACTTTGTTTGTGACGCGCAAATTCAAATACCCCGTTTACTTGGGGGCTTCCTTCATGAAGCTTTTTCCTCTTGCACATGATTATACTTGTACGACTTCGTTCCTTGTTCGTGTATTACGCCACAATATGCACCATATTGACTTAAGTGATTTGCAAGCTGGGTTGCCTTGCTCCTGTGTTTACCCATACGTTCAAGATTGTTCGGCTAGGGAGTAAAGGGAACACCTCTGCGATTGTCACGATCGGGTCACCCGAGCCGGACCTCAGACTGGGTGAAGCCGAAAGCTAGCGCTCTTACTGTTTTCAATAATGGTCGGCACAAAACGGAACTCATGAGTACAAAAAATCTATTGCACAAGTCTCATATTAACAATGAGCACCGAAGAAAGGTATCGGTGGGGGTACTATTTTCTTCGAAGATGCTTCTTACACTTTATCAAGAATATAGCATAAGTTCCACTGGCGCTTTATGCATTACAGCCTTATGACCTGATTGCCTGGTTATTGGAAACACCGTCGATATTCTCGACGGATGGAGTACATAACACTTTTCGGTCCTTGGCGAAGAGGGAGAAGTCAAGGTCGGTTAAGACGCAGCGTTTAAAGTTCGGTTGAACATAGATATGATATAAGTACTTCGGTACATACAATCATTCTTATACCCAAGTCACTTGGGGGCTCTTATGTTTATTTGAGCCATTTTATAATAAGTGTTTTTCTTCTTAGTCGTTGTAGAGATTCGGCAAAAACATTCTCGGATATTGCTATATATGCATCAGTCTCGAATTGTGTCTTCGGTCAATAGTTGGGTTGTCCGGCTCCCGCGCTTGCCTCCTACGTTCCGCTTTGTTCGGCTAGGTGTGCAAAGGAGAACCAACTGCGATAGTGCTTCCAGCTCGCATGGTCAAGCACCTCAGTGGAGAAAGCCGAAAACCCGCTGTCACAATAGGTGTAAACTGGTCAGCGATCCGATGACTATATTAAATGATGGGTCATTCATAACATTGGGCGAAGTGTTTCGGCTTGACCTCGATCGCTTGAACACTACCGAGGGCTAGTAACTGGCCTCCCAAACTAAATCCTCAATATTGTGCTCTTACATTGGAGCTGAGGTTTCATGATTATGCTTAGCATGACAACCCAAAGAAAGGAACCGATAGCAAGACTATTTTCTTTGGAAGACATTTCTTCTGTTAAACAGTAATATAACATATCTCTATGCGTACCTTTGTTTATAAAACCGTATGGCCAGATTGCCTCGTTTGTCGTAAATCTTTGCCCTCATAAAGGCTTTATAAAGTAGGACAAACACTCCTCAGCTACTGGCCGAGGAGGTTGAAGCTGATGGTCGGTCAACAAAGTTTTGTACAATGCGGATCCGAGTCATTACACATAATTTGTGATTTTACTATGGATATCGATCCTTAATTCGGCCACCCGTGCCCGCATTAAGGCTCGAGAACTCTTGGGCTTCGGGCTTATTATTTACAAATATTAAAGGGCACATCAATCCCTGATCTGGTGTTGCCACCCGACCAGTGTCTCGGGGCTCTTTGCATTGCATGTTCTATGCAGAAAATTTTAAGTGCTGTCTGATTTCGAGGAGATTTTGATCCTCGGGTTGGTCGGCCGCACCCAACCCGAGTCTCGAGGGACTCGAGCACGCCGCTTTTGTGTCCGAAAGTATTCTGCCGAAGCTAGGACTTGATCCTCGTGCAGATTTTGCAAATCAACTTTGAGTCTCGGTGACTCTTTGGGATCTGCGGTCTTATGTCATCCTTCAGGTGCATCTCGGGTTTTAGACCGATACACACCTTGTGGGCTACTGGTTATGTATCTCGGCAGAGACTAAATTGCACCAATCAAAAATATTGAGAAAAATCGGCCCACATTCAGGGTGGTGCACCACCTCGGAAGCAGTCCAGCATAAAGCTCGGACGCTAGTGGCTGGCTCCATAGAGGGCATTTCCGGCATTAAGCTCGGCTAAACTCCTTCAAACTTCTTTGAACCAAGGTGATTTACGACACCTGGGATACAGTCCGGCGTTGGAGCGCGGATACATAGTCCCGCGTTGGAGCTCGGATACCGTCCGGCGTTGGAGCTCGGATACATAGTCCGGCGATAGAGCTGGGAAGCAGTCCGGCGTTGGTGCTCGGCTGCAAAAGATACCTCGAATGCAGTCCGGCGTTAGAGCTCGGACGCAAGAGGACACTGCCTCCCGGGAATAACTTCAAACCCGAGGCGTGGCATAAAAATAACAAGGCATTGATAAAGTCCGTAAACTTAAAGGGGCTCCTGGATACCCAACGTGTAAACTCTTCGTATGCATTTAGGCGATCCTCAAGATCGAAGATGAGAAGGTTTGTTGAACCAGTTTTCAAGACCGACGACCGAAGATGAAGAACAGTTCGGAAGAATCGAGGAGCGTCCCCAACTTGAAGACCGGTTCAGGGGGCTCTTGACGATTATCTTGGACTAGGGGTACTCACCACGTCGTCTCCCGATCAGTTGGATTGGGCGAGGATCCCCATGGCCGTATACTCATGGGCGATCCGGACAGTTGCCACATACAAGGAAGATTCCACAAGACTTGGCGATCAAGACAAGGACTCCTCCCCCACCGGCGTATTCGGCTAGGACTCTTGTTATCCTAGGCCTCTGGTGCATTATATAAACCGAGGCCAGGCTAGTCGATAGAAAAACAACAATCATACCATAGGCTAGCTTCTAGGGTTTAGCCTCTCTGATCTCGTGGTAGATCCACTCTTGTACTACCCATATCATCAATATTAATCAAGCAGGAGTAGGGTTTTACCTCAATCGAGAGGGCCCGAACCTGGGTAAAAACATCGTGTCCCTTGTCTCCTGTTACCATCCGCCTAGACGCACAGTTCGGGACCCCCTACCCGAGATCCGCCGGTTTTGACACCGACACATGCCTATAAAGACAAATTTGGTAGTTAGTAAAGTAAAATAACATGTACATATTCAAGAAAAACAAATAAACAAGACCAAATAAAAAGTACCGTTCACATTATTTCAACCATCTGGGTTAAGCAAGATGTCAATAGGCATTCCTATATCAACCCTTCTCGTCCTATGACCACGGCCACCGGTACCCAACCGTCCCCCACGCCCTCTAAGACTGTCTCCTCGTCCACTACCTCCAAGATTTGTCCGTCCTCCACGCACACTACTCCTGCCTCCTCGTCCACTACCACTTCTACCTCCTCGTGTGCCACCAGTAACTCCTCTTCGGGCACCACTTTGACTAGTGGGATCCGGAGTGTTGGCATCGGTCCGTGGCTTTTTGGTGCATTTCCTAACATTGTGTCCCGGCTCATCACCTTTACCAGAACTATTGATGTTCGGTGCCTCCATGAAATGGCCGCTACCGAATTGTTTCATTCTGGTGTATCCATCTAGGTCATTGATGTCTACTACACAATCTTCTTCTTGTAGACGTTGTTGGGCCTCCAAGTGCAGAGGTTTGTAGGACAGTAGCAAATTTCCCTCAAGTGGATGACCTAAGGTTTATCAATCTGTGGGAGGCGTAGGAAGAAGATGGTCTCTCTCAAGCAACCCTGCAACCAAATAACAGAGAGTCTCCTGTGTCCTCAACACACCCAATACAATGGTAAATTGTATAGGTGCACTAGTTCGGCGAAGAGATGGTGATACAAGTGCAATATGGATGGTAGATATAGGATTTTGTAATCAGAAAATATAAAAACAGCAAGGTAACAAGCGATAAAAGTGAGCGTAAACGGTATTGCAATGCTAGGAAACAAGGCCTAGGGTTCATACTTTCACTAGTGCAAGTTGTCTCAACAATAATAACATAATTGGATCATATAACTATCCCTCAAGATGCAACAAAGAGTCACTCCAAAGTCACTAATAGCGGAGAACAAACGAAGAGATTATGGTAGGAGTCTGAAACCACCTCAAAGTTATTCTTTCCAATCAATCCGTTGGGCTATTCCTATAAGTGTCACAAACAGCCCTAGAGTTCGTACTAGAATAACACCTTAAGACACAAATCAACCAAAACCCTAATGTCACCTAGATACTCCAATGTCACCTCAAGTATCCGTGGGTATGATTATACGATATGCATCACACAATCTCATATTCATCTATTCAACCAACACATAGAACCTCAAAGAGTGCCCCAAAGTTTCTATCGGAGAATCACGGCAAAACGTGTGCCAACCCCTATGCATAGGTTCATGGGCGGAACCCGCAAGTTGATCACCAAAACATACATCAAGTGAATCCCGTGATATCCCATTGTCACCACAGATACGCTGACAAGACATACATCAAGTGTTCTCATATCTTTAAAGACTCAATCCGATAAGATTACTTCAAGGGGAAACTCAATCCATTACAAGAGAGTAGACCGGGAGAAGAAACATAAGATCCAACTATAATAGCAAAGCTCGCGATACATCAAGATCGTGCCAAATCAAGAACATGAGAGAGAGAGAGAGATCAAACACATAGCTACTGGTACATACCCTCAGCCCCGAGGGTGAACTACTCCCTCCTCGTCATGGAGAGCACCGGGATGATGAAGATGGCCACCGGTGAGGGCTCCCCCCTCTGGCAGGGTGCCGGAACGGGTCTAGATTGGTTTTTGGTGGCTCTGGAAGTTTTGTTGTAACATCCCAAATTTTCAATTTGGAATGTTATACATTAAGTCATCATGCATTACATATTTTCTTGCATTTTGCCGATCCTAGAAATTTCACGCAACTCAGGGACCCTCGGAGAGAGTTGGAGATTTCGTTATTTTCATATTTGAGTTTTCTCAAATTTTGAAAATAGGATCATTTGATTTTATTTATTTTATCTTCAATTATTTCTACTATCAAAATATGAGAGAGGGAATAAAATGACTTTCCCGAAATAAAGAAATAATGAAGATTTAATAAAAAATCAAATAAGATTTTATTTCAAGTTTTTCGTTTTTATTTGCCTTAGGGAAAATCGTGTTTTCGAAAATTGCATTTTGGCCCGTGTAAAAGTTCATTTTGTTCGACTCATTTTAGGAGTCGGGAAAAATTACTTTGTAAATTTTGGAGTCCGTTTAGATTTTATTTTATTCGTTTTTCTTGCGTGATATTTAAAATAAAATGTGCGGCGCCCACTTTGGGCCAAGGCCCTTGACCAACCGCCCGCCCTCGCCTCGCGCCAGCCTTGCACATGTAAGCGCCGCGCCGCCGGCCGAGTCCGAGGAGGACTCCTCCTCCTCCTCCTCCTTTGCTTGCCCCCTCCCCAAACCACCTTCCCCTTTAAATACCCCCTCACCCCCCCCTCTCCTCCCCAACCGCAGCAGCCGCCGCCCCAACCCGCAGCCGCCGCCTTGCTTGCGCCGCCGCCCGCCGTGGCGTCGTCGCCCGCCGCCTAGACGGAGCCCCACCTCGTCGAGGTAGTAGCGCGCGCCACCCTCCCCTCGGTTGGTTTTTATAAAAACCGTTCCGGTTTCTTTCCGTTGTCGTTTTTGAAACCCTAGATCGGTTTTATTTTTCCGGTTTTATTGTTTAGCGGCGTTACGGACCGTTCGTCTTAACGAACGTGATCACCGGTTATTCCCGGTTAACGAACGTCTGTTCGTTTAACCGTTCGTAGTTTTTCTTTTAATCAGATTTATTCCGCTATTTTTCTGATCACGATTTCAGATCCGATCTTCTTCTAGTTTATCTTCCCGCTCGTTTATCGGAATCAGGTGATTCAAGCGCCTGGAGTTTCGTTTCGAAACCGCCGTTCCGACTAATCAACTTAAACAAGGTTTTGCTACTATAAAATTTGACCTAGTTTCAACTTGCTAGAACCGAGCTGTTTTCTTCCGCCGGTTGTTTTCCATTGTTTTGTTTGATTCGTTTTCTTTTGCAACCAGGGTTCTTAAGTTGAAATTTCTGGTCAGATCTTTTATTCGAGTTTTACCCGTGCATTAGATGAGTACTTATTGTATGATTGTTGTTTGTCTGCGATAGATCACCCGGAGTGCGCCGCTTGTTATTTCGAATCTCTAGGTTTCGCGGATCATCAGCAAGGCAAGTAACACTTGATCATACTTTTTCTACTACCCAGTTTTTATGCATTAGATCAATCCTCAAACACTTGCATGATTAGGATCTAATTAAAATTGTGGGATGGGAAGTAGTTGATGTAGTACCTATTACCTGTTTTACTTATGAAACCTTGGGAGTTACTTCTACGTTTGCTTAATTGCCATGCTATGCTAGTAGACGTGGATTGGGTGAGTGTATCCATGACAGATGTGAGATTGTTAAATTAATGGTTTTATTTAAGGTGGCAACTTAAACACACATCTGGGTGGATTGAGGCACTGGGGTATCGATGATTGCCACTGTTTTTTTGGGACCGCCACCTGTGCTCAAAGGGATCATGAGATTATTCAAAATAGAAACTTCCGTGTGCAGCCACAAGCCATTATGGGCTCTGGCATAGTTGAGTAAGTCGATGCGAACTCTTATAGTGGTGGACTAGCGGATGTAGGGGATGTAGGTGTACGGTCTACCCGTCGTAAAGGTGCTAAGCGCTTACGAAAGACTATGTCTCGGTCATCCGTTTCTCTAACACCTGCAAAGACGAGAAACCAAGCGGAGGCGATCGAGTCTTGTGGGGAAAAGTCGCAAACCTCTGCAGAGTGTATAAACTAATCATGATTAGCCGTGTCCCCGGTTATGGACATCTTGAGTATCTAGTACTTGAATATCATGTGAATCTCAACATGTTACTCTAATTAATATTGTTGGGTTTTTAATGAGTACTCTTAATTGGGATTGAGGATCTGTCAACCATTCTCAATGTTTAACAACCACCATGATAGTTAAACAAATTTATTCCTTGCGGTAGGTAAAAACTGGCTTTATGCAAAGCTGTAATCAGAGCTTTTCCACCAGCCACATATGCATGTAGTATGTGCTTATCATTCATTATTCTCTATGTGTTACATTGCCAAGCATATTCCATGTCTTGACCCGTTTTCGGGATGCAACTTTCATGTTGCAGACTTTTCATCTGACAGTAAGGTGCTTTAGGTCGTGGTTCTATACTCGGTGATGCATTTGGAGTTGATGGACTCACTTATCTTCCAAGTCTTCCATTGTTATCGTTATTAGATGGCCTTAAGCCATATTTATTGTAATAAGTCCTCTTTTGGGCAACGATGTAATAAGTGTGTGATTGCTACTCTGTTATAAATCCTTCGAAGTACTGTGTGGTGTCAGCATTACTGATCCAGGGATGACACCTGAGCACTACTCTCTCCACATTTTCTAACTCCTCATCTTTTTCTACACTTTTAGGATGAAGGACGCGAAGATCAAGTACGCCCAACCAGATGAAGGCACCCCTTTTGGATTTCACCTGAAGGAAGTCACCAAGTACCTGAACATTGGACTACCAAGCTTCAGGGACTTTCAACGCCACTCACTTTGAAGAAGAGCATTTGGAAGATTCAAGCTCACGTTAAGGAAGGACATTCGCCCCAATCACCAAGCCTATAGATAGTGTTTTCGGTGCACCAACCTTGGAGTGCAGGAAAGAGCATGGCAGCTCATATCACCATGGGACGCATTGGAGAAGTTTACCAAGAAGACCTCAAGGACACCATCTATCAGTTGTGGACGCCGAGATGAACAATGGGAGATAGTCGGCACCAAGAAGGATAGATCCATTGCAGCTTTCATCCAGGAGTTAAACCAGCACATTGAAGCCGGAGAACCAGATGTGCAATGATATGATCAAATTGAAGGATGCGAAGGGAAGGATCATCGAACTTGAAGAAGAACTAAAGTCTACGTAAGGACTACATGGACCGAGATCGTAGTTGTAGCAAGACACAATAACGATCTTAAGTATGAGATTGAAGAACTCAAGAAGAAATTGGCGCTCAAGAATGAAGACAAGTACGTCGACTGTCCGAGCAACTACATCATCATCGGCGACACCGATTCGGATCCAAGTGAACCCGACTTTGAAGACTAAGCTGGAGGCGGACATCATGGAGTCTTCCACGGTTCAAATAAATAGATGACCCCACATATTAGTAGTATTCCTCCATGTAACATTTTAGTTCACGCACTTTTGCGATAGTTAGACCGTTGTAAGCCCTTTGTTTGAATTGAATGAAGTGATTTTGTGTGCATTTGCTCATATACATTTGGGTAGTGTTTCTCCTTAGACCTCACTTTATTCTTAATTTCTCGTCTTTTCTAAACCCATCAGATGCCTCAGAGACGCGACCCCGGGTTTGTTTTTCTGCCGGAGATCACCCAGTTGATTCAAAGACGGTAACAGTTTGATCCAAACACCGCATGTAACCAAGGCAACAACAACAACCCACCGCCACCACCACCAGATTGACCATCTGGCTCGTTTCTTATGGCTGATCCCGCCGGTGTTTTCCAGTTGCAGCGAGGCGATAGTAGCAGATGATTGGCTTCGTAAGGTTGTGAGGGAGTTGACCACTTCTGGATGTATAGATGGTGTGTAGGTGAAGTTTGCTGCACACCTTCTTGAAGGACCCTTGATAGCATGGTGGGAGAATTTTCTGACCACCTACCTGTAGACACTATCACATGGGATCGATTTGACCAAGCTTTCCGCACTGCCCATGTCTCAGCAGGAGCTATGGCCATGAAGAAGCGTGAGTTTCGCAATTTACGCCAAGGAGGAAGGACTGTTGGCCAGTATGTGGATGATTTTAGTAAGTTAGCACGTTATGCCCCAGATGACATTGCTACAGATGCAGCTAAGCAGGAGAAGTTTCTGGAAGGACTGAATGATGAGTTAAGCATGCAGTTGATGGTAGCAAGTTTCAATAACTACCAGAGTTGGTAGACCGTGCCCTCATGATTGAAGGAAAGCGGCTGACAAATTGAGAATCGCAAGAGGAAGTATGGGCGGGGAAGTATAACTCTGGAGCCCAATGAAGCCCGTTACACCCCTAAGCAGGGAGTTCGGTTTCAGCATACCCATGGAGGAGGTAATTCGCACAACCATAATGGCCACAAAAATGGAAATGGGAATGGAGGAAGCAACGGCGAGAACCGAACCACACCATCAACCCCAACCAAGAAAGACACGAGCCATGTCACCTGTTACAAGTGTTCCAAGACCGGACATTATGCAAATGGTATCCGAGAAGGCCAAGGTGGAAATGGAAGCTCTGGAAAGAAGCCAAACCCTTTCAACAGGGGACAGGTGAACCACATTGATGTGGAGGAGGTTGAAGATCAGCCCGATGCTGTCGGTAAGTTTTTGGTTAAGTCATTTACTGCACTAGTTCTTTTCGATACTGGTGCAACGCATTCATACATATCAAGGGATTTGTAGAAAGTATAGCCTGCCTACTCAGATTCTTAAAACCCCTATGCTAGTAAGCTCACCAGAGGCGGAATATATGGCGGAACAAGGATGTTTTCAAGTACCATTAAGTATAGGAAGGCATGTGTTCCCGACGGATTTGATCATTTTGGAATCCCAAGGATTGGAGGTGATTCTCGGTATGGATTGGCTGTTGATGTATGGAAACATCGATTGCATAAGTAAAGGCGATTTTGCTCACCACACCGAAGGGAGAAGGATTAGGTATGTATCGCGACATGGACCAAATAGGAATCAAGTAAATTCCTTATCGAGTTGTGCAGGAAGAGGTGCGGTGGTGAAGGATTTCCTGATGTATTTCACGAGGAATTGCCGGGAATGCCACGGATAGAGACATTGAGTTTTGATTGAGCTTTTGCAGTGCGGGCCCAATATCGAAGCGACCATACGGGATGCCCATACGGATTTGGCGGAAATCAAGAAGCGATTAAGGAGCTATTGGATAAAGGTTATATCGCCCAAGTTCTTCGCCTTGGGGATCACCCGTACTTTTAGTAGAGAAGAAGGACGGATCGTTAAGGATGGTTGTTGACTATCGTGGTTTAAATGAAGTAACAATCAAGAACAAGTACCCACTACCAATGATAAATGATCTGTTTGATCGTTTGCAAGGAGCTAAAGTGTTTTCCAAGATCGATTTGCGATCGTGGTACCATCGATTGAAGATTTGAGAGCGAGGACATACCCAAGACAGCATTTACCACGAGATATGGATCTGTATGAATATACCGTTATGTCATTTGGATGACTAACGCACCTTTTGCCTATTTCATGAACCTGATGAACAAAGTGTTTATGGAGTTTTTGGATAAGTTCGTCGTGGTGTTCATAGATGATATTTTGGTTTTCTCGAAGAATGAAGAGGAACATAAGGAACATTTGCGATTGGTTTTGGAGAAACTAAAGGGAACATCGATTATATGCAAAGTTCAGCATATGTGAGTTTTGGCTATAGGAAGTTGGATTTCTCGGACATGTTTTATCCGGAGAAGGGATAGCAGTTGACCCCACAAAGGTTGAGACGGTAACCAAATGGGAAGCACCAACGACAGTTGGAGAGATCCGGAGTTTCCTTGGACTCGCGAGGATACTACCGAAGATTCATTGAGAATTTCTCAAGGACTTGAAGCCTATGTGAGAGTGCGAAAAAGGATACCAAGTTCATATGGGTGAGGATTGTGAGGCAAGTTTCCGGAGTTGAAGAAAAGATTGGTTACCTCACGGTGTTAATTTTGCTAGATCAGACCAAGGATTATGAGGTGTTTTGCGACGCTTCTCGTCGAGGACTTGGAGCAGTGCTTATGTAGGAAGGAAGAGTTGTTTCGTATGCTTCACGACAGCTTAAGCCTCATGAGTTGAATTATGCCACCCATGATTTGGAGTTAGCAGCCGTTGTGCATGCATTGAAGAACTGGAGACATTTTCTCATTGGAAATCATTGTGAGGTGTACACGGATCACAAGAGTTTGAAGTACATCTTCACGCAGAAGGAATTAAATCTCGAATGAGAAGAGATGGTTGGAGCTTATTAAGGATTATGATATGAGATTGCATTATCACCGGGAAGGCTAACGTTGTAGCAGACGCATTGAGCCGTAAGAGCCACGTCAATACACTAATGGTGGGAGGAATACCCAAGGAGTTAGCCGAGGACCTTGAGAGCTATGTTTGGAAATAGTTCCGAGAGGCTATGTAGCAGCATTGGAGATTCAGTCTACGTTGATGGACAAAATCGGAGAAGCTCAAAAGGCGGATAAGGAAGTTGCCTCTATAAAGGAGAAAATGAGCGAAGGAAAAGCTAAGGGATTTCGTGAGGATGAGCACGATACCCTATGGTTTGAGGACCGTGTTTTTGTGCCAAATGACCGGAGATCGGGAAGTTGATTACGCAAGAAGCACATGATTCGCCCTACTCGATTCACCCAGGAAATACCAAGATGTATTTAGATTTGAAGGAAGCGTTACGGTGGACGGAATGAAGAAGGATATTGCGAGTATGTAGCAGTTTGTGATGTATGTCAAAGGGTGAAGGCGAGAACATCGAAGCGGCAGGAT
Organism: Aegilops bicornis; assembly: GCA_021605145.1. Lineage (NCBI taxonomy): Eukaryota > Viridiplantae > Streptophyta > Magnoliopsida > Poales > Poaceae > Aegilops > Aegilops bicornis. Next base: position 83,222,714 of record CM038670.1, read on the forward strand.
TGTTGCAACCATTGCCGATACACGAATGGAAGTGGGATAAACTAGGCATGGATTTCATCACAGGTTTGCCAAAGACTCGTTCGAAGCTATGACTCGATTTGGGTTATAGTCGACCGCTTGTGAAGGTAGCTCATTTCATTCGGTCAAGACTACCTATAGCGATTGCTAAGTTGGCAAAGATATACATGACTAGAATTGTGTGTTTACACGGAGTTCGAGGGTATCGTGTCGGATAGAGGAACCCAATTTACCTCAAAGTTTTGGAATCGGTTGCACGAAACATTGGGAACCAGGTTGGAATTGATGCGACTTTCCACCTGCAGACCGATGGATGACCGAGAGAGTCAATCAGATTTTGGAGGATATCTTTGAGAGCACATGCACTAGATTATGGATCTAGTTGGGATGATAACTTGCCGTATGCGAAGTTTTCTTATAACAACGATTACCAAACCAGCTTGAAGATGGCACCTTTCGAGGCTTTATGCGGAAGGAGGTGCGAGGACACCGTTATCATGGGACGAAGCCGAGACCGTTAGTTGTTTGGACCAGATTTGATTAAGGAGTGCGAGCAGAAGGTTAAGTTGATTCGCGATAGGCTCAAGGTAGCCCGATCCAGACGAGAAAAGATATGCGGATTCAAAACGCAAGGCGATAGAATATGAAGTTGGAGACAAAGTTTATCTTAGAGTATCCCCACTTCGAGGAGTTAAACGTTTTGGAGTTAAAGGAAAATTAGCACCACGTTTCGTTGGACCGTATAACATCTTGCAACGCATGGGAGAAGTTGCTTATAAGCTGGAATTGCGGAGGGACTGTCGGGAGTTCATGATGTATTCCATGTTTCTCGGAAGAAATGTCACTCCGAGATGGCAGAGGTACCGTTAAGAGATACAGTGCCACTTGAAGCAATTAAGTTGAAGGATGATTTGACATATGAGGAGAGACCAGTCAAGATTGTCGATTATGCGGTGAGTTACTCGCAGCAAAAGGTTATAAAGTTTTGCAAAGTTCGGTGGAGCCACCACACCGAGGATGAAGCCACACAGGAAAGAGAAGAAGATTTTCTCAAAGACCACCCTCACCTATTTTCTAGCCAACCCGAATCTCGAGGGCGAGATTCATCTTAAGGGGGGTAGGTTTGTAACATCCCAAATTTTCATTTTGGAATGTTATACATTAAGTCATCATGCATTACATATTTTCTTGCATTTTGCCGATCCTAGAAATTTCACGCAACTTCGGGGACCCTCGGAGAGTTGGAGATTTCGTTATTTTCATATTTGAGTTTTCTCAAATTTTGAAAATAGGATCATTTGATTTTATTTATTTTATCTTCAATTATTTCTACTATCAAAATATGAGAGAGGAATAAAATGAATTTCCCGAAATAAAGAAATAATGAAGATTTAATAAAAAATCAAATAAGATTTTATTCGAGGTTTTTCGTTTTTATTTGCCTTAGGGAAAATGCGTGTTTTCGAAAATTGCATTTTGGCCCCGTGTAAAAGTTCATTTTGTTCGACTCATTTTTAGGAGTCGGGAAAAAATTTACATTGTAAATTTTGGAGTCCATTTAGATTTTATTTTATTCGTTTTCTGCGAGTGATATTAAAAAAATCTTGGCGCCCACTTTGGGCCAAGGGCCAGCCCGGCCAACCGCCCCTCCCTCGCGCGACACAGCCTTGTATGCCGCCGCCCGGCCGAGTCCGAGGAGGACTCCTCCTCCTCCTCCTCCTTTTGCTTGCCCCCTCCCCCAAGCCACCTTCCCCCCCTTTAAATACCCCTCACCCCCTCTCCTCCCCAACCGCAGCCGCCGCTTGCCCCAACCCTTGGCCGCCCGCCGCCACTTGCGCCGCCCGCCGCCACTTGCGCGCCGCTTGCGCGCCGCGCCCGCCGCCGCCCAGTGCCGCCGCCCGCCGCGTGGCGTCGTCGCCCGCCCGCCTAGCCGGAGCCCCACCTCGTCGAGGTAGCAGCGCGCCACCCTCCCTCAGTTCGGTTTTTTTTATAAAAACCGTTCCGGTTTTCTTTTCCGTTGTCGTTTTTTTCGAAACCCTAGATCGGTTTTATTTTTCCGGTTTTATTGTTTAGCGAGCGTTCGCCGGACCGTTCGTCTTAACGAACGTGATCACCGGTTATTCCCGGTTAACGAACGTCTGTTCGTTTAACCGTTCGTAGTTTTTCTTTTAATCAGATTTATTCCGCTATTTTTCTGATCACGATTTCAGATCCGATCTTCTTCTAGTTTATCTTCCCGCTCGTTTATCGGAATCAGGTGATTCAAGCGCCTGGAGTTTTGTTTCGAAACCGCCGTTCCAACTAATCAACTTAAACAAGGTTTTGCTACTATAAAATTTGACCTAGTTTCAACTTGCTATAAAATTTGAGCTATTTTCTTCCGCCGGTTGTTTTCCGTTGTTTTGTTTGATTCGTTTTCTTTTGCAACCAGGGTTCTTAAGTTGAAATTTCTGGTCAGATCTTTTATTCGAGTTTTACCCGTGCTTTTGATGATTAATTATTGTATGCTTGTTGTTTGTCTGCGATAGATCACCCGGTCGCCGCTTGTTATTTTGAATCTCTAGGTTTAGCGGATCATCGGCAAGGCAAGTAACACTTGATCATACTTTTCTACTACCCAGTTTTTATGCATTAGATCAATCCTCAAACACTTGCATGATTAGGATCTAATTAAAATTGTGGGATGGGAAGTAGTTGAGGTAGTACCTATTACCTGTTTTACTTATGAAACCTTGGGAGTTACTTCTACGTTTGCTTAATTGCCATGCTATGCTAGTAGACGTGGATTGGGTGAGTGTATCCATGACAGATGTGATATTGTTAAATTAATGGTTTATTTAAGGTGGCAACTTAAACACACATCTGGGTGGATTGAGGCACCTGGGGTATCCAGTGATTGCCCTGTTTTTTTTGGGACCGCTACCCAGGCTCAAAGGGATCATGAGATTATTCAAAATAGAAACTTCCGTGTGCAGCCACAAGCCATTATGGGCTCTGGCATAGTTGAGTAAGTCGTGCGAACTCTTATAGTGGTGGACTAGCAGATGTAGGGGATGTAGGTGTACCGGTCTACCCGTCGTAAGGTGCTAGCGCTTCTGAAAGACTATGTCTCGGTCATCCGTTTCTCAAACACCCTGCAGTACGAGAAACCAAACGGAGGCGATCGAGTCTTGTGGGGAAAAGTGCGCAAACCTCTGCAGAGTGTATAAACTAATCATGATTAGCCGTGTCCCCGGTTATGGACATCTTGAGTATCTAGTACTTGAATATCATGTGAATCTCAACATGTTACTCTAATTAATATTGTTGGGTTTTTAATGAGTACTCTTAATTGGGATTGAGGATGCTGTCAACCATTCTCAATGTTTAACAACCACCATGATAGTTAAACAAATTTATTCCTTTGCGTAGAGGTAAAACTGGCTTTATGCAAAGCTGTAACCGTAGAGCTTTTCCACCAGCCACATATGCATGTAAATGCAGGCTTATCATTCATTATTCTCTATGTGTTACATTGCGGCATATTCCATGTCTTGACCCGTTTTAGGATGCAACTTTCATGTTGCAGACTTTTCATCTGACAGTAAGGTGCTTTAGGTCGTGGTTCTATACTCGGTGATGCGGCTGGAGTTGATGGACTCACTTATCTTCCAAGTCTTCATTGTTATCGTTATTTGATGGCCTTAAGCCATATTTATTGTAATATGTCCTCTTTTGGGCAACGATGTAATATGTGTGTGATTGCTACTCTGTTATAAATCCTTCGAAGTTCTGTGTGGTGTCAGCATTACTGATCCAGGGATGACACCTGAGCACAGAGACTTGATCCATTGGGGTCGGGTCGCTACATTTGCGGCGGCGGAACTCTCGATCTAATCTCCATTCTGGAAGTTTTAGGGTACGTGGAGTTATATAGGCGGAAGAAGCACGTCAGGGGAGCCACGAGGGCACCACGAGGCAGGGGGCGCGCCCCCCACCCTCGTGGCTTCCTTTTTCCTTCCTTGACGTGGGGTCCAAGTCCATCGGGTAGCTTTCGTTCCAAAAATAACTTCTCTAGTTGATTTCGTTCCGTTTCGACTCTGTCTGATATTCCTTTTCTTCAAAACACTGAAATAGGCAAAAAACCAGCAAATGTGGGCTGGGCCTCCGGTTAATGGGTTAGTCCCAAAAGTAATATAAAAGTGGAAAATAAAGCCCAATATGGTCCAAAACAATAGATAATATAGCATGGAGCAATAAAAAATTATAGATACGTTGGAGACGTATCAAGCATCCCCAAGCTTAATTCCTGCTCGTCCTCGAGTAGGTAAATGATAAAAAAGATAATTTTTGATGTGGAATGCTAGTTGGCATAATTTCAATGTAATTCTCCTTAATTGTGGTATGAATATTCAGATCCGAAAGATTCAAGACAAAAGTTTAATATTGACATAAAAATAATAGTACTTCAGGCATACTAACAAAGCAATTATGTCTTCTCAAAATAACATGGCCAAAGAAAGTTATCCCTACAAAATCATATAGTCTCGCTATGCTCTATCTTCACCACACAAAGTATTTAAATCATGCACAACCCCGATGACAAGCCAAGCAATTGTTTCATACTTTTGACATTTTCAAAACTTTTTCATTCTTCACGCAATACATGAGCGTGAGCCATGGACATAGCACTATAGGTGGAATAGAATTGTGGTTGTGGAGAAGAAAAAAAAGGAGAAGATAGTCTCACATCAACTAGGCGTATCAACGGGCTATGGAGATGCCCATCTATAGATACCAATGTGAGTGAGTAGGGATTGCCATGCAACGGATGCACTAGAGCTATAAGTATATGAAAGCTCAACAAAAGAAACTAAGAGGGTGTGCATCCAACATGCTTTCTCACGAAGACCTAGGGCATTTTGAGGAAGCCCATCATTGGAATATACAAGCCAAGTTCTATAATGAAAGATTCCCACTAGTATATGAAAGTGATATCATAGGAGACCCTCTATCATGAAGATCACGATGCTACTTTGAAGCACAAGTGTGGTAAAAGGATAGTAGCATTGCCCCTTCTCTCTTTTTCTCTTATTTTTTATATTTTTTTATTTGGGCCTTTTCTCTTTTTTTATGGCCTCTTTTTTTTCCTTTTTTTATTTGGGCTTCTTTGGCCTCTTTTATTTATTTATTTATTTTTGTTCGGAGTCTCATCCCAACTTGTGGGGGAATCATAGTCTCCATCATCCTTTCCTCACTGGGACAATGCTCTAATAATGATGATCATCACCCTTTTATTTACTTACAACTCAACAATTACAACTCAATACTTAGAACAAAATATGATTCTGTGTGTATGCCTCCGTGATGTGCGGGATATGCAATGAATCAAGAGTGACATGTATGAAAGAATTATGAGCGGTGGCTTTGCCACAAATACCATGTCAACTACATGATCATGCTAAGCAATATGACAATGATGGAGCGTGCCATAATAAACGGAACGGTGGAAAGTTGCATGGCAATATATCTCGGAATGGCTATGGAAATGCCATAATAGGTAGGTATGGTGGCTGTTTTGAGGAAGGTATATGGTGGGTGTATGATACCGACGAAAAGTGCGTGGTATTAGAGAGGCTAGCAATGGTGGAAGGAAGAAGAGTTCGTATAATCCATGGACTCAACATTAGTCATAAAGAACTTATATACTTATTGCAAAGATCTACAAGTTATCAAAGCAAAGTATTACGCGCATGCTCCTAGGGGGATAGATTGGTAGGAAAAGACCATCGCTCGTCCCCGACCGCCACTCATAAGGAATACAATCAGTAAATAAATTATGCTCCGACTTCATCACATAACGGTTCACCATACGTGCATGCTACGGGAATCACAAAATTTAACACAAGTATTTCTCAAATTCACAACTACTCAACTAGCATGACTCTAATATCACCATCTTCATATCTCAAAAAAATTATCAAGTATCAAACTTCTCATAGTATTCAACACACTCATAAGAAAGTTTTACAAATCTTGAATACCAAGCATATTAGGATTTTTTAAAGAAAATTACCATGCTATTTAAGACTCTCAAAATAATCTAAGTGAATCATGAGAGATCAATAGTTTCTATAAAACAAATCCACCACCGTGCTCTAAAAGACATAAGTGAAGCACTAGAGCAAACAACAAACTACTTCAAAAGATATAAGTGAAGATCAATGAGTAGTCGAATAATTATACAACTATGTGAAGACTCTCCCATTAAATAATTTCAGATCTTGGTATTTTATTCAAACAGCAAGCAAAGCTAAATAAAATGACCTGATGCTCCAAGCAAAACACATATCATGTTGTGAATAAAAATATAGCTCCAAGTAAAGTTACCGATGAACGAAGACGAAAGAGGGGATGCCTTCCGGGGCATCCCCAAGCTTAGGGTCTTGGTCATCCTTGAATATTACCTTGTGGTGCCTTGGGAATCCCCAAGCTTAGACTCTTGCCACTCCTTATTCCATAGTCCACCAAATCTTTACCCAAAACTTGAAAACTTCACAACACAAAACTCAACAGAAAACTCGTAAGCTCCGTTAGCGAAAGAAAACAAAACACCACTTCAAGGTACTGTAATGAACTCATTATTTATTTATATTGGTGTTAAACCTACTGTATTCCAACTTCTCTATAGTTTATAAACTATTTTACTAGCCATAGAGTCATCAAAATAAGCAAACAACACACGAAAAACAGAATCTGTCAAAAACACAAAAGTCTGTAGTAATCTGTAACTAACGCAAACTTCTGGAACTCCAAAAATTATAAAATAAATTGGTGGACCTGAGGAATTTTTCTAGTAATCATATGAAAAAAGAATCAACTAAATATCACTCTCCCGTAAAAATTTGAAGCTAATCTCGTGAGCGCTAAAGTTTCTGTTTTTTACAGCATAATCATAAAGACTTCACCCAAGTCTTCCCAAAGGTTCTACTTGGCACAAACACTAATTAAATCACAAAAAAACATCTAAAAAGAAGCTATATGGATTATTTATTCCTAAACAGAACCAAAAATCAATAAACTAAAATAAAATTGGGTTGCCTCCCAACAAGCGCTATCGTTTAACGCCCCTAGCTAGGCATGATGATTTCCATGATGCTCACAAAAAGATAAGAATTGAAACATAAAGAGAGCATCATGAAGAATATGAATAGCACACTTAAGTATAACCCACTTCCTATGGATAGGGATTTTGTGAGCAAACAACTTATGGGAACCAGAATCAACTTGCATAGGAAGGTAAAACAAGCATAACTTCAAAACTTTAAGCACATAGAGAAGAAACTTGATATTATTGCAATTCCTACAAGCATATATTCCTCCCTCATAATAATTTTCAGTAGCATCATGAATGAATTCAACAATATAATCAGCACTTAAAGCATTCTTTTCATGATCTACGTGCATAGAAATTTTACTACTCTCCACATAAGCAAATTTATTCTCATCAATAGTAGTGGGAGCAAACTCAACAAAATAACTATCATGTGATTGAAAATTAAGATCAAGATGACAAGTTTCATGGTTACCATTATTCTTTATAGCATACGTGTCATCACAATAATCATCATAGATAGGACGCATGCTTTCATCATAGTAAATTTTCTCATCAAAGCTTGGGGACAAAAATATCATCTTCATCAAACATAGCTTCCCCAAGCTTCTGGCTTTGCATATCATTAGCATCATGGATATTCAAGGAATTCATAGTAACAACATTGCAATCATGCTCATCATTCAAAGATTTAGTGCCAAACATTTTAATGCATTCTTCTTCTAACACTTTGGCACATTCTCCTTCCCATCATACTCACGAAAGATATTAAAAAGATGAAGCGTATGAGGTAAACTCAATTCCATTTTTTGTAATTTTCTTTTATAAACTAAACTAGTGCTAAAACAAGAAACAAGAAGATTCGATTGCAAGATCTAAAGATATACCTTCAAGCACTCACCTCCCCGGCAACGACGCCAGAAAAGAGCTTAGTTGACGGGGTGTGAGTGCCGCTTACCTAGCCTCCCGGCAATGGCGCCAGAAAAGAGCTTGATGTCTACTACACAACCTTCTTCTTGTAGACGTTGTTGGGCCTCCAAGTGCAGAGGTTTGTAGGACAGTAGCAAATTTCCCTCAAGTGGATGACCTAAGGTTTATCAATCCGTGGGAGGCGTAGGAAGAAGATGGTCTCTCTCAAGCAACCCTGCAACCAAATAACAGAGAGTCTCTTGTGTCCTCAACACACCCAATACAATGGTAAATTGTATAGGTGCACTAGTTCGGCGAAGAGATGGTGATACAAGTGCAATATGGATGGTAGATATAGGTTTTTGTAATCGGAAAATATAAAAACAGCAAGGTAACAAGCGATAAAAGTGAGCGTAAACGGTATTGCAATGCTAGGAAACAAGGCCTAGGGTTCATACTTTCACTAGTGCAAGTTGTCTCAACAATAATAACATAATTGGATCATATAACTATCCCTCAAGATGCAACAAAGAGTCACTCCAAAGTCACTAATAGCGGAGAACAAACGAAGAGATTATGGTAGGGTACGAAACCACCTCAAAGTTATTCTTTCCAATCAATCTGTTGGGCTATTCCTATAAGTGTCACGAACAGCCCTAGAGTTCGTACTAGAATAACACCTTAAGACACAAATCAACCAAAACCATAATGTCACCTAGATACTCCAATGTCACCTCAAGTATCCGTGGGTATGATTATACGATATGCATCACACAATCTCAGATTCATCTATTCAACCAACACATAGAACCTCAAAGAGTGCCCCAAAGTTTCTCTGGGAGAATCACGATGAAAACGTGTGCCAACCCCTATGCATAGGTTCATGGGCGGAACCCGCAAGTTGATCACCAAAACATACATCAAGTGAATCACGTGATATCCCATTGTTACCATAGATACGCACGGCAAGAGATACATCAAGTGTTCTCAAATCTTTAAAGACTCGATCCGATAAGATTACTTCAAAGGGAAAACTCAATCCATTACAAGAGAGTAGAGGGGGAGAAGAAACATAAGATCCAACTATAATAGCAAAGCTCGCGATACATCAAGATCGTGCCAAATCAAGAACATGAGAGAGAGAGATCAAACACATAGCTACTGGTACATACCCTCAGACCCGAGGGTGAACTACTCCCTCCTCGTCATGGAGAGCGCCGAGATGATGAAGATGGCCACCGGTGTGGGTTCCCCCCTCCGGCAGGGTGCCGGAACGGGTCTAGATTGGTTTTTGGTGGCTCTAGGGGTTTTGTGGCGGCGGAACTCCCGATCTAATCTCCGTTGTGGAAGTTTTAGGGTACGTGTAGTTATATAGGCGGAAGAAGCACGTCAGGGGAGCCACGAGGGCCCCGCGAGGCAGGGGGCGCGCCCTAGGGGGGTGGGCGCCCCCCCCCACCCTCGTGGCTTCCTTGTTCCTTCCTTGACGTGGGGTCCAAGTCCATCGGGTAGCTTTCGTTCCAAAAATAACTTCTCTAGTTGATTTCATTCCATTTCGACTCCGTCTGATATTCCTTTTCTTCAAAACACTGAAATAGGAAAAAAAATGCAAATCTGGGCTGGGCCTCCGGTTAATAGGTTAGTCCCAAAAGTAATATAAAAGTGGAAAATAAAGCCCAACATGGTCCAAAACAATAGATAATATATCATGGAGCAATCAAAAATTATAGATACGTTGGAGACGTATCAGTCATCCATGGCACCCCTAAACCTCTTCTTTCTTCTTCTTCCCTTTGTTGGCACCATGAGTTCGGGGTCGAGGACGATGTGTGGCTCATCATACTCAGGCCACAGTGACTGGTCTAGGAAGGGATGAAACCGAGGAGCCCATGTCAACCTCGTTCGTTCCAATGTGAACTCATGCAACCGCAAGGTGGTACCATCGAATACTTTCAAGTTTCTGAACCGCACATCACATGCGAGCAAGGCCAATGATACTTGTGAGGTCTCTCGCACTGACACCGCCGGGTCTTGAGGCACACCTCATATGCTACTCCACCGTACGTCATGCCGTCCCTTGTTGTGCCACCCGGCTCATCGACTTGGTAGATTTGTTCTTTTTCATTGAAACTAATGATTTGTTGACGCCAAGATTTACGCGCTTGATGCTTCAACCAATCCTCAACTTTGAAGGGAAATTCCATTTTCTCACCTATCCATTTGGCCATCTCTTCGGAATGCCTCAGAAAATACTCTTTGAGCTTGAAGAAGGTATATTTCACTATTGCAGTGACCGGCAAGGAATGGACACTGAGGGAGTCCCGGACTAGGGGGTGTCCGGATAGCCGGACTATCGTCACGGCCGGACTCCAAGACTATGAAGATACAAGATTGAAGACTTCGTCCCGCGTCCGGATGGGACTTTCCTTGGCGTGGAAGGCAAGCTTGGCGATACGGATATGTAGATCTCCTACCATTGTAACCGACTACTGTAACCCTAACCTATCCGGTGTCTATATAAACCGGAGGGTTTTAGTCCATAGGACGAACAACAACAATCATACCATAGGCTAGCTTCTAGGGTTTAGCCTCCTTGATCTCGTGGTAGATCTACTCTTGTACTACCCATATCATCAATATTAATCAAGCAGGAGTAGGGTATTACCTCCACCGAGAGGGCTCGAACACAGGTAAAAACATCGTGTCCCTTGTCTCCTTTTACCATCCGCCTAGACGCACAGTTCGGGACCCCCTACCCGAATCCGCCGGTTTTGACACCGACATTGGTGCTTTCATTGAGATTTCCTCTGTGTCGTCGCCATCAGGTCGGATGCCTCATCTCGTCTTTAAAGACGATATTGTCGCCAAACGGGCCTTGGCCGCTGGCCAGACTCTTCATCTAGGTGGTTTTCTTATGACCGCTAGTCCGGCCACCGCGCCGACGATGACCTCTCGAGTCATCGAAACCAATCTTCATGTCAATTCGGAACTTGCCGAACAATTAGATCCGATCGAGCTCTCCTCCGTAAACGAGCTCTTGGATCGAATCGCCGCCACAGGAGTCGCCACAGATTACGTCCGGATCGGGCCTAAAACCGATCTGAGAGAGATCAACTCTCCCCAGTCTACCCATCATATTGCTGTGATAGAGGAGCAATGCGGCGATTCTTCTTCTATCTTAAGGACTAGCTACGTCCGGATTCCCGATCCCTCCATGCCGGATTCTCGATCCCTCCATGCCGGATTCCCGATCCCTCCATGCCGGATTCCCACGGAGGGACGGATGTCGATCAAGCCCTGAACTTAAAGTCAGGCGGCGGGTCGGACTCATTGGATAGCACTCAAAAATCCAAACTTCCGAGTTCGGAAACTTCTCGCCCCTGAGTCCTAAATTGACGGGTTCCGGATTTAGTGGCACCCGCCCACCCAAACATTAGCGATCTCTCTCGAATTCGGCAAGAGCCCGCCAAAACAAGACATCATTATCGGGCGATTCCTCCTGGTTATGAACAGGATAAAGGACTGCCGAGAGGAGGACGCAATCCCAATCTTCTGCAATAATTGCACGGACAAGGGAATCCTAAACGCCATAAGTCGTCGCGAAATTACACGCTTTGATGACTTGGTGACCATAGTAAATACAAAAGTATTGTGCGATGGAGAGCGCCTGGAAAACCAAAAGTAAATTTTGGGATAATCCGGCCCCGAATACATCCCTAGTCCGAAACAAAAGGGTGCATCATTATCAAGCACCGGGTTAAATACCAAAAACCAAAACCCACTAAAGGGTACGGAACTGATCTTTGGAGGCTTGGCCAAACGGACCCTGCAAAATTCATAGCACAGAGGGCGCCACTCCAACTCATAGCCTTCGAGCATGTTGGATACTACGGCAGGTGGCCAAAAGTGGTGAGGAGCTTCTAGCTTCAGAATCCCAGCCTAGCAACACCAGTACGGTGTTAACAGTCTTCGAGACTTTCACATCAAATAACATGCGAAAACGAACACTCTTAACCTTGTCAAGTCTACCATGTAGCAACAATAAATCCATGGAGTGACACGGCTATTACCTTTAATGCCGTGATGAACCTAAATTCCGAACTACCCGGCACCACCGCATTGGTCCTCGGCCGATAGTGGATTTGCTACTTTACTAAGGTACTCATGGATGGCGGCAGCGGACTAAACCTCATCTATGAGGAAACCCTTGAAAAATGGAAATAGACTAGAACCGCATTGAGCGAAGCAGCACAACCTTTAGAGGAATAATCCCTAGCCGGAAGCATGCTACACAGAAAATTCACGCCGGATTTAGTATTCGGCTCACGGACAATTACAGTCCGAGGAGCTCACATTTCAAGTGGCCCCGTTCAACATGGATATCATGCTTTATTAGGACGAGAGACATTCACAATTTTTCAAGCTATACCCCATTACGGGTACATGAAGCTTAAAATGTTCGGACCTAACGGAATCATCACTCTCGCTAGTGATCCGAACATAGCACTCCGCTACCGAAAACAAAACAGCTGCACTAGCCCTCGAGGCACTATCCAAGCCTTAGCGTCGAGGAACTCACCGCGATGCGCTCCACGGTGAACAGGGACGATGTGATACTTGATAAAACATCCAAGTCCACCTCTTTTAAACCAGCGGATTTAAATAGTCAAATTCCACCCACCCAACGGACCTCGCAAAGACGGCCTCCATTGGGGCACAATTAAACCCCGATGTAGACGCCAAGACCACGAGAATTTCTACAAGAAAAGCGGGATATCTTTGCCCGGTACCCTTCAGATATGCCAGAATCCCACGCCACCGGCCGAGCACAGCCTAAATATCCTAAAAGGATTCAAGCTACCAAGGTGCTCTTGGCGCTTTTCCGAACCCAAGTGACAGGCCATGGGAGAGGAGCTAGCCAAACTTTTGGAAGCCAGATTTATCAGAGATATTAAACATCCGGACTGGCTAGCAAACCTGGTGATGGTACCAAACAAGGATAAATCCTGGCGCCTATGTGTTGATTTCAAAGACCTTAATAAGGCTTGCCCAAAGGATCCCTTCCCCCTCCCTCGAATTGATCAAATCATTGACGCTACAGCAGGACACGACTCATTGTGCTTCCTCGACGCATACTCCAGCTACCACCAAATCAAGATGGCGGAGCCAGACCAAGCTGCAACAGCATTCATCACTCCATACGGCCCGTTCTGCTTCAACACAATGCCCTTTGGACTCAAAAACGCCAGCGCAACATATCAGCGCATGATTCAGACATGTCTGGCAAACTAGATCGGCAAAATGGTGGAAGCATATGTAGATGACGTGGTCGTCAAAACCAAGCACGTCGAAACTCTAGTAGACGACTTGAGGCTCACATTCGACAATCTTCGAAAATATGACATCAAGCTCAATCCGAAAATGCGTCTTGGCGTTCCACCGAAAGCTCCCCGGGCTTCATTGTGTCCGGTAGAGGAATTGAAGCAAACCCAGCCAAGATCCGAGCTCTGTCACAATTGGATATTCCAAAAGACCTCAAACAAATACAAAAATTGACGGGATGTGTAGCGGCTCTAAGCCGCTTTATTTCCCGATTGGGGGAAAAGGCGTTACCCCTTTACCGCCTCCTCCGCCGCACTGAACACTTCGAGTGGACGGATGCCACCACGGCCGGACTCGGAAATAAAGGCCATTTTGGCAACAAATCCGGTCCTGGCCGCGCCTAACGTGGGTGAACCAATGCTATTATATATCACCGCAACACATCAAGTCGTCAGCGCGGTGCTCGTTGTCGAACGAGAAACGGACGGACACCGGTTCCCTGTTCAAAAACCGGTTTATTATGTGTCCACTGTCCTAACCCCATGCAAGTCCCAGTACCCACACTATCAAAAGATAGCATACGCGGTGTTCATGGCATCCCGAAAGCTGCGACACTACTTTCAAGAGTGTTCGATAACGGTAGCCTCCGAAGTACCTCTTAACGATATTATAAACAACCGTGACGCGACGGGCCGGATTGCTAAATGGGCCATAGAGCTCCTTCCATTCGACATAACTTATAAGCCACGACGAGCTATTAAGTCGCAGGTTTTGGCCGACTTCGTGGCCGAATGGACTGAAGCCGAACTCCTAAAGAGTACAGCAGATACTCCAATTGGATCATGCACTTTGACGGCTCCAATATGTTGACCGCCTAGGGCTGGCGTCGTCTCGACGTCCCCAACCGGGACACAGTCCAATACGTCCTTCAGATAATGTATACGACTCCAACAACGCAGCCGAATACGAGGCCCTTCTGCACGGCCTCCGGATGGCAGTCTCCATGGGCATTCAACGCCTAGAGGTGCGCGGGGATTCGAACCTCGCCATATCTCAAATAAATGGGGACTTTGATGCCAAAGATCCAAAAATGGCAGCATACCGCAATGCGGTCCTAAAAATGTCAGCGCGGTTCGAAGGGCTCGAATATCATCATATAGCCCGGGATAACAACCAGGCGGCGGATATATTGGCACGCATCGGTGCAAAACGCGATGCCATCCCACCCAATATCTTTCTGTAACGGTTGTTCAAGCCATCCGTACTATGGGAAGGGGAGTCTGGCAATATCAATCCGGACCTAACCGCACTGCCTAACGCCAAACACTCTGACACAACCGGAGGCTCTGCCCCCGAGATAACACCCTCTGCTCACGAAATAATGGCGGTTATCGCCCCGTGGACGGAACCATTCCTAGCCTACTTTACTAGGCAGGAACTCCCCGAAGACCAAAATGAGGCTCGCTGCATAGTACGGCGCTCTAAAGCCTATAAGGTCCATGAGGGAGAGCTTTATAAGAAAAGCACTACCGGAGTCCTTCAAAGGTGTATCTCCGAAGAGGAAGGGCGAAACCTCCTGGCTGAAATTCATGCCGGACTGGGTGGGCACCACGCCGCAGCAGCCCAGCCCTTGTAGGCAAGGCCTTCCGTGACAGGATTTTATTGGCCGACGGCCCGGGCAGATGCGCAGGACTTAGTCCAACGATGCGTCGGTTGCCAGCCTTTTTGCTAACCAAAGCCACATGCCACCCACCGCCTCTTAAAACTATACCCATCACCTGGCCGTCATGTCCTGGGGCTTGACATGGTTGGACCCCTCATGGGAGGAACCCACAAGCAAAAATATCTATTGGTCATGGTGGATAAATTCACCAAATGGATAGAGGCCAAGCCTGTTAAAACGGTCGAATCCGGACCGGTGATAGACTTCATATGAGGGTAGTTCACCGTTACGGTGTCCCCCACAGTATCATCACTGATAATGGCACCAATTTCACGGCCGATGAGGTCAAATCATGGTGCAAAAACATGGGCATCAAGCTCGATTATGCCTCAGTCTATCACACTCAAACCAACGGCCAAGTCGAATGGGCAAATGGTCTAATCATGAGCGGCATTAAACCCAGACTAGTGCGGTCCCTCAAGGAATCTAACACGCACTAGGTTGAGGAGCTCGACCAGACTGGGGGCTGCGGACCACGCCGAATCGTACTACCGGATACACACCATTCTTCATGGTGTACGGCGCAGAGGCAGTCTTGCCCTGCGACATAATACATGACTCACCTCGCGTGCGCATGTATGAAGAAAGAGAAGCCGAGCTTGATCGGCAGGACAGTTTGGACGCATTGGAGGAGGAGCGCTACGTGGATAATGCTCGTTCCGCATTCTATCAACAGCAGGCTCGAAGATATCAAAGCAGGGAAGTACATGCCAAAGCTTATAACATTGGCGAACTAGTTCTACGCCTGCCGGACAAGAAAAAGGACAAACTCAAGCCCAAATGGGAAGGTCCCTTCATCATCGACCAGGTCCTGACCGGCGGAGCATACCATCTGCGAAACGCATCGGATAACCGACTCGAGCCGAAACCATGGAACGCAGCCCGTCTTCGAAGATTCTACGCCAAAGTGCCGGACTCCAAGTTCGTCTCCTTCCTCCGTCCACATTTTTTATTTTTTGATGTCTTTTATTTCTCTCCTTCCTCCTTCTTCTTCTTGAAGCATTTAGAGGCTCGCTTGCGCTTTTTCCGCACACACTGGAAGCGCTGTCCGCGCTCATTATACCTGGGGGCTTCTTTAACAGAAGATTATTTATACAGGCTTCATGCCCAACACACGCGTTAAACTTCCGCATGTACCTTTTATTCACCATTATACCTGGGTTGCCTGGCTCCTGTGCTTACCCCTACGTTCCCGATTGTTCGGCTAGGTGGTAAAGGGAGCACCTCTGCGATTGTTACTGCCGGGTCAGCCGGATGTGTACCTCAGACTGGGTGAAGCCGAAAGCTAGCGTTCTTAAGGGAATATTCGGTCGGTGAACAGAAAGATGATTTTTAACTATTTACCCATCTGCCCCCAGATGATTTTCTGCTTTCATAGCAGCTTTGACATGCACTTTAGGGCATGCATCCCAAATAAAGGAACCCTTAACGGAACTATTCTCCTGGAAGATGTTTCTTACTACCCATGTAATATAACATAACTAGTTGGGCACTTGTCTCGACATAACAATAATGACCCCTACGCCTGGGTCTCCATGCATACCCGGTTTTTATATAACCACGAAGGTATTCGGACACACCTGCACTATTGGGTCCCGAGGTCGGGCTTAAAAGGTCCGCTATGACAAACGATCTACAATCCGGCTAGAAGACATTTTTCTTCATGTCATATTTTTACATAGTCAATTCGACTCATTGTATTCCTCCTCAATGCCATCTAATAGGCTATCTAATTTACAATCTTGCTGGGAATACTTGGCGGCCAATTCTACTTGGTCAGACACTAAGCTTACAGGATCTCCATCCCATCAGACCCCACAGTCCGACCTCGCCATGTTGTTTGGGTCAGCCTTCGTACCGCTGCCTTCACCATGGCTCAGCCTCCTCGGCGCCTTTGACGGCAGGCCGATATCTTCCATAGACTAAGCGCCGCCATGCTCCTTGAAGCTGATCTGACAGCTCACCAATGCTTTCGGGCAGGGAGATATATGGCCACACGGCCTGGCCGATGCCTTTCATCACCGCCGGACTTGCTCGTTAGTACCGACGCATAATTCGGGAAGAAGATCACCCGAAGAATTGGGCATCTCCTCTTCAGGACGACCTGTGAGCAAACCTACATAAATGTTTATGGTAGTCGCCTTCCTCGCCAAACTCTTTCAAAGTTCGCTCAAGCACTTACTGAAAATGCCGCGACGAAGCCGCCGATTCTCCTTTACGGAGTCGCATAACCGGGCACGAACATCTTTTAGTTCCTCACCCAACTTGGTGTTGGCATCCTGGAGGTTATTTTTTTCCGCCGCACCTCGTAAGCACGCTCTCGCCGGCCTTTAGCTGGCGCAAGAGCTGTTGCTTGTCCGGATCCAGTCCGGCGCCATCTGCAATGTTTTTGTCCGATTTATACACCCGCCGCACTTCATAAACTATTTATCTTTTAAAGTGTATATTACCAATGGGGGTCTCTGCGGCTCCCCCTGTAGCGGCTAGTGCGGCCTCAAGATGGGCCTTGCACTCTTCAAGCTCCTGGGACAATCGGGTATTCTTCTCTCAGAAGACCTCAGATAATAACAAATGATCCTTAAATCAGTTATTCTAACTATTTTAAGTCTCGAGGGCTACCGGCATATATAATCACAAATTTCCTTACCCGTATGTCCTTCACATACCGCTCGCGTGGCTCGCTAGACCATCTTGAGCGGCGCTGAGGTGCGCATCTCCCGAATCGAAGGCATTCAAGGCCTCTGGGAGAAACATGCGCCACGAAGAATCTGTCCCAAAGCGCTACCGTGATTCAAGGCGCTCTCCACCTCGGAGTTGGTGGCGGACAACCTGTCGGCATCCTCTCGCCGAAGGAGCATCCGACGACGTCTCGTGCTCGCTTCAGCCTTCGGACCCGGCTTTGGAGCCGACCGGTGAAGGTTCGATTGGCAACCTCTCCGGACTCGGGCCGGCGCTTTTTCCGAAAAGAGCACCAGCGTCAGACGCCTTCCAGGAATCAATCACGGGAGTATGGTGACACGCCATACCGTTGCGGTGGAGTTTCGATCCGGACCGCACTTCTTTTTAGGGGCCGCGTCGCCTTTGTTGGCCAGCCGCGGGCTCGGCTTCCTGCATCGAAGGTACCCCCTGCGAAGCACCATTGGTATACGGTGATTAAAAATACGCATGGATGAGTCATTATCAGGGTTTTGGGATCTCGGTCTCATTTACCTGTGAGGCTGGAAGTATTCTGGGGTAATCAGCCGTAACGGCAACCAAAGCATTGTCGATGCTAAGTTGGTGGAATACCCCGTCGATCAACTCCGCCTTTATATCCGGATCCTCTTCGGAGGTCGGATCGAGGGACTGTTCCGGATCCTCAGGTTGTGGGGGCGGGCTGTGTATCTTCTCCATAGTCCGGCGCAGTTCCTGCGCAGAAACCATGAAATGAGATATTTAACCATGGGAACATGGATCAGACAGGTCACAAAGATGTTTGCTTACCCAGCTTCGAGGATTATTCGAAGAAAACTCCTTCAGTGGATTGACATGGAGGAAATCCTCCTCCTCTCCTTTATACATGGCAGACAAGATCTTCACCAGTTCGGTGACCGATCCTGGCCCTTTGCAGCCATGGCGGGTGGCATCGTCCTCCCCATTGAAGTCCCACATGGGGTGGCCCCTGTATTGGAGCGGCTGCACTCCCCTCATAATGCAGATTGTCATGACTCCTGTCATGGTCAATCCGGCATGAGCCAGTAGCCTTATTCGGCTCATCAAATAAAGGGCAAACCGGTCATCTTCTCTCCGGGGGCTCCGAGGGCGCCAGCTTAGGCGCTTCTTCAGAGGAGCATTGCTGAACTCCAGAAGGCCGATCCGAACAGGATCCGGCAGCAGGACGTCCTCCATGTAAAACCATTCCGAAGGCCAGTCTTCGGACACCTTCTTTGGGGTTCCGGATAGGTATCCGGTCCTGGCGATGCGCCATAGCTCGGCTCCGCCCACTTGATATATTGACCCCTCATGGGAACGGGGTACTAGGCAGAATATTCTCTTCCACAGCCCGAAATGAGCCTCCACGCCCAAGAACAGTTTGCAAAGGGCCACGAAGCCCGCGATGTGCAGTGATGGAGGCAGGAGTAAGATGGTGCAACTGAGGTCAGAGAACTCTGTGAGCCCCGAGAAACCGATGGATTGGAAATCCGAGTCCTCTTACTAAATAAGAGATGAAGCATACCCGCTCTCCTTTAGAGGGATCGGGACGCCTCCGCTTGCTTTCCGCCTTGTAGGTGGCAAGTCCGGCTCGAACTGGGACCATGAAGGCCGGGGAGAAATCCCTTGGCTTGGAGTATAACTAGCTCGCTATGCGGACCTGAGCATCTCTCCCAATTTCTGGCTGGGGCTGGGAGCGCGAGAGGAGGAGCCGCGTCGACCGTCCATGATGGAATGGGCTTTGGTCGAGGCGCCCGATGAAAGCTTCGCAAAGGGGGGTGGTGTGACTCAGATCTAGATCCTTGCCCTTTTATAGGCGGCTCATTTATGCTGCTAGGGGGTAATTGTAAAAATACCCTGGCTTTTTGCATTCATTCAAACACGTGGAAGATAGCCATTATTGGGCGCAGAAGCCGAGGAGCGCAGCATTTATCAGAAGCCGGACACTATTCAACAAGTATATGGAATTTGGAGAAGAACCCGCCGCAATGTCAAGACAATCAACGCCACGACTCATCGTCATTGAAGCCTGGTTCGGGGCTACCGAGGAGTCCCGGACTAGGGGTGTCCGGATAGCCGGACTATCGCCACGACCGGACTCCAAGACTATGAAGATACAAGATTGAAGACTTCGCCCTGCGTCCGGATGGGACTTTCCTTGGCGTGGAAGGCAAGCTTGGCGATACGGATATGTAGATCTCCTACCATTGTAACCGACTCTGTGTAACCCTAACCTATCCGATGTCTATATAAACAGGAGGGTTTTAGTCCGTAGGACAAACAACAACAATCATACCATATGCTAGCTTCTAGGGTTTAGCCTCCTTGATCTCGTGGTAGATCTACTCTTGTACTACCCATATCATCAATATTAATCAAGCAGGAGTAGGGTATTACCTCCATCGAGAGGGCCCGAACCTGGGTAAAAACATCGTGTCCCTTGTCTCCTGTTACCATCCGCCTAGACGCACAGTTCGGGACCCCCTACCCGAGATCCGCCGGTTTTGACACCGACAGACACCCTTGAGCACATTGTTGAAGCATTCCACCATGTTACTTGTCATGTCTCCGTATTGGAAACCTCCTTCGTCGTAAGCACGTGGCCACTTATGCTTCTCCGGAAAATGCCTTGTCAAGAATTCTCTCCCTCATTTGTTCTTCTCTAACGCCTTGAATAGCTTATCATAGCAGCTTTGGAATGTGTCGGTGTTGAATGCCACACAAACATGGGTAAGATCTTTACAAAACTCCTTACTCTTGCATGCACGGTAAAAGTTTGCCACAAAATGCCTCATGCACCAACGGTGTTGGAGCTTCGGATAGCCTGGAATGTCAACTTCTATTGCTTTGAGAATCCCATGATGGCGATCCGATATGATGCACACCTCTCTTTTGGGGCCAATCACCTTCGTCCTCACATGATCCATAAACCACTCCCAATTATCATCGTTCTCAGAAGGCACCAATGCAAATGCCACCGGCAACACATTGTCATTGGATGAGTGAGCCATTGCTACCATCAACATGCCCTTGTATTTTCCGGTCAAGAACGTGCCATCAATTGACAAGACGGGGCGGTAATGCCTAAATGCATCGATGCATTGCCCAAAGCTCCAAAAAGCTCGATGAAACACTCCCTCGATTGACTCGACCCTATGGCGCATGCCCGTGTTCCGATGAGCAATGGCTTCCAACATTCTCGGAAGAATGTTGTACGCGGCGACATAATCACCATGCAACATCTTTATAGCATTTTCCTTGGCCATCCACGCCTTTCCATACTTGAACGGGTAGCCAAATCGTTCGAAGACCGAACTCATGAGGAACTTCACCTTCACGGTTGGGTCATGGGATATGTCATTCAACAATTGTAGCCTAGATACTCGGACGTGAGCTGGAGGTGTCCCTTGCTTCGGTCCGCTTTCTCCGGCGGTATGCACTCGTGGGTGGCCACACAACTTTTGATGACCCACAAGTATAGGGGATCTATCGTAGTCCTTTCGATAAGTAAGAGTGTCGAACCCAACGAGGAGCAGAAGGAAATGGTAAGCGGTTTTCAGCAAGGTATTCTCTGCAAGCACTGAAATAATAGTTAACAAATAGTTTTGTGACAAGATAATTGTACCGAGCAACAAGTAACAAAAGTAAATAAAGTGCAGCAAGATGGCCCAATCCTTTTTGTAGCAAAGGACAAGCCTGGACAAACTCTTATATAGAGAAAAGCGCTCCCGAGGACACATGGTGTCGGGGATATACCCCGCGGCATAAATCGGGCGGAAGTATAACCCGACCGGACTTGGCGGTTTACTTGAGACCCGGCTAAGACTTGACGATTCATTGGCGACCCGACGGTTTACGGTTCATTGGTAATCCGACAGGTGGGTCAGAGGAGCGACAAGACCCGGTGGCCCAACTGGCGGTTCATGAAGGCCGGTTCATACTATGGTGGGACAGTTTAAGAGGAAAGGCATGACGAATATTTACCTTACAAGGAATTAAGACCAGGACTTGTATCCGGTTTCTATTAGAGATAGACTAGTCCTAATCCTAATAGGACTCCACATGTAACCCGCCCCTTCAACATATATAAGGAGGGGCAGGGCTCCCCAAAGAGGGGCAAGCGACAGGCAAGAAGAAACAATCTCTAGGACTAGACACAACTAGAGGAGAGCCAGTTTACGGCGACTCCCCCATGAGCATAATGAGACCTAGCCTCAAACAACATGTAGGGTTTTTACCGGATGATGTTTCCCGGGGCTCGTAGCTGTCTAAACCCTTGTCTTGTGTTGCATCTCTCGATTCCGCTCAACCCCTCTCAAGCTACCACATAGATGCGTTGGCCTCACGACCAAGTCCCGACACTAAGGACATCTGCCGTGACAAAACCACGACAGTTGGCGCCCACCGTGGGGCCTGCGCATGGTGGTGTTGAGTTATTGGAGGGATTTCTTCACAGATCGAGAGGTTCGCAAAATTTTCGGATGAAGAAGAATCAGTTGGAAGGATCTGCCTCAACTCCCGAGAGGATTGAATCATTACTGCTGCTACACTCATGAAATTTATGGTCAAGTGCTGATAGTTGCACGATTTACAGGATCTGATGGATTTTTTGGAATAGTACTATGTACTATTTCTAGTACGTGAGTTCTAAAGAGAGCAAGTTTTGACTAAATCAACTCCAATGCATCACGTGAAGACTCAAGAAGCATCAAGGAGAGATTTCAAAATAACAATATGATACAAGCCGGGATCGAGCTTGATCCGGACTCGGACTCGCCGGCTGCGTGCCCGTCTCCTGAGTTGTACTCCTTGTGATCACGTGGAAGCTAGAGGGACACTTTTCCATCTTCAATTGTTATGCCCTGTGGTGCTGTTCCAGCAAGTTTCTGCATAAAGTGTACTTTTTGGAGAAGGCTGGGATACCCGGCGCCCTTGAGTCGCCACTTTGTCATAGCCAACCGCTTTGCTTTCGCTTCAAGGCGTCCGCTAAGTCATCGTCACCAGTGCTTGCCGATGCCGATGAGAGCCGCGGCCTTGATCCGCTGATAGCCGCCGCCAACCGCTCCTCGCCGGCTTCAACTCCGCTTCAAGCCGCCCGCCGCTGCTCCGGTCCGGTTTACAACGCGGAGGGTACTATGCATTGTCTAGCGCCAGCATCCGGGTTCATCCAGCAAAAAATACCAGGTGTTATTTTTCTTATGTATTTTCTAAGTACATGTTAATTCATCCGACAACAATTACTCTGGCCTGTAATATTTTTATGCAGGAAGGCTATTAAAAAAAGGGGGTGGTATTATACCACAGAGGCATGTTCGGCTGTGCCGTGCAGCTTCACGGACACGCGTATCACTGTCCGGTTTATATCAACGCTGCCGCCAACTTGCCTCGGCTACCTTACAACGCCACGGACGACTTCGCCTGCCTCGCCGCCTCTGGTTCACGCGTCCGCACCGGTTTATAACGCGGAGGACAACTGGCTCGTCTGTGCCGTCTTATAAGGCCGCGACCGACTCATCACTCCGAAGCCGCTTCTGATGCTGCGGTGGTTTTACTGTCCGCCCAAACATCAGGTGGTATTCATCTATATTTATGTATTAAACATTTACTGTTTTTTGTCAGAGAACAATTACTCTGTCCTGTAATATTTTTACACAGGACAATTTTTATGCCATTCACGGGCACGCGTATCGCGGTCTGGGTTACATCAACGCGCCGGCCTACTCGCCCATCCGCACCACCTTACAACACCACGGACGATTCGCCCGTCCGCCCTGGACACCAGTTCATGCGTCCGCGCTGGTTTACAACGCAGAGGACAACTTGCTCGTCCGCACCGGTTTACAACGCCGCAGCCAGTTCATCTATCTGCTCGCATGGCCGACTTGCCCGTGATTGATTTCATCTTCAATGTGGTGATCTTCAACTCCGCGGTGGATATTTTCTGGCTAACATATCAGGTGAATTCTATCTAAGTCTATTTTTGACACATATTATTTTTGTCAAGGAACAATTACGTTGGTTTGTGTATTTTTATATACTGGACAATCATTCACTTTATACCATGGGTATGGAGCACGTGATGGCAATATTCCGCCCGACGATAGTCTGTAACATATTACCCGATGAATGGACGCGCACAAGCCGCCACCCGTACGGCCCGGT
Source organism: Aegilops bicornis (assembly GCA_021605145.1). Lineage (NCBI taxonomy): Eukaryota > Viridiplantae > Streptophyta > Magnoliopsida > Poales > Poaceae > Aegilops > Aegilops bicornis. Next base: position 83,246,629 of record CM038670.1, read on the forward strand.
CTACTTCAACTAGTCGGGACTGTGCCTGTGATTAACTCACGCATCCGCACCGGCTTACAATGCCATGGACGACTCACCCGTCCACTCTCGCGGCCGGTTCATGCATCCGCGCCAGTTTACAATGAGGAGGACAATTTGCTGTCCGCACCGGCATACAACGCCGTGACCGACTCATTTATTTATATCACCTCTGATGCTGCGGTCGTCCTTGTCGTCCGTCTCCCGCGGCCTGGTCTACATCAGCATACCGGGCCGCACCTGTCTGCATGAGCTGTTTATTGGGTATGAGCAACTCACAGCTTGGGTAGCCCGGTTTTCTTTCAGATTGGAGGCAAATTATCATCAGCCGCCGTTTTCACTGGATGGCTCAATGGGCAAGCGCACAAGTCACCGCCACTACAATTTTTGGTTAACTTCAAATCGCCAGTTGGAAGGAACCATTGGCCGAGTTGTTGACACGGCTCGTACAGGATCATTTATAACCCGCCGCAGTCACCTCAACTTTCTGTGGATTCACATCGCGTTATCAACATCAATGATATACACCTTCTGCTATGGTCAAACACGGAGATCTCAAACCAACTCCTCGAATCACCCTGAGACTCGGGGGCTACAATGATATGACTCAACAAATATTGCCGGCTTTCAGTGAAGTCAAGAACCCCAGGACGATTAGAGGGAAAGATAACCCAGTCCCGGAGGCTACTACCATATTGATGAAAATTTGAGGACCGTCTCTGGTTCAAAATAAAGAATGCCGGTCTAAAATCCGGTTCAAGGGAAATCTGTTCTCCCACAAGGCTCTGAAGCTCTCAAATCCGGTTTAAGAATGTCCGGTTCAAAAAGGATTAACTTCTCGCAAGTTCGAGTTTAAAGGTCGTCAGAAAAATTTCCGGCTGAAAATGAAGATTCCGGTTTAAAATCCGGTTCAAGGGAAAGATGTCTCCCACAAAGCTTTGAAGCTCTCAGTATCCGGTTCAAAATCCCGGTTCAAGAAGAATTTATCTCTTGCAAAAAGTTAAAGGTTGCCAAAGAGGACCTGCTGCCATGATGCGCAGTTCAAACATGGGTATCCTACCTTATTGGCTTATCATATTGTTGATCATGTGGGGGCTTCTGTTATAAAGCGGCGTCCTGTTTGCTCATTGATCCGGCTTATAAAGTCATAAATAAAGAATCACTTGGGGGCTTGGTCGTATCCGAACAATAGCAACACCTCTTGATCGGCTCTATGCCACAACATCACTTGGGGGCTTGGTCGTATCCGAACCATAGCTACACCTCTTGATCGGCAAAATTCCACATAGTCACTTGGGGGCGTGGTCATATCCGAACCATAGCTACACCTCTTGATCGGCGCAATGCCACAGCATCACTTGGGGGCTTGGTCGTATCCGAACCATAGCTACACCTCTTGATCGGCGCAATGCCACATCATCACTTGGGGGCTTGGTCGTATCCGAACCATAGCTACACCTCTTGATTGGCGTAATGCCACAACGTCACTTGGGGGCTTGGTCGTATCCGAACCATAGTCACACCTCTTGATCGACTGAAAGCCTCGACTACAACGGTTTTTATCTGCCTTTTGCTAAGTTTTTCTTTCATTTGATAAGATTTGTGATGTTTTTAAACCGGTGTTCATCAACCCGGCTTGACTTTCAACTACAAGTTGTCAGTATATGATCAGTTATAATCCAGAGACTACCAGCCCGGTCTGGTTTCGACTATAAGTCGCCAGAATTGAATATGGATAAACCGGTGTTTATCACAACACGGTACGGTTTTATCATAAACCGGCACAATATGGAAGGAGTTATCAATACTCATGATTAGGGTTATCACCCTTACTACAAAACGTTGGAACGATGTAATTCAATGTCACAGGTTGAATAAAGCATGATTATAAATCACCGGTGTTTAATAAACCAGCCTGGCTTTAAGACGATAAGTCACCAGTATATGATGAGAAATTATCCGGTGTTTGTTAACCCGGCCTGGCTTTGGACTATAAGTCGCCAGTATATATTTGGATTGCGCCATTGGAATCATGTGCTTATAAATCATTGGGTTATTTTATTCAAATAGCCAAACTTGGCTGAATTTTCATTATGATATTGAATGAATAAGGTTTTTCATACCGGATTATATTATCTTGAATAGCCAACATGGCTGGATTTTTATTATGGTTATTAATAACCGATATTATTGAGGTTTTCAAAGTCGCTTTAGCACAATGGCTATTATTTTATCAAAGGATATGATTTATTCTACAATGGAAGGAACAATCCCGAGTCGCTGCAGGTTTACGACCCGGCACTTGGGGGCTACATTATTCAATTTGAGATTACATGCAAGTCTCATGTCGCTGCAAGCATGCACCATGACACTTGGGGGCTAATGCAAAGTCATTTTTATTAGTCTTATTGAAGACCCGACTCATCACATCATAATGAGCCGGCCCTTGGGGGCTACCAATTGCTCCTGTCAACAATTCAAGGTACACAAGTTTTCATCTATTATTGAAGGATCCACTGCTCAGTTGGTAAAGCACAAAGCTCTCAACCTTGTGGACGTGGGTTCAAGCCCCATGATGGGAGTTACATAATATAATGTTTGAAGTATATATAAAGTCCTAGCTCAATATTATCTTACTGAGCCAGCCCTTGGGGGCTACACGTTGTTGTTAAAGTCTACATGATCATATTTTTGAAGTCCCTGCTCATTATTGGCATAATGACCCGGCCATTGGGGGCTACACTGGTTGAAGTTTTTATGAGCATCAGGAAATTACAAGTCTCAAAGTTGCCGCAAGCATGACAACCCGCACTTGGGGGCTACATATGTGGAATACTCAGTTCTGACTAGTGATTGAGATGAACAACCTGGATTTCTTCAAGATTGTGACATTCATATTGAAGCAAATCTTAAGTTGTTACTACGTTACCTTCTTAAGATTTGAGGGCTACAAGTGATTGGCATATTTTCAAAAGATGATGTTAACAAACAGTTATGATCCGGTGCCATCAATATTTGTAAACCGGTAAAGTTCTACATTCTTAAACCGGCGAAGTTCTACATTCTTAAACCGGCTGAAGATCAGATGAGTATTTCAAAGACCAATATTTTTGTTAAGCATTGGGAGCTGAGTCAAAGAAGTTATTCTTCACAATATTTCACTGTGACAAACCAATGTTAGCAAATTGATTATGAAGCTGGCCTATTGACCCAGATTTTCTAGAAGGAAATGACAAGGATTTAAAGATGCTCAGGATCAGTTTAACATGGATAAATCCAAATTAAACTAGGGGCTAATGTCGGGGATATACCCCGCGGCGTAAACCGGCTGGAAGTATAACCCGGCCAGACTTGGCAGTTTACTTGAGACCCGGCTAAGACTTGACGATTCACTGGCGACCAGGCAGTTTACGGTTCATTGGTAATCCGGCAGGCGGGTCAGAGGAGCGACAAGACCCGGTGGCCCAACTGGCGGTTCATGAAGGCCGGTTCATACTATGGTGGGCCGGTTTAAAAGGAAAGGCATGACGAATATTTACCTTAGACAGAATTAAGACCAGGACTTGTATCCGGTTTGTATTAGAGATAGACTAGTCCTAATCCTAATAGGACTCCACATGTAACCTGCCCCTTCAACATATATAAGGAGGGGCAGGGCTCCCCAAAGAGGGGCAAGCGACAGGCAAGAAGAAACAATCTCTAGGACTAGACACAACTAGAGGAGAGCAGGTTTACAGCGACTCCCCCATGAGCATAATGAGACCTAGCCTCAAACAACATGTAGGGTTTTTACCGGATGATGTTTCCCGGGGCCCGAAGCTGTCTAAACCCTTGTCTTGTGTTGCGTCTCTCGATTCCGCTCAACCCCTCTCAAGCTACCACATAGATGCGTTGGCCTCACGACCAAGTCCCGACACTAAGGACATCTGCCGTGACAAAACCACGACAGTTGGCGCCCACCGTGGGGCCTGTGCATGGTGGTGTTGAGTTATTGGAGGGATTTCTTCACAGATCGAGAGGTTCGCAAAATTTTCGGATGAAGAAGAATCAGTTGGAAGGATCTGCCTCAACTCCCGAGAGGATTGAATCATTACTGCTGCTACACTCATGAAATTTATGGTCAAGTGCTGATAGTTGCACGATTTACAGGATCTGATGGATTTTTGAATAGTACTATGTACTATTTCTAGTACGTGAGTTCTAAAGAGAGCAAGTTTTGACTAAATCAACTCCAATGCATCACGTGAAGACTCAAGAAGCATCAAGGAGAGATTTCAAAATAACAATATGATACAAGCCGGGATCGAGCTTGATCCGGACTCGGACTCGCCGGCTGCGCGCCCGTCTCCTGAGTTGTACTCCTTGTGATCACGTGGAAGCTAGAGGGACACTTTTCCATCTTCAATTGTTGTGCCCTGTGGTTTACGGCGACTCCCCCATGAGCATAATGAGACCTAGCCTCAAACAGCATGTAGGGTTGTTACCGGTTGATGTTTCCCGGGGCTCGAAACTATCTAAACCCTTGTCTTGTGTTGCGTCTCTCGATTCCGCTCAACCCCTCTCAAGCTACCACATAGATGCGTTGGCCTCACGACTAAGTCCTGACACTAAGGACATCTGCTGTGACAAAACCACGACACATGGGAATTATCGGCAAGCTAGTTTTCATCATGTTCATATGATTCGCGTTCGGTACTTTGATAATTTGATATGTAGGTGGATCGGTGCCTGGGTGCTATTCTTACTTGAACAAACATCCCACTTATGATTAACCTCTATTGCAAGTGTCCGCAACTACAACAAAAGTATTAAGGTAAACCTAACCATAGCATGAAACATATGGATCCAAATCAGCCCCTCATGGCAACGCATAAACTAGGGTTTAATCTTATGTCACTCTAGCAACCCATCATCTACTTATTACTTCCCAATGCCTTCCTATAGGCCCAAATAATGGTGAAGCGTTATGTAGTCGATCTTCACATAACACCACAAGAGGATAGACAACATACATCACATCAAAATATCGAACGAATACCAAATTCACATGACTACTAATAGCAAGACTTCTCCCATCTCCTCGGGAACAAACGTAACTACTCTCAAAGCATATTCATGTTCATAATCAGAGGGGTATTAATATGCATATAGCATCTGAACATATGATCTTCCACCAAATAAACCAACTAGCATCAACTACAAGGAGTAATCAACACTACTAGCAACCTACTAGTACCAATCCCGGACTTGGAGACAAGAATTGGAAACAAGAGATGAACTAGGGTTTTGAGAGGAGATGGTGCTGGTGAAGATGTTGATGGAGATTGCCCTCTCCCGATGAGAGGAGCGTAGGTGATGACGATGGCGATGATTTCCCCCTCTCGGAGGGAAGTGTCCCCGGCAGAACAGCTCTGCCGGAGCCCTAGATTGGTTCCGCCAAGGTTCCGCCTCGTGGCGGCAGAGTCTCGTCCCGAAAGGTTGCTTATTATTTTTTCCTGGATGAAAGACTTCATATAGCAGAAGATGGCCACCGGATAGCCAACAGGGGGCCCACGAGGCAGGGGCGCGCCCTGGGGGTAGGGCACGCCCCCACCCTCGTGGGCAGATGGTGGCCCCCCTGACGTATTTCTTCCGCTCAATATTTTTTATTATTTCCAAAAATAACTTTCATGGAGTTTCAGGACTTTTGGAGTTGTGCAGAATAGGTCTCTATTATTTGCTCCTTTTCCAAATTTCAGATTCCGCCGCATTCTCCGTCCTTATGTAAACCTTGTAAAATAAGAGAGAATAGGCATAAGTATTGTGACATAATGCATAATAACAGCCCATAATGCAATAAATATCGATATAAAAGCATGATGCAAAATGGACGTATCACTCTTCAACTCCCATTGCCCGGTTTCCTTGATCTTTCTTCCACGGACCTTCCATGGGCAACCTTCTTTGTCACATTTGATGGTGTAGCGCAATGTTTTGTTGGAATGACGAACAACGAACGGCTTATGGTTCCGAATGGCGTAGTCACTCAACCATATCTTGAACTCTTGCAAACAACCATACTTGATCCCTTTCTTCAAATGAGCATTCTCATCCTCACCCGGTGGCACCGGATCACCCATCCTCGGGCAAGGTGATGGTTCGGCCAAGCCCAACCTCATGCCACCATCAACAACGGCCTTGTCGGCAAGACTAAGATCACGAAACAAAGAGGGCCCTCTTTCCTTGCCATTGACCTTCTTGTAAATTTGATTTTCTTGCGGCGTGAATCCATCCTCATCCAATTGTTTTGGTGTACGCTCATCATCCGACTCATACCTACACATACGGCTGTAAGGGAGGTTACGGTCCATGTCTTGTTGATGCACAATGACATCCAAGTCACCAATGGGATTATAATGAATCTCTTCTTCTTCCTCATACACAACTTCTTGAGCAATAGCATCTCCATCAACATGAGTAATGGCATCTTCATCAACATGAACATTTGCATATTCATCAACATGAGCAACGGCCTCATCTCCAACATGATCATCACCTAGAAGAACTATGGATCTAGCATTGATGACATCTTCATTTGGTTGGCTACTTGGTGGTTGGCTAGCCGCATTGTGGCCATACACCACGACAACATCATGTATTGGGGAGGACACATTCCGGTTCAAGTCGAGTAGTGGCCGAGGAACTTCAACCTTTGTGGCAAATAACTCAAGTGACTTGTCTTGTGATCCCTCAACTTTCTCCTTATACACATACCAATGCAATTGAGAGGTGATGCGCATACTCTTTAATCGGGATTTTACTCCCACTCCCACATCATATCGCCCAATAAGCTTCACACCATAACTTGGGTTAATCCAATTGAGGACGTTTTTCACTTTCACGACAATATCATCATAGCTCGGGCTTGTGTCAAAAACCAAGGCCTCCTCCCCTTCGTTGGCATTTCCATCCATGAAAGCCGCCTTGTCCAAATAATGCACATTCACTAGTTTATCCATCTAAAAAAATGGAACAAAATTGAGTCATCCATGAACCGGCCATTTCATATGGATGAACTATCTAAAATATAAGATTTTGAATCTAACAACTAGTATACCTTAATCATAGCACTAACCCTAACCGTAACCTAACCTAACTAAACCCCTAACCCTAACACTTAAGCTAGCTTGCCACAACAAAGAGTGACACATATTATTTAGGTCAACCATAAATGCACAATAAATGCTAAACTAGAGGAAGAACTAGGGGGTTGCAAAACTAGTTGATTCCAACAAAAATAGATGATTTGAACCAACCAAATGAAGGGGGTGTGGGGGCGTACCTTGGGTGATGCAAATGGCCTCGATCCAAGGGGAAAATCTCAAGCAATGGAGGGGGGTCTAGTGGGTGCTGATACGTCTCTGTCGTATCTACTTTTCCAAACACTTTTGCCCTTGTTTTGGACTCTAACTTGCATGATTTGAATGGAACTAACCCGGACTGACGCTGTTTTTAGCAGACTTTCCATGGTGTTATTTATGTGCGTAAACAAAAGTTCTCGGAATGACCTGAAACTCCACGGAACATCTATTTGGAAAATAAGAAAAATACCGGAAGAAAAATCCACGTCAGGGGGCCCACACCCTGTCCACGAGGGTGGGGACGCGCCTGCCCCCCCTGGGCGCACCCCCCTACCTTGTGGGCCCCCTTATGCTCCACCGACCTCGACTCCAACTCCATATATCCACTTTCGGGGAGAAAAAATCAGAGAGAAGGATTCATCGCATTTTATGATATGGAGCCGCTGCCAAGCCCTAAAACCTCTCGGGAGGGATGATCTGGAGTCCGTTCGGGGCTCCGGAGAGGGGGATTCTTCGACGTCATCATCATCAACCATCCTCCATCACCAATTTCATGATGCTCACCACCGTGCGTGATTAATTCCATCGTAGGCTTGTTGGACGGTGATGGGTTGGATGAGATCTATCATGTAATCGAGTTAGTTTTGTTAGGATTTGATCCCTAGTATCCACTATGTTCTGAGATTGATGTTGCTATGACTTTGCTATGCTTAATGCTTGTCATTAGGGCATGAGTGCCATGATTTCAGATCTTAACCTATTATGTTTTCATGAATATATGTGTGTTCTTGATCCTATCTTGCAAGTCTAAAGTCACCTACTATGTGTTATGATCCGGCAACCCCGAAGTGACAATAATCGGGACCACTCCCGGTGATGACCTTAGTTTGAGGAGTTCATGCATTCACTATGTGTTAATGCTTTGGTCCGGTACTCTATTAAAAGGAGGCCTTAATATCCCTTAGTTTCCGTTAGGACCCGCTTCCACGGAGGGTAGGACAAAAGATGTCATGCAAGTTCTTTTCCATAAGAACGTATGACTATATTCGAATACATGTCTACATTACATTGATGAATTGGAGCTAGTTCTCATGTCACCCTATGTAATGACTGTTACATGATGAACTGCATCCGGCATAATTCTCCATCACCGATCCAATGCCTACGAGCTTTTCACATATTGTTCTTCGCTTATTTACTTTTCCGTTGCTACTGTTACAATCACTACAAAACCCAAAAATATTACTTTTATTACCGTTATCGTTACTTCCATATTACTTTGCTACTAAATACTTTGCTGCAGATACTAAGTTATCCAGGTGTGGTTGAATTGACAACTGAACTGCTAATACTTGAGAATATTCTTTGGCTCCCCTTGTGTCGAATCAATAAATTTGGGTTGAATACTACTCTACCCTCGAAAACTGTTGTGATCCCCTATACTTGTGGGTTATCAAGACTATTTTCTGGCACCGTTGCCGGGGAGCATAGCTCTATTCTTTGAGTCACTTGGGATTTATATCTGCTGGTCACTATGAAGAACTTGAAAGACGAGAAAACAAAAATCTGTCCCTCAACTATGAGGGGAGGTAAGGAACTGCCATCTAGCTCTGCACTTGATTCACCTTCTGTTTTGAGTAAGCTTGCGACACCTGAACCTGCTTCTGCTATTCGTTCTGATATGTCGCATGTTATTGATGATGCCACTTATGCTATGCATGATACTTATGATGAAACTACTTCTATGCTTGATACTACTGTGCCACTTAGTGAATTTCTTGATGAACAACTTGCTAGGGTTAGAGAGAAAGAAATTATTGAAACTGATAATATTGATGAAAGTGATGATGAAGACTCTCCTGTTGTTCCTGAGGGTTATGTTTTTGAAAAAGAAGTTGCTTTAGCAATTTTAGCTCGCAAAGATAGATATGAGCTCAAGAGGTTATTAGCTAAATGGAAGCAGCAATCTCTTAATGCTAGAATGAAACCTGACCCTGCTTTTGCTACTTCACCTATCTCGTATTCTTGATAAGGATTATGAATTCTCTGTTGATCCTGATATAATTACTTTGGTTGAGTCTGATCCTTTTATGGTTATGAATCTGAAACTGTTGTGGCACATCTTACTAAATTAGATGATATAGCCACCCTACTCACTAATGATGAGAAATCTCGCTATCTTTATATCCTTAAAATATTTCCGTTCTCATTAAAGGGTGATGCTAAGATCTGGTTTAATTCTCTTGAACCTGGTTGTGTGCGTAGTCCCCAGGATATGATTTATTACTTCTCTGCTAAATATTTCCCTGCTCATAAGAAATAAGATGCCTTAAGGGATATATATAATTTTGTGCAAATTGAAGAAGAGAGTCTCCCACAAGCTTGTGGGAGGCTTCTCCAATTACTTAATGCTTTGCCTGATCATCTTCTCAAGAAAAAAGAAATACTTGATATCTTTTATAATGGACTAACCGATGCTTCCAGAGATTACCTGGATAGTTGTGCTGGTTCTGCTTTCGTGGAATGAACTCGGATGAAGCTGAAATTCTATTGAATAATATGTTGACAAATGAAAATAATTGGACACTTCCTGAGCCAATTCCTGAGCCTATTCCAAAACCAACTCCGAAGAAGAGAGGTGTTCTATTTCTCAGTCCTGAACATATGCAAGAGGCAAAGAAATCTATGGAAGAAAAAGGTATTAAAGCTGAAGATGTTAAGAATTTACCTCCTATTGAAGAAATACATGGTCTTAATTTACCGCCTATTGAAGAAACATATGATCTTAATCCCTCACCTATTGAAGAAACTCATTGTCTTGATAACCCGACACAGGTAGTAAAGGTAAATTCTCTCTATAGATTTGATGAAGGTGATATTCCTCACTATAAGTCTGCTAGACAATGCTTAGAAGAGTTTGATAATTTTATTGTCAAACAAGAAAACTTCAATGCTTATTTTGGTAGGCAATTGAAATACAATTCCGATACGCTTGAACACTTGAGTGATTATATGTCAAGAGTTAAAGGTGAACTTAAACTCATTACTAAACACGCTTCGATGGTTACCACTCAAGTAGAACAAGTACTTAAAGCTCAAAATGATTTGCTCAATGAATTGAATAGTAAGAAAAATGATTATGCAGTTAGAGTGGCTACTAGAACTGGTAAAATGACTCAGGAACCTTTGTATCCTGAAGGCCACCCTAAGAGAATTGAGCAAGATTCTTAGAGAATTAATATTGATGCACCTAGCTCTTCTAAAAATAAGAAAAAGAAAAATGATAGGACTTTGCATGCTTCTAGTGAACCTATTGCTGAAACACCTGAGAATCCAAACGATATTTCTATTTCTGATGATGAAACACAATCTGGTAATGAACATGAACCTAGCGATAATGTTGATGATGATGTTCATGATGATGCTCAACCTAGTAATGATAATGATGTAGAAATTGAACCTGTTGTTGATCTTGATAACCCACAATCAAAGAATCAACGTTATGATAAGAGAGACTTTGTTGCTAGGAAACATGGTAAAGATAGAGAATCATGGGTTCAGAAACCCATGCCTTTTCCTCCCAAACCATCCAAGAAAAAGGATGATGAGGATTTTGAGCGCTTTGCTAAAATGATTAGACCTATCTTTATGCGTATGCGTTTGACTGATATGCTCAAAATGAATCCTTATGCTAAGTACATGAAAGAAATTGTCACTAATAAAAGAAAGATATCGGAAGCTGAAATTTCCACCATGATTTCTAATTATACTGTTAAGGGTGGAATACCAAAGAAACTTGGAGATCCAAGAGTACCCACTATACCATGCTCCATTAAAAGAAACTATGTTAAAACTGCTTTATGTGATCTTGGAGCTGGTGTTAGTGTTATGCCTCTATCTTTATATCGTAGACTTGATTTTAATAAGTTGACACCTACTGAAATATCTTTGCAAATGGCTGATAAATCAACTGCTATACATGTCGGTATTTATGAGGATGTGCCTGTTGTGGTTGCAAACGTTACTATTTTAACGGACTTTGTTATTCTTAATATTCCCGAGGACGATAGTATGTCTATTATTCTTGGAAGACCTTTTTTGAATACTGCAGGGGCTGTTACTGATTGCAACAAAGGCAATGTCACTTTTCATTTTAATGGTAATGAGCATACGGTACACTTTTCGAGGAAACAACCTTAGGTCCACAGTATCAATTCTATTGGAAAAATTCCATCAATTATTTTTGAAGGTTTTGTATTTCCTCTACCTACTATCAAGAAGAAATATAATATTCTTATTATTGGGGATGTGCATATCCCCGTTGAGGTAACATAGTGTTATTCGAAATTTCTCCGGCTCCATGTTTATTCAGAATGAGTTTGTTAACAAGAATTGATCAACCTTGTTAGTGGATTCCTTTTGATGAGCATGAGATGGATGAAACTAGAAGGCACAACCTTCTGTAACCTCTTTCTACTTTCTGTTATTTAGTTGAAATAAAAGTAAAAATAGCATTTTTCTGTCTGTTTTCTGATTTATCCGTGCAATATAAAAATACCCCGAAAATAAAAGTTCTCCAAATGCCCTGAAAATGGAATATGATTTTTTCTGAAATATTTGAGAATATCTGGAACTGAGAACACAGCAGGGAGTGCAAACACCTGGCCACAAGGGTCCAGGGCGCGCCCCTGCCTCGTGGGCCCATGGTGACTCCCCTCCACTTATTCCTGCACCCACACACTTCTTCTTCCTCCCAAAAAAATCACCATCCAGCTCAATCATGAGTTCTAGCTCATTTTGCTGCGATTTTCGATCTCCTTGCTCAAAGCACCTCTCACAAAAATGCTTGGGGACATTGTTCCTTGGTATGTGACTCCTCCATTGGTCCAATTAGTTTTTGTTCTACTGCTCTATTCATTGCAAATTTGTGCTGCCTAGGTGACCATGTTATTGAGCTTGCATGTCAAATTTGTATGGTTCCAAGTAGTTCTAATGCATGATATAGTCTCTAGGCACTTGTAGGAGTAGTTGCTATCAATTTTGTTGAGCTTGGTTCACTTTTGTTGGAAGTTACTAAAAATTTCAGAAATTTTCAGAAAATAATGAAGATGTTTTTGAGGGGCTCATCGAGCCGGAGCTCGAAGGAAAAGCAAAGTGAAGAGGCACAGAGGCCCAAATATAATTTGCCTCAAGACAAATGGAGGTTCGGCCGTGTGAATGGCCTTCCAATGATTTCTTGAGAGCAGCCGGGATTTATGATGATTTTTATGAATTGGCTGAGAATGCAGGCCTCACCGACTTCCTCCGCGACCAACGCAATCAGTATCTCTTACTCACCAATACTTTTGTGCAAAACTTCTACTATTATCCTAAGGAAACACCTCCTTCAGTAGAGTTTCATTTATACGATGTTGTTAAGAAGATGCCACTAGACGAATTTTGCAAGGTTTGCAAAATATCTTTTGAGGGTAGTTTAGATTAACCACATCGTGAAGATGTGGATGGGTTTATTGACACTATTACTGTAGGGGAGACTAGGAAGGTTTCCGATGCAAGAATCACTAGCATACATTTTTCCTGGTTTACGCTACTTTGCCTTATTTGCTAGTCGTTGCTTAATTGGTCGCGGAAACTGTGGAAACCTTAGTGTTCCTGATATTATTATTTTGTTCCATGATTTATTCTGCGATAACACTGTTAGTATGGGCGGTATTATTGCTAAGCGGTTAAGTTTGAATCGTACAAAGTGCCCCATCTTTTGAGGTATTTATGCTTCACGCCTTGCTGCACATTATAACATACCTATTAGGCACTATGAAAAAGAAGAAAAATTGTTGCGCACTGCTTATTTAGATTATAAGAGTATGGTAGCGCATGACTTTATTGTTAAGAATAGGGAAGGGGCGCTTAAATACAAATTGTTCTTTGATAAACATCACCCTGAGACTATTGCCTTGCCTGCTCCTTCCTTGTTTGATTTATCTGCAGGTCTGTATCTCGTTCCGCTGGCGGCCATTCACGCCTACCGGAACCCTACTTCAGCCACAGAGCCGAAACCGGAACCACAATTTGAGCCTCCACGACAATCTAATTACCAGTGGGATCCGGAGATGATTGCCAACTAGTGGCAATTAGAGTCTTCTTCATCTCAGTACGACCCCGACTACAACTATGGTTATCAGCCAGGCCATCCGTGGCAATAAACCAACTTAGGCCAAAATCCTAAGCACGGGCGAGTACGTATTTCCCACCGACATTACATTTATGTTTATTTTATTTTTCTTGCTTTCTTCTTGTGTGTTTAGTAAACCTTAAGAAAAAACCAAAAAAATTAGTGTAGCTTTTAGTTAATTTTATTTTCTTGCTGCAGTAGTAATAATTAATAAGAAAACCCAAAAATATTTCCCGTTCTTCTTTTGCTTATTGTGAGTTTTCTCGTGTAAATAGTTTTATTTCTTTTCTTTTCTTTGGGGGTCGATAGGAGAAGACCATGATTAAATTGTTGAAGTGGCTCTTATATGCATTATTCTTGATTTAACAAAGAACCCATATTGCCTTGTCTTCTCACATTTCTTTGAATGCTCATGATTCCAGCTTAGTCCAATGCACGTGCACTCTTATTATTTTCACATCGTTCGGTCGTGCAAGTGAAAGGCAATTATGGCGATATATGATGGACTGATTGAGATGAGAGAAGCTAGTATGAACTCGACCTCTCTTGTTTTTCTAAATATGATTAGTTCATCGTTCCTGATTTAGCTTATTATGAATAAACATGTTTGCAATGACAATTAGAGATTATAGTTGCTCATGCCATGCTTGATTAGCTATGAGTTATAATGGTTTACCTTGCGTGCCAACATGCTATTAAAATGGTTGTGATGTGGTATAGTGGGGTGGTATCCTCCTTTGAATGATTTAAGTGACTCGGCTTGGCACATGTTCACACATGTAGTTGAAACAAATCAACATGGCCTTCACGATATTTATGTTCATGGTGGATTATATCCTACTCATGCTTGCACTCAATGTTTATTAATTTTAATGCATGTTCATGACTGTTGTCGCTCTCTAGTTGGTCGCTTCCTAGTGTTTTGCTAGCCTTCACCTGTACTAAGCGGGAATACTGCTTGTGCATCCAATTCCATAAACCCCAAAGTTATTCCATATGAGTCCACTATACCTTCCTATATGCGGTATCTGTTGGGGAACGTAGTAATTTCAAAATTTTCCTACGCACACACAGGACCATGGTGATGGCATAGCAACGAGAGGGGAGAGTGTATGTCCACGTACCCTCGTAGACCGTAAGCGGAAGCGATCACAATGTAGAGGAAGTAGTCGTACGTTCTCCTCGCGATCCAGCCGATCCCAGCGCCGTTACTCCGGCGCTTCCGAGTTGATCTGGCGTAGAGGAAGTAGTCAGACGTTCTCCTCGCGATCCAGCCGATCCCAGCGCCGTTACTCCGGCGCCTCCGAGTTCTTGGCACACGTTCAGCTCGATGACGCTCCTCGGGCTCCGATCCAGCAAAGCTCGAGGAGAGGGAGTTCCGTCGACGACGGCGTGGTGACGATCTTGATGTTCTACCGACGCAGGGCTTCGCCTAAGCACTGCTATGATATGACCGAGGTGGAATATGGTGGAGGGGGGCACTGCACACGGCTAAGGAACGATCTCAAGGATCAACTTGTGTGTTCTAGGGTGCCCCCCTACCCCTGTATATAAAGGAGGGAGGGAGGAGGTGGCCGGCCTCAAGGGGGGCGCGCCATAGGGAGGGGGAAACCTACTCCAAGTAGGTTTCCTCTCCTTCCTTATCTTATTTGGAGGGGGAGGAAGGAGTACTAGTATTAGGAAGTAGTACTAGTAGTAGGAATAGGAAGAGGGGAAGGAGAAAGGAAGGGGGCGGCCCCCCTCCCAGTCGGATTGGGCTTGGGGCGCGCCCCCTTCCCTTGTTCCTTCTCCCTTCCTCCTACATGGGCCCAATAAGGCCTATATACCTCCCGGGGGGTTCCGGTAACCTCTCGGAGCTCCAAACTTCTCCGGAACCTTTCCGGTGTCCAAATATATCCGTCCAATATATTAATCTTTATGTCTCTACCATTTCGAGACTCCTCGTCATGTCCGTGATCATATCCGGGACTCGAACAACCTTCGGTACATCAAAATACATAAACTCATAATATAAGCTGTCATCGAAACCTTAAGCGTCGCGGACCCTACGGTTCGAGAATAATGTAGACATGACCGAGACATGTCTCCGGTCAATAACCAATAAGCGGGACCTGGATGCCCATATTGGTTCCTACATTTTCTCTGAAGATCTTTATCGGTCGAGACCGCATAACAAAATACGTTGTTCCCTTTGTCATCGGTATGTTACTTACCCGAGATTCGATCGTCGGTATCCAATACCTAGTTCAATCTAGATTCTTGGTAAGTCTCTTTACTCGTTCCGTAATACATCATCTCACAACTAACTCATTAGTTGTAATGCTTGCAAGGCTTATGTGATGTGTATTACCGAGAAGGCTCAGAGATACCTCTCCGACAATCGGAGTGACAAAACCTAATCTCAAAATACGCCAACCCAACAAGTACCTTTGGAGACACCTGTAGTACTCCTTTATAATCACCCGATTACGTTGTGGACGTTTGGTAGTACCTAAAGTGTTCCTCCGTAAACGGGAGTTGCATAATCTCATAGTTATAGGAACATGTATAAGTCATGAAGAAAGCAATAGCAATATACTAAGCGATCAAGTGCTAAGCTAACGGAATGGGTCATGTCAATCACATCATTCTTCTAATGAGGTGATCCCATTAATCAAATGACAACACATGTCTATGGTTAGGAAACATAACCATCTTTGATTAATGAGCTAGTCTAGTAGAGGCTTACTAGTGACTATCTGTTTGTCTATGTATTCACACATGTATTATGTTTCCGGTTAATACAATTCTAGCATGAATAATAAACATTTATCCTGATATAAGGTAATAAATAATAACTTTATTATTGCCTCTAGGGCATATTTCGTTCAGTATCTACCTGTCGTTCCAAGTAAATTTGTATGTGCCAAACTCTAAACCTTCAAATGGAATTCTGTTTTGTATGCTCGAATAGCTCATGTATCAACTAGGGTTGGCCGTATCTTCCATGCTAGGCGGGTTATTCTCAAGAGGAGTGGACTCCGCTCCTCACTCACGAGAAAATGGCTGGTCACCGGGATGCCCAGTCCCAAGCTTTATGCAAATCAAATCAAAATAATTGCAAACAAAACTCCCCCTGGGACTGTTGCTAGTTGGAGGCACTCGTTGTTTCGAGCAAGCCATGGATTGATGCTTGTTGGTGGAGGGGGGGTATAAACTTTACCATTCTGTTTGGGAACTGCCTATAATGTGTGTAGCATGGAAGATATCGACATCTCTTAGTTGTTATGTTGACAATGAAAGTATGCCGCTCAAAATATTATTTATCTCTATTTCAAAATCGAGCTCTGGCACCTCTACAAATCCCTGCTTCCCTCTGCGAAGGGCCTATCTATTTACTTTTATGTTGATTCATCACCCTCTTATTAAAAAGCACTAGCTGGAGAGTGCAGCTGTCTTTTGCATCCGTTACTATTAATTTATATTGGGTATGACTATGATTGGATCTCTTTTACCATGAATTACAATGTCTAGTGAGTCCTTGATCTTTAAAGGTGATCTGCATTTATGTTTTGCGGTCTCAGAAAGGGCTAGCGAGAGACCATCCTGTTATATCATATTATGATTGTTTTGAGAAAGTGTTGTCATCCGAGATTTATTATTATTGCTCGCTAGTTGATTATGCCATTGATATGAGTAAACATGAGACGTAAGAGTAATTGTGAATGTGGTTAGTCATAATTTTTGCTGAAAACTTGAATGCTGGCTTTACATATTTACAACAACAAGAGCAAACAGAGTTTGTAAAAGTTTTTCTTTATCACTTTCAGTTTATCAACTGAATTGCTTGAGGACAAGCAAAGGTTTAAGCTTGGGGAGTTGATACGTCTGTCGTACTCTACTTTTCCAAACACTTTTGCCCTTGTTTTGGACTCTAACTTGCATGATCTGAATGAAACTAACCTGCATCGACGCTGTTTTCAGCAGACTTTCCATGGTGTTATTTATGTGCAGAAACAAAAGTTCTCGGAATGACCTGAAACTCCACGGAACATCTATTTGGAAAATAAGAAAAATACTGGAAGAAAAATCCACGTCAGGGGGCCCACACCCTATCCACGAGGGTGGGGGGCGCGCCCCCCTACCTCGTGGGCCCCCTGACGCTCCACCGACCTCAACTCCAACTCCATATATTCACTTTCGAGGAGAAAAAAAATCATAGAGAAGGATTCATCGCGTTTTACGATACGGAGCCGCCGCCAAGCCCTAAAACCTCTCGGGAGGGCTAATCTGGAGTCCGTTTGGGGCTCCGGAGAGAGGGATTCTTCGTCGTCGTCATCGTCAACCATCCTCCATCACCAACTTCATGATGCTCACCGCCGTGCGTGAATAATTCCATCGTAGGCTTGCTGGACGGTGATGGGTTGGATGAGATCTATCATGTAATCGAGTTAGTTTTGTTAGGTTTTGATCCCTAATATCCACTATGTTCTGAGATTGATATTGCTATGACTTTGCTATGCTTAACGCTTGTCACTAGGGCCCGAGTGCCATGATTTCAGATCTGAAACTATTATGTTTCATGAATATATGTGTGTTCTTGATCCTATCTTGCAAGTCTATAGTCACCTACTATGTGTTATGATCCGGCAACCCCAAAGTGACAATAATCGGGACCACTCCCGGTGATGACCGTAGTTTGAGGAGTTCATGTATTCACTATGTGTTAATGCTTTGTTCCGGTACTCTATTAAAAGGAGGCCTTAATATCCCTTAGTTTACATTAGGACCCCGCTGCCACGGGAGGGTAGGACAAAAGATGTCATGCAAGTTCTTTTCCATAAGCATGTATGACTATAATCGGAATACATGCCTACATTACATTGATGAATTGGAGCTAGTTCTGTGTCACCCTATGTAATGACTGTTACATGATGAACCGCATCCGGCATAATTCTCCATCACCGATCCAATGCCTACGAGCTTTTCACATATTGTTCTTCGCTTATTTCATTTTCCGTTGCTATTGTTACAATCACTACAAAACCCAAAAATATTACTTTTGTTACCGTTACCATTACTTCCATATTACTTTGCTACTAAATACTTTGCTGCAGATACTAAGTTATCCAGGTGTGGTTGAATTGACAACTGAACTGCTAATACTTGAGAATATTATTTGGCTCCCCTTGTGTCAAATCAATAAATTTGGGTTGAATACTCTACCCTCGAAAACTGATGCGATCCCCTATACTTGTGGGTTATCAGGTGCTTGGGTGGGGGAGAAGAGGGGGAGAGAGTGAGAGCTCGGGGAAGAAGATGAGTGGAGTGGGTGGATGGTGGTGGTGAGTGGACCCCACCAAACCTTATCCTCCAGGACCCTACCGTCGAAGACCTCGGCGGTAGGCTGTCGGAGCTTACCGCCAAGGCTGGCGGCGGTAGGTCCCCTTTGCCACGTCAGCGCCCGTTAATGGCCAGACGGCCATCAACGGAAATACCGCCAGGTGGGGCGGCGGTAGCCTATATATCTCTACAGCCAGGGCCTCCGGCGGTAGCTAAAAGGGTCAAATCTTGAAAATTTTCCATACCGGGGTCATATCCCGATTTTATACGCCAAAAGTGTCAAAACACGAAATTTTGCCGCATGGTGGCGTTACCCTAATCCGGAGCTCGTCTGGTCTTAGAGCGTCGACCGCACCCTTGCTTTGTTTATGATTTGGTTGGCAGTGCACCCAATGTGTCGACCCATATTTGCTTGCGTGGGCGGCTTGCCGCCGTTCTATGCATACATTTTGCATAGTTTCATAAGCAAACAAAAATAGCATAGTTTCGTAACCAAATAAATTTAGCATGGTTTTACAAGCCGAATAAAAATAAAATTGTCTCAAATACATTTAAGAAAAAGATACATCTACTGGTTGCCAACATGAGCCCACATGTGCTCAACCAAATTATTTTGCAGTCGCACGTGAGTTTTCCAATTACGCATTTCATGATGAAATTGGGTGAACTTTGCAAACATTGCTGCTCCTCCTCCTAGGTAGTATCCTTTGTCACCTAGGTAGTATCATTTGTCATAGTTGTGGCCATTGATGTTAACATTCACCGGCGGGCTGTTTCCTTTGGCAAGCATTGCAAACAGCGGCGAGTGTTGAAGCACGTTGATAGTATTGTGCAATCCGGCCATGCCGAAGAAAGAGTGCCAGATCCAGAGATCTTGTGGGGCCACAGCCTCAAGTATGACAATGCAAGCCCTGGACTTTATACTGCCCTTTCCAAGAAGAAGGGCGGTTCTTCCACTCCCAGTGCATGCAGTCTATACTGCCATGCATCCCTGGGAAGCCCCTGCTGGCATTCATCGCCAATAAGCGGGCTGTATCGTGAGCAGTCGCTCTCTCAAGTATTCAGGGCCAAACACAGCAATCACAGCCTTGCAGAACCTGTACATGGACTCTAGGCATGTAGACTCGCGCATACGGATGTACTCATCAATGAGATCATCAGGCACTCCATATGCAAGCATCCAGATGGCTGCAGTGCATTTCTGATAAGATGAGAAGCTAATCTTTCCAAGGGCATCCTATTTGCACTCGAAATAATTATCGTATCCGACCACCCCCTCTCTAATACGGTTGAAAAGATGCCTAGCCATACGGAAACACCGCAAGAATTTCCGATGTTTGAACGGCGGGTTAGTTGTGTCAAAGTAGTTCTTCCAAAGAAGGAAATGGCCACCCTCTCGGTTGCGATTCAACGCCGGAATGTGGCCCGGAACAATGGCCGCTCCCTATTAAGGTGGTCATGGACCAACACGATAGCCAACATCTCCTCCTCATCATCGGATGAGGAATCGTCGGAGTCGAACAGAAAATTGTGGAAAAACAACTCGTGAGCGGAGTCCATTTTGTACCTTGAGGCTATACCTGGGCATATCTCGGGCCGGGCCGGGCCTAAAAAAACCCGATGCTAAAAACCCAGGCCCGGCCCGGCCATCGGGCCTACTAATTCGGGGCGGAGCCCGGTCCGAGCCCGAGAAAGCCCGACACGTCCCGGTCGGACCGTCCTGGCTACGGCTAAAATCAGGTTTTTTGCAGGCCCGAGCCCGGCCCGATTTACCTGTCGGGCTCATTTTCCAGGCCCGAGCCCGGCCCGATGGCACACTCGGGCTTAGCCCGGCCCGGGATTTCGGGTCGGGTCGGGCCGACTGGGCCGGGCTGCCCATGGCAGGTATGCTAGAGGAAAACTATCGAACAGCTTGCGGGCATCGATGAAGAAGCTGGCCGGCGAAAAGATGCGCGCCTCCCCTGGACTAGGTGGCTGGTCTGGCGGCGTCAGGACAGCTGGAATTGTCGGACGAAGGAGCTGGCCGGGGGCGGGGAGGCGGCTTCCTGCTCGCGGCGACTTTGGAGTGGGGGATGGGAAGTTGCGGTGGCCCGACGGCGAGGGGCGATGTTGCGGGGAAGGTATGTCGGCACGGACTGCTCGTTGAGGTACCAGAAATGGGCGGCGGCGGCGACGGGGCGGGGTGGGCGAGGGCTTGCTGTAGATATGGGTGGAAGAGGATGGCCAATGGTTGTGCCAGGGGAGGAGTAGGCGTGCGTTCGCGCCGACGCAAATCAGACTCAAAATTGGGCCGAGAATGGGTCAGCACGCGAACGAAAAGCGGACACGCGTTCATTTAGGTCGGCGCATTGGGCCGACTTTTCTGCGCGCGCCTACCGAAACGGACGCGCGTGAACGAAATGGGTCGGTGCGTTGGAGTTGCTCTTACTAGACCAAATTTGATGTTTTGACCTTTTTGATGAAGTTTAGCTGGATCTGACCTTGGTTGCAAAAAAAAGTCAGGATATGACCTTTTTTCCTACCACCACCCAACCCGGCGGTATTCTAACACAACCTACCTCTAGGCCCTGATGGTAGGGCAACGGCAGGCCCATGACGGCTATTTGCGCCCGCTGACGTGGAAAAGGCCCCTACCGCCAAGGCCCGAGACGGTATGGTGCTCGTGCCTACCGCCAAGGACCCCAGCGGTATGGTGCTATAGTGGATAAGATGTTGGGGTGAATGGGTGAGTCCCCATCCACCCATTCACCCCCAATCTCCCTCTTCCCCTCGAGCTCATCGTTTCTCCTCCCAATCTCCCCACCCAAGCACCCACTAAATACATCACCATTGTTTGAGATTTGTTCAGTGGACCCGGACCATTTTCACCACCCAAGGTACCTCTCCCACTCCCCCTTGTTTGGTTGGTTGGAGCCACCTATTTTGGTTGCATTGATCACATTGTTGTAAACCCTAGTTCTTGCACTTGTTGTGAAATCAATGAATATGATGCAGTTAGGGTTATGTTTGTGCTTTAACTATGTATCGCGTGCCTAGCATTTATTAGGGTAGCAAGATCTTGTGCTGGGGTTAGTGGTTTTTTAGGGAAGGGTTAGAGTTAAGGCTATGGATTTAATTTGACCAT
This sequence comes from Aegilops bicornis, assembly GCA_021605145.1. Classification (NCBI taxonomy): domain Eukaryota; kingdom Viridiplantae; phylum Streptophyta; class Magnoliopsida; order Poales; family Poaceae; genus Aegilops; species Aegilops bicornis. The sequence goes on from CM038670.1 coordinate 83,268,605, forward strand.
GTTTGTTTTGTTATTGATTGCAATGCATACAAGTTCATGTTCGACCAAGACCCCATGGCAATCGACGCGTTTAGCGCGATATCTAAGGGCATCATTGTGGTGTGTTTGGCTGGCAACGAGGGGCCCATGTCCATCTTGATCACCAACGGCACCATGGTTGCTCACGGTTGTTGTTGGCTTGGTGGATCGGGGCTTCGACGCCACCATGCATCTCGGCAACGGCAAGCACATTGACGCAGAAGCGATTACCTAGGTGGCAAAGCCAACTCAAAGATGTACCAACTCCTCTACTCCGAGGAACGACGGTCCTGTGACTACACGGGTCACTATGACCTCACTGAGAAGAGCATGGTTTGTGACTCAGAACCAATCAAGTCAAACATCCATCGCATAATGCGCGCTGGGGCGCGGCCGGCGTAGTGTTGTCCAGTGATGTGTTCCACTGCTACACCATTGTTCTTCGGGATTATAACTCCAGCATAGTGCAGGTGACCGCGGACAACGGTAAAATCCTCGAAGCATACGCCGTGTCGTCAAGGAGCAGCTCAACAACCCTCACTTTCACATACAACAACACATTGCTTGGTGTTTGGCCTGCCCCCATCGTAGCATCATTCTCTTCCCAAGGTCCAAGCCCCTCCATCCCCGGTGTTATCAAGCCAGACATATTGGCACCAGGGCTCAACGTCCTCGCTGCATGGCCGCCAAAAACAAAATCTGGATCTGAGTCTTTCAACATCCTATCCGGCACATCCATGTCGGCGCCTCATGTGAGTGGCATCGCGGCGCTCATCAAAAGCTCACATCCCGATTGGTCCCCCGCCGCTATCAAGTCTGCAATCCTAACAACGTCGAACATCCTTAATAGTACCGGGAGCTCAATCTTGAACAAGCAGCATGGGAAGGCCCGCGTGTATGATGCGGGCACCGGCCATGTGAACCCGACCAGAGCCTACGACCCTGGCCTGGTGTACGACCTCGGCGTCCACGACCAGGTTGGCTACTCGGCGATGATGGTTTGGCAACTATCATGCGCAACTCGAGTCTGAGTTGCGCGAAGCTACTCATGATCAAGGACGTGTAGCTCAACTACCCGATCATAACCGCGCCACTTAACTGTTGGCTCAAGGCAACGGGCTTCATCATGAACCGAACTGTGACAAATGTCGGTCCGGCTGCATCGACGTACAGGTGAAGGTGGACGCGCCCAAGTCGTTGACGGTACGCGTTATCCCCGGCACATTGGTGTTCTCCAAGTCAGGAGAGAAGAAGATGTTCAGTGTGATACAAATGCTGAAAGCCAATGGGTTCCCAGATAAATGGTGTGATTGGGTAATGGAGACTATGAGAGGGGGACATGTGGGGGTGAAAGTCAATGATGAAATTGGCCCATATTTTAAAACTTTCAAAGGACTCAGGCAGGGTAATGCTATGTCCCCCCTTGCTTTTCGACCTTGCTGCAGATGCTTTAGCCATTTTAATGAATAATGCACTAGAAAATGATTTGATTAAAGGAGTCCTAGATAATGAGGAAAGCAAAGGAGTGAATATGCTACAAAATGCAGATGATACAATCTTTTTAATTAAAGACGAAGTAGAAAGTGTACAAAATTTGAAGTTTGTGCTAGGAGCCTTTGAATAAATGTCTGGGCTCAAAATTAACTTTCATAAGAGTGAGCTGATGCTGTTTGGGAAAGCAAAGAGAAACAAAAATTATATCAGGAAATATTGACATGTAAGATGGGGAAATTCCTATGAAATACTTAGGATTACCGGTAGCTAAAACCAGATTAAGAAAAATACACCTTTGGAATTGTGTGGTGAGAAAGTTGAAAAAGATGTGGATCTTTGGCAAGGGAAACTGTTGGGGTCCATTCTTGGGAGAATCACCCTAGTGCAGGCCTGCCTGACTAACATCCCTTTATACATGATGTCATTTTATCCCATCCCGGAGGGGTGATTAAAAAAGTTGACTTTTACAGGGGCGGACTAGTTTGCGGGAAGATGAAGATATTAAAAAAATATCACTTGGTGAAGTGGGATACTTGTTGTTTACCCAAAGATGTAGGTGGGCTTGGGATTATCAATTTAGAAATAATGAACATATCTTTGCTAGCTAAGTGGTTCTGGAAGATGGACGAAGAGGGGTTATGGCAGAACATAATAAAAAAATATGGGGGAGATGAATGCATGTCCAGGAGGCGTAAAAAGACAGGTGGTGATTCTCAGTTTTGGTCTAGCTTGATGAAGATCAAGTTAATTTTCTATAGTTTTGCTAAGAAAGAATTGGGAAATGGGGAAAATACCATATTTTGGGAAGATGTATGGGTTGATGATAAAAGTTTAAAAGCAGCCTATCCTAGAATTTATGATATATGTTTTGACCATAACATTACAGTTGCTGAGGCCATCCAGAAAGGGTGGCATGGATTTAGGTTTAGGAGAACTTTTCATGGAGAGACCTTAGAGCTTGGAAAAACTTAAAGAGTAGGTGTGAAGAGATTGAAATGAAAGGTGGCAAAGATAAGATAACATGGTCACTAACTACAAACGGGGTGTTTTCAGTTAAATCGCTTTACAGAAAATTGGTTGCTGATGGACTTAGATTTCCACAGAATTTCTTTGGAAAATCAAAGTCCCAGCAAAAATTAAGGTCTTTTTGTGGTTAAGCATTAGAAAAAGCATACTCACTAGAGATGCTTTGTTGAAAAGAGGGTGGAAAGGAGATAAAAATTGTATTTTCTGGGAAAGATGAATTTGTAGATCATCTGTTTTTTCAATGTTCAGCTGCTTCTCTAATCTGGAGTTTAGTCAAATGTACTTTTGGTTTAAGGCATGCTCCTCTGTCTATACAAGAGTGCCTTGGTTCTTGGGTGAGAACTTTTAGAAAAGAGGACAGAAAACTTGTTCTGGTGGGAATTTCTGCCATTTGCCGGGCCTTTGGAAAGCTAGAAATGGGGTTATTTTTTAGAATAAAAGAATCTCTGATCCTATGAATATTATCAAAACAATAACACACTCGATGGTCGATTGATCTATTTTGCAGATACAGGAGCAGGAAAAAAGGTACTAGAGCTGGGGGCAAGACTACTAGAATGGGTAGCAAGTGAAGTCTATGCGGCCTCTCAAGGGTGGAGAATCAACATGATGCGCTTGGAAGGATGAGAAAGAACCCTCGCCCTGGAGGACGTCTGGACTGCTTTGCTGCTTGCTTCTAGCGCTTGTTTTAGCCTCTTTCTTTTGCGTAGCTCTTAGCCTGGTTTCTTTTGAGTCTGGATGATTGTAATAACTTAGATGAACTTTTATGCTCGTTGATGGTTTGAACTAGTCGTCTGGGGGAGGTGTTGTGGGTGTTATGGCCTGGTTGCTGTGGCACTCCCTCATACCCGTCCCGTTAGAGTAAAAAAATGCTTGGTATGCGTCTTTGTAGTCCGAGGACTGATGGTTTTCATTAATAAAAATCGGAGGGGGTGAGAAGCCCTCTCTTTCATTCAAAAAAAAAGTCAAGCTTGAGCTGGGTGTTGGAGACGCGTGTCGTGCGGAGCTCAATAGTCGTTGTTGCAAATCTCGGCGGGTGGGACTCATCGTAGGTGTGCAATGGAAATCGGCTGGAAGTGTTTATCAGTGTCTTTTCTCTGGGACTATCAATCTACATAAGTTATACTCCCTCCGTTTCCAAATAATTGTTTTTCTAGCCATCTTAAATGGACTACAGCATACGGATGTATGTAGACATGTTTTAAAGTGTAGATTCACTCATTTTGCTCCGTATGTAGTCACTTGTTGAAATCTCTAGAAAGACAATTATTTAGGAACAGAGGGAGTATATAAGAAGATTTGTAAATTGCAGATCCCGCTTGCCGCCGGATATCAATTTACATAAGTTGCTGAAAGCTCTCTTGGATTCCAATCAACTTTGGAGCATTTAGATCGATATGTTAGCATCCCCTCCCAGTGTTACTTCACAAGTCTTGCAGATTTTAAATTAGTACAGTTTACAGTCGCTTGAGTTTCTGGACATTTTCAGCGTGCAATGTTCAGTAACCGGCAGTTAAAGAATTTCCCTGATGAGGAATTCCTTATCCAAGAAAGATGCACTGATTGGCGCTGCAACAACACTCAGCCAGAAACGAACTTGCAACCCAAAGAGACAGACCGCACTGCACATACAGTATATAAAAGAGTCGGTTTAGATTAGCTTTTCATCCCAGGTAGTACAGATTCCTAACGCCCTACTACTCTACTAGAGAGAGAGTCTTGGCTACTACGCGCGGACTATGAACAAGGCGGTGGCGGTGGCCGTGGCGGTGCGGGTGTGTCTCTCGCCATCGATCCGTCGATCAGAAGGAGGCCGAGTTGATCCGCCGGAGCCGGTGCTGGTGCAGCTTCGGCTCCGCCTCCGGCTGGGGCATGTAGAGCACCGCGTGTCGCCGGAGCTGCTGCTGCCTCTCCCCCGCCTCCTGCTGCGGCAGGAACTGCATCACCGGCTCCAGCTTCTGCAACACCAAACACACAACCATGAAACGAGAAAAGAAACTTGGCTCTGAAACGAACAAATGCCAGCAGCAGTTCAGTCTAGGAATTGAGATATACAGTGATAGCTGTCAATTTAGGAGGCTTAGATTAAGAGGTTTAATCTCCTAGCTTACACTAATGAAAAAAGTTTGCACTAATAATGAGGTTCACAGATGAAATGAAAACTTATATGGCATTGAAAGAGGAAGCAATACAAGAACATAGAAAGATCACACCATTGTTGGAAGCAAGCAACCGGAGCAAGAAGTTTGGAAGTAGCACAGCAGCCGGTACAGCACATTCTCGTCCTGATTGGCCTTTTGGCTAGTGGCACAGGACTTGCGTACCGCTTGCTGCGGCCAAGGCACGCACAAGTGAATTAACCAGAGATGTAGATAATTGTTTTTATTTTTTACCTTGAGCTCCTTGAGATGCTCGATCTCCTCCTCCAGCCGCGAGATCTTGTTCTCCAGCTCGTTCGTGTAGGCCTACGGGGCCATAGGCATGGCGAATCCGTCAAAAAGAGGCGATTTTTTAGGGTGCGGAATTGTTTACCGGAGCAGGTGACCGAGAGAGAGACCGCACCTGCTTCCTGGCCCGGGACCTCGCCGCCGACTCGCGGTTCTTGATCATCCGCTTCTGCCGCCGCTCCACCGTCTTCTCCACGACGCCGTCCCCGCCCACGACCGCGGCGCCGCGCTTCCGCCCGCCGGCCTGCGAGAGGAACCCGCCCTGGTACACGGCGTCCAGCACGGGGCCGGCGCCCACGCCGAGGGCCGCGGCAGGGGCCGGGTCACGTACTGCTGCGGCAGGTGGTACTCGTGAAGCCAATGCGCGCCGGCGCAGCCCCCGGCGACGGGCACGCCGGCGCGCGAGAGGAAATCCTCCAGCGTCATCTCGCCCACCGTCGGCTGGCGGCCGCGGCCGGCGCTCTCGATGTCGCGCCACACCTCGTCCACCGTCGTCTTGCCCGTCCCGGCGCCGCGCGGCTCCGCGTCGGCGGCGGCGGCGGCGGGGAGCACCGTGCGCAGGAGGTCCTCCAGGTTCATGCTCCGCAGCGGCTCGCCCAGGTGGCTCTCCACCTCGTTGAGCGTGAGGCCGTAGACCGACCCCTGCCGCGCCAGGGCCCCTCCCCGCCGCCCCGCCGCCGCCGCCGCCGAGGGACGACATTGTCTGAACTCCCATCCACGCAGCAGCCTCCGACAGCCACCCCCCTACGTGTCGCGATCAGCTGCAACCAACCAGCCACAGGTCAAACAGGGAAACCTCACGCCATTGCAAACGGAAAGAACAGCAACCACCGAGGCCGGCCGGTCAATGGAAACAAATCCTAAGCATGCCAAGAAGAGGTGGGGAGAGAGAGAGAGAGAGAAAATCTCGCAACCAAGCAAGCAACAGGAAAGAAAGAAAAATGGGCAGCCAGGGTGCAGTTCTTGCCTGTTTTACGACGGCCGGGACCAGATCAGAATCCGGTGAGGCAGATGAGAGTATTAATTTAGGATTGCCGCAAGAGGGGCTCCGGCCGGCCGTGTAGGGGAGAAGGGGGGGTGCTAAAAGGGGGAGAGGAGGAGAGGGAGCTGGAGCTGGTGGTGAAAGAGGAGACGACGATGCCTTTACAGTGCTACAGCTTGGGCAGCGGCATTATATTTTTGGCCGAGGTGAACAGTAGGAGCAGTGAGTGAGAGAGTGACACTGATGATGAGTAGGGTAACAATAATAAGAGGAGGGAAGGGAAGGGAAGGGAAGCTCATTGAATAACAAAAGGAGTTTTTTGGGGCTTTCAGCTTGGGTTCACGTCCTTGTTTTATCATCAACGCTCAAAAGAGAGAAACAAAAATGCCTGGTCTCAATTATTTATTTTCCTTCATGCAGGTAGGCAGATTAGGTGTATATTTTTGTCCTGGGAGCCAACCAAACACCATCATATATATTCATATTCGCATGCTCAAATTAAGCCTGGCCGAGGAAGGGGAATCCGCTCCTACCAAAGGCAGAAAAGCCACCGCTCGATATGGAAATGGCAACTTCAGGCCACACAACACCACACGGAGGAAAATTAGTAGCACTTGACACGGCCACTGTTGAGGCGGAGTGGCTACGTGAGCTCTTAATGGATTTACCAGTAGGCGAGAAGCCTATTCCGGCTGTCCTCATGTACTGTGATAACCAAACAGTTCTCACAAAAGTTAAAAGTACAAAGGACAATATGAAATCCAGAAGGCATGTGAAACGACAACTGAAATCTGTCAGAAAATTAAGAAACTCCGGAGTAATCGTTGTGGACTATGTCCACACCTCGAAAAATCTGGCGGATCCCTTTACTAAGGGTTTATCACGAAACGTGATTGAAAATGCATCAAGGGAAATGGGAATGAGACCCATGTGAGTTACACTGCAGCGGTAACCCATCCTATGTGATCGGAGATCCCGTGAAGTAGGTAATGGGAAAAACAAGTTGTCGGTGTAATTGGAGAGTGCAATTCTAAAACCCATTCCCGTTGAAGATGCGGTACTCTCATCTTGTATGGTAGGATGACCTATGTCTTAATGTGCTTTGAGGTCCTTTACAAAGGCGAGGTACTGTCTCACGGGTACACTCGAAAAGGCACACCTATATGAGCCTGACTATGAGGTCGTAGTCTATGAGACTTGGGAACTCTCTATAAAGCTCATGAATAGACACAGGAGCATGACCGTTAAAGCTCCAACCAGAGGCCTAGTTCTTGGCGGCCCAAGATTAGCAAAGTCTTGAAGGGAAACTTAGTCGCAGAAAGCTAGCAATTCAAGGTCTCGTCCATTGTCTAGCTGCGAGTGAGTGAAACTTTAAGTTCTAGACGTTAGTTCAACCCGAAAAGGACTATCGTCGAAAAGTTAATATATAAACAGCACTGTGGTATGATCTCTATTTCTTCTAGCTCGGCACCTGACATTGGAATTGGTGGGGACTGTTGGAAATAATGCATCGGTTCAGAGAATTCCAAGTCCGATGCTCTGGGCATATCCTGTCACGTAACAAACTGAAACTTCATGCACACACGTTGCTGGCCGCTCGCAAGCTGCAACTCCTTCCCGAGTCCTCTGCTGGGGCGTGAGCATTATCCTGCTGTTCCTCCCGATTCTCCTGGTTCCAACGAGTGCACCGCGCCGCTCGGCAAGACGTTTCATTGAAACGTTGCTCGTTGGACTGCTTCCTTCCTGATCTCTATAAATGGTAGAGAGCATCGGGAGAAAAACACAACACATCTTCATCTCCTTCCTCACATATCACAAGTGCTGAGCCGCCGTCGAACGAAGCCGGCCGTGCTGTCCGTCAGGCAACGGCAGCCCGGCGAAGCGGTGTCTCCGTGACTCGGCCGCATCCTTCGACCCTGCACGGGGCGGTCTAGAGTTTTCGGGCAGCGTCCGCGACCGCTTCCTTCGACGTCCTCGACATCATCATCTCCGGCGAGGGCTGCTTCGTCGACGCCCTCGACAACATCGTCTCCGGCGACCGCTGCTTCCTCGGCGTCCTCGTCGACATCGTCTCCGCCACCGCTGCTTCCTCTACGAGATCGTCTCCGACAAACTCCATCCCACGAACACCAAGTGCACCGACGCCTAGACTGTAAGTTGCATTTGATCATTACTAAGTACAAGATAAATCTGTCCATGCTCTAGCCGATTCTCCATCAGGTTTATCTAGTGCTTTAGACTGTTTTTTGCTCCTGCTGCTAGTGTTTTCAGCCATGTCGAGTGTGTTCGGTAGATTCAGTATCTTTATGTTAATTTGTCTGTATTGCTACTCTGCCGTCACTAGTATTGTAGATGGTACTCGCTGGTTTCGTGATGTTTTCCTTTGCATGCTAATTATACAAGGATGGGTGCTATCATTCTGCTCCTTTGTGAATCTATACTGCATGCTTATGAAGAAAACCATTTGCCTGTTTAACCTGCTCTTATGCACGTACTAGGTAAAGGAATTAAATTAATGACAGATTATGTATTGTTTCCAACAATCCAGAAAACTCTAGATCAATTTGTCATGGATGCTCATGTTGCGGAACTGATGAAACCTGAAAAGTTTGCGGTGACAACTTCAAGAGATGGCAGTCCAAGGTGCGTCACTACCTCCTGTCCAAGGGCCTGTGGTGGATTATCCCACAGGTTAGGCCGCTGACTTCGTCGCCAGGTAATGGACTTTGAGTTAGCAAACGACACTGTTGTGGCTGTCATCTTGTCGCTCCTTGAGAACCAGCTCTATGATGTATACCATGGGTACACCTCTGCAATAGAGCTTTGGGAGGCGCTGGATCGCAAGCACGCGGTCTCCGACGCAGAGGCGATGGATTTATGTGGTTGAACAGTACCACGATTTCCGCATGGTGGACGGGCGTCTCCGTCGTCAAGCAAGCTCATGATCTTACATCGATTGTGAGTGAGTTGGCTCAGTTTGATGTGAACGTCAATGCCAAGTTTGTGGTGGGGGGCATCATTGCCAAACTCCCTCCTTCATGGAGAGATTTTGCCACCACGCTTAAGCACAAGAGGGAGGCAATGAGGGTTGATGACCTGATTGCTCACCTTGATGTGGAAGAGAAGGCACGTGCTAAAGACACACCTTTCATGGCAAATGGCGGCACCTCAAACGCCAACTTTGTGCAGAAATCTGGTGCTAAGTACAAGGGCAAACAACAGAATCCAAAGGCCAAGAATACAACCAACTTTAAGAAGAAGAAGGAAGGCATAATCTGCTATGTGTGTGGTGAGCCTGGCCACAAGGCCAATAAATGCCACAACAGGAAGGGCAAGAAGGGTGGGCAGCAGAACGGACAGAACAACATCAACGTGGTTGTTAGCGAGCCTAATGCTGCGGGGTATGATTCAACCCTGCTGTTTTAATGGCGTGTCAATCCGCTGAATGGCTGGTTGACACGGAGCTAACATTCATGTATGTGCTGACCTTAATTTATTTTCCTCGTGTGGGGCTACAAGCGGTTCCCCATCTTGATGGGAAATGGCTCAGTGCTGCTGTTCGGGAGTAGGGAAGGTTGACCTGAAGTTTACATCAGGAAAAATCATTACCTTAAAGAATGTGCAGTATGTGCCCTCAATAAATAGGAACCTGATTAGTGGCTCTCTTTTATGCCGAGATGGCTTCAAATTAGTTTTTGAGTCGAATAAAGTTGTTATTTCCAAATTTGGTTTATTTATAGGGAAAGGCTATGAGTGTGGAGGCTTGTTCCGCACATCTTTGTTGGATGCTGAAAATAAATTTGTTCACAACACTATTAGTGTTCTTAATTCAAATAAAGATGCATTCATTTGGCATTCCAGATTATGTCATGTTAATCTTGGTAGTATTTCCCGCATGAGCAGCCTGAATTTAATTCCTAAATTTTCCGTAGTCAGAGGTTCTAGGTGCCGATATGTGTGCAAGCAAAGCAACCTCGGAAGCCTTTTTGGCGGTCGAGGAAAGAAGTACGGCACCACTAGAACTAGTTCATTCCGATCTCTGTGAGATGGGTGGAGTGCTGACTAAGGCAGGGAAAAGATACTTTTTATCCTTTATTGATGACGCAACTAGATTTTGCTACCTGTACTTACTTAAAACTAAAGATGAAGCATTGAACTATTTTAAAATCTACAAGGCAGAGGTCGAGAACCAATTAAATGTAAGAATTAAACGCGTCTAAGGTCCGATCGAGGTGGAGAATATGTTTCAAGTGAATTTTCCCAATTTTGTGCGGAGCATGGAATAATCCATGAAGTGACACCGCCCTACTCGCCTAATCGAACGGGTTGCCGAAAGAAAGAACCGCACTCTAACGGACTTGGTGAATGCCATGTTAAATAGTGCAGGTATGTCTAAGGCATGGTGGGGTGAGGCTGTCTTGACCGCTTGTCATATCCTTAATCGGGTTCCCACTAAAAATAGTGAGGTGACTCCATATGAAGGATGGGGAAAAAGGAAACCTAATCTCTCGTATTTACTGGCGCTTGGGGATGCTTGGCGAAAGTCAATATACCGATAACCAAGAAACGCAAACTTGGACCTAAGGCGGTTGATTGTGTCTTTCTTGGTTATGCACATAATAGTGTTGCCTATAGATTTTTAGTAGTTAGATCCGATGTACCGGATGTGCCGGTAAACATGGTGACGGAATCTAAAGATGCTACATTTTTCGAGGACATATTTCCCATGAAGAATACAGGAGCATCATCTAGTCAAGCAAACTTTAATCCAACTCGGAACTACCCACTCATGAAAATTGTGAACACACGCATGTGGAGAATGATAGTCAAGTGGCTCCACGAAGGAGTAAGAGACCAAGGATTGAAAAATCCTTTGGTGATGACTTCATTGTGTATCTCGTGGATGATGTGCCAAAGTCCATTTCAGAGGCATATGCATCTTTCCGATGCAGTAGTAATCGAAGGACGCAGTCCGTAGCGAGATGGATTCCATCATTGCAAATGGGACTTGGGAGATCATCGACCGTCCATTTGGTTGCAAACCAATTGGATGTAAATGGATTTTTAAGAAAAAGCTTAGGCCCGACGGTACTATTGAAAAGTACAAGGCAAGGCTTGTGGCAAAGGGGTATACATAAAGAAGGCGAGGATTTCTTTGACACTTACTCACCCGCTTGAGATTAACCACTATCCGGTGTTGTTGTCATTGGCTGCCTCATATGGTTTCCACGCTCATCAAATGGACGTGAAGACGGCTTTCCTTAATGGCGAGCTAGATGAGGAGATCTATATGGAGCAGCCCGATGGTTTTGTAGTACCGGACAAGAAGGCAAGGTGTGTAAGTTGATGAAATCCTTTGTATGGCCTCAAGCAAGCGCCAAAGCAATGGCACGAGAAGTTTGAAAAACCTTGACATCCGCAGGCTTTGTTGTAAATGAAGCCGATAAATGTGTTTACTACAGATTTGGTGGGGGTGAGGGTGTGATTTTATGCTTGTATGTTGATGATATACTCATCTTGGGAACAAGCATTGTTGTTGTAAAAGACTTAAAGTCATTTTTATCCCAGTGTTTTGACATGAAGGATTTGGGAGAGGCTGATGTAATTCTAAACATTAAATTGATCAAGGGTGAGAATGGGATTGCTCTTACGCAGTCTCATTATGTGGAGAAAGTCCTAACCCGCTTTGGGTTTATGGATTGCAAAGAGGCTCCCACACCTTATGACCCTAGTCTAAAGCTTAGAAAGCATGATGGACAAGGGAAGGATCAATTGAGATACTCCCAAATTATAGGATCTCTTATGTATCTGGCTAGTGCCACTAGACCCGACATCTCATATGCTGTTAGTAAATTAAGCCGGTTTACTTCTAATCCGGGAAATGATCATTGGACAGCACTTGAGCGTGTATTGAGATACTTGAAGGGAACCATGTCTTATGGGATTCACTATACTGGGTACCCAGCGGTACTTGAAGGGTATAGTGACTCTAATCGGATCTCGACGTGACGAGATCAAAGCCACGAGTGGATATTTATTCACCCTTGGTGGTGCTGCTGTCTCATGGAGATCTTGTAAACAAACTATTATAACAAGATCAACCATGGAGGCAGAATTAGTAGCACTTGACACGGCCCTTGTTGAGGCGGAGTGGCTACGTGAGCTCTTAATGGATTTACCAAGAGGCGAGAAGCCTATTCCGGCTGTCCTCATGTAATCGTGATAACCAAACAGTTCTCACAAAGGTTAAAAGTACAAAGGACAATATGAAATCCAGAAGGCATGTGAAACGACAACTGAAATCCGTCAGAAAATTAAGAAACTCCGGAGTAATCGTTGTGGACTATGTCCACACCTCAAAAAATCTGGCGGATCCCTTTACAAAGAGTTTATCACGAAACGTGATTGAAAATGCATCAAGGGAAATGGGAATGAGACCCATGTGAGTTACACTGCAGCGGTAACCCATCCTATGTGATCGGAGATCCCGTGAAGTAGGTAATGGGAAAAACAAGTTGTCGGTGTAATTGGAGAGTGCAATTCTAAAACCCATTCCCGTTGAAGATGCGGTACTCTCATACTGTATGGTAGGATGACCTATGTCTTAATGTGCTTTGAGGTCCTTTACAAAGGCGAGGTACTGTCCTACGGGGTACACTCGAAAAGGCACACCTATATGAGCCTGACTATGAGGTCGTAGTCTATGAGACTTGGGAACTCTCTATAAAGCTCATGAATAGACACAGAGCATGACCGTTAAAGCTCCAAACTGAGGCCTAGTTCTTGGCGGCCCAAGATTAGCAAAGTCTTGAAGGGAAACTTAGTCGCAGTAAAGCTAGCAATTCAAGGTCTCGCCCATTGTCTAGCTGCGAGTGAGTGAAACTTTAAGTTCTAGACGTTAGTTCAACCCGAAAAGGGACTATCGTCGAAAAGTTAATATATAAACAGCACTGTGGTATGATCTCTATTTCTTCTAGCTCGCACGGCTTTTGACATTGGAATTGGTGGGGACTGTTGGAAATAATGCATCGGTTCAGAGAATTCCAAGTCCGATGCTCGGGCATATCCTCGTCACGTAACAAACTGAAACTTCATGCACACACGTTGCTGGCCGCTCGCAAGCTGCAACTCCTTCCCGAGTCCTCCGCTAGGACGTGAGCATTATCCTGCTGTTCCTCCCGATTCTCCACGGTTCCAACGAGTGCACCGCGCTTCGCTCGGCAAGACGCGTTTCATTGAAGCGTTGCTCGTTGGACTGCTTCCTTCCTGATCTCTATAAATGGTAGAGAGCATCGGGAGAAAAACACAACACATCTTCATCTCCTTCCTCACATATCACAAGTGCTGAGCCGCCGTCGGGCAAGCCGGCCGTGCTGTCCGTCAGGCAACGGCAGCCCGGCGAAGCGGTGTCTCCGTGACTCGGCCGCATCCTTCGACCGCACGGGGCGGTCCAGAGTTTTCGGGCAGCGTCTGCGACCGCTTCCTTCGACGCCCTCGACATCATCATCTCCGGCGAGGGCTGCTTGCCGACGCCCTCGACAACATCGTCTCCGGCGACCGCTGCTTCCTCGACGCCCTCGTCGACATCGCCTCCGCCACCGCTGCTTCCTCTACGAGATCGTCTCCGACAAACTCCATCCACGAACACCAAGTGCACCGACGTCTAGACTGTAAGTTGCATTTGATCATTACTAAGTACAAGATAAATCTGTCCATGCTCTAGCCGATTCTCCATCAGGTTTATCTAGTGCTTTAGACTGTTTTTTTGTTCCTGCCGCTAGTGTTTTCAGCCATGTCGAGTGTGTTCGGTAGATTCAGTATCTTTATGTTAATTTGTCTGTATTGCTACTCTGCCGTCACTAGTATTGTAGATGGTACTCGCTGGTTTCGTGATGTTTTCCTTTGCATGCTAATTATACAAGGATGGGTGCTATCATTCTGCTCCTTTGTGAATCTATACTGCATGCTTATGAAGAAAACCATTTGCCTGTTTAACCTGCTCTTATGCGTACTAGGTAAAGGAATTAAATTAATGACAGATTATGTATTGTTTCCAACAATCCAGAAAACTCTAGATCAATTTGTCATGGATGCTCATGTTATGGAACTGATGAAACCTGAAAAGTTTGCGGTGACAACTTCAAGAGATGGCAGTCCAAGGTGCGTCACTACCTCCTGTCCAAGGGCCTGTGGTGGATTATCCCACAGGTTAGGCCGCTGACTTCGTCGCCAGGTAATGGACTTTGAGTTAGCAAACGACACTGTTGTGGCTGTCATCTTGTCGCTCCTTGAGAACCAGCTCTATGATGTATACCATGGGTACACCTCGCAATAGAGCTTTGGGAGGCGCTGGATCGCAAGTACGCGGTCTCTGACGCAGGCGATGGATTTATGTGGTTGAACAGTACCACGATTTCCGCATGGTGGACGGCGTCTCCGTCGTCAAGCAAGCTCATGATCTTACATCGATTGTGAGTGAGTTGGCTCAGTTTGATGTGAACGTCAATGCCAAGTTTGTGGTGGGGGGCATCATTGCCAAACTCCCTCCTTCATGGAGAGATTTTGCCACCACGCTTAAGCACAAGAGGGAGGCAATGAGGGTTGATGACCTGATTGCTCACCTTGATGTGGAAGAGAAGGCACGTGCTAAAGACACACCTTTCATGGCAAATGACGGCACCTCAAACGCCAACTTTGTGCAGAAATCTGGTGCTAAGTACAAGGGCAAACAACAGAATCCAAAGGCCAAGAATACAACCAACTTTAAGAAGAAGAAGGAAGGCATAATCTGCTATGTGTGTGGTGAGCCTGGCCACAAGGCCAATGAATGCCACAACAGGAAGGGCAAGAAGGGTGGGCAGCAGAACGGACAGAACAACATCAACGTGGTTGTTAGCGAGCCTAGTACTGCGGGTATGATTCGAACCCTGCTGTTTTAATGGCGTGTCAATCCGCTTGAATGGTTGGTTGACACGGAGCTAACATTCATGTATGTGCTGACCTTAATTTATTTTCCTCGTGTCAGGCTACAAGCGGTTCCCCCATCTTGATGGGAAATGGCTCAGTGCTGCTGTTCGGGAGTAGGGAAGGTTGACCTGAAGTTTACATCAGGAAAAATCATTACCTTAAAGAATGTGCAGTATGTGCCCTCAATAAATAGGAACCTGATTAGTGGCTCTCTTTTATGCCGAGATGGCTTCAAATTAGTTTTTGAGTCGAATAAAGTTGTTATTTCCAAATTTGGTTTATTTATAGGGAAAGGCTATGAGTGTGGAGGCTTGTTCCGCACATCTTTGTTGGATGCTGAAAATAAATTTGTTCACAACACTATTAGTGTTCTTAATTCAAATAAAGATGCATTCATTTGGCATTCCAGATTATGTCATGTTAATCTTGGTAGTATTTCCGCATGAGCAGCCTGAATTTAATTCCTAAATTTTCCGTAGTCGAGGTTCTAGGTGCGGATATGTGTGCAAGCAAAGCAACCTCGGAAGCCTTTTTGGCGGTCGAGGAAAGAAGTACGGCACCACTAGAACTAGTTCATTCCGATCTCTGTGAGATGGGTGGAGTCTTGACTAAGGCAGGGAAAAGATACTTTTTATCCTTTATTGATGACGCAACTAGATTTTGCTACCTGTACTTACTTAAAACTAAAGATGAAGCATTGAACTATTTTAAAATCTACAAGGCAGAGGTCGAGAACCAATTAAATGGAAGAATTAAACGTCTAAGGTCCGATCGAGGTGGAGAATATGTTTCAAGTGAATTTTCCCAATTTTGTGCGGAGCATGGAATAATCCATGAAGTGACACCGCCCTACTCGCCTAATCGAACGGGGTTGCCGAAAGAAAGAACCGCACTCTAACGGACTTGGTGAATGCCATGTTAAATAGTGCAGGTATGTCTAAGGCATGGTGGGGTGAGGCTGTCTTGACCGCTTGTCATATCCTTAATCGGGTTCCCACTAAAAATAGTGAGGTGACTCCATATGAAGGATGGGGAAAAGGAAACCTAATCTCTCGTATTTACGCGCTTGGGGATGCTTGGCGAAAGTCAATATACCGATAACCAAGAAACGCAAACTTGGACCTAAGACGGTTGATTGTGTCTTTCTTGGTTATGCACATAATAGTGTTGCCTATAGATTTTAGTAGTTAGATCCGATGTACCGGATGTGCGGTAAACATGGTGACGGAATCTAAAGATGCTACATTTTTCGAGGACATATTTCCCATGAAGAATACAGGAGCATCATCTAGTCAAGCAAACTTTAATCCAACTCGAACTACCCACTCATGAAAATTGTGAACACACGCATGTGGAGAATGATAGTCAAGTGGCTCCACGAAGGAGTAAGAGACCAAGGATTGAAAAATCCTTTGGTGATGACTTCATTGTGTATCTCGTGGATGATGTGCCAAAGTCCATTTCAGAGGCATATGCATCTTCTGATGCAGAGTACTGGAAGGACGCAGTCCGTAGCGAGATGGATTCCATCATTACAAAATGCAGATGATACAATCTTTTTAATTAAAGACGAAGTAGAAAGTGTACAAAATTTGAAGTTTGTGCTAGGAGCCTTTGAATAAATGTCTGGGCTCAAAATTAACTTTCATAAGAGTGAGCTGATGCTGTTTGGGAAAGCAAAAGAGAAACAAAAATTATATCAGGAAATATTGACATGTAAGATGGGGGAAATTCCTATGAAATACTTAGGATTACCAGTAGCTAAAACCAGATTAAGAAAAATACACTGGAATTGTGTGACTGAGAAAGTTGAAAAAAGATGTGGATGCTGGCAAGGGAAACTGTTGGGGTCCATTGCTGGGAGAATCACCCTAGTGCAGGCCTGCCTGACTAACATCCCTTTATACATGATGTCATTTTATCCCATCCCCAGAGGGGTGATTAAAAAAAGTTGACTTTTACAGGGCCAGACTAGTTTGCCAGGAAGATGAAGATATTAAAAAAATATCACTTGGTGAAGTGGGATACTTGTTGTTTACCCAAAGATGTAGGTGGGCTTGGGATTATCAATTTAGAAATAATGAACATATCTTTGCTAGCTAAGTGGTTCTGGAAGATGGACGAAGAGGGGTTATGGCAGAACATAATAAAAAAATATGGGGGAGATGAATGCATGTCCAGGAGCGTAAAAAGACAGGGTGATTCTCAGTTTTGGTCTAGCTTGATGAAGATCAAGTTAATTTTCTATAGTTTTGCTAAGAAAGAATTGGGAAATGGGGAAAATACCATATTTTGGGAAGATGTATGGGTTGATGATAAAAGTTTAAAAGCAGCCTATCCTAGAATTTATGATATATGTTTTGACCATAACATTACAGTTGCTGAGGCCATCCAGAAAGGGTGGCATGGATTTAGGTTTAGGAGAACTTTTCATGGAGAGACCTTAGAGCTTCGGAAAAACTTAAAGAGTAGGTGTGAAGAGATTGAAATGAAAGGTGGCAAAGATAAGATAACATGGTCACTAACTACAAACGGGGTGTTTTCAGTTAAATCGCTTTACAGAAAATTGGTTGCTGATGGACTTAGATTTCCACAGAATTTCTTTGGAAAATCAAAGTCCTAGCAAAAATTAAGGTCTTTTTGTGGTTAAGCATTAGAAAAAGCATACTCATTAGAGATGCTTTGTTGAAAAGAGGGTGGAAAGGAGATAAAAATTGTATTTTCTGTGGGAAAGATGAATCTGTAGATCATCTGTTTTTTCAATGTTCAGCTGCTTCTCTAATCTGGAGTTTAGTCAAATGTACTTTTGGTTTAAGGCATGCTCCTCTGTCTATACAAGAGTGCCTTGGTTCTTGGGTGAGAACTTTTAGAAAAGAGGACAGAAAACTTGTTCTGGTGGGAATTTCTGCCATTTGCCGGGCCTTATGGAAAGCTAGAAATGGGGTTATTTTTTAGAATAAAAGAATCTTTGATCCTATGAATATTATCAAAACAATAACACACTCGATGGTCGATTGATCTATTTTGCAGATACAGGAGCAGGAAAAAAGGTACTAGAGCTGGGGGCAAGACTACTAGAATGGGTAGCAAGTGAAGTCTATGCGGCCTCTCAAGGGTGGAGAATCAACATGATGCGCTTGGAAGGATGAGAAAGAACCCTCGCATACGGAGGACGCCTGGACTGCTTTGCTGCTTGCTTCTAAGCGCTTGTTTTAGCCTCTTTCTTTGCGTAGCTCTTAGCCTGGTTTCTTTTGAGTCTGGATGATTGTAATAACTTAGATGAACTTTTATGCTCGTTGATGGTTTGAACTAGTCGTCTGGGGGAGGTGTTGTGGGTGTTATGGCCTGGTTGCTGTGGCACTCCCTCATACCCGTCCCGTTAGAGTAAAAAAATGCTTGGTATGCGTCTTTGTAGTCCGAGGACTGATGGTTTTCATTAATAAAAATCGGAGGGGGTGAGAAGCCCTCTCTTTCATTCAAAAAAGTCAAGCTTGAGCTGGGTGTTGGAGACGCGTGTCGCATGGAGCTCAATAGTCGTTGTTGCAAATCTCGGCGGGTGGGACTCATCGTAGGTGTGCAATGGAAATCGGCTGGAAGTGTTTATCAGTGTCTTTTCTCTGGGACTATCAATCTACATAAGTTATACTCCCTCCGTTTCCAAATAATTGTTTTTCTAGCCATCTTAAATGGACTACAAAGATACGGATGTATGTAGACATGTTTTAAAGTGTAGATTCACTCATTTTGCTCGTATGTAGTCACATTGAAATCTCTAGAAAGACAATTATTTAGGAATGAGGGAGAGATATAAGAAGATTTGTAAATTGCAGATCCCGCTTGCCGCCGGATATCAATTTACATAAGTTGCTGAAAGCTCTCTTGGATTCCAATCAACTTTGGAGCATTTAGATCGATATGTTAGCATCCTCCCAGTGTTACTTCACAAGTCTTGCAGATTTTAAATTAGTACAGTTTACAGTCGCTTGAGTTTCTGGACATTTTCAGCGTGCAATGTTCAGTAACCGGCAGTTAAAGAATTTCCCTGATGAGGAATTCCTTATCCAAGAAAGATGCACTGATTGGCGCTGCAACAACACTCAGCCAGAAACGAACTTGCAACCCAAAGAGACAGACCGCACTGCACATACAGTATATAAAAGAGTCGGTTTAGATTAGCTTTTCATCCCAGGTAGTACAGATTCCTAACGCCCTACTACTCTACTAGAGAGAGAGTCTTGGCTACTACGCGCGGACTATGAACAAGGCGGTGGCGGTGGCCGTGGCGGTGCGGGTGTGTCTCTCGCCATCGATCCGTCGATCAGAAGGAGGCCGAGTTGATCCGCCGGAGCCGGTGCTGGTGCAGCTTCGGCTCCGCCTCCGGCTGGGGCATGTAGAGCACCGCGTGTCGCCGGAGCTGCTGCTGCCTCTCCCCCGCCTCCTGCTGCGGCAGGAACTGCATCACCGGCTCCAGCTTCTGCAACACCAAACACACAACCATGAAACGAGAAAAGAAACTTGGCTCTGAAACGAACAAATGCCAGCAGCAGTTCAGTCTAGGAATTGAGATATACAGTGATAGCTGTCAATTTAGGAGGCTTAGATTAAGAGGTTTAATCTCCTAGCTTACACTAATGAAAAAAGTTTGCACTAATAATGAGGTTCACAGATGAAATGAAAACTTATATGGCATTGAAAGAGGAAGCAATACAAGAACATAGAAAGATCACACCATTGTTGGAAGCAAGCAACCGGAGCAAGAAGTTTGGAAGTAGCACAGCAGCCGGTACAGCACATTCTCGTCCTGATTGGCCTTTTGGCTAGTGGCACAGGACTTGCGTACCGCTTGCTGCGGCCAAGGCACGCACAAGTGAATTAACCAGAGATGTAGATAATTGTTTTTTATTTTTTTACCTTGAGCTCCTTGAGATGCTCGATCTCCTCCTCCAGCCGCGAGATCTTGTTCTCCAGCTCGTTCGTGTAGGCCTACGGGGCCATAGGCATGGCGAATCCGTCAAAAAGAGGCGATTTTTTAGGGTGCGGAATTGTTTACCGGAGCAGGTGACCGAGAGAGAGACCGCACCTGCTTCCTGGCCTGGGACCTCGCCGCCGACTCGCGGTTCTTGATCATCCGCTTCTGCCGCCGCTCCACCGTCTTCTCCACGACGCCGTCCCCGCCCACGACCGCGGCGCCGCGCTTCCGCCCGCCGGCCTGCGAGAGGAACCCGCCCTGGTACACGGCGTCCAGCACGGGGCCGGCGCCCACGCCGAGGGGCCGCGGCAGGGGCCGGGTCACGTACTGCTGCGGCGGGTGGTACTGGTGCAGCCAATGCGCGCCGGCGCAGCCCCCGCCGCCGCCGGCGACGGGCACGCCGGCGCGCGAGAGGAAATCCTCCAGCGTCATCTCGCCCACCGTCGGCTGGCGGCCGCGGCCGGCGCTCTCGATGTCGCGCCACACCTCGTCCACCGTCGTCTTGCCCGTCCCGGCGCCGCGCGGCTCCGCGTCGGCGGCGGCGGCGGCGGGGAGCACCGTGCGCAGGAGGTCCTCCAGGTTCATGCTCCGCAGCGGCTCGCCCAGGTGGCTCTCCACCTCGTTGAGCGTGAGGCCGTAGACCGACCCCTGCCGCGCCAGGGCCCCTCCCCCGCCGCCCCCGCCGCCGCCGCCGCCGAGGGACGACATTGTCTGAACTCCCATCCACGCAGCAGCCTCCGACAGCCACCCCCCTACGTGTCGCGATCAGCTGCAACCAACCAGCCACAGGTCAAACAGGGAAACCTCACGCCATTGCAAACGGAAAGAACAGCAACCACCGAGGCCGGCCGGTCAATGGAAACAAATCCTAAGCATGCCAAGAAGAGGTGGGGAGAGAGAGAGAGAGAGAGAGAGAAAATCTCGCAACCAAGCAAGCAACAGGAAAGAAAGAAAAATGGGCAGCCAGGGTGCAGTTCTTGCCTGTTTTACGACGGCCGGGACCAGATCAGAATCCGGTGAGGCAGATGAGAGTATTAATTTAGGATTGCCGCAAGAGGGGCTCCGGCCGGCCGTGTAGGGGAGAAGGGGGGGTGCTAAAAGGGGGAGAGGAGGAGAGGGAGCTGGAGCTGGTGGTGAAAGAGGAGACGACGATGCCTTTACAGTGCTACAGCTTGGGCAGCGGCATTATATTTTTGGCCGAGGTGAACAGTAGGAGCAGTGAGTGAGAGAGTGACACTGATGATGAGTAGGGTAACAATAATAAGAGGAGGGAAGGGAAGGGAAGGGAAGCTCATTGAATAACAAAAGGAGTTTTTTGGGGCTTTCAGCTTGGGTTCACGTCCTTGTTTTATCATCAACGCTCAAAAGAGAGAAACAAAAAATGCCTGGTCTCAATTATTTATTTTCCTTCATGCAGGTAGGCAGATTAGGTGTATATTTTTGTCCTGGGAGCCAACCAAACACCATCATATATATTCATATTCGCATGCTCAAATTAAGCCTGGCCGAGGAAGGGGAATCCGCTCCTACCAAAGGCAGAAAAGCCACCGCTCGATATGGAAATGGCAACTTCAGGCCACACAACACCACACGGAGGAAAATTCCTTGTGCCTCCATTAGCCCTGGCAGCCCGTGATTAAGCCTAGTTAATCGAGCATTTGCGCGGTGTGATGATGGCTGAGCACAATGCAATTTTAGCTTGTTTATTCATCGGTTCCCGTTGCATGAAACAACGTCTCCTCCCCTCACCTTTGCCTTGAAGGAACACACACACACATCTTTCCTCGTCCAATGGCAGGGCCGGATAAAGCCTCTCTTGTAAGCAAGATCCCTGGCAAAGTTTTACCCTCTAATGATGCTAATTATCACGCCTTGCTCCACCAAAGCGGCCACTGATGATGCCAGTTGGGCATTTAGCATTAGTGGCATATGAATCTTCCTTATTCCTTGGGAAAAAGGCATAAATTAAAAAATGACACTCATGATGAAACACTAAATTCCAAGACAATGGCCAAAAAGGAAAAAAAAAGAAAAAAATGATGGCTCTGTAGCTAGATGGATGCATCCTTCTACTCAGAGGCGTCCTGAAGGGTGTCCTCCTCCCATGTCTAAATGAATGGAAAATTTGATCTTGCAAACAAGGGTTTTTTAACAGTCATCGTCGGAGAGGGTCCCCGCTTGAATATATTACTCAAAAGGTTGCCAAGGGTGTGCTATAACACAAGAAGATAGATAATGTCAGACATAGCGGCACTCTTAAAGGTTCTTCAAGCCTATAAGTCCAAATAGAGAATTCTGAAACAATGTTCCTAATGGTAGCTGCATTCTTGAGTCACATATCTCCCATAAAATGGTGAGCGCAAGCGATGGACAAATGTTGGGGGTCGAGGCCCACTATTGTGATCATGTTCCATATCAGTGGGGTGGAGAAGGGGACTTCGAACCCTAGGACTAGCCACATTTTGGCCACCGAGGGGGCAAAGTAAAGCACTGTGGTCGACTTCTTCATAATAGGAGGAAAACCTAGGGCAAGCCGCTGAGAAAAACAATGGTGTTTTATGATGGAGATTGAACTTTGAGAGCAGCCAATAAAAAAATTGACATTAATGGAAACCTTGAATGGTCGTGTAGTGTTTGAATTGGAGTCTTCATCAAGCTCAACGGAGATGGTGTTTGTACGTAGGCGTTCCTGGAGGTGAAGAGGAGCCCATGAGCGAGGAAGCGTTTGGTCGTTGGAGTCATTGGGGAAATTCTGCAGCAAAGACATAAGAACATCCAGGTCGATCGAAGCAACAGTAGTGAGACTTCCTTGGGTTAGAAAGTAAACCATCCTACCATACGCTAGTCCATGGCGTCTTGTCATGGGCGGATCTTCCTGATGCTCAAGAATTTCACTAGAAACCAATCAGGCCAAGAAAAGCATTCAAGCATCACTAAATTCCAAGGCAATGACCACAAAAAAGGTTGATTAGTAACATGAAAAGCATCCTCCTCTTATGAAGTTCACCAATTATGCATGTATCCTTCGATACATAGGCGGTGCCCTGAAGAGCAGCCTCCTACCATGTTCAGAAAAAAGGGAAGTGGGTCCTGCAAGCAAGTTCAACAGTGAGAAGATCAAATCATCCATTAGAAATAAAAAGTGATTTCACAAGATCAAACCATACATGGAAAGATAACAATGGGTGAACTATTGTTGCTTGCTTTCTACCCTCGGTTACTTTGAGGTGTACGACGGATTCTGTTTAGCGGGGGAAGGTCCTATTTCCTTGTTCGGTCCATTCGGCAAAGTTTTGAACCGATAATTGGTGGCTGCTTTGAGGTGTACGACGAATTCTGTTTAGCAGGATGAAGCGACATGACAGATGAAAAAACAATACCTGGGTTCCTTGAGAGTCTACTGAGAAAAATGTTTGTGTGCATGAGAGTCCGGACAAAATCACATCCACCCAATACACACTATATAATTTGTTTTGACGAATCTCTGGGTATTATTAGTTTGATATTGTAAACGGTGATATGTTTCTTTTCTATAAACTCGGTCAAAATTCACTGAAGTTTGAGTATGACCAAACATACACCGTAGTTTGGCGCGTAATTTGCACGACAATTCACAAACAGCAACATAATTTGTAGAGCCGGTCCGACGAGCATTCTCCCCGCGCGTCTGCAAAAAGAAAACATGATCTCGCATTGCAGGCAAGTTCAACGGTCAAATCATCCATTTTTGAAAGAAAAAAAAACAAGTGATCTCACATGATCAAATCGTGCATGGAAAGGTAATTAATAATTGGCGAACTCCTGTTGCTGCTTTGCTTTCTGCTAGGCCCTCGACCGCTCCGAGGTCGAGGCGCGCAAGTGAAAATCATCTCTCCCCGTCCGGTCCATTCCGCCAACTGCTGCTGCTGCGCCGATAATTGACGCGGTACTGCTGCTACGTGCTACCATCTCCTGTTTCTTCCTCAGAGCGCACCCATATTATTGACCTGCCGTCCGTCCTGACCATGGCCGTGCATGCGCGCATGCATGCAATGCAGCGCTCGCAGGGGCCGGTCAGGCTCTTGATTTCACCGCTCACGAGATTTACAGTGCGGTAAAACAGCGCTGCTGCAGTGAGAAGGCATGTTGACCGGGCGACGCATACGCATTCGCATACGCATTGGCAGGCTGGACCGTCTGCTGCAAGCTGCACCTGCAAAGGCTGCAGTGCTTTTTTTTTTATCTCTTGCTCTTGCTGCAATCGTGGCTGGGGGTGGGACATTGGTGGGAGCTGGCCACGTGGCAGGGCTCGCCGGCGTGCAGACCAGATCTGCAGCTGGATGGGGAGTGGTTAAGTGGAGATTATAAGAATGCTCTTCAACGGGATTACGGGCGCCACGTGGCGGCTCTGCATTTGTGATTTGGCGGCATCATTCCCCTTTGGGGAGCTCCAGGGCGTCGGGGATTCAGGGGGGCACCCAAATCCGCTTTAGCCCTAAAAAACTACTGTACCGGCCGACATTTTCTTAATTGGCACTTGCATAAAAAGCATGGGGGGTAGAGAGAGCAGCAGTAAACTGCGCAGGCAGATGCTAGCCTTGGGAGTGCCTGGGCTGTGCATCAGCCTAGGCAGTAGGCTTGTTTAGCAACTAAACTAACCCTGCATGCATGCATGGTAATGACATGAGTAAGCATGGCAATGTGATCATGTGATGGCCTGATGAAGAATAAAGCCTGCCTTCTTTCCCCCGGCCTCTTGCCAAAACCTGGTAAAGAATTTGCAGCCATAGCGTACTCTACTAGTGATAGTGCTGCATGTGTACATAGACGGTGCTGGGCTTTGCTGCATGTGTCCATGTCCTTGGAGCATTTCTCACTCATCCTTTGCATGAAAAGAATACCGGAGAAGATAAGGAAATTCTGCTGGGGAAGAGGGAGAGGGAGGGGGGAGGGGGGGGGGGTCTGAGCAGATACGGCTCGGGCCAATGGGAACTTGACATGCAGCGGTGATGGGACGGCGAAATTCCTTTCCAAATAGACTGGTTGTGCCCCACCAGCACCCTACTGCCACCACATTTCCAGCTTCTTTTATGATGCACAGAGTACGTACCACCACTGCCCAGGACCTTTATATATTCCGAAGAGGACCTTTCTTTCTTTCTCGCTGCAGTTTTCAGAATTTCGCCTTTATATATTCCGGAAAGGGCAAAACCTACGAGGGATTTGATCGATGGATGGATGGAGCCTGCTTAGTTAATTATTAGTTGATCAACTTTGCTTGATATCACCAGGAGTGGTGGTAGTACGTAGCAGCACTATTATATGGAGAGTGATAGGCTAGTGATGGACTCAAGTTCCCATGTTTGTACTCGTTTTGATTCCCCTGCTAACCTCTGTCTACGGTAATTGAATTTCGCCCCTATAGATTTGTAGACACACATTTAAAGTTTGGAGGGTCAAATCAAAGGGCCTGATTGAAATGTGCGTAACTCTATCTGTATGGGTGGGTTTGGGTCATACGCTTTAGAGATTCAGCGGAGCTGCTTCAGGGAGGCTTGAGATCTGAATCTCTTTTGTTTTAGCAGGCAATCGGGCTGAATCTTGGGTGCGCCAGGATCCAGGGAGACTTTTCTCCGGCCGGCCGGCCTGGGGTGGTGGGATGGGATGAGATGATGGATCATGGATGGCATGGCGGGTCCAACGCACGCGGTTGGTACGTACTGCGTTGGTGGGAGTTCTTTATCCACTCCCTCCCTCTCACTCAGTCTCCGGACGTACGTACGTAGTACTAGTATTACTATACTCCTGCAGCCTCGCCAATGATGGCCAGGCCACCCTCGAGCCCTCCGAGGCCGGCCGGTGTGCAGCCGGCTCAGATCTAATCACGCCATGCACCGGCCTGCATCATTGACGTACGTACGTACGTACACGACGGCGAGGCTCCTGTGTAGCAAGGTCGAAGGAGCTCCGGATTAGGTTAACGCCACCAAGCCGCGCTAGCTGCATCGCCGGTTCGCTCGTACGCCCGGCACGGCACGGTGCTACAGCGTTGCCGCCCGGCGCGTTCGGGGAACAGAGGGGGCGGGGCGGGAGCCATGGCATGGCATGGCGCGCGCACGCACATCGGGGCGCCGAGTTCCAATCCTTGATCATCTCATCATGGATCTTTTCGGTGACTGGACGTTCGCTCATCACGCTCCTGATGAACCACCAGCTTTTTTTCACTGTCTCGCAGTCGCCACCACCTTCAGTACTACTACCAGTACAGAGCAGTACTTTGTGTACTAGTGCTGCTCCACTTAAGATTGGCATCACGGAAGTACGGTGGTGGTAATTGATAAACCTGACGACTGATTGTCTGCACGTAGAAAAAATCCCGATGGGCTGCTGTATGTACCGGAATCGTACCGGATCTGCACGGCGTCGCTGGTTTATTATTGCGGGGAGCTCGTGCAGAATCTTTTCCTTTTTTCTTTTTTGAGGGGTGTGCAGAATCTTTTCCTTCCTTCTTTTTTTTCTTTTGAGGGGTTTTCCTTCCTTCTTACTGCAGCTCAGCGACCGGGTCAGCAGGCGGCGCTGTTTGGGTCACCAGAGCCCATTGGGTCAGTTCGCACGACATTTTTTTCTTTTGCATTTGGGCCGGTTCATACTTTATTGCACAGAGTGACGGCCCCAAGTAGTAGCTCTTCAATTTTTCTGGAATACGCATAGCATGTGTATCATCTATTGAAAGGTTGGAGAGAGGGCATAAAGAACCCTCCACCGGTGTTACAGTTACAGATTACATGCACGCAACACCTCCACGGCTAGAACCGCTCTACACGGTCACACTCTTACAAGGGACTACTCGTGACTGGTCCACCTACTCAACCTGCGAAAGAAGATATTGACGCTACCCTTGATGAGCCCTGCTTGCCACCAGGCATGTCCCTCACACGCCACACGACACATGACATTGTCAATCTCCGGAGTTGCACCATCGAATACCACCGCATTTATGTGCTTCCAGAGCTCCCATAGTCCAAGAAGAATAACTGCCTGGTGGTTCTCATGCTAAGGCCCTGCTTGTGTTTACTTTGGCACCAATCTGGTAGCGTGTCATCCGGGCGCGGTGCCCAATCCAGGATGTCCAGGGCAGTGCGCAAATATGCATCCATACCTCTCGAGAGAATACGCAAGTGAGCAAGAGGTGGCTTATAGTCTCCTCCTCCTGGTTGCAAAAAGGACATGAGTCCTGATGCGGGAGTCCTCTTTGTGCAAGCCTATCCGACAACCCGCCCGGTGCAAGACATTGTCTGGACTTGAGCTAGAATTGAAAATTTGACCCAACAAAAACCCTCAAAGCCTCCCTAAGCGTCGCCACTCCTCATACTCAGCTCATACATGAGATCAATATGAGGAGTGCAAGGCGTCCGGTCGATTGTTACATAGGTTGGCCGTCTTGAAAAAAAAGAGTAGGGTCATGACTGCGTCCTCGAACAAATAGGATTCAAAATGGACACGCCCCAAGACGGCCAAAACGCAGCATACATGGAGGTTTGAGAGTCCAAATTTGTCGGATCCAAATGTAGATGCCAACATTAGCCGTATGGTTCATCCGGGCTAGCCCAATTTTTTCTTCACATTTTGATGAGTCCGATTTTCTTCTCGTGGGTGCTGTTCCAAAGGGCACCAACTTTCATGCATCATGTCGGGTCATGGGCCCATATAAGTGTTTTTCTATTTGAACTTTGGGTCCATATGACTAGTTTTTGTTGTTGTCGAGTGGACCATATGACTAGTTTGTTAATTCTAAAAAATTGCTAGTTTGACGTATATTTTGTTAGGGGAGTTGACGTATGTTGCATGTAGTAACAGAAGCTCCTATTCCCCACGTGGGTTAGCACGGAAGCCCCATTCCGTGACCACACGCTGAATAGGGAGCAAGCACGCACCTCCCGCTCCCCCCACCGCCGCACGTGGTATTCGGCCAGCCCATGTGCGGGGCAGGACGCCCTGTTTTTTCATTCCATTTCATTTTTTTCCTTTTTTTCTTTTTACTTATTTAATTTAATTTGGGATTTCAAGCAAATTGCATTTTTAAGTTCAAGAAATCATAAAATGTTTGTGAATTAGAAAAGTGTTCATGGTTTTCATAAATGTTTGGCAACCATAAGTGTTTGGGGATTCACAAAATATTCGCATATCAAAAAAAGTTTACTATTTTGGAAAAAATATTCGAGAAATTAAATAATATTCGTGAATAAGAAAAAATGTTTGTGAATTCAGACAATGTTCACAAAATTCAGATAATGTTCTTGTATTTATAGAATTATTTGCAAATTTACAAAAAAGTTCATCTAATAAAAAATGCCCATGAATTTGAACAATGTTCATCTATTTCAGAAAATGTTCTTGAAAAACATTTTTTTGATAGTTTCAAAAATTGTACCCAAATTGAAAAAATGTTTGCTGATTCAATAAAGATATTGAATTCAGAAAATGTCCATGAGTTTCGGAAAATAATATTCTCGAATTTGTAAGAAATGGCTGTGAATTGAAAAAATCTTTTAAGATTTAAAAACATGTTGGTGAATTTGTAAACAATGTTCATGATTTCAAATAATTGTTCGTGAAGCCAAAAAATGTACATGATTTCGAAAAAATATTCATCAATTTCAAAGATGTGCAGAAAATGGAAAATAAAATAAAACATTGGAAAATAAAAAAAGAGCAAAAAGTAAATACGAACATGAAGAAAGAACAAAAGAGAAAAACTAAAGGGGAAGAAAAAAATGGAAAAAGGGAGAAATAAATAACCAGGCAAAATAGAAAAGTGGAACTAAAACGGGTACAAGGAAGGTTCCTAAAAAAACTAGAACCTTCCTAAAACCGGTGAAAATAAGTGGAAATGGGCCGACCACACAGTGGAGCCGCGCCGGGGTGGGGGGGGGGGGGGGGAGGGGGGCTCGAGCTTGGTTGCGACAAAGCAACCGCTAGTTCTATTTGGCGCGTAGGTCCCTGTGTAGCAACCAAGCATGCGCCTCGCCGGTACATTTGTCAAGTGTATGGCTGGCCAATTTCAACTTTTCCCGCCATACATCTGGACTGTTTTTTTTATTTTTAATTTATTATTTTAAGCTTTTGTTTTTCTTTTGTGTTTTAATTTTTAGTTTAATTTTGTTATTTTGATTAAAAGATGTCGGGGAGGCTGATCGGACCCACGAACACCTATGGGATCGACGGACCGAGTCCCTTTTGGTTCGGAGGGGGCGGAGATCGCACTAAGAGCGGATCGAGGCGAAGCACACGAGCAGTTTACCCAGCTTCGGAGCTCTCTGGAGAGATAATACTCCTACTGCTGCTTGTATGATTTGTATTGTGTTCTTGCTAGGGAGCGCTGAGAGCTACAGTATACTCCAGCTGCTAACGAGACCTAGCGAGAGAGAGTTGAACCCCTCTACGCTATGCATGGGCCTCCTTTTATATGCACAAAGGGGCTCCGGCTGTGGCAACGTAGATGGGGGTACAAATGGAAAACAGTGGTTGGTACACCTACTTGTACAAAGTGTACTGTACTCTACCTAATCCTCGACGGCAAGGGACAAAGCATTAAATGCCCGCCCCTCGCCGCCTAAACAATGCAACAGTGGACTGTCAGAGCGCCACCGCTCGCCATGATTGCAAGCTTGTCAGCCGCTTATCGCTGCTCCCGCCGGCTGCCTGACCTCTTAACACGCTGGCGCATGGAATGGTCCCATGGCGACACGTTGGTGGATGAGCCGGAGCGGAGATGAAGAGAGTTGCTGCCGCGGCAAGTGCCTTGCCGCTGCTGAATCCTTGTCGCGTCCGGAGGCTTGTCGCTCTCCGAGCCTTCCCGCAAGCTCCTCTTGCCGGGTCTTGTCTTCTGCGTGCCTTGAGTGGCCTTCCCGGCAAGCTCCTCTTGCCGGGCCTTGTCTTCTTGGTTAAATACTTTGTTCTTGAATGGCTCCAAAGGAACCACGGAGGATCTTGGTGGTGACCAGCAAGCCTTGCCGCTGGTGTCAGAATCGCCTGCGTGCACGAAGTTCGGGATACTAGGGTACCCCTACTCTAGTACACCGACAGGAGCCCCTGCTCGGGCCACACACGGTGCCGAAGCGCTGTTGGGCCAGGCCCAAAACAAAGTGCAGGTCACACGCGGCCTTGATCACGCCTGTAACTTTGCTCGACAAAGACGAACAGACGCGTCGAACGTGGCGTTGTGGGAGAGATCGTGGGGGTTTCTTTATTAGGAAAAGCGGAACGTCCGCCTCTCCCTCCTTATAAACAGGAAAACAGGGCAGGTCGCCCACCTCGCCATTGCTGTCTCGTCTCGAAAACCACCGCCGCTCCCCCTTCTTCTCTAGTGCGAAGAGAGCAGCGCTCCCGCCTTTCGCCACATACGCCATCAACGCCGGTCTCTCTCCACCGCCTCCGCCATGGCTCAAAGACGACAAGGGAAGGGCGTGAAGTCGGTCGAGGCGCAATGACCGCAGTCACCGCGAAGGAGCGGGCCATCTTCTCCCAGCTCGACGCAAAGGAGCCGAGGAGGGCTACTACCTCTTCGGTCGACGGAGGCAGCGTGCGCATCCGCGCACGAAGGTACTCCCCGCCACCGCTTCGAACTAGCCCCAACTGGGTACCCTTTCTTTGCGCTTTTTCTATTGCGGGCTCGCCCGCCCTTTTTTGAATTCTTCTGTGATATCATGAACACCTACGGGCTTCGCCTCCTTGATTTCACCCCCAATGCTGTCCTGACCATGGCAGTTTTCGCACACCTTTGCAAAAACTTTGTCGGGATCCACCCAAACATAGCCCTCTTCCGCCACTTCTTCATGCCCCGCGTTGAGAGAGGGGAGCTGCTTGCCGGAGGTATTGCTTGGATCTCCAGGATCGGCAAGAAAGAAGCTTATCTGGAAGGAGAGCTCCGTAGCAAATGGGAGGAGTGGAGAGCCAATTGGTGTTGGATCTTTGAGGAGAACCCGCAGTTTTCATTGCCTGCGCCAAACCCCAATAGTGCGCTGCAACGATTGGAGCAACTTGGCGCGGAAGATGCTAGGTTGAAGATTCTTTGTGACCGGATCTTGCGCCTCGTGCTTGCCGGACTCATCAGAGGCGCAGCTTGGCGCAGATTTCCTTCGCCGCAGATCGCTTCCCTTGCAGGAGAGGAGGAGACCTGCTTGGGAGTTCCAAAACGCAGCGGACATCATGAGGCTGCGCCTGGCCTCAACCGGAATTTCACTGTCTTGGAGTTGGATGCGATCTGCTAGAGCTGTTCAAGCATGACCCCGATCACCCCGAGTGGTTTAGGTTGCCGAGGGGGTCGCCCCATTGTGCAACAATTCTGCGCTCGACCGCATCCGTGCCATGATGCCGCGCAGCGATTCTCATGGGATCGTTCCAACTTTGGCAAGAGCTCGCGACGACGTCAGGCGGCAATTCTTCGACAGCTTGGAAGAAAGGTCGATCCGCCCGACGAAAGCGAAGAAGCTCACCCATGACACCACCGACGCATTTAGATGATGCGCAGATTGCCACCGCCGAGGAGGCGGCAAGAATTGCCGGCTACCGGGCGTCTTCGGTACACCGTGGAGGAGGCAGATGCAGAGGCGTAAGCCTTGCCGAGCGAAGGAGTTCGCCGGTGAGGAAGAGCTTGCCGAATCCGAGGCCGAGTCGAGCGGACCAGCCGAGGGCGCTTCTTCCCCACCATCCAGCAGCTTGCCGCAAACGGAGCCCCCGGCTCCGCCAAAGAGGCGTCTCCGCAAGGCCGGAGACGAGACGGGGCGACAGACGGGCCAACAACTACTGGCCACATGACGCGCTTTCATCATGCGGCAAGCAATGTTGCCGGGAGCACCCCACACCGCTGCGACAACCGGGCGGGATCCTCCTGTGCCACCGCCGACACCTCCGCCAAGCGGTCAAGAGAGCCTACCTCCGCCTCATCGCACCGGAGGCGAGCCGAGTTTGATCTTTCCGCTCAGCTCCGACGAGGAAGAAGAAGAGTAAGCTTCAACATTGTGCTTGTATTTCTTCAATTGTGTTGCTTCATCTTGAATCTGATTTGCTTGCTCAACTCTTTCCTTTTCGTGACGCCGCCCAGAGCGTCGAAGAGAGCCAAGACCCCGGTGGTCGTCATTGAGGACGATCCACCCGTGGCAACAGGAGGCGCGTCTGAGACCCCTTGCCGGACCCGCAACTCTTCCTCAAATCAGCCCCCAAAGACAGCCCCGAGTAAGTATGCGGTTTTCTCCTCATCGTTAGGTGTGCATGGGTGCTCCTTCTTCATTGATATCTCGATCGTTGGTTTGTGTAGGAGCAGAGCAGCCTCATCGGAGGGCAGGAAGCCGCCCCGAAATTCTATCTGCTTCGACCACGCCGCCAAGGGAGGTTTCTCCGGCAAGGGCGTTCTCGGCAAGGGAGACTACTCCGGCAAGGGACGGCACCAGTGATCCTCCAAAGGGTCGAGACCATGGCTGCAGATCCCATTGCAGGTAATCCTCTTGCGCGAAAATTTCCCTTGGGCTCGCTTTTCTTCTGTTTTCTTTTTGAACATTTGCTTGATCGTTTTTTCTTTGTCGTCGATCGCCGATCCATCTGCCGCAGAGCCAATGGAGACCGAGGTCGCCGGGCGAGGAGGACGCAGCTGCAATATCGACGACGCCGCCACCATGGAGGAAGAGGTCGGCGCCGATGGATCCGCCGGGCGAAGAGGCCGCCGCAAAGGTCGGGCGAGGGTCGGGCGATCGACCGACGCACTTCGAGGCC
Source organism: Aegilops bicornis (assembly GCA_021605145.1). Lineage (NCBI taxonomy): Eukaryota > Viridiplantae > Streptophyta > Magnoliopsida > Poales > Poaceae > Aegilops > Aegilops bicornis. The sequence goes on from CM038670.1 coordinate 83,301,255, forward strand.
GCAGGAGCGCCAGCGCCACCGACCGCCGATCCCTCCGCCATCGGTGCAGCGCCGGGCTCTGAAGAGCCCGGCCCGCGCCTATTCAAGGCCGGCGACGGCGTCTTCATCAAGCTCCCCGGGCGTCGAGCTCAGGCGCCGGTCGAAGGAGAGACCTTCGACGGAGAGCTCCTCGCCTCCATTGGCCGACGCTGGTGGACGCGCCAAGCAGCGAAGCGGGCGAAGTTCGAGGAGGAGCAGCCGCTGAAGAAGCCGCCGCTCTACCGCGGCAAGCCAAGTTGGAGTCCCGGAAGCACTTGTCTCGAGGGCGGGAGCAGAGCTGGAGAAACGCGCAGAAGAGCTTCGGGGCGCCAACCAAGAAACTCTACGGAACGTAGCGTAAGAGCGGAGCGACTTGTCGAAGAGCGCATGCCTTCATCCTTGAGAAGGCTGAGCTCGAGGAGCAGTAAAGGCTTGCTGTCGAGAAGCTATCTGCGCAAGAAAGCGAGTTGGCGTAGCGGAAGACCAATCTTGACAGCTATGAGGAAGAGCTTGTCTCGCGCGAGGAGTCACTTGGCGGGGCTCTTAAGGAAGCGAAGGATGCTGCCGCAGCCGCCGAGGCCGCCAAGAAAGAGTTGGAGACGAAGGTGACGCAGCTGGAGGCCAGTCTCGGAAGAGCGACGAGGAGCTTGCTGCGCTCAAGCATGAGCGAGAAGGACGCCTACACTCTTGGCGAGCTGCAGGCTGCCTCGCCGATAAGAGCAAGGAGCTCGACGCCGCCAAGGATTCCAAGGCAGATCTTGAGCTGAAGCTGACCACTCGATGCACGCCGGACGACGCCAAGGAGCGGGAGGTGGGCCTGTTGGAGAAGATCAAGGCCAACGAGGAGCTGCTGGCGAATCTGTTGCCACCAGAGCGCCTTTGAGGGAGAGTGTGGAGCATCGGACCCGAAGGTCTCGTGGATATCGCCGCCGCCATCCACAAATGATGGAGCTGGGATGGTGGATCTTGGATACTCCTCCGACGAGCACCTCCAACCCAGCGCCAAGCTTAGCTTATTCTTCAAGGGCGTCGTGACGGGTCTCCAGCGACTCCGGGAAGAGATCCCAAATCAGCTGGCCGAGGAATCGTGCCAGATCTGTGCAGGAGCCCTCCAGAAGGTGTTGATGAAGGTGGCCTTCCGCAATCCAGGCCTCAACCTCAACGGCGTCCTCAGATCCTTGCCGCCAGATGCCGATGTGGAGGCGCTCAAAGCCCTTGTCGCACCTATTGTGAACAAGGTGGGCAAGATCAAGCGGGTTGATGGCGACCGTGTAGACTAGGCCGCCAATTTTATCTTTCCCTTGTCGCTGCTGATCATGTTTAGAACAATTTATTAGATCTGCGACAAGCTATTTTGTAATATGACTCTATCTTAGGCGATGATTGCAATGTTATTTCCTTTACTTGATTCCTTCCTTTGTACGTTTTTGCCCTATGCTTTTAGGGAACTTGTCGGTGCAGGCACCTTTGCCGCGAGCGCTAAGTGCGGAACGTCAGCAGCCTGCTGGCGGTGCCGCCTCCGACAAGCAACCTTGTCGCGACTAGCTGCAGCTCACTTAAGTTGTTGAGCGGACTCGAAACAAAGTAAGGGCGCGACTAGCTGCGAGTTGGTTCCTCCGCGCATGTGTTTTCCATACAAAGTACTATCGCTCGAGGAAGATAACTTAAAAATTTAAGAACTGATTGCTCAAACTTGGGCAACTTAGCTTTTCTGTCGTTTGCTTCCCCGATAAAGGCGAAACTTCCTCGAGCAACGCTTGGTCCATAGTATTATCTTCTCCTTCCCCTGGTTAACTTGTGCGCGAGGGAACCTTCCTTTCTTTGAGAAAAGAGAAAGAAGAGAAAATAAAGTTATGGAGCCGGTGGCTCGATATTGCTTACCGGGTGTGGGTGCTGCACAAAGTGTTAGCCAAAACATGCAATAAAATGATGAAAGCATGACTTTGACAAGTTGTGCGCAACACATGAGCTTTACTTATGCAGGATCTGCGCCCGGCTTTGTACAAAGGATTACATGCAACATCGGCAAGACTTGTACAAAAGGTGGTTGCCGAACCCACCGCGCCTCACGGGTAAAACTTACGAAGATGCTCAATGTTCCGTGAGTTGCTCACCGGAATGCCATCTTCGGTCTCAAGGCGGACATCGCCAGCCTAGTGACTCGTTTCACCCGATAAGGGCCTTCCCACTTCAAGGCCAACTTGTTTGAATTCTTGGCGGACTGAACGCACCGAAGAACAAGGTCGCCTTCCTCGAGGCTTCTGGCACTAACTTTGCGGCTATGGTAGCGACGCAAAGTTGCTGGTAACGAGCAGCTCGTACATCGGCCTGAAGACGGTCCTCCTCAAGGAGCAGCGCGTCATCTTGTCGCAGCTGCTCTTGCTCAAGCTCATCATAAGCGAGTACTCGAGGTGACCCGTACACGAGTTTCGTGGGGAGAACTGCCTCTGCTCCATAGACTAGAGCAAAAGGTGTCTGGCAGTGGCTCGATTTGGCGTCGTCCTGATCGACCAAAGAACCACCGGCAGCTCCTCAATCCAGTTTCTTCCGCACTTGTGCGGCCTCTCGAAAGTTCTGGTCTTGAGCCCGCAAGAAAGACTTCAAAGATTTGCCCTCTCGCTTGACCGTTGCTTCTCGGATGAGCAATGAAGCAAAGCAGACCTTGGCGCCAAGATCTTGGACGCATCGCATGAAGGTGCGACTTCAGAAATTGTGTGCCGTTGTCGGTGATGATCCTGTTGGGGATTCGAAGCGGCAAACAATCGACCAAGAACTTGATCACCGTTGTCGGTCACCTTCCTCATCGCTTCCACTTCCGCCACTTTGTGAACTTGTCGATTGCGACGTACAAGTACTCAAAGCCCCGATACCGAGGGAAGGGGCCGAGGATGTCGAGCCCCAGACCGAAAATGGCCAGGATAAAGGGATCGTCTGGAGAGCTTGAGCTGGCTGGTGTATCTGCTTGGAATGGAACCGCACGCTTCACACTTGGTTACTTGTGCAGTTGCATCCTGGAGGGCTGTCGGCCAGAAGAAACCTTGCCGGAAAGCTTTGCCGGCAAGTGCTCTTGCGCTAATGTGATGACCACATATGCCTCCATGTATCTCTGCCAACAGCTTTTGTCCGTCTTCCCGATGAATACACTTCAATTTCACCCCGTTGAGTCTTCTTCTGTACAGTGTGTTGTCGACAAACTGGTACATACTTGACTGCCGGGCTACTCTTTCAGCTTCTTCTTGCTCTTCGGGAAGTTCTCCGTCTCAAGGAAATGGACAATCTCTTTGTGCCCATGCTTTGGAGCTTATGGCTCGACAACAAGGACTAAAGGCACATCTGCTGCAGCGGAACATCCGCTTACGGCAAGAACTCGCGGTTCGGCCGAGCTTGACGTTCCCGGCAAGCTTGCCGAGCAATGCTTGTCGGGAGCGCCCGCTTCAACGAAACAAACCCTTGGGCTTGTCGGAGCAGATCGCCTCAAGATTCTTGGTGTTGATCCCGGGGACCTTTTGGTGGCGGCTTGAAGCTCTGCCGGAAAATAGTCACCGTAAATCAACTTCCTCTTCTTGTTCTGTCCGGTGATGGTGTTACGGTTGGTTGAGTTAGCTTGAGCACAAAATCCCTGGTTCCACAGTGCAACTTAAGTGCAGCGCACTTTGACAGCCATCGGGGATATCATTACGAGCTCTTGGAACATGTTCCATTTGTAGGCCGTCAAAGTGTTCTTCTAGCTTTCTCACTTCATCAACGTAGGCTTCCATCAATGGACTCGATAATCTTTGTTCACTTGGCGGGGCGACAAGCTGCGAATCACCCACGACAATAAGCTGTTGGGGAACGCGTTGCGAAAATTAAAATTTTCCTACGGTTTCACCAAGATCCATCTATGAGTTCATCTAGCAACGAGTATTCAGATTAAATAGCATCTACATACCACTTTGTAGATCGCAACGGAAGCTTCGGAGTGAACGTGGATGAGGTAGTCGAACTTGCCGTGATCCAATTCACCGATGATCTAGTGCCGAACGGACGGCACCTCCGCTGTTCAACACACGCACGGTCAGCGTAACGTCTCCTTCTTCTTGATCCAGCAAGGTGAAGGAGAGGTTGAGGAAGATGGCTCCAGCAGCAGCACGACGGCGTGGTGATGGTGGAACTTGCAAGATACTCGGCAGGGCTTCGCCGTGCACTACGGAGGAGGAGGATGTGTTGGAGAGGGAGAGGGAGGCGCCAGGGCAAAAGGTGCTGCTGCCCCCCTCCCCTCCCCCCTTTATATAGGTGCCAAGGAGGGGGGGAGGGCGCAGCCTTGCCCCCTCCTCCAAGGGAGGGGTGCGGCCAAGAGGGGGGAGGTGTCCACCCTCCCCAAGGCACCTCGGAGGTGCCTTCCCCTTCATGGGCTCATCACTCCTTAAACCCGAGGCGCATGGGCCCCGGGGGGCTGGGTCCCCTTGGCCCATGTGGGCCTAGGCGCACCACCTAGGGCCCATGTGGCCCCTTGGGGCTGGTGGCCCCACTTGGTGGACTCCGGGACCCCTCGGTGGTCCCAGACAATACCGATATCACCGAAACTTGTCCCGATGGTCAAACAGCACTTCCTATATATAATTCTTTACCTCCGGACCATTCCGAACTCCTCGTGACGCCCAGGATCTCATCCGGGACTCAACAACATTCGGGTTACTGCACATACATATTCCTACAACCCTAAGCGCATCAACCTTATGTGTAGACCCTACGGGTTCGGGAGACATGCGAACATGACCGAGACGGCTCTCGAGCAATAACCAACAGCGGGATCTGGATACCCATGTTGGCTCCCACATGCTCCACGATGATCTCATCGAATGAACCACGATGTCAAGGATTCAATTAATCCCGTATACGATTCCCTTTGTCAATCGGTATTTTACTTGCCCGAGATTCGATCGTCGGTATACCAATACCTCGCTCAATCTACGTTACCGCAAGTCACTTTTCTCGTTACCGTAATGCATGATCTCGTGATCAAACACTTCGATCACATTGAGCTCATTGTGATGATGCATTACCGAGAGGGCCCGGTGATACCTCTCCGTCAGCGGAGTGACAAATCCCAGCCTCGATCCATGTAACCCAACAGACACTTTCAGAGATACCCGTAGTATACCTTTATAGTCACCCGATTACGTTGTGACGCTTTGGCACACCCAAAGCACTCCTACGGTATCCGGGAGTTACACGATCTCATGGTCTAAGGAAAGGATACTTGACATTGGAAAACTCTAGCAAACGAACTATGCGATCTTATGCTATGTTTAGGATTGGGTCTTGTCCATCACATCATTCTCCTAATGATGTGATCCCGTTATCGATGACATCCAATGTCCATAGTCGTGAAACCATGACTATCTGTCGATCAACGAGCTAGTCAACTAGAGGCTCACTAGGGACATGTTGTTGTCTGTTATTCACACATGTATTACGATTTCCGGTTAACACAATTATAGCACGAATAAAGACAATTATCATGAATAAGGAAATATAATAATAATGCTATTATTATTGCCTCTAGGGCATATTTCCAACAGTCTCCCACTTGCACTAGAGTCAATAATCTAGTTACATTGTGATGAATCGAACACCCATAGAGTTACGGTGCTGATCATGTTTTGCCTTAGGGAGAGGTTTAGTCAACGGATCTGCGACATTCAGATCCGTGTGCACTTTACAAATTTCTATGTCTCCATCTTGAACATTTTCACGAATGGAGTTGAAGCGACGCTTGATGTGCCTAGTCTTCTTGTGAAACCTGAGCTCCTTTGCAAGTGCAATAGCTCCAGTGTTGTCACAGAAGAGCTTGATTGGCCCCGACGCATTGGGTATGACTCCGAGGTCGGTGATGAACTCCTTCACCCAAATTGCTTCATGTGCTGCCTCCGAGGCTGCCATGTACTCCGCTTCACATGTAGATCCCGCCACGACGCTTTGCTTGCAAATCGCACCAGCCATCGCCCCACCATTCAAAATATACACGATCCGGTTTGTGACTTAGAGTCATCCAGATCTCAGATCGAAGCTAAGCGTCGACGTAACCTTTTACTGACGAGCTCTTCGTCACCTCCATAAACGAGAAACATTTCCTTAGTCCTTTTCGTGTACTTCAGGATATTCTTGACCATTGTCCGGTGTTCCTTGCGGGATTACTTTGGTACCTTCCTACCAAACTTACGGCAAGGTTTACATCAGGTCTGGTACACAAAGATGGCATACATAATAGAACCTATGGCTGAGGCATAGGGGATGACACTCATCTCTTCTATATCTTACGCCGTGGTCGGACATTGAGCTGAGCTCAATTTCACACCTTGTAACACGGTAAGAACCCTTCTTAGATTGATCCATATTGAACTTCTTCAATATCTTATCAAGGTATGTGCTTTGTGAAAGACCTATGAGGCGTCTCGATCTATCTCTATAGATCTTGATGCCTAATATATAAGCAGCTTCTCCAAGGTCCTTCATTGAAAAACTTTTATTCAAATAGGCCTTAATGCTGTCCAAGAGTTCTACATCATTTCCCATCAAAAGTATGTCGTCTACATATAATATGAGAAATGCTACAGAGCTCCCACTCACTTTCTTGTAAACACAGCTTCTCCATAAGTCTGTAGAAACCCAAACGCTTTGATCATCTCATCAAAGCGAATGTTCCAACTCCGAGATGCTTGCACCAGCCCATAAATCGGCGTTGGAGCTTGCATACCTTGTCGACATTCTTAGGATCGACAAAACCTTCCGGCTGCATCATATACAATTCTTCCTTAAGGAAACCATTAAGGAATGCCGCTTTGACGTCCATTTGCCATATCTCATAATCATAGTATGCGGCAATTGCTAACATGATTCTCGACGGACTTGACTTCGCTACCGGTGAGAAAGTCTCATCGTAGTCAACCCCTTGAACTTGTCGATAACCCTTAGCGACAAGCCGAGCTTTATAGATGGTCACATTACCATCCGCGTCTGTCTTCTTCTTAAAGATCCATTTATTTTCTATGGCTCGCCGTTCAACGGGCAAGTCGCCAAAGTCCATAATTCGTTTTCATACATGGATCCTATCTAGGATTTCATGTCTTCCAGCCATTTGTCGTAATGCGGGCCCGCCATTGATTACTCATAGTTCTAAGTTTAACAGTTGTCTAACAACATGATTTCCAAGACAGGGTTGCCGCATTCACTGCAGTGCGGAACGTGTCCTTGTGGACCTTCAATTTCAAGAGGGAGCTTGATCAAGCATCTTGATCATCATCATTAATTTCCTCTCTAGTCGGTGCAGGCTCACGAGAAACGCTTTTCTTGAGTTTCGCCATTTTCGGTTCAAGAGATAACACTTCATCAAGTTCTACTTTCCTCCCACTTACTTCTTTCGAGAGAAACTCTTTCTCCGTAAAGAATCCATTCTTGGCAACAAAGATCTTGCCTTCGGATCTGAGGTAGAAGGTATACCCAGATTTCTTTCGGGTATCCTATGAAGACGCATTTTTCCGACTTGGGTTCGAGCTTCTCGGTTGAAGTTTCTTGACATAAGCATCGCATCCCCAAACTTTTAGAAACGACAGCTTAGGTTTCTTCCCAAACCATAATTCATACGGTGTCGTCTCAACGGATTTCGACGGAGCCCTATTTAAAGTGAATGCGGCAGTCTCTAAAGCATAGCCCCAAAAGATAGCGGTAAATCGGTAAGAGACATCATAGATCGCACCATATCTAATAGAGTGCGACACGACGTTCGGACACACCATTACGCTGAGGTGTTCCAGCGGCGTGAGTTGTGAAACTATTCCACATTTTCTTAAGTGTGTGCCAAATTCGTGACTCAAGTATTCTCCTCCACGATCCGATCGTAGAAACTTGATCTTTCTATCACGTTGATTTTCAACCTCACTCTGAAATTCCTTGAACTTTTCAAAGGTCTCAGACTTGTGTTTCATTAAGTAGACATACCCATATCTACTCAAGTCATCAGTGAGGGTGAGAACATAACGATAGCCACCATGAGCCTCAACACTCATTGGACCGCACACATCGGTATGTATGATTTCCAATAAGTTGGTTGCTCGCTCCATTGTTCTGAGAATGGAGTCTTGGTCATTTTACCCATGAGGCATGGTTACTTGACGTGTCAAATGATTCATAATCAAGAGACTCTAAAAGTCCATCTGCATGGAGCTTCTTCATGCGTTTGACACCTATGTGACCAAGGCGGCAGTACCACAAATATGTGGGACTATTGTTATCAACTTTAACTCTTTTGGTACTCACACTATGAATATGTGTATCATCACGTACGAGATTCATTAAGAATAAACCATTAACCATCGGAGCATGACCATAAAACATATCTCTCATATAAATAGAACAACCATTATTCTCGGATTTAAATGAGTAGCCATCTCGAATTAAACGAGATCCAGATACAATGTTCATGCTCAAACTTGGCACTAAATAACAATTATTGAGGTTTAAAACTAATCCCGTAGAGGTAAATGCAGAGGCGGTGTGCCGACGGCGATCACATCGACCTTGGAACCATTCCCGACACGCATCGTCACCTCGCCCTTCGCCAGCCTCCGTTTATTCCGCAGCTCGCTTTGAGTTACAAATATGAGCAAGCGCACCGGTATCAAATACCCAAGAGCTACTACGAGTAATCGGTAAGGTACACATCAATTACATGTATATCACATATACCTTTGGTTTTGCCGGCCTTCTTGTCCGCTAAGTATTTGGGGCAGTTCCGCTCAAAGGACCACTTCCCTTGCAATAAAAGCACTTTCGATTTCGGGCTTGGGTCCATTCTTTGGCTTCTTCCGGAAACTTGCTTATCAAGCTGCAACTTCCTTGCCGTCCTTCTTGAAGTTCTTTTACCCTTGCCCTTCTTGAACTTAGTGGTTTTATTCACCATCAACACTTGATGCTCCTTCTTGATTTCTACCTCTGCTGATTTCAGCATAGCATATACTTCAGAATGGTCTTTACCATCCCTGCATATTGTAGTTCATCACAAAGCTCTTGTAGCTAGGTGGAAGCGATCGGAGGATTCTGTCAATGACCGCTTCATCCGGGAGATTAACTTCCAGTTGAGTCAAGCGGTTGTGCAACCCAGACATTTTGAGTATGTGTTCACTGACAGAGCCATTTTCCTCCATCTTACAGCTAAGGAATTTATCGGAGACTTCATATCTCTCGACCGGGCATGAGCTTGGAAAACCATTTTCAGCTCTTGAACATCTCATATGCTCCATGTCTCTCAAAACGCTTTTGGAGTCCGGCTCTAAGCTGTAAAGCATGCCGTGACCGAACGAGGGAGTAATCATCGCAGCGTGATCGCCAAGCGTTCATAACGCCTTGTTCTGCAGGGAGAATAGGTGCGTCACCCAGCGGTGCTCTTAGGACATAATCTTTCTTGGCAGCTATGAGGATAATCCTCGGGTTCCGGACCCAGTCCGTATAGTTGCTACCATCGTCTTTCAGCTTGGTTTTCTCTAGGAACGCGTTGAAGTTGAGGACTACGTTGGCCATTTGATCTACAAGACATATTGTAAATATTTAGACTAAGTTCATGATAATAAAGTTCATTTAATCAAATTTAATGAACTCCCACTTAGATAGACATCCTCTACTAGTCATCTAAGTATTACATGATCCGAGTCAACTAGGCCGTGGTCCGATCATCACGTGAGACGGACTAGTCAACATCGGTGAACATCTTCATGTTGATCGTATCTTCTATACGACTCATGCTCGACCTTTCGGTCTTACGTGTTCCGAGGCCATGTCTGTACATGCTAGGCTCGTCAAGTCAACCTAAGTGTTTTATGCGTGTAAATCTGTCTTACACCCGTTGTATGCGAACGTAAGGACCTATCACACCCGATCATCACGTGGTGCTTGAACCATTTAACCTTAGCAACGGTGCACGCTTAGGGTGAACACTTCTTGAAATTATTATGAGGGATCATCTTATTTACTACCGTCGTTCTAAGTAAACAAGATGCATAAAACATAATAAACATCACATGCAATTATATAAAGTAGTGACATGATATGGCCAATATCATATAGCTCCTTTGATCTTCATCTTCGGGCTCCATGATCATCTTGTCACCGGTCATGACACCATGATCTCCATCATCATGATCTCCATCATCGTGTCTTCATGAATTTGTCACGCCAACGACTACTTCTACTTCTATGACTAACGTGTTTAGCAATAAAGTAAAGTAGTTTACATGGCGTTCTTCAATGACACGCAGTCATACAAAAAATAAAGACAACTCCTATGGCTCGCCGGTTGTCATACTCATCGACATGCAAGTCGTGATTCCTATTACAATAGCATGAACATCTCATACATCACATATAGATCATTCATCATTCATCACAACTTACGGCCATATCATATCACAAAGCACTTGCTGCAAAAACAAGTTAGACGTCCTCTAATTGTTGTTGCAAATTTTACGTAGCTGAATTAGGGTTCTAGCAAGAACGTTTTCTTACCTACGTTCAAACCACAACGTGATTTGTCAATCTATATTTACCCTTCATAAGGACCCTGTTCATCGAATCCGATCCAACTAAAGTAGGAGAGACAGACACCCGCAAGCAACCTTATGCAACGAGTGCATGTTAGTCGTTGGAACCGGTCTCACGTAAGCGCACGTAAGGTTGGTCCGGGCCGCTTCATCCCACAATACCGCTGAATCAAGATTGACTAGTAACGGCAAGAAGAATTGACAACATCTACGCCCACAACAAATTGTGTTCTACTCGCAAGAAGAAGAACTACGCATAGACCTAGCTCATGATGCCACCGTTGGGAAACGTTGCAGAAAATTAAAATTTTTCCTACGGTTTCACCAAGATCCATCTATGAGTTCATCTAGCAACAGTATTCAGATTAAATAGCATCTACATACCACTTTGTAGATCGCAACGGAAGCTTCGGAGTGAACGTGGATGAGGTAGTCGAACTTGCCGCGATCCAATTCACCGATGATCTAGTGCCGAACGGACGGCACCTCCGCGTTCAACACACGACGGTCAGCGTAACGCCTCCTTCTTCTTGATCCAGCAAGGTGAAGGAGAGGTTGAGGAAGATGGCTCCAGCAGCAGCACGACAGGCGTGGTGATGGTGGAACTTGCAAGATACTCGGCAGGGCTTGGCCGTGCACTACGGAGGAGGAGGATGTGTTGGAGAGGGAGAGGAGGCGTCAGGGGCAAAAGGTGTTGCTGCCCCCTCCCTCCCCCTTTATATAGGTGCCAAGGAGGGGGAGGGCGCAGCCTTGCCCCCTCCTCCAAGGGAGGGGTGCGGCCAAGAGGGGGAGGTGTCCACCCTCCCAAGGCACCCTGAGGTGCCTTCCCTTCATGGACTCTTCCTCCTTAAACCCTAGGCGCATGGGCCCCTTGGGGCTGGTTCCCTTGGCCCATGTGGGCCTAGGCGCACCACCTAGGGCCCATGTGGCCCCTTGGGGCTGGTGGCCCCACTTGGTGGACCGGGACCCCTCGGTGGTCCCGTGACAATACCGATATCACCAAACTTGTCCCGATGGTCAAACAGCACTTCCTATATATAATTCTTTACCTCCGGACCATTCCGGAACTCCTCGTGACGTCCAGGATCTCATCCGGGACTCCGAACAACATTCGGGTTACTGCACATACATATTCCTACAACCCTAAGCGTTCACGAACCTTAAGTGTGTAGACCCTACGGGTTCGGGAGACATGCGAACATGACCGAGACGGCTCTCGAGCAATAACCAACAGCGGGATCTGGATACCCATGTTGGCTCCCACATGCTCCACGATGATCTCATCGAATGAACCACGATGTCAAGGATTCAATTAATCCCGTATACGCATTCCCTTTGTCAATCGGTATTTTACTTGCCGAGATTCGATCGTCGGTATACCAATACCTCGTTCAATCTCGTTGCATCGCAAGTCACTTTTCTCGTTACCGTAATGCATGATCTCGTGATCAAACACTTCGATCACATTGAGCTCATTGTGATGATGCATTACCGAGAGGGCCCGGTGATACCTCTCCGTCAAGCGGAGTGACAAATCGAGCCTCGATCCATGTAACCCAATGACACTTTCGAGATACCCGTAGTATACCTTTATAGTCACCCGATTACGTTGTGACGCTTTGGCACACCCAAAGCACTCCTACGGTATCCGGGAGTTACACGATCTCATGGTCTAAGGAAAGGATACTTGACATTGGAAAACTCTAGCAAGCGAACTATGCGATCTTATGCTATGTTTAGGATTGGGTCTTGTCCATCACATCATTCTCCTAATGATGTGATCCCGTTATCGATGACATCCAATGTCCATAGTCAGAAACCATGACTATCTGTCGATCAACGAGCTAGTCAACTAGAGGCTCACTAGGGACATGTTGTTGTGCATTATTCACACATGTATTACGATTTCCGGTTAACACAATTATAGCACGAATAAAGACAATTATCATGAATAAGGAAATATAATAATAATGCTATTATTATTGCCTCTAGGGCATATTTCCAACATAAGCTTCTTAATCCCAAGGTCTACTGCAATCCTGAGACCGGCAAGCAAACCTTCATACTCTGCTCTATTGTTTGTTGCTTGCTCCTTGGGAAAATGCATTTAGACTATGTACTTGAGGTGCTCTCCGGTGGGTGCTATAAGCGACGCCAAAGACCGGCGCCTTTGCGAGAAGGCACCATCAAAGTACATCAGCCACTCTTTGCTCGCTTCCTTGACGGGATGCTCGTCTCGAATTTCTTCATATTGCGTTGGGGTCCATTCCGCTATGAACTCGCCAATGCTCGCTTTGGATAGTTGATGTGCTTTCAAACTTGAGGCCAAAGCTTGACAGTTCCAAAGGCCCACTCGACAATCCCGCCTGCCGCACGGATTTTGCAAAGATCCTCTTCACCGGAAAGCGAGTGACGATCTGTTATCTCATGTGCTTGGAAGTAATGGCACAGCTTTCTCGAGGCCATGAGGAGGCCGAAGCAATTTACGCACACCAGAGTACCTTGACCTAGCCCCTCGCAAGAGAGAACCGACAAAGTAAATCGGGCGCTGTACCATCTTTTTTCGCATCTTCTCGCATGCTGCGCAGATCCGTCCTTGTCGGGACCAGAGCTTGTCGTTGAAGTGCCTTGCTTGTCGCCGGATGTATCTCGCCATGGTTGCCGGCTCATCGTCCGCCTCCCTCTCCGCTACTAACGTAGCACTAACCACTTGATTGGTTGCCGCTATATATAGCAGCAACTTCTCTTGTGGCTTAGGTGCGACAAGTATTGGAGTGGAGGACATGTACCTCTTTAAGTCCTGCAGCGCAGCCTCCGCTTCGGGAGTCCATTTCATTGGACCTGCTTTTTCAAAATCTTGAAAAATGGCAGCGCTGCTCGTAAGACCTAGAGATAAACTCGCCGAGAGCAGCCACGCAACCGCAAGTCTTCGTACATCCTTGACGCGCTTTGGTGCTTCAATCTGCTCAATGGCCTTGATCTTGTCGGGATTGGCTTCAATTCCCCACGAGATTTAAGAACCCGAGAAGCTTGCCGTAAGGGACTCAGAACAAGCACTTCTCGGGGTTGAGCTTGAGGTTGATCTTGCGGAAATTTGCAAAGGTCTCATCCAACTCTTGAACCAGAGTTGCTTTGTCCTTGCTCTTGACCACTATGTCATCCATGTAGGCTTCTACATTTACTGTGCATTTGCGGCTCAAAAGCGCCATGGACTACTCTTGCAAACGTTGAACCAGCATTCTTCAAACCGAAAGGCATCCGTATGAAACAAAGATATGTGCCACATGGAGTAACGAATGCGGTTTCTCCTCATCCTCTTACGCCATGAAGATCTGATGATATCTCGAGTATGCATCAAGAAATGAAAGCAAATCACATCCAGCCGTGGAGTCAACAATTGGTCGATGCGCGGCAAGGGAAACGGGTCTTTGGGACAAGCCTTATTAACATCCGTGAAGTCAATACAAAGTCTCCATTTCCCATTTGCCTTGGCGCACAACTACAGTGATTGGCCAACCACGTAGGATGGAGCACTCCTCGACAAGGCCCGCTGCTTCCAATTTCTTGATCTCTTCTGCGATGAATTCTTGGCGCTCCACCGCCGCTTCGACTTTACGCTTGACGGGTCGCGCATGAGGACAGACAGCTAAGTGATGCTCAATTACTTTCACGGGAACACCGGGATGTCGACGATTGCCATGCAAACACGCCGACGTTCGCCGCAGGAAAGCAATGAGCGCGCTTCCTATTTAGGGTCGAGAGTGGCACCGATGGTGAAGGTACCACCTGCCGTCCTCCTTGGCGGACACCTTCTTGGTCTTTGGCGGAGCTGCCATCGCCTTTCTTGCACTTGCCGGTGGAGCTCGATGGTGCGTCCTCGACGGTAGCGCAGCACTTCAAGAGGTGCGCTTGCCGGAGTGGGCATCGAGCTCTTGCCGGACTTGGTCTTCTTCCCCGGAGCTTCAAATGCAAGTGTTTTGCTTTTCGCTGCATTGCCGCTTCCCGGTAGATCTTATCGGCACAGATAAGAGCATCCTTCTTGTCGCCATGGACAGAGATGATGCTTATCGGCCTGGCATCTTGAGTAAGTTGTATGCATAATGAGAGGCTGCCATGAACTTAGCGAGTGCCGGATTTGCCAAGTATCCCATTGTAAGGCAATGGGAAATCAGCAACGTCGAATGTGACCCTCTCGGCCCTAAAGTTCAGCTCACGCCAAATGTCATCGGCAACGTGATCTTCCCTTCGCTTGCTCCTTTCCGGATTGATTCCTTGGAATGTGCGGTCTCTTGAGCTCATTTGTCGAGGATCGAAGCTTACGGAGCACCGCGGAGGAGATCAGTTTAAGCCGCCCCCGCCGTCAACTAGCATCTTGGTGACCTTGAGGTTGCGGATAGTTGGTGAGACCAACATCGGCAAGCACCCGACCACGATTATGCGATCGTGGTGGTCCTCAATATCAAAGATGATAGGCGTGCTGGACCACTTCAGAGGCTTGCGTGACTCTACGGATGGTTCAGCTGCATTAACTTCCCGCATCCACTGCTTGTGTTGGCGGTGGGAAGTATGCAGGGAAGCACCTCCGTCAACGCAGAGGACCTCTGTAGCTTCAAACTCCCGCTCATCGGCCTCGTCATCATCCATGTCTTCATCGTCGTCTTCGTCTTCATCCTTGTCGCGCCGCTGGGAGGCCTGTCTCCTTGCCGCTGCTTGGCCTTGCCGGGCGCCTCCCCGGCCGGACGCTTTCTTGGCTCCTCCGGCACCTTCTTGGGCCTTCTCCTTGTCGCGTCTCTTGTATTCAGCTTTCTGCTGCTCGACAAGCTGCTCTACCTTCTTGCAGCTCTGGAGGTCATGGCCCTTGGTGCGGTGGATCTTTCAGTACTGCTTGCCAGAGCCGTCCTGCTTGTCGGCGGCCGCCACAGGCTGGTGGTTGGTGCCAGCGGCAACCTCCTTGCCACAGGCGGTTTCTTCACTGTCAGATCCTCCTGCCTCGGTATTCTCTCCGGGGAGTCTTCTCCCCTCCTCAGCACGTGCACACTTGTCGGCCAGGGCGTATAGCTCACTGACGTCTCTGATTTTGCACATCGCCATCTCCTCCCTCATCCTGCGGTTCCGCACGTTCTGATGAAATGCGCTGATCACCGCGGCAGGGTGGACATCTGAATGAACTTGCGCAGGGACTCTCCTTCCTTCTAGGCGAGCAGATGAAGGTCACTTTCTTGGCCATGAGGCTTGTGGCCGCCTGTGAAGGCGCCAACAAACTGATGGCATAGATCTGCCCAAGAAGATATGGAGTTGTCCGGCAAGTGCATGAGCCAGACTCGACGTTGGGCTTGAGTACCGCCGGAAGTAGTTGGCAAGGATCTTGTCGTCTCGCCCCGCAGCTCGCACCGCGATGGTGTAGATGCCGAGGAACTCCGACGGATGCGCCCCGCCATCGTACTTCTCCGCACGTCCGCTTGAAATTCTTCTTCTTGGGCCATCGACTTGCCGCAGCTCACGAGTGAACGCAGGGCAGCCTACCGCCAGACGGCAAGTCGCCCGTTCCTCCGGGCGCTGCATGTCAACAGAGGGCCCAGCGCGCTTGTCGGATTGACGTCGCGCTTCTCTTCGGCGCCGGCGCGAGTCCAAGCGTCCTCTTGTCGTCGATCGTAGCACTTGGCGCCGATCGCGACGAGCTCGTGGATCCGGCGACGCAGCGGAGTCGCTGTCGAGGTGGATCCGGCGAAGTCGGCGATCTTGGCCTTCGGGCGGAGAGTGCATGGTGGTTGCACCTCCACAAGTCTCGTCGCCATCGGCTCGTGCCTTGTCGTCTTGCCGCGGCAATGATGTAGTTGGTTGCTGCGGAGCGTCGCCGTTGGCAAAGCCGATGAGACTCTAGATGGTGGCCCTCCATTCATCGACCTTGTCGGCCGTTGGAGGGTAGTCGAGGAGCAGTTGAGCTCTCGCCAAGGCTTCCGCTGGAGTGGTGGGTGGCAATGATGAACGGTGCGAGGAGCGGGATATGCTCGGACTTCTAACTATGTTAGAAGGGGCAGCATCCCGCCCAGCGACTGCATTCTCGCTTCGTAAGCATGTTGGCGTGCACGCTGGTCTTGAGGGTCTCGAGATCCTCCAGCTCGGTCTTGATCCAACGAGCGTATGGTATTGTGAATACCATGACGCTGTTGGTCCCGCGGCTCCTGAGATGGGCGCGGGACATGTACGGACTCCGAGGTTTGTGCGGCCTTGTCCTTGGACTTGGCAGCGTCACGAACTCCTTCGCCGGGCGCCGTTTCTTCCGCCAATACCGCTTCCACCACCCGCTTGCTCCGGTGATGGTGGGTTCGACGCGGACGGCTCCGCTGCCGCCGAAGCCTTCTTCTTCGGTGGCATGTTGATGAAGATGTTAAAGATGTTTAAGATGTTGCTCGTGTGAACGCCGGATCAGGTTCTTTTATGTTCATTTTCTATTCCATTTTCCTCTTAATTTTCTTTTACTATTTTTATTTTTCATTTCGAAAAAATCGTTTAAATTCTTCTAAATCTTCTCAAATCATGAACTTTTCTCAATTACTGGATTTTTTATTTAAATAATGATAATTTTATCTAAATCCTCAACCTTTTTCAAATCACAAACATTTTTTTACAAATTTGATAACTTTTTCCGAAAGAATTAACATTTTGCATATTTCTGAGTTGTTTTTCAAATTTGAATATTTTTTCATCGTGAACTTTTTTAGAAATGATGAACATCCTGCAAATTTGTGAAAAGTTTTACAAATTCATGAACATTTTTTGAAATACTGTTCCTTTTTCGGATGAGCCATTTTTTTAATATCACAATTTTTTTGCTTTGACAAATATTTTCTGGAATGCACGATTTTTGGAAATTCATTAATATTTTTAAATGAATGTTTTTATAAAACTTAGGAATAATTTTTGAAATTTCCATGATTTTCTGTACATGTTTGAGAAAATCATGAACATTTTTAGAAAAATCTGGACCTTTTTAAATCAAGAATTTCTTTAAATAAGAAAAATAAAAAAGAAATAAATATATTGGTTAAAGTAGTGCACGTCCCGCCCAGCACATGGGTCTGCCCAAAAAAGCTTGCAAATGGGGCGTTCCGCATATTCACGGTGCGCACTGCACCAAATAGAAGATCCTCACAATGACCGATGTGCCAAATAGTATCTGGGAAGAAAACAAAGATCACACACAACGACCCATGTGCCAAACAAAGATTAAAAATGAACTAAAAAAGAAAGAAAATAATTTAAAAAAATGAAAGAGAAACAAAAAAAAACAGGTCTGGGAAGAACCTTCCCATAACCTGAAGAGGGAGCTAGCCCTACTTGGAGGAAAAAATTCACACAGGGAGAGAGGGAGGTGCGCGTTTGGTCGGCAACTTTCGACCTTCGCGATAAATAGGAGATGCCTGCAGCAACTCCACAATCTAAGCATCTAAGCTGCTCCTTCGCACCCCCACCCACCGACTGGGCCGGCCCATTTGAAGCTCCAACAGTGAAAAGTCCCAAGAAACTCAGTGGACAAGGGTTCAAACACAGGACCTCTCGCTTGTGAGGGCACGTGGCTAGCCACTTGTTGATGAGGTTTGGTGGCTAATAGGCAGCGCAGAAGAACTATCAGGAGCGACACATCTGAGACAAGTTTTGAAATTTCAAAACTAGTTTTTTTAATAGTGAATATTCTTGGAACACCAACCTTTTCCAAAATTGCGAATACTGTTTTTTAAAACTCAAACATCTTTTAAAAAACACAAATATTTTTGTGAAAAGTATGACATATTTTTAGAAAATACGAACATTTTTTATGTGTGAAATTTTTTTGATATATGGGAATTTTTTTAAAAAATTTGGAACAAAATTTTAAAACATGCACATTTTTGGAAAATTGGAACAATTTTTTGAAAACATGAACATTGTTGGATCCATAAATTTTAATTGTAAACAAGAACCTTTTTTGCAATTCAGACTTTAATTTGGAAACACGAACATTTTTCAAATATGCAAACTTTCTTTAAAAGAAAAATATTTTTTATTTTTTAACAGATCTGAAATCAGGATCATTTTATGAAATGTCCGAACAAAATTCAAGAAATCTGACCAAATTTCTTATATTTGGAACTTCTTCGAAAAAAATGAACCACTTTTGAAATTCTGTATTTTTATAACTCAATTTGTAAAAAAATCATATTGTTGGTTGGATACCGGCGGTTTGAGGGTCGGCGTTGGAGATGCTATTAATAATAGCCTCCTAAATTGGGATAAGTTGTATCTCCATTCCTAGATTAAATTCATGCGTTAGTTGTTGGTTGCCACTGGTGGCATTTGGTTAAGATGACAGATTTTCTGTCGAAGAATCAACTACCCGTTCGCATGTCGCAAACACGCTCTCTGCCGAGCACCACAACAGACTCTGAACATTGATGATCAAGTCTCTTTATCAGAGTTAAGTTTCTTTTCCGTTTCATGGTTGTGTTTGCTGTTGCAGAAGCTGGAGCAGGTGATGTAGTTCCTGCCGCAGCAGGAGGCGGGGGAGAGGCAGCAGCAGCTCCGGCGACATATACTGGAAGTGGAGAGATTGTTTTGCAGAGATCAACTTTACTGAGCTTAAAGGAAAAGGTGAGTGGTTCCACTTTATTTGATGAGAATGTTTCTTCATAGTATTAAATTGTGCGGTGTTCTAGATAGCCCAAAGATGTTAAATATTACAACTGCGTTTACCTCTTTTTTTCTTTATGTTGTTTTCTTTTCACCACCTGCGCAGGGCTGCCACCACCCAAAGATGTTAAATTGTGGCGGTGCAGGTGGTTCCACCCAACCCCGTTGAGGTACCAAGGGGAACCGTCTCTGCGGCAGCTGAGGCTGGTCATAGTGGGGGTAACATAAGTAGTATCATGTACTTGGGACTCGCAAACATGCTTATGTAGCAGGCAATTAAAGAAGAGAGAGATGGTTATAGTAACATAGGTAGATACCGTAACATAATAAATGTGATGCTACTATGTGCCATGCATGGCAATAAATGAGACCACTTATAATACTAATCTATGATACTATGCACTATAGAGATAGTAACATAGACTAGTAACATATGCATGTTACTAGTCTAAGTTACTCCCCACTATGACCAGCCTGAGAGGACGGCCCGCCCGCCACCAAGGCTGCTCTCGCTAGCCTCGAGATGAGGTCAACGGGATCGTCACCGAGGCCGACCGTCACCGCGCCAAAACATGGCCACTTCGTACCAGCATCAATAGGACTCCGGCAACCTGGGATGTAAGCCTTTTGTCCCAACCATCATATTTAAGAGAGTTGCTTCGGTAGACCCCCCTCATAAACCGTATAAATGTTTTTTGAGCATCAATACAGACATAGGCGTTCATATACACGCGCATACACTCATTCCTATGAACGTACACACGCACATCCTACCCCTATGAGCACCTCCGAGAGTGTACGTTATGATCAAATGATCATGTTGACATACACAGCCGATCCGCCCGCCACACACACCCCTCCTCCTGGAGCCTGGCCCATTCTTTTCTTTTTTAACCCTCAAAAAATAGGCACATGGAGTAGGATTTGAACTCTAGACCTTATAGTTTATTTCCACCCACTATAACCAACTAGGACAACTCACTTTTTATTCATAATTTCTTCTTTTACTCTTATTATTGTTTATTTTCTCATACTACTAATGGGAAAGCTTTGGCTGGTTGGATTTGACTTGAGAACGTGGCTTTTCATAGATAGTTTGCACATAACAAACGGAAGTGGTTCCAATTTGTTCTCTAAAATTGTCCAGCAGAAATTAATTCTCCTAAAATCATGCGAGTATAAATTGGGAGTCTGTTTATTTCTCTTTTGTTTTTTTAAATTATGTTCAATGAAATTTTGTACGACATACATGCTACTAAAATCAGACGCATATTAAATTTGCTTCCACCGTCATGAAAATGTGCTTCCTTGAGTTAATCAAATTGCTTCAAATTTAAAATATGTTCGAACTTAACCAAAAGTTGTTTGTGTTGGATAATATTATTTATCCAATCACATCTCGGACGGGGAATTTGCTTGCTTCCGATGCATACCAAATTTTCTTTGAGGCAACACGCGTTTTCAACACAATGAAATCATGTTTCAATCAATTCGAAAATTTACTCCTGGTGCAACTAAAATGTGCTTCTGTTTTTTTTGCAAGGAACTAAAATATGCATCGACTTAACGCAGAATGTTATCCATATAATTATTATTTTCATCCATCATAGCTCAGTTAGAGAATTGGCTTCCATGAGATAGATACATGAGTCCAATTTAATATAATATTCTCGTTTCCAATCACAGTAAAAATTGGGCGCTCTAATTGTACATTTTGCTTCCATCATGGTTCAAATTTTAGGAATTTGGGTCACTTCATGGATGTCCAAAAAACACCATGTTCAACGAAGGGTGGTCGGCTAGGACAAAAATCTCCATTTGAGAGCACATTTTTTTTGGTATCCTTTAAATGACGCCAATATTTATTTCCGTGAGCTTATATGACCAATTAAAGGCACTGTGCCAAGTTGTTTTAGTTTTGGACAAATTTTGCATTTTCTGGAGTTTTCGCGGGCAAAAAAACTCATAATGGCCGAACGTGTCACAACTTGCATACGATTTTGGAAATCGTTCAAATCCGACCTGGATGCCTACCATGGGCATTCCCACCTACTTGCAAGATTTGGGATCATTTGAAGGATGTACAAACATAGACCATGTCCAACGGAGGGTGCCCGGCTAGGCTAGAAGGCTTCATCTGAGAGCACGATGTTTCCCGATATCCTTCATATGACCCTAATTTTTTCTATGCCTTGTATGACAAATTCAAGGCACTATGCCAAGTTATTTTGGTTTTTGACAAATTTTTGCATTTCCTGGAGTTTTCTCGGTCAAAAAATGGTCAGACGTGTCGCAACTTGCATAAGGTGTCGGAAATCGTTCAAACCTGGCATGAATGCCTACCATAGCCATGCGCTTACAAAAGTTGGGGTTAATTCAAGAATTTCTAAAACTAAACCATGTTTAATGGAGGGTGTCTAGGTATGCTAGAAGGCTTCGTCTGAGAGCATGTTGTTTCTCCACATCCTTGAAATGGCCTTAATTTTTTTCATGACCTTGTATGATCAATTCAAGACATCATGCCAAGTTGTTTCGGTTTTCGGTAATTTTTGCATTTTCTGGAGTTATCTCGGTCAAAAAAGGTCGATACAATGACCGAATGTATCGCAACTTGCATACGGAGTCAGAAATTGTTCAAACCTGACATGGATGCCTACCATGGGCATCCCCACCTTCTTGCAAAAGGTTGGTTCATTTCAAGAATATCCAATACTTGACCATGTTTAACATAGAGTGTCCGAATAGGCAGAAGGCTCCAGTTTTGGGAACCTTTCAGAAGGTTCCTGAATCGCTTTTCTGACCGGTTTCTCTTTTAATATTTTTTTTATTTTTTTGTTTTCATGTTTATTTTTATTCTTTTCTGTTTATTTTCAAAAAAAATTCACAAATTTTGTTCACAAATTCAATAAAAGTTCCCGATGAAAACGATTTAGAAAATCTGTTTATTTTTACCATGTTTGAGAAAACATGTTTCTTGATAACAAGTGTGTGTGCACTCGTATACATGTAGGCACGGTAAACAAATGCAAGTTTTCTTCCATCAATACAGTAGTTGACCCTTATACATTTCCTGCTTCTAAATATCACGAGCGGCAGCGTAGTCTGGTGGCAAAGAGTGTAAACATGATGATGAGGTTACAAAATTCGTTCCAAATTCAAAAAATATTCTTGATTACAACAGTTGTTCACAAATTCAATAAATATTTGTAGAATTTCAAAATAATGTTCGCACTTTAATTTTTTTTTTGTAGTTTTCAGTTTTGTTCCTGTTTTTCGAAATGTTCTACTTTTCAATGTTTTTCCTCTCTAAAACAAATGTTTGAGATTCCCAAAAAATCATGTTTTCACAAATGCTTTTTAAAATCACAAATTTGAAAATGTCGCATTTCCCATAAGTTGTTCACAATTTTAAAAAATGTTATCATTTTCAATTTTGTTCATTTCCTATTTCCCAAAAGACGTTCACGTTTTCACAAAATATTCTCGTTTCTTTTAATAACAGATTTTTAAATGACCGCATTTCTAAAAATCCAAAAAGTAAATGAGATCCGATTTAAAAAAAATCATGGCTTATGGTTCATATAGACCGGGCTACCTTTTTGGACACCAAAACTCATTTAGTATAGTGGCTACCGAAATTGTAGACTGGCGCGAGGTCCCAAGTTCGTTCCCTGTCGCACACTTTGGTTTATCTTAATTTTCTCAGCTCATGTTTTAAGTTTTGCCGGGACATTAAGTTTCTTAATGCTTCTTGTTGATTTTTTTTGAGTAATCTCGCCAATTTTATTGATTCAAAACAATGTTCATAGGTACAAGGTTCGGTCATGAGGATTACCCAACCAGACATGTCTACCTATAGATAAATTACAAGCAAATTTGGCAAGATTGTGCGCCTCAAAATTAAGGTTCCTATGTTCGTGCAAGAACTTACAAGAGGTAAAAATAGAACTACGGGCTATGATTTCATGTATGATAGCCGCGTTCGGACCGCCTGTCCCATGGTTTATGTCATTGACTACTCCTTAACAATTAAAGGCCACCACAATGTTGTCCTCCGCCAAAGCTAGAGCTTCTCTGCAAGTATATGTCTCCAAAATTATCGGGTCTCTGATCCCTTGATAGAACACCGCTGAGGACCCCAAAAATACTTCATTGTGGTCACGCCAGAGAGCAGCCACAGCCCCGTCTCGTCTGTTCCTCGCAAGGGCACCATCTGAATTTACCTTAACTGAACCCGCCTCTGGTGCAATCCATCGCTGGGCTGGCGCGCTAGCAGCGTTCGTCCCAGCCGGCCTCACCGGTGTAGCAGATATATGTGCCAACTCTGCAAGAAAATTGTTCACAAAGGAAACAGTGTGTTGTGGGCTCTGAAATATTGCCTCGTATATCACTTTCCTCCTGGCATACCACAATGCCCACAAAGTGACAGCCATCTGTGTAAACTTTGAACGATCAATCATGCTGTACATATCAAACATCCAGTTCTTGGCACTTGAATTCTCGCATTCAGCCATTTTAGAAATTATCTCATCATCTCAATGCCCACACACACCTCGCCATAGTGCATGCCACTAGAGCGTGTCGCCATGAGTCCTGGGCACCACACAACGGGCATACATCCTGCTGTGCCATGTTCCTGTGATGTAACACGTCCGTTGTTGGCAGAGAATGACGCCCCAGCCTCCAAAGGAAGACCTTTATCTTTGACCCTCTAACCACTCTTCTCGTTGTATCTTTGTGCTCACCAGGAAACAGTATGCCGAGCTAACTGTAAATCTTCCCTTCTTCTCTGGATACCAGGCCCAAAAATCTTCCGTGTTACGAGTGCATGCCGGAATTTTCAGAATTGCATCCGCATCAAATCTGATGAAAACCGTCCGGATTAACTCCTCATTCCATGATCCCGTCGTTGGTGACAAAAGTTCAGACACTTTCCTTGGAGGATCTTGTACAAGAGATGTAATCGGTCTTGGCGAGGTTTCCTTAGGAATGCAATTATCACTCCAAATGTCAGTGGTCTGACCGTTACCTATCCTCCTTATGATCCCTTGCTTTAGCACGTCCCTTCCCTCAAGAATCGCATGCCAAATCTGAGATGGCCGGGATCCCAACTCGGCTTCAAGTAAAGATGATTCTGGGAAGTAACCGGCCTTGAGGATTCTTGCACTCGAAGATGATGGTTCATGAAAAATCCTCCATGCCTGTCTTGTCAACAACGCAAGGTTAAAAAGCTCGATATCTCTGAAACCAAGTCTACCCAAATGCTTTGGTCGTGTCATCACGTCCCACGAAACCCAAGCTGGTTTCCTTTCTCCTTGCTTACAACCCCACCAAAACTTCCTTATGATTGACTTGATATGATCACATAAACCTCTCGGAAGTTTAAAACAAGACATTGAGTATACAAGAATCGCTTGGGCTACAGATTTGATGAGAACCTCCTTTCCGCCTGCAGACAAACACTTGCTCATCCATCCCTTAACTTTGTCCCACACTCGGTCACTCAAATATTTGAAAGTTCCATTCTTCGAAATCCCCACGTCAGTGGGCATCCCCAAGTACCTGTCACTCAAAGACTCATTAGGGACGTGGAGGAAACCCTTTACTGCAGTACGTACTATATCCGGGTCCCCCTGCTAAAGGAACTCGATGATTTGTCTCTGTTTGTTCTCTGTCCAGATGCCATACAATATGACTCCAATAGGTTTGATACGCCCTCTGTTCCATCAATACTTGCCGTGAAAAACAGCAGGCTATCATCCGCGAAGAAAAGATGGTTCACCGGCGGAGCCGATGGTGCCACCTTAACGCCGCCGAGCTGGGATGATTGACTTTGAGATTTTAAGAGGCACGAAAGGCCCTCTGCTGCCAACAAGAACAGATATGGAGAGATGGGGATCTCCCTTTCGAATGCCACGTGTAGGTATAAACTCCTTCGACTTATTTCCATTAAACATAACCGAGAAAGAAACAGAACTCACCATGTTCATGATAACTGAAATCCACGGTGAAGCAAAGCCAAGTTTCTCCATGATAGATCTGAGATAAGTCCATTCAACTCTGTCATAGGCCTTCATCATGTCCAGTTTGAGTGCACAGAAACTGTTGTTTTTTGACCTATTTCTCTTCATAAAGTGTAGACACTCGTACGCCAATATAATGTTGTCTGTAATGAGCCGTCCTGGAACAAAAGACGACTGCTCCTCGGAGATGATCTCCGGTAAAATTACTTTGAGACGGTTCGCAAGAACCTTCGAAGCAATCTTGTAGAATACATTGCAAAGACTAATGGGGCGAAATTGAGACAGTAAAGTTGGATTTGATACCTTGGGACTAAGAACCAGCAGAGTATCGTTAAGACATGCCGGGCTTTCCTCTCCCCGGGACATAGCAAGTACTGCTCGTGTTACTGCTTCCCCACATACGTCCCAATGCCTCTGGAAAAAGTGAGTCGGAAAACCGTCCGGTCCCGGTGCCTTAGACACAGCGGCTAGCACAACACACTCCTCGCGTAGATGATGCAGGTTCCAATCCAATCGCCACCCTTTTTTGTAACGAATTTTCTCCCTGCACCAATAAATGGGCCGGCCCAGGTGAGCTGCTCTTGCGCAAAACACACCAACAAATGGGCCAGCCCAGGTTAGCCGCCCTTGCGCGAAACACCGGCTCCTTGCCTCTACGATCTTGTATGGTACGCAAGCTATGTATCGGAGTTCTTCACGTGGAGGACGTACTTTAAAGAAAAGACCATCATGCCCTTTATTATAAAGGGGTATAGAGTAATCTCAGCCATCGATGTGTTTAAGGGGGGTCTACCGAATCAGAAGTGCATGGTTAATCCTAATTTGCACGATGCTCTCCACATTAGTATACATGGTATTGGGACTAACCTGCCTGGAAGTGAGATACATCTGGATTAGATCCGATTTTAGTAGGGTTAATTGTCCTTTTGCCCTTAGTGGTGTCCATGTGCTCAGTTTTGCCCTCAGTTGCGAATCGTGCTCAGTTTTGCCCCTAGTCCATGCGCAGCTACTATGACGAGGCCAAATGGCCAGATTTTAGTCCATTCTGTCCGCCGGCGTTAGTGGTTGTGGATCCGGAGTTTACACGTGGGATCGCGTGGACGTGGGTCCGGAGCTGACATGTGGGACCGTGCAACAAAATCCCCAAATCAATCCTAGGGTTCTAGCCGGCCAAATCAATCCCCAAATCACTCTGTCTCGTCCGCCGGCCAGCCGTCTTGCGCCGACGCCACCAGTTGCGCTGCCGCTACCGCGGCCGCAGCCGTCCGGCTCCACCGCTACCTGCTCCGCCCGCCACCTTCCCGTGACGCCATGCGTGGGGCGCCCGCCACATGCTCGACCCGCGGGGCGGCCTCCTTCCGTGCGCCCGGCCGGAGCGCTGATAGGTGGGGGGCTGGTGGAGCTGTTTGAAGTAGGAGGGTGAACCCCAGGGCGAAATGGCAAGCAGCGGCGACCCCGGAGTATTTGGCGTGGCAGGCATCGGGCCGGAGATCCGCCGCGTCCACGACTGGGTTCCCGAGGGGTAAGTCATTCCTCATGTTTAGATTGAGCTGTAGGGGAACGTAGTAATTTCAAAATTTTCCTACGATCACGCAAGACCATGGTGATGGCATAGCAACGAGAGGGGAGAGTGTCCGTCCACGTACCCTCGTAGACCGTAAGCGGAAGCGTTATAATAACGCGGTTGATGTAGTCGTACGTCTTCACGATCCGACCGATCCAAGCACCGAACGTCACGGCACCTCCGAGTTACGCACACGCTCAGCTCGATGACGATCCCGGACTCCGATCCGGCAAAGTGTCGGGGATGAGTTCCACAAGACGACGGGCGTGGTGATGATGTTGATGCTCCACCGACGCAGGGCTTCGCCTAAGCTCATGACGATATGACTTCTCCGGCGCAGGCTTCGCCTAAGCTCTCTGACGATATGACCAAGTGGAATATGGTGGAGGGGGCACCGCACACGGCTAAGGAACGATCCAGAGATCAACTTGTGTGTCATGGGGTGCCCCCCTGCCCCCGTATATAAAGGAGCAAGGGGAGGAGGCGGCTGGCCAGGGAGAGGCGCACCAAGGGGGAGTCCTACCCCCACCGGGAGTAGGACTCCTCCTTTCCTAGTAGGAGTAGGAGAGAAGGAAGGGAAGAGAAGAAGGGTGCGGCCTCCCTAGTCCACCCGGACTAGGCCTTGGGGCGCGGCCTGCCCTAGGCAGCCCTCTCTCTTTCCCGCAGGGCCCAATAAGGCCCAATACTTCTCCCGGTGAATTCCCGTAACTCTCCGGTACTCCGAAAAATACCGAATCATTCGAACCTTTCCGAACTCCGAATATAGTCGTCCAATATATCAATCTTTACGTCTCGACCATTTCGAGACTCCTCGTCATGTCCCCGATCTCATCCGGGACTCCGAACTCCTTCGGTACATCAAAACTCATAAACTCATAATATAAGCATCGCCATCGAAACCTTAAGCGTGCGGACCCTACGGGTTCGAGAACTATGTAGACATGACCTAGAACTATTCTTGGTCAATAACCAATAGCGGAACCTGGATGCCCATATTGGCTCCTACATATTCTACGAAGATCTTTATCGGTCAAACCGCATAACAACATACTTTGTTCCCTTTGTCATCGGTATGTTACTTGCCCGAGATTCGATCGTCGGTATCCAATACCTAGTTCAATCTCGCTACCGGTAAGTCTCTTTACTCGTTCCGTAATACATCATCTCACAACTAACTCATTAGTTGTAATGCTTGCAAGGCTTAAGTGATGTGTATTACCGAGAAGGCCTAGAGATACCTCTCCCACAATCGGAGTGACAAAACCTAATCTCGAAATACGCCAACCCAACAAGTACCTTTGGAGACACCTGTAGTACTCCTTTATAATCACCCGATTACGTTGTGACGTTTGGTAGTACCAAAGTGTTCCTCCGTAAACGGAGTTGCATAATCTCATAGTTATAGGAACATGTATGGGTCATGAAGAAAGCATTAACATACTAAGCGATCAAGTGTTAAGCTAACGGAATGGGTCATGTCAATCAGATCATTCAACTAATGATGTGACCTTGTTAATCAAATAACAACTCCTTGTTCATGGTTAGGAAACATAACCATCTTTGATTAACAAGCTAGTCAAGTAGAGGCATACTAGTGACATCTTGTTTGTCTATATATTCACACATGTATTATGTTTCCGGTTAATACAATTCTAGCATGAATAATAAACATTTATCATGATATAAGGAAATAAATAATAACTTTATTATTGCCTCTAGGGCATATTTCCTTCAGTCTCCCACTTGCACTAGAGTCAATAATCTAGTTCACATCATCATGTGATTCAACACTAATATTCACATCTGTATGTGATTAACACACATAGTTCACATCGTCATGTGACCAACACCCAAAGGGTTTACTAGAGTCAATAATCTAGTTCACATCGCTATGTGATTAACACCCAAAGAGTACTAAGGTATGATCATGTTTTGCTCGTGAGAGAAGCTTAGTCAACGGGTCTCATCACATTCAGAGCCGTATGTATTTTGCAAATACTCTATGTCTACAATGCTCGCACGGAGCTACTCTAGCTAATTGCTCCCACTTTCAATATGTATTCAGATTGAGTCTTAGAGTCATCCGGATCTGTGTAAAAAGCTTGCATCGATGTAACTCTTTACGACGGGCTCTTTTATCACCTCCATAATCGAGAAATATTTCCTTAGTCCTCACTAAGGATGTTCTTGACCAATGTCCAAAGGATCTACTCCTAGATCACTATTGTACTCCCTTGCCAAATTCTCGAGCAAGGTATACAATAGGTCTGGTACATAGCATAGCATACTTCATAGAACCTATGATCGAGGCATAGGGAATGACTTTCATTCTCTTTTCTATTTTCTCGCCGTGGTCGGGATTTGAGTCTTACTCAATTTCATACGCTTTTGCAACACAGGCAAGAACTTTTCTTTGACTGTTCCATTTTGAACTACTTCAAAATCTTGACAAGGTATGTACTTATTGAAAAACTTATCAAGCGCCTTGATCTATCTCTATAGATCTTGATGCTCAATATGTAAGCAGCTTCACCGAGGTCCTTCTTTGAAAAACTCCTTTCAAATACTCCTTTATGCTTTGCAGAATAATTCTACATTATTTCCGATTAACAATATGTCATTCACATATACTTATCAGAAATGTTGTAATGCTCCCACTCACTTTCTTGTAAATACAGGCTTCTCCAAAAGTCTCAGATAAAACCATATGCTTTGATCACACTATCAAAGCGTTTATTCCAACTCCGAGATGCTTGCACCAGTCCATAGATGGATCGTTGGAGCTTGCATATTTTGTTAGCTCCTTTAGGATTGAAAAACCTTACGGTTGCATCATATACAACTCTTCTTTAATAAATCCATTAAAGAATGTAGTTTTGACATCCATTTGCCAGATTTCATAAAATGTGGCAATTGCTAACATGATTCGGACAGACTTAAGAATCGCTACAGTTTGAGAAAATCTTATTGTAGTCAACACCTTGAACTTGTCGAAAACCTTTTGTGACAAGTCGAGCTTTGTAGATAGTAACACTACTATCAATGTCCGTCTTCCTCTTGAAGATCCATTTATTTAACATGGCTTGCTGATCATCGAGCAAGTCAATCAAAGTTCATACTTTGTTCTCATACATGGATCCTATCTCAGATTTCATGGCCTCAAGCCATTTCGCTGAATCTGGGCTCATCATCGCTTCCTCATAGTCCGTAGGTTCATCATGGTCTAGTAACATGACTTCCGAACACGATTACCATACCACTGCAGTGCGGATTTTGCTCTGGAAGACCTACGAGGTTTGGTAGCAACTTGATCTGAAGTTTCATGATCATCATCATTAACTTCCTCACTAATTGGTGTAGGAATCATCGGAACTGATTTACGTGATGAACTACTTTCCAATAAGGGAGAAGGTACAATTACCTCATCAAGTTCTACTTTCCTCCCACTCACTTCTTTCGAGAGAAACTTTCTTCTCTAGAAAGGATCCATCTTAGCAACGAAAAACTTGCCTTTGGATCTGTGATAGAAGGTGTACCCAATAGTTACCTTTGGGTATTCTATGAAGACGCACTTCTCCGATTTGGGTTCGAGCTTATCGGTGAAAACTTTTTCACATAAGTATCAAAACTCCAAACTTTTAAGAAACGACAGCTTAGGTTTCTTGTTAAACCATAGTTCATATGGTGTCGTCTCAACGGATTTAGATGGTGCCCTATTAAACGTGAATGCAACTGTCTCTAATGCATAACCCCAAAACGATATTGGTATATCAAGAAGAGACATCATTGATCGCACCATATCAAAATAAAGTACGGTTCTGACGTTCGGACACACCATAACGTTGTGGTGTTCCAGGTGGCGTGAGCTGTGAAACTATTCCACTTTGTTTTAATTGAAGCCAAACTCGTAACTCAAATATTCATCTCCACGATCAGATTGCAGAAACTTTATTTTCTTGTTACGATGATTTTCTACTTCACTCTGAAATTCTTTGAACTTTTCAACTATTTCAGACTTATGTTTCATCAAGAATACATACGCATATCTGCTCAAATCATCTGTGAAGGTCAGAAAATAATGATACTTGCCACGAGCATCAACACTCATTGAATCGCATACATCGGTATGTATTATTTCCAATAAGTCAAGAGCTTGTTCCATTGTTCCGAGAACGGAGTTTTAGTCATCTTGCCCAAAAGGCACGGTTCACAAGCATCAAATGATTCATAATCAAGTGATTCCAAAAGTCCATCGGCATGGAGTTTTCTTCATGCGCTTTACACCAATATGACCTAAACGGCAGTGCTACATATAAGTTGCACTATCATTATTAACTTTGCATCTTTTGGTTTCAATATTATGAATATGTGTATCATTATGATCGAGATCCAATGAACCATTTTCATTGGGTGTGTAACCATATAAGGTTTTATTCATGTAAATGTAACAACAATTTATTCTCTTACTTAAATGAATAACCGTATTGCAATAAACATGATCAAATCATATTTATGCTTAACACCAAATAACACTTATTTAGGTTCCACACTAATCCCGAAAGTATAGGGAGTGTGCGATGATGATCATATCAATCTTGGAACTACTTCCAACACTCATCGTCACTTCCCCTTCAACTAGTTTTTATTACGTAACTCCTGTTTCGAGTTACTAATCTTAGCAACCTAACAAGTATCAAATACTCAGGGGCTACTATAAACATTAGTAAAGCACACATCAATAACCCCGTATATCAAATATACCCTTGTTCACTTTGCCATCCTTCTTATCCGCCAAATACTTGGGGTAGTTCCGCTTCTAGTGACCAGTTCTATTGCAGCAAAAGCACTTAGTCTCTGGCTTAGGTCCAGACTTGGGCTTCTTCACTCGAGCAGCAACTTGCTTGCCGCTCTTCTTGAAGTTCCCTTCTTCCCTTTGCCTTTTCCTTGAGACTAGTGGTCTTGTCAATCATCAACACTTGATGCTCTTTCTTGATTTCTACCTTCGTCGATTTCAACATCATGAAGAGCTCGGGAATCGTTTTCGTCATCCCTTGCATACTATAGTTCATCACGAAGTTCTAGTAACTTTAGTGATGGTGACTAGAGAATTCTGTCAATCGCTATCTTATCTGGAAGATTAACTCCCACTTGATTCAAGCGATTGAAGTACCTGCACAATCTGAGCACATGCTCACTAGTTGAGCGATTCTCCTCCATCTTTTAGCTATAGAACTTGTTGGAGACTTCATATCTCTCAACTCGGGTATTTGTTTGAAATATTAACTTCAATTCCTGGAACATCTCATATGTTCCATGACGTTCAAAACGTCTTTGAAGTCCCGATTCTAAGCCGTTAAGTATGGTGCACTAAACTATCAAGTAGTCATCATATTGAGCTAGCCAAACGTTCATAAAATCTGCATCTGCTCCTGCAATAGGTCTGTCACCTAGCGGTGCATTAAGGACATAATTGTTCTGTGCAGCAATGAGGATAAACCTCAGATCACGGATCCAATCCGCATCATTGCTACTAACATTTTTCAATACAATTTTCTCTAGGAACACATATAAAAAACATAGGGAAGCAACAACGCGAGCTTATTGATCTACAACATAATTTGCAAAATACTACCAGGACTAAGTTCATGATAAATTAAAGTTCAGTTAATCATATTACTTAAGAACTCCCACTTAGATAGACATCCCTCTAATCCTCTAAGTGATTACATGATCCAAATCAACTAAACCATGTCCGATCATCACGTGAGATGGAGTAGTTTCAATGGTGAACATCACTATGTTGATCATATCTACTATATGATTCACGTTCGACCTTTCGGTCTCCGTGTTCCGAGGCCATATCTGTTATATGCTAGGCGCGTCAAGTTTAACCTGAGTATTCCGCGTGTGCAACTTGTTTTGCACCCGTTGTAGATGGACGTAGAGCTTATCACACCCGATCATCACGTGGTGTCTGGGCACTACGAACTTTGGCAACGGTGCATACTCAGGGAGAACACTTCTTGATAATTTTTAGTGAGAGATCATCTTATAATGCTACCGTCAATCAAAGCAAGATAAGATGCATAAAGGATAAACATCACATGCAATCAATATAAGTGATATGATATGGTCATCATCATCTTGTGCTTGTGATCTCCATCGCCAAGCACCGTCATGATCACCATCGTCACCGGCGCGACACCTTGATCTCCATCGTAGCATCGTTGTCGTCTCGCCAACTATTGCTTCTACGACTATCGCTACTCCTTAGTGATAAAGTAAAGCAATTACATGGCGTTGCATTTCATACAATAAGCGACAACCATATGGCTCCTGCCAGCTGTCGATAACTCGGTTACAAAACATGATCATCTCATACAATAAAGTATAGCATCACGTCTTGACCATATCACATCACAACATGCCTGCAAAAACAAGTTAGACGTCCTCTACTTTGTTGTTGCAAGTTTTACGTGGCTGCTACGGGCTGAGCAAGAACCGTTCTTACCTACGCATCAAAACCACAACGATACTTTCACAAATAGACTCCGCTTTTAACCTTCTCAAGGACCGGGCGTAGCCACACTCGGTTCAACTAAAGTGAGAGACAGACACCGCCGGTCACCTTTAAGCAACGAGTGCTCGGAGCGGTGAAACCAGTCTCGCGTAAGCGTCACGCGTAATGTCGGTCCGGGCCGCTTCATCTCACAATACCGCTGAACCAAAGTATGACATGCTGGTAGGCAGTATGACTTGTATCGCCCACAACTCACTTGTGTTCTACTCGTGCATATGACATCAACGCATAAAACCAGGCTCGGATGCCACTGTAGGGGAACGTAGTAATTTCAAAATTTTCCTACGATCACGCAAGACCATGGTGATGGCATAGCAACGAGAGGGGAGAGTGTCCGTCCACGCACCCTCGTGAGACCGTAAGCGGAAGCGTTATAATAACGCGGTTGATGTAGTCGTCGTCTTCACGATCCGACCGATCCAAGCACCGAACGACGGCACCTCCGAGTTACGCACACGCTCAGCTCGATGGCGATCCCGGACTCCGATCCAGCAAAGTGTCGGGATGAGTTCCACAAGACGACGGCGTGGTGATGATGTTGATGCTCCACCGACGCAGGGCTTCGCTTAAGCTCCGCGACGATATGACTTCTCCGGCGCAGGGCTTCGCCTAAGCTCTACGACGATATGACCGAAGTGGAATATGGTGGAGGGGGGCACCGCACACGGCTAAGGAACGATCCGTAGATCAACTTGTGTGTCATGGGGTGCCCCCCCTGCCCCCGTATATAAAGGAGCAAGGAGGAGGTGGCCGGCCAAGGGAGAGGCGCACCAAGGGGGGAGTCCTACTCCCACCGGGAGTAGGACTCCTCCTTTCCTAGTAGGAGTAGGAGAGAAGGAAGGGAAGAGAAGAAGGTGCGGCCTCCCCTAGTCCACCCGGACTAGGCCTTGGGCGCGCGCCTGCCCTAGGCAGCCCTCTCTCTTTCTGCAGGGCCCAATAAGGCCCAATACTTCTCCCGGTGAATTCCCGTAACTCTCGGTACTCAAAAATACCGAATCATTCGGAACCTTTCCGAACTCCGAATATAGTCGTCCAATATATCGATCTTTACGTCTCGACCATTTCGAGACTCCTCGTCATGTCCCCGATCTCATCCGGGACTCCGAACTCCTTCGGTACATCAAAACTCATAAACTCATAATATAACCGCATCATCGAAACCTTAAGCGTGCGGACCCTACGGGTTCGAGAACTATGTAGACATGACCTAGAACTATTCTTGGTCAATAACCAATAGCGGAACCTGGATGCCCATATTGGCTCCTACATATTCTACGAAGATCTTTATCGGTCAAACCGCATAACAACATACTTTGTTCCCTTTGTCATCGGTATGTTACTTGCCCGAGATTCGATCGTCGGTATCCAATACCTAGTTCAATCTCGTTACGGTAAGTCTCTTTACTCGTTCCGTAATACATCATCTCACAACTAACTCATTAGTTGTAATGCTTTGCAAGGCTTAAGTGATGTGTATTACCGAGAAGGCCTAGAGATACCTCTCCGACAATCGGAGTGACAAAACCTAATCTCGAAATACGCCAACCCAACAAGTACCTTTGGAGACACCTGTAGTACTCCTTTATAATCACCCAGTTACGTTGTGACGTTTGGTAGTAGCCGAAGTGTTCCTCCGTAAACGGGAGTTGCATAATCTCATAGTTATAGGAACATGTATGGGTCATGAAGAAAGCATTAACATACTAAGCGATCAAGTGTTAAGCTAACGGAATGGGTCATGTCAATCAGATCATTCAACTAATGATGTGACCTTGTTAATCAAATAACAACTCCTTGTTCATGGTTAGGAAACATAACCATCTTTGATTAACAAGCTAGTCAAGTAGAGGCATACTAGTGACATCTTGTTTGTCTATATATTCACACATGTATTATGTTTCCGGTTAATACAATTCTAGCATGAATAATAAACATTTATCATGATATAAGGAAATAAATAATAACTTTATTATTGCCTCTAGGGCATATTTCCTTCATGAGCTTAGTTGTGCATTTGAACAGTTGATTCGAGTTGGTTTGCCCGGTTAGTGTGCTGATTGCGTCTCTGTTTTTCGTCGGTTATGATGGAGTTGCGGTTTGCTTTCTTGGTGCACGTTAGAAGGGACTGGTACATGTTGAATGCAAAGAATAGGAAGAAATTCCAAGGAGGTTTCAATTATCGGTTGCCAATGGCTTGTAATTGGAGTTTCAGACAATTTGGGGAGGTAATTTGTAGCCAATATCCTTGGGGTTTGCTTGATGAAGTGGAATACAAATACTATGATGGGGAAAAGAAATGGGTGACAGTTAGTAATGATGAAGAGCTGGCTACCATGTTTGCTAGGCATAAGGAGAAAGAGAATTTTCATGTGAGGCTGCAAATTGATGTGCTTGAGCAGGCATTTGGACCTAGGATGGCGGGTGCAATATCTCGGGGAGAACCAAGTCGTCGTAATGCCAGCTCTAGCCAGAACAGTTTAGTTAGTGCACGACGACGTGGTGGCTCGACAAGCGTGGGCACTGGCAGTAGGGTCCCCCTTGAAGTGGAGCCTGATAACTACAATTCTGGGGTTGATAAAGGGAAGCTATATTATGATATTATTCAGAATTTACGACGGGCACCTCGGGCTGAAAACCAAGATGAGGCTCACAATGCAGTCCGTGTGGATGATGACGCGGTGGGTGAGGACGAAGACCTTGCAGCTGTTGAATGGGACCCTTTGAACCCTCATATGGAAGAAGGTACCGTTTTTGCATCCATGACTGAGTGTAGAAATGCACTTGTGACATACTGCATCAAGGTAGAACGTACTTTCAAAGTTGACAAGAGCGATCAAGTACGTTACAGAGGTTTGGTCACATGCTTGTTCTATTTTTCCCATTGCTAGCTTGATGATGTACTAACTTGCTAAGGTAGTTTGATAATGTCTTTGTTGTTGTTGTTTGGTTGTGCACACTGGTGTCTGCCAAACATCATTAAAAAATGATCAATTGATTTGCCATTGCATATCTCGATTATGGTCCCTCTGTAGTTGTTTGGTTGTATTTTTGTCATTAATGCTGACTCTATAAAAATATACTTGCTTGCCATTGTGGTGTGGAGAGCATGTAACTTGGCCGTCGATTAATTAACTAATCTTGTTCTCTCTCTCTCTGTGCCTAGGTAAGGGCCTGGAGCCACAGCCACAGGAGGGCGAGGAGACGGACGGATGGTGTAAATATGAGTTTGTCCTGCGGCTTTTGGTTGCTTCTGATGGTGGCTAGCTCTCCTTAGCTTGTGGTGTGACTAAAGAAAGATGGTGAAGCCCGAGGCGGCCTGTTGCTTCTCGTTCGTCAAGATTAGTTAGTTTTTTCTTCCAGATGATAGCTTGCTTGATGTGTTGCTTTGGTAGGAATGATGCATTGGAGTAGTAAGTACCTAGATTGCTCTTAGAGATGAAAATCCTGGTAAGGAGTCAAAGCAAACAAGTTGTATTTCTGCTCACACACATATACGTATATGATATGCCAGTTATAATACCATACTTAATTGTTATGATCTTTGACTACCAACGTGTTATGCTGCCGAAATTTCTAGCTAAAATTCTTCCGACTTGAGCAAGTGTTGATCGCATCATAGATATGTTCTTCACATACCGACTTTGCATGTAGCTAACCTTGCATTCAATTACTTCTTAATTGTTTGCCGGTTAACTATAGATGATTTTCAATGCTTCTTAAATCAAAACTTTATGTTTACATGTAAGCATGATGACAACGGATATTTGGCCACCCATGTGGAACTACAATCTGGTCCTTTCCAGGTTCATCCAGAAAGCGGAGATTTTTCCATTAAACTAGATTTAAAGGTTAGTCATTTATAAGCGTTACATTTGTAAATGCATATAATGGTTTTCTCTAACATTGTTTTGCCTAACATGTATAATGTACTTAGGTTTTTCTTACTACTTCATGAAACTCTTTACCCTCAAATTACCGCAGCAACGCGCGGGGTATTTTCTAGTTTTTAAAATTTATTAACCCTTTTTAAATGGCACAAAGATTATTTTTTTACCAAAGTGATAAACGTTTTTTGAAATGTGTGAACATATTTTAATGTGATGAATTCTTTTTTGAATTATATGAACAATTTTTACAACGAAATTACATGAATCGAATTTTACATTAAATGAACATAAAAAATGCACGTTAAAGTTTTAAAATTTTAAGTAAATATATTTTTAAATATAGTTCTAAAAGTTTTCTAATATAGATAAAGTAAAAAAAAGGAAAACAAAAAAGGAAGCATCTACGTAACCGCTAGCAAGCGAGGGTTGAGCGGAGCAAACGTGTGTCAGGCTGGACTATTTTTAGGGAGGCGCTTGAGGTGATGCTAGCGGGAATTTCCTAACGGACGCACATTGCGTCAAGTTGCCGCTGTTTCGCACAGACCCGAGCGACCAGCGACCGAGATGGGCCAGCCCAATTACGAGACCACATATGCGCTACAGTGTCCGGTTTTGGGAACCTTCTAGGAGGTTCCTGAGCGGTTTTGGGAACCTTCTAGAAGGTCCCTGAACCGGTTTTTATTGGTTTTGCTGTTTCTTTTTTATTTTTCTTTCAATATCGTTTTTATTTTTCATTCTTTATTTTTCAATTTTTTCTTTTTCTGTTTCTTTATTCCATTTGTATTTCTTTTTTAATTCCTTTTCCTTCTCTTTTTTCCTTTCAGAATTAAAAAAAATAAAGATGTTCATAAGTTAAGAAAATGTTCTTGTTTAAAACTTTTGTTTGCAAGTTAAAAAATATTCTTCTTTTTTTCAAAAATCTTCGCATCTTTGAAAAGATGTTCGGCATTTCAAAAAATGTCCATAAGTTCAAAAAATGTTCCTCTTTCAAAATATTGATCACAAATTACAAATAATGTTCGCTCTTTCCAAATTTTGTTCAGGATTTAAAAATGTCCATTTCTCTAGAAATGTTCATATTAAAAAAATTTATTCTTTGTTTCGAAAATTGTTCACAAATTCAAAAGATCCTGTTTCTATAATTTATTCACACATTCAAAAATTGTTCATATATTTTAAAAATTCTAAAAAATTGTTCACAAATTCCAAAAAGTTCCCATTTTTATAATTGTTTGCAGATTAATAAACTGTTCACATCTTTAAAACTTGTTCATGATTCTCAAAAAATCTTCCCATCTTAACAAAAATCACAATTTCAAAAAAGTTCCTGTTCTCAAAATTTGTTCACAAATTCAAAATTGTTCCTTTTTTGAAAAGTATTCACAAATTCAAAAATTGTTTGCATTTTGTCAAAACTTGTTCGGGATTGTAATTAATAAAATCACCATAGTATAACAAGTGTCAACCTAGCATTTCAGATCCTGGTTGGTCTGGTTAGGCTTCTCATAGACCTTGTCTCTCTTTTTTTGCCCAAAAGCATGACTCTACACTCTTAAGGTAGAGTGGAGAATAAGGATTGGGACACGTCACTGAATACATTTTTGTCTTTTTGAAATGGCGTATGACTCCGGCCACTGCATCAAACATGCACACAACCAAAGCTGAATACCAATGGTAATTGGAAATACACTATTTGGCACTTAACCGGATTATAGTTTTTTTTAGAAGAAGCCCAGTTATAGCTGTTTTCGCACGCAGCGCTCACACCACAACTCTTCCTTTGTTCTAACAGGCTGGCCCGTGTTTCTCTTTTTCCCTCACTGGTTTTGGAAATGTGCTAGAAAATTCCCTTTGGTTATTTTTTTTGCGACAATAACTCTTCCATTACTCAAATGTTCAAGTGATTACAATCTCGCAATACAATATCCAGGACATCCTCGGGACCCGAACCAAGCCAGACCATGGTTCGCCCCTGAGTTCTACCAAAATTTGCTAAAACATGACTAGCACAATTGCCATTGCGACGAATATGAGTAATGGAAGAGTCCCGTTCCCCATACTTTGCTTAATCTCTCTGATCATGAAAGAAAACTTTGACATGTTACCCTCAACGCTCTTCAACATAGTCACATCTTCTAGGCAGTTGGATTCAATACGAAACTGCTTTGCGCACGACGACTGCGTGGCCGATTCATGCACGATTCAAAATCAGACGGTGTCATGCAGTTTACTCCCATAAACCAACGGCTTGATTAACTACATCGTCCACAAATCGTGCACATGTGTCGTGTGTATAGCATCGTTGGATTCAATATCGATAGGTAAGGTGCTCCACTGCAGCGCAAGGTTGATCCCTTCCCGAACAACCAGAATTTCAGACTCCAGTGCATCCTCACAAAGCTCAACATGCCTGCACGCACATAATATTATGTTGCCTAGATGATCACGAAGAACCATGCCTGTCCCGGCCACACCATTTAGAACCGAGCCGTCTGTATTAAGTTTCACTCGCCCATGACTTGGAGGTAGCCAACCTATGCTCTCAGCCATTCTGTTAACACATACGTCCTGTAATAACGAGAAGCAATGGTTGGCAGCCATTTTGCCTTTAAACAAATCTGTATTGGGATTCGCTCTTATGCTGGAGAGTGTGTCGAGGTAACTTGACAAGAACCTGACCGAAACATCAATAGGTGGAGCTGGTTTAGCATGTACGACCTCATTTCTGACGTACCAGATTCTCCAAAGCAGCATCAACACACGGACTCGTGTCTGTTCATTTGCTTCAGTTATCAACTGTAGGAGCCAGTCATCATGCCGCTTAATGTTTGTTAGAGTCGGCAATTCCCAGACTTTGGCCATCGCCCTCCAAAGACACTGAGCATTATGACATGCACAAAGAACATGGAACAGATCCTCCTCCTCTCTCCCACAGACCGGGCAGTCTGCATGTAACTCCAGAGATCTACGCTTTTTATTTAGCCACGTAGCCAAAGAATCAGTAGCAGCACGCCATGTAAAAGAAAGGACTTTTGGTGGCGCTGGGCAAGACCATATCAATCTCCAAATGTCCCGGCGTCCATCAGGAGCGCTGCTGGTGGAAGGAATTGAGGCACAATCCACTTCATCCGCTGCTAGCCAGTAGGCACTTCGTACTGAAAAGTGGCCATTCTTCTCCGGCGCCCAGGCTAAAAAATCTTCGCCAAGTCGAGGTTTTCTCTAGGTTTTTTTTATAACGGGTTTTCTTTGATATTTTGTTTTGTTTATCAATTTCGTGAATCTTCTAACTTTTTTCAAATTAGCAAAACTCGTATTTTTTTTCAAAGTCAGCGGTCAAGTGGTCAATGCTCGACCAGGTCAATCATGATCCGAGGGAATGGGGCACATGCCGAGCGAGCTGCTCACTCGCGTTGTTGGGCAAGACCACGCGAGCAGTCATGTTAACGTTGCTTCGCTATCGACGCGAGAAATACAACGGTAAAAATGATTCATGATTTGAACGAACGGTTTAAGAGATAAAAAAAATACACAAACAAACTTACCCATGCCTCTCGTGAATGGCCCAACAAAACTCTTGGGGAGAAATCCGGACAAAACTCTTGAGGAGGTGCAAGTAACCTTTGAAAGGGGCACTCCTTAATTCTTAATTAGTGATTTCGGAGGTCGCAGACCAAATTGAATAATTACCTTGGGGGTCCAATGCCCAACTCACTCTTATCAGGCCGGTTCGGTAGCCGAATCTCTTCTAAACGGGACATCAGAGTTGTACATATATTCATGTCTACAGGATCCAAAGAACTTCTAACCTCTCCCATGCCAAGCTGTCAAAATCATCTTCTAAACAATGAGTCCGCATTGGTTGCTGCACATAACAAATAAGAAAAGCTGTAACCGAAGTGGAGTTTTCCTTTTTTAGTGGAGTGAAATCAAAGTGGAGTTCTGGTAGCTCAAATAGTATACTACTCCCTCCGTTCCTAAATATTTGTTTTTTCTAGAGATTTCAAATGGTGACTACATACAGAACAAAATGAGTGAATCTACACTCTAAAATATGTCTATATACATCCGTATGTGGTGACCATTTGAAATCTCTAGAAAGACAAATATTTAGGAACGGAGGGAGTATCACGCAAAAACTGAAATAGAGATACTTCGTTTATGCGTGGCAAGTGTAGGAGTATTTTCCTAGTCAAATAAAAAAAAATCCGGGTTGCCGCTAACTCCTGAGGGCTACTTTAGCACAACACAGTCCTTGAATGATTAGCAGTGTGCATACCGTGGCTTAACTTCGTTTGCACATAGGGAATTAGGGATATATCATCTCGTGGTGCCACGCGAAAAACCATCAGATCGGCCACTTGATCGACCATCTCCCGTCGATATCCAAATGAACAGCGTGCCACATCGATCGTCACTTGCACGGACCCGGCCATAAGCAGCGAAGCGTGCTGCATAATCTACCTGTTTCAGCCGTGTAACGTGTATTTTTTTGTCTGAGGAGGAGGCTTTCTCCTAAACTTGTTTTTGATCTTCCTTTCTTCTGTACGTGATGGCTGTTTCTGACTTGCAGTGTGTTGTGTTAACCTGTTACACTGAACCTTTGTTTCAGACTTCAGTTTAGTTGTTTTTGGTTTTCTGAATAATGGCCAGAAGTACGCTGAGTTCGTGCTGCGGCAGAATAGGTCTAGCGTATATTTCTCCGTAAGTTGTTGGCCACGATCAGGCCGTGGGATGGCACGGTATTTCTGGATCGTGGGCAGCTAGTTTGTTAGGCAGTTGAATAAAAGAAGGAAAACGGAAAAGGACGCAGCAAAGACGCTGCCGCAAAAATACATCTCCTCTCTCCTTTCCCTGTTCGTCGGTGTTCTTCAGAGAACAATCTGAATCCACCCTCGCGTGTGTGTTCTGGGATTTTCTCTAACATTTGGTACCGTAGCTGCGGTTTGGAGGCGATCCGCGGCAGAGAGAAGAGGAGGAGGTACGGCGGCGGTGATCGGCGATGGGCGACACTTCGCCAAGAGGGATCGAACCGATGGCGGCGGCAACGGTGGCGGAAAGTACACGCCGCCAAATAAGAGGCCCGGAGATGAGGGCGCTGTGGTCGTGCAGCGCGCACCGGCGAGGACCGGCGGCGTCCCGATCCAATATCCGATGCTCAACGACTCCAACTACGGCCTGTGGGCCGTGAAGATGAGAGTGCTTCTCCGCCCGTTCGGTGTCTGGTCGGCGTTGGAGGGCACTGCAGAGTTCGACCAGGGCAAGGACGGCGAGGCGTTCGCCGCTCTCCCAGTCCGTCCCGGACGCGGTGATGATGGCGGTGGCCAATTGCGAGAGACTGCCCATGCGGCACGGGAGGCCATCCGACGCATCTTGGCGTCGGCGAGATCAGCGTCCAGAAGGCGCGAGTGAAGCAACTCAAGCGCCAGTTGGATCGCATGGAGATGGCGGACAACGAGTCTGTCAGCGTCTTCGCACAGAAACTCATGACGCTCGTCGGCGAGATACGGTCAATGGGTGAGACGGTGAAGGATGAGACGGTCATAGAGGTCCTCTTCAACGCCGTCCCCAAGCCGCTTTGATGACATCGTCAACACAATAGAACAAAGGGGCGATCGACTACCATGACGGTTGCAGAGGCGGTCGGGCGCCTTTGCAGCGTTTGAAGAAAATCAGCGTGGCGGCGTCGTCAATCTGGGCGGTGGAGGTAGCGAGCAGCTCATGCTAGTTACTCAGGCATTGAGCGGCTTATGAAGTGCAATGGGGCATCTTCGTGCTGGTAGCAGCAGCGGTGGTCGTGGCAGCGAGGCGGCCGAGGGCGTGGCGTTGGCATGTGGACGCGGTGATCGCGCCCAGGCCGCGAACGGTGACGGCAAGGATGGTTCCAAGCAAAAGCGACACCGCAAGTTTGATATCTCAAAGGTCCGCTGTTTTAACTGCAATGAAATGGGGCACTTCAAGTCCGACTGTCCCGTAACCTAAGCGCGAAGCGAGCCAATCTTGCAAGCCGAGGATCTTGATGAACCGGCACTACTAATGCTCGAGGCATGTGAACTGATGTCGATGAGCCCAAACCAATATAGCAGGTAAATCTGAATGAAGAGAAAGTGCTGCCTAAATTGAGTGGTAGTCTGGATATCTCCTTGTACTTGGACACAGGAGCGAGTAACCACATGACCGGGTGTACCGAGAAGTTTTCAGAGCTTGATAGAGCAGTCAGTGGAAAGGTCAGATTTGGCGACGGATCTGCTGTGGAAATCTGCGGGCGTGGCTCGGTCCTTATGCAGTGTCTGTCTGGTGAGGACCGTGTTCTGTCAGATGTATATTTCATTCCACGGCTAAAAAGCAATATAATCAGTCTAGGGCAATTGGATGAGAATGGTTGCAAGTATGCGGTGAAGATGGTGTCATGACTGTATGGGACAAGCAGAGAAAGGTGTTGGCAAAAGTAAAGCGCCAAGAACCGGATGTATGTCACGAACATTCAGCCGGCTGAACCTGTTTGTCCGATGGCTCACGCGAAAGAGGAAGCATGGCTCGGCATATGAGGTATGGGCATGTGAATTTCCGCTCACTCCATGATCTTGCAGAGAGAACATGGTCGTCGGCATGCCCCGACTAGAGCAGATCGACCAAGTGTGCGATGGATGCATGGTTGCCAAGCAAAGGCGACTCCGTTCCCAGCTCAAGCCACTTACTGCAAGGCCGAGCAACTTGAGCTCATTCATGGAGATTTGTGTGGCCCAATAACTCCAGAAACACCCGGTGGGAAGAGGTACTTCCTGCTGTTGGTGGACGATCACTTTCGCGGTACATGTGGGTTGCACTGTTGCGCAGCAAAGATGAAGCTCTG
This sequence comes from Aegilops bicornis, assembly GCA_021605145.1. Classification (NCBI taxonomy): domain Eukaryota; kingdom Viridiplantae; phylum Streptophyta; class Magnoliopsida; order Poales; family Poaceae; genus Aegilops; species Aegilops bicornis. The sequence continues at coordinate 83,345,418 of CM038670.1, forward strand.
GGTGCAATGAAGAAAATTCAGAAGGCAGCTGAGACACAGCGAAATCTGAAACTGAAAGCAATCCGGACTGATAGAGGCGGAGAGTTCACATCAAAAGAGTTTGCTGAGCACTGTGATGAGCATGGAGTTAAACACTTTCTCACTGCACCATACACCCCACAAAGACAACGGGCGTTGTCGAAAGAAGGAATCAAACCGTTGTCGGTATGGCCCAAGCTTGCTTAAAAGTATGGGAGTGCCCGCAAGATTACGGGGAGAGGCCGTGGCGACGGCAGTTTATCTCCTTAACAGTGTCGCCCACGAAGAGTGTCAAAGGATGACACCTTACCAAGCCTGGCATGAGAAGAAGCCAGCAGTTCAGCACTTACGCATTTTTGGATGCGTAGCTCATGTAAAACTCACTGGACCTGGTCAAAACAAGTTGTCGACAGAGCAGTGATGGTGTTTATTGGCTATGAGACCGGCTCAAGGCGTATCGCATGTTTGATCCAGAGACTAAGAAGCTAGTTGTGACTCGAGATGCTTGTGTTCGAGGAGGATAGATCTTTGGGATTGGTGTTCCTCTGGATCTCCGGTGAATGAGGGTCAAGAATCGCTTTGTTATCCAAAGATCCCGGTCAGGCTGATTCAGACGAGGCAGAAAGCGGTGAAAGAGCTGCCATGGCAGCAAACTCTGCGGAAGGCGGACTAGAAACCCCGCCATGGCGTGAGTTCATCCACCGTGGGCGCCTCGTCAAGCAATTAGAACAAGGAGAGCTAACGATGGAGTGGCGATTCCATTCGACTTGGATTGTTCGCGGCGACTCTGCTCCGGCTTCTGTTTCCCCCGGGACCTCCGACACAGAGCCCTCTAAAGGTCCACAAGGGAAGCGCCCACTTGAGGACATATATCAAGAGACATTGCCGATCATGCTTGCTGACGCAGGGTTGTGTCTATTTGCACTAGAAGAACCCGCAAATCATTTGGAAGCGAAGAAAGAGGCTTGTTGGCGGAGAGCCATGAAGGAGGAGCTCAGCACGATTGAGTCCAATGGGACATGGAAATTATGTGATTTGCCAAAGGGACACAAACCGATTGGTTTAAAGTGGGTTTATAAAATCAAGAAGGATCCAAGTGGAGCTGTGATCAAGCACAAGGCAAGACTTGTTGCTAAAGGATATGTGCAGCAACAGGGAAAAGACTATGAAGAAGTGTTTGCACCGTGGCACGGATTGAGTCGATTAGATTGTTGGTCGCCCTTGCTGCGCAATTTGGATGGAAGATGTACCATATGGACGTTAAGTCAGCCTTTTTGAATGGAGACTTGACAGAGGAGGTGTATGTGTGTCAACCACTGTGGTTTGAGCTAGCTGGATATGACAGCAAGGTATACAAACTGAACAAAGCTCTTTATGGTCTCCATCAGGCTCCCAGAGCTTGGAATTCAAAGCTTGATTCCACTTTGACTAAACTTGGTTTTGAGAAATGTCCTTCAGAATCTGGGCTCTACAAGAAAAAGGAAGGTAATTCAGTGCTGATTGTTGGAGTGTATGTTGATGATTTGATAATCACAGGGGGAAGTGATCGAGTCATCTCCGATTTCAAGAAGCAGATGAAGACAAAGTTTAGCATGACTGATCTTGGTCTTCTAAGCTACTATCTAGGGATTGAGGTGAAGCAATCAGCAGAAGAAATTACTCTGAGTCAGACAAGCTATGCATCTAAAATCCTTGAGAAAATGGGAATGACTGACTGCAATATTATGCACACGCCCATGGAAAATAGACTGAAACTAAGCAAAGAAAGCAAGGCAAATGCAGTTGACCGTTACCACAGTATAGAAGTGTTGTTGGGAGTCTAAGATACCTGATCCATACTGCCCGATCTCAGCTACTCTGTTGGTTTCACAGCAGATTTATGGAGAAACCTACAGCGGAACATATGACAGCAGTCAAACATATACTTAGGTATGTGAAGGGGACTCAATCTTGGTTGCAGTTACAAGAGGTTCAGAGAAAGTGATCCGCAACTACTAGGTTACTCGACAGTGATCCGGCAGGTGACATCGATGACCGGAAAAGCACGCCCGAGTGTTGTTTTACTTTGGGGGGTGCCCAGTGTCATGGAGTTCACAGAAGCAGAAGATTGTAGCTCAATCCTCCTGTGAGGCTGAATATGTGGCTGCTGCATCTGCTGCAAGCCAAGGAATTTGGCTGGGAAGATTAGTAGGCGAGTTACTTGGACAGCAGCAAGCAAGATGGACTCTCAGAGTGGACAATCAGTCTGCAATTGCTCTGTGCAAAAACCCGTGTTCCATGAAAGAAGCAAACACATTGATATTCGATATCATTTTGTGAGAAATTGTGTTGAGGAAGGAACACTTGCAGTGGAACATGTCAGAACTGGTGATCAGCTTGCTGACATACTTACAAAGCCTCTGCCCAAGTTCAAGTTTCAGGAGCTGAAAGAGAAGATCGGCATCAGGCCAGTGCATCAGGCTTAAGGGGTGAAATGTTGTGTTAACCTGTTACACTGAACCTTTGTTTCAGACTTCAGTTTAGTTGTTTTTGGTTTTCTGAATAATGGCCAGAAGTACGCTGAGTTCGTGCTGCGGCAGAATAGGTCTAGCGTATATTTCTCCGTAAGTTGTTGGCCACGATCAGGCCGTGGGATGGCACGGTATTTCTGGATCGTGGGCAGCTAGTTTGTTAGGCAGTTGAATAAAAGAAGGAAAACGGAAAAGGACGCAGCAGCACGCGTCGCAAAATACTGTCTCCTCTCTCCTTTCCCTGTTCGTCAGTGTTCTTCAGAGAACAATCTGAATCCACCCTCGCGTGTGTGTGTTCTGGGATTTTCTCTAACACAGTGCTGGCTGGAGCAAGAACCCCACTACAGTCTACAGGGTCGATTTTCGTTCCGTCTCTGCATGCTCATCAGTTTGATGCCTGACAGCGACAAACAAGGGATTATAGACTTGTAGATGAAAACTACAAACAAGGACCAGATTATATATTTCATAGTGAAAACATGTCTGCAAACAAGGGAATATGCCCTCCTTTACTTCAACTTCCATTGGGCTACTTGGTGCAGAGGTCTGAAGCACAGCGACTTGGGTTCTACAGTTAACCTGGTTTAATTCCTATGTTCTTATGCTCAACATCTGCGTTGGAGAAGCAGATGATCTTGCACCCGAGACCACAGGGACAGGGGCAACACGGAGCGGTACGACGATCACGCGCCATTGCCTGAAGAGCATGCCCGAGGAGTGCTTTTGCAGTTTATGAAGATGCACTTCATGTTACTGCCGGCTACTTCCTAACACCAAGTCCAGCCTTGTCCACGACAAAATCAGCAATGCAGTACTTGTTGCCAAGTAATAATGGGTTTGCCGACAGAAGAAGAACTGCACTGTCGATCAGTCATCCCGCAACGCCAAAGGCTTTGCAATCCCAGCAGAACAGCTGCCACTCTTGCTCGTGTGCCTCGCTCGTACCCAGCGACCAACATGGCACAAATCAAGCAAATAAGCTTTACAAAAAGGATCATCAGGTCGCTCCATGTCACCATCTAGCTAGCAGCCTACCACATTCTCGACGCCTTGGCACTACTACTACTTGTCTACTCCGGTCCCTCGTCTCCTCGCACCTCGGCTACCCGGCCCCTGCAGACTTCACACGTCCAGCTCCCAGCGCCTCCTTCTGGCCCCACCACGACCCGCCTCCGCGCCATTGTTGTCGACCAAGGGGTTTGGGGCTTGGGCGACGGATGCGAGGAAGGGTCCTTGCACGCCTCCAGGGCCAGCTTCTCGTGCTTCATGTGCCAGCACAGTATCCTCCGCTCCCTGGGGTGTGCCTGCGTTGCAAAAGGATACGCCATTGAATGAACACAAGCTGTTGCTAGTTTTCAGTTTTCTGACATCTTCACTTAACATAGGGGCCTTCCTTTCTTGGGGGGCACAAAAGGTGCATCAGGATTTGTGATTGGGATATGGGAATGGTGTGCTGTATATTGCTTTTGTATGATTATTGCTCCTCAACGACTGGGAAGGGAAACAAGATGGGAGGCATAAATCCTACTACTTGGAAAGACTACCGATGTGCATATTCTATCATGGTACAGATAACAGCTGTCATGTGCATACACACTGGTACTTATTGAATTCATGCACTAGCCAACTCATCCAAAAGTCCGAACTGATGGAGGGAGGTTGGCTATTTTAGTCCTTAGACGTGGGATCGATGTAGGCCGTAGAATCGTTTTATTTAATACTGCGTTGGTAGGGTCTTGAACTTAAGACCTCTTGGCTCTGATACCATATTGAATTCATGCACTAGCCAACTCATCCAAAAGTCCGAATTGATGGAGGGAGATGGGCAATATATTTCAACAGTACTTGCCTGCATTGCACAAGGTCATGCCTCCAGGGACAGCTTCTCGTAGTTCAGGCATCCGCACAACGCCCCCCACTCCCGGACATCAGCATGGGGTGTGGCTGCATTGCACAAGGATACATCATTAAATAGAGCTATTGCTAATTTTTGGTTGTCTGACAGCTTCACTTGATGTTGCAAACTAGAACTAAACTAAGGCTGAGCTTACTCTCTTTTATGTTGTGCAACTACTAGTCTGTAGCTAGGTTATATATGAAGTGACCTTCAGATGAGAAATGGTTGTCTGACCTTCGACGACGAAAGAGGGGGTCGGAGCTCGGGCAGCCGCTGCAACAACAGGTCCTTGCACACCTCCAGGGTCAGCTTCTTGTAGTTTAGGCACCAGCACATCATCCCCTGCTCCCTGGGCATCAGCGCAGACGTGGCGTGTGCCTACATGGACAAGGTACACCATTAAGTGGAGCTATTGCTGTTATTTGGTTGTCTGAAATTTTCACTTCAATGCTGCACACTACTAAAGCTGAACTTACTCTCTTTTATGGCGCACAACTATTAGTCTATAGCTAGGTTATATATGAAGTGGCCTTCAGATGAGAATGGTTAGATGTTGATTGAAAAGCTTAGTAATGTGATTGAGAATTAAGAAAGTTGCAGGCAACTTATGAAGAGAGAACCCGATATCAAATCCAGCAATCAAGTACTCACAAAATTCAACCAAGTTCTGTACACATTTCTTGTTAATGATATTAGCACAGTCAAGCTCAATCATGCTGCAACCAGGGCAATTTTGTAGTGATCATCAATTTGTGTGTTTCCATGCTTCAAGTGAAGGGTGTAGATGAGAGGGAAATTAAAAAGAGGAGCACATACATAAAGGAGAGGAAGATGATTAAAGGAGGAAAAAAAAATGCACATAGAAAGTACCAATGACAATCCGGAAGAAGAGTCCTAGGTTCCATTGCAACAGTTGGGATATGGGAATGGTGTGCTGTATCTTTTTTTTTTAAAAGAAAAGGTAGACCATTGTCTACCTTATGCATTCAAAACGGGGCAGGGCTCGAATGATAACAGTCAAATTACATGAAGGTGGTGTTAACGCTGTACGAAAGTACAGCAGGCCGCCACCAAGCCTAACAAGTTAGGAGGAGGAGGTAGGAGAGAAAACGTTTGCGTAGGTCATCAGTTTGGTCCTATCTATCTCCTTATTGGCACGGTTGCTCCAGAGTCTGAGCGTCTGGGATATTTCATTGAGGATTCTTCTTGTGGTCCAAATCTCATTACGGAAAAAGTGTGTTGTATATAGCTTGCGTATGATTATTGCTCCTCACCGATTGGGAAGGGAAACAAGATGGGAGGCATAAATCCTACTCGTACTTGGAAAGACTACCGATTGCTCATCATATCATGGTACAGATAACTAACAGCTGCCATGTGCATAAACATTACTACTTGCCTGCATTGCACAAGGTCACGTCTTCAGGGCCAGCTTCTCGTAGTTCAGGCACTCGCACAGCGTCCCCCGCTTGCCGCCGGACATCAGCATGGGGTGCGGCTGCATTGCACAAGGATACATCATGAAATAGACACAAGCTGTTGCTAATTTTCAATTGTCTGACATCTTCACTTGATGTTGCACACTACAAAGGCTAGCTTACTTTTTTTATGGTGTGCAACTATTAGTCTGTAGCTAGGTTTTATTTGAAGTCACCTTCGGACGAGAATGGCTGTCTGACCTTCGACGACGAACAAGGGGTTTGAAGCTCGGGTGGCCGCCGGAAAAACAGGTCCTTCCACGCCTCCACAGTCAGATTCTCGTAGTTGAGGCACTGGCACATCATCCCCCGCTCCCTGGATGTCAGCATGGTGTGTGCCTGCACGCAGAAGGATACACCATTAAATGGAGCTGTTGCTAATTTTTGGTTGTCTGACATTTTCACTTAATGTTGCACACTAATTTTTGGTTGACTCTTTTATGGTCTGCAACTACTAGTCTGTAGCTAGGTTATATATGAAGTGACCTTCAGATAAGAATGGTTATTTGATCTTCGGTAGCGAAACAGAAGGATGCACCACTAAGTCGAGCTATTGCTAATTTCTGGTTATCTGACACTTTCACTTAATGTTGCACACTACTATAGTCTGTAGCTAGGTTATATATTAAGTGACCTTCACATGAGAATGGTTAGATGTTGATTGAAAAGCTTAGTAATGTGATTGAGAATTAAGAAAGTTGCAGGCAACTTATGTAGAGAGAACCCGATATCAAATCCAGCAATCAAGTACTCACAACATTCAACAAAGTTCTGTAAACATTTCTTGTTAATGATATTAGTACAGTCAAGCTCAATTATTCTGCAACCAGAGCATTTTGCAGTGATCGTCAATTTGTGTATTTCCATGCTTCAAAGGAAGGGTGTGGATGAGAGGGAAATTAAAGAGAGGAGCACATACATGAAGGAGAGGAAGATGATTATAAAGGAGAAAAAAAAATATATTCACATAGAAAGCAAAGCACCAATGGCAATCGGGCAGAAGAGTCTTAGGTACATTGCAGTAGTACGCTAAACAAAGACGATATCCTGGTTGTAAGATGAACAGACATCAATACCGAAGAGGGGCCAATTTGACAGATTAATGGCAGAATGAATCACAAAAGTGCACTGCCAACAGGGGAAAATGTAAAAGGTTACAGCATGCAGGCAAACAAAGCTGGGTTTTCGACAGGCATGGCAGAAGAAAGTACGCTGTAATAGGTGAATTTATTTTTGTGTGGAGCCTTAGTAACTTAGTATAGATGAAAAAGAAGTGCCCCAACTTGCGGAGCTGCAGCTCAAGATAGATGTCCTGCAGAGGAGATATATATAGGTGTGAACTAAAAACAATTTGGAAATAAAAGGAAATTGTGCAGACAAGGATGCCAAAATTCAGAAGAGTAGTTGTTATGACCGGTTTGGTCTATACCAGAAAAAGGCCCACCGGGCATTAGTATTAGGGGCTTGGCCCAGAAGTTATCTTAGGCAAGTTATTTTAGGCTAAAGTTATAAATACTCGTGTAAGACACCGTTTGAGATCAAGCAATAAAGATATTATAATCTTCTGTTGCCCGGCTCTCCAAGGAGCCGGAACCCTAGCCGCCTCTCCCAACCCTAGCCGCGACGGCGCCCGGATCACGCGCCGCCCGCCCAGCCTCCGTCCCTCCTCCTTGTCCATACAACCCACGCCGGAGGCCCGGTAGGAACCATAGTCCTACCAATTTGGTATCCAGAGACACCAGGCCGATCATGTCGCTTCCTCCACCACCGCCGCTGCCATCCACCTCCGCCCCACCACCGCCGCCGCCACCTCCTCGCCGATGACGGCGATCATGTCCGGACCATCACCACCACCGCACCAAAGACCGATCACCACCACGGCGGATCCGCCCCGCCTCACGCCCGAGGAGATGTCGGGCACCCTGCGGAGCTCGTCCAAGCCGTCCGGGCATCGGCCTCTACCTCCGGGAACCAGCCCCGCCGCCGACCGCCGCCACCACCGCTTATGGGCCGCCGCCGCCATAAAGGGTTCGCCCAGCCTTCCAGCGCCCTACGGAGGGGCGCCTCCGCCGCTTCCTCGCTGCCGCACTACCCGGCATGGAACGCTTTGGCAAGCATGGCGGCCGCCACCGCATCTCGGGGGCCCGCCAAGAAGTTCCTCCGGCGCCACCGCAGGCTCCCCACGACGCAGACGACGATGCAAAGAAGACCACCAGCGCCATCGCCATCGACAAAGACCACCACTGCGTCCGGTCAACTGGCCGCCCCGCCCCAGTGTGTACTTCCGCCGCCATCGCCGATTCGCGTGGGCGGCGGCTCATCTCCGGACCCGTGTATACTACGGCGCCGAACACCCGATGCCCTCCCTCCGATTTGATCGCCCCTCCACCGGCGACCTCACGACCCAGAGATCACCGACCCGCACACGCGCCATCGTTGATTGCAGCCCCGCACGGTGGTCCGACACTTCGCTTCGCCAAACTGGACTTCGCCACTTACGACGGCACGGAGGACCCCCTAAACTGGCTCAACCAGTGCGAGCAGTTCTTCCGAGGACAGCGGTCGCTCACTTTGGATCGTACCTGGCTCGCGTCCTATCATCTCCGAGGCGCGACGCAGACTTGGTACTACGCCATCGAGCAGGACGAGGGAGGCATGCCACCATGGGAGCGCTTCCGGGAGCTTTGTCTCCTCCGGTTCGGACCTCCTATCCGTGGGAGCCAACTGGCGGCCCTCGGCCGCTTGCCGTTCACGTCCACGGTGCAGGACTACGCCGACCGCTTCCAGGCCCTGGCATGCCACGCGTCGGGCGTCTCCCCGACTCAGCGCGCCGAGTTATTTGTGGGCGGTTTACCGGACCATATTCGCGTGGACGTCGAGCTCCGGATCCCCCCGACCTCCAGACGGCCATGTACTACGCCCGGCCTTCGAAAGCGGGCTCAGCGCCAGAAGAACCGCCGGCCGAGGCGGCCGCCATCCCATCGACCAGACCGACCCCACCATCACCTGGCCGGCCTCCTCCAGCCACGACGACCGCACCTCCGCCACCACCGGACCTTCCGCCGGTTGTCACCGGCCGAAAGCAAGAGGGAGCGTCGCCGCCGTGGCCTATGCTTCAACCGTGATGAGCCCTACACGCCGACCCATGTTCGCCCGCCTCGCCTATTTTACTTGGAGACGGTCGACTACACCGAGGCGGACGACTCGACCGACGAGCCACCACCCGCGGCAGCCGCAGACACGGCTGCGGATTCCACGGCGACGGCGTGCGTTGTCTCCCTCCACGCCCTCGCCGGCATCCGTGGCGAGCGGACCATGCTGTTGCCGGTGACGGTCCATGGCGAGCGGCTGGTGGCCCTGCTGGATACTGGCTCCACCCATAACTTCCTGCCCACGGCGACCATGCATCGGCTAGCACTGCCCACCACGGGCGGGGAGCGCTATGGATCACGGTGGCAACGGCGATCGCCTCCCGTGTCATGGGATCGCCCGTGACGCTCCCATCTCCATCGGTGGCGAGGACTTCTCCATTACCCGCGAGGATCGACCTCGCCGCTTCGCTTCATCCTCGGGTGGATTTTCTCCGACCCTCGGGCCCATCCTGTGGGACTTCGACGCCGCCACGATGATGTTCGGCGGTTGGGCCGCCGCATCCGTGGGACGGCCTTGGGGCGCCAAGGCGCCGCCGTACACACCTCCACCGGCCGCCGCCCCGGGAGGCCGAGCACCGCCGGATCCCTTCGCAGCAAAGACAGCGACCTCTTCGATGAGCCACCGGGTCTTCCGCCCGCCCGGGTGTACGACCATCATATTCACCTCGTCCCGAGCTCCACTCCCGTGGCGGTTCGGCCCTACCGCTACCCTCAGCTGCAGAAGGATGAGTTGGAGCGACAGTGTGCCCTTATGCTCGCGGTAGGCATCATCCGGATCTCCACGTCGCCCTTCTCGGCGCCGGTGCTTCTTGTCCGCAAGTCGAATGGCACGTGGCGCTTTCAGATCGACATCGCATACTGAATGCGCTCATGCTCGGCGACAAGTTCCCTATACCGGTGGTCGATGAGCTCTTGGATGTGCTCCATGGGGCGCGCTTCTTCACCAAGCTCGATCTCGTGTCGGGCTATCATCAAAAGCGCATGCATCCAGACGACATCGCCAAGACGGCGTTCGCACCCACCATGGCCACTTCGAAGTTCTTGGTGATGCCCTTCGCCTCGCCAACGCCTCGAAACTTTCCAGCCCCGATGAACGACGCCCTTCGACCCTACTTACGGCGGTTTGTGCTTGTTTTCTTTGATGACATTCTTATCTACGATGCCACTGGGCCGAGCACCTCCAAAGACGCCGCCATCGTCTTCAACGAGCTTCGGGCGCACCACCTCCACCTTAAGCGCTCGAAGTGCTCGTTCGGGACACCTACAGTCGCCTACCTCGGCCATGTCATCTCGGCCGACGGGGTGGCTATGGACGCCGACAAGGTGGCGGCCGTCTCTGCATGGCCGACGCCTCACTCGCCGCGGGCTCTCCGCGGGTTCCTCGGCCTCGCCGGCTACTACCGGAAATTTATCCGGGAGCTTGGGCTCATCGCGGCGCCCCTCACGCGGTTGCTTCCCCGCGACGCTTTCGCCTGGGACGACGAGGAGACGACGGCGTTCGAGGCCCTCAAGGAGGCCCTCACGACGGGCCCCGTCCTCCAGATGCCCGACTTCGACCGCCTGCTCGGTGGTGGATCAGGACGCTGGGCGCCGGTTCGGGCGCCGTGCTTCATCAGGCGATAGGCCCTCGCCTTCTTCACCGGGTTTTCGCTTCGCGCCATCTTAAGCTGGCGGCATACGAGCGGGAGCTCATTGGCCTTATACAGGCTGTTCGTCATTGGCGGCCGTACTTGTGGGGACGGTCCTTCCATATTCGCACGGACCATTACAGCCTGAAGTTCTTGCTGGACCAACGGTCGCCGACCGCGTTGCAGCACCAGTGGATCGCCAAGCTCTTCGCTTCGACTTCTCCATCGAGTATCGGCCGGGCCGCTTTAACATCGCGGGTCGACGCGCTGTCCCGTCGCGACTCCGACCTTGCTTCCTCCGCCGACGAGTCCACCGGGGCAGCCCTGTGCATCCGCTCCAGGCCGACGTTCGGTCTCTTCGTCGACATTCGCCGTGCCACTGCGACGGCCGACGACGCCGTCCTTCTTCAAGAAAGAGCTCACGGCGGCGACACTGGAGGAGCCTTTGGCACTTCTCTGACGGATCGCTTCTCCATGGGCGCCGGATCTTTGTTCCGACGCATGATGATCTCCGTCACCGTGTGTTACAGCCGCCCACTCGGCGGGTCATGAGGGTGTGCAGAAAACCCTCCATCGCCTTCGCTACCGACTTCTACATCCTCGGGCGATCGCGCTTGGTCCACGACCGGGTTCGGTCTTGTCGACATGCCGCCGCTAACAAGACGGAGACCCCGAGGTCGGCCGGGTTACTTCAGCCCTTGGAGGTGCCGCCTCGTGTTTGGGCGGATATATCCATGGACTTCATCGAGGGCCTTCCCAAGGTGGGCGGCAAGTCGGTCATTCTCACGGTGGTCAACCGCTTCTCCAACACGCCCACTTCATCGCGGCCGCCACCCGCAGACACGGGCGGCGCTGGCGGGTCCGCCTTCTTCGACGGCATCGTCTGCCTCCACGGGTTCCCCGCTTCGATCGCCGCGATCGGGACCCAAAGTGTTCACGGGCCATGTCCGGCGCGACCTCTTCAGATGGCGGGTGTCCAGCTCCGCCGAGTACGGCGTTCCATCCTCGCATGTATGGTCAGTCCGAGGTGGTTAACAAGGTCATTGCCATGTATTTGCGTTGTGTGACAGGTGATCGGCCTCGCGCTATGCGTGGATTGGCTATCTTGGGCGGAGTATCGCTACAACACCTCTTATCACTCGCCTCGCGCCGACGCCATTTGAGGTGGTCTATGGTCCATCGCCCCGCTTATACTTCCAAAGTGGACCCGAGACGGCTCGGACGGAGGTTGCGGGTGACCTTATCCGCGACTTTTCGTGACGAGATGCTTGCTGAGGTTCGTCAGCGTCTCCTTCAGGCACAGCAGCTGGCCAAGCACTACTACGACGGTCATCATCGCGAGGCGGAGTTCGCGGTGGGTGATTGGGTGTGACGCCCCCGATTCAATCGTACACTAATCATGCACGCAAATGTGTACGATCAAGATCAGGGACTCACGGGAAGATATCACAACACAACTCTAAAACATCAATAAGTCATACAAGCATCATAATACAAGCCAGGGGCCTCGAGGGCTCGAATACAAGTGCTCGATCATAGACGAGTCAGCGGAAGCAACAATATCTGAGTACAGACATAAGTTAAACAAGTTTGCCTTAAGAAGGCTAGCACAAACCGGGATATGATCGAAGAGGCGCAGCCTCCCGCTCGATCCTCCTAACTACTCCTGGTCGCCGCCAACGGGCTGCACGTAGTAGTAGGCACCTCCAGGTAGTAGTCGCCATCGACGGTGGCGTCTGCCCCTGGGCTCCATCGTCTGGTTGAAGCAATCGTGTGTAGAGATAGGGGAAAAGGGGAACAAGGCAACCGTGAGTACTCATCCAAAGTACTATAAGCAAGGAGCTACACTACATATGCATGGATATATGTGTAAAGGGCCATATCGGTGGACCGAATCGCAGAATGCCGTAATAAGAGGGGATAGCTAATCATGTCAAGACTACGCTCGGGCAGCCTCCGCTTTGCAAAGATGTAGCAAAGAGTAGATCAAGTCCTCCAAGTAGCATCACATAGCAATAATCCTACCCGGCGATCCCTCCTCATTGCTCGAGAGAGAGCGACCACCGTTGTATCCGCACTTGGAAGGGTGTGTTTTATTAAGTATCCGATTCTAGTTGTCATAAGGTCAAGGTACAACTCCAAGTCGCTCTGCATCAAGATCACGACTATTCAATAGATTAACTTCCCTGCAGGGTGCACCACATAACCCAACACGCTTGATCCCATTTGGCCGGACACACTTTCCGGTCATGCCCGCCGCTGAAGATCAACACGCCGCAGCCCCACCTAGGCTCAACAGAGAGGTTAGCACGCCGGTTCAAACCTAAGCGCTTGTGGTCCGGGCCCATCGCCTCGAAAGCACACCAAGACGCTATGTGACGCGGCCGGAAGCGCACTCCAGCCTAGTGGCTGCCCAGCCAATCCGCGCGCCGCCGGGCCGCCGACGTCACGAAGTGCGTTCGGCCGATACCACGACGCCGAGTGCCCATATCTTTCCCACGTAGTTGGTTAGTGCGTATAGGCCCGTAGCTGCACTCGGATCAAATACCAAGATCTCAAGCGTGTTAAGTATCCGCGAACGCCGAACAGGCCAGGCCCACCTCTCTCCTAGGCGGTCTCAACTCCCCTGCCGCCTCCGCCACAAAGATCCACTTCATGGTGCTCCACCACCGACCCGACTTTTAGTCTCCACATGTATCATGTATAAGTATATAGTATATACCCGTGATCACCTCCCGAGTGATCACGGCCCGATAGTATAGTATGCAGACGGACAAGAATGTAGGGCCACAGATGGAAATACTAGCATCCTATACTAGGCAAGTAGGAATGCAAGTAAGGTATCAATGTAAGTAGCAAAACAAAGCTATGCATCGTGATAGGAATAACGGAAAGCAAAGAATATGCTACACTACTCTAATGCAAGCAAAGATAGAGGAGAGTAGGCGATATCTCGTGATCAAGGGAGGGGGCTTGCCTGGTTGCTCTGGCAAGAGAGAGGGTCGCCAACTCCGTAGTCGAATCGGGCAAAGAAGCAGCTTGGCCGGTCTCAGAGTCTACCGGAGAGAAGAGGGGAAGAGATATTGAATACCATGTAAACAGATGCATATCGATGCATGACATGACAAGTAACGATGCTAGGCGTGTTCTAACGTGGTATGAGGTGATACCGGTTATGGGGAAACATCCGGGAAAATATCCCCTGTTTCGTGGTTTTCGCGTAGTAGCCGGAGGGGGAAAGTTGCGAGTTCGATAGGTTAGGGGTGTGTGGCGGACGAACGGGTTGCGTATCCGGAACCGTCTCATCGTTCTGACCAACTTTCATGTTGAAAATATTTTAATCCGACTTACGGATTAAAAAATATGATTTTCTAAAGATTTTATTAATTTCTGGAATTTCATTAATTATTTAATTAATTCGAAAAACAGATTAATGACATCAGCATGATGTCATGTTGACATCAGCAGTCAACAGAGTTGACTCGGTCAACCTGACCAAAGGGGTCCAAAGTGGGACCTACCTGTCATACATAATCGCTTAGGTTAATTGATTAGTTAATTTAATTACTATTTAATTAACCTAGCTAGTTAATTAAATTAATTAAACTAGATTAATTAATTTAATTAATTCATTAGATAATTAATTAATTAATAATTAATTTTATTAACTCATTTTTATCTTTATTTATTATTATTATTATTTTTTTGTTAATTCCTTTTTTTAATTTTCGTTCTGGGGCAGGGGCCCCACACGTCATAGGGCCATAGGGGCCTAACGGATCGGGTGCGCCCGATCGGGCGGTTTTGGGCGCTGGTTGCGGGCATAGCCCGAACGGGCCTCGGGCGCAACGGTGGGCGCCGGGTCCCGGCTGGGCACCCGAGCGGGGCAAGCCGGCGTGGCCAACTCCGGCGATGGACGGAGGTTGGGCTCGACAGAGGCGCCACCACTGCGGGAACCGCAAGCGGGGCAGGGGCGAAAACGGACGGGGCGGTGGAGGCGCCCGGTGGTAGCAGTGGGGGAGGCGGCCACGGCAGCGCCAAGACGGGAGGGCGCGTGCTCGCACGGCCACGCGAGGGCGCGCGGACGCCGTCCGCCGGCGCGTGGGGGAGGACGCGCCACGGGTAGCATCGAATGGGGCGCCATGCGGCGGCGGGCGGGCACGACGGCCGCCGCGGTCGTCGGATCTCGACGGCACGGTGGATCGTGGCGCGTAAAGGCCGCGCTGGGTGCGCCGGGCGCGCGGCAGGAGGAGCGGGCGCCGGCAGCGCGGTGAGCACGCATCGGGCGTGGCTGGGCGTTGATCATGGGCGGACGGAGAGGGACAAAGGAGGGAGGGGCTCACAAGGGGAGTAGGGAACGGGCAACGAGTGGACGGGCGGTCGGGAGGTCCGACGAGGAAGAGGTCGAGGTGGCGGCAGTCCGACGACGATGGGGAGGCAGCTCCGGTGGGTGGCATCTTGGCGTGGCGGGCGCCGAGCGGCGCTGGCTGGGTCGCCCACGGGTGCTGGGACGGCGGGTCCGAGGCGCGGGCGGTTGAGGCGCGGCCGGGAGCCCCAAGGCGGGCGTGGGGCGCGTGGGGGGGCGATAGCTGTTTCCCGATCCGATCTGGATCGGGGAGGAGGGGGGTGAGCGAGTGGGGCGGGGGCGAGTGGGGAGAGTGGAGTGGCGGCTAGGGTTGCGGGGGGATAAGGAGAGGAGTGGGGCGCGGGGTGGGCCGGCCTGGCCGGCCTGGTGGCCAGCTGGGCCGGTTGGCCCATCGCGGGGGGTTTCTTCTTCCTCTTTTTGATAGTTTTAGGTTTTAGTTTTTCTGCTTTTGTTCTTATTTATTTTCTTTTCTGTTTTAAATCAGTTTAAATTATTTAGACATTTTCTAAAAATGTGTTTACTGCACCACAATTACCTTTTGTAATATTTGGCATCCAATTTAACATTTTAGTTTTCATTTTTGAAAACTTTTATTGTTATCAAAAATTTGAATTTGAATTTCGAACGGTTCCGAATTATTATGGCGATAGCAACAAAGAATCGAGGTGTCATGGCACGATTAGCGGGATTACTGTAGCATGATTATCCGGCGTTACAAATCTCCTCCACTACAAGAAATCTCGCCCCGAGATTTAGGAGGTAGAAGGAAACAAAGGCGGGTATTCATCACGCAGCGATTCTCGCTCCTGTGTGGCTTCATCTTCGTAATGGTGCGACCATTGGACTTTGAGGAACTTGATCGCCTTTCCGGGCGCAGCGGCGCTCAGCTTGGTCGAGAATGCGAACCGGATGCTCTTTATATGAGAGGTCCTGTTGCACCGAGCACTTCATGATCTATCGCCGGATTGGGTCCTTGAAGCATCGGGCGGAGCTGTGACACGTGGAACACATCGTGAACTCGAGAAAGGTTCGGGCGAAGCTCCAGCTTGATATGCCACTTTTCCACGCCTTTCCGTAATAGTGAATGGGCCAATATAGCGAGGAGCTAGCTTGCCCTTAATCCCGAAGCGGTGAGCACCCTTCATTGGTGTAACTCAAGATAGGCCTTTTCGCCAAAGTTGATAGACCATGTCCTTATGCTTACGGTCATATCGACTCTTCCGACGCTGATCGAAAGCAGTCTTGAGATTCTCGCGAATAATGCGGACTTGTTCTTCGGCATGTTGGATAATATTCGGACCAAGAGTGGACGTTCCCCGCTTCTCGACCAGTTCGTAGGGGTTCAAAGACTTTCGGCCCATATAACACTTCAAAGGGGGCCATCTTCGGACTAGCTTGATAGCTATTATTATAAGAGAACTCAGATACGGGAGAGATTCCTCCCATTTCTTGTCAAGGAAATAACACAAGCTCAAGCATGTCTTCGAGAACTTGGTTGACACGCTCAACTTGCCCTTGTGATCATGGATGAAACGCAAGATGCGAAAGATAAGTGAGTCCCCATAGCTTCTTGGAAACTTGCCCGTAATCTTGAAGTGAATAAGCTGCCACCGTCCGAACCGATAACCAATGGAATACCGTGAAGTGAAACAATCGGACATATAGAGAGTTGCAAGTTGACTAGCAAAGGATCGCTTCTTCGACCGCCGTAAAATGTGCAACTTTAGAAAGCCGGTCAATGACGACAAGAATAGCATCATTACCTTTCTCGCGACTTGGGAAATCCAGTGGTGAAGTCCATTTCAACATGGTCCCATTTCCATTCGTGAATAGAGATAGGTTGCAGAGTTCCAAAGAGGCCTTTGATGTTCTCGCTTTGATACGACAAAGAACGTCACATTCAAAGAACATAACGAGCGATGTCTTGCTTCATATTAGACCACTGTAATCTCCGACGAATGTCTTGGTACATCTTGGTGCTACCGGGATGAATAGACAAAGGCGATCATGAGCTTCTTTCATAACCTTTGGAGTCGATTCAGGTTTTCCTCTTACTGTACCACTAGGCGACCTTTTGAAGAATAAGGTGCTCAAGGCCATCCACGGTGAAGAATGAGGGCTTTCCTTCATGCGAGATAACGTTTAATCCTCTCGACTTCATCGTCACATTTCTGTATCCATTTGATGGTGTCCACAAGATCTGGTTTCGCAACTGTGGTATTGAGAGAACCCCGGGAACAACATGGAGGTTCATCTTGCGAAACTCCTTAGGAGGGGAGCGAGTGCACGGAGGAACAATATGGAGGTTCAGCTTACGAATTCTTCAACGAGTGAGGGCTGAACTTTGTGAACCCGGAGGTGGTTGCAGAAGACTTATGCTCAAGGCATCAGCCATTACATTAGCCTTGCCTGGTGTATAGGAAATACCCAAGTCAAAGTCTGCAACAGTCTCCATCCATCTCTGCTGACGGAGGTTCAGGTCTGGCTGAGTGAACAGATACTTCAGACTTTGGTGGTCGGTGAAGATCTCGCAACGACATCGAGAAGGTAATGTCGCCAATCGCTTTAGCGCATGAATGACAAAGAAGAAGTTCGAGGTCGTGAACTTGGTAGTTCTCTTCGTGAGGGCGTAATTGCCGAGAGGCATAAGCAATCACTTTGCGCCTTCTTGCATTAGGACACAGCCTAATCCTTGACGGGAAGCGCCGCAAAGAAATGACGTAAGTCCTTCTTAGTATCGTGGAGCTAGCAATCGGGCGTAAGTCAACTTGTCTTTGAGCGCTCGGAAGCTTTCCCGACATTTATCTCGTCCATTGGAACTTGACGCCTTATGCAATAGGTTAGTCAGGGCTGGCGATCTTGGAGAAGTTCTCGACTTAATCGACGGCAATAGTTGGCGAGACCGAGAAAACTTCGACTTGCTTGACATTCTTCGGAGGAGTCCAATCGAGAATAGCCTCGAACTCGTTTCAGGTTGACGGCAATACCATCCTTAGAGATGACATGCCCAACATAGGTTACTTCGGGAAGCCGTAATTCACATTTGGAGAACTTGGCATAAAGTTGATGCTCTCGTAGCTTTTCCAAAGACAAGACGAAGATGTTCAAAGCATGTTCTTCTTCATTCTTGGAAAATACCAGGATATCATCCAGATAAACCACGCATTTAACTTGTCGAGGTAATCCATGAATATATAATTCATCACCGAGAAAAGGTGGCTGGAGCATTGGTTGCCGAAAGACATGACGGTGTACTCGTATGAACCATAACGAGTCACAAAGGCGGTCTTTGGGATATCCTCTTCACGAACACGGATCTGGTGGTAACCCAACCTCAAGTCGAGTTTAGAGAACACCGATTTAACCAGCCAGCTTGATCATACAGATCATTGATCCGAGGAAGAGGATACTTATTCGAATGGTAGCTTGGTTTATAGGACGGTAGTCTTGGACCAATCGGTTTGTCCCATCCTTCTTCTTGACAAAGAGAGAAGGTGCTCCCCAAGGAGAGCAACTTGGGCGAATGAAACCACTGCGAAGAGACTTGTCGATTTCCTCCTTGAGCTCAAGGAGTTCATGTGGCGGCATCTTGTAGGGTCGCTTGGCTATAGGAGTGGTGCCTGGTTTCAAGTCGATGACGAATTCGACAGCTCTAGCAGGGGGAATCCCTGGAAGTTCTTTAGGAAAGATGTCCTGGAAGTCGCAAACGACAGGAATGTTTTCAATGCCCTCGAGGGGTGCGGCGTTCAATGCATTCAATGCATAGAGCCTTGCCTCGCATTCTCGAACTGCATTTGAGCATTGTAGCTTATTATTTCATCTGAAGGGTGTAGCAGATGGACGGTCTTAGTGGCGCAAACGATTGAAGCACTATGCGCTTTCAACCAATCCATCCCCAAAATGAGGTCGATGTTAGACGTCTTCAGGATAATGGGTGAGGCATAGAATTCCAGCCCTTCGATTTCCACGGGGACGTCGACGCCAACCATGGAGGTTTGACATTGTCCCAAGGGGGTTTTTACCACTACCAAAGAGTTCATATCCTCACACTTAACGTCGTGCTTGTATGCAAAATCTTCTGACATGAATGAATGCAATGCTCCTGAATCGAATAAAATGATGCGTAATCGAATTTACGAGGAGTGTACCCATCACAAGAGCAGTGTTGGTCTTGGGCTTCGCTCAGATCAACGTGGTTGGCATGAACTCGACCATAAGGCTTGGCATTGTTGTTGCGGACTGGTTGCTTCCATGGCCGATCATTGGAAGGGCCGCTTGATTCGGTTCGTTGCATTCCCTAGCACGGTTCCCTGGTTGACCACATCTGAAGCACAATCCATTGTTGGGAGTAGGAACAGGAGCTTGGGGTGGTGGAGCTGGAAGCTTTGGCTGCCTAGTTGGAGGAGCAGGCAGACGAGGTGCAGCATAGGTTTGCCTTGGGGCAGGTGCATTCGGCTGGTACATGCTGTTGGGAATCCATATCTTGCGCTTCTGCGAGGACGGGCCCAAAGATGAGCCCATGTCACGGTTATACCGTTAGAGCTCGTATTCCTCGCACCGGCCGACGACATTGATAGCTTTGTTCATCAAGGTGGCGAAATCAGCAAAGTCGTGCACTAGAAGTGCGAGCTTGATGTCAGCTTGAAGGCCATCACGGAACTTCTCCTGTCTGCGTGCATTAGTCGCAATGTCCTCTTCAGCATGGCGAGACAAGTCCAGGAACTCTCGCTGATAAGCTTCAACAGTCTTGTTGCCTTGGGTGAGGTTGCGGAACTCACGCTTCTTCCGCTCCATGACTCCTTGAGGGATGAAGCGGGCACGGAAAGCAGCTTGGAAGTTTGGCCAGGTGATGATTGTTCCACCGGTTGAGTACGCCGTGGCTGTCCCACCATTGAGCTGCGGGTCCCTTCAGAAGAAGGAAGCAAAGGTGACATAGCTGGCAGGGGCTACATCAGCAGACTCCATCTCATAGGTGATGTCACGGAGCCGCCATCAAGATCTGTGGGGCTGGGTTGAGCTGCGGTACACACTTGGGTTGAGGCGCATGAAATCCTGCAGAGTTCTTTGTGTTTGGTCAGCCGGTTCATATTGGGGCGAGGAACCGAGCCATCATGTTTTCCATGAACTGGCGATTCATCTCAAGCTGTTGGATCATACCAGCCATGTAATCGAGGCGGTGGTGGGAAGTTGCCACCACGACCACGACATCACCTGGTCTAACCATCCTGCTAATATATAACAGGGTAGTTCGACATTTGAGAAATTTGCAAAGGACAAGAATCATTCATGATAAAACATGCATAATGAAGCAAAGACGATAGAAACTACATAGTAGTCGGCATATCTTACAAAAGGGATCATGCATAGAGTTCGGTACACGTAGTTCAAGACATAGACTAAGACATCATATGCGGCACGCAGCTCGCTGACGAATGCATCTAACACTTAACAAGCAAGCCTACATCAGTCCCCACGCAGTATCGCTGGAGGTAGTCAGTAGCCCCAAAGCTGGTAGTGTGGCATCGAACTCCACGCCGCCAACTGGGGTCCGCGGATACTCGGTGCGGAACCCGACGCCCAAGTGGCGTAAGAGGACCAAGCGCGGGAGAGTAGCCTCACCTTCCGCCAACCGACACCCCGGGGCATCACGGTCCTGGCTGGGTAGATCGCAGAACGCGCAGCTCTGGATCGGACAAAGGGTGCATCAGCCGAGAGCACGGTAAAGGTGCCGACGGGTGGTGTACAACTCGTGGTGAAGAGCTCGGTTAGCTCGATCCAGCCCATCGATGCGTAACAAAGTTCGATGGTAGAAGGGCTCTCTGGTGACAAAGTGGAGTAGGCAGCAAGGTAGTAACCCTCCTCACCAACATCGATGCGATAGCAATGTGCCCGAAGGGGAGGTGTCCAACTCCAGATACTCTCCACGAAGACGTGTCGAGCAGCATAAGCAAAGATCGTGGATCGCCATATCGATAGTCACCCCAACACCATGTGCGGTGTGCAGACAAGAGTGGAGTCATACTCCCGAGAGTAGAGGTGGACGGCGGCTCGGCATCGCCCCGTTAAAGTCCCGGTACTCCTCAAAGACGGTGTACTTGTGGTGCCAGCGATAACCCAGATAGGTCATCATCTCTGCTAGCACCGCAGGTGATCCCGAGGCACCAATGGCCGTCGTGTGGCGCACGACCTACCTCATGGGTTCCATCTGAAAACAAAGATGTTTCAAAGGAGTCAAATGACATTGTGGAAATGGATCAAAATACAATTCCAAGGAATAACTATGGCTTTATCCAACTTTGGGGTGAATGTGGTCACGGGATCCTAGTGTTAGTTAGTAAATCTGCTTAACCCGAGTAGAAGAGAGTTCAGAGTCCCGTGAGTAAAGGTCGAGGAGTAAAAGATCCTAGCACCACCCGATGGCGACGTGGGCCCGTAAGGCACACACCAAGTTAGTAAAAGTTTTTGCAATGTCTAGACTCGACTTCGCCAAGGAGTGTGGAAGGGGATTCCTACAGCAAATACCTCGATACCAACTTGTGACGCCCCGATTCAATCAGACACTAATCATGCACACAAATGTGTACGATCAAGATCGTGGACTCACGGAAGATATCACAACACAACTCTAAAACATAAATAAGTCATACAAGCATCATAATACAAGCCAGGGCCTCGAGGGCTCGAATACAAGTGCTCGATCATAGACGAAGTCGTGGAAGCAACAATATCTCGAGTACGACATAAGTTAAACAAGTTTGCCTTAAGAAGGCTAGCACAAACCGGGATACAGATCGAAGAGGCGCAGCCTCCGCCTGGGATCCTCCTAACTACTCCCCGGTCGCCGCTGGGCTACACATAGTAGTAGGCACCTCCAAAGTAGTAGTCGCCATCGACGGTGGCGCCTGGCTCCTCGGCTCCAACGCCCTGGTTGCAAAGAATCGTGTAGAGATAGGAGGAAAAGGGGAACAAGGCAACCGTGAGTACTCATCCAAAGTACTGCAAGCAAGGAGCTACACTACATATGCATGGATATATGTGTAAAGGGCCATATCAAGGACCGAATCGCAGAATGCCGTAATAAGAGGGGATAGCTAATCCCGTCGAAGACTACGCTTCGCAGCCTCCGCCTTTGCAAAGCATGTAGCAAAGAGTAGATCAAGTCCTCCAAGTAGCATCACATAGCAATAATCCTACTGGCGATCCCTCCTCATTGCCCCGAGAGAGAGAGCGACCACCGTTGTATCTCGCACTTGGAAGGGTGTGTTTTATTAAGTATCCGATTCTAGTTGTCATAAGGTCAAGGTACAACTCCAAGTCGCCCTGTTATCAAGATCACGGCTATTCGAATAGATTAACTTCCTGCAGGGGTGCACCACATAACCCAACACGCTTGATCCCATTTGGCCGACACACTTTCCGGGTCATGCCCGGCCGCTGAAGATCAACACGCCGCAGCCCCACCTAGGCTCAACAGAGAGGTCAAGACGCCGGTCTAAACCTAAGCGCACAGGGGTCCGGGCCCATCGCCTCGAAAGCACACCGCACGCTATGCGTGACGCTGGCCGGAAGGCAGACCTAGCCTAGTGGCGTTCAGCCCAATCCGGGCGCGCTACGCCGGGCCGACGTCACGAAGTGCTTCGGCCGATACCACGACGCCGAAAGTGCCCATATCTTTCCCACGTAGTTGGTTAGTGCGTATAGGCCCGTGAGCTGCACTCGGATCAAATACCAAGATCTCGTTAAGCGTGTTAAGTATCCGCGAACGCCGAATAGGGCCAGGCCCACCTCTCTCCTAGGCGGTCTCAACTCGCCTGCCGCCTCCGCCACAAAGATCCACTCGCGGGTGCTCCACCAAATTGACCGACTTTAGTCTCCACATGTCTGAGGGAGAAGTATATAGTATATACCCGTGATCACCTCCCGAGTGATCACGGCCCGATAGTATAGCACAACAGACGGACAAGAATGTAGGGCCACCGATGGAAATACTAGCATCCTATACTAGGCAAGTAGGAATGCAGGTAAGGTATCAACAGAAGTAGCAAAAATAGGCTATGCATCAGGATAGGAATAACGAAAGCAAAGAATATGCTACACTACTCTAATGCAAGCAGATAGAGGAGAGTAGGCGATATCCGTGATCAAGGGGGGCTTGCCTGGTTGCTCGGCAAGAGAGAGGGATCGCCAACTCCGTAGTCGAACCGGGCAAAGAAGCAGCCGGTCCTCGTAGTCTACCGGAGAGACGAGGGGAAGAAACAATGAATACCATGTAAACAGATGCATATCGATGCATGACATGACAAGTAACGATGCTAGGCGTGCCCTAACGTGGTATGAGGTGATACTGTTAAGGGGAAAACATCCGGGAAAATATCCCGGTGTTTCGTGGTTTTCAAGAGGAGCCGGAGGGGAAAGTTGCGAGTTCGATAGGTTAGGGTGTGTGGCGGACGAACGGGTTGCGTGATCCTAATCGCCTCGTCGCTCGAGCAACTTTCATGTTGAAAATATTTTAATCCGAGTTACGGATTAAAAGATATGATTTTCTAAAGATTTTATTAATTTTTGGAATTTAATTAATTATTTAATTAATTTGAAAAACAGATTAATGACATCAGCATGATGTCATGCTGACATCAGCAGTCAACAGAGTTGACTCGGTCAACCTGACCAGTGGGTCCAGTGGGACCTACCTGTCATACACTGTTTAGGTTAATTAGAGATTAGTTAATTTAATTACTATTTAATTAACCTAGCTAGTTAATTAAATTAATTAAACCGGATTAATTAACTTAATTAATTCATTAGATAATTAATTAATTAATAATTAATTTTATTAACTCATTTTTATCTTTATTTATTATTATTATTTTTTGTTAATTCCTTTTTTTAATTTTCGCTTCAAAGGCGGGGCCCCACACGTCATAGGGCCATAGGGGCCTAACTGATCGGGTGCGCCCGATCGGGCGGTTTTGGGTGCTGGTTGCGGGCATAGCCCGAACGGGCCTCGGGCGCAACGGTGGGCGCCGGGTCCCGGCTGGGCACCCGAGCGGGGCAAGCCGGCACGGCCAACTCCGGCGATGGACGGAGGTTGGGCTCGGCAGAGGCGCCGCCACTGCGGGAACCGCAAGCGGGGCAGGGGCGAAAACGGACGGGGCGGTGGAGGCGCCCGGTGGTAGCAGTGGGGGAGGCGGCCACGGCGGGCGCGCACGGGGAGGGGCGCGTGCTCGGCACGACCACGGAGGGCGCTGCTGGACGCCGGTCCGGGGCGCAGGGGGGAGGCCGCGCCACGGGTAGCATCGGAATGGGGGCACCGACGGCGGCGAACGGGCACGACGGCCGCCGCGGTCGCCGGATCCGACGGCACGGTGGATTGTGCGGCAAAGGCCGCGTTGGGTGCGCCAGCGCTGTGGCGGTGGAGGAGCGGGCGCACGGGCGAAAGCACGCATCGGGCGTGGGTCGGGCGCTGATCATGGGCGGGACGGAGAGGGATGAGGAGGGAGGGCTCACAAGGGGAGTAGGGAATGGGGCAACGCAGGACGGGCGGTCGGGAGGTCCGACGAGGAAGAGGTCGAGGTGGCGGCACCGGCGACGATGGGGAGGCAGCCCGCGGGTGGCGTCTTGGCGTGGGCGGGCGCCGAGCGGCGCTGGGTCGCCCACGGGCGCTGGGACGGCGGGTCCGAGGCGCGGCGCGTGGCGCTTGAGGCGGCCGTAGCCCCGCGGCGTGGGGCGCGGGGGATGGGGTTCGTTTCCTCGATCCGATCTGGATCGGGGAGGAGGGGGGTGAGCGAGTGGGGCGGGGGCGAGTGGGGAGAGTGGAGTGGCGGCTAGGGTTGCGGGGGGATAAGGAGAGGAGTGGGGCGCGGGGTGGGCCGGCCTGACCGGCCTGGTGGCCAGCTGGGCGGGTTGGCCCATCGGGTGGGGGTTTCTCTTCTTCCCTCTTTTTTTTTGATAGTTTTAGGTTTTAGTTTTTTTGTTTTGTTTTTATTTATTTTTTTCTGTTTTAAATCAGTTTAAATTATTTAGACATTTTTTAAAAATGTGTTTACTGCACCACAATTACCTTTGTAATATTTGGTAACCACCGAACATTTTAGTTTTAATTTTTGAAAACTTTTATTGTTATCAAAAATTTGAATTTGAATTTCGAACGGTTCCGAATTATTGCGAGGATAGCAACAGTAACCGAGGTGTCATGGCACGATTAGCGTGGGATTACTGTAGCATGATTATCCGGGCGTTACATTGTGTGTGGCTGCGTCTTCTCCACCGCTCTACGCAGTCACTCGACCCGCGCGCGAAGCGCAAGCTCGACCCTCGTTACGCCGGGCCCTTCCCTATCTTGGAGCGCATTGGGAAGGTGGCCTATCGTCTTCAGCTTCCTGCCCGCGCTCGCATACACGACGTCTTCCATGTTGGGCTGCTCAAGCCTTTCCGTGGCGAGCCACCGGCGGCTCCTCCGGCGCTTCCTTCAATCGCCGATGGTCGCATTCTTCCCGAGCCGGCAAAGGTGTTACAGGCGCAGCTCCGTGGCGCCTGGTTCGCCCTTGTTCACTGGGCGGGCCTTCCGGAGGAGGAGGCTACTTGGGAGCAGCGTGACGAATTCCGCCAACACTATCCAGACTTTCAGCTCGAGGACAAGCTGTTTGCGCAGGCGGGGAGAGATGTTTTGACCGGTTTGGTCTATACCAGAAAGAGGCCCACCGGGCATTAGTATTAGGGGCTTGGCCCACAAGTTAACTTAGGCAAGTTATCTTAGGCTAAAGTTATAAATACTCGTGTAAGACACCGCTTGAGATCAAGCAATAAAGATATTATAATCTTACATTGCCCGGCTCCCCAAGGAGCCGGAACCCTAGCCGCCTCCCAACCCTAGCCGCGACGGCGCCCGACCGCCGGCGCGCCCGCTCCAGCCTCCGTCCCCCTCCTCCTTGTCCATACAACCTACGCCGGAGGCCTGGTAGGAACCCTAGTCCTACCAGTAGTTCTCAGGGACAAGTGCAATAATTCAGACATCAAATTTCAGTAGGCTGTATAGATTGACTTGATGACTTTGGAAAGAACTTCATTTATGCAGGATAGGATGAAAGGATACGGCCAAGTGACAAGGTTTTCAGATGTAACGGGCAAGGTTAACATGATACATTTGTCCATCATTAGCATCCCATGACAGTACTACCGATCTCAGTTCAGTTGCTTTGCAAAATTCCTTCTGAGGAATATGCATTATAAGGCACAACAAAAATTACAGTGATCGTTCAGATGCACATAATGAAATAATATCATTTTATTTGTCTTGCAAAATGTTTTGTGATTCAATATTTTATTTAACTTTACTATCAAGAATGATCAAAATTTCATACCACAGACCAAATAAGAATTTTGTAGCTCAGATAAATTTTTATACGAAATCGATAATACTGAGATAAATTTATAGGTGTGATGGTAACCAAAAAGAACTAGTGGACATGATAGGTCTTGGTTGACTGGAATAAATGTTTCCAAGGTGAATTGGCAGAAACGTCCTAATTTAAACTTGGACTCCTCTATTAGTTTTGCCATAAAAATAAAAAATAATTGTTGTAATTTAGTGTTTTTCACAATTTCAGATAACACTAAAATGATATTACTGATTTGCAAGATCATTTTTTTTCAGTTGTATAATTACCTTAAAATGGCAAACAGAACAGACAACCAAATAAATAACAATTAGCTTGATCAGCTTTTGCGCAAGCACAAAAAATGCAACACTCACTAGGCCGTGTAATAGCTATGATCACAATAATGAACTACAAAGTATCAGACAAGCTGTGTGAAAGTGATAACTATGAAAAAGGGAAGGATGTAACTGGGAAGCAACAGAAAATTTTACCAACTGACACTGTCGGTGACGATAATAACGACGGCGGGAAGTTGCAATATGCGCGTGTCTGTTTGGGATATGCGGAACACACCCACTCAAGCTGGAATGTGTTAACGTCCTGCGTGAAACAACTTGGCCCGACCAACGTGCTTCCGCAATAATATATGAGCAAATGCCTCCCTAATGCACCCATGAGGCCGGACCCAGAATCCAACGTGATTGGCTTCTCCATCTGCTGCCACTGGGTGGAAGTGGAACTCCCACCATTGTTTCGCCAAACAGTATAAGTAACGGGAGACGTGTGAGGTTTATGCACAAACATCAGAATCTTGCCTTGGTCTGCCTCTGCAGTCACGACATTCTCACCCAGCTTTCTTTCACAGGGTGGGTGGTCCGCCACGGAGAACTCCATCCTCCGGATCTCAAGCACAAACAATTTCTCAGTGGAAGCTGAAAGCCAGTAGAAACAACCATGTGCGTAATGGCGCATCAGGCGGTAAAATACATGCGCCGATAACTTGAAGCCAGGTGACATCTCGCTCCAAGTCAGTGATGGAACGATCGCCATTGCCCTGTGCCCGAGCAGAAGACAAAGATCACCGGCTTAGTTGGGAGCAGCATCATCCAGATCACCCTGAATGACGCCTCGTCCGTCGCAGCTGCCTCCTCGTCGTCGCCGGAAGGGACGAGGCAGGAGTCTTCGTAGCAGAACCCTTGTGCGTGGACAACCGAAGCGGCTAGGTCATCGGGGATCCGGGGAAGCAAGAGATAGTGCCGGTGCAAGGGGTCGCACACGACCATCTCATTGGAGGGAGATTCCAGCCCCTCACCGGCGCCGCGACGGCAGGGGCGGGGCCTTTCGAGGAGTACGCGGCCGTCACGGACATCCTGCACGGACCAGGGCCGAGAGGAGCAAGGGGAGGGGAGGAAGTCGAAGGAGAAGTCGGCGGCGCTGGCGACGGCCCTGGCCGCGGGCGCGGAGGGGTGAGGCGGGACGGCGGGGTGGAAGCGAAGCCGCCCTGTGTCGAGGAAGCCGAGAAGGGGCGTGGGGTGGAGCTTGCGGAAGCGACGGGTGAAGGAGCGGCCGGCGATTAGGCGGCGGAAGGAGACGCAGGCGGCCGAGGCGCGGATGAGGTCGGCTGCGGTGGGGAGGCGGAGGAGGATTTCCACCAGGAGCTCGTCGGGGATCGCCGGCAAGGCCATTCTCTGGGAGGCGGCGGCTGTATGTGTTGCTTTTCTTCCGAGGGGAATGTGTGTAGGTCTTCCTCCGAGTCACAGCGAAACACAAGCAGAAAGGACTTTGGGCTGTTGGGCTCCGGCCAGATGCTTGTACTGCAAAATACCCATTCTCATATCTCAATTGTGTTGTCCGTTGTCATGGTGCAATGCGAAATTTTCCGCGTGATCTTATTTGTGTGTGTGTGTGTGTGTGTGTGTGTGTGTGTGTGTGTGTGTGTGTGTGTGTGTGTGTGTGTGTGTGTGTGTGTGTGTGTGTGTGTGTTCTCTATATCGGTTTTATCTGTTATTCAATTTTTTGTTTTTCTTCATTTCTCAAATACATGCGATAATTTTCAAATACACGTTAAACATTTTCTATATGCAGGTTGAACACTTTCAAGATACATGTTAAACATTCCTTAAATACACTATGAACCTTTATCCGAAATACAAGTTGAAAATTTGTAAAATGCACATCGAACATAGTGAACATTCTTAAACACAAGTTAAACATTATATCCAAATAAATCATGAACATTTTTTTGTAAAACTTGCGAACATTCCTTAAGGGTGTATGAATATTTATATAAATGGCACAGGAATTTTTTATATGGTATTAACATCTTTTTAGAAACAATCCCTAAGATCTTTTTACATTCATCAACTTTTTTTTAACATGTCACAAAACGTATTTTAAATTCGTGAATTTTTTAAAATGACACAAATAAGTTTTTAAATGATACGAACAATTTTTGCAAATTACGCAACCAATGTTTTACATTTTCATGAACATTTTCAACAAAGTATCAGGAGCATACTTTTGAAATTTGTTAACACTTTTTAAATGACACAAAGATTGTTTTGACAGAAGTCATAAACATATTTTGAAATGTGTGAACATTTTTTAATGCGATGAATTCTTTTGAATAATATAAACATTTTTTAGAACAAAATTACATGAACACATTTTTACATTAAATGAACATTAAAATGCACTATAAAATTTTATTTAAAAATTCAAATATAGTTTTAAAAGTTTTCAAACATACACAATAGTAAAATATATATATATATATAATAAGGAAAACAAAAGGGAAGCATCTTCGAAACCGCTAGCAAGCAAGGGCTGAGCAAAGCGAACATGTGTTGGGCTGGCCCATTTAGGGAGGCACTAAGCAAAAATAAGTAAAATTGCGAGTATGTTGGTTTTATATTCAACCACTGACAAACTTTGGCTACATCTACATTGACGATTTATGCACTTCAAAAAATGCGTGTTACACACAATATGCACAGATCCTCACATTTCGGGTTAATGGGTTGTCACGCCCAATATGCGACCCTATCCTAAAGGAACTCGAAGGTCCCACCAAGGATAGAAACGCATATTTGAGACGCTTTTGCAAGGTGGATATCATTACATCGTACCATTACTTAATAGTTGGGGATACATACAAGAGGCATACAATACCACATGAATACAACATCATACATCTGAGCATCATCCGACTATGGATGAAACACAAACAGAAACTCAAACGAAATCCACCCTGCTAGCCCAGGCTACCGACCAGGAACCTGTCCCCTGAACGAAAAAGAAGAAGAAGAACTCCAAAACTAGCAAACATCGCTCTCACGTCATGATCATCGCATTATCTGTACCTGAAACTGTTGTTGTAGTAATCTGTGAGCCACGAGGACTCAACAATCTCATTACCATGGGTATCAAGACTAGCAAAGCTTAATGGGTAAGGAAATGGATAAGTGGTGAGGTTGCAGCAAGCGACTAAGCATGTATGGTGGCTAACTTACGAATACAAGAATGAGATGAGAAGCTACGCAAACGGTCGCAAACTAGTAATGATCAATAAGTGATCCTGAACTACTCACGTTCAAACATAACACCACCGTGTTCTCTTCTCGACCCACTCGAAAGAGACCATCACGGTTACACACGCGGTTGGGTATTTTAGTTTGAATCTGGTGTCAAGTTCTCTACAACCGGATATATTAAAAACTCCCATCTGCCACATAACCGCGGGCACGGCTCTCGAAAGTTTAAACTCTGCAGGCGTGTCGCAACTTAGCCCATTATAAGCTCATGATCCGCGGATATTATCCTCCATCGGCGACATCCGATCAGACTCGGGGTCTCGGTGCACAAGACATTTCGACAATGGTAAAACAAAACCAGCAAGACCTCCCGGTGTGCCGACAAATCCCGATAGGAGCCGCACGTATCTCGTTCTTAGGGCACAACAGATGGGCAAGACGTCGGGTTGGCAGAGACCCTGGTTGCCCAGGGGGCGCCGGACATCGCTCAGGTTGGACTAACACTCAGAGGAGCATTGGCCCGGGGGTTGATTAAAAATACTAGGGGGCCAGTGAAAATCCCCTATTTAAGTTTTAGTTGTTACTAGGCAAATGGAAAACCAATCTTGGGCCTTGCTGGAAGAGTTTTATTCAAAGCGAACTGTCAAGAGGGTCTCATACCCCTCACCGTGTTAGGGACGCAAAATCAAGGAACATAACACTGGTATGACAGAAACTAGGGCAGCAAGAGTGAAACAAAACACCAGACATAAGGCCGAGTCTTCCACCCTTTACCGAGTATATAGATGCATTAATTAAATAAGAGATATTGTGATATCCCAAAAATATCCATGATATCCATGTTCCAATATGGAACAACCTACAACTGCACCTGCAACTAGCAATGCTATAAGAAGGGCTGAGCAAAGCGGTAACATAGCCAAACAACGGTTTGCTAGGAAGGGTGAAAAATGTTAGAGGCTGTCATGGCAATTTGGGAGGCTTGATAAACAAGTGGTAGGTAGTGCGACATAGTGATAGCATCGAGACAACTAGCATAGCAATGATAGTAGTGAGATCTAGGGTAACGGTCATCTTGCCTAAAATCCCGCTAGGAAGAAGAACGAGTCCATGACGAACGGGCGAAGACGAACCAAGCGTAGTTGAATGAATCCTCACGGTCGCAACGAAATAGGAACTATCGAGAAGAAGCACAACCGGAAAAAAGCAAACAACATGGTAAACACACAACACATAAACATGACAACCAAGTATGATGCATGACAAATCTATATGATGCTACTCATGGCAAGATATGATGCATACAAGAACAACACATTAAAGCAAGTTTAAATGAGGCCGGAAACAACATATAACAATTCCGGTAAGTACTCGTATGCAAATTTTGAAATTGGTCTAGATCTGAACAAAACATTAAGTTAAAGTTGTTAAACAGCAAGTTAAGATGCACCAGGATGATCTACACGAGATTCTAGTCAAGTTACATATAAAGTTCATTTAATTCGGAGCTACGACCTAGAAGATATGAGCGAAACAAGTTAAACATGGCATTGATGCAAAATGCATTCAAATATCAAGCAAACACACTCAAAACAAGGATTCAACATGACATTAAGAAACTACATACAATTCTAAGAAAGTTTCATACAGAGCATGCTCAAAACGGAGCAATGGTGCAACACATACACCCCAAACAAGATATAACAATCTGCCCAAAACAACTAGGCACATTGCAATAATCAAAATAACATGCTACAGGAATCATAAGAGCACAAACTTGACATGCACTTCATGTACAGGTAACATACTTCAAATATCATTAAGATTCAGGTTCATATGCATCACGATTAAACCAAGATGAGCAATGCAAAATGCAACTTTGTAACACAGGGGCATATACATGAGCAGAGTTAATATGATGGCATGTTAGAGGCATGAAACAAAGATGCTACAGCAAATATACATAGCAACCAAGGGGATGGCATCAAAGTATACATAACAAAGAGCAAAAAACATCAAAGCATCATATACATATGGCTCATGGATTAGTGGGAACCAACATGACAAGATTGGATGTTGAAACAGTTTCAGCAAGTGTAAAACAACAACATTATGATGGCATGTTTGCAAGCATGGAACAGAGGCATATGATATCAAAAATTAACAACCATGGCATTTGAACAAAGTGATCATAGCATACTTCAAAACCTGTAATTTGAGCATCTCCAAAAGAGGCATGAATCAATCAATAACAAGCTCACAACATGGCATCATGGAGTTAACAAAAAACTGGAACATAATATAAGCATGTTCATGGCAATAAAAACATATGGTACAGGACATATATGAGGCATCAAAAGGCATGGAATGATATAGCATAACATGGAAAACAAAACATGTCAACTAAGCATCTCAATATTATGCATGGATTAATTGGTAGCATCAAGCAAACATGGCATCATGATATAACAGATTCAGCATTGACAGAACATTAACATCAAGTAGCCCACTTCACAATCTTGATGCACTCACCACATGGCATATAAAAATACATGAATTGCATCATTGTAAAGATAGCATAATTATGCTCCTACAATATGTTGACATGATGCTCAAAAGAAAATTACACGAAAAGATATAAAAAAGACAATTAGGCAAGTTAGAGCAGTTTCCAGCAGTTAGCAGCAACATGCCCTTTTGCAATAGATATTAAGATCTCTATATGAACTCAAACAAGAAAGTTAATGACACCAGCTTTTAGAGCATGAAAAGAATAACATGAGCATATCAAGATCAACACCATAGGATCAACAGAGACAAAGTTATAGCACTCACAAGACACCTAAATAACGTCAACATGCAGCAGTTTTCAGCAGTTTATATCACTTAGCAGTATTGCAACGAAGATTAAGGTATCAAGATGAACAGTAACATGAATGAAAAGGTACCCATCATGAAGAGCATCAAGTGATGAACATTTCGAGATATTATACATGCAAAAGGGAGCAACATGCACAAAGTTATCACATGGCAAACATGCATACATAATATAAGTTTTCTGGGACATGCAATTTATCAGAGAAAAAAACAGTGAGCGTGACATAACTATTCGACGCCCAGGGCGTCTGTTAGAGCAACGGGGCTGGGCTGGGGGTCCTCACCTAATGGGCTTCGACCCAAGATGGTGGAGGACAAGGCGGTCCGGCGGGAGGAGCTGGGTTGGGTCGGCGGATGGGCTGTGGGGCCCACGCGTGAACGGTGCCGGCCCGAGCAGCGGGGTCGAGCGAGGCGGCTGGACGCGCGCAGGTCGATGCAGAGAGGACTGGGCGCGGCGGCCGGCGAGGCCGGGTCTCTGGCAAGCCGAGGCGAGGCCGGAGGAGGCCGACCGGGCGCGGACCCATTCCCAAGACCGGAATGGTGGCAGGTGGTGCCACATGAGTTTCTGAGCTCGACTCCCCATGGCGGCGGCTGCAGGATGAGAGAGACAGAGATATTAGGAAAGAGAGAGAGCCGGAAGGGAGGGAGGAGAAGGAGACGGGGAAGGGCGCGAGGTCGGTGACCTGGGCATGAGCACGGGCGAACGGGCGGCGGGTCCGGCGAGGCTCATGGCGGAGCTCGGCTGAGCGCTATGAGCGGGATCTCCTTCCTCGAGGCGAGGCTGGCGGCGGCTGGGCTTGTCCGGGCCCAGATGGGCTCGGGTGGGCCCCGATCCGGGCCTAGAGGGCCGGTGCGAGGTGGGAGGGCGGCAGGGCGACGGGGAAGCGACATGGCGCACGGGGACTGGCCTCGGGCGGCGGCGCGGTGGTGGCTGGCTAGTGGTTGAGCGCCAAGTGGCGCGTGTGAGGTGGCCGGGGCTGGAAAACGAGGAGGAGAGTGGTGGCGGCGGCTGGTCCGAGAGGGGAGGCTAGAGGTAGGTGGTTAGGGGTAGGTATAGCCTGAAAATTAGGGGGAAGGGTCTATATATACATGAGTTAGGGTTTAGGGGGGTTTAGGGTGTTTTCGGACCCTCGGATCGCGATCCGACGGATCCGATCGACGGAGAGGTTAATTGGATTAGTGGGCTGGTTTAGTAGGCTGTGAAGAGGGGTTGGGCTGAGATGAGAGGGAAGGAGTGCAGCCCGACAACGGTTGTCGAAGACCGAAAACGCCCGACGAATAAACTGGCAACGGTGCCGCTACGGATCCGATCGACGGAGAGGTTAACTGGGTTAGTGGGCTGGTTTAGTGGGCTGTGAAGAGGGGTTGGGCTATCAAACGAGCTCTGAATGCGATGAAATTTGACAGGCGGTCTACCTACACTTTAACAAGACCGCACGCCAAATTACACCCCATTCCGAGAACATTTTACGCCACTTATAAAATAATATTTCGAAAGTGCCGCGGGCGCGTGCGAGTGTGGTTGGGCTCAGAACGGACAACGGAGAGAACCGGGAGAACCAAGACGGATGCAAGTTTTGAAAAACATGCAGATGAAATGCATATGATGACATGGCAAAGTGCAACACGCAAGCGAATGACATAGCAACGACGACAAATAACTGGAAGACATCTGGCGCATCGGCCTCGGGGCGTTAGATGGGTGATTTTATAGGCGCGAGGGAGGGAGTTTCAAGACTTTACCGAGACTTAATATATCAAGGTAAAATCTGGAACGCTGGGTAAATTCTGGACCGCTCGGTCCGTACTTGAGCAATGCATGTGACGTTCGACAGAGCAGTAGGCCTCATACCTTATTGGGTTGCCAGTTGTTACAACTTGCAAGTAAGCTTGTTCCTCCCATGTATGTATGTATTTATACGTTGCGAAAATCCGTTTTGGTGGCCGAGCTCTGAGCTCCGATGAGGCCGTTTTCTGAAAAATTCAAAATTCATCAAATCTCATATTTTTACATTTCAAAAAATTCTGAAAAAAATATAGCTATACATAGAGGCATAATGCACAAGTGTGTAAATTTTCAGGACGAAATACGTTGAAGTGAGGGATGTGCAAAAATGACAAATTTGGGGCTATTTAACACATGATGCTATTCATTCTCCTTGGCCCTGAATTTGTCTTTTTGTACATATCACATTTCAATATATTTCATCATGAAATTTTACACAAATATGCATACCATCCTTGTTTACTTGTACATTTTTTTCACATGTTTTTGAAACTGAAAAGTTTAAATTTTAAATTTTTCAAAAAAAGAGGCCTTCATGGAGGCTGAGAGCCAAAACGCCTCATTCGTATGCACAACCATCAGTTGCGACAGTTCATCCTTCGTCGAATTAGGAGGAACAAGCTTCGGCTTGCAACAACCGGCAACCCAATAAGGTAGGAGCCAACTATCGTGTCGATCAAATACGGAGCATTCCAGATTTTACCTTCATTTTTGTTTCTTGTGTACTGATATCGTTAAGGCTTAGTAAACTTTTCAATCTCCCTCGGTCGCGCCTATAGAAGCACACACATCAAACTAAGGAGATCTCCAAACCGAGAGGCGGTCACAATCACTTGGCAGTCATGGATACTAGGACGGCAGCGATGCTCGTGCTGATGCTCATCCTCAGCGAGCACGTTGTCCAAGCTAGAGTCCTCCATCCGAAGACCAGCCCACTGGCCTATCCACTCTCCACTGCTGGCGGCGCCTTTGTCGGAAATCTCCAGCCACCTCAGGCCACGCCAACGAGCCCAGTGGCTGAGGAGATGGACCTCTTTAGTGGCGGCGGTGCCTCCGCTGGCAACTTCAAGCTTCGACTGTCGAGCCCGACCAGGCCACTGTGCCTCTTCTTCACCGGCGCTGGCGCCAGCCTTCGCAAGAAGGCAGGGCATGGCAAGGTGCCAGCTCTGGCACCACCGTCATCGTCCTGGGCTCCATCGGCACATCCGACAGTTGCCTCGTCTCCCTCGCCTCCGGCTCGGTCCACTACGTTGCCTCCCCGCTCATTGCCCCAGACGTCGACCCCGGCGGTCGACGCCCATGCAATGACGCATAACAGATCAAGGAAGGAGGCAATTGAGCTTGTCGTGAAGGACATTCTGGAGATCGTCGCGCTTCTCGTTGATGTGGCCATTGTGATGATATTCGTCATGGCCGGCATCTTTGAGATGCTTGTTTTGGTGGCGGAGGCAATGTGCCACAGCCAGGCGGCCGCGCGCTACCACGACCGCGCCGCCTGGTGCATGGGCCTGGTGGTGGCTTTGTGTTAGTTGTTTCGAAAGGCCCATAGATCTTTTTGTTTGTTAGTCATAGCTCAATGAATAAGAGCACATCAACACCAGCGGGGGAGCTCCTTCAGCGCTGCAGGCGCCCGTTAACAATCCGGCGCCTGCAACGCTGTTAGCATGGGCCGGCCCATTAGCGTGATGCCCCAGATTTTTTTATTTGTTTGTTTCGAAAATTAAAATATGAAATCAAAAAAGGTTTATAGATTTAAAGAAAAATGATTCATCCATTTAATTTTTTTCATATCTTTAAAAAATGTTCAACAATTTTGAAAAAATTTCATCAAATTGAAAAAAAGTTCATCCAATTTAGAAAAAGTTCGTTAATTTTTTAAAATGTTCAAAGAAATTCACAAAAAATTCATGTATTTTTAGAAAAAGTTCATTGAACTTAAAAAAAGTTCATAAATAAAAAAAAGTTCATCCATTTTCAAAAAGATGTTCATCAAACTGCAAAAAAGTTCGTCGATATTCAAAAAAAAATCATCAATCTAAAAAAATTGTTGAAAATTTTAAAAAAGTTTGTAGATATTTTAAAAAGTTCACATAATTTTCAAAAAAGAAAATGTCAACCGGCACCTAGATGGGCCGACCCATTTACGGACGCCACAGGCGCCAGTTAACGAAAATGCACGTTAACTGGCGCCTGTGGCGCAAAATAGGAAATGCCCACCAGTGGAGTTACATGCAAACCTGAGGGGGCGCTGCCCCCCCCCCTTCCCAGCCATAGGAAATTTACTGAAGAAACTTTTTTAGGGGGAGTTGCATGACAGGTGCCACTTGTCTAGGTTTTCCCCCACTCTTTGCAGCATGTGTTTGGAGCACGCTTCGTTTTAGGTGTTTCTTAGCTATGATGGTTCAGCAGACATGATTATCTTTCTACGCAATGTGGAAAGCGACAGCAATAATAAGAGTCTCACTTTAGATGTTTCCGGTTAGGGATTTTGTAATGCAGTCTTTTATCACTAAGTTTCTTACTACTGGTCTACTGAATTTTTGTATGTCGGTGATCGTGGATATGATCATTTTAAGCTGTGTTATCACTTTAAAATGTTTGCGAAAATAGGGGAGTATTTCTTTCTGTTTGGTTCCTTCTTGCAGTACTCCGTCCGTTCAAAAATATTTGAAGTTTTAGGTTTGTCCTAAGTAAAAAAAATTGGGTCTGACCGGACATTTAAAACACCAAATTAGTTTCATTGGATTCATAATAAAGTATATTTTCATACTATATATATTCGTTGTTGTGAATATTAGTATTTTTTATAAAGTTGGTCAATCTTAATGATAAACATAGAACTTCAAATACTATATATATTCCTTTTTGTTTTGTTTTTCTCTTTTCTATTTATGTTTTATTTCATTATCTACTTCTGTGTCAGGTTTTTTCAATGATTCTTGTAAGGTTTTTTATTTTGTTGTCTTCCTTTTCCCTTTTCTGTTTTTTCCTGCATCGGTTTTCTTCTAGTTTCTAAATTCATGACCACTTTAAAGTTCGTGAGCTTTTAAAAATATTTCATGAGAATTTTTCTAAAATACGTCATCCGAAGTAGTTGAATAGCAGGCAGTACCACGTCTTCACCACAAGTCTATGCAAGCGGGGCCAGAAGCTCCACAAGAGGGTTGTGAACGCCGTTGAGTCGGCGGTTCCCCATTACTTGCGATGGTCTGAGCAACCCATTATGTGGAGTCGAGAGGATCACCCACCCCAGGTTGATAATCCGGGTCACTTGGCTTTGGTGGTGGCGCCTCAAGTTGGTGGATACTGATACATCTCCGTCGTATCTATAATTTTTTATTATTCCATGCCAGTATTCTACAACTTTTACATACTTTTGGCAACTTTTTATACTATTTTTGGGACTAACATATTGATCCAAAGGTTTAGTGTCGGTTCGCTTTGTTGCATGTTTTTTGTTTCACAGAAAACCCATATCAAACGGAGTCCAAACGGGATAAAAACTGACGGAGATTATTTTTAGAATATTTATGAATTTTGGGAAGTGGAATCAACGCGAGACGATGCTCGAGGGGCCCTAGAGGCAGAGGGCGCGCCCCAGGGGGGTGGGCGCGCCCCTGACCCTCGCGTACACCGTGTAAGGCAGTTGTTGCCCTTCTTTCGCTGCAAGAAAGCTAATATCCGGAGAAAAATCGTGATAAAATTTCAGCCCAATCGGAGTTACGGATCTCTGGGAATATAAGAAACGGTGAAAGACCAGAATCTGGAACGCAGAAACAGAGAGACAGATCCAATCTCGGAGGGGCTCTCGCCCCTCCCATGCCATGGAGGCCATGGACCAGAGGGGAAACCTTTCTCCCATCTGGGGAGAAGGTCAAGAAAGAATAAGAAGAAGGGGGGCTCTCTCCCCCTCTCTCCCGGTGGCGCCGGAACGCCACCGGGGCCATCATGATCACCGCGATCTACACCAACACCTCCGTCATCTTCACCAACATCTCCATCACCTTCCACCATCTATATTCAGCCGTCCACTCTCTCGCTACCCGCTGTACCCTCTACTTGAACATGGTGCTTTATGCTTCATATTATTATCCAACGATGTGTTGCCATCCTATGATGTCTGGGTAGATTTCCGTTGTCTTATCGGTAATTGGTGAATTGCTATGATTGGTTTAATTTGCTTGTGGTTATGTTACTGTCCTTTGGTGCCCATCATATGAGCGCGCGCGTGGATCACACCACAGGCTTAGTTATATGTTGATAGGACTATGTATTGGAGGGCAAGAGTGACAGAAGCTTCAACCTAGAATAGAAATTGATGCAT
Organism: Aegilops bicornis; assembly: GCA_021605145.1. Classification (NCBI taxonomy): domain Eukaryota; kingdom Viridiplantae; phylum Streptophyta; class Magnoliopsida; order Poales; family Poaceae; genus Aegilops; species Aegilops bicornis. The sequence goes on from CM038670.1 coordinate 83,384,365, forward strand.
ACGGGATTGAAGGGTGACCAATATATCTTAATTCTATGGTTGGGTTTTACCTTAATGAACGTTAGTAGTTGCGGATGCTTGCTAATAGTTCCAATCATAAGTGCATAGAATTCCAAGTCAGGGATGACATGCTAGCAGTGGCCTCTCCCACATAAAACTTGCTATCGGTCTAGTAAAGTAGTCAATTTCTTAGGGACAATTTTGCAACTCCTACCACCACTTTTCCACACTCGCTATACTAACTTTATTGCTTCTTTATCTAAACAGCCCCTACTTTTTATTTGCACGCTCTTTATTATCGTGCAAATATCCAAAAACACCTCCAAAGTACTTCTAGTTTCATACTTGTTCTAGGTAAAGCGAACGTTAAGTGTGCGTAGAGTTGTATCGGTGGTCGATAGAACTTGAGGGAATATTGGTTCTACCTTTAGCTCCTCGTTGGGTTCAACACTCTTGCTTATCGAAAGAGGCTACAATTGATCCCCTATACTTGTGGGTTATCAAGACCTTTTTCTGGCGCTGTTGCTGGAGAGTTATAGCGTGGGGTGAATATTCTCGTGTGTGCTTGTTTGCTTTATCACTAAGTAATTTTTATTTGTTGTTCTAAGTTGTTCTATATCTTTAATTATGGATATGGAACATGAAATACCAAAAAATTTAGGTGTACTTGCTACTCATGGGGATGGGGAACCTCCTAAAACCCTCGATGCTTATTATGGGAAAGTGTCGGTGTACTAGAGTAGGGGTACCCTAGTATCCCGTGACTGCACCTGGACAGCTAAAGACCTCAAGGCAAGGTTTGCCTCGTCACACCGCCAATATCCCCGTGGCTCCCTTGGAGCCATTCAAGAACAAAGTATTTGATTGAGAAGACAAGGCCCCGACAAGAGGAGCTTGACGGAAGGCCACCTGTGCATACGGAAGACAAGGCCCCGCAAGAGGAGCTTGCCGGAAGGCCCGAGCGCCGACAAGCCCCGGGCGCGACAGGATTCGGCCGCTGCAAGGCGCTTGCCGCTGCATGCAACTTCTCTCCGCCTCCGCTCCAGCTCACCCAGCGACGTGCCGCCATGGGACCGCTCCATGCGCTGCGTGTCGAGCGGTCAGGCAGCCAGCGGAGAGCAGCGATAAGCGGGCCGACAGCTCGCCATCGTGGCGAAGCGGAGGCGCACTGACGGTCTCACATAATCGCTTTGGGCGACAACGACGGGCATTTATTGCTTTTGTCCCTTGCCGCCGAGTTAGGTATTCTGCACCGTATAATCGCTCAAGTAGGTGTACCAACTCCTGTTTTTACATTTGTACCCCCGCCTATGTTGCCACCTGTCGGAGACCCCTTGAGCATATAAAAGGAGGCCCGAGTGCAACGTAGAAGAGGTTCCGCAGGTTCGGCTGGTTCGGTTCATTCGACTGGCCATAGACTAGACACACTCAAGCTAGGTTTTGTAGCTCGCATTGCTCCCTAGAGAACACAATAGATCAAACAAGCAGCAGTAGGAGTTTTATCTCTCCGGAGAGCTCCGAAGCTGGGTAAACTGCTCGTGTACATCGACTCGATCCGCTTCAGGCGATCTCCGCCCTCAACCACAAGGCCCGTCCGCCGCCCCATAGGTGTCCACGGGTACGATCAGCCTCCCGACATCTTTGGCGCGCTGTAGGGGCGCCTGTGCCGTGTGAATCTGATCCGGCGCTCACACGAGCAGCGCTATCAACATCTTCCTCAACGTGCCACCGAAGAAGAAGGCTTGGCGGCAAGAGAGCCGTCTGCGTCGTACTCCACCCTCACCGCAGCAAACGGGTGGTGGGGCGACGGGCGGCGGAGGAACAGCGCCGACGAAGGTGTTCGCGACGCTGCAAGTCCAAGGACAAGGCACCGCAAACTCGGCGTTCACAAGATCCCCGCGCCCATCTCAGGAGATGCGGGACCAACAACGCCATGGCGTTCACAACGCCATACGCTCGCTGGATCGAGACCCTCAAGACCAGCATGCGCGCCAACATGCCGGGCACGAGTGAGATACGGTCGCCGGACGGGCGCCGATCCTTCTAACGTAGTTAGAAGTCCGAGCGTGTCCCGCCTCGCACCGCTTCTCCAATGCCGCCACTACCCAGCAGTACCCGCGAGAGCTCAGCTGGTCTCGATTACCTCCAACGGCCGACAAGGTCGACGAGTGGAGGGCCACTATCCAGAGCCTCATCGGCTTTGCCAACGGCGACGCTCCGCGGCAACCAATGCCATCGCTGCCGCGGCGCGACGACAAGGCACGAGCCGGAGGCGACGAGACCGTCGGAGGTGCAACCACCGTGCACTCTCCGCCAAGAAGGCCAAGATCGCCGACTCACCGGATCCACCTCGACAGCGACTCCACCGCTGCCGGATCCGCGAGCTCGCCGCGATCAGCGCCAAGTTCTTCATGAGCGACAACAAGAGGACGCTCGAACTCGCATCGAGCGCCGAAGAGAAGCGCGATGTTAGTCTGACAAGCGCGCTAGGCCTTCTGTCGACATGCGCGCGCCGGAGGAGCCAGGCGACTTGCCGTACGCGGTAGGTTGCCCTGCGTTCACTCGTGAGCTGCGGCAAGTCCAGTGGCCCAGCCAGAAAAACTTCAAACCATACGTGCCGGAGAAGTATGATGGAAGGACGCACCCGTCGGATTTCCACAGCATCTACACCATCGCTGTGCAGGATGAGGGGGGACGGGACGACAATATCCTCGCCAACTACTTCCCGCCGTGCTCAAGCCCAACGCCAGATCTTGGCTCATGCACTTGCCGGACAGCTCCATATCCTCTTGGCAGATCTGTGCCATCGCTTTGTTGGCGCCTTCACGGTGGCCACAAACCTCATGGCTAAGAGAGTGACCTTCACTTGCTCGCCTGAAGGAAGGAGAGTCCTTGCGCAAGTTCATTCAGAGGTTCAGCCGTGTGCACTACAACATCCCGTGACGCCCACTCGCCAAGGGCGATCAGCACATTTCATCGTAATGTGCGGAACCGCATGATGAGGGAGGAGATGGCGATGTGCAAAGTCAAGGACGCCGGTGAGCTGTACGCCTTGGCCGACAAGTGTGCACGCTACCGAGGAAGGAGGAGACTCCTAGGAGAGAATGCAAGCGGGATCTCGACAAGGATGACACCGCCCAAGAAAGAAGGGCCGGCGGCGAGGCAACAGAAAGAAGAAGGCCAGAGAAGTGCTAGCTGTTGAGTAGTCCGGCAACGGAGGTGGCGACAAGAACGCCAAGGCTGGTGGCTCCGGCAAGGAGGTTGCACGACGCCAACCACCGGGCCGGTGGCGGCCGCCGACAAGCAGGACAGCTCCGGCAAGCAATACTGCAAGATCCACCGCACCAAGGGCCACGACCTCCAGAGCTGCAAGAAAGTCGAGCAGCTCGTCGAACAGCAGAGAGCTGAGTACGAGCGGCGCGACAAGGAGAAGGCCCAGGAAGGTGCTGGGGGAGCAAGCAAGAAACGTCCCGGCCGGGGAGGATGCCGCGGCAAAGCCAAGCAGCGGCAAGGAGATCGACCTCCCCGCGACCGCGACAAGGATGAAGATGATGACGACAACGAAGATATGGAGGACGACGACGTTGAGGAGCAGGAGTTTCAGAAAGCCACAGAGGTTCTCTGCGTTGACGGAGGTGCTTCCCTGCATACCTCCCACCGCCAACTCAAGCAATGGATGCGGGAGGTCAATGCAGCGGAACCATCCGTGGAGTCACGCAAGCCTCTCAAGTGGTCCAAAGACGCCTATCATTTTTGATATTGAGGACCACCCCGATCGCATAATCGCGGTCGGGTGCTTGCCGATGTTGGTCTCTCCAACCATCCGCAACCTCAAGGTCACAAAAATGTTAGTTGACGGCGGGGCCGGCTTGAATCTGATCTCCTCCGCGGTGCTCCAGAAGCTTCAAATCCCTGACAGCGAGCTCGAAGAGACCAGAACCTTCCAAGGAATCAATCCGGGAAGGAGCAAGCCGAAGGGGAAGATTACGTTGCCGGTCACATTTGGCAGCGAGCTGAACTTCAGATCGAGAGGGTCACGTTGACGTTGCCGATTTCCCATTGCCTTACAATGGGATACTTGGCCGCCCAAAGACTCGCCAAGTTCATGGCAGCCTCTCACCACGCCTACAACCTACTCAAGATGCCAGGCCCGATAAGCATCATCTCCGGCCCATGGCGACAAGAAGGACGCCTTATCTTTGCCGACAAGATCTACCGGGATGCAGCAGCCGCGACAGCATCGCCCAACACTTGTCACCGAAGCTCCTCGGGGAAGAAGACCAAGTCCAAGTCCGCAAGGGCTCGATGCTCACTCGACAAGCGCACCTCTTCGAGTGCCGTGCTACCGCCGAGGACGCACCATCGAGCTCCACCGCAAGTCCAAGAAGATGGTGGCTCTACCAAGACCAAGAAGGTGTCCGCCAAGGAGGACGGCACCGGTGGTACCTTCACCATCGGTGCCTCTCTCGACCCTAAATAGGAAGGCGCTTCGTTGCTTTTCCTGGGCGAATGTCGACGTGTTTGCATGGCAACCGCCCGACATCCCCGTGTTCCTGTGAAAGTGATTGAGCACCGCCGCCGCTTTGTCCTCACGCCGCCCACAAGCAAAAAGTCGAAGCAAGCAAAGGAGAACCAAGAATTCATAGCCGAAGAGATCAAGAAACCGGAAGCAGCAGGCCTTGTCGAGGGGTGCTCCATCCCACGTGGTTGGCCAATCCTCGTAGTCGCGGCGCAAAGCAAATGGGAAATGGAGACTTTGTATTGACTTCACGGATGTTAATAAAGCTTGTCCCAAGGATCCATTTCCCTTGCCGCGCATTGATCAGATTGTTGACTCCACGGCTGGATGTGATTTGCTTTCGTTTCTTGATGCATACTCAGGATACCATCAGATCTTCATGGCTGAAGAAGATGAAGAGAAGACCGCATTCATCACACCATGTGGCACATACTGTTTCATACGGATGCCTTTCGGTTTGAAGAATGCTGGTTCAACATTTGCAAGGGTAGTCCATGACGCTTTTGAGCCACAAATGCACGTAAATGTAGAAGCCTACATGGATGACATAGTGGTCAAAAGCAAGGACAAAGCAACTCTGGTTCAAGATTTGACGAGACCTTTGCAAATCTGCGCAAGATCAACCTCAAGCTCAACCCCGAGAAGTGCGTGTTTGGAGTCCCTTCCGGCAAGCTTCTCGGGTTCTTCGTGTCTCAGCGAGGGATTGAAGCTAATCCCGACAAGATCAAGGCCATTGAGCAGATTGAAGCACCAAAGCGCATCAAGGATGTACGAAGACTTGCCGGTTGCGTGGCTGCTCTCAGCAGGTTTATTTCTAGGTCTGCTGAGCGCGCCCTGCCATTTTTCAAGATTTTGAAAAAGGCAGGTCCAGTAAAATGGACTCCCGAAGCGGAGGCTGCGCTGCAGGACTTGAAGAGATACCTGTCCTCCACTCCAACACTTGTCGCACCTAGGCCACAAGAGAAGTTGCTGCTATATATAGCGGCAACCAATCAAGTGGTTAGTGCTGCGCTAGTGGCGGAGAGGGAGGCGGATGACGAGCCAAAGAACCGCGGCAAGCACATCCAGCGACAAGGTGGGGCTTCACCGACAAGCTCGGGTCCCGACAAGGACGAGTCCGCGAAGACGCATGAGCAGACATGTAAAAGGATGGTGCAGCGCCGAGTCTACTTTGTCAGTTCCCTCCCGCAGGGGCTAGGTCAAGGTACTACGGTGTGCAAAATTGCTTTTCGGCCTCCTCATGGCCTCGAGAAAGCTGCGCCATTACTTCCAAGCACATGAAATCACAGTTGTCACTCGCTTTCCAACAAGAGGATACCGCAGAATCCGTGCGACAGTGCAGGATTGTCGAGTGGTCACCGGAGCTGTCAAGCTTTGGTCTTAAGTTTGAAAGCACATCAACTATCCAAAGCAGAGCCTTGGCAGAATTCATAGCGTAATGGACGCCAACACGGATGAAGAGATTCCGGAGACGCAGCATTCCCGCCAAAGAAGCAAGCAAAGAGTGGCTGATGTACTTTGATGGTGCCTTCTCGCCGCAAGGCGCCGTGCCGGCGTCGCTTATCGCACCCACCGGAGAGCACCTCAAGTACGTCGTCCAGATGCACTTTCCCAAGGAGCAAGCGACAAACAATACTGCAGAGTATGAAGGTTTGCTTGCCGGTCTCAGGATCGCCGTGGACCTTGGGATCAAGAAGCTTATTGTCAGGGGTGATTCGCAACTTGTCGTCCGACAAGTGAACAAAGATTACCAGAGTCCGTTAATGGAAGCCTACGTTGATGAAGTGAGGAAGCTAGAAGAGCACTTTGACGGCCTGCAAATGGAACATGTTCCAAGAGCTCAGAATGATGTTGCTGACGGCCTGTCAAAGTGCGCTGCGCTTAAGTTACCTGTGGAACCAGGGATTTTCGTGCTCAAGCTGACTCAGCCAACCGTAACACCATCAACTGGACAAAGCAAGAAGAGGAAGTTGGCCTCTGGTGACTACTTTCCGACAGAGCTTCCCGAAGCCGTCGTTGCAAAGGTCCCCAAGATCAACACCAACAAAGGCCGAGGAGCAGTTTGTCTGGCTGCACCCTGTGGTTTGTTTCGTTGAAGCGACGCCCCGACAAGTCTTGCTCGGCAAGCTTGTCGGGGAGCATCAAGCTCCGCAAGCTTGTCGGGGAGCATCAAGCTCCGGCAGGTCGCAGGTCCTCGCCGTGGAAGCTGATGTTCCCACAAAGCAGAATGTGCCTTTAGTCCTTGTTGTCGAGCCACAAGCTCCAAAGATGGGCGCATCAGATTGTCCATTTCCTTCAGACAGAGAACTTCCTCAAGAGCAAGAAGAAGCGGAAAGAGTAGCCCGGCAGTCAAGTATGTACCAGTTTGTCGACAAAGATACCGCATGTAAGAAGACTCAACAAAGGTGAAATTGAAGTGTATTCCTGTGGAAGATGGATGAAGCTGTTGGCAGAGATACATGGAGGCATATGTGGTCACCACATTGGCAAGAAGAGCACTTGCCGCAAAGCTTTCCGCAAGGTTTCTTCCGCCGACAGCCTCCGTGATGCAATCGCACAAGTAACCAAGTGTGAAGCGTGCTGGCCCATTCCAAACAGATACACCAGCCAGCTCAAGCTCTCCAAACGATCCCTTTATCCCCGCCATTTTCGGTTTGGGGCTCGACATCCTCGGCCCTTCCCCGAAGCTGTCGGGGCTTTGAGTACTTGTACGCCGCCATCGACAAGTTCACAAAGTGGCCGGAAGTGGAAGCAAGGAGGAAGGTGACAAAGACAAGCAGTCAAGTTCTTCAGGTCAATTGTTTGTCGTTTCGGAATCCCTAACCGGATCATCACCGACAACGGCACACAATTCACGAGTCGCACCTTCATGCAGTACGTCCAAGACCTTGGCGCCAAGGTCTGCTTTGCTTCTGTTGCTCACCCGAGAAGCAACGGTCAAGCGTAGAGGGCAACGCTGAAGTGCTGCTGGCTCAAGACCGTAACTTTCGACAGTCGCATAAGTGCGGAAGAAATCGGATCGAGGAGCTGCGGTGGTTCTTTGGTCGATCAGACGACGCCAAATCGAGCCATCGCCGCATACACCCTTTGCTCTAGTCTATGGAGCAGAGGCAATTCTCCCCACGGAACTCAGATATGGATCGCCTCGAGTGCTCGCTATGATGAGCTCGAGCAAGAGCAGCTGCGACAAGATGACGCGCTGCTCCTCGAGGAGGATCGTCTTCAGGCCGCTATGCGAGCCGCTCGCTACCAGCAAGCTCTGCGTCGCTACCATAGCCGTAGAGTTAATGCCAGAAGTCTCGAGGAAGGCGACCTTGTTCTTCGGCGCGTTCAGTCCGCCAAGAATTCAAACAAGTTGATGCCGAAGTGGGAAGGCCCTTATCGGGTGAAACAAGTCACTAGGCCTGGCGCTGTCTGCCTTGAGACCGAAGATGGCATTCCGGTGAGCAACTCCTGGAACATTGAACATCTTCGTAAGTTTTACCCATAGGGCGGGGTTGCCGGGACCTGCTCAAGAACCACCTTTTGTACAAGTCTTGCCGCAGCTTGCATGTAATCCTTTGTACAAAGCCGGGCGCAGAATTCGTGCATCAAGAAGCTCATGTGTTATGCGCACAACTTGTCAAGCTCATGCTTTCATCAATTTATTGCATGCTTTGGCTAACACTTTGTGCAGCAATCACACCCGTAAGCAGAATCGAGCCGCTAGGCTCCATAACGTTATTTCCTCTTCTTTTCTTTTCTCAAAGAAAGGAAGGCTCCCTCGCGCACAAGTTAACCATGGGGAGGAGATAATACTATGGACCAGGCACCGCCGAGGAAGTTTCACCTCATCGGGAAGCAAGAGATAGAAAAGCTGTTGCCAAAGTTTGAGCAATCAATTTTAAATTTTCAAGTTATCTTCCTCGAACGATAGTACTTTGTATGGAAAACTCAGGCGCAGAGGAACCAACTCACGGGCTTAGTCGCGCTTTACTTTGTTTCGAGTCCGCTCAACAACTTAAGTGAGCTGCGGTTAGTCGCGACAAGGTTGCTTGTCGGAGGCGACATCGCCAAGAGGGTCACGACGTTCGCACTCAACATGGCAAAAGTGCCCGCACCGACAAGTCCCCTAAATGCGTAAGGCGTAAACGCATAAAGGAAGGAATCAAATAGAGGAAATAACGTTGCATTGATCGATTCACCTAAGATAGAGTATATTACAGAATCAACTTGTCGCTGATCTAACAAAGTTTTCTAAACATGATCAGCAGCGACAAGGGAAAGATAAAGTTGGCGGCCTAGTTCACGCCGGTCGCCCTCGATCCGCTTGATCTTGTTCACCTTGTCCACAATGGGTGCGATAAGGGCTTTGAGCTCCTCCACATTGGCGCTTGGACGGCAAGGATCTGAGGACGCCGTTAAGGTTGAGGCCCGGGTTGCGGAAGGCCACCTTCATCAACACCTTCTCGAGGGCTCCCGCGCAGACCTGGCGTGATTCCTCGGCCAGCTGCTTCGGGACCTCCTCTCGGAGTCGCCGGAGGCCCGTCGCCACGCCTTTGAAGAATAGGCTAAGCTTGGCGCTGGGTTGGAGATGCTCGCTTGAGGAGTACGCAAGGTCCGCCATCCCCAGCTCCATCAGCTCGCTAGGATGTCGGCGGCGGTGTCCACAAGACCTTCGGTCCGGTGCTCCATGCTCTCCCTCAAGGTGTTCTCGACGGAGACAAGCATTCGCCAAAGCAGCTCCTCCTTGGCCTTGATCGCCTCCAACAGTGCCCACCTCCCGCCTCTCTAGCGCCCATCCAACGCTTGCGCCAGAGTGGTCGCTTCAGCCCAGATCCGCTTTGGAGTCCTTAGCGGCGCCGAGCTCCTTGGCCTGTCAACAGACGGCTCTGCAGCTCGCCAAGGGTGTAGGCGTCCTTCTCGGCCACACGCTTGAGCACGGCAAGCTCTTCGCCGCTTCTTCTTGAGGGTGGCCTCCATGCCACCTTCGCCTTTCAGCTCTTCCTTGGCGGCCTCGGCGGCTGTGGCAGCGCCCTTCGCTTCTGAAGCGCCCCGCCAAGCGACTCGCGCGACAAGGTCCTCTTCGTGGCTGTCCAGATTGACCTTCACGCGCCAGCTTCGCTTTCGCGCGGGCGAAGCTTCGGCAGCCAGCCGCTCCTCATCACCGCGGCCTTCTCAAAGATGAAGGCCGTGGCGCTCTTCTGCGAAGCTGCGCCTGCGTCCCGCCACGTCATGGAGGGCTTCCTTGTTGGCGCCCGGCTCCTCGGCGCTTCTCCATGTCCGCTCCGCCCTCGCGACAAGGGCTTCCCGGGTCTCCAACTTGGCTGCCGGGCTGGCGGTAGAGCGACAAGAGCTTCTTGAGCTGCTCCTCCTCAGACTTCGCCACGCTGCTTAGCGCGTCCACCAGCGTCAGCCAGCGAGGCGAGTAGCTCGCCGTCGAAGGCTTCTCCTCGACCGCGCCTGAGCTCGGCTCCTGTGGAGCTTGATGAAGACGCCGCGGCCTTCGTGTAGGCTCGGCCGGGCTTTGAGCCTCGACGCCGCGGGCAGCGCGGGGAGTCGGCTGTCGGTGTAGCGCTTGCGCTCTTGCGGCCTCAGGGCCAAGACGATCGCTCGACCCTCGCTGCCTCCGGCCGGCAGCCTCGGTGGCCTCCTCGCCCGACAAAGTTTGCCGGCGGCGACAGCCTCTTCCTCCACGACGACGACGACCTCTTCTTCTTCGACGGCGGCCTCGTCGGTGTTGCCGCGCGTTTCCTCCTCGCCGGCGGCTTCGACCTCCATCGGGTCTGCGTCAGATGAAGAAAGAGCAGTCAAGCAGATATTCAAAAAAAGAGAAACAAAAGAAAGCAAGCCCAAGGGAAAATTCCATGTAAGGGAGTTACCTGCAACGGGATCCGCAGCCATGGCCTCGACCACTGGAGGGTCACTGGCGCCTTCCCTTGCCGGAGTGGCCTCCCTTGCCGGGGTGGCCTCCCTTGCCGGGGTGGTCTCCCTTGTCGGAGGGAGCTCCCTTGCCGGGGAGTTCTCCCTTGGCGACGTAGTGGCAGCGGGCAGGATCTCGGAGGCGGCTTCCGAGCCCTCCTGATGAGGCTGCTCTGCTCCTACACAAGCACACAATCAGAAATCAACGCAGAAAGGAGCACCCCTGCACACCTAATAGTAAGAAGAAAACTGCACACTTACTCTGGGGGCTGTGCTGGGGGCTGCTCTGAGGGAGGGTTGCCGGGTCCGGCAAGGCGGTCTCGGACGGCCCCGTCGCCACGGGAGAATCGCCCTCAACGACGCACTGCCGGGATCTTGGCCCTCTTCGCGCTCTCCGGGCCAGCGTCTGAAAAGGAAAGAGTCTAGAACAAAGCAAGTCAGATTCAAGATGAAGCAATAAAATTGAAGAAACACAAGCACAATCTCGAGAAGCTTACTCTTCGCCTTCCTCCTGAGCCGAAGCTGGAGAAGTCTAACTCGCCCGCCTCCATGACGATGAGGCGGGGAGTGGGCTCTCTGGCCGCTTAGCGGAGGCGCCGGCGGCGGCTCGAGAATATTCCGCCCAGCTTGTCGCTGCAGTTTGGGGCGCTGCTGCAACCTCGCTTGCCGCGGTGGAGCGCGGCCGAGCGGCGCCGCTGCTGTGGGCCGGGTTCGCCGCCCGACTTCGCCTCCGACCTCGGAGACGCCTTTCCTCGGCGGAGCCGGGGCTCCGGGCGGCAAGTCGCTTAGCGGTGGGAAGAAGCGCCCTCGGCGGGTCCACTCGACCCGGCCTCGGGCCCGACAAGCTCCTCGCCGGCGACCTCCCTCGCCGGCAAGGCTTGCCTCCTTCGCCGCCTCCGCCTCCTCCACGGTGAACCCGAAGGCTCCAGCGGCAGCGCTGCCGCCTCCTCCACCTGGTGGCGATCTCGCCATCTCCTGGTCGGTGGTGTCTCGGTGAGCCTCTTACGCTCGTCGGAGCGGATCGGCACTTCTTGCAAATCGTCGAAGAATTGCTGCACGACCTCGTCGGGGCTCTCGCCAGGTCGGGACGATCCCGTGGAGTCGTGACAGTGGCATCATGGCGCTGGATGCGGTCGAGCGCCGAAGTTGTTGCACAATGGGACGACTTCGCGGCAACCTGAACCACTCTGGATGTTCGGGTCGTTCTTGAACAGCTCGAGCAGCACCGAGTCCAACTCCATGAGTTGAAGTTCCAATTCAGGCCCGGCGCAGCCTCATGATGTCCGCCAGATTGGAACTCCCAAGCAGGCCTCCTCCTTTCTCGCAAGGGAGCTGGCGCGGCGACGAATGAAGTCTGCGCCAACTGCTTCCCATCGCAACCCGCAAGCCCGAGGCGCAGAATTCGGTCACACTATCTTCAGCTTCAAGGCCCTCCGGGCGCCAAGTTACTCCAATCCTTGCCGCACTATTGGGGTTTGGCGACGGTGGTGAAAGGCTGGGTTCTCCTCACGACCCAAAGACCAGTTGGCTCTCCACTCCTCCCACTTGTTCCGAACTCCCCCTCTAGGTAGGCCTCTTTCTTGCCGATCCTAGAGACCTGTGCTATCCCTCCGCAAGTGGCTCTCCTCTCGACGCTGGGAACAAAGAAATGGCGGAAGAGTGCCACGCTCGGGTGGACTCGACAAAGTTTTCGCACAAATGTGCGAAAACAGCCATGGTCAAGATGGCGTTGGGGGTGAAATCAAGGAGGCGGAGGCTAAAGGTGTTCATTATGTCGCAAAAGAACTTCGGAAAACGGCGGGCAAAGACCGCAATAAAAGAAAATGGCGAAGAAAGGGTACCTGTTAGCCAGATCAGCGGCGGAGGCGGGGAGCACCCTCGTGCGCGGATGCGCACGAGTCTCCGTCGACCAGAAAAGGTAGAAGACATCCCGCAGCTCCCGTGCACCGAGCTGCGGGGGGGAGATAGCTCGCCTTGCAGCGCCATGAGCCGCTGCGCCTCGGCCGACTTGACGCCCTTCTCCTTATCGGCCTTCGGGGCCATGGCGAGGGGGGTGGAGGAGGTCGACGGCGGTGAGTGTGCTTGTGGCGAAAGGGGGGAGGGGCGCTGCTCTCTTCGTACGGAAGAAGGAGAGGGGAGCGGCGGTGGTTTCTTGACAAGACAGCAATGGCAGGGGTGGTCGGCCTGCCTCTGTCTCCTCCGCTTATAAAGGGGAGGAGGGGGCGGACGTTCCGCTTACATCAATAAAGAACCCCCCACGATCGCGCCCACGATCTCTCGCACGACGCCACGTCCGGTGCGTGCCGTTAGTGGGGATCGTGGTGGGTCCGGGCGAAGTTGCGACGTGGTCGAGGCCGCGTGTCCGCAGACAGCTTCTAGGCCTGGCCCGACAAGCGCCGGCACCGTAGACGGCCCAGCCCGGGGCTCTGCCGGTGTACTAGAGTAGGGTACCCTAGTATCCCGTGATTGCAGCACGGACAGTTGCAGCACCAGCTGCAAGGTTTGCCTCTGCCACCGCTAATATCCCGTGGCTCCCTTTGGAGCCATTCAAGAACAAAGTATTTGATTGAGAAGACAAGGCCCCAACAAGAGGAGCTTGTCGGGAAGGCCACCTGTGCATACGGAAGACAAGGCCCGGCAAGAGGAGCTTGCGGGAAGGCCCGGAGCGACAAGCCCCGGCGCGACAGGATTCGGCCGCTGCAAGGCGCTTTGCCGCTGCATGCAACTTCTCTCCGCCTCCGCTCCAGCTCACTCAGCGACGTGTCGCCATGGGACCGCTCCATGCGGCAGCGTGTCGAGCGGCTGCAGCCAGCGGAGAGCAGCGATAAGCGGCCGACAGGCTCGCCATCGTGGTGAGCGGAGGCGCACTGACGGTCTCTCGTTAATCGCTGTTTGGGCGACAACGACGGGCATTTATTGCTTTTGTCCCTTGCCGTCGAGTTAGGTATTCTGCACTGCATAATCGCTCAAGTAGGTGTACCAACTCCTGTTTTACATTTGTACCCCCGCCTATGTTGCCACCTGTCGGAGACCCCTTGAGCATATAAAAGGAGGCCCGAGTGCATCAGAGAAGAGGTTCCGCAGTTCTCGCTGGTTCGGTTCATTCGACTGGCCATAGACTAGACACACTCAAGCTAGGTTTTGTAGCTCGCATTGCTCCCTAGCAAGAACATAATAGATCAAGCAAGCAGCAGTAGGAGTTTTATCTCTCCGGAGAGCTCCGAAGCTGGGTAAACTGCTCGTGTGCATCGCCTCGATCCACTCTTCGTGCGATCTCCGCCCCCCTCCGAACCACAAGGGGCCCGGTCCGCCGGCCCCATAGGTGTCCACGGGTACGATCAGCCTCCCCGACAGAAAGATATTATGTACTACTTTGATAATCCTGAGAAAAGCCCATTCAACTTTATAATGGGAGTAACGTTCGATTAACGTGAATACTTTAGGGATTACCGCTTGACTCAAAAAGGGAAACTATTATGGGATCAAATTCATATGTTGCATTGGTATGCTCGGGAACTGTGCTTGAGATATGATTATACTTGTTGCTCTAGGATGAAGGCTCCACACCTTCCCTTTTCATGCGAATTTAATGATAATAAAACCTTAGCTTCTTATGCTAATGGTATATATGATTACTATGATGTGGAACAAATAGAAGAATTCGTTGCTTTTATGGGTGCTTATGAAATTGAATCTTTGTTTAAAGTGTGTGAAAATATTTATGATGCTGCTTACGGAGCTGAAAATTTAGCTATCCTTAAATATTGCTATGAGAATTATAAATACAATTATGATATTGATGAATTTATTGAGAAAGTCTCCGCTGTCCAAGAAGAGACTAATATTTTGCAGGAATCTATGGAAGAAGAAATTGATGAAACTGTGAGCTCATTGGATGAAAAAGATGAGGAGGAGAGCGAAGAACAAAAGGAGGAAGAGCGGATTGATCACCCGTTCCCACCTTCTAATGAGAGTAACTCTTCAACTCATACATTTTTTAATTTCCCTTCGTGCTTACTGAAGGATGATTGCTATGATGATTGTTATGATCCCGTTGATTCTCTTGAAATACCCCTTTTTGATGATGCTTGCTATGCTTGTGGCCATGATGGCAATATGAATGATGCTTATGGAGATGAACTTGCTATAGTTCCTTATTATAAACATGAAATTTTTGCTATTGCACCCACACATAATAGTCCTATTATCTTTTTGAATTCTCCAAACTACACTATATCGGAGAAGTTTGCTCTTATTAAGGATTATGTTGATGGGTTGCATTTTACCGTTGCACATGATGATTTTGATAGATATAATATGCATGTGCTTGCTGCCCCAACTTGCAATTATTATGAGAGAGGAACTACATATCCGCCTCTTTATGTTTCCAACACGATAGAATTACAAGAAACTGCGTATACTATGTGTTGGCCTTTACTTGGTGTGCATGAATTGTTCTTTTATGACATGCCGATGCATAGGAAGAGGGTTAGACTTCGTTGTTGCATGATATATGTTACTTTGTGCTCACTACTAAATCACAAAGCATTGTTAATTAAAATTGGCTTTGATATACCATGGGATCTGGGTGGATCCATTACTTGAGCACTATATGTCTAGCTTAATGGCTTTAAAGAAAGCTGCCGGGGAGACAACCTGAAAGTTTTAGAGAGTCATTTATTTCTGTTGTGTGCTTTCATAAAGTTTAAAAACAAAAAAATAAAGAGGGGAACCCAAAACGTTTCAAAAAGAAAAGTGAAAGTGAGAAAGACAAGCATTGTTGAAGTGGGGGAGCTCCTTGAACTTTGTTCATGCTCATGGAAACTTTGTGAATATTAATTACAGAAACTTTTCAACAAAAATAATTATCCCCTTGTACAATTCCATTGTATTATAAAAATAATGTGCCAAGGTTTGCCTTTAGGATGTTTACAATGCTTGTTGGTTTGTGCGGTGCAGGACAGAAACTTTGGCTGTAATGCGCGATTTTACATTTTTTACTGGAACGTCAAACGGTTCTGAAACTTTTTGCACTGTTTTTCTATACAAATTGTTTATTTTTCCTAATTGTTTCAGAATTTTTGGAGTACCATAAATATGGTGAAAGTTCAGATTACTACAGACTGTCCTGTTTAAGACAGATTCTGTTTTTGATGCATAGTTTGCTTGTTTTGATGAAACTATCGATTTCTATCAGTGGATTAAGCCATGGAAAAGTTATATTACAGTATCTACAATGCAAAAAAATAATATGAATTGGTTTGCAACAGTACTTAGAGTAGTGATTTGCTTTATTATACTAACGGATCTTACCGAGCTTTCTGTTGAGTTTTGTGTGGATGAAGTGTTCGAAGATCGAGGAGGTCTCGATGTGAGAAGAAGAAGAAGAGGCAAGAGCTCAAGCTTGGGGATGCCCAAGGCACCCCAAGTAAATATTCAAGGAGACTCAAGCGTCTAAGCTTGGGGATGCCCCGGAAGGCATCCCATCTTTCTTCAACAAGTATCAGTATGTTTTCGGATTCGTTTCGTTCATGCGATATGTGCAAACCTTGGAACGTCTTTTGCATTTAGTTTTCACTTTTTTATGCACCATGCGGGTATGAGATAGTCCATGGTTGCTTTATAGAATGCTCATTGCACTTCACTTAAATCTTTTGAGTATGGCTTTATAGAATGCTTCATGTGCTTCACTTATATCATTTGAAGTTTGGATTGCCTGTTTCTTTTCACATAGAAAACTGCCATTTGTAGAATGCTCTTTTGCTTCACTTATATTTGTTAGAGCGTGGGCATATCTTTTGTAGAAAGAAATAAACTCTCTTGCTTCACTTATATCTATTTAGAGAGTTGCCAGGAATTGATCATTCACATGGTTAGTCATAAAATCCTACATAAACTTGTAGATCACTGATTATGATATGTTTGATTCCTTGCAATAGTTTTGTGATACAAAGGTGGTGATATTAGAGTCATGCTAGTGAGTAATTGTGGATTAGTAGAAATACTTGTGTTGAGGTTTGTGATTCCCGAAGCATGCACCTATGGTGAACCGTTATGTGATGAAGTTGGAGCATGATTTATTTTTTGATTGCCATCCTTTGTGTGGAGGTCGGGATCTGATGTCTACTACACAACCTTCTTCTTGTAGACGTTGTTGGGCCTGCAAGTGCACAGGTTTGTAGGACAGTAGCAAATTTCCCTCAAGTGGATGACCTAAGGTTTATCAATCCGTAGGAGGTGTAGGATGAAGATTGTCTCTCTCAAGCAACCCTGCAACCAAATAACAAAGAGTCTCTTGTGTCCCCAACGCACCCAATACAATGGTAAATTGTATAGGTGCACTAGTTCGGCGAAGAGATAGTGATACAAGTGCAAAATAGATAGTAGATATAGGTTTTTGTAATCTGAAATAATAAAAACAGCAAGGTAACTAAAGATAAAAGTGAGCGTGAACGGTATTGCAATGATAGGAAACAAGGCCTAGGGTTCATACTTTCACTAGTGCAAGTTCTCTCAACAATAATAACATAGATAGATCATATAACAATCCCTCAACATGCAACAAAGAGTCACTACAAAGCCACTAATAGCGGAGAACAAACGTCGAGATTATGGTAGGGTAATGAAAACCACCTCAAAGTAATTCTTCGGATCGATCTATTAAAGAGTTTGTACTAGAATAACACCTTAAGACACAAATCAACCAAAACCCTAATGTCACCTAGATACTCCATTGTCACCTCAAGTATCCGTGGGCATGATTATACGATATGCGTCACACAATCTCAAATTCGTCCAACCAACACAAAGTACTTCAAAGAGTGCCCCAAAGTTTCTACCGGAGAGTCAAGAACTTGTGCCAACCCCTATGCATAGGTTCATGGGCAGAACCCGCAAGTTGGTCACCAAAACATACATCAAGAGGCACATGATATCCCATTGTCACCACAGATAAACACGGCAAGACATACATCAAGTGTTCTCATAAAAGACTCAATCCGATAAGATAACTTCAAAGGGGAAACTCTATTCATCACAAGAGAGTAGAGGGGGAGAAACATCATAAGCTCCAACTATAATAGCAAAGCTTGCGATACATCAAGATCGTGCCATAGAGGGAACACGAGAGAGAACACGAGAGAGAGAGAGAGAGAGAGAGAGAGAGAGAGAGGTCAAACACATAGCTACTGGTACATACCCTCAGCCCCGAGGGTGAACTACTCCCTCCTCGTCATGGAGAGCGCCGGGATGATGAAGATGGCCACCGGTGATGGATTCCCCCTCCGGCAGGGTGCCGGAACGGGCTCCCGAGAGGTTTTTGGTGGCTACAGAGGCTTGCGGCGGCGGAACTCTCGATCTATCTTGATCCTCGATGTTTTTAGGGTACGTAGGCTTATATAGGCGAAAGAAGTCGGTCGGGAGGTGCTCGAGGGGCCCACGAGACAGGGGGCGTGCCCTGTAGGGGGGGCCGCACCGTCCTATCTCGTGGAGTCCTCGAGGATCTTCTTACGTGAACTCCAAGTCTCCAGGATCATATTCTTCCCAAAAATAACGCTGCCGAAGGTTTCATTCCGTTTGGACTCCGTTTTATATTCCTTTTCTTCGAAATACTGAAACAGGCAATAAAACAACAATATGGGCTGGGCCTCCGGTTAATAGGTTAGTCCCAAAAGTAATATAAAAGTGTATAATAAAGCCCAATATTGCCCAAAACAGTAGATAATATAGCATGGATCAATCAAAAATTATAGATACGTTGGAGACGTATCAGGATCGCGCGATGGTTAACTCCTACCAACCCTTCCCCTAGGAGCATGCATGTAGTACTTTGTTTCGATGGCTAATAATTTTTTGCAAAAAGTTTGTGAGTTCTTTATGACTAATGTTGAGTCCATGGATTATACGCACTCTCACCCTTCCATCGTTGCTAGCCTCTTCGGTACCGTGCATTGCCCTTTCTCACCTACAGAGTTGGTGCAAACTTCGTCGGTGCATCCAAACCCCGTGATACGATACGCTCTATCTCACATAAGCCTCCTTATATCTTCTTCAAAACAGCCACCATACCTACCTATTATGGCATTTCCATAGCCATTCCGAGATATATTACCATGCAACTTCCATCATCATCATATACATGACTTAAGCATTCATTGTCATATTGCTTTGCATGATCATAAGACAGCTAGCATGATGTTTTCATGGCTTGTCCGTTTTTTGATATATTTGCTATGCTAGATCATTGCACATCCTGGTACACTGCCAGAGGCATTCATATAGAGTCATATTTTGTTCTAGTATGGAGTTGTAATATTGAGTTGTAAGTAAATAAAAGCGTGATGACCATCATTATTAGAGCATTTTCCCATGTGAGGAAAGGATGATGGAAGCTATGATTCCCTCACAAGTTGGTATGAGTCTTCTGACTTTATGAAAAATAAAAGAGGCCAAAGAAGCCCAAATAAAAAAAAGAGGCCAAAGAAGCCCACCAAAAAAATAAAAGAAAATGAAAAATGAAAAAAAATGAGAGAAAAAGAGAGAAGGGGCAATGCTACTATCATTTTACCACACTTGTGCGTCAAAGTAGCACGATGTTCTTCATAGAGAGAGTCTCCTATGCTTTCACTTTCATATACTAGTGGGAATTTTTCATTATAGAACTTGGCTTGTATATTCTGATGATGGGCTTCCTCAAATGCCCGAGGCCTTCATGAGCAAGCAAGTTGGATGCACACCCACTTAGTTTTCAGTTTGAGCTTTCATACACTTATAGATCTTAGTGCATCCGTTGCATGGCAATCCCTACTCATCACATTGACATTAATTGATGGGAATCTCCATAGCCCGTTGATTAGCCATGTCGAGGTGAGACTTTCTCCTTTTTGTCTTCTCCACACAACCTCCACCATCATATTCTATTCCACCTATAGTGCTATAACCATGGCTCACGCTCATGTATTGCGTGAAAGTAGAAAAAGTTTGAGAATACTAAAGTATGAAACAATTGCTTGGCTAAAACCGGGGTTGTGCATGATTTAAATACTTTGTGTGGTGAAGATGGAGCATAGCCAGACCATATGTTTTCGTAGGGATAACTTTCTTTGGCCATGTTATTTTGAAAAGACATGATTGCTTTATTAGTATGCTAGTATTATTGTCTTAATGTCAAATGATGGACTATTGCTTTGAATCACTCATGTCTTAATATTCATGCCATGATTAGATTACATGATCAAGATTATGCTAGGTAGCATTCCACATCAAAAATTATCTTTTTTATCATTTACCTACTTGATGACGAGCAGGAATTAAGCTTGGGGATGCTGATACGTCTACGTCGTATCTATAATTTTTTATTGTTGCATGCCAATATTCTACAACTTTTACATACTTTTGGCAACTTTTTATACTATTTTTGGGACTAACATATTGATCCGATTGCCTGTGCGGTTCCTATTTGTTGCATGTTTTTGTTTATGAGAAACCCATATCAAACGGAGTCCAAACGGGATAAAAACTGACGGAGATTATTTTTGGTATATTTATGAATTTTGGGAAGTGGAATCAACGTGAGACGATGCTCGAGGGGCCCACGAGGCAGGGGGCGCGCCCCAGGGGGGTGGGTGCGCCCCTGACCCTCGTGGACACCCCGTAAGGCAGTTGTTGCCCTTCTTTCGCCGCAAGAAAGCTAATATCTGGAGAAAAATCGTGTTAAAATTTCAGCCCAATCGGAGTTACGGATCTCCCGGAATATAAGAAACGGTGAAAGGCCAGAATCTGGAACGCAGAAACACAGAGAGAGAGAGTGACAGATCCAATATCGGAGGGGCTCTCGCCCCTCCCATGCCATGGAGGCCATGGACCAGAGGGGAAACCCTTCTCCCATCTAGGGAGAAGGTCAAGAAAGAAGAAGAAGAAGGGGGGCTCTCTCCCCCTCTCTCCCGGTGGCGCCGAAACGCCGCCGGGGCCATCATCATCACCGCGATCTACACCAACACCTCCGTCATCTTCACCAACATCTCCATCACCTTCCCCCAGCTATATCCACCAGTCCACTCTCCCGCAACCCATTGTACCCTCTACTTGAACATGGTGCTTTATGCTTCATATTATTATCCAATGATGTGTTGCCATCCTATGATGTCTGAGTAGATTTCCGTTGTCCTATCGGTAATTGGTGAATTGCTATGATTGGTTTAATTTGCTTGTGGTTATGTTGCTGTCCTTTGGTGCCCATCATATGAGCTGCTGCATGGATCACACCATAGGGTTAGTTGTATGTTGATAGGACTATGTATTGGAGGGCAATAGTGATGAAGCTTCAACCTAGCATAGAAATTGATGCATCTTTGGATTGAAGGGGACCAATATATCTTAATGCTATGGTTGGGTTTTACCTTAATGAATGTTAGTGGTTGCGGATGCTTGCTAATAGTTCCAATCATAATTGCATAGAATTCCAAGTCTGGGATGACATGCTAGCAGTGGCCTCTCCCACATAAAACTTGCTATCGGTCTAGTAAAGTAGTCAATTTCTTAGGGACAATTTCCCATCTCCTACCACCACTTTTCCACACTAGCCATACTAACTTTATTGCTTATTTATCTAAACAGCCCCTACTTTTTATTTACGTGCTCTTTATTATCTTGCAAACCTATCCAAAAACACCTATAAAGTACTTCTAGTTTCATACTTGTTCTAGGTAAAGTGAACGTTAAGCGTGCGTAGAGTTGTACCGGTGGTCGATAGAACTTGAGGGAATATTTGTTCTACCTTTAGCTCCTCGTTGGGTTCGACACTCTTACTTATCAAAAGAGGATACAGTTGATCCCCTATACTTGTGGGTTATCAGATACAAATTCACTAAGGTACTCATGGATGGGGGTAGCAGCATTAATATCCTTTATTATGATACTTTCCGTCGCATGGGGTTGACTGACAAAAATCTTAAGCCGTCCAATACTGTTTTCCACAGAGTGGTGCCCGGTAAGTCGACGTACCCTGTAGGCAAGATTGAGCTGGAATTGGCCTTTGGGGATGAACATGATTCCAGACCCGAAAAACTAACCTTTGAAGTGGTCAAGATCAGAAGCCCGTACCACGCTCTGTTTGGACGGCCGACTTATGCTAAGTTCATGGCACGACCTTGTTATGTTTATCTGCAGCTCAAGACGTCGGGTTACAAAGGGACCATCACAGTGCATGGGAGTCAGAAGATAGCTTTGGAGTGTGAAGAAGGTGATGCTGCTTATGCTGAGTCTATCTGTGTAACAGAAGAGTTGAAGTTTTACAAGGACAATGTTGATCCAGCTGATATGACATCTCTAAAAAATCCTACTACAGAGCATGATCCGGTGCTGAAGTTTAAGTCGGCCGATGACACTAAGCTAGTTGACTTTGTTCCTGGCGATTCATCCAAGCAGTTCAGTATCAGTGCTAATCTGGATCCAAAATAGGAAAGCGCGCTCGTCAAGTTCATCCGTGAGAACCGGGACATCTTTGCATGGAAACCTTCTGACATGCCGGGTGTACCGAGGGAACTCGCTGAGCTCACTCTTAATATTGATTCGAAGTTTAAGATGGTCAAGAAATTCCTTCGTCGCTTCAATGAGGAGAGGCATAAGGCCATTGGTGAAGAAGTGGCCCGGCTCTTGGCGGCTGGGTTCATTGTTGAAGTCTTTCATCCTGAGTGGTTGGCTAATCCGGTGCTGGTGCTTAAGAAGAACGACACTTGGCATATGTGGGTGGACTACACGGACTTAAACAAGGCTTGTCCGACTGATCCTTTTGCTCTCCCTCGTATTAATCAAATCATTGATGCTACAGCGGGTTGTGAGCGTTTGAGTTTTTTGGATGCTTATTCTGGTTATCATCAGATCAAGATGGAAGTTAAGGACCAGTAGAAGACAACTTTTGTCACTCCCTTTGGAGCCATATGCTAGTATCTATGCCTTTTGGGCTCAAGAGTGCCCAGACGACTTACCAGCGATGTGTGCAGAACTGTCTTCACAGTCAGATTGGGCACAATGTTCATGCTTATGTGGACGGCATTGTGGTGAAATCCATGTAGGGGAACGTAGTAATAATTCAAAATTTTCCTTTGTATCACCAAGATCCATCTAGGAGATTCTAGCAACGAAAGAGATAGGGAGTGCATCTTCACCTCTTGAAGATCGTGCAAACGGAAGCGTTACAAGAACGCGGTTGGAGGAGTCATACACGCAGCGGTTCAGATCGCGGTCGATTCCGATCTATGCGCCGAACAACGGCGCCTCCGTGTTCAACACACGTATAGCCCGGGGACGTCTCCTCCTTCTTGATCCAGCAAGGGGAGAGGAGAAGTTGAGGGAGAGCTTCGGCAGCACGACGGCTTGGTCTTGGAGCTTGTGGTATTCCTGCAGGGCTTCGCCAAGCACTACGGAGGAGGAGGAAGAGTTGGAGGAGGGAGGGGCTGCGCCAGGGGAAGGGGGTGCGGCTGCCCTCTCTCTCCCTCACTATATATAGGGGGAAGGGGGTGGAGGAGGCGCCCTAGGGTTCCCTAGGGGAGGGGTGGCGGCCATAGGGGAAACCATAGATGGGTTTGGGCGCCCCCACCCCTAGGAAACTTGCCCCCCAAGCCGGGAGGGGTGGCTGCCCTAGGGGAGGCGCCCCCACCTCTCCACGTTAGGTGAGATGGGGTGGGAGGGGCGCACAGCCCCTTAGTGGGCTGATGTGCCCCCTCCCCTTGGCCCATAAGGCCCCCCAACGCTTGCCGGGGCCTCCGAAACACCTTTCGGTCACGCTGGTCGTCACCCGGTACTCCCAGAACAATTCCGGACTCCAATACCCTTCGTCCAATATATCGATCTTCACCTCCGGACCATTCCGGAGTTCCTCGTCACATCCATGATCTCATCCGGGATTCCGAACAACCTTCGGTAACCACATACTATTTCTCATAACAACTCTAGCGTCACCGAACCTTAAGTGTGTAGACCCTACGGGTTCGGGAACCATGCAGACATGACCAAGACACCTCTCCTGCCAATAACCAGTAGTGGGATCTGGATACCCATATTGGCTCCCACATGTTCCATGATGATCTCATCGGATGAACCACGATGTCGGGGATTCAATCAATCTCGTATACAATTCCCTTTGTCTATCAGTATGTTACTTGCCCGAGATTCGATCGTCGGTATCCCTATACCTTGTTCAATCTCGTTACCGGCAAGTCTCTTTACTCATTCCATAATGCATGATCCCGTGACTAACTACTTAGTCACATTGAGCTCACTATGATGATGCATTACTGAGTGGGCCTAGAGATACCTCTCCGTCATACGGAGTGAAGAATCCCAGTCTCGATTCGTGTCAACCCAACAGACACTTTCAGAGATACCTGTAGTGCACCTTTATAGCCACCCAATTACGTTGTGACATTTGGTACACCCAAAGCATTCCTACGCTATCCGGGAGTTGCGCAATCTCATGGTCTAAGGAAATGATACTTGACATTAGAAAAGCTTTTAGCAAACGAAATACACGATCTTGTGCTACGCTTAGGATTGGGTCTTGTCCATCACATCATTCTCCTAATTATGTGATCCCGTTATCAATGACATCCAATGTCCATGGTTAGGAAACCATAACCATCTATTGATCAACGAGCTAGTCAACTAGAGGCTCACTAGGGACATGTTGTGGTCTATGTATTCACACATGTATTACGGTTTCAGTTAATACAATTATAGCATGAACAATAGACAATTATCATGAACAAG
Organism: Aegilops bicornis; assembly: GCA_021605145.1. Taxonomy (NCBI): domain Eukaryota; kingdom Viridiplantae; phylum Streptophyta; class Magnoliopsida; order Poales; family Poaceae; genus Aegilops; species Aegilops bicornis. Next base: position 83,408,549 of record CM038670.1, read on the forward strand.
GAAATACAATAATAACCATTTTATTATTGCCTCTAGGGCATATTTCCAACAGTCTCCCACTTGCACTAGAGTCAATAATCTAGTTCACATCACTATGTGATTGTAATGAATGCAACACCCATGGTGTTTGATCATATCTCGCTTGTGAGAGAGGTTATTAGTCAACGGGTCTGAACCTTTCAGATCCTTGTGTGCTTTACGAATCTCTATGTCATCTTGCAAATGAAGCTACCACGCGCTATTTGAAGCTATTCCAAATAACTGCTCTACTATATGAATCCAGTTTACTACTCAGAGTCATCCAGATTAGTGTCAAAGTTTGCATCGGCGTAACCCTTTACGATGAACTCTTTTACCACCTCCATAATCGAGAAAATTCCTTAGTCCACTAGTTACTAAGGATAACCTTGACCGCTGTCCTGTGATTCATTCCTGGATCACACTTGTACCCCTTGACAGACTCATGGCAAGGCACACTTCAGGTGCGGTACACAGCTTAGCATACTATAGAGCCTACGTTTAAAGCATAGGGGACGACCTTCGTACTTTCTCTCTCTTCTGCCGTGGTCAGGTCTTGAGTCTTACTCAATACTCACACCTTATAACACAGCCAAGAACTCCTTCTTTGCCGATCTATTTTGAACTCCTCCAAAATCTTGTCACAGTATGTGTTCATTTGAAAGTGCTATTAAGCTTTTTTTATCTATCCTTATAGATCTTGATGCTCAATGTTCAAGTAGCTTAATCCAGGTTTTCCATTGAAAAACACTTTTCAAATAACCCTATATGCTTTCCAGAAATTCTACATCATTTCTGATCAACAATATGTTAACAACATATACTCATCAGAAATTCTATAGTGCTCCCACTCATTTCTTTGGAAATACAAGTTTCTCATAAACTTTGTATAAACCCGAAATCTTTGATCATCTCATCAAAGCGCATATTCCAACTCCGAGATGCTTACTCCAGTCCTTAGAAGGATCACTGGAGCTTTGCGTACTTGTTAGCATCTTTCAGGATTGACAAAACCTTCTGGTTGTATCACATACAACCTTTCCTCAAGAAAATCGTCGAGGAAACAATGTTTTGACATCCTATCTGCAAGATTTCATAAATAATGCAGTAATTGCTAATATAATTCCAACAGACTCTTAGCATCGCTACGAGTGAGAAAGTCTCATCGTAGTCAACTCCTTGAACTTGTCGGAAAACATCTTAACGACAAGTCGAGCTTTCTTAATGGTGACACTTACCATCATTGTCCGTCTTCCTTTTAAAATCCATACATGCCCAACAGCCTTACGGCCATCAAGTAGTTCTTCCAAAGTCTATACTTTGTTTTCATACATGGATCCTCTCGGATTTTATGGCCTTGAGCCATTCGTCGGAATCCGGGCCCACCATCGCTTCTCCATAGCTCGTAGGTTCATTGTTGTCTAGCAACATGACTTCCAAGACAGGATTACCGTACCACTTTGAAGTAGTACGCATTCTTGTCGACCTGCGAGGTTTGGTAGTGACTTGATCCGAATTTTCATGATCACTATCATTAGCTTCCACTTTAATTGGTGTAGGCGCCACAGGAACAACTTCCTGTGCCCTGCTACACACTAGTTTAAGTGACAGTTCAATAACCTCATCAAGTCTCCACCATCCTCCCAGTCAATTATTTCGAGAGAAACTTTTCCTCGAGAAAGGACCCGATTCTAGAAACAAACCCTTTTGCTTCCGGATCTGAGACAGGAGGTATACCCAACTGTTTTTGGATGTCCTATGAAGATGCATTTATCCGTTTTGGGTTCGAGCTTATCAGCCTGAAACTTTTTCACATAAGCGTCGCAACCCCAAACTTTTAAGAAACGACAGCTTACGTTTCTCTAAACCATAGTTCATACGGTGTCGTCTCAACGGAATTGCATGGTGCCCTATTTAAAGTGAACGCGGTTGTCTCTAATGCCTAACCCATAAACGATAGTGGTAATTCGATAAGAGACATCATGGTATGCACCATATAAAATAGGGTGCATTTATGATGTTCGGACACACCATCACACTATGGTGTTCTAGGCGGTATTAGTCGTGAAATAATTTCCACAATGTCTTAATTGTGTACCAAACTCGTAACTCAGATATTTATATCTATGATCATATCATAGACACTTTATCCTCTTGTCACGATGATCTTCAACTTCAGTCCGAAATTACTTGAACCTTTCAATATTTCAGACTTGTGTTTCATCAAGTAAATATACTTAGAATCTACTCAAAGCATCTGTAAAGTAAGAGCATAACGATATTAACTGCGTGCCTCAACACTCATTGGATTGCACACATCAAATGTATTACTTCCAACAAGTTGCTCTTTTGTTCCATCTCACTGAAAACGAGGCCTTTCAGTCATCTTGCCCATGTGGTATGATTTGCATGTCTCAAGTGATTCAAAATTAAGTGAGTCCAAACGATCCATCTGCATGGAGTTTCTTCATGTATATATACCAATAGACATGGTTCGCATGTCTCAATCTTTTCAAAAAACGAGTGAGTCCAAAGATCCATCAACATGGATCTTCTTCATGCGTTTTATACCAATATGACGCAAATGGCGGTGCCACAAGTATGTGGTACTATCATTACTATCTTATATCTTTTGGCATGAACATGTGTATCACTACGATCGAGATTCAATAAACCATTCATTTTAGGTGCAAGACCATTGAAGGTATTATTCAAATAAACAGAGTAACCATTATTCTCCTTAAATGAATAACCGTATTGAGTAAACATAATCCAATCATGTCTATGCTCAACGCAAACACAAAATAACAATTATTTAGATTTAACACCAATCTCGATGGTAGATGGAGCACGCGATGCTTGATCACATCAACCTTGGAAACACTTCCAACACATATCGTCATCTCACCTTTAGCTAGTCTCCGTTTATTCCGCAGCTTTTATTTCGAGTTACTAACACTTAGCAACCGAACCGGTATCTAATACCCTGGTGCTACTAGGAGTACTAGTAAAGTACACATTAATATAATGTATATCCAATATACTTCTGTCGACCTTGCCAGCCTTCTCATCTACGAAGCATCTAGGGTAGTTCTGCTTCAGTGACCGTTCCCCTCATTTCAGAAGCACTTAGTCTCGGGTTTGGGTTCAATCTTGGGTTTCTTCACTAGAGCAGTAACTGATTTGCCATTTCATGAAGTATCCCTTTCTTGCCCTTGCCCTTTTTGAAAGTAGTGGTTTTACTAACCATCAACAATTGATTGCTCCTACTTGATTTCTACTTTCGCGGTGTCAAACATCGCGAATAGCTCAAGGATCATCATGTCTATCCCTGATATGTTATAGTTCATCACGAAGCTCTAGTAGCTTGGTGGCAGTGACTTTGGAGAACCATCACTATCTCATCTGGAAGATTAACTCCCACTCGATTCAAGCGATTGTAGTACTCATACAATCTGAGCACATGCTCAACTATTGAGTCTTTCTCCCTTAGTTTGCAGGCTAAGAAACTTGTCGAAGGTTTCATACCTCTTGACGTGGGCATGAGCCTGAAATCCCAATTTCAGCTCTTGGAACATCTAATATGTTCCGCGACATTTCAAAAACATCTTCGGTGCCTTAATTCTAAACCGTTTAACATTACGCACTGAACTATCACGTAGTCATCAAAACGTGTATGTCAGATGTTCGCAACATCCACAAACGACGCTCGAGGTTCAGCACACCGAGCGGTGCATGAAGGACATAATCCTCAGTTTACGGACCCAGTCCGCATAATTGCTACTGTCAACTTTCAACTAAATTTTCTCTGGGAACATATCCAAAACAGTAGAACTAAAGTGTAAGCTACGACATAATTTGTAAAGACCTTTTGACTATGTTCATGATAATTAAGTGCATCTAATCAAATTATTTAATGAACTCCCACTCAGATAGACATCCCTCTAGTCATCTAAGTGATACATGATCCGAGTCAACTAGGCCGTGTCCGATCATCACGTGAGACGGACTAGTCATCATCGGTGAACATCTTCATGTTGATTGCATCTGCTATACGACTCATGTTCGACCTTTCGGTCTCTTGTGTTCCGAGGCCATGTCTGTACATGCTAGGCTCGTCAAGTCAACCTAAGTGTTTCGCATGTGTAAATCTGGCTTACAATCGTTGTATGCGAACGTTAGAATCTATCACACCCGATCATCACGTGGTGCTTCGAAACAACGATCCTTTGCAATGGTGCACAGTTAGGGGGAACACATTCTTGAAATTTTAGAGAGGGATCATCTTATTTATGCTACCATCGTTCTAGGCAAATAAGATGTAAACATGACAGACATCACATGCAAATCATAAAGTGACATGATATGGCCAATATCATCTTGCGCCTTTTGATCTCCATCTTCGAGGCGCGGCATGATCACCTTCGTCACCGGCATGACACCATGCGTGATCTCCATCATCATGATCTCCATCATCGTGTCTTCATGAAGTTGTCTCGCCAACTATTACTTCTACTACTATGGCTAACGGTTAGCAATAAAGTAAAGTAATTACATGGCGTTTTCATTGACACGCAGGTCATACAATAAATTAAGACAACTCCTATGGCTCCTGCCGGTTTTCATACTCATCGACATGCAAGTCGTGATTCCTATTACAAGAACATGATCAATCTCATACATCACATATATCATTCATCACATCCTTTTGGCCATATCACATCACATAGCATACCCTGCAAAAACAAGTTAGACGTCCTCTAATTGTTGTTACATGTTTTACGTGGCTGCTATGGGTTTCTAGCAAGAACGTTTCTTACCTACGCAAAAGCCACAACGGTGATATGCCAATTTCTATTTACACTTCATAAGGACCCTTTTCATCGAATCCGATCCGAGTAAAGTGGGAGAGACAGACATCTGCTAGCCACCTTATGCATCAAGTGCATGTCGATCGGTGGAACCTGTCTCACATAAAATGCGTGTAAGGTCGGTCCGGGCCGCTTCACCCCACAATGCCGCCGAATCAAGATAAGACTAGTAACAATAAGCAAATTGAACAAATCATCGCCCACAACTACTTGGTGTTCTACTCGTGCATAGAATCTACGCATAGACCTAGCTCATGATGCCACTGAAGGGGAACGTAGTAATAATTCAAAATTTTCCTACGTATCACCAAGATCCATCTAGGAGATTCTAGCAACAAAAGAGATAGGGAGTGCATCTTCATACCTCTTGAATATCACGCAAATGGAAGCGTTACAAGAACGCGGTTGGAGGAGTCGTACACGCAGCGATTCAGATCGCGGTCGATTCCGATCTAAGCGCCGAACAACGGCGCCTCCGCGTTCAACACACGTACATCCCAGGGACGTCTCCTCCTTCTTGATCCAACAAGGGGAGAGGAGAAGTTGAGGGAGAGCTCCGGCAGCACGACGGCGTGGTGTTGGAGCTTGTGGTATTCCTGCAGGGCTTCGCCAAGCACTACGGAGGAGGAAGAAGAGTTGGAGGAGGGGGGGGGGGCTGCGCCAGGGGAAGGGGGTGCAGCTGCCCTCTCTCCCCCTCACTATATATAGGGGGAAGGGGGGTGGAGGAGGCGCCCTAGGGTTCCCTAGGGGAGGGGTGGCGGCCACAGGGGAAACCCTAGATGGGTTTGGGCGCCCCCCACCCCTAGGAAACTTGCCCCCCAAGCCGGGAGGGGTGGCTGCCCTAGGGGAGGCGCCCCCACCTCTCCACCGTGAAATGGGGTGGGAGGGGCGCACAACCCCTTAGTGGGCTGATGTGCCCCCTCCCCTTAGCCCATAAGGCCCCCCAACGCTTGCCGGGGCCTCCGAAACACCTTTCGGTCACACTGGTCGTCACCCGGTACTCCCAGAACAATTCTGGACTCCAATACCCTTTGTCCAATATATCGATCTTCACCTCCGGACCATTCCGGAGTTCGTCGTCACGTCCGTGATCTCATCCGGGACTCCGAACAACCTTGGGTAACCACATACTATTTCTCATAACAACTCTAGCGTCACCGAACCTTAAGTGTGTAGACCCTACGGGTTCGGGAACCAGGCAGACATGACCGAGACACCTCTCCTGCCAATAACCAATAGAGGGATCTGGATACCCATATTGGCTCCCACATGTTCCACGATGATCTCATCGGATGAACCACGATGTCGGGGATTCAATCAATCTCGTATACAATTCCCTTTGTCTATCGGTATGTTACTTGCCCGAGATTCGATCGTCGGTATCCCTATACCTTGTTCAATCTCGTTACCGGCAAGTCTCTTTACTTGTTCCGTAATGCATGATCCCGTGACCAACTACTTAGTCACATTGAGCTCACTATGATGATGCATTACTGAGTGGGCCTAGAGATACCTCTCCGTCATACGGAGTGACAAATCCCAGTCTCGATTCGTGCCAACCCAACAGACTCTTTTAGAGATACCTGTAGTGCACCTTTATAGCCACCCAATTACGTTGTGACATTTGGTACACCCAGAGCATTCCTACGGTACCCGGGAGTTGCACAATCTCATGGTCTAAGGAAATGATACTTGACATTAGAAAAGCTTTTAGCAAACGAACTACACGATCTTGTGCTACACTTAGGATTGGGTCTTGTCCATCACATCATTCTCCTAATGATGTGATCCCGTTATCAATGACATCCGATGCCCATGGTTAGGAAACCATAACCATCTATTGATCAACGAGCTAGTCAACTAGAGGCTCACTAGGGACATGTTGTGGTCTATGTATTCACACATGTATTACGGTTTCCAGTTAATACAATTATAGCATGAACAATAGACAATTATCATGAACAAGGAAATCCAATAATAACCATTTTATTATTGCCTCTAGGGCATATTTCCAACAATCCATAGAGAAGGAAAATTTGATAGATGATTTGAAGGAGACCTTCAACAATTTCCGGGTCTACAAGATGATGCTTAACCCGGCCAAGTGCGTTTTCGGTGTGCCAGCAGGCAAGATTTTGGGTTTTCTGGTTTCTAACAGAGGCATTGAGGCTAACTCGGAGAAGATCAAGGCCATTACCTCCCTGGCAAAGCCGGCGTGCATCAATGATGTTCAGCGACTGGCAGGTCGTATTGCTGCCTTAAGCCGGTTCATAAGCCGGTTGGGTGAGAAGGCCATACCACTGTACCAGATGACGAAGAAAACAGATGACTTTGTCTGGAGTGATGCTGCTAATGACGCGTTTGAAGCTTTGAAGAAACAGCTAGCCGAGCCGCCAGAACTTGCTGCTCCTATTGATAAGGAGCCGTTGTTACTATATGTGGCTGCTAACGCCCGGGCCGTCAGTGTAGCTATTGTGGTGGAACGGAAGGAAGCAGGCAAGGAATATCCAGTTCAACAGTTGGTTTACTATATCAGTGAGGTGCTTATTGAGTCCAAGCAGAGGTATCCACACTGGCAGAAGCTCATTTATGGGGTGTTCATGGCCAGCCGGAAGCTTAAGCAATATTTTCTGGGTCATCCCATCACTATGGTCAGTTCTGCTCCTTTAGGGGATATTATTCAAAACAGAGAAGCCATTGTATGGTAGCCAAGTGGGCCATTGAGCTTGGACCTCATGGTTTGAAATATATGCCTCGCATTGCCATCAAGTCTCAAGCACTTGTGGATTTCATCAATGACTGGACAGAGCTGCAGATGCCTGAAGAGAAGCCAAGTAACACATATTGGACTATTCACTTTGATGGGTCCAGGCAATTGGAGGGCTCGGGGGCTGGAGTTGTCTTAGCTTCCCCTCGAGGTGACAAATTTTGTTATGTTCTAAGGTTGATGTGTCCCTGTACTAACAATGCAGCTGAGTATGAAGCCTTGATCCATGGTCTTCAGATGGCTAAGGAGATGAACTTAAGCCGGGTGAGATGTTTCGGCGACTCGGACTTGGTGGCTCAGCAAGTTTCAGGCACATGGGACACATGGGATTCTAAGGATCCACTTATGGTGGCTTATCGCCGTGAAGTTGACGCTATTGCTGGGCACTTCAAAGGGTTATCAAGTGGAACACATTGATGGCAAGAAAAATGAGGCGGCTGATGCCTTAAGCCGGTTGGGGTCTCAGCGTAAGCCGATGCCACCTAACACTTTATTGGATATTCTGCATAACCCTTCTGTCAAATTGCCTACAGAGGAAGATCTGGCTATTCCTGACCCGGCGGCACAATTGGTGGCGGCTCTTCACGCTATCCTTGATTGGACAGTTCCATATTTGGCTTATATGACCTGGGGCGAGTTACCTGAGGATGAAATTTTGACCAGACAGATAACCCGGCGGTCTAAGTCAATGACAATTGCTAACGGTGAGTTGCACCATCGCAGTGTCTCTGGGGTGTTTCAACGTTGCGTTTCTCCTGAAGAAGGCCGTGAAATTCTTCGCGAGATTCATGAAGGATATTGTGGTCATCATGCCGGCTCTAAGTCTCTCGTGGCCAAAGCCTTTCATCATGGATTTTATTGGCTAATGGCTCATGCTGATGCAGAGGATTTGGTCAGTAAATGTGATGGTTGCCAGAAATTCTCACGGCACGCTCATGTACCGGCTCAAGAATTGAGGATGATTCCAATCACTTGGCCGTTTGCAGTCTGGGGGCTGGATATGGTTGGGCCTTTCAAAAGGTCCAAGGATAAAAAGACCCACCTATTGGTGGCGGTTGACAAATTCACAAAGTAGGTCGAAGCAGAACCGGTCAGTAAGTGTGACGCGGCAACGACGGTTCAATTCATCAAAAAGGTGATTTTTCGCTTTGGTTTTCCCCACAACATCATAACTAACAATGGCACTAATCTGTCCAAGGGTGCTATGAAAGAGTTTTGTCAACGTGAGCATATTCGACTTGACGTGTCGTCAGTAGCTCACCCCCAATCCAATGGTCAAGATGAAAGAGCCAATCAAGAAATTTTGAGAGGCATCAAGCCCCGGCTTATGGTTCCTTTGCAGAGGACGCCGGGTTGTTGGGTGGAGGAGTTACCTTCAGTTCTATGGAGTATCAATACTACCCCCAACAGATCTACAGGTTACATGCCTTTCTTCATGGTTTATGGAGCAGAGGCGGTTCTTCCTAGTGACATCCGTCCCGACTCGCCCCGCATGGCGGCTTATGTTGAGGCTGATAATGATAGAGCACGTCAGGATGCACTTGAACTGTTAGATGAGTAGCGTGACCTTGCGGTGACTCATTCGGTGATTTACCGAAAAGATCTACGCCGCTATCACAGCCGCCGGGTTAAGACCAGAACCTTTCAAGAAGGTGACTTGGTGCTCCGGCTCATCCAGGATCAAACTGACATGCACAAGCTATCCCCACCTTGGGAAGGACCCTTTGTGGTCAGCAAGAATTTGAACAATGGGTCATACTATCTCATTGGTGTTCGAGACTACAAGGACTCGCGTCAGTCGGAGGAGGAGACCCACCGGCCGTGGAATATTGCTCATCTTCGGCCTTACTACACTTGAGCCACCGGCTCTTATGATGTACATATTTTGATAATGTATATATTATGATGATTATAATAAAGCCGACATCCCTGATAAAGCAGGGCCTCTGTCGTTTCATTTCCATGAGTAATGAGTCTTTTTCATCATAATTTCATGGTCATTTGGGGGCTTCCTGTTCAAACATAGGTGTATTCACCAAAGAGAACATAGCTGTTGTTACCCTCTTGATCAGCGCAATGCCAAAACTTCATGGTCACTTGGGGGCTTCATAGGTGTCGTTACCCTCTCTATCGGCGCAATGCCAAAACCTCATGGTCATTTGGGGGCTTCCTGTTCAAACATAGATGTATTCACCAAAGAGAACATAGTTGTCATTACCCTCTTGATCGACGCAATGCCAACACCTTATGGTCACTAGGGGGCTTCCTGATCGTATTCGAATCATAGCCGTCGTTACCCTCTTGATCGGCCCAAGGCCACAAACCACTTGGGGGCTTCCTGCTCATATTCGAAGCATAGCTATTAACCCTTTTGGTCAGGCTTCCTGCTCGTATTCGAAGCATAGCCTCGTTTTTCTCTTTTTGCTTGGTTTTTTGGACATTTTTTCCGGTTCATCTTGATACCATCTTGACATATGGTTTAAAGTGATTCAGGCCATGTCGCCTCAATTTTCATAGCTCATATTTGAAGCATACCCGTGGTTTCTGTTAACCCAGCCTGGCTTTGGACGATAAGTCGCCAGTTTATGAGGATATTAAATACTTGGAAGCATTGGTTTCTAAGTTTTGGGTTATCACCCTTACTACACAAGTAAACCGGCAGTACAATTCAATATCACAAGTATGATATTTTTTATTGGTTATATCTAATTATGACTAAACCGGCCCTGTCTATAAACTGTTTTAAAACAACAATGGCTTTATATGGGTATTATGACCCGCCCTGCGGTAAACCGCCAAGGGCTCTTGTGATTTACTTGTGTGCAGGATAACCCTAAGTTTCATCTGCACAAATCAACGTCATGATAAGTGTAAAAGGATAATTATCAAGTGGAGTCTCAAACAGTATTGGGCAAAACATAAACGTGCATGATGGCACGACAGAGCAAAGTTTTTGATAGCCTATTACATGGCTCATGGAGCCAAAATGATTAAGTGTTTTTCAGAAGATCATATATATGAACTGCCCAGCGGATCAATCTTCTTGGCCCTGACGGCTTGAAGCTTCTGGATCATCCTTCTCCGCTTCTTCGTCCTCCTCTGCTTCCTGGAAGTTTGGTGATGACCAGTCAATGCCACTCAAGGCTTGGAATTTAGCTTCATCATCAATAAGCTCGGACGGGTCAACTTCAGGAGCAAAAGTGTGCTTACGGATTGGAGGAATCAGATCCATCACTTTATAAGCCGGCGTAGGCAGCTTCTGGTTTTCCATGTCATAAGCTGGCTGATATCTTGAAAGATCTATTTCATTGGCAATCAGGCTGGCAAGAGGACATATTTCCTTCACGCAGGTGGCGAAGTCTTTTTTATCAAAAGGAGTGTCATCTTCCTTCAAGCTTGGATACCTGGTAGATATGTCGGCCGGGTCTAGCTCTGGTAGCCATGCTTTGGCCCGGCTCAAAGCTGTTATAGCGCCAGCTCTTGCGGATGATCTCTTCATCTCATTAAACCTCTCAGGCAGAACAGAAAGCTTCCTCAAGACCTCAATCAAGAGAGTAGGTGTTTGATTAGCCGGAGAAATTGTGGCCAGTGCGCACTGAGTCCCAGTATAGAGCTGTTCAACAAGTGTATAAACGGCTTTCAGCTTCACAAGCATATCTTGGTTAAGATTGGTGCTCCTGGGACCTAAATAATAATCATGGATGGGTTAGAGACGGTTTATATCATCAAGGAAGACATTCAAAATTGATGCTAGCGAGGCGACTTACCAAAGATAGCAGAAACCATCTGAGACACATGGCGTTTTAAGCCGGTAAGCTCAGTGGTCACCTCCTCAAGAGCCGCCTCCGCCTTCTCAGCCCGCTGTATCAAGGCAGTTTTTTTCTTCAGCCCAGGTGTTTCTTTCAACCTCAAAGCTGGTTTTCAGTTTTTCCGTTTCAGACACGCTAAACTGGAATTTCGAGTCGGCATTCCGGGTCTCAGATTCTTGCCGCTCCAGCCGAGCTTTCACATCAGTTAATTGGGATTCAAGTTGAGCAGTTGTGGCCTGTACATACACCGGTTCAAAATCATGATTCGGATTTGGAATACAAACATGAAGTCCCAAGCCTCTTGCAAGCAATAATACTTGGCACTTAGGGGCTAATGTCTGCCAAAAAAATTACTCATGCAACGGCTCATGTGAATAAGTCCCAAGCACTTTGCAGGCAAGAGTACTTGGCACTTGGGGGCTAATGCATATTGCTTGTCCTTTTACTACTTTATGGTGACCCGGTTGAGCCGCAAACGGCCACAACCGGCTCATGAGGGCTACACAAGTAAGTTTTTCTCTATACACAAGGATACACAGGACCGGCTCATTCATGCTGATTAAACCGGCCCTTGGGGGCTACGGATTCAGAGCTAAGTCATTACAGATCAGCTTTAACCCGGATGGTGTAAGCCGGGTTTTGAAGGGTTCTATCAATGGGTATTGTTTATACTCATGGTTAAGCTAAGTCTACAGCATATTCAATTACATCATAAACAGTAGACTTGGGGGCTGACATGATGTGCATAACTCAATTACGAAGAAGCTCATACCTCAAATTTTTGATGCATCTATTTCACCATGTCAACTTCAAGGTCTCGGCTGGCGTGTACTTGATTGAGGTAGCCAGAGAAGACTTAACTAACACTCAGTTGAGAGTAGTCGGCCACATCAAATCTCACTTTTCGTCGTTCAATGTGTTCTTCCTTGGCGGAGTGCTTGGTTATACGTCCATTTTGCATCATGCTTTTATATCAATAATTATTGCATTATGGGCTGTTATTACACGTTATGTCACATTACTTATGGCTATTCTCTCTTATTTTACAAGGTTTACCATGAAGAGGGAGAATGTGGCAGTTGGGATTCTAGCTGGAAAAGGAGCAAATATTGGAAACCTATTCTACACAGCTCCAAAAATCCTGAAACTCCACGGAAGTCACTTTTGGAATTAATAAGAATTATTGAGAGAAGAAAATACCAGAGGGGGCCCGCACCCTGGCCAGGAGGGTGGCCCCCCCTACTGGGCGCGCCCCTGTCTCCTAGGCCCCCTGGTGGCCCTCCGGTGCCCATCTTTTGCTATATGAAGGCTTTTACCCTGGAAAAAATAAGAAGCAAGCTTACGGGATGAAACTCCGCTGCCACGAGAAGGAACCTTGGCGGAACCAATCTAGGGCTCCGGCGGAGCTGTTCTGGGGGGGGGGGGGGGAACTTCCCTCCGGGAGGGGGAAATCATCACCATCGTCATCACTAACGACCCTCTCATCGGGACGGGGTCAATATCCATCAACATCTTCACCAGCACCATCTCGTCTCAAAACCCTAGTTCATCTCTTGTATCCAATCTTGTATCCAAAACCACAAATTGGTACTTGTGGGTTGCTAGTAGTGTTAATTACTCCTTGTAGTTGATGCTAATTGGTTTACTTGGGGGAAGATCATATGTTCAGATCCTTAATGCATATTAATACTCCTCTGATTATGAACATGAATATGCTTTGTGAGTAGTTACGTTTGTTCCTGAGGACATGGGTGAAGTCTTGCTATCAGTAGTCATGTGAATTTGGTATTCGTTCGATTTTTTGATGAGATGTATGTTTTCTCTCCTCTAGTGGTGTTATGTGAACATCGACTACATGACACTTCACCATTATTTGGGCCTAGAGGAAGGCATTGGGAAGTAATAAGTAGATGATGGGTTGCTAGAGTGACAGAAGCTTAAACCCTAGTTTATGCCTTGCTTAAAGGGGATGATTTGGATCCACTAGTTTCATGCTATGGTTAGGTTTACCTTAATACTTCTTTTGTAGTTGCAGATGCTTGCAATAGGGGTTAATCATAAGTGGGATGCTTGTCCAAGAAAGGGCAGTACCCAAGCGCCGGTTCACCCACATATCAAATTATCAAAGTAGCGAACGCGAATCATATGATCATGATGAAACTAGTTTGACGATAATTCCCATGTGTCCTCGGGATCGTTTTTCTCATTATAACAAATTGTCCAGGCTTGTCCTTTGCTACAAAAAGGATTGGGGTACCTTGCTGCACTTTATTTACTTGCATTGCTTGTTACCTGTTACAAATTATCTTATCACAAAACTATCTGTTACCTACAATTTTAGTGCTTGCAGAGAATACCTTACTGAAAACCGCTTGTCATTTCCTTCTGCTCCTCGTTGGGTTCGACACTCTTACTTATCGAAAGGACTACGATAGATCCCTTATACTTGTGGGTCATCAAGACTCTTTTCTGGCGCCGTTGCCGGGGAGTGAAGCGCCTTTGGTGAGTGGAACTTGGTAAGGAAACATTTATATAGTGTGCTGAAATTTTCTGTCACTTGTTACTATGGAAACTAATCCTTTGAGGGGCTTGTTCAGGGTATCTTCACCCCGACCAGCAGAGCAAAGAGTTTCTCCTCAACCCACTGAACCTACTGAAAATATTTACTTTGAGATTCCTTCGGGTATGATAGAAAAACTGCAGCTAATCCTTTTGCAGGAGATGGAACATTGCATCCCGATTTACACCTTATCTATGTGGATGAAGTTTGTGGATTATTTAAGCTACAGGTATTCCCGATGATGTTGTTAAGAGGAAGGTCTTCCCTTTATCTTTGAAGGGAGATGCATTGACATGGTATAGGCTATGTGATGATACGGCATCTTGGAACTATAAACGATTGAAATTGGAATTTCACCAGAAGTTCCATCCTATGCATCTTGTTCATCGTGATCATAACTACATATATAATTTTTGGCCTCGCGAAGGAGAAAACATCGCTCAAGCTTGGGGGAGGCTTAAGTCAATGTTATATTCATGCCCCAATCATGAGCTCTCAAGAGAAATGATTATTCAAAAAATTTATGCTCGGCTTTCTCTCAATGATCGCACCATGCTCGATACTTCATGTGCTGGTTCTTATATGTTGAAGACTACTGAATTCCAGTGGGACTTATTGGAAAGAATTAAAGCAACTCTGAAGATTGGGGTTTCGACGATGGTAAGGAGTCAGGTATGACACCTAGGTTTGATTGTGTTAAATCTTTTATGAATACCGATGCTTTTCGTGGATTTAGCGCTAAATACAGACTTGACTCTGAGATAGTAGCTTCTTTCTGTGAATCTTTTGCTACTCACGTTGATCTCCCTAAAGAGAAGTGGTTTAAATATAATCCTCCCACTGAAGTAAAAGTAGTTGCACCTATTATAGTTGAAGAAAATACTATCACTTATAATGATCCTATTGTTCCTACTACTTATGTTGAGAAACCACCTTTTCCTGTTAGGATAAAGGATCATGCTAAAGCTTCAACTGTTGTTCGTAAGAGTAATACTAAAACATATACACCCCCTGAGCAAATTAAAGTTGAACCTAGTATTGCTATGGTTAAAGATCTCTTGCATGTTAATATAGATGGGCCTGTTATTTACTTCTGTGGTGAAACTGCTAATATTGCTAGACCCGATGCTAAGATACATAGACCTGTTCTAGGCATGCCTGTTATTTCTGTTAAAATAGGAGATCATTGTTATCACGGATTATGTGATATGGGTGCTAGTGCTAGCGCAATACCTATTTCCTTATATAAAGAAATTATGCATGATATCGCACCCACTGAGTCGGAAGGTATTGATGTTACTATTAAGCTTGTCAATAGAGATACTATTTCACCAGTTGGGATTGTTAGAGATGTTGAAGTCTTGTGTGGGGAAGTTAAATATCCTGCTGATTTTCTTGTTCTTGGCTCCCCACAAGATGACTTTTGTCCCATTATATTTGGTATACCCTTCTTGAATACTTTTAATGCTAGGATTTATTGTGAAAAGGATATTGTTACGATTGGCTTAGGGGATATGTCTCATGAGTTTAATTTTGCTAAGTTTCGTAGACAACCACGTGATAAAGAATCGCCTAGTAAGGATGAGATTATTGGTCTTGCTTCTATTGCCGTGCCTCCTACTGATCTGTTAGAACAATATTTGTTAGACCATGAAAATGATATATTATGAATGAAAGAAGGGAAATGGATGAAGTATTCCTTAAATAGGGTCCTATTCTGAAACACAACTTACCTGTTGAAATCCTAGGGGATCCCCCTCCACCCAAGGGTGATCCCGTGTTTGATCTCAAACCTTTACCTGACAATCTTAAATATGCTTATCTTGACGAAAAGAAGATATATCATGTTATTATTAGTGCTAACCTTTCAGAGCAGGAAGAGGAAAGATTATTGAAAACTCTGAAGAAGCACCGTGCTGCTATTGTATATACTCTGGATGATCTTAAGGGCATTAGTCCCACTCTATGCCAACATGAAATTAAATTGGACGAAGGCTCCAAACCAGTTAGAGATCATCAACGACGTTTAAATCCTAAGATGAAAGAAGTGGTAAGAAAGGAGATACCAAAACTCCTTGAGGCAGGTATAATTTATCTCGTTGCTGATAGTGATTGGGTAAGTCATGTCCACTGCGTTCCTGAGAAGGGAGGTATTACTGTTGTTCCTAATGATAAAGATGAATTGATCCTGCAAAGAATTATTACAGGTTATAGGATGGTAATTGATTTCTGTAAATTAAATAAAGCTACTAAGAAAGATCATTACCCTTTACCTTTTATTGATCAAATGCTAGAAAGACTATCCAAACACACACATTTCTGCTTTCTAGATGATTATTCTGGTTTCTCTCAAATACCTTTGTCAGTGGAGGATCAATCAAAAACTACTTTTACTTGCCCTTTCAGTACTTTCGCTTATAGACGTATGCCTTTTGGTTTATGTAATGCACTGATAACCCACAAGTGTAGGGGATCGCAACAGCTTTCGAGGGTAAAGTATTCAACCCAAATTTATTGATTCGACACAAGGGGAGCCAAAGAATATTCTTGAGTATTAGCAGTTGAGTTGTCAATTCAACCACACGTGGATAACTTAGTATCTGCAGCAAAGTATTTAGTAGCAAAGTAGTATGATAGTAATGGTAACAGTGGCAAAAGTAATATTTTTGGGTTTTGTAGTGATTGTAACAATAGCGACGGAAAAGTAAATAAGCGAAACACAAGATGTGAAAATCTCGTAGGCATTGGATCAATGATGGATAATTATGTCGGATGCGATTCCTCGTGTAATAGCTATAACATAGGGTGACACAGAACTAGCTCCAATTCATCAATGTAATGTAGGCATGTATTCCGAATATAGTCATACTTGCTTATGGAAAAGAACTTGCATGACATCTTTTTTCGTACCATCTCGTGGCAGCGGGGTCCTAGTGGAAACTAAGGGATATTAAGGCCTCCTTTTAATAGAGAACCGGACCAAAGCATTAGTAGTGAATACATGAACTCCTCAAACTACGGTCATCACCAAGAAGTATCCCGATTATTGTCACTTCGGGGTTGTCGGATCATAACACATAATAGGTGACTATAGACTTGCAAGTTAGGATCACGAACACACATATATTCATGAAAACATAATAGGTTCAGATCTGAAATCATGGCACTTTCGGGCCCTAGTGACAAGCATTAAGCATAGCAAAGTCATAGCAACATCAATCTCAGAACATAGTGGATACTAGGGATCAAACCCTAATAAAACTAACTTGATTACATGGTAAATCTCATACAACCCATCACCGTCCAGCAAGCCTGTGATGGAATTACTCAGACACGGTGGTGAGCATCATGAAATTGGTGATGGAGGATGGTTGATGATGACGACGACGACGAATCCCCCTCTCCGGAGCCCTGAACGGACTCCAGATCAGCCCTCCCGAGAGAGATTAGGGCTTGGCGGCGGCTCCGTATCGTAAAACGCAATGAAACTTTCTCTCTGATTTTTTTCTCCACGAAACGAAATATATGGAGTTGGAGTTGAGGTCGTTGGAGCGTCAGGGGGCCCACGAGACAGGGGGGCGTGGCCAGGGGGGTGGGCGCACCCCCACCCTCGTGGACAGGGTGTGGGCCCCCTGGTCTTGATTCTTTCGCTAGTATTTTTTATATTTCCCAAAAAGTGCCTCCGTGGATTTTCAGGTCATTCCGAGAACTTTTGTTTTCTACACATAAAACAACATCATGGCAGTTCTGCTGAAAACAACGTCAGTCCGGGTTAGTTTCATTCAAATCATGCAAGTTAGAGTCCAAAACAAGGGCAAAAGTGTTTGGAAAAGTAGATACGTTGGAGACGTATCAACTCCCCAAGACTAAACCTTTGCTTGTCCTCAAGCAATTCAGTTGATAAACTGAAAGTGATAAAGAAAAACTTTTACAAACTCTGTTTGCTCTTGTTGTTGTAAACATGCAAAGCCAGCATTCAAGTTTCAACACATTATGAACTAACCATACTCATAATAACACCTAGGTCTCACAATTACTCATATCAATAGCATAATCAGCTAGCGAGCGATAATAATAAAACTCGGACGACAACACTTTCTCAAAACAATCATAACATGGTATAACATAATGGTATCTTGCTAGCCCTTTCTGAGACCGCAAAACATAAATGCAGAGCACCTTTAAAGATCAAGGACTGACTAAACATTGTAATTCATGGTAAAAGAGATCCAGTCAAGTCATACCCAATATAAACCAATAATAATTAATGCAAATGACAGTGTGCTCTCAAATGGGTGCTTTTTAATAAGAAGGTGATGACTCAACATAAAAGTAAATAGATAGGCCCTTCGTAGAGGGAAGCAGGGATTTGTAGAGGTGCCAGAGCTTGATTTTAAAATAGAGATTGAATAACATTTTGAGCGGAATACTTTCACTGTCAATGCAACGACTATGAGATGGATGTATCTTCCATACTACATGCATTATAGGCAGTTCGCAAACAGAATGGTAAAGGTTTATACTCCCCCAACCACCAACAAGCATCAATCCATGGCTTGCTCGAAACAACGAGTGCCTCCAACTAACAACAGCCCATGGGGGAGTTTTGTTTAATTATATTGATTTGCTTTGATCTTTTTGGATCATGGAATTTGGGCATCCGGTTACCGGCCCTTTCCCGTGAATGAGGAGCGGAGTCCACTCCTCTTGAGAATAACCCACCTAGCATGGAAGATATAGGCAGCCCTAGTTGAAACATGAGCTGCTCGAGCATACCAAACAGAATTTCATTTGAAGTTTTGGAGTTTGGCACATACACATTTACTTGGAACGGCAGGTAGATACCGCATATAGGAAGGTATGATGGACTCATATGGAACAACTTTGGGGTTTAAGGAGTTTGGATGCACAAGAAGTATTCCCGCTTAGTACAGGTGAAGGCTAGCAAAAGACTGGGAAGTGACCAACTGAGAGAGCGACAATAGTCATAGACATGCATTAAAATTAATTCACACCAAGTACAAGCATGAGTAGGATATAATCTACCATGAACATAAATACCATGAAGGCTATGTTGATTTGTTTCAACTACATGCGTGAACATGTGCCAAGTCGAGTCACTCAGTTCATTCAAAGGAGGATACCATCCCATCATACCACATCATAATCATTCTAATAGCAAGTTGGCATGCAAGGTAAACCATTATAACTCATAGCTAATCAAGCATGGCACAAGCGACTATAATCTCTAAATGTCACTGCAAATATGTTTACTTCATAATAAGCTGAGTCAGGAAAGATGAACTCATCATATTTACAAAAACAAGAGAGGTCGAGTTCATACCAGCTTTTCTCATCTCAATAAGTCCATCATATATTGTCATTATTGCCTTTCACTTGCATGACCGAACGATGTGTATAATAATAATAGTGCACGTGCATTGGACTAAGCTGGAATTTGCAAGCATTCAACTCAAAAGAGAAGACAAAGTAATATGAGCTCTAAGTTAAATAAACAATCATGTGATAACCCACAAGTATAGGGGATCGCAACAGTTTTCGAGAGTAGAGTATTCAACCCAAATTTATTGATTCGACACAAGGGAAGCCAAAGAATATTCTCAAGTATTAGCAGCTGAGTTGTCAATTCAACCACACCTGGAAACTTAGTATCTGCAGCAAAGTGTTTAGTAGCAAAGTAATATGATAGTGGTGGTAACGGTAACAAAAGTAAAGACAGCAAAAGTAATGTTTTTGGTATTTTGTAGTGATTGTAACAGTAGCAATGGAAAAGTAAATAAGCGTAAACCAGTATATGGAAAGCTCGTAGGCACCGGATCAGTGATGGATAACTATGCCGGATGCGGTTCGTCATGTAACAGTCATAACATAGGGTGACACAGAACTAGCTCCAGTTCATCAATGTAATGTAGGCATGTATTCTGTATATAGTCATACGTGCTTATGGAAAATAAGTTGCATGACATCTTTTGTCCTACCCCCCTGTGGCAGCGGGGTCCTGTTGGAAACTAAGGGATATTAAGGCCTCCTTTTAATAGAGAACCGGAACAAAGCATTAGCACATAGTGAATACATGAACTCCTCAAACTATGGTCATCACAGGGAGTGGTCCCGATTATTGTCACTTCGGGGTTGCCAGATCATAACACATAGTAGGTGACTATAGACTTCCAAGATAGGATCAAGAACACACATATATTCATGAAAACATAATAGGTTCAGATCTGAATTCATGGCACTCGGGCCCTAGTGTCAAGCATTAAGCATAGCAAAGTCATAGCAACATCAATCTCAGAACATAATGGATACTAGGGATCAAACCCTAACAAAACTAACTTGATTACATGATAAATCTCATCCAACCCATCACCGTCCAGCAAGCCTACGATGGAATTACTCACGCACAGCGGTGAGCATCATGAAATTGGTGATGGGGGATGGTTGATGATGACGACGGCGACGAATCCCCCTCCGAGCCCCGAACGGACTCCGGATCAGCCCTCCCGAGAGAGATTAGGGCTTGGCGGCGGCTCCGTAAAACGCGATGAAACTTTCTCTCTGATTTTTTCTCCCCGAAAGCCAATATATGGAGTTGGAGTTGGCGTCGGAGGGTCTCCAGGGGGCCCACAAGGTAGGGGGCGCGCCCAGGAGGGGGGGCGCGCCCCCCACCCTCGCGGACAGGGTGTGGGCCCCCTAGTCTTCATCTTTGGCGAGGATTTTTTATTATTTATTCTAAGATATTCCATGGAGTTTCAGGTCATTCCGAAAACTTTTGTTTTCTGCACATAAAACAACACCATGGCAATTCTGCTGAAAACAGCGTCAGTCCGGGTTAGTTCCATTCAAATCATATAAGTTAGAGTCCAAAACAAGGGCAAAAGTGTTTGGAAAAGTAGATACGATGGAGACGTGTCAACTCCCCCAAGCTTTAACCCTTGCTTGTCCTCAAGCAATTCAGTTGATAAACTGAAAGAGAAAAAGAAAAACTTTTACAAACTTTGTTTGCTCTTGTTGTTGTACCTATGTCAAGCCAGCATTCAGGTTTTCAGCAAAGATCATAACTAACCACATTTGCAATAACTCCTAGGTCTCATGTTTACTCATATCAATAACATAATCAGCTAGCAAGCCATAATAATAAATCTCGGATGGCAACGCTTTCTCAAAATAATCATAATATGATATAACAAGATGGTATCTCGCTAGCCCTTTCTGAGACCGCAAATCATAAATGCAGAGCACCTTCAAAGATCAAGGACTGACTAGACATTGTAATTCATGGTAAAAGAGATCCAATCATAGTCATACCCGATATAAATTAACAGTAATGAATGCAAATGACAGATGTGCTCTCCAGCTAGTGCTTTTTAATAAGAGGGTGATGACTCAACATAAAAGTAAATAGATAGGCCCTTCACAGAGGGAAGCAGGGATTTGTAGAGGTGCCAGAGCTCGGTTTTGAAATAGAGATAAATTATATTTTGAGTGGCATACTTTCATTGTCAACATAACAACTAAGAGATGACGATATCTTCCATGCTAAACAAATTATAGGCGGTTCCCAAACAGAATGGTAAAGTTTATACTCCCCTCCTCCACAAGCATCAATCCATGGCTTGCTCAAACAGCAATGAGTGCCTCCAACATTCAACGGGTCCCAGGGGGAGTTTTGTTTGCAATTATTTTGATTTAGTTTGCATAAAGCATGGGACTGGGCATCCCGGTGACCACCCATTTTCTCGTGAGTGAGGAGCGGAGTCCACTCCTCTTGAGAATAACTCGCATAACACGGAAGATAAGGGCAGCACTAGTTGATATATGAGCTATTCGAGCATGCAAAACAGAATGTTTATTTGAAGGTTTAGAGTTTGGCACATACAAATTTACTTGGAACGGCAGGTAGATACCGCATATAGGAAGGTATAGTGGACTCATATGGAATAACTTTGGGGTTTAATGGATTGGATGCACAAGCAAGATTCCGCTTAGTACAAGTGAAGGCTAGCAAAAGACTGGGAAGCGACCAACTAGAGAGCGACAACAGTCATGAACATGCATTAAAATTAATAAACATTGAATACAAGCATGAGCAGGATATAATCCACCATGAACATAAATATCGTGAAGGCTATGTTGATTTGTTTCAACTACATGCGTGAACATGTGCCAAGTCAAGTCACTTAAATCATTTAAAGGAGGATACCACCCTATCATACCACATCATAATCATCTCAATAGCATGTTGGCACGCAAGGTAAACCATGATAACTCATAGCTAATCAAGCATGACACAATCAACTATGATCTCTAATTGTCATTGCAAACATGTTTATTCATAATCAGCTGAATCAAGAACGATGAACTCATCATATTTACAAAAACAAAAGAGGTCGAGTTCATACCAGTTTTTCCCATCTCGATCAGTCCATCATATATCATCATGATTGCCTTTCACTTGCGACGAGCGATGTGAATAATAATAAGAGTGCACGTGCATTGGACTAAGCTGGAATCTGCAAGCATTCAATAAACAGAGAAGACAAAGCAATATGGGCTCTTGGTTAAATCAACAATGATGCATATAAGAGCCACTTCAACAATTTAATCATGGTCTTCTCCTCGACCCCAAAGAAAAGAAAAGAAATAAAAACTATTTACAGGAAAGCTCCCAACAAGCAAAAGAAGAACGGGAAATATTTTTGGGTTTTCTTTTTAATTATTACTACTACAGCAGGAAAAATAAACTACTACTATTTTTTTGGTTTTTTCTTAAGGTTTATTAAACACACAAGAAGAAAGCAGGAAAAAGGAAATAAACTAGCATGGATATTACAGTGAAAGAGTATGAGCACCAACATCTAGCAATGAGTGTGTGTGAACATGAATGTAATGTCGATGAGAAATACGTACTCCCCCAAGCTTAGGCTTTTGGCCTAAGTTGGTCTAATACCGAGGATAGCTTTGGTGATACCCGTAAGGTGTAGCTGGGTCGTAAATCGTCTTGTGATGTAGCGGCTATCGCCTCCTGAGCTGCAGCGTGGCATCGAGCCGCCTCCGCTCTCCTCTCGTACTCATCTGCCTCCTCTCTGGTAATAATATATCTCCCTTTTGTCTAAAAATCAAAGAAGGCAGGAGTAGGAAGAGTAACATGGACAACATGCCGTTTGTTAAAGATTAGTCGATACTGGAGAGGTGGTTCAGTCCTCTCAACAAACTGGTGAGAAACCATATAATCAAAATCTAAATAAGTAGGGGGTAATTCCATATCACCCTCACGAATGTCTATCTCAAGAAAATTAGCTAAGCGGGTTGCATAAATTCCTCCAAAGAAATCTCCGTTATGTCTATTATGATGCAACCTATGAGCTACAATGGCTCCCATATGATAAGATTGGTCTCCTAACACAGCACTTCTGAGAATGCTGAGATCAAGGCACACATGTGACATGCTTCATCCTTAGCATTTATGCATCTACCTATGAAGAGAGCAAAATAATGTATAGCAGGAAAGTGAATGCTCCCTATAGTGGCTTGTGTTATATCTCTAGATTCCCCCATAGTTATTCTAGCAAGAAAGTGTCTATATTGAGATTTAGGGGGATCCCTGATACTACCCCAAGATGGAAGTTTGGATGCAAAAGTGAAATCCTCTAAGTCCAGGGTATAAGATTTGTCATAAAGGTCAAACATGACTGAAGGAGAATTACGCGAAGATGAAAACTCAAACCTCCCCACAAATGAACTTGTGAGGTCACGATCTTTGGGGGCATTTGTCAGCTTCAAAGTCCTCAAGACCGGCAAGACGCAAATATGCATTAAATTCTTCTTTGATTCCCGCTTGATCCATAAAATTTTCCAAGGCCATTCACAGGGCCTCACAAGAGCGTCTCTTGTTGGTTCCTCGTCAGCATCACGCATTGCAAGCCTGGGACCTTGCTTCCTTGAAGAACCACATTGGAACATCTTCCTAAACATATTGTTTTCTCTAAAAAATAATTCTGAAATTTTTAGTAACTTCAAACAAAAGTGAACCAACTTCAATAAAACTGATAGCAACTACTCATACAAGTGCCTAGAGCATATATCAAGCATTAGAACTACTTGGAACCATATAAATTTGACATGCAAGCTCAAGAACATGGTCACCTATGCAGCAAAAATTTGCAAAGAATAAAGCACTAGAACAAAAACTAATTGGACCGATGGAGGAGTCACATACCAAGGAACAATCTCCCCAAGCAGTTTTGCGAGAGGTGCTTTGAGCAAGGAGATCAAAAATCACAGCAAAAGTGGCTGGAACACGAGCTTGAGTTGGTTTTTCGGGTTTGTGTGAGGCAGAGGAAGAAGATGGGTGTAGGGATAAGTGGAGGAGGACCACCGTGGGCCCACGAGGCAGGGGGGCGCGCCCTCCACCCTCGTGGCCAGGTGGCAGCTCCCCCCGCGGTGATTTTTGCACTATAAATCCTCAAATATTCTCGAAAAAATCATATTAAATTGGCATGGCATTCTGAGGGCTTTTATTTTCCGGATATTTTTATATTGCACGGATAAATCGGGAAACAGACAGAAAAATACTATTTTTACTTTATTTCTACTGAAGAACAGAAAATATAAAGAGGGTACAGAAGGTTGTGCTTCTAGTTTCATCCATCTCATGCTCATCAAAAAGAATCCACTAACAAGGTTGATCAAGTCTTGTTAACAAACTCATTCCGATTAACATGGAACCGGAGAAATTTTGAATAACACTATGTTACCTCAACGGGATATGGACATCCCCAATAATAAATATATCATATTTCTTCTTGATGAGGGAGAGGAAATTCAAGACCTCCAAATATAATCGATGGAATTTTTCCAATAGAGTTGATACTATGAACTTGAGGTTGTTTCCTCGGAAAGTGTACCGTATGCTCATTACCATTAACATGAAAAGTGACATTGCCTTTGTTGCAATCAATAACAGCCCCTGCAGTGTTAAGGAAAGGTCTTCCAAGAATAATAGACATACTATCATCCTCGGAATATCAAGAATAACAAAGTCCGTTAAAATAGTAACGCTTGCAACCACAACAGCACATCCTCACAAATACCGACAGGTATAGTAGTTGATTTATCAGCCATTTGCAAAGATATTTCAGTAGGTGTCAACTTATTCAAGTCAAGTCTACGATATAAAGAGAGAGGCATAACACTAACACCGGCTCCAAGATCACATAAAGCAGTTTTAACATAATTTCTCTTAATGGAGCATGGTATAGTAGGTACTCCTGGATCTCCAAGTTTCTTTGGTATTACAAAGTATAATTAGCAAGCATGGTGGAAATTTCAGCTTCCGGTATCTTTCTTTTATTTGTAACAATATCTTTCATATACTTAGCATAAGGATTCATTTTGAGCATATCAGTCAATCGCATACGCAAAAAAGATGGGTCTAATCATTTCAGTAAAGCGCTCAAAATCCTCATCATCCTTTTTCTTGGATGGTTTGGGAGGAAAAGGCATGGGTTTCTGAACCCCTGGTTCTCTTTCTTTACCATGTTTCCTAGCAACAAAATCCCTTTTATCATAATGTTGAGTCTTTGATTGTGGGTTATCAAGATCAACAGCAGGTTCAATTTCTACATCATTGTCATTACTAGGTTGAGCATCATCATGAACATCATCATTAACATTTTAACTAGGTTCATGTTCATTACCAGATTGTGTTTCAGCATCAGACATAGAGATATCATTTGGATTCTCAGGTGGTTCAGCAATAGGTTCACTAGAAGATTGCAAAGTCCTATCATTTTTCTGTTTCTTCCTCTTAGAAGAACTAGGCATATCAATATTATTTCTCCGAGACTCTTGCTCGATTCTCTTAGGGTGGCCTTCAGGATACAAAGGTTCTGAGTCATTCTACCAGTTCTAGTAGCCACTCTAACAAAGCATAATCATTTTTCCTACTATTCATTTCATCAAGCACTTCTTTCTGAGCTTTAAGTACTTGCTCTACTTGAGTGGTAACCATAGAAGCATGTTTGCTAACAAGTTTAAGTTCACCTCTAATATTAGCCATATAATCACCCAAGCGTTTAATCATATAAGCATCTTGTTTTAATTGTCTACCAAAATAAGCATTAAAGTCATCTTGCTTAAACATAAAGTTACCAAACTCATCCAAGCAATCGACTAGCAATTTTAGTAGGAGGGACTTCAGCTTTATCATATCTGTAGAGAGAATTTACCTTTACTACCTGTGTCGGGATATCGGGATCAAGAGGTTCTTCAGTGAATAAAGAATTGAGATCATACACTTCTTCAACAGGCGGTAAATTAAGACCATGTATTTCTTTAATAGGAGGTAAATTCTTAACATCTTCAGCTTTAATACCTTTTTCTTTCATAGATTTCTTTGCCTCTTGCATATCTTTAGGACTGATAAATAGAACACCTCTCTTGTTCGGAGTTGGTTTAGGAATAGGCTCAGTAATTGGCTCAGGAGCTGGCTCGGAGTTGGCTCAGAGGTGCCCAATTATTTTCATTTGTCAACATATTATTCAATAGAATTTCAGCTTCATCCGTGTTCTTTCCTGAAAAGAGAACCAACACAACTATCCGGTAATCTCTGGAAGCATCGGTTAGTCCATTATAAAAGATATCAAGTATTTTAGGTTTCTTAAGAGGATGATCAAGCAAAGCATTAAATAACTTGAGAAGCCTCTCCCAAGCTTGTGGGAGACTGTCTGCTTCAATTTGCACAAAATTATATATATATCCCTCAAAGCAGCTTGTTTCTTATGAGCAGGGAAATATTTAGTAGATAAGTAATAAATCATATCACAGGGACTACGCACAACCAGGATCAAGAGAATTAAACCATATCTTAGCATCACCCTTTAGTGAGAACGGAAATATTTTGAGTATATAAAAGTAGCGTGATCTCTCATCATTAGTAAACAGGGCAGCTATATCGTTTAACTTAGTAAGATGTGCTACAACAGTTTCAGATTCATAGCCATAAAAAGGATCAGATTCAACCAAAGTAATTATATCAGGATCAACAGAGAATTCATAATCCTTATCAGGAACACAGATAGGTGAAGTAGCAAAAGGTGGTCAGGTCTCATCCTATCTCTAAGAGATTCTTTACTCCATTTAACTAGCAGCCTCTTAAGTTCATATCTATTCTGGCAAGCAAAAATAGTTGTAGAAGATTCCGCATCAAAAAGATAACCCTCAGGAATAGCAGGCATATCTTCATCATCACTTTCATCATTGTATTCAGTTTCAATAGTTTCTCTTTCTCTAGACCTAGAAATTTGTTCATCTAGAAATTCACCAAGGCACAGAGTATCAAGCATAGAAGTAGTTTCATCATAAGTATCATGCATAGCAGAAGTGGCATCATCAATAACATGCGACATATCGGAACGAATAGCGTAAGGTGTTTAGGTGTCGCTAGCTTACTCATAATGAAAGGTGAATCAAGTGCGAGCTAGATGGTAGTTCCTTACCTCCCCTCGTAGTTGAGGGATAAATTGTTGTCTTAGCGTCTTTCAAGTTCTTCATAGTGTCCAGCAGATATAAATCCCAAGTGACTCAAAGAATAGAGCTATGCTCCCCAAGAACGGCGCCGTAAAAAGGTCTTGATAACCCACAAGTATAGGGGATCGCAACAGTTTTCGAGGGTAGAGTATTCAACCCAAATTTATTGATTCGACACAAGGGAGCCAAAGAATATTCTCAAGTATTAGCAGCTGAGTTGTCAATTCAACCACACCTGGAAACTTAGTATCTGCAGCAAAGTGTTTAGTAGCAAAGTAATATGATAGTGATGGTAACGGTAACAAAAGTAAAGACAACAAAAGTAATGTTTTTGGTATTTTGTAGTGATTGTAATAAAGAGCAACAGAAAAGTAAATAAGCATAAACCAGTATATGGAAAGCTCGTAGGCACCGGATCAGTGATGGATAATTATGCCGAATGCGGTTCGTCATGTAACAGTCATAACATAGGGTGACGCAGAACTAGCTCCAGTTCATCAATGTAATGTAGGCATGTATTCCGTATATAGTCATACGTGCTTATGGAAAAGAACTTGCATGACATCTTTTGTCCTACCCTCCCGTGGCAGCGGGGTCCTATTGGAAACTAAGGGATATTAAGGCATCCTTTTAATAGAGAACCGAAACAAAGCATTAGCACATAGTGAATACATGAACTCCTCAAACTATGGTCATCACCGGGAGTGGTCCTGATTATTGTCACTTCGGGGTTGCCGGATCATAACACATAGTAGATGAATATAGACTTGCAAGATAGGATCAAGAACACACATATATTCATGAAAATATAATAGGTTCAGATCTGAATTCATGGCACTCGGGCCCTAGTGACAAGCATTAAGCATAGGAAAGTCATAGCAACATCAATCTCAGAACATAATGGATACTAGGGATCAAACCCTAACAAAACTAACTCGATTACATGATAAATCTCATCCAACCCATCACCGTCCAGCAAGCCTACGATGGAATTACTCATGCGCTACCATGCTCTTGTAATCTAAAATGTAAGGAGGCAATTTTGTCTCCTCTTTCTGATGGTGCCCAATAGGAATCTCAAAATATCTAGCAAGACGTGCACCATAGATACCTCCAAAGATGGGGCCTTTTGTACGATTCAGGCTTAGCCGTTTAGCAATAACGGCACCCATACTAAAACTATTATCTCCAAACAAAGCATGGTGAAGAATGATAATACCAGGAACATTGAAGTTTCCACTATTTCCACGACCAATCAAGCATCTACTAGCAAATATGGCAAAGTAGCGTAGATCAGGAAAGTGTATGCTAGAGATTCTCGCATCGGAACCCTTCTTTGGATCCCCTACAGTGATAGTGTTAACAAAGCCATCCACATCTCTATGATGTGGTTCCTCTAATTTTCCCTCAAATAGTATCCTACATGCCGCGCAAAAATTACTTAAAGACATTTCCCTGAATTCATCATATAAATGAAATGATACTGAAGGCGGTGACTTCTTAGGATAATAATAAAAGTTTTGCATGAAGTATTGGTGAGTAAGAGATACTGATCGATCCGGTCGTGGAGGAAATCGGTGAGGCCTGCATTCTCGATCAAAGAATAAAAATCTTCATGAATTCCAGCTTCTTTCAAGAAATTATCACATGGCCATTCACACGGCCGTACTTCCGCTATGCGAGGAAGATTATACTTGGCTTTTTCCTTCTCTTTAGCTTGCTATTCCTGGGAGTCTTGGCTAGAAGAGCCCCTCAAAAATCTCCTTAACATTTTCTGAAAATTTCTGAAATTTTAGTAACTTCAAAATAAAAGTGAATAAAACTAAACAAGATTGATAGCAACTACTCCTACAAGTGCCTAGAGCCTATATCATGCATTAGAATTACTTGGGACCTCATAAATTTAACATGCAAGCTCAAGAACATGGTCACGTATGCAGAAAAATTTGCAATGAATAAAGCACTAGAAAAAAAACTAATTGGACCAATGGAGGAGTCACATACCAAGCAACAATCTCCCAAAGCAGTTTTGTGAATGGAGCTTTGAGCAAGGAGATCGAAAATCACAGCAAAATGAGCTAGAACTCGTGCTTGAGCTGGATGAGGATTTTTTTGGGAAGAAGATGGAGTGTGTGGGTGCTGGCATAAGTGGAGGGGGGCCACCAGGGGCCCACGAGACAGGGGGCGCACCCAGGGAAGGTGGGCGCGCCCTCCACTCTCGTGGCCTGGTGCTTGCCCCCTCTGCAGTGTTTTCACTGCCTAAGATCCTCAAATATTTCATAAAAAATCATACTAAATTTGCAGGGCATTTGGAGCACTTTTATTTTCGGGATATTTTTTATTGCACGAATAATTCAGAAAATAGACGGATAATACGACTTTTGCTTTATTTATTCCAAATAACAAAAAGTAAAAAGAGGGCACAGAAGGTTGAGCCTTCTAGTTTCATCCATATCATGATCATCAAAATGAATCCACTAACAAGGTTGATCAAGTCTTGTTAACAAACTCATTCCGAATAACACGGAACCGAAGAAATTTCGAATAACACTAAGTTACCTCAACGGGGATATGAACATCCCCAATAATAAGAATATCATACTTTTTCTTGACAGTAGGGAGAGGAAATTCAAAACCTCCAATAAAAATAGTTGGAACTTTTCCAATAGAATTGATGCTAGGAACTTGAGATTGTTTCCTCGGAAAGTGTACCGTATGCTCATTACCATTAACATGAAAAGTGACATTGCCTCTATTGCAATCAATAACAGCCCCTGCAGTGTTCAAAAAGGGTCTACCAAGGATAATTGACATACTATCGTCCTCGGGAATATCAAGAATAACAAAGTCCGTTAAGATAGTGACATTTGCAACCACAACAGGCACATCCTCACAAATACCGACAGGTATAGCAGTTGATTTATCGGCCATTTGTAAAGATATTTTAGTAGGTGTCAACTTATTCAATTCAAGTCTACGATATAAAGAGAGAGGCATAACACTAACACCGGCTCCAAGATCACATAAAGCAGTTCTAACATAATTTCTTTTAATGGAGCATGGTATAGTTGGTACCCACGGATCTCCAAGTTTCTTTGGTATTCCACCCTTAAAAGTGTAATTAGCAAGCATGGTGGAAATTTCAGCTTCCGGTATCTTTCTTTTATTTGTAATGATATCCTTCATATATTTAGCATAAGGATTTACTTTAAGCATATCAGTTAAGCGCATACGTAAGAAAATAGGTCTAATCATTTTAGCAAAGCGCACAAAATCCTCATCATCCTTGGTCTTGGATGGTTTAGGAGGAAAGGGCATGGGTTTCTGAACCCATGGTTCTCTTTCTCTACCGTGCTTTCTAGCAACAAAATCTCTGTTATCATAACATTGATTCTTTGATTGTGGGTTATCAAGATGAACAACAGGTTCAATCTCTACATCATTGTTTTTGCTAGGTTGAGCATCAACATGAACATTATCACTAGGTTCATGTTCATCAACTGAATGTGTTTCAGCATCAGAAATAGAAATATCATTGGGATTCTCAGGTGTGTCTACAATAGGTTCATTAGAAGCATGCAAAGTTCTATCGTCTTTCTTTTTCTTCTTTTTAGAAGAACTAGGTGCCTCTAAATCATTTCTCTGAGAATCTTGCTCGATTCTCTTAGGGTGGCCTTCAGGATACAAAGGTTCCTGAGTCATTCTACCAGTTCTAGTAGCCACTCTAACAGCAAAGTCAGGTTTATTATTTAATTCATCAAGCAAATCATTTTGAGCTTTAAGTACTTGCTCAGCTTGAGTAGCAACCATAAAAGCATATTTGTTAATGAGTTTAAGTTCACCTTTAACTCTAGCCAGATAATCACTCAAGCGTCCTATCTCGAAAGCATTATTCTTTAATTCTCTACCAACATAAGCATTAAAACCTTCTTGTCTAGCCATAAAGTCATCAAATTCATCTAAGCATGCGCTATGAAATTTAGTAGAGGGAATTTCAACTTTATCATATCTATAGGGAGAATTTACCTTTACTACCTGTGTCGGGTTATCAAGACAACGTGGTTCTTCAATAGGCGGTATATTAAGACCATGTATTTCTTCAATAGGTGGTAAATTCTTAACATCTTCAGCTTTACTACCTTTTTCTTTCATTGATTTCTTTGCCTCTTGCATATCTTCAGGACTGAGAAATAAAACACCTCTCTTCTTCAGAGTGGGTTTAAGAATAGGCTCAGGAGTTGGCTCAATTGGTTCAGGAATTTCCTCGGGAATTGGCTCAGGAAGAGTCCAATTATTTTCATTAGTCAGCATATTATTCAATAGTAATTCAGCTTCACGTTGTTCTTTCCTCGAAAACACAACCAAAGACAACTATCCAAGTAGTCCGTGGAAGCATCGGTTAGTCCATTATAAATAATATCAAGTATTTCATTTTTCTTAAGAGGATGATCAGGCAAAGCATTAAGTAATCGGAGAAGCATCCCCCAAGCTTGTGGGAGACTCTCTTCTTTGATTTGCACAGAGTTATATATTTCCCGCAAGGCAGCTTATTTCTTATGAGTAGGGAATTTAGCAGAGAAGTAATAAATCATATCCTGGGGACTACGCACACAACCAGGAGCAAGAGAATTAAACCAAGTCTTAGCATCACCCTTTAATGAGAACGAAAATATCTTAAGGATATAATAATAGCGAGAATTCTCATCATTAGTAAACAGGGTGGCTATATCATTCAAATTGGTAAGATGTGCCACAACAGTTTCAGATTCAAGGCCATAAAAAGGATCAGATTCAGCCAAAGTAATAATCTCAGGATCAACAGAGAATTCATAATCCTTATTGCTACCTCTTAAGCACTGCGTTGGATTTTCCCGAAGAGGAGAGGATGATGCAGCAAAGTAGCATAGGTATTTACCTCAGTTTTTGAGAACCAAGGTATCAATCCAGTAGGAGGCCATGCACAAGTCCCTCGTACCTGCACAAAACGATAGCTACTCGCAACCAACGCGATTAGGGGTTGTCAATCCCTTCACGGTCACTTACGAGAGTGAGATCTTATAGAGATGATAGATAATATTTTTGGTATTTTTGGTATATAGATGCAAAGTAAAAAGTAAAAGGCAAAGTAAAAACAAAGCAAGTATTAAAGTGGTGGAGATTAATATGATGAGAATACACCCGGGGGGGCATAGGTTTCACTAGAGGCTTCTCTCAAGAGCGTAAGTATTCTACGGTGGGTGAAGAAATTACTGTTGAGCAATTGACAGAATTGAGCATAGTTATGAGTATATCTAGGTATGATCATGTATATAGGCATCACGTCCAAGACAAGTAGACCGAAACGATTATGCATCTACTACTATTACTCCACTCATCGACCGCTATCCAGCATGCATCTAGAGTATTAAGTTAAAACAGAGTAACACCTTAAGCAAGATGACATGATGTAGAGGAATAAATTCATGCAATATGATAAATACCCCATCTTGTTATCCTCGATGGCAACAATACAATACGTGCCTTGCAACCCTTTACATCCTTTGGGTAAGGACACCGCAAGATTGAACCCAAAGCTAAGCACTTCTCCCATTGCAAGAACTACCAATCTAGTTGGCCAAACCAAATGGATAATTCTAAGAGACTTGCAAAGATAACCAATCATACATAAAAGAATTCAGAGAAGATTCAAATATTATTCATAGATAAGCTGGATCATAAACCCACAATTCATCGGTCTCAACAAACACACCGCAAAAAAGAAGATTATATCGAATAGATCTCCACGAGAGAGGGTGAGAACATTGTATTGAGATCCAAAAAGAGAGAATAAGCCATCTAGCTACTAGCTATGGACCCGAAGGTCTGAAGTAAACTACTCACACTTCATCGGAGAGGCTATGGTGATGATGTAGAAGCCCTCCATGGTGGATGCCCCCTCCGGCGGAGCTCCAAAATAGGCCCCAAGATGGGATCTCATGGATACAGGAAGTTGCGGCGGTGGAATTAGGTTTTTGGCTCCTGTTCTGATCGTTTGGGGGTACGTAAGTATATATAGGAGGAAGGAGTATGTCGGTGGAGCGACAGGGGGCCCACGAGGCAGGGGGCGCCCCCCACCCTCGTGACCGCCTCTCTCGTTCCTTGGAGTAGGGTCCAAGTCTCATGGATCACGTTCGGTGAGAAAATCACGTTTCCGAAGGTTTCATTCCATTTGGACTCCCTATGATATTATGTTTCTTCGAAACACTGAAATAGGCAAAAAACAAAAATTCTGGGTTGGGCCTCCGGTTAATAGGTTAGTCCCAAAAATAATATAAAAGTGGAAAATAAAGCCCAATATAGTCCAAAACAGTAGATAAAGTAGCATGGAGCAATAAAAAATTATAGATACGTTGGAGATGTATCAGGTATCCCCAAGCTTAATTCCTGCTCGTCCTCGAGTAGGTAAATGATAAAAAGAGAATTTTTGATGCGGAGTGATACTTTGGCATAATTTCAATGTAAATCTTCTTAATTGTGGTATGAATATTCAGATCCGAAAGATTCAAGACAAAAGTTCATATTGACATAAAAATAATAATACTTCAAGCATACTAACTAAGCAATTATGTCTTCTCAAAATAACATGGCCAAAGAAAGTTATCCCTACAAAATCATATAATCTAGCTATGCTCCATCTTCCCACACAAAATATTTAAATCATGCAAAACCCAGATGACAAGCCACGCAATTGTTTTATACTTTAACATTTTCAAAACTTTTTCAATCTTCACGCAATACATGAGCGTGAGCCATGGATATAGCACTATATGTGGAATAGAATGGTGGTTGTGGAGAAGACAAAAAGAGGGAAGATAGTCTCACATCAACTAGGCGTATCAACGGGCTATGCAGATGCCCATCAATAGATATCAATGTGAGTGAGTAGGGATTGCCACGCAATGGATGCACTAGAGTAATAAGTATATGAAAGCTCAACAAAAGAAACTAAGTGGGTGTGCATCCAACTCGCTTGCTCACGAAGACCTAGGGCATTTTGAGGAAGCCCATCATTGGAATATACAAGCCAAGTTCTATAATGTAAAATTCCCACTAGTATATGAAAGTGACAAAATGAGAGACTCTCTATCATGAAGATCTTGGTGCTACTTTGAAGCACAAGTGTGGTAAAAGGATAGTAACATTGTCCCTTCTCTCTTTTTCTCTCATTTTTTATTTGGACCTTTTCTCTTTTTTTTGGCCTTTTTTTCTTTCATTTTTTTTATTTTTTGTCCGGAGTCTCATCCCGACTTGTGGGGGAATCATAGTCTTCATCATCCTTTCCTCACCTGGGACAATGCTCTAATAATGATGATCATCACACTTTTATTTACTTACAACTCAACATTACAACTCGATTCTTAGAACAAAATATGACTCTATATGTATGCCTCCGTGGTATCGGGATATGCAATGAATCAAGAGTGACATGTATGAAAGAATTATGAAAGGTGGCTTTGCCACAAATACGATGTCAACTACATGATCATGCTAAGCAATATGACAATGATGGAGCGTGTCATAATAAACAGAACGGTGGAAAGTTGCATGGCAATATATCTCGGAATGGCTATGGAAATGCCATAATAGGTAGGTATGGTGGCTGTTTTGAGGAAGATATATGGTGGGTGTATGATACCGGCGAAAAGTGCGTGGTATTAGAGAGGCTAGCAATGGTGGAAGGATGGGAAAAAGTGCGTCATAAAGAACTCATATACTTATTGCAAAAATCTAGAAGTTATCAAAGCAAAGTATTACGCGCATGCTCCTAGGGGGATAGATTGGTAGGAAAAGACCATCGCTCGTCCCCGACCGCCACTCATAAGGAAGACAATCAATAAATAAATCATGCTCCGAGTTCACCACATAACGGTTCACCTTACGTGCATGCTACGGGAATCACAAACTTCAACACAAGTATTCTTTAAATTCACAACTACTCAACAAGCATGACTCTAATATCACCATCTTCATATCTCAAAACAACTATCAAGCATCAAACTTTTCTTAGTATTCAACGCACTCAAAAGAAAGTTTCACATATCTTGAATACCAAGTATATTAACATTAAGCAAATTACCATGCTATTAACGACTCTC
The DNA here is from genome assembly GCA_021605145.1 of Aegilops bicornis. Taxonomy (NCBI): domain Eukaryota; kingdom Viridiplantae; phylum Streptophyta; class Magnoliopsida; order Poales; family Poaceae; genus Aegilops; species Aegilops bicornis. Next base: position 83,444,260 of record CM038670.1, read on the forward strand.
AAAATAATCTAAGTGAATCATGTGAGATCAATAGTTTCTTTAAAACAAATCCACCACCGTGCTCTAAAAGATCTAAGTGAAGTACTAGATCAAAAATTATCACGCTCAAAAGATATAAGTGAAGCACTATGAGCAAAACTATCAAGCTCAAAAGATATAACTGAAGCACATAGAGTATTCTATCAAATTCCAATTTATGTATGGCTCTCTCAAAAGGTGTGTACAGCAATGATGATTGTGGTAAACTAACAAGCAAAGACGCAAATAATACAAGACGCTCCAAGCAAAACACTTATCATGTGGTGAATAAAAATATAGCTCCAAGTAAATTACCGATGGAAGTAGACGAAAGAGGGGATGCCTTCCGGGGCATCCCCAAGCTTTGACTTTTTGGTGTCCTTGGATTATCTTGGGCGTTCCATGGGCATCCCCAAGCTTAGGCTCTTGCCACTCCTTGTTCCATAATCCATCAAAAGAATCCAGAAACTTGAAAAGTTCACAACACAAAACTCAATAGAAATCTCGTGAGCTCCGTTAGAGAAAGAAAACAAAAGACTACTTTAAGGTACTGTAATGAACTCATTCTTTATTTATATTGGTGTTAAACCTACTTTATTCCAACTTCTCTATGGATTATAAACTATTTTACTAGCCATAGATTCATCAAAATAAGCAAACAACACACGAAAAACAGAATCTGTCAAAAACAGAACAGTCTGTAGTAATCTGTAACTAACGCAAACTTCTGGAACTCAAAAAAATCTACCAAACTTAGACGACCTAGACAATTTGTTTATTGATCAGAATCAATTGGAATCAGTATTTTATCACGTTCTGGTGATTTTTAATAATTCGGGCACTGAGCGCAAAGTTTCTGGAAATTACAGCAAGATCAAATAACTATCATCCAAGAAGATCCAATAGGTCTAGCTTGGCACAAACACTAATTAAAACATAAAAACACAGAGGCTAGATGGATTATTTAGTCCTAAACAGAAGCAAAAACTAAAAAACTAAAAATAAAATTGGGTTGCCTCCCAACAAGCGCTATCGTTTAACGCCCCTAGCTAGGCATAAAAGCAATGATAGATCTAGGTATTGCCATCTTTGGTAGGCAATCCATAAGTGGCTCTCATGATAGATTCATATGGTAATTTTATTTTCTTTCTAGGGAAGTGTTCCATGTCTTTCTTTAATGTAAATTGGAACCTAATATTCCCTTCCTTCATATCAATAATTGCACCAATCGTTCTAAGGAAAGGTCTACCAAGAATAATAGGACATGAAGGATTGCAATCTATATCAAGAACGATAAAATCTACATGCACATAATTCCTATTTGCAACAATAAGAACATCATTAATTCTTCCCATAGGTTTTTAATAGTGGAATCCGCAAGATGCAAGTTTAGAGAGCAATCATCAAAGTCACGGAAATCTAGCAAATCACACAAAGTTTTGGGAATAGTGGAGACACTAGCACCCAAATCACACAAGGCATGAAACTCATAATCTTTAATTTTAATTTTAATAGTAGGTTCCCACTCATCATAGAGTTTTCTAGGGATAGAAACTTTCAACTCAAGTTTTTCTTCATAAGATTGCATCAAAGCATCAACAATGTGTTCGGTAAAGGCCTTATTTTGACTATAAGCATGAGGAGAATTTAGCACGGATTGCAAAAAGGAAATACAATCAATTAAAGAGCAATTTTCATAATTAAATTCCTTGAGATCCAATATAGTGGGTTTAGCAACATCTAGGTTTTTATTTCTTTCAATCCCACTTTTATCAATTTCATCATCAAGATCTAAAAACTCCGAATTCTTAGAACGCCTTCTAGGTAAAGGAATATCATATTCAGTTTCATCAAGATTCATATTGGAAAACAAAGATTTAATGGGGGACACATAAATAACTTTTAGATCTTCATCTTGAATTTCATAGGAATTGGAAGAACACGCTTTAATAAAGGAATCTTTGGAAGCACGCACCCTAGCGGTTCTTTCCTTTCATTCATCAATGGAAATTATCATAGCTTTGAGAGACTCGTTGATATCATGCTTAGGAGGAATAGATATAAGCTTTAAAGAATTAACCTCAAGAGAAATTCTATCAACGTTCCTAGCCAAATCATCAACTTTAAGCAATTTCTCTTCAAGCAAAGCATTAAAATTCTTTTGTGAATTTATAAACTCTTTAACACTACTCTCAAATTCAGAGGGCATCTTATTAAAATTTCCATAAGAGTTGTTGTAGGAATTTCCATAATTATTAGAAAGATTACTAGGATAAGGCCTAGGATTAAATTCCCTCTATACGCGTTGTTACCAAAATTATTCCTACCAACAAAATTCACATCCATAGATTCATTATTATTCTCAATCAAGGTAGACAAAGGCATATCATTAGGATCAGAAGAAACACTCTTAGTAGCAAATAATTTCATAAGTTCATCCATCTTTCCACTCAAAACATTAATTTCTTCTATCGCATGCACTTTTTTATTAGTAGATCTTTCAGTATGCCATTGTGAATAATTAACCATAATATTATCTAGAAGTTTAGTAGCATATCCTAGAGTGATTTCCATAAAAGTGCCTCCCGTGGCCGAATCTAAAAGATTTCTAGAAGAAAAATTAAATCCGGCATAAAAGTTTTGTATAATCATCCATAAGTTCAAACCATGAGTAGGACAATTACATATCATTAATTTCATTCTCTCCCAAGCTTGTGCAACATGTTCATGATCAAGTTGCTTAAAATTCATAATATCGTTCCTAAGAGTGATAATCTTAGCGGGAGGAAAATACTTAGAGATAAAAGAATCTTTGCACTTGTTCCAAGAATCAATACTATTTTTAGGCAAAGATGAAAACCACGCTTTAGCACGATCTCTAAGAGAAAAAGGAAATAGCTTCAATTTAACAACATCATTATCGACATATTTTTTCTTTTGCATATCACATAAATCAACGAAGCTATTCAGATGAGTAGCGGCATCTTCACTAGGAAGGCCGGCGAATTGATCTTTCATAACAAGATTCAACAAAGCAGTATTGATTTCACAAGATTCAGTATTGGCAAGAGGAGCAATTGGAGTGCTAAGGAAATCATTATTATTGGTATTGGTGAAGTCACACAATTTGGTAGCATCATGAGCCATCGTGACAAACAAGCAATCCAACACACGAGCAAACAAACGGACGAGGAAAAAGGCAACGGGAATAAGAGGAGGAGATTGGGAAAGAGAGGGCAAATAAAACGGCGAGGGTGAAGTGGGGGAGAGGAAAACGAGAGGCAAATGGCAAATAATGTAATGCGAGAGATAGGGATTGTGATGGGTACTTGGTATGTTGACTTTTGCGTAGACTCCCCGGCAACGGCGCCAGAAATTCTTCTTGCTACCTGTCGGTGTCAAAACCGGCGGATCTCGGGTAGGGGGCCCCGAACTGTGCGTCTAGGCGGATGGTAACAGGAGACAAGGGACACGATGTTTTTACCCAGGTTCGGGCCCTCTCGATGGAGGTAAAACCCTACTCCGCTTGATTAATATTGATGATATGGGTAGTACAAGAGTAGATCTACCACGAGATCAGAGAGGCTAAACCCTAGAAGCTAGCCTATGGTATGATTGTTGTTCGTCCTACGGACTAAAACCCTCCGGTTTATATAGACACCGGATAGGGTTAGGGTTACACAGAGTCGGTTACAAAGGTAGGAGATATACAAATACGTATCGCCAAGCTTTCCATACACGCCAAGGAAAGTCCCAACCGGACACGGGACGAAGTCTTCAATCTTGTATCTTCATAGTCCAGGAGTCCGGCCAACGGTGATAGTTAGGCTATCCGGACACCCCTAATCCAGGACTCCTCAAGAGCCTGAACCAGGCTTCAATGACGCATTTAGTCCGGGCGCGCATATTGTCTTCGGCATTGCAAGGTGGGTTCCTCTTCCGAATACTTCATAGAATATTTTGAACACAAGGATAGTGTCTGGCTCTGCAAAACAAGTTCCACATACTACCGTAGAGAGAATAACTTTTGCACAGATCTGCTGACGTATTCCGCGGCGTGACATCACACCACGGCAAGGCCTTTATACGAATCATTTTTACTGTTCCACCTCAGCGCGTTTAGCGAGGCGGTTTCCTTGGCACGCCTTTATCGAGCGGAGATCGTGCTCTTATTCCGGGATTCCCATCAATACGGACGTGGGTAACCCAACCGCGCCATTGATTAGGGCGCTTGGGAGATCAGAGAGTTTTACCAGGTTGGCGGGGGACGCATAGCTTCGTCCGTCCATATAAGGGGATAAGGATCCACCTTTTCACCTACGCCTTCTTCCTCCTTTGCTCATCCATTTCCGAGCACTTTCGAGCTCCAGCCAAGACAAGTCCGCACATCCCACCTCAACCTTCTCCAACTATGTCCGGAGCGGGAGGCAAGTGGATGGCCTCCTCCGTCACGGAGGGGCACATCAAAAGCTGCGGGCCGAATACTTGTCCAAATGACATCGCGCACTGCTACCCGACGAGGGGCAGCTCATTCCCACCCCGGCCCCATGAGAGGGTGGTGTTCCTCACCCACTTCCTCCATGGACTAGGTTTTCCACTTCACCCATTTGTCCCGGGCTCATGTTCTACTACGGCCTGGATTTCCATGATCTGGCCTCAACTTCATCCTCAACATCTCGGTGTTTATCGTCAGGTGCGAGGCCTTCCTCTGCATCCAGCCCCACTTCGCTTATGCTTGAAGACCTTCAATGTCAAGTCAAGGTAGTGGGTGGCCGTAAGCCGGAGTGCGGAGGCGCCATGGTTGGCAAGATGGCCAAAGTCCTATGGCTTGAGGGCTCCTTTGTGGAGACCATAAAGGGGTGGCAATCGGGGTGGTTCTACATCACCGAGCCGCGCGACTCTCAATGGGCGGAGTCCCCCGAATTCCGATCTGGCTCCCCCACACGGCTCACATCATGGAAAGAGACGGGCCTGACATGGGGTGATTCGAAAGAGCTGTCCGGACTCCAAACCTGCGTCCGGAACCTGGTGGACAAGAATGTCAAGCTTGTCAATGTAATCCAGGTGATGCTCATCCGCTGGATTCTCCCATGCCAGCAACGGGCCTTCAAATTGTGGGAGTTCGATCCAGCACAGCACCAAACTCTAAAAAGGCTCTTCGACACTACGTACGAAGATGCCTGGAAGGTGCTGTTCAAGGGCGCCGAGGTTCTACATCCGCCATCAAGATCGCGGGTTCAGCTCGCAGCGTCAAGCCAGCGAGGTGTTATTTTATCCTTTATGGGACTCTTTTTTCATAGTTTGACTCTATGCGGGATCTAAAACTCCCTAACCTTTGACAGATCGGTGAAGACGTCCGGACAGATTAACTGTCCGGCCCCCTTACCAGAAAACCCAGCGGACGCCCGATTAACGGGGCTGCTGGCTCCGGCACCTCACGTGGTGCTGGAGAAGAAGGCCAAGAAGGAGTGTTGGTGTCAAAAACGGCGGATCTCGGGTAGGGGGTCCCAAACTGTGCGTCTAGGCGGATGGTAACAGGAGACAAGGGACACAATGTTTATACCCAGGTTCGGGCCCTCTCGATGGAGGTAATACCCTACTCCTTCTTGATTAATATTGATGATATGGGTAGTACAAGAGTAGATCTACCACGAGATCAAGGAGGCTAAACCCTAGAAGCTAGCCTATGGTATGATTGTTGTTCGTACTACAGACTAAAACCCTCCGGTTTATATAGACACCGGATAGGTTGGGGTTACACAGAGTCGGTTACAATGGTAGGATATCTACATATCCGGATCGCCAAGCTTGCCTTCCACGCCAAGGAAAGTCCCATCCGGACACGGGACGAAGTCTTCAATCTTGTATCTTCATAGTCCAGGAGTCCGACCAACGGTGAGAGTTCGGCTATCCGGACACCCCCTAATCCGGGACTCCCTCAGTAGCCCCCAAACCAGGCTTCAATGATGATGAGTCCGGCGCGTTGATTGTCTTCGGCATTGCGAGGCGGGTTCTTCGCCAAATTCCATATACTTGTCGAATAGTGTCCGGCTTCTGATAAATGTTGTGCTCCTTGGCTTCTACGCCCAATAATGGCCATCTTCCACGTGGCGAACGAATGCGAAAAGCCAGGGTATTTTTACAATTACCCCTAGCCGCTAAATGAGCGGCCTATAAAAGGGCAAGGATCTAGATCTGAGTCACACCATTCCCCTTTATGAAGCTTTCATCGGAGCGCCTCGACCAAAGCCCATTCCATCATGGACGGTCGATGGCTCCTCCTCTCGCGCTCCCAGCCCTCAGCCAGGAAATTGGGAGAGATGCTCAGTCCCGCATAGCGAGCTAGTTATACTCCAAGCCAAGGGATTTCTTCCCCCGGCCTTCATGGTCCCGGTTCGAGCCGGACTTGCCACCTACAAGGGCGGAAAGCAAGTGGAGAGCGTCCCCGATCCCTCTAAAGGAGAGCGGGTATGCTTCATCTCTTATCTAGTAAGAGGACTCGGATTTCCAATCCATCTGTTTCTCCGGGGCTCGGAGTTCTACGGCCTCAGTTGCACCATCTTACTCCTGCCTCCATCTTGCACATCGCGGGCTTCGTGGCCCTTTGCGAACTGTTCTTGGGCGCCGAGGCTCACTTCGGCTGTGGAAGAGAATATTCTGCCTAGTACCCCGTTCTCATGAGGGGTCAATATATCAAGTGGGCGGAGCCGAGCTATGGCGCATCGCCTGGACCGGATACCTATCCGGAACCCCAAAGAAGGCGTCCGAAGACTGGCCTTCGGAATGGTTTTATATGGAGGACGTCTCGCTGCCGAATCCTGTTCGGATCGGCCTTCCGGAGTTCAGCAATGCTCCTCTGAAGAAGCGCCTAAGCTGGCGCCCTCGGATCCCCCGGAGAGAAGATGACCGGGATGTCCTTTATTTGATGAGCCGAATAAAGTTACTGGCTCATGCCAGATTGACCATGACAGGAGTCATGGCAATCTGCATTATGAGGGGAGTTCAGCCGCTCCAATACAGGGGCCACCCCATGTGGGACTTCAACGGGGAGGACGATGCCACCCGCCATGGCCGCAAAGGGCCAGGATCGGTCACCGAATTGGTGAAGATCTTGTCTGCCATGTATAAAGGGGAGGAGGAGGATTTCCTCCGTGTCAATCCACTGAAGGAGTTTTCTTCGAATAATCCTCGAAGCTGGGTAAGCAAACATCTTTGTGACCTGTCCGATCCATGTTCCCATGGTTAAATATCTCATTTCGCGATTTCTGCGCAGGAACTGCGCCGGACTGTGGAGAAGATACACAACCCGCCCCCACAACCCGAGGATCCGAACGGTCCTCGATCCGACCTCGAAGAGGATCCGGATATAAAGGTGGAGTAGATCGACGGGTATTCCACCAACTTAGCATCGACAATGCTTTGGTTGCCATTACGGCTGATTACCGGAATACTTCCAGCCTCACTGTAAATGAGACCGAGATCCCAAAACCTCGATAATGACCCATCCATGCTTATTTTTATCACCGTATACCAATGGTGCTTTGCAGGGGGGTACCTTCGAGGCAGAAGTCAACTCAGCGGCTGGCCAACAAAGGGCAAAGGCGGCCCGCAGTTAAAAAGAAGTGCGGTCCGGATCGAAACTCCGCCGCAACGGTATGGCGTGTCACCATACTCCCGTGATTGATTCCTCGGAAGGCGATTAACGCTTAGTGCTCTTTTTCAGAAAAGAGCGCTCACGGATCGAGTCCGGAGAGGTTGCCAATCGAACCTTCACCGCCAGGCTTCAAAGCCGGGTCCGGAGGCCGAGGCGAAAGCACGAGACGCAAGGCCGGATGCTCCTCCGGCGGAGGATGCCGACAGGTTGTCCGCCACCAACTCCGAGGTGGAGAGCGCCTTGAATCATAGGCGCCACGACAGTTCTTCGTGACGCATGTTTCTCCTGTGGAGGCCTTGAATGCCTTCGATTCGGGAGATGCGCACCTCCGTGCCGCTCAAGATGGTCTAGCCAGAGCCACGGAGCAGTATGTGAAGGACATACGGGTAAGGAAATTTGTGATTATATATGCCAAGAGCCCCGAGACTTAAAATAGTTAGAATAACTGATTTAAGGATCATTTGTTATGCAGGATCTTACAAAAAGAATACCCGACTGTCCTGTGGAGCTTGAAGAATGCAAGGCCCAACTTGAGGCCGCACTAGCCGCTACAGGGGGAGCCGCAGAGACCCCCACTGGTAATATACGCTTTAAAAAATAGTTTATGAAGTGCGGCGGGTTTGTAAATATGACAAGAATATTGCAGATGGCGCCGGACTAGATCCGGACAAGCAGCAACTCTTGCGCCAGCTAAAGGCCGGCGAGAGCGTGCTTACGAGGGTGCGGCAGGAGAAAAATAACCTCCAAGATGCCAACACCACGCTGGGTGAGGAACTAAAGGATGTTCGTGCCCAGTTGTCTGACCAGAAGGAGAATCGGCGGCTTGCCGCGGCATTTTCAAGAAGTGCTTGAGCGAACTTTGAAAAGAGTTCGCGAGGAAGGCCACTAACATAAACATGTATGTAGGTTTGCTCACAGTGTCGCCCCGAGGAGGAGATGCCCAGTTCTTTGGGTGATCTTCTTCCCGAATTGCGCCACCTGTATTTAACGAGTCCGGCAGGTGATGAAAGGCATCGGCCAGGCCTTGTGGCTATCAATCTCCTGCCCAAGGCATTGGGGAGCTGGCGGAGAGGCTTCAAGGAGCACAGCGCGCTTCCGCTATGGAAGATATCGGTCTGCCGTCAAGGCGCCAGGAGGCTCGGGCCATGGTAAAGACGCAGTACACAAAAGGCTGACCCAAACCACATGGCCGAGGTTAGACCTGTGGGGCGGATGGGATGGAGATCCTCAGTAAGCTTAGTGTACGACCAAGTAGAATTGGCCGCCAAGTATTCCCAGCAAGATTGTAAATTAGATAGCCTATTAGATGGCATTGAGGAGGAATACAATGAGTCGAGTTGACTATGTAAAAATATGACATGAAAGAATGTCTTCTAGCCGGATTGTAGATCGTTTGTCATAGCGGACCTTTTCGCTTCGACCTCCGGACCCAATAGTTCGGAGTGTGTCCAAATACCTTCGTGGTTATATAAGAACCGTGGTATGCATGGAGACAAGGCGTAGGGGTCATTGTTGATGTATCAGACAAGTGCCCGACTAGTTATGTTATATTACATGGGTAGTAAGAAACATCTTCCAGGGAGAATAGTTCCGTTAAGGGTTCCTTTTCATGGGATGCATGCCCTAAAGTGCATGTCAAAGCTGCTATGAAAGCAGAAAATCATGTGGGGGCAGATGGGTAAATAGTTAAAAATCATCTTTCAGTTCACCGACCGAATATTCCCTTAAGAATGCTAGCTTTCGGCTTCACCTAGTCTGAGGTACACATCCGGCTGACCCGGCAAGAATAATCGCAGAGGTGCTCCTTTACCACCTAGCCGAACAATCGGGAACGTAGGGGTAAGCACAGGAGCCAGGCAACCCAGCTTGGCCAAAACTTCAGTCATATCGATGCATATAATGGTGAATAAAAGGTACATGCGGAAGTTTAACGCATGCGTTGGGCATGAAAGCCCGTATAAATAAGCTTCTGTTTAAGAAGCCCCCAGGTATAATGAGCGCGGACAGCGCGTCAAGTGTGTGCAAAAAGAACGCAAACGAGCCTTTAGAGGCTTCAAGAAGAAGGAGGAGGGGAGAAATAAAAGACAGCAAAAATAGAAAATGTGGACGGAGGAAGGAGAAGAACTTGGAGTCCGGCACTTAGGCGTAGAATCTTCATAGACGGGCTGCGTTCCATGGGTTTGGCTCGAGTCGGTTATCCGATGCATTTCGCAGACGGTATGCTCCGCCAGTCAGGACCTGGTCGATGATGAAGGGACCTTCCCATTTGGGCTTGAGTTTGTCCTTTTTCTTGTCCGGCAGGCGTAGAGCTAGTTCGCCAACGTTGTAAGATTTGGCCTGCATTTCCCTGCTTTGATATCTTTGAGCCTGCTGTTGATAGAATGCGGAACGAGCTTTTGCCACGTCGCGCTCCTCCTCCAATGCGTCCAAACTGTCCTGCCGATCAAGCTCGGCTTCTCTTTCTTCATACATGCGCACACGAGGTGAGTCATGTATTATGTCGCAGAGCAAGACTGCCTCTGCGCCGTACACCATGAAGAATGGTGTGAGTCCGGTAGTACGATTCGGCGTGGTCCGCAGCCCCCAGAGTACGGAGTCGAGCTCCTCAACCCAATGCGTGTTAGATTCCTTGAGGGACCGCACTAGTCTGGGTTTAATGCCGCTCATGATTGGACCATTTGCCCTTTCGACTTGGCCGTTGGTTTGAGGGTGATAGACTGAGGCGTAATCGAGCTTGATGCCCATGTTTTTGCACCATGATTTGACCTCATCGGCCGTGAAGTTGGTGCCATTATCAGTGATGATACTGTGGGGGACACCGTAACGGTGCACTACCCCTGATATGAAGTCTATCACCGGTCCGGATTCGCCGCTTTTAACAGTGCTTGGCCTCTATCCATTTGGTGAATTTATCCACGATGACCAATAGGTATTTTTGCTTGTGGGTTCCTCCTTGAGGGGTCCAACCATGTCAAGCCCCTGCATCATGAACGGCCAGGTGATGGGTATAGTTTTAAGGGCGGTGGGTGGCATGTGGCTTTGGTTAGCAAAAGTCGGCAACCGACACATCGTTGGACTAAGTCCTCAAGATCTGCTCGGGCCGTCGGCCAATAAAATCCTGTACGGAAGGCCTTTCCTACAAGGGCCCGGGCTGCGGCGTGGTGCCCACCTAGTCCGGCATGAATTTCAGCCAGGAGGTTTTGCCCTTCCTCTTCGGAGATACACCTTTGAAGGACTCCGGTAGTGCTTTTCTTATAAAGCTCTCCCTCATGGACTTTATAGGCTTTAGAGCGTCGTACTATGCAGCAAGCCTCATTTTGGTCTTCGGGGAGTTCCTGCCTAGTTAGGCAGGCTAGGAATGGTTCCGTCCACGGGGTGATAACCGCCATTATTTCGTGAGCAGAGGGTGTTATCTCGGGGGCAGAGCCTCCGGTTATGTCAGAGTGTTCGGCGTCAGCAAGGCGGTTGGGTCCGGATTGATATTGCGGACTCCCTTCCCATAGTACGGATGGCTTGAACACCCGTTCCGTAAAGATATTGGGTGGGGCGGCATCGCGTTTTGCACCGATGCGTGCCAATATATCCGCCGCTTTGGTTGTTATCCGGGCTATATGATGAAATTCGAGCCCTTCAACCGTGCTGACATTTTAGGACCGCATTGCGGTATGCTGCCATTTTTGGATCTTTGGCACCAAAGTCTCCGTTTATTTGAGATATTGCGAGGTTCGAATCGCGCACCTCTAGGCGTTGAATGCCCATGGAGATCGCCATCCGGAGGCCGTGCGAAGGGCCTCAGATTCGGCTGCGTTGTTAGAGTCCGTATACATTATCTGAAGGACGTGTTGGACTGTGTCCCCGGTTGGGGACGCCAGGACAACGCCAGCCCTGTGCCGCCAACATTTTAGAGCCGTCAAAGTGCATGATCCAATTGGAGTATGCGCCGTACTCTTTAGGGAGTTCTGCTTCAGTCCATTCGGCCAGAAGTCGGCCAAAACCTGCGACTTAATAGCTCGCCGTGGCTTATAAGTTATATCGAATGGAAGGAGCTCTATGGCCCATTTGGCAATCCGGCCCGTCGCGTCGCGGTTGTTTATAATTTCGTTAAGAGGTACTTCGGAGGCTACCGTTACCGAACACTCTTGAAAGTAGTGTCGCAGCTTCCGGGATGCCATGAACACCGCGTATGCTATCTTTTGATAGTGTGGGTACCGGGACTTGCATGGAGTTAGGATAGTGGACACATAATAAACCGTTTTTGAACAGGAACCGGTGTCCGTCCGCTTTCGCTCGACGACGAGCACCGACCGACAACTTGATGTGTTGCGGCGATATATAACAGCATTGGTTCGCCCACGTTACGCGGCCAGGACCGGATTTGTTGCCAAAATGGCCTTTATTTCTTCGAGTCCGGCCGTGGAGGCATCCGTCCACTAGAAGTGTTCGGTGCGGCGGAGGAGGCGGTAAAGGGGTAACGCCTTTTCCCCTAATCGGGAAATAAAGCGGCTTAGAGCCGCTACGCATCCCGTCAATTTTTGTATTTGTTTGAGGTCTTTTGGAATATCCAATTGTGACAGAGCTCGGATCTTGGCTGGGTTTGCTTCAATTCCTCTACCAGACACAATGAAGCCCAGGAGCTTTCCAGCTGGAACGCCGAAGACGCATTTTTCCGGATTGAGCTTGATGTCATACTTTCGAAGATTGTCGAATGTGAGCCTCAAGTCGTCTACTAGAGTTTCGACGTGCTTGGTTTTGACGACCACGTCATCTACATATGCTTCCACCGTTTTGCCGATCTGGTTTATCAGACATGTCTGAATCATGCGCTGATATGTTGCGCCGGTGTTTTTTTGCCCAAAGGGCATTGTGTTGAAGCAGAACGGGCCGTATGGAGTGATGAATGCTGTTGCAGCTTGGTCTGGCTCCGCCATCTTGATTTGGTGGTAGCCGGAGTACGCGTCGAGGAAGCACAATGAGTCGTGGTCTCATCAGAAGCGTTAATGATTTGATCAATTCGAGGAGGGGAAGGGATCCTTTGGGCAAGCCTTATTAAGGTCTTTGAAATCAACACATAGGCGCCAGGATTTATCCTTCTTTGGTACCATCACCAGGTTTGCTAGCCAGTCCGGATGTTTTATATCTCGATGAATCCGGCTTCCAAAAGTTTGGCTAGCTCCTCTCCCATGGCCTGTCTATTGGGTTCGAAAAGCGCCAAGAGCCTGTTTGACCGGCTTGAATCCTTTTAGGATATTTAAGCTGCGCTCGGCCGGTGACGTGGGATTCTGGCATGTCCGAAGGATGCCGTGCAAAGATGTCCCGCTTTTCTTGTAGAAATTCTCGTAGTGGCGTCTACATCGGGGTTTAGTTGTGCCCCAATGGAGGCCGTCTTTGCGAGGTCCGTTGTGTGGACTTGGAATTTGACTATTTCATACGCTGGTTTAAAAGAGGTGGACTTGGATCTTTTATCAAGTATCACATCGTCCCTGTTCACCGTGGAGCGCATCGCGGTGAGTTCTTCGGCCGCTAGGGCTTCGGATAGTGCCTCGAGGGCTAGTGCGGCTGTTTTGTTTTCGGCGCGGAGTGCTATGTTCGGATCACTAGCGAGAGTGATGATTCCGTTGGGACCGAGCATTTTAAGCTTCATGTACCCATAATGGGGTATAGCTTGAAAGATTGTGAATGCCTCTCGTCCTAATAAAGCATGATATCCGCTGTTGAACGGGGCCACTTGAAATGTGACCTCCTCGGACCTGTAATTGTCCGGGCGAAATAACACTACGTCCAGCGTGATTTTTCCTGTGCAGCATGCTTCCGGCTAGGGATTATTCCTCTAAAGGTTGTGCTTCGCTCAATGCGGTTCCAGTCTATTTCAATTTTTCGGAGGGTTTACTCATAGATGAGGTTTAGTCCGCTGCCGCCATCCATGAGTACCTTAGTAAGGCGAAAGCCGTCTACTATCGGGCTGAGGACCAATGCGGCTGGTGCCCGGCAGTTCGGAATTTAGGTTCGTCACTGGCATTGAAGGTAATAGCCGTGTCACTCCATGGATTTATTGTTGCTACTTGGTAGACTTCGGCAAGGTTGCGGAGTGTTTGTTTTTTCATGTTATTTGATGCGAAAGTCTCGAAGACTGTTAACACCGTACTGGTGTTGCTGGGCTGGGATTCTGAAGCTAGAAGCTCCTTGCCACTTTTGGCCACCTGCCGTAGTATCCAACATGCTCGAAGGCTATGAGTTGGAGTGGCGCCCTCCGTGCTATGAATTTTGCAGGGTCCATTTAGTCAACCCTCCAGTACGGTTCCGTACCCTTTAGGGGGTTTTGGTTTTTTGGTATTCAACCCAGGTGCTTGATAATGATGCACCCTTTTGTTTCGGACTAGGGATGCATTCAGGGCCGGATTATCCCAGAATTTACTTTCGGTTTTCCAGGCGCTCTCCATCACACAGTACTTTTGTACTATGGTCACCAAGTCAGCAAAGCGTGTAATTTCGCAACGACTTATGGCGTTTAGGATTCCCTTGTCCGTGCAATTATTGCAGAAAATTGGGATTGCGTCCTCCTCTCGGCAGTCCTTTATCCTATTCATAACCGTGGAGGAATCGGCCCAAGAATGATGTACTATTTGGCGGGCTCTTGCCGAATTCGAGAGAGATCGCTAATGTTTGGGTGGGCGGGTGGGACTAAATCCGGAACCCCGTCCAATTTAGGACTCAGGTGCCGAGAAGTTTCCGAACTCGGAAGTTTGGATTTTTGAGTGATATCCAATGAGTCCGACCTGCCGCCTGACTTTAAGTTCAGGGCTTGATCGACATCCGTCCCTCCGCGGGAATCCGGCATGGAGGGATCGGGAATCCGGACGTAGCTAGTCCTTAAGATAGAAGAAGAATTGCCACATTGCTCCTCTATCACAGCAATATGATGGGTAGCCTAAGGAGAGTTGATCTCTCTCAGATCGGTTTTAGGTCCGATCCGGTCGTAGTCTGTGGAGACTCCCAGGGCGGTGATTCGATCCAAGAGCTCGTTTACGAAGGAGAGCTCGATCGGATCTAATTGTTCGGCAAGTTCCGAAATGACATGAAGATTGGTTTCGATGACTCGAGAGGTCATCATCGGCGCGGTGGCCGGACTGGCGGTCATAAGAAAACCACCTAGCCGAAGAGTCTGGCCAGCGGCCAAGGCTCCTTTGGCAATAGTATCATCTTTAAAGACGAGATGAGGCATCCTACCTGATGGAGACGACACAGAGGAACTCTCAATAAAAGCACCAATGTCGGTGTCAAAACCGGCGGATCTCGGGTAGGGGGTCCCGAACTGTGCGTCTAGGCGGATGGTAACAGGAGACAAGGGACACAATGTTTTTACCCAGGTTCGGGCCCTCTCGATGGAGGTAATACCCTACTCCTGCTTGATTAATATTGATGATATGGGTAGTACAAGAGTAGATCTACCACGAGATCAAGGAGGCTAAATCCTAGAAGCTAACCTATGGTATGATTGGTGTTCGTACTACGGACTAAAACCCTTCGGTTTATATAGACACCGGATAGGTTAGGGTTACACAGAGTCGGTTACAATGGTAGGAGATCTACATATCCGGATCGCCAAGCTTGCCTTCCACGCCAAGGAAAGTCCCATCCGGACACGGGACGAAGTCTTCAATCTTGTATCTTCATAGTCCAGGAGTCCGGCCAACGGTGAGAGTTTGGCTATCCGGACACCCCCTAATCCGGGACTCCCTCAAGGAGGCCACGGGAACTCGAAGGAGCTCCCGGCCCCAGGTGCTGTCGGACTCATCGTCCGACGACTCTGAGGCGGAATCCTCCTCTGAGGATGAGGAGGAGGAAAAAGAAGCCTCTCCCCCAGCGGGGGGAGAGAAGAAAAGGAAGGCCGCCCCGACTGGGGAGGCCGAAGGGTCCAAGAAAGGAAGGACCCTTCCTCCGGACTTCTCCACCAACGCCAACAACGACGAGGAGGGGTGGCCAACAAGGGCCAAGCCCCTGGCGAGATCGTAAGTGTCCGGACTCCGGAATAGTTCATGACTTTTTATTTGTCGCATAGTGTCTTCTAACGCCGAATATGACCATGTAGCCCGCCCAAGGACAGGCTCGCCGCTTCACGGCGGCTCCCTGGGTTCGTCGGATGTGAATAGCACTTCACTTCCGACCGCCTCCTCTCCTCGTGTCGCCGACGACACTGCGGTGGAGTCCCAAAAGGGGCCCAGCCAGGAGGAGGTGGTCCTGGAGGCGCCGCAAGGCGACCTCCCGGACTCCGGGCGCAAAGGGGGCGAAACCCCAGAGGGCTCTAAGTCCGGCCCTGTGCTGGACTCCGTACCGAAACCTTCAGTGGTTCCGAAGTTCGGCAAGCGGCTCCTTCGTAAGAAGGGCAAGACTGTGACGCCGGTGACCTCCGTCCATCCGGAGGCACCGGATAGCTTGCTGGAGGCGCTTAACGGCGCCTCCATCAACGAGGAGCACTGCACTGTTATGAGTGTGGTGATCCAGAAAGTTCAGTCCGCCAAGAGCGGGCTGATCAAGCATGTACCAGCCTTCTAACAGGCTTTGAGGTAAGTTTAGAATATGTAAAAATATTACCGCATAGACAGTAGCCCCTGATGCTTAGTTCGGTGTTCGGAAAGAAAAGCCGGACCGAGGATCTAAAAAGATATACGCAGGAGTCTAACATAAGTATGTCAATATGGGAATGCAGGCTGCGCTGCTGACCTCTGCCAAGACCGATCGCTGGAGGTCAATGCATTGAAGCAGAGCCTCGAGCGGTCCGAGAACGAGCTCGGCCTTGCCAAGAAGCAGCTCGAGGACAAGGAAGGTAAGTAATACCTCATTAAAGTAATTCCTTATAGAAAGGATTTGGTTGCAAAAATGACAGGATTAACGTGGGTATTGTAGGGGCCACTAACGAGGTGGCGACCCTAAAGGAAGCGGTGTCCACGGCCGAAAGCAAAGCGGCCGCGGAACGCGCCGAGTGAGAGAAGCAGGAGGCGCGGGTGGCGGAGGCGCGGCAAGAGCTCCAGGCTCTCGTGGAAAAACATGAGAGTTTGGAGCGTGACTCTAAGACTCGAGAGTCCGAGCTCGCCTCGGCTCTTGAGAGTGCCAAAGCCGCTAAGGCCGAAGCCCAAAAAGCCCTCCAAGAAATTGAATCATTAAAGAAGATAGCGGCGGGTAAGGCATTCTTTATGCAAAGCAAGCATGTGAAAGTGAATTACCTATTACTTACCCGAATCCGGAGCTCTCCAGGAGCATTCGCAGATCTACCCCGTAGGTGTATACGATGCTGCTGCGTTCTACCGCGCCAAGGAGGGGAGCTCGACGGAGAAGGTGTTACGGTCTCGATATCGAGGCCGAACATCCGTGCCTTCGAGCGACCAAATGAAGCGGCTGGTCGAGCTCCACAAGGTCGCCGAACAGGCCATGAAGGGCCTCATAGTTTGGCTGTGTCCATTGGAAGCCATGCCCGGGAGCTACGCCGGGCTAGTAAGGGCGGCTGGTGGACGCCTTTGTCCATGGATTGAAGTCATCAAGCGCCTGCTCTGCATTGAAGGTGCCTGTCGGGCCCTTGCCCGTGCTAAAGTGCACTGGGGCAAGCTGGATGCGGAGAAGCTTGTGACGGACGGGCCACCGAAGGGCAAGGAGCATCGCAAGCCCGAAATGTACTATGAGGGCGTCCTGAAGGGTGCCCGCCGTATAGCGGGTGAATGCTCCAAAGATGTAATTTTTGAATAGACTCGCATTTGTTATCCTGTACGCTGAAAACTTGTTCATATGCGCTAAGAAACGCTTGTGAATTTAAAATATTACCTTCTGTGCGGCCGTTTATCAAATTTGAGAGATGGCAAGTCGTTATTTCAGCCCCCATGCCACGAGTCTTTGGGGTGTTCGGGATAAACTTGAGCGCTCTTGTTACCATTCTTGGGTCCTTCGAGGGAGGCGCTCAACGCAACAAACGAGGCAACCGGACTTATAGTGCTTGAACACTCTCGCTTAGCCATAGAATTCTATAATTTTAAATTTCGGCGAAGCCCCTAGTATTCGGAAGATCGAGTTCGGTGCGCTATCCACGCCTTGGCCGGAAAATGCCGACTCCTCGCTCTAAGCGGCATAAGTCTTTAGGGACCCGAAAAAACCTCTCGAACAGCGACCGGCTCTCGCGATCATGACGGTCAGTTTTAGCTTTCCACCGAGGTGCTCAACCCAGCTCAACCGGGCACACAATCACAGTGGTTCTCCCAAATACTACCTTAGCTGATAAAACGGAACGTAAGGTACCAAAACATGGGAGCCGGGCAAACCCAACTATTGACCCAAGACATGATTCGGAGCCGATGCATATAATGCTATAAGTTTGGGGTGCCGCACTTGTGAAAGTGTTCGGACTTATCACACCATATTGTTTCGGGTACTTAAGCCCCTGGTGTATTGGCCGTACCAAAGTGTACGGGTGCGACATGTCATAAATGAACATATATATAGATAAAGAAAGGAGTGCAATAATAAGCGAAAACTATGTATTGTTTATTCAAAAAAGGTACTGCGATGAAAGCAGAACGATACAAATAGTGCGATAAGCAAGGGATGGGACTATTTAACATGTCCCCCTCCAGGGGTAAGCTGCGGGATGGTATGTAAAATGGGTATAATGCTCGTAGTAGAGACCACCTGGACACTCGACGTAGCTTTCTGCTACCCTGGCTGTTGCATCATGAGTTCGTCAATTCTAGTGCTGGACAGGACTTACGGAAAACGGAGTCCTAAAAGTAAGAAAAAGAAGAAAAAAAGAATGACACAATCGGAGCCCACAGTGCGGTTGAGCCGCGTGCAGGCGTGCCGTGGTCGTGCCCCTCCCCTTATGCCCATGGTATCTCCAGAGCGTAGTTATGTACGCGTAGTATTGGCTTCGCAGTTTCGCGAGGGCTAGGGTTGGGGCCGGATTGCTACGCGTGCTCGGATCGTGCCAGACGGTCTTGTTGTAGGTTACTCCGAGCGCGCTTGACGGTGGCCGGACGTTTAATAGCCGGACTTGAGAATTGCTGTGAGAGGCTGCTTTGCACCTCCGCCGCGAGGGCCGCCGTGTGCTCCTCCGTTCGGAAAGAGCGTTCGGTGTTTCCATTGACCGTGATTACTCCTCGAGGGCCTGGCATCTTGAGCTTGAGGTATGCGAGGTGCGGCACCGCATTGAACTTTGCAAATGCGGTTCGTCCAAGCAGTGTGTGATAGCCGCTGAACGGGACTATGTCGAAGATTAACTCTTCGCCGGAAGTTATCCGGGATCCAAAGACCACTTGAGTGTAATCGAGCCTGCATACAATTGGCCTCTACACCTGGTATGGCGCCTTGAAAGGTCGTCTTTGTGGGTTTGATCCTTGAGGGGTCTATGCCCATTTTGCACACTGTATCCTGATAAAGCAGGTTCAGGCTGCTATCGCCGTCCATCAGGACTCTAGTGAGGTGAAATCCGTCGATGATTGGGTCAAGAACCAATGGGGCGAATCCGCCGTGACGGATGCTAGTGGGGTGGTCCCTTCGATCAAAGGTGATCGGGCAGGAGGACCATGGGTTGAACTTCGGGGCGACTGGCTCCATCGCATATGCGTCCCTTAGTGCACGCTTCCGCTCCCTTTTGGGTTGCGTATATCATGTTCACCGTCCGCACTTGTGGGGGGAAGCCCTTCTGTCCTCTATTGTTCGTGGCGGGGCTCCTCCTCATCATCGCTATGCAGCCCCTTGTCTTGAGTTCGCATTTAACTTGCTCATTGTTTAAAGACCCAACAATCCCTGTTGGTGTGGTTGGCTGGTTTTTGGGGGTGCCATGTATTTGGCACGCAGTGATCGAGTATTCGATCCAGATTGGACGGACCCTGAATATTTCTTTTGAACGGCTTTTCCATCGACCGGGTTTAGAGCCTATGAATCCAGCATTGATCGCCGTATCTTGAATTATCGCCGCACGCGGCGCTTTGTGCTTGTTGCGACGCCGACCTGCCATTGTTGTCCTTGGTATCCGAACTACCAGGGTTTTTGGTTGTTGTTGCTACGAGCTAGCGGATGTCCTCTCCCACGCAAAAAGCGGGTCATGAGCGTTGTGAGGGCTGCCATGGATTTCGCTTTTCCTGTCCTAAGTGCCGGGCAAGCCACTCACCACGGATGTTATGTTTGAAGGCCGCAAGGGCCTCTGCATCCCGGACAGTCAACGGTTTGATTTTTCTTGGTTAGGAACCGTGTCCGTAATTGTCCGGCCGATTCTTCCGCTGCTGAATTATGTGGCTGAGGTCATCGGCGTCGGTGGTCGCACGTATGTGCCCTAGAAGTTATCAAGGAATGCGGCTTCCAGGTCCTCCCAACAACCAATTGATTCTACTGGCAAGCTGTTAAGCCAATGCCGAGCTGGTCCTTTGAGCTTGAGTGGGAGGTATTTGATGGCGTGTAGATCATCGCCGCGGGCCATGTGGATATGGAGGAGGTAGTCATCGATCCAAACCGCAGGATCTGTTGTGTCATCATATGATTCGATGTTTACGGGTTTGAAACCCTCGGGGATTTGA
This sequence comes from Aegilops bicornis, assembly GCA_021605145.1. Classification (NCBI taxonomy): domain Eukaryota; kingdom Viridiplantae; phylum Streptophyta; class Magnoliopsida; order Poales; family Poaceae; genus Aegilops; species Aegilops bicornis. The sequence goes on from CM038670.1 coordinate 83,464,483, forward strand.
TGATCCATTACTTTGTCTGTGAAGCATAGTGGGTGTGCGGCGCCTCTGTATTGAGCTATATCACGACGCAGCTCAAATGAGCTTTGTCTACTGTGTTCGGCCCGGCCGGAATTGCTGTATCCGGCGTGATGGTTGTCATCACGTGTCGTGGGGTGCCCACGCGGTCCGTAGATCGATCTTGTTTGCCTTGCCTTGTCCTCCAATATGTCTCGCAGGTCTGGCGCATTTCCCCGTGCCTTGGTACTTTTCAAGCGACGCCGGAGTGCGGCTTGAATGGAGGGTCTAGAGGCCTCACTGTAGCGACCACGGGGTGGCCGGTCGGCCGCATCATGCGCTGGTGATGTAGGTTTGGGTGTTTCTTCCTCTAATTGGGGTAGCAGCCTGCGTTTTGGGTATCTCTTGGAGGGGCGTTCGAGTTCGTACTCTTCGGCTGCAAGGACTTCATTCCATCTGTCAGCTAGCAAGTCTTGGTCAGCTCTAAGCTGCTGCTGCTTTTTCTTGAGGCTGCTTGTCGTGGCCATAAGCCTGCGTTTGAAACGCTCCTGTTCGGCGGGATCCTCAGGCACGACAAATTCGTCGTCGTCGAGGCTTGCCTCATCTTCGGAGGGAGGCATATAATTATCGGCCTCCACCTCCCCGCTCGCCGCTCTATCATGAGGGCTGGCTTCTCCTCCTCCTCTGTCTGAATCCTGCCGAGGGGTTGTCTTCGACCTTGTCCGGGTGTTATTATCTCCGTGCGGAATCACCATTTTGCTGTGGCGGGATTTAGAGCGGCGCCACGACGCTGGCGATTGGGCGTTTTCTTGGAGGGGTCATCCTCCATTGTTCCATCGCCGTTCCCATCTTTTCGGATGTCCACCATGTATATGTCGTATGACGAGGTGGCCTTCCAGTGCCCCGTAGGCGCTGGTTCTTGGTCGTCTCCGACATCGTCGTCCATACCGTCGATGTCTTCAGAGTCGAAGTCGAGCATGTCGGTTAAATCATCGATAGTGGCTACAAAGTGGGTGGTGGGTGGGCGTTGAATTTCTTCGTCGTCCGCATTCCAACCTTCCTGACCGTAGTCCGGCCAGGGCTCTCCAGATAAAGAGAGAGACTTTAGTGAATTCAGGATGTCGCCAAAGGGTGAGTGCTGAAAGATGTCCGCGGCAGTGAACTCCATGACCGGCGCCCAATCGGATTGGGCGCGGAGGGTTCGGAGTCCGGAGAGGAGTCTGGCACCTTGGAGTCACGGTCTTCGCAAAGGACATGGATGGAGTTCGGCTCAATCGCCGTAGAGATCGTAACCCCCCAGGCGGTGTCCAACCACGCATCCTCGATCGGGGGAGTCGGCTCCAAGCTAAGGGTCGGAGCGGACTCTGGTGCGGCCTCCAGAGCACTGTTCGGCGGCAGAGCTAGATCGTGCCCATCGAGACAGTGCGGCGCGCTTGGCTGTGGCTCGAATCCGTCGAAGATCAAGTCTCCGCAGATGTCGGCCGTGTAGTTCAAACCCCCAAACCTGACACGATGGCGGGGCTTAGCTTCGATCTGCTCCATATGGCCAAGTGAATTGCCCGCAGCAAAGCCGCCGAATCGAAGATCTGTCCGGGAGAAAAGTCTCACCCTGGACCGCGTCGTTCTTGATGATCGAAGGAGCCATCGGGCCTAAGGATGACGCATACGCAGGAACTCTCAATGAAAGCACCAATGTCGGTGTCAAAACCGAAGATCTCGGGTAGGGGGTCCCGAACTGTGCGTCTAGGCGGATGGTAACAGGAGACAAGGGACACGATGTTTTTACCCAGGTTTGGGCCCTCTCGATGGAGGTAAAACCCTACTCCTGCTTGATTAATATTGATGATATGGGTAGTACAAGAGTGGATCTACCACGAGATCAGAGAGGCTAAACCCTAGAAGCTAGCCTATGGTATGATTGTTGTTCGTCCCCACGGACTAAAACCCTCCGGTTTATATAGACACCGGATAGGGTTAGGGTTACAGTAGTCGGTTACAATGGTAGGAGATCTACATATCTCAGACGCCAAGCTTGCCTTCCACGCCAAGGAAAGTCCCATACGGACACGGGACGAAGTCTTCAATCTTGTATCTTCATAGTCCAGGAGTCCGGCCAATGGTGATAGTTCGTCTATCCGGACACCCCCTAATCCAGGACTCCCTCACTACCTCTTGAGCACTGCGTTGGATTTCCCCGAAGAGGAGAGGATGATGCAGCAAAGTAGCGTAAGTATTTCCCTCGGTTTTTAAGAACCAAGGTATCAATCCAGTAGGAGGATACACACAAGTCCCTCGTACCTGCACAAAAGGATAGCTACTCGCAACCAACGCGGTTAGGGGTTGTCAATCCCTTCACGGTCACTTACGAGAGTGAGATCTAATAGAGATGATAGATAATATTTTTGGTATTTTTGGTATATAGATGCAAAGTAAAAAGTAAAAGGAAAAGTAAAAACAAAGCAAGTATTAAAGTGATGGAGATTGATATGATGAGTAGACCCGGGGGCCATAGGTTTCACTAGAGGCTTCTCTCAAGAGCATAAGTATTCTACGGTGGGTGAACAAATTATTGTTGAGAAATTGACAGAATTGAGCATAGTTATGAGTATATCTAGGTATGATCATGTATATAGGCATCACGTCCAAGACAAGTAGACCAAAACGATTCTGCATCTACTACTATTATTCCACTCATCTACTACTATGCCCCCTCCGGCGGAGCTCCGGAATAGGCCCCAAGATGGGATCTCATGGATACAGGAAGTTGCTGCGGTGGAATTAGGTTTTTGGCTCTTGTTTTGATCGTTTGGGGGTACGTAGGTATATATAGGAGGAGGGAGTACGTCGGTGGAGTGACAGGGGGCCCACGAGTGGGCGCCCTAGGGGGCGCCCCCACCCTCGTGACCGCCTCTCTCGTTCCTTGGAGTAGGGTCCAAGTCTCCTGGATCATGTTCGGTGAGAAAATCACGTTTCTGAAGGTTTCATTCCGTTTGGACTCCACTTGATATTATGTTTCTTCGAAACACTGAAATAGGCAAAAAACAGCAATTCTGGGTTGGGCCTCCGGTTAATAGGTTAGTCCGAAAAATAATATAAAAGTGGAAAATAAAGCCCAATATAGTCCAAAATAGTAGATAAAGTAGCATGGAGCAGTCAAAAGTTATAGATACGTTGGAGACGTATCACTTATCAGTAACACAGATAGGTGAAGTAGCAAAAGCAGGGTCAGGTTTCATTCTAGCATTAAGAGATTGCTGCTTCCATTTGGCTAATAACTTTTTAAGATCATATCTATCTTTGCAAGCAAAGATAGCTCTAGCAGCTTCCTCATCCATAACATAACCCTCAGGAACAACAGGTAATTCATAATTAGGGGGAGAATTTTCATCATCACTATCATCAATAATAGCATCTTCAATTATTTCATTCTCTCTAGCCCTAGCAAGTTGTTCATCAAGAAATTCACCTAATGGCACGGTAGTATCATGCATAGAAGTAGTTTCATCATAAGTATCATGCATAGCAGACGTGGCATCATCAATAACATGCGACATATTAGAATTCATAGCAGTAGCAGGTTTAGGTGTCGCAAGCTTACTCAAAACAGAAGGAGAATCTAGTGCAGAGCTAGATGGCAGTTCCTTACCTCCCCACGTAGTTGAGGGAAAAATCTTGGTTCTTTCGTCTTTCAAGTTCCTCATAGTTATCAACAGATATAAATCCCAAGTGGCTCAGAGAATAGAGCTATGCTCCCCGGCAACGGCGCAAGAAATTAGTCTTGATAACCCACAAGTGTAGGGGATCGCAACAGCTTTCGAGGGTAAAGTATTCAACCCAAATTTATTGATTCGACACAAGGGGAGCCAAAGAATATTACTGAGTATTAGCAGTTGAGTTGTCAATTCAACCACACCTGGATAACTTAGTATCTGCAGCAAAGTATTTAGTAGCAAAGTAGTATGATAGTAATGGTAACAGTGGAAAAAGTAATATTTTTGGGTTTTGTAGTGATTGTAACAATAGCGACGGAAAAGTAAATAAGCGAAACACAAGATGTGAAAAGCTCATAGGCATTGGATCAGTGATGGATAATTATGTCGGATGCGATTCCTCATGTAATAGCTATAACATAGGGTGACACAGAACTAGCTCCAATTCATCAATGTAATGTAGGCATGTATTCCGAATATAGTCATACGTGCTTATGGAAAAGAACTTGCATGACATCTTTTGCCCTACCCTCCCGTGGCAGCGGGGTCCTACTGGAAACTAAGGGATATTAAGGCCTCCTTTTAATAGAGAACCGGACCTGAGCATTAACACATAGTGAATACATGAACTCCTCAAACTATGGTCATCACCGAGAAGTATCCCGATTATTGTCACTTCGGGGTTGTCGGATCATAACACATAATAGGTGACTATAGACTTGCAAGATAGGATCACGAACACACATATATTCATGAAAACATAATAGGTTCAGATCTGAAATCATGGCACTCGGGCCCTAGTGACAAGCATTAAGCATAGAAAAGTCATAGCAACATCAATCTCGTAACATAGTGGATACTAGGGATCAAACCCTAACAAAACTAACTTGATTACATGGTAAATCTCATCCAACCCATCACCGTCCAGCAAGCCTACGATGGAATTACTCACGCACGGTGGTGAGCATCATGAAATTTGTGATGGAGGATGGTTGATGATGACGAGGGCGATTTAATCCCCTCTCCGGAGCCCCGAACGGACTCCAGATCAGCCCTCCCGAGAGAGATTAGGGCTTGGCGGCGGCTCCGTATCATAAAACACGATGAAACTTTCTCTCTGATTTTTCTCTCCACGAAACGGAATATATGGAGTTGGAGTTGAGGTCGGTGGAGCGTCAGGGGGCCCACGAGACAGGGGGCGCGCCCAGGGGGTGGGCACGCCCCCACCCTCGTGGACAGGGTGTGGGCCCCCTCGTCTTGATTCTTTCGACAGTATTTTTTATATTTTCCAAAAAGTGCCTCCGTGGATTTTCAGGTCATTCCGAGAACTATTGTTTTCTACACATAAAACAACATCATGGCAGTTCTGCTGAAAACAGCGTCAGTCCGGGTTAGTTTCATTCAAATCATGCAAGTTAGAGTCCAAAACAAGGGCAAAAGTGTTTGGAAAAGTAGGTACGTTGGAGACGTGTCATGCACCTGCTACCTTTCAAAGATGCGTGATGGCTATATTCTCTGACTTTTGTGAAAAGATTTGTGAGGTATTCATGGATGACTTCTCCGTTTATGGATCCTCTTTTGATGATTGCTTGAGCAAACTTGATCGAGTTTTGCAGAGATGTGAAGACACTGGTCTCGTCTTGAATTGGGAAAAGTGCCACTTTATGGTTAATGAAGGCATTGTCTTGGGGCATAAGATTTATGAGAAAGGTATTGAAGTTGATAAAGCTAAAGTTGATGCTATTGAAAAGATGCCATGTCCCAAGGACATAAAAGGTATAAGAATTTTCCTTGGTCATGCCGGTTTTAATAAGAGGTTCATTAAGGACTTTTCTAAAATCTCTAGGCCTCTGACTAATTTATTGCAAAAAGATATTCCTTTTGTCTTTGATGATGATTGTGTAGAAGCATTTGAAATACTTAAGAAAGCTTTGATCACTGCACCTATTGTTCAGCCACCTGATTGGAATTTACCCGTTGAAATTATGTGTGATGCTAGTGATTATGTTGTAGGTGTTGTTCTAGGGCAAAGAGTTGATAAGAAATTAAATTTTATCCAGTATGCTAGTAAAACTCTTGATACTGCCCAGAGAAATTATGCTACTACTGGAAAAGAATTCTTAGGAGTTGTATTTGCATGTGATAAGTTCAGACCTTATATTGTTGATTCTAAAGTTACTATTCACACTGATCATGCTGCTATTAAATATCTTATGGAAAAGAAAGATGCTAAGCCTAGACTTATTAGATGGGTTCTCTTGCTCCAAGAATTTTATTTGCATATTATTGATAGAAAGGGAGTTGAGAACCCCGTTTCAGACAACTTGTCTAGGTTAGAGAATGTTCTTGATGACCCACTACCTATTGATGATAGCTTTCCTAATGAACAATTAGCGGTCATGAATGCTTCTCGTACTACTCCATGGCATGCTGATTATGCTAATTATATTGTTGCTAAATTTATACCACCTAGTTTCACATACCAGCAAAAGAAAAAGTTCTTTTATGATTTAAGACATTACTTCTGGGATGACCCACACCTTTACAAAGAAGGAGTAGATGGTGTTATTAGACGTTGTGTACCTGAGCATGAACAGGAACATATCCTATGTAAGTGTCACTCCGAACCATATGGAGGACACCACACTGGAGATAGAACCGCACATAAGGTATTGCAATCCGGTTTTTATTGGCCTACTCTCTTCAAAGATGCTCGTAAGTTTGTCTTGTCTTGTGATGAATGTCAAAGAATTGGTAATATTAGTAGACATCAAGAAATGCCTATGAATTATTCTCTTGTTATTGAACCATTTTATGTTTGGGGCTTTGATTATATGGGACCTTTTCCTGCCTCTAATGGTTACACACATATTTTAGTTGCTATTGATTACGTTACTAAGTGGGTAGAAGCTATTCCAACTAGTAGTGCTAATCATAACACCTCTATTAAGATGTTTAAAGAAGTTATATTTCCGAGGTTTGGAGTCCCTAGATATCTCATGACTGATAGTGGTTCACATTTTATTCATGGTTCTTTCCATAAGATGCTTGCTAAGTATGATGTTAATCATAGAATTGCATCTCCTTATCACCCACAGTCTAGTGGTCAAGTAGAGTTGAGCAATAGAGAGCTCAAATTAATTTTGCAAAAGACTGTTAATAGATCTAGAAAGAATTGGTCCAAGAAACTTGATGATGCATTATGGGCCTATGGAACTGCATATAAAAATCCTATGGGTATGTCTCCGTATAAGATGGTTTATGGAAAAGCATGTCACTTACCTCTTGAACTTGAACATAAAGCATATTGGGCTATTAAAGAGATCAACTATGACTTCAAACTTCCGGTGAGAAGAGGTTATTTGATATTAGCTCACTTGATGAATGGAGAACCCAAGCCTATGAGAATGCCAAACTGTTCAAAGAAAAAGTTAAAAGATGGCATGACAAAAGAATACAAAAGCGTGAGTTTAATGTAGGTGATTATGTGTTTCTATTCAAATCTCGTTTAAGATTTTTTGCAGGAAAACTTCTCTCTAAGTGGGAAGGTCCTTACGTTATCGAGGAGGTCTATCGTTCTGGTGCCATAAAAATCAACAACTTCGAAGGCACAAATCCAAAGGTGGTGAACGGTCAAAGAATTAAACATTATATCTCATGTAATCCTATCAATGTTGAAACTAATATTACTGAGACCGTAACCCCAGAGGAATACATAAGGGACACTTTCCAGAATGTTTCAGACTCAGAAAAGGAATAGGTATGTGGTACGGTAAGTAGACCGACTCCAAAAAAATTCTAATGGCAATTTTTCTCCGTTTTGGAATATTTAATAATTTTGGGAAGCAAGAAGTAATCCGGGAAGTACACGAGGCCTCCACGAGGGTGGAGGGCGCGCCCACCCCTACTGGGCGCGCCCCCCTGTCTTGTGGGTACCTCATGTGCCTCCCGGACTCCGTTTTCTTGCATGTTACTTCTTTTGGTCAGTAAAAACTCATTATATAATCTCTCGAAGGTTTTGACCACTGTATCACGCAAAAATCTTTTGTTTTTGTTTCGAGTTGTTTCTGTTATAGATTTAGAGCAAGATGTCTTCTCAAGAGTCAGTCGGGGAGAGCCGGGTGTCTCACCGACGCCAGGTCCAGGAGCAAACAGCGATGCTTATCACTTTGGACCATCAATGGAGGATGAGATGGAGGCTGATTTGAAAAGAATAAATGCCATGTAGGAAGATCAAGAAGTTACCTTTCGCTTCCAAGCAGGATTCATGATGGGGGAACTACAGAGCTCGACTATTCCAAATTCGGTCATCCCTTCCAACGTTAAATTTTTTCTTATGAAAATATGAAAAAGAGTGTCACTTGTTCTCCAAAAGCTATGCAACATCCTTGGGTAAAAGGAGCTTTAGCCGTCACGGGCAAGCTCCGCAGGGAAAATATGGACCTCAAGCAACAAGTCAATAAGCTCGAGGAGGAGAATCGTATCCTGAGGGGCATCATCGCCAAGAAGATCACAACACCAACTCTAAAGAAGGACACATAATCACATGGGTATGAGCACTCCCCTTGGCAACCGCCAAGCTTGGGGGAGGTGCCCCGGTATCGTATCACCATCACACTCCTATCTTTACCGTTCTTCTTAGTACGATCCTTTAGTAATATCTTGGTCTAGTAGATTGAAGTTTTGGTATGAATTAGTTTTGAGTTTTGCTTTGTGATCTCTTTATGTAAGCGAGTCCGTGAGTTATATAATAAAGATTAGTGTTGAGTCAAGGGCTTTGCTATCTTGCTATGATCTTGAGAAAATAGAAAGAATAAAAAGAAATAAAAGAGTTCATATTGATCTTATGGATAGTAATGACTTCACATATAAAGAGTATGAGGCATAAAAGTTGTTGAGAGTTTACAAACGTAGTTTTGGTCATCGTTGCAATTAATAGGAAGTAATAAGGAAGGAGAGGTTTTCACATATAAATATACTATCTTGGACATCTTTTATGATTGTGAGCACTCATTAAGTATGACATGCTAAAGAGTTGATGTTGGACAAGGAAGACAACGTAATGGGTTATGTTTTCTCACATCTCAGTTAAAGTATATTGTCATGGATCATTCAAACATGTTGAGCTTGCCTTTCCCTCTCATGCTAGCCAAAAATTCCTTGTACCAAGTAGAGATACTACTTGTGCTTCCAAATATCCTTAAACCCAGTTTTGCCATGAGAGTCCACCATACCTACCTATGGATGAGTAAGATCCTTCAAGTAAGTTGTCATGTTGCAAGTAATAAAAATTGCTCTCTAAATATGTATGACTTATTAGTGCGGAGAAAATAAGCTTTATACGATCGTGTGATATGGAAGTAATAAAAGCGACGGACTGCATAATAAAGGTTCATATCACAAGTGACAATATGAAGTGACGTTCTTTTGCATTAAGATTTTGTGCATCCAACCCTAAAAGCACATGACAACCTCTTCTTCCCTCTGCGAAGGGCCTATCTTTTAATTTATGTCTTTCACTTTATGCAAGAGTCAAGGTGATCTTCACCTTTCCCTTTTTCATTTTATCCTTTGGCAAGCACCTCGTGTTGGAAAGATCCTGATATATATATCCAATTGGATGTAAGTTAGCATGAACTATTATTGTTGACATCAACCAAAGGTGAATACGTTGGGAGGCAACACAATAAGCCCTATCTTTCTCAGTGTCCGATTGAAACTCCATACCATAAGTATTGCGTGAGTGTTAGCAATTGTAGAAGACTATATGATAGTTGAGTATGTGGACTTGCTGAAGAGCTCTATTCTCGACTCTTTCTGATGTTATGATAAATTGTTGCTTCAATGACTAAGATTTTAATTTGTTAGCTCCCATTGAAGTCTATGATCCATACTTGACATTGTGAATAGATTTTTACTTGAGCATAAGAAATCTTATGATAAAATCTATATATGTTGTTATTATAAGAATGATCATGATGCCCTCATGTCCGTATTTTATTTTTATCGACACCTCTATCTCTAAAACATGTGGACATATTTTTCGATATCGGCTTCCGCTTGAGGACAAGCCAGGTCTAAGCTTGGGGGAGTTGATACGTCCATTTTGCATCATGCTTTTATATCAATATTTATTGCATTATGGGCTGTTATTACACGTTATGTCACACTACTTATGGCTATTATCTCTTATTTTACAAGGTTTACCATGAAGAGGGAGAATGTCGGCAGCTGGGATTCTGGCTGGAAAAGGATAAAATATTGGAAACCTATTCTGCATAGCTCCAAAAATCCTGAAACTCCACGGAAGTAACTTTTGGTATTAATAAGAACTATTGAGCGAAGAAAATACCAGAGGGGCCCCACACCCTGGCCAGGAGGGTGGGGGCGCGCCCCCCCTACTGGGCGCCCCCTGTCTCCTGGGCCCCCTGGTGGACCTCTGGTGCCCATCTTCTGCTATATGAAGGCTTTTACCCTGGAAAAAATAAGAAGCAAGCTTACGGGACGAAACTCCGCCGCCACGAGGCGGAACCTTGGCGGAACCAATCTAGGGCTCCGGCGGAGCTGTTCTACCGGGGATACTTCCCTCCGGGAGGGGGAAATCATCACCATCATCATCACCAACGATTCTCTCATCGGGAGGTGGTCAATCTCCATCAACATCTTCACGAACACCATCTCCTCTCAAAACCCTAGTTCATCTCTTGTATCCAATCTTGTATCTAAAACCACAAATTGGTACCTATGGGTTGCTAGTAGTGTTGATTTCTCCTTGTAGTTGATGCTAATTGGTTTACTTGGTGGAAGATCATATGTTCAAATCCTTAATGCATATTAATACTCCTCTGATTATGAACATGAATATGCTTTGTGAGTAGTTACGTTTGTTCCTGAGGACATGGGTGAAGTCTTGCTATTAGTAGTCATGTGAATTTGGTATTCGTTCGATATTTTGATGAGATGTATGTTGTCTATCCTCTAGTGGTGTTATGTGAATGTTGACTACATGACACTTCACCATTATTTGGGCCTAGAGGAAGGCATTGGGAAGTAATAAGTAGATGATGGGTTGCTAGAGTGACAGAAGCTTAAACCCTAGTTTATGCGTTGCTTCGTAAGGGGCTGATTTGGATTCACTAGTTTCATGCTATGGTTAGGTTTACCTTAATACTTCTTTTGTAGTTGTGGATGCTTGCAATAGGGGTTAATCATAAGTGGGATGCTTGTCCAAGAAAGGGCAGTACCCAAGCACCGGTCCACCCACATATCAAATTATCAAAGTACCGAACGCGAATCATATGAGCGTGATGAAAACTAGTTTGACGATAATTCCCATGTGTCCTCGGGAGCGCTTTTCTCATTATAAGAAATTGTCCAGGCTTGTCCTTTGCTAAAAAAAGGATTGGGCTACCTTGCTGCACTTTATTTAATTTCATTGCTTGTTACCCGTTACAAATTATCTTATCACAAAACTATCTGTTACCTACAATTTTAGTGCTTGCAGAGAATACCTTACTGAAAACCGCTTGTCATTTCCTTCTGCTCCTCGTTGGGTTCGACACTCTTACTTATCGAGAGGACTACGATAGATCCCCTATACTTGTGGGTCATCACTTGGCCAGGACATTGGGTCTTCCCGGCTCTCTAAAGCCGGTGTTGGTAATAACCACATCATCATCATGGGTCTCAGCCGTTTTTAATGGTCTTGATGCTTCAGCATTTAAAGGATCATCGTTTGCTTGCTCAGTAGAAGGATCAGGAGTCACTTGTGGAACATCAAGAACCGGCTTTGACGGTTGAGGAACGGAGATTTCAGGTGCTGGAATTTGTTGCTCCAGTTCAGCAACTTTGGGGTCATCAGCCGGCTTATTCATCCTCGACTTCTTGCTAGGCTTGGCCTTTCCACTGCATGGGTCATGAGAGGTCAGCATAAATATAAAAGAGCATAAGGAGCGAATAATAAGTAATTGTTGTTACCTAGGAGCGGTTTTGAAAGCTGGCAGATGATATTGTGATGAGTCGCCGGAAGAGGAGCGAGACGTCTCCTGATAATTTGAATCAGAAGAATTAAGTGGTTGGCGGATGAGACCCTCCAGGTGATAAGAAGAGTTTAACTCAGGGATGACCTCGTTTCGACGTTTCTGGGGGGTGTTCGGTAAGCCGGAAGAAAATTCTTCACCACCACTGGTCCGGGTCTGTTGCCGGCTCTCATGTTGTTGTTGCTTCAAAAGAAAGTGAGGATCCAGATGAGCTAAAGGGTGTGAAAAGCTTACTTTCTGGGTTACTCTTTGAATTTTCTGTCTTGGCTCGGAGTCGGGGGAAATGATAGTTACCTCTTCCTCGATTGCTTGGCCGGCCCCCGTGTCATCCTGATGATAATCAATGTCAATAAGATGGTTGAAAAAGGAGCCAAGGGAATCAAGGGCTACCTCCGACTCAGAGCTGTCGTTCAGTTCAAACAGCTCGGAAGTACTGGATTTCTTCCCCTTCTTCTTGGCGGTTCTCTTGGCAGCTTTCTTGGCTTTCCTGGCCCTTTTGGCAGCTTCATGGTCATATTTCTTCTTCCAAAAGTCATCATCAGCCTGTGAAAGTCATCAAAGTTGAGTTAGCAGAGCATTTAAGAATGAAGGCAGAGGTAAGTAATTTAAAAGACTCACCTTTGATGGCGGGTTAGATGTGTAGAAAGGGTTTAGGCCCACTTTGCTTCAGTCTGCCAAGTCTTCGTTCAGGAGGGACTTTGTCATTTCATTGATGGCGTCGTCAGTTAAACGCACGGAGCTGTGGCACAGTGGATCCTTTTTACTACCCGTGTAGGTACACATTAAGCCGGTTCGGTGACTCAATGGTATGATCCGCCATGCAACCCAGCATCGAACCAAGTCAATACCGGTTAAACCGTTTCCCAGCAGGGCCTTCACCTTTGCAATGGTGGGGGCGAGCTTCTTACGTTCAGCGGCCGTAAGCTTCTCAGGAAGATTGTAGTCTGAGTCAAGACGATGGGCACGATAACCCGGTAGTGAATTCTCATCAGCCGGAGAAGTATCTTGGCAATAAAACCACGTCTGGTTCCAATCTTTAGGGTGACTCGGCAAGCAAGCATACGAAAAAATGGCATCTCTTCTCCGTTGAATTGAGATTCCGCCAAGTTCCAAGCTGGGTCCGTTTGTATACTCATTTTGGTGGTTCAAATAAAAATATTCTCTGAACAGTTCGACACTGGGCTCCTCTTGAAGGTATACTTCGCAGAAAACTTGGAAGTTGTAGATGTTTGACACGGAATTGGGTCCAATGTCTTGAGGATGAAGTTCAAAGAAGTGCAGAACATCTCGGAAAAATTTAGAGCCGGGCGGTGAGAAGCCCCGGTTCATGTGATCAGTAAAAACGATGACTTCACCATCCTTTGGCTGAGGTTTTTCTTCTTCCGGGTTGGGGTCGCGTTAATGCATGACAGTCTTCTCTGGTAAATAGCCGGTTTTCACAAAGTCCTGGAGCGTGTTCTCAGTGACAATGGAGGGAACCCAGTTACAGGAAGTGGATGTCTTCGGCGGCATTGTGAAGCCTAAAAAGAAGGAACAAATTTTGTCGGTTTAAGTTGATTCATTAAGCAGAAGGACAAGCATTACAGTACATATTCAGGATGGCGGGTTAAAATGGGCCTAATTGTATATGACTAGCTACAATTGATCATATAAGCCGCCATGACCAGATTGATGTCTATCAAGAGTGAAATCTGTTAAGTATTGAATCTAACTACAACTGGTGATGTAAGCCGCCATGGCCAGGTTGATCTATCAGGAAGAAAATTTTGCTAAGTGCTGGACAAACAGGTTTCACAGATTGAAATTATAATTTTGGATCAGTGGCAGTTCAGAAAATGCAGAAAAATTTAAAACCTAAAAGCGGCAGCAGAGGAGTTCATGGGTTCTAATGAGATCTTCTATGAATAAAAAAGGTCTGTTGGCATTAAAAGCAAGGGCTAAACTGCTACCGCACGAGTTATATGCTATCTTCAGATCAAAATATGCTAGGGTTGAAGAGGAAGGCGAAGAACAACAAATAACAACAAAGAACAGGGCTAACCCTAATGCAGATCTGGAGAATACGAAGGTGAGCACTTACAGATGCAGATGAGACTGCGGTGGAGCGTCGGCGTTCTCTGGTCCCGGTAAGGTCGATGCAGCGGCCAAGGGTGAGGAGGACGGTGGGATTCGCGGCGGCGGCAGAGCTTGAAGTGGCAGATGAGTCGCGAGAGGAGGAGGAAGATGAGAAGGAAAGGGGGAGAATGAAAAGAGGTCGTTTGACCCTATTTATAAGGAAATGGTTAACAGATGGGCGCGAAAAACAAGGATGCCAAAAGATGATTATCCAGCGGTTCGGATGCCTTGATTTTCGGAAAGGTCATTAAGGATAAAGATCCGTTAAGATATATTGGATAATGTGGAAAATTAATGACAGGTGACGTCATGGCGGGTTATCACGATCGCAGAAGATGACGTCATGGCGGGTTATAAGATCTCGCACAAATGAAGAAGGAGAGATTTTTTCAAAGTGTTGAAGATTAACATGAACAAGTTCAAATCAATCTGGGGCCTAATGTTGGGGATATGACTATTAGGTATGACCCGCCATGAGGGGCCGGGTTATACCTATGGCGGTTCATCAGTATGAAGCCCAGGAAGATATTGAAGATGGTGGTTCATGAAGGGCCCAAGGCCCAAGGGCGACTTGAGGCCCATAGGGGTAAACCACCATAGATGTATAACTTGTATTGTAAGGCATGTATAGTTAGTCACCGAGCCGGACACGTTGTCTATGAGCCGGCCGGGACTCCGTGAGCCGCTGGGCGTCCACCTGTGTATATAAAGGGATGACCCGACGATGATTCAGGGCAAGAAACAAGAGATCAAAAGCTAGGTCAAGCGTATTCGCTCCCTGGTAATCGAGACATAAGCAATACCACCTCAAACTGGATTAGACCTTTACCTTCACCGCAAGGGGCCGAACCAGTATAAACTCCTGTGTCCTTTGTCCCATTTAACCCCTTTAAGCTAACCTATTCGTGATGGCTCCACGACTAAGTCCTCACACTAGGACATCCGCCGTGACTATTCCACAACAATCACCAAAACGTACATCAAGTAGGTCACGTGAATATCCCATTGTCACCATAGATAAGCACATGCAAGACATACATAAAGTGTTCTCAAATCCTTAAAGACTCAATCCGATAAGATAACTTCAAAAGGAAACTCAATCCATTACAAGAAGATAGAGGGAGAGAAACACCATATGATCTAAGTATAATAGCAAAGCTCGCGGTACATCAAGATCGTGCCAAATCAAGAACACGAGAGAGAGAGAGAGAGAGAGAGAGATCAAACGCATAGCTACTGGTACATACCCTCAGCCCCGAGGGTGAACTACTCCCTCCTCGTCATGGAGAGCGCCGGGATGATGAAGATGGCCACCGATGATGATTCTCCCCTCCGACAAGGTGCCGGAACAGGGTCCCGATTGGTTTTTGGTGGCTATAGAGGCTAGCAGCGGCGGAACTCCTAATCTAGGTTTCTTTTCGGGGGTTTCTTTATTTATAGGAATTTCTGCGTCAGTTTCACGTCAGGGGGGTCCACGAGTCAACCACAAGGACGGAGGGCGCGCCCTCCACCCTTGTAGACCTCGTGGCTCTTCTGGCCCAACTCTTTTGCTTCGGAGGCTTCTTCTAGTCCATAAAAAATCATCGTAAATTTTCAGCTCATTTGGACTCCGTTTGATATTCCTTTTCCACGAAATTAAAAAACAACAAGGAAAAAAACAGAAACTGGCACTGAGCTCTAGGTTAATAGGTTAGTCCGAAAAATCATATAAAATAGCATATAAATGCATATAGAACATCCAAGATATATAATATAATAGCATGGAACAATAAAAAATTATAGATACGTTGGAGACGTATCAAGGTTGTCTTCGAAATTCTTATTTTCACGGGTTTGGCCAGGATGTTTTCCGCGCCCCTTAAATATTTTTTAAGATTGGAGTTGTTTACGGGTTCTATTCCGATCGCTTTTTTCGCCTAAAATTGTAAACTAGCGGTTATTTTACAGTTTCGTGCGTTTTAAGTGGTATGCTAGAGATGCTCTTAGAACAAACAAAGGAAGAGTTGTGGTGTGAGCGCTGTGTGCGAAAACAGCTATAACTAGGCTTCTTCTAAAAAAAAGCTATAACTCCGGTTAAGTGCCAAATAGTATTTTTCCAATTAGCATTGGTATTCAGCTTTGGTTGTGTGCATGTTTGATGCAGTGGCCGCATACGCCATTTCAAAAAGACAAAAATGTATTCAGTGACGTGTCCCAATCCGTACTCTCCACTCTACCTTAAAGTGTAGAGTCATGCTTTTGGGCGAAAAAAGAGAGTTAGAAGCCTAACCAGACCAACCAGGATATGAAATGCTAGGTCGACACTTGTTATGCCATGGTGATTTTATTAATTAGATCATGGTAGTTTATTTTATGTAGCCTGCCAATTTTATTATTTAGACCATGACAATTTAATTAATTAGACCATGGTAGTTTTATTATAGGTAACATGACAATTTTATTATTCAGACCATAGTAATTAGACCGTGGTAGATTTATTACAGGTAGCATGTTTTTTCTTCTTAAAAGGGTGGCAAAAAAATTATATGGTTTTTAGCTATTTTATTTGTAGATGCAAATCCCAACTTTAAGGCTTGGCACTGCTCAAGCTGAGCTGTTTTGAACCATTTTTACTAGGAACGATCGTTAGTGTGGGTGGTTTAGCGAGAGTTTCGATATCGAGGGTCGTTTGGGAGGGAATGACAGCCAAATACCGCGGTGCTTTTTATTGGGATTATATCGGGACATGAGGGTTTCAGGGAGCCCCTAGATCTCTCTAATTGTGAGATGTACGCTAGCATCACCTCAAGCGCCTCACTAAATGGGCCAGCCTGACACAGGTTTGCTCCGCTCAACCCTCTCTTGCTAGCGGTTACGAAGATGCTTCCTTTTTTTACTTTATGTATATTAGAAAAAATTTAGAACTATGTTTAAAAATATATTTACTTAAAATTTTAAAACTTTAACGTGCATTTTTCTGTTCATTTAATGTAAAATTCTATTCATGTAATGTCGTTCTATTTTTTCATATAATTCAAAAAAGAATTCATCGCATTAAAATATGTTCACACATTTCAAAATACGTTTCTCACTTTGGTAAAAAAAATCTTTGTGCCGTTTAAAAAGGGTTAACAATTTTTAAAAATACGTTCATGATACTTTGTTTAAATATGTTCATGGAAATTTAAAACATTGTTTGCGTAATTTGTAAAAATTGTTCGTATCATTTAAGAACTTATTCGTGACATTTTAAAAAAATCACGCTTTTAAAATATGTTTCTTGACATGTTAAAAAAAGTTCATGAAATGCAAAATGATATTAGGGATTTTTAAAATTTTAATACCATATTAAAATACTGTGTAATTTATATAAATATTCATACACCCTTAAGGAATGTTCACAAGTTTTACAAAAAAAAATGTTTAACTTTTGTTTGAAAATAGTTGTTGTGTATTAATATATGTTCATTGTGCATTTCAGAAATTTTCAACGTGTATTTCGGATAAAGGCTCATAGTGTGTTTAAGAAATGTTTAACATGTATCTGAAAAGTGTTCAATCTGCATATAAAAAATGTTTAACCTGTATTTAAAAATTATCACATATATTTGAAAAGTGAAGAAAAAAAAACAGACTAAACCGATATAGAACACACACACACACACACACACACATACACACAAAAGATCATGCGAAAACTTCTAAAAAATAGTCTATACCGGTCCATAGAAGCTTCTCAATTCTCAAAACCGCTTCAAAATGCCTAAAAAAGTCGCATGAACACACATTATTGTGCTATTGCCGGAGCGTCAGAGGCGTGAGGACAGTATGTCTCGCAATAATTTTGCATTGCACCATTGCAGCATGAGAACCGACCCCCCATGCGCCCGCAGTCGGCTCTGATGCCGGCCCCGCTGTTCAGCCCCCGGAGGCGGCTGGATTGGGTCTTGGGCAGGCGGACCCGATCATTGTCGCTTCGCTGTCCAAGATCTGAACGCGCCGCCCTCTGCTACGCGCCGCAGCCCTCGCATCAGGGTGATGTACGATGGGGAGCGTGTTGGCTCTGTCGAGCGCGCTTCCAAGCGCAAGGCGGTGACCTCCGGCTCCAACCACGGTGGCTCTAGCCGGTGACCCAGCTCCGGCGCCGCCCGCAGCAAGAAGAAGACCAAGGTGGTGCCCGATCGCGGCTGCTGGATCTCGATTCGGCAAAGACCCGCGCCCATGACCAGGGGAGTAAGCTCAAGCAAGTCGCCAAATGCTGCGACCTCAACGTGGACGCGCCATCCTCGCCAAGCATCATCCTCCTCGACCACCGTGCCGGCCGCCTGCCACTCGGTCAGCTCATCCGCTTCTTCCATGGGG
Source organism: Aegilops bicornis (assembly GCA_021605145.1). NCBI lineage: Eukaryota > Viridiplantae > Streptophyta > Magnoliopsida > Poales > Poaceae > Aegilops > Aegilops bicornis. Next base: position 83,482,682 of record CM038670.1, read on the forward strand.
GTTCATTCTGGACCAGATGTTTAGAGGTTTATCAGTTGTGCTTCTGCTGCTCTCTGGGCCTGCCGGCCCCTTCTTTGCTCGTCTCTGCATTAGTGTTCGTCCCAGAGTCGTTCCTGCTCCGTTAGCCCAGTGTCGTGTCTCTTTGTTAGCTTACTTCTGTTTTTCGATCTATGTCTCTGTCAGTTTGTACTTGTTGGTCAGTCTTGTGTTAGTCCAAGTTGTAAGACCTTTGTTGCATCAATGTTATCAATGTTCTCCCCTTTATGTTACTGCCTCTTGCATTCTGCCAATCATGCATTTGCCATGCTCTTTTTTTTCATGCACGGGCGATTTTCACCGTGATCTATGAAGCTTCTTGATTGGAATGTTAGAGGCCTGGGTGACGTGAATAAGTGCTCTTTGGTCCGCGATGTTCTAACTTCCTGTCGACCTAGCATTGCTTGTTTTCAGGAGATAAAGCTAGAATTAGCTTCGACCTTCAAGTTGAAGAGTTTTCTTCCTGCTTACCTCGACAACCAAGCGATCATGCCTTCGTCAGGCTCCTCGGGCGGCATTCTGGTTGCGTGGGACACTTCTGCATTCTCTGGGCAGGTCTTGGCCTCATACAGTTACCATCTTATGGTCCGGTTCTCTTCAACAGCGTCTGAGTCAGCTTTTGTGGTCACCACTGTCTATGCTCCCTTCATTCATCAAGAGCGGCACTTATTCTTCGAAGAGATCAACAATGCAGCTGCTTCAATATCTGAGCCATGATTGTTCTTGGCGATTTCAACATGTATCGGTTCACAGAAGAGAAATCACGAGGTCGAGTCAACTGGGCCATGATGGACTTGTTTAATGACTGGATTCGACCTCATGGGCTGGATGAAGTGGATATTTGCAAGCGAAAGTTCACCTGGTCAAACAAGCGTGAAGATCCTACTCTGGTTTGGCTCGACAGAGTGCTCATCAACACCAGCTGGTTGTTATCCTTCGCCCAAACTTCAGCTATGGTTGTTCCGTCGATCACCTAGACCATGTGCCTCTTTTGGTCTAGTTTGGCAACACCCAGGTTAAAAGCAAGCTCTTCAGAATGGAAAATCATTGGCTACACATGGAGGAAACGCGTTCCATCATCCATAACTGTTGGGAACAAAGTACCAGGCCAGTCCACTCGGCTGCCTCTCTCATAAACCTGAAGATGAGACGCACCCGTGCTACCTTGCGTCGATGGCAACGAACAAGAGCCAGCTTAGATCTGCTCATTTCCAATAATAAGGAAGTGGTACTCTATCTTGATGCCATCGAGGAACGACGATCTCTATCGCTGCTAGAAAGGACACTGAGAACTTTTGCTGCGGACAAATCAGAGTTGCTTATTCTGTGGCTTACTGCGTCTTGGAGACGAAGGGCTAAACTCCGTTGGTGTGTTTCTGGAGATGAGAACTGCAGCTTCTTCCATGCTGCTGTTAATGGCCATGCCAGACGGAACAAAATCAGAGTACTCGTTAAAGACGGAGTTGAGTTTTTTGACAACAAACTCAAGCTTCAGCTGGCAACCGAGTACTACTCTGCTCTCCTGGGTCAGCCTTCCCCTTCGATTCCTATAGTTCAACTTGATCATCTCTATGAGCATGACGACTTATCGTGCCTAGCAAGGGAATTCACCTGGGAAGAGATAGTTGAAGCTATCAACCACTCGCCAAACAACCGCAGCCCTGGCCCAGATGGCTTTACCAACGAGTTCTTCAAAGCATTCCACGGCGTTCTCAAGGCATACTTGCAACTTTTCTTCTCCCAGCTCTATCAGAATGAGCTCGACCTGTCTAAAATTAACCTGGCTCACATTTCCCTTCTGCCCAAGAAGGAAACCCCACTCGAGCTCAAGGATTTCAGGCCCATCTCTATTATACACAGCGTGCCCAAACTTGCTAGCAAGATACTAACCAGGAGGCTTCAAACTCAAATCCCTGGCTTAATTCACTCCCTACAATCTGGCTTCATCAAGGGTCGAGCCATTGTTGAGAACTTCGCCCAGTGCAGACATGATCCAGACGGCGCATAAAAGGAAATTGCCCGTGGTGGCCCTCAAGTTGGATTTTCAAAAAGCTTTTGACTCCGTCAGTTGGCCTTGCCTTCTCAGCATTTTGTCTGCCAGAGGCTTCCCTCAGCGTTGGATCAGTTGGGTTCAATGCTTGCTATCCAGGGCAACCTCTCGCATCATGTTGAATGGGGAGCTGGGTGACCCTTTTGCTAATAAGCAAGGCTTCAGACAGGGCGATTCCATATCGCCATACTTATTTATTTTAGTGGCCGATGTTCTGCAACGTCTCTGCTGCTCTGCTTTTCAAGATGGCAGTTTGATTCACCCCCTCGATTCAGATAGATTGTTCCCAGTTCTGCAATACGCCGATGACACCTTAATCCTCTTCCATGGCAGCACGGAACAAGCCAACATCATCAAACAGATCCTGTCTGATTTCTCTGCTTTCTTTGGGCTACAGATCAACTATCACAAGAGCACGCTCATCCCGATATGCATTGACAGCTCTACCACTGATGAGATTGTTGCCATTTTTGGATGCCCGCCTTCCAGCTTCCCTTGCACCTACCTTGGCCTGCCCCTCTCTCTGCATAAGATTCGGCACGATCATCGCTACATCATGTCATTCATAAGGTTGACAAGCGATTATCGGGCTGGCTAGCTACTCTCTTGTCTTGGGGCGGCAGACTCACTCTGATTAATTCGATACTGGCCAGCATTCCCAGCTACTTCATGACATGTTTCCGCTGGCCGAAGGAATCCTTACACAAGCTAGAGGGCTTGTTGAGATCGTTTCTATGGCAAGGCACGAACGCAGCTAAAGGGGGCCACTGTTTAGTTGCCTGGCATTTCGTCACCATGGCACGGTCTGCTGGTGGCCTGGGTGTTAGAGATCTTTTGGCGCATAATCAGGCCCTACTAACCAAGTTTGCTGCTCGAGTGCTCCAACACCCAGACGTCCCTTGCTACCAATGGTTCGCCCAACAATATTGCCACAACTCTATACCAAGGATTTAACTGCGCTGCGACACCGCCATCTGGAGTGGCTTTAAGCAATCCATCTCCATGGTTCTAGCCTCTTCCAAGTGTTCTTTGGGTCCTGGCAGATCAATTTCTTTCTGGCATGACTGCTGGCTCCCACTCGGACGTCTAAGCTTTGCTCAACCTACTTTGTACACCTTTGAAAGAGACAAGGACTACTCCGTGGCCTCTCAATGCCCTCAAGGTTTTCGGCACCTCCAGCTTCACCCCAACCTGTCAGCCACTGCCACCAACAATCTCCAGCTCCTTCTCTCCCTTCTGGCTTCTGCCACGACATCGTCTCAAACCCAGACTCCAGGCTTTCTACATCAATAACAAGCCCATCACTGCAGCTCAAGTCTATGAGCTTCTCACCTTCAGAGGTATGGCTTGTGTATATAGTTCTTGGGTCTGGGACCGAATCATCCCCCTCAAGCACCGTGTCTTCTTGTGGCTGCTGTTCTGGGGTCGCTTGAATACTCGGGATAACATGGTGAAGAAACATTGGTCCTCGATTGTGTCAAGCCAGGACTGTGATATCTGCCCTGCTCCAGAATCTGCGTCGCACCTGGTTTTATGTTGCTACCCGGCCTCAGCAATCTGGGATGTGTTCGGTCTGACTGATCTTGCCTTCGCACTACAAAAAAATACACTTCCGTGATGATACGTGTTTGTCATAGTAGGTCACGTTTTTTGTCATGCATGTACATCCATGACAAATTTATGACAGAATCAAGATAGTCATACTTGTGCTGTCGTAGAAGTGTTTCATGACATTACCAAAATTATCATCACAGAAGTGTCCACTTCCATGACGATAAATCGCGCGTCACAGAAGTGCTTTCGTCAAGGGTGACCGACACGTGGCATCCACCGTAACGAACGCCGTTAAGCTATCGGGTCGGGTTTTGGATCCGATAACCCGTTAACGAGCCCGACCAATGGGGATTTTCCACGTGTAAAATCATCATTGGATGGAGGAGACACGTGTCGTCCGCTACCGCACAGTGTCACTCATCCAATGGGCGAGACGCCTATGATATGTTGACACGTGGACCGCCCATCAAGTTTAAATGGGCCAGCCCAACTAAAGGCCCACAAGATTTTGCGGACCATAATGGGCCGCCCAGCTAAAGGCTCACGAGATTTTGCGGGCCATAATGGGCTGGCCAAATTAACGGCCCACAAGATTTCATGGCCATAATGGGTCGCCTGTAAAGGCCCACAAGATTTTTGTTTGCCATAATGGGCCGGCCCAGGTAAAGGCCCACAAGATTTTTGTTTGCCATAATGGGCCGGCCCAGGTAAAGGCCCACAAGATTCTTGCGGGTCATAATGGGTCGGCCCGGCTAAAGGCCCACGAGATTTTGCCGACATTAACGGGCCGACCCAGCTGTAGGCCCACAAGAATTTGAGGGCCCTAGTAGGTCGGCCCATTAACTGGCTGCCATGTTTTGGGCCAAATGCCGGCCCATATTTGATCCAGTCCATTAATGGCCTGCCACGTTTCGGGCCTAATAGTGGCCCATATGAGATCCGGCCCGTTAAAAGCCTACCACGTTCTGGGCCAAATTACGGCTCAGATCAGGTACGGCCCTTTAAGAGGCTATGGGCTCAATTATGGCCCATATCGATTCGCCCGTTAACCGGACACTATGCTTTTGGGCCCACTTGCTAGAGGCCCACTTAGTAATTCGGCGACATTAGTTTTGGCCTCCTAAGGACCCGTTTAACATTTCGCCCTATATTAATTTCGCCCGTTAAATGCCCGACATATAGTTGGGCCTAACTACGGCCCGGTTTGCATCCGCCCGCTCACACCAGATCCGATTGGGCCAAACAAGGACCGAGACAATTTTGGCCTGTTAAAAGCCCGTGATTTGATTCGCACAATCATGGGCCGGAGTTCATTTCGCTGCTGCCGGCCCGTTAGTTGTTCGACGCGTTTGTGCCCAACCTACATCGTGATTGCATGACGGCCCGATTATGTACCGTAATTTTACGGTTTGGCGGTTTATCGCGAAGACAGTAAAATAACCGCAGCATCGTGAATAAGAAAAAACCTAGACTATACAATAAAGAAATTACAGCATATTACATCCATCGAGCATCAAAGTTCGCCACTATGATAATAAAGCACAAGCAGACAAATAGATTACATACACTGGGCATCAAAGATCGCCACCAAAGTGCAAATAAACACGCCGACAAAATAATATACAAAACCGACAAAGACTTCAATAGAGTTCAAGAAAGGTTAGCCCTCTATCGGGAGCTGCAGTAAGCAAGCAAATTGAGCAAGATGATGAGATCGCGCTTGTTCAACACTTAAATCTTCCTCACTCGAAAGATAAACAAGCGAAGACGGATAGCGGGTTTTGCACATAAAAGTATCGATCTTGACAATTCATCACATTTCTTCTTGACGAATAAAGTGACACAGTTTAAAATTGCACTAACACAATATGGTATTGTTCAGGTCAAGACATGTCGAGAAATGACACTTGTGAAGGAGTTGGCAGCTTCACGACACCAATCGGATTACAGATCAAGAACTCATAAGTATCAATGGTTAGTGTCTTTGTCAATTTATCTCATTTCATATTGGCAAATAAAGAGACGGTTTAAATAATATTCTCCGTACGGAATTACTTGTCATCAAAATGGATGTGTCTAGAACTAAAATACATCTAGATACATCCATTTCAATGACAAGTATTTTCGGACGGAGGGAGTAGTAGAATGATATGACATTGTTCATAGTTAAGACATTGCAGAATATGACATTGTGCTGTAGTGGGTAGGTTCACCACACCACTGGATTACGGATGAAGAACAGAAGCATACATGCAGTGCAAAAGAAGATCACTTGCTCTGTATACTTTAATTTACATGGTATGAATAAGGAACTTGGTTGTACAACTGAACACTTAAATTGAGAAAGGACAAACTTTTGTTTATGAACTACTATGTACAAAATTGGGTCATCTATTTTGGAACGGAGGGAGTACATAATAAACTTTAAACATGCAATTTGATGCAAACACCAAAAATAAACAGCTGTTGCAGTCATGTCTAACCAAATATATACAACAAAGTTTGAAGGCTTGAGATGGACAAACTTACATTATTGGTGAAGACAGGCTCTATAAAGGCCTTGTCCATGCTGATGGGGGGGGGCAATTCAAGAAGTTTACACAGAATCTTCTTCATAAGCATTGCCTTTATTCTACATTTTGTTAAGAGTAAATATAGATGTGATAATATACGAAAAAATGGAGAATATTTAAGATAAGATGAAGAGTGATGCTACATAACCAAGTAGCTAGAAATGTAAGTGCAGCGATACATGCAAAAGGTACAGCCAAGAGCAATGCACAGCTAAACTTCTTCAGTACCAACCTTATGGTAAGAGTAAATATAGATATGATGTGTAGAAAATGGAGGGCAAAGGAAAATAAGCTGCAGAGTGATGGTACATGAACAAATACCTGTCATTATAAGTACACTGATAAAGGACAGCATGTACTTACAAGAACAATGCAAAGCTAAAAAAACATTGGCATTGGATACTGAAAAATTTGGAGCGAACAATTGATAAGCAAGCTATCATGCATACTGCTGTCACATAATGAACCAGGTATGTATGCAAGTACAGTGATACAGGACAACATGTACTAACAAGAGCAAAGCAGCGGGCAGCATATTTGCGATATCCTGTCGTTCTTTTCAAACCGGAATTCTTCTTCGAGCAGATTTCCTGCAAAAAAGATCCATAAGGCATATGCGGAAAAGTAGAAGTTCAAATTTTCATGTGATTTCATTGACAGTACCTCATCCTGGGAACGGGACCAGTGCATAACAATGTTTTTCCATTCAATGTCTTCTAAATTTAGCACAGGAGACTTCACCAGAAATTCGTTTATAGACTTGCCACCAAAGTGTGATTTCCTCGGTAACACCGACATCGCTGCAATGCTTCCTTGAAAATCACAAGCAAGCTTTCCTCGTCATGACTATCCAGATTGACCTCGCCTAGTTACAACAATGTAATGTAAATCATTGATGTGTTCAATCAGCAGAAAACAGGAAAATAATAACCATGAATAATAGCACTTACACGTAAGTTGGACAGGAAGATGTGAAAATGGTGTTTGTCTTCACAATAATCTTCCCATGATGGGAATATATGAACGTAGTCCCTAACAACATTGAAAGCATTGTGTTTTAAACTGGGAATAAATGGAATAGGGTTCCAATCTGCAGGAATTGGCCGTCTCTGCAGTTGGGATAGGTCTTCGGCCGGTGGACTTGTTGTACTTTTTGCTGGAGTGGGATTTTTCTGTGGTACAGCTGGTGCTATGGCAAGTGAAACCGGTATACCTTTTGCTGGAGTGCAGGTCCCGTGGTGGGGCTAGTGGTGTGGCCATGAAGTATGGGTACAGGTATCTTTGGAGTCGGTCCTACGTTTTGTGTCACAGCTCTATCGAACATGGTAAAGAAGAGCAAGAAGATTTTGGATAATAAAATGTTGGTTGCGTAGTGCCCACACATGATGAACCAGAGCTCATTAAGAATGCAACTCCCAGCCGTCTCTCGACCATTTCAGGCGGTTGGATGAAGATCCTACGTCTCCTAACCCTTCTTGTTCCTCGTCTGTGATTCTTCCCATACAGAACATCAAGACGGGTCAGCCGGCCGACCACCGCCCCCACCGCCTGTGTTCCTCCACCACCGCCACCCCCCACCCCCCGCGAGTTTTATTTGTTCGACGAGGCCCCACAACCACCCCAGCCCCATGGATAGCACCGCGAACTCCGCGAGCTCAAAAATCGGTGACCCAATTTTGAAATTTAGTCTACTATGATTTAACTAGTGTGGAATATAAAAGGGGAAAACCATAAGCATTGGGAGTATAGTGTTGAGCGTGCCATGGCGGATCTGAAGGTGCAAACCGGACAAAGGCAACTGCGCAACCAAGACAAGAAATCAGAGTAAAGCAGTGGCGATCTATTTTTCTTGCTGCGATAAATAAGGTTGAGCAGATACGAAAGAGTACCGCCTCTGGTGCGACGCCGTGTACGCATCTCGTGAGAATTTGATGGTGTTGCTGTAGCGATGGCTGTCGGCGGCATGGAAGCAGATCTAGGAGGGTAGACGGTGGCGGCGGGGCGCGGTGGACGAGACGGTCGTAGGAGCGGCGTCGGCAAGGTGGACAACGGCGGGGATGAAGCAAGAGGACGGGATGCAAGGATCCCGGTCCGAAGGCGTGGATGAGAGAGGTCGATCTCTTGTAATGGACGGCGGCGCCGGGGTATCAGCTCCGGCATGGTGGAGGAGGACGGCGGTGGATGGGGTGGCAGACGGCGGACGGAGGAGGGTGGGGGTGGAGAGGGTGTTTTGGCGCCCACGGAGTACGAATGGGGAAAACGGAGGTAGAGAGGAAGGGGGGGTACCATGTAGTCAGGGCGCGCTTGTCTCAAATGCGAGGAAATTTACAAACTTAGCCCCCATTTCAAATTTCTACTACATCACAGCAACATTAGTCGGTTGGGGATAGGACGGTAATCTCGCATACAAGAATATTTGCCGAGAGTTTGTTTTTGGCGCCCACCGTGTATGAATATGAATCGGGGAGGGAGTTGATTTCGGCCGAGGGCACACTGTGTTTTGGCGCCCACCGTGTATGAATCCGGGTGAGAGGCGGTTACGTCACGTTTGGGTGAAATTACAAACCTACCCCTATCGAAACCTATAGAAATCCAACAGATAGGCTTTGTGGCGAGGATAGATGAGTGATTTCCATCTCGCAGATTTTGGTTTGGTGATTCTGCCGCGACTTTCCCGCTTCGTTCAAATTTTGCACAAAGGCACGCCATCGTGCCAACTCAATTCGAATCTCATTTGTATTCTACTATTTTTTTCAAGGGGTCCATTTTCAATTGGAATTACATTCTATATACATCATTTTTTACATATATACTTTCAAAAGCACAACAAAGAATTCTGCTCCTTTATATGTATAATATGATTTACAAATACAACGATCTCGAAATCTTAAGGTTGAATTGAAAAAATTTAACCAAATTATGTTCTACTAAAATGTATGGATCAGTAATATCTACATATTAAATAACATAGATGTGCGTGAATTCATATGAGTATGCATGTTTGATAGATCAATTTTGGTTCGAGTATGGATTACATGTATCATCATCTGGAATTCAAATATTTGAATCCCTTTTTTGTTCACTCCTTTCACGCCCATCTCTCTCGCATGCATGCTCCTTCAGTAGCCATCACTCTCTTTCTCCAGCTCACCAAGACGCTCACTTCATGTTTCTCCTATCCTCGCAAACATGGTCTCTCGACATCTCCCTTGAGAAGTGTCACACTCTCCCTATCATTATACATTACACGGTTTTCATTATCTCTGACGTCTCTATTGTTCTCTGGTATCACTCGGTACCTAAGCTTTCTTTTTCACCGACACTCACAGTCTCCACTAGTCTTTCACTTTGTCTTTCTCTCTATGGGATTCTCTCAAACACCCTATATGTCTCTACATATGACTCATACCACTAAAATTACTCTCTCTCTCTCTCTCCTGTAGACACAACATTTGTTGCGGTCTCCTTTTCGCCTCCATCCCAGATTGACACCGATCAGACAACCCCGACTACCGTCTCCTCTCTCTCTATCACAGACACACACACACACACACACAACTCCTGCTTCCACCACCCTTCCCGACTACCGTCTCTCTCTCTCACACACAAAACTCTCGCTTTCGCACCCCGACTCGTATTTCTCTCACAAGCATTTATCGACTAGCTAGCCTCTAGATAGGTTTATACACCCGCACACTCATGCTTCCACCATCGCATACATGTCTCTCTCTCGCTCCTTGTATATATGTAGCTTTTTCTTCCCTTCTTGAGACACGCCCTCTCGACCGTGTACACACACACTATCGCCTCATTTTAAGCTGATACCTATCGCACACACACTACTTGTGTCTTTGTCACACATGCACTCGGTCTTCCTCCACTCTCCCTCTCTCTCACACACACATGGGCTTTTTGCAACAACTAGCAAGATGCCATGCGTTGCACGGAACATCAAGATGCATTTGTATGAGTAGTTTATCTTGTGGGGGAAAAGGATGAACGAGGGAAGACCTTATTTGCAAATGTGGAGAGGGGTGTGGGTATATTTTGCAAAATTGCCATAGTTTCCTTCCTATCCGTCAGATATAGATCGGACGGCCTATATTGCTGATATGGCAGGCACATGATCATCACCGACAATGCTTTTTATAAGAGTAGGATAAAAATAGAGTTGGTGATGATGGTGGGCCTGCCATCCTGAATGTAGGTCGTCCGATTTATATCTGATTTGATAGGAAGGAAAATATGGCAATTTACACACACTCTTCACCACATTTGCAGAAAAGGCCTTCCCTCGATCATCCTATTCACCCACGAGATTTTTATTATCTGTGCAACGCACTGGCATCATGCTAGTAAGAGTAGAAATTAGACATATACCACTTCTCAAATCTAGAAACCAACAACATTCCTCCCTTATCTCATCAAAACCGCCAAAGGAATATATTTTGAGTGAAACATAACATATTTTTAGTGATATACGTATTTCAAAACTAGACTTTTTTTTATCAAATCGGTGAATATGTATTAATCTACTTTGATCGTGTGGCAACGCATTGGCACATTGCTAGTAGTTATTATAATTTTTTGGACACCAGACAAACGGTGGAGTACATATATAAAGAGAAGAGGCGCACGCACGTAGTCGGCCTCTCGCTGTCTCGCACACATGAGTGTTACGTAAAGGTCACGTTAACAAATAAACCCTAAAACCCTAGGTGCATGATTGCTGCATTCGCGGGTACCAGGTACCTGGTGGAGCACCTTTGTAGGAGTTGATGGTCGGGACAACAGGTGAACGACTTGGAGCGTGGTGGCTAGCCAGTTGCCACGGACCGAGTAGCCACGTTTAAAATATTGTTTTTTAGCGGGGTTAAGAGTTCCGATTTTAAATGGCACGTTATAAGTAGTAAGTAGTTTTTAGAACAATTGGTATGGAGCGAAAATGGAATTCATACTACTACGTACCTCCTTGGCGTATGGTTGTATGGGTTTATGTTACGAGATGTTGAACCTGGTAGTTCTAGGGCAAATACTATGGTTTAGATTTAGATGCTAGTTTTCAGTAATCGTAAGGGGAAACCCTTCTTTGATTAAAAAAAACTACTAGCTCCATTCTGGTTTACTAGTCCCCATCGTACTTTGGGTCAAAGTTTGTCCACGAATTTTACTTGTAAAATGTGAATGGAAAACGAGATTTTGTTATACCCAAACAAAAAAGGACCTGAGGGAGTGATTGCTCTGGCACGGACGCGACCTCTCATAGCGCAGGCATTGAACCGGGCAAGACCGCCAAGAGGGCCGTGACTGCCGCAGTCTGGCCGAGCACGCCTCGCCGCGTGCAACCAGCTTAAGACTGCCCGCCTGCCTTCATTGGATCCGCGTGCAGCCGCAACACGCCCTTCCATGAGCCAAGAGGGCATTTTAGAACACAAAAATGACTAAAATATAATTAATTTATGCATGGTCTTGACTTGTTGTGCTCAGACCGGTAGCAGGAACTAGTAGAGGTTTTTCTTTATTTATAACTCTCCTCACATTTTTTGGCTCCGAAGTGAATCATGGTTCTAGAAATTATCTATGAATGTGGAGATATCTGTGAACATGAGTTTGATGTGGAAGTGGAACTTGGAATGTCGGGCTTGCGCGTGATCTATACCATGTCCAATGCTTCGCCTGTTATTGTTTGAAAAGTAATTGCTGTTATTACATGACCCGAAAAAAAAACATTTTGTGCCACATCAAGAGATGCACAGACATCACAACAGTGCATGCCGATCGGATAAACATTTGAACCTAGCTCTTATGAAGGAAATTTTGTATTGACAACAGTTTTAGATAGCAGGAGACGCCTAGCCTGCTTCGCCTCTGCTAGCTTATTACGCTTCTTCCATCTCTTCTTTGGCTTGGGTGAAGAGATCATCTGATTGCTCTTTTCGCTTCTTCAAGAACTCAGCTACATTCTCAAGGGCTGCCAGACGCTTTCTTTCAGCCTTTACTAATGCCACGAGGACACGAACAGTGACGACTCCACGGCTTGTGTGTAATCCAGCATCATCTCGGAATTTGCACCTTGTGTCTAATCCAGCATCATTAGGGAACCGGCACCTTGTGTGTAATCCAGCCTCATTTTGGAAACATGATCTCGAGGTTGACCATACTTCCTCCTCGCAGAACTGCATCCCCGACATGAATTTACTTCTTTTTTAGATCAATACTCAGAGAAACCTAGATCCATTTAGTAGAAGCGGATAAACAGAACTCCTGAGAAGTGAATTCAAAAGGAAAAGAAATATAAAACAGACTACGGTGAGAACACCCACTTCCTACATCAAGTTAATAGCAAAAGCATTAGGACGATTAAGACTCTTCTTATTACACATCGAAGAACACCACGCTTAAGAGAAACAGAAACTACAACATATACACATCGAAGAACACGAGGCTAAACGAAAGTAATTGAAAGGGTGTTACTTACCAAAGCTCGTTTTACAGGTTCGGTGCAGCTCCTCTTTAACTTGCCACGCTCCTTGAAGATGTCCCGAATATCCCGTGTTTGGTCTTCATTGCTCCTCTGCATGGCAAGAGAAATACTACTAGTAATACTCGCGCATCTTGTGGGCAACATTAAAGCACTCGTCTGCCATGTTAGAGCATCTCCAACAAAATCGCAACGCGCGACGCTTTAAAAAACCGTTTACAGTGCTGAGATCGAGAAGTAGATACTAGAGAGTAGAGGATAGTTCTCAGTATAGATATACAAAAAAGATAATTCAACTACTCCTTGTCGTCCGACTGCTCCTCGGTGATGTCCTCCTCCGACGTCTGACTGTAGGCGTGAAGATACCGATCGTCGTCGGATTCCCAAGGCGACGCTGCTCCTAGCCTCATGTTGAATTGAGCGTCCGCTTTTCTCCTACGCTTGTCCTCGCGATAAGCGGCTCGTTTCACCCTCCTCTATCCCTCTCCTCCCTCCTTTGCGCGTAGAACTCGCGCTCGTTGATGATGTCCTGCGGGAAGTGTTGGCGCCACAGCGCAATGGCTTCCTCGTCTATCTCGGCGATGCCGAGACGGTGCTCCCGCGTCCGGTTGTCGCGACGATCCTCATCGGTGCTAAGCCGCGGCAGAGGCGCGAGCTCCTGCGCCCGCTCCCACGTCGGCACGTTGGGGAAGTTCAATGTTCTATGAGGCCACCGGAGGCGCCACACCGCCGCGTCGTACGCGCGGGCGGCCTCGGTGGCGGTGTCGAAATTGCCGAGGCCGAGGTGCATCCCGCGGAACCGGATCTCGGCGGAGAAGCCGCCGGAGGGGCGCGCGCGGACGCCGCGGTATCCCCAAGTTTCCCGGCGACGCGGCGGCATGGTGGCGCGGCGGCGGCGAGGCGAAAAAGAGCAGGGAGAGAGTGATGGTGAGGCACAGAGCGGTGGCAAGGCACAGAGCCGTGGGAGGGCGTTGGATTTTATAAAGCGCGCCGGACGTCATGGCCAAAAACTAGCGCCGCGGCCGCTTTTTCAGCAGCCGCAATCCTTTCTGACGATTCTGCTATCTCTACTCTCTTCTCTACGGTTATATTTATTTTATATTTAATATTTAATATTTATCTCTACTTCCTTTTCTGTCTACTTTATTTTCTCTATACTTTTTTCTTGCAATATAGGCCGTCTGTTTTATATCGGACAGATAGGAAGGAAACAATTGGGAATTTTGCAAAAAGATACCCATACCCCTCTCCAGATTTGCAAATAAGGCCTTCCCTCGTTCATCCTTTTCTCCCACAAGATAAACTACTCATACAAATGCATCTTGATGCGCAACGCGTGGGCATCTTGCTTGTTCTAAAACCTTTCCATCATTTGCCACACCGCTGGTTGCGGATGAAAAACCTACCCAAGCACGGTAGCGATACAGGAGCGACGCATAATTACAAGCTGATATTCTGTTGGACAATGGAGGCTATAACCAATTACTTTTACGGGAACAATAGCACCCAGGAAAATTGAAGGGTAGGTATGAACAAAACTGGAACTGCACATGTACTGCTAAGTGATACAATACACACATTACCAATCGAGGAGGAGAACGATGGTCGCGGCGGCCTCTGTGAGTCATGGTCGGCAACGGGAGTCAGTTCATTGTCCACGACGGTGGTACTTCTACGCTTGGCGTCGGCTTCCGGGAAGCAGATCCGAGACCGTGGAAGACGATGCCGGGGAAGAGGCTCCGTCTACGACGACGACGGTGGACCGGCTCCAGTGCGGCGTACGAGGTCGTCGATGAGGCAGATGCGCTGCGGTGGACGAGTGCGCCGATGTAAAGGGGAGGAGCACGAAGGCTGCGGTGCCGTGGAGAAGTCTATTTTGCGGTGGGGATAGAAAATGAGGAGTATTCAGGTGTACTACTCTGGGTGCCGGGGTGGGGCTGGCTGGGTTGGGTGAACCTGAAGTTACGAAAACAACCCCTACCAAGCGTCAGACGTAGGCCTGTTCGAAGGCTATGATGGTAACATCCTTTGCTTTCGAATCAGGGTCATGGGAGATTTTCCGCCGACCTCAAAATTTTGTGACACCGGACTCCCGTGTGGCGTGTTGAGTGATTCGGCTAAGCAACTAGCGAGTAGTAGTAGTAAACTCTGCATATTAGGTTTGACCAAGTCAAACTTCCTAAAGTTTGACTAAGTTTATATAAAAATATAAACATTTACCATAACAAATATGTATGATGTGGAAGTACATTCAATAATGAATCTAATGGTATTTATTTGTTATTGTATATGTTAATATTTTTTGTTATAAGCTTTCTGAGGGTTTACAAAACTTGACTTTGACCAATGCTAATACGCGGACTTAAATAAAAACGGAGGGAGTACACATTTGTTTTCTTAGTTTGTAATGAACTAATCATTTGTTGAAATTGTGAAATAAATATATTAGGCTATTGACTTGAATGTAATGGTCTATACAATTCAATAGTTACAATCATTGTCGAATCCCAAGATGTATACAAGGTCTATAGTACTTCACAACATGCTCAAACTCACATAATCCCAGTCAAATGAGCATCTAAATGCATTTCATAGTTATTACTTTGTAGGATGCAACAGAAACAACCAAAACTCTACATCAGCCATTATAGAAGCAACATTTTGACATATCCCATTGTGTGAATGAAACGTGCAGAGAGAGCTTTTTAAGATGGAGCAGATAGGGCGGGAAAGATTGTATGTATGTGGACGAGAGAGTAGGAGACAAACCTAATGAGACACACACACACACACACACACACAGAGAGAGAGAGAGAGAGAGAGAGAAAGAGGAAGAAGTTAGGTCTGTGAGAAAGATGGAGACATGTAATATACGTGATTCTGTATACGTGGAAGGAGAAGAGACAACATGTTTGATGAGAGAGCTGGAAAAACATGGACGAGAGGGAAGGATCTCATGGGTTGAGGGATTGACAATTTTGTGCGGGGAGAGAGGGATTGGTAATTTTGTGCAAGAGAGAGAGAGGGTGGGGGAGGAGTCGGCCACCGTCATCACATCACCTGCTTCCAAATGACCCGCATTCTCTAGCGCGGTGTGGTCGCTGCCTTCGATCTGCTCGATGCCCTCTTTGAAGATTGAGGTGTTGTGCATGTTGGGGTGCAAAGAAGCACAAGCGAGAGTGGTCGCCGTATAACCTTGGATGGGGATGAATTATGTGCTCGGGGGAGTGTGTGTGTGTGTGTTGTGTTGCGTGTGTGTGTGTGTGTGTGTGCGTGCGTGCGTGTGTGTGTGTGTGTGTGGGTGTGTCAGATATTGAGCGAAAACAAACCTAAGGAGAGAAATGAGTATTCATGAAGAGATTGCGCGGGCCTTGAGGTGGGCAGGGCCGAGTGAGGGTGTCAAAATGTGCGCGTTGATGCATAAGTTGCATGCGATCGTGCGAGGGACGGACGAATCGAGAGAGATGGTTGTTGTGTTACGGATGCTCCTCTCTCTCTCTCTCCCTCTCTCTCTCTCACACACACACACAAGTAAACAAGAAGACCGTTCTCTCATGTATACACAACGTATCGGCATCTGTCTTTGTCTCACTCATGCATGATCATTTCCACATTCACACCTCTCTATGTCTGTATCACACGCACACCGTCTCCACATTGCCCTTCCGCCACAACACACATATGGACACATACACACGTTCTCTCTCAGTCACACACACAAAATAAGTATTTAAAAAAACTAGGGCGCACCGAAAACGTCCAAATCCAAATAAACACAAACTGGAGCTAAATTCAAATATATGGAAATATTGCAGCTTCAAGAACTTTTCCAGGAAAAAAGTTGACTAATATTCGAGAATTGTTTTCACACACACAAAAAGGTTCGGTGGATGTCCTTCAAGCGCGACACGGTGACGCACCGTTCGATCGACCGCACGGCCGCGGTTCACGCGCTTGCACAGGATTCCGTATCGTGGCTGTGGTACTAACTTCAAAAAAAAGCGCTGCCTAAGTCTAATGTTTACGTGTACTAGTACGCTTTTATTTTAAGTTTGACCAACCTCATATAAAACTGAAGTAAGCTCCCATATGCGCACTCATCAATATGCCGTCGCCGCTGTTGCGCATGCCGGCGCCCGCCTGCTCCGGCCAACAATTTCTCGCCCATCACCGCCGTGTCGCCGCCAGCCCTGTGCCATGAAGCCGAAGGCTCGCCCGCTCACGTCGTCTGTAGTCCCTCCTCGCCATGCCGCCGCACTGCCAAGCACGCGAGCAGCTGGTGGAGCCGCGTCTATGCACGCAGCGTACGAAGAGGAGGACGAGCGCGTGCTCCAGCACGCCGGCGAGGAGGAACTAGCGTGTCATTGTCGTCTCCGCCCGCGCGGAGGAGGTGCGCATGGTGGCTGTCGCGGCGGAAGCCGGTCGCGCGCGCGTCGAGCCCGCAAACCGGGTGCGGACGCGGAATCTACCTTCGAGACCTTGAATGCCACATGGATCCTGCAATCTGAAGGAGCAATTTGGGTCACCAACTCACGTGAGCCGTTTGATGCAACATGGATGGCTAGAAGGGCTTCTTCCACCTCTTATGCAGTCTTCTTCCTTCGCTCCGTCGAACTTCTTTCACAAATCGACTGACCCAAATTATACTACTAGTACGAACGTATTAAGTACAGTGGGAACACGAAGGTACGAGCAGTAGTACCAACTGCAAGAAGAACAGTAGTAAGACATAGTACTAGTACTACTCTACATACTAAACAGTTCAAATAACGATAAAGAACATAAACATAGTTCTGCTGGGGCCTCAAAGACAACACACCCTTGAAAATAAACTAAGAAACTAGTCGACTTGACACTGCAGTAGAACCAGCATGAGCAACGGCATCGCCACCTACTCGAGTCCGAGTCCACGCCCTCGACTTCGCCCTCGTCCCTCTTCCTCTTCCTCTTCGCCGACGCTTCTTTGCTTGAACCGCATAATCGGGCTCGCTTCTTCATCCAACCCATGTAGATATTTAAACAAAGGTAGGCATCCATTGCTGCGTACAGGATGTGATCTTCATCTAATGTCTTCGACTCCCATGCATGATGAAACTCATGATGAGGTTTCTTCAGTTTAGCGTACGAAGGATCAATCATGGCTGCTGCCAGGGTCAGCATTGAAGGTTGAGAGTAGGACACCAGGCTTGCCTTCTGGAGATCGAAGGGCTGGCCTAAAACGAGACCTATCCGACGCATGACTTCTTTGTCGTTCTTAAATCCTACAGTAACGAATTTCACTCTTTTGTCCTTGAGTAAGTTCTTAAAATCCTGGCACTCAATGTCGGCATGGCATATGTGGTAGACTAAGCAAACGTTATGTACGCAAACCTGGATCACGGTGGGCTTCTTCCTCTCTTCGTCCTTTAGATCCTTCTCTCGTCCCAGGACTGTGGTGTACTCAACATCTAGCCCAGCGACCCACTCATCCGTTGAACTGTTGAACATGCATAGGAAGCGAGCAAGCCATGCTTTCACCGTCGCGGATCCATGTGTGTAGATGACGATGAACTGATCGCCGGTGATGGCTCTAACCTGGTACTCAACGGAGACCATGGAGATTTGGGAGGCCATGGATTTTGGAGGAGGGTTAGGAGAAGTTGAACTGTTGTACCCCGCAAAAACCGGAGCGAACTAATGTGAAAGGACGGACGATCGGGAGCGAACTGTTGTGAGGTAGAAGACGGGACGAGTAGGGCGTGCGAACGGCATGGGGTTGCTGGCTTGCCCGGTGGATAAACGGCTGCAAGCCCCCAAAGAGTTCTCGAGAACTATGCGGGACCCACTAGATGTCATGTCTACTAGACCCATATCGTAGGCCTGACGGTATAGCTTCTGCCTGTTCAAGACGCCATGCCGGTGGCGTGGATGTAACTTCACTTAATTCCGCCAACCATCACGCCTCCCACGACCTTCGCCTCCCTCGCGCGGTCGCGCCTTTGAGACTTCGACCGGCTAAAAATGAGCAATTTTTTTCCTACTCCGCATGCATGATACTCCCTCTGGTCCATTTTACTCCCGTCAACCGTTTGCAAAGTGTTTGACCAAATATATACTTTTTTTAAACACCACCTTATATTAATTTACCAGCCACACCAGTACACTCATTCGATACAATATTCACCACAAGGGCGGTACGTTATTTACAAGAATACCATCTAATCTATTGTCAAAGTTATACTTAGCGATTAAGTGTGCCACCTTATTGGCCGAATGGCTAATCTTTGACAATTGAAGATTGTTGATCAACTTCGAGATGCTCAACGCTTTCATCTTCAGGTCACGCATAGCAGACTTGTCATAGTCCCCTGATGCAAGAGACGCTACCACAAAAGCACAATCAGTCTCTAAAATTACAGGATTATGAAGAGAAATACCTATGTAGAGACCGGCAATGCAAGCCCTAAGCTCCGCTTCCTCCACGCTTTGACAGGCATCAATGAAATCCCACGACCAAATTTATACTAAAAATATCAATATCTACAATACTGATTATAATGAGTATAAGAACAATGTTTTATAATGAGTGTAAAAATATTGATTTGACATTGTGAATGTTGATACTCCCTCCATCTAGGTGAGTAAGTCATCTTAGGATGTGCACCGTGACCAAGGAGGAGGGGGAAATGAGAGACATTAATGTTTATTTGCTAATTAAATAGTATTGCATGCAATGAACTAACCACTGCATGTCATGTTTGATAGTCTCAGGTCATTAAAAGCATGCACAACCTCATCACTAATAGGTTGATATGACAATAAAAAAGAAAGGAGGTAGAAGTTAATGCACAGCGCCTACGTGTTTTGGGATTATTTGGTTTTCGTAAGATGACTTACACACCTAGCTATTAGAGTACCACTACCTCCCTTCTAGTTTAAAGGGCTCGACTCAAAAATTTCACCTACTCTTAGCAAAATAGTAGAGGCCGTGGAATAGTTTTTGAAGTCTGCAAAAGTACTCAACTAATGCTGTCGTTCTTCACAAAAAATGTGTTTACCAATGCATGCATGAACACTAGTTAGTCTAACCCCCCTCTCTTCTTTAATTCTTTGCCACATCAGCATGTTTGCTATTCCCGTGTACCAACTAAGATACCACCATGATGGCCAACCTTAATCATCGCATGCAATAATTTAGTGCACCTTGAAATATGAACATGTCTGGGGCGTGTATGTTTTTAATGACTTGAGACTATACCTAGCCCGGCATGCAAGATGACTTATTATGCACCGTTCCCCATACCTGCAGGAAGCCTGTTCATCTCCAAATCTTTTCCTCTCCATGTGTGGAAACAATATGCTTGCCAAACTCTCCTTCTCCCTCCGGCGGTCCCACCACTCCAACATGTGTGAAAAAATCTGCATGCATGACTCTCCTCCCCCCACACTCGTCCAATCCGTTGTGACCAGCAATATTTCCACCCCTTCGCTCCCCCGTAATTTACTCCAACAAATATGCCCACGTAGCTTTTACTTAACTTCAGTGCATTGGGTCATCGACATACGGGCCCAGCAGATGTCTTGGCCCACATGTCGCTGACGAACCGACCTGCAGCTAAGCCAAGGCAGCTTCGATCCATATCTTACGCAGGTGTGCCATTGCTCGCTATAAATACTGCACCTCCCACAACATCGCTATCTCCTCCCCCTCACGTTCACGTTCATCGCTATCTCCTCCCCCTCCCTCTCACGTCGACCACCATGGCATCTCCCCTCCCAAGCCCTAGGAGCCCATCGCTGCACCACGCGGACGGTCACGCGTCGCCTTTCCGTTCCTCGCCGCCACTAGTCGAGGAGGACGCGTCGACGTTCCGCTCCTCGCCGCCACTAGTCGAGGAGGACGCGTCGGCGCCCGCCTTTCGCCGCGACGCGACGCTGTTCCGCCGTTCCTTTCCGCCACTAGTCGAGGAGGACGCGGCGTCGGCGTTCGCTCCTCGCCACGACGGGCCGAGGTGGACGCGTCGGCGTTCTCAATCTCGCGCACGCACGCTGCCCGGAGGACGCATCGGCTCCACGCTACGAGGAGAACGCCGCGCCACCCGCCGAGCCCCCCAGCCTTGAGGAGCTTTGGAAAGAAATGGATGTCGCCTTGTGGGAGGCTTTGCCTCCAGCAGAGCGCGCCAAAATAGAGGTGGAGAAGAAGGCCTCGGAAGAGAAGAGCACCGTGAAACAAGCTTTCTGGGAGATCTATGTTGCGTCCGAGAGAGTCAAGCAATTGGTTCTTTGGCAGAAGGCTCGTGCGAGGGCCGTGAGGGTGGCGGAGGACGCCTGCCGATGCCCCGAGTGCGATCGGCCCAAGCGCCTCATCTATGCTTGGCGGTACATGGACCGGGTGCACGCTTCCAGCCAGGAGGAGTACCTGTTGGCGCCGGATCACCACACCGGTGAGATCGCTCTCGCCCGCCGGCAAGCCGCCAATCATCACCTCGTGAGTTGCGAGGCTGAGGAAGAGGCGTTGTGTCGGTGCGCTGGGAAACGGCCGCGCACCAGGGCACTCGTGGCGCGCCGCAAGCGCTCCTGTGAGCACCGTGGCTTTTAGGAGGAGTATAATTTTTGTTTCGTAAGGCGATCTCATTAGTTTTGGGACGCAAATGATAAGTCCCGAACGTTCAGGAATTTTTAGCGTCCTTAATTATGTAAAAGGGAAAGTTTGGATACGTTGTGTATTATTACACATTTTGCAAGTACGTGCATATAGCACAAACTTTACTATATACTATCGGACTACACGTCTCTCTCGATATATGCTTGCATACTGTGCTACTCCCTCCGTGCAGGTCAATAAGTCATCTTTGGTTATGCACGGTGACCAAGAAGGAGGGAAGACTTGTACACCTAGAAGGAGGGAGTACTACTATTACTTATGTACGTGCAAATGCACGTTTGAACATTATGATGCGGTTTTTGTAAAAGTGGAAAAACAACACTAGTCAAGCTTGTGAAACGATTCAATGCAAAACAAATGCAAAAATGCTCGTTTGATTGTTTACTTTTAGTTTCCTTCTCTGTGGTTATTTCTCTGTGCACCGTGACCAAGGAAGAGGAGAAAACGAGAAACGTTAATGTTTATTTTCTAATTAATAGTATTGCATGCAATGAACTAACCACTGCATGTCGTGTTTGATATCTCAAGTCATTAAAAGCATGCACACTCTTTATCTCTTATTGGTTGATATGTCAAGAAACAAGAAACGAGGTAGAAGTTAATGCACCGCGCCTAAGTGTTTTCGGATTATTTGGTTTTCGTAAGATGACTTACACACCTAGATGCACCACGCCTAAGTGTTTTGAGTAACATTTTATCAGTTAAATCTTTGGTCAAAATTTAGCACAAATTACAATGGTGAGGAATAAACCAGGACGGAGTAGTAGTTTAGAAGCCCAAATAAATGAGTGAGGCGCCTTTATTGTTACTCTCCACTTTGACTAGTCTTGTGGGAAAAGCTGGGAAGCCGCCAAAAGAACTGGCCCTAGGAGTAGTAGCTAGGGATCGGCGTCGGAGATGAACCGGAGAAAGTAAATGCAGAGAGATAAAATGCAAAAAGACGGAGGGATGTGATGGTTGCTTGTCCGTTTATTTTACTGTGCCATTTATTATCGGGAGTGGTTGGGTTTTGTGATATGACGGCTTTTATCGCCACGCCACGAGCGAGGTGAGAGGTGAGACTCCCGTGCAGCGCCGCCCTCTACACTTGTACTACATCGGTCGTGGTTTATTAGTCCCCCATTGAATTTGACTGAAGATTTAACTGACAAAATGTAGTGCATGTCAACAAAAACTATATCGTTGAATTCGTATTTGAACATAGTTTTGAATGATACAATTTTAGGTGACATGCATCAGTATTTATCGTACTATATATAATGTTAGTTCAATTTTTGGTCGTACTAATCTATAGTAGTAAGGTGCCAGTGCGTTGCACCGAAGAGTGAAATGCATTGATCGGGGAGTTGTTTATTTTGACAAAGGATGTGGGGGTCATCTCATGTGTAACGGGTATCGATAGGTTTCTTGGATATTATCTCATCTCTAGAGCTCACAAACATCTGGGTGAAATAGATAAAAAGGTATCTCTTGCAAACAAAAGCGTTCAACTGCTCAACCTGCATCCAAAACTTGTGAAGAAATAACACTTATTGTGCTTTGCAAGAAATGATCTTTAAGAATTAGTTTTTGAGTATCGAATTGTTATACATGTTGGCTACAGATGACATGGCACTTTCTTATAGTCAACAGTTGGCTATACTATTAAGTAATATTAACCATGCCCTTATACACCTAGACGGAGGGATTAAATCAGGATGACTTGCAAGGGGGCGAGGAGATGTAAGAAATGGTTCATCGTAAGTCTTTCACCAAGATCTTGTAGTAAAAATTCATACATGGAAGATTCTAGACTAAACCATAAACGGATACACTTTTATTCATGCGCGATACTCCAATAGAGCAAGATCCTGCATGGAAGTATCCACATGCTTAGACAGCGGATTACATTGAGCGAAGACTAATGATCAACATTTAACTTGATAATGCGCATTTTTTAGAAGAACAGGGAGGCTCCTCCCCGGTTCCATTATCAAATGAAACCCAAAGTGTCTTACATCAGCTCACTGAGAGGAGCAGTTCAAAGGAAGGACTGTGGAGAAAGCCACTCAAGTTTAACGACAAGCTTACATAATCAAAAGCGGCAAAGACACGGGCCATAAGCGCCCACACACACACTACATGTTTTCTAAGTGCACTTGATAATGCGTATGTCCAGGTGAACCTCCTTGGAGTCCACGTGCACCGAGTCGGCGGGTAAAGGATAGAACGGATGCCATGGGTTTTCCAAGTCCACATTGGCGGGATAGTCCCAGCTCCTCGATTCCAAGTCTGTCCGATGAGGCCGGTTTCACGCCCACGTGACTCGGAGGGTAGTAACATTGACCTTGCACCCGTACATCCGCCTCGTGTCGATTGTCGGCGCCAGCCGACGCCCGACGACGCTACAAAGACGGGCGGCGGCTCGCTGGCCTCACCGTGCCCACGATCAAGAGGAAGATGTTGTCGTCCTCCTCCGAGAGACTAGCAGCGGCGGTGATCCTCCAATGACTCCGACATGGTGAACCGGTAGCATGTGTCAGATTTGATGTTCTCCGCCAAGGGCGGTGACCGCTGCACGCATCCGTGAGGTGATGCACCATGTCCGCCGGCGAGCCACAAAAGCGGCATCGTGCACTCATAGCAATGGACGAAGGGCTCCTTGGAGGCATCGACCAGGCCGTCCATGAAACGGGAGTGGCTGTAGGGGACGTTGCGCCAGTTGAATATATGAGCAAGTTACTACGAGATTTAATCCGAATAAGCACAAAATAAATCATGAAGGCTATAACAGTGATGAAACTAGTCATGTGGACTAGCATAGTAGTAGGACACGGAGTAGAAACATGAATTCTACCACGATTTCAAATAGGAAGGACAGAAACACGTACGGTGTAACGGGAGCAGCACCGTTGGCGTTGAGGTTGTCGCCCATGTCATTGAGGAAGAGGTTGCCGAGGTTGGGGAAGAAGTCGTCGCCGGTGAAGTCGTGGCTGCCAGTGATCGAGAGTGCGCTCCCAGATTTCAACGGCGCTTTGCCGAATGGAGCGCAGGAGGGAGTGGGGGACGTTGCGGCCGCCGAATGGAGCGCAGGAGTATCACACAAAGCAGTAGATGGTGTCCTTACTAGTACTCCCTAGTCTCTATCTATCTATATCTATATATATCTACTCTTATAGAAAACCGAGTTGGTGATGATGGTTTGCCTGCCATCTTGTAATATAGACCGTCCGATCTATATCTGACGGATATAAAGCCAACTATGACAATTTTACCAAAGATACCCGCACCTCTCTCCACATTTACAGATAAGGCCTTACCTCGTGCTCCTCCCTATGTCTCTATCTCTACAAGTACTTTTTTTATAACAAATCGAATAATGCTGCGCCATTCGCCGCACGCCTTGAACATGCCTTCGCCTCCATCATCACCAATCGAGTCTTTTATAGGAGTAGGAGTAGAGAAAAACCGAGTTGGTGATGATGGTGTGCCGTGCAATGCACGGGCATCTTGCTATTTTTTGCATATAAGTCCAAACACCACGTAGACACAGTCTTTGAGCACGGTTCGTAGTCGTTCCACGATCGGGCATCGAAGTTTGTAACTATTTTAGATTAGAATATACTACTCCTCCGGTGCTAGTAATAGAGCAGAGTCCTACTCTACTACTCTACTCTAGCAAGCTAGGGCATAGTAATCGTAGTAGGTAATCAGTAGGGAGTACCCGATCTTGTGATCACTCAAGCAAGTTGTATGGCATCAATATGACCCTACGCTGCGGTATGTGTCTCAGAAGTCAAGCTGCGTGATGTAGTCATCATCACTGTCCACTTCAAGCACATATTCGCTTCTCCATCTTTGTCCGCACATAATCTCGCCCAAGCTTCCATCCCGCTAAGGCGCCTTTCCCCTTGTCCGAAACCCAAGCACTAACAATGGCAGAACCGAGCAGCGTCCTTGAAAGAGTGGCTGGAACTCGCCCCCACAGAGGTAATCAAGCTCATTGTTTCACGTGTGGACAATCTCGATACCATGCCGCCGCATGGCGTGCTCGTGGCTGTACCGTTTACTCAAAGCCCTCAGCCGGAGCTTTTAAGCCAGCTCCTTGCTTGCCGATGCCACCGATCTTCGTAAACGGCGTGTCACGCAGCATAACGATCGTAGGGTGGCGAGCATCAACCCCCTTCACTGCGATCCGATCCCCGTCAGCCTCAGCTACATTAACGGTATGTACTGGGTCGGCATGAACACGTCTTGGATGGTGCTCGTCAACGGTCGCGGCAGCTGGATGCTCGTGGAGGTCTACACCCGGCGATTGATCCCCCTTCCTTTGATTAACTCGACCGCTTTGGCATCATGCCCCAGTAATACTCGGAATCTTACAGTAGCCAACATGATACCAAGTTTGATTTGCTCAAGGTTGTAATCTGCCAAGTGCCCACAAGATCTGGGAATTATAAAGATTTCAGGCTAATTGCATTCTTCAACCGCAGTCTCGCCTATCTGACAGGTCACTGCGGTAAGTAGATAAATCTGCACGTCCATCGCAGGATCATACATCCTCCATGGTTCTCTGATGCCATTGAACACAAGGGCTTCATTTACGCTGTCGACTCCTTCTATGGCTGGATGTATTGCTGGCCTACTCCAGTCATCGCTACAAACGGCTGTTACAGCAGTATGTTACTTTCCTATGATATCATGATGGCTTACTTATATTATCACAACATTTACTGAAAAAATATTCATGCTCATAACATGCTGTTCTTAAGATTGACTAAATCAAGATCCCCTTTTTATTTGACTCCAACTTGATATGATGTTGTAGGCCGCCTGGTGTCCCTACCCTTCCTAATCCCAGAACCTTTCAAAGAAAAGCGGCATGGCAGTTGTAGGTGGTTCCTAGCTCGATCAGACGACGACGAAAGATTAACGATCGTTCGCACGTACCGGACGTGTTGTTTCGCGGAATACAATCACGATCCTTTGCAAGGTCTTTGAGCAGGATCCCAGCTTCTCCGGGCCTTCAGGAATTTTTACCGGAGGCTGGTAAGTAGCCTTGGCACATGCTCTCTGTTTGTCGGACTGAATTATCCAATTAACCGTGAGATAACCGACGGCAAGGATCATGATGGCAGCGCCGTTTCGTTCATCGTGCAAAACTGTGTGTACACAGCTGCATTACGCGCCTCTGCATGCGCCATACCCTGATATGTGCCGCCACGCTCTGTAGCCCAAAGTAGGAGAGAGGGTCGCAAGTATCAGACTTCGACCTGCTGGCTGGAGTTTCCCCCGTCAGGCACCCATCTGGTTCAAGCCGTTAGCCAATCTCCATAGCTTAATAAATAGAACGCCTAAGCGGGCAGGTTAGTTAGATGCGTACACTTGGTGTAGTAGGATCTTTATTTAGTTTGATGCATACACTTGTTCTTTTTGGTAGCCCTTTTGTAATGATGGCTGATGTTTGGTTTGGAAGAGAGAGCTGCGTCTTCACTCTTCCGCCTGCCATCGCTTCGCTGCACCCCCAGCCCTGGTTGCTGCTGCTGTTTTCAATGTACAATCAGTAGTATATTTCGTCTGTTGGTTGAATATAAATGTGTTGTTAGAACGACAAACACAATGTTTTGGAAGTCGTTGCACGGTTCGATCCTTTAGTGCCCCGTACCGTACATAGCTCATACTATTTTTTGTACGGAACACATTTTCCACTTGTTGATAACATGCAACCCACTGATGAAGACCCAATAGAGAAGCCCATAATTAACTGGAAGGGATGCCCTCACATGAATCCGGCCCAGGTACATGCTCATGGTCCCCTAAACTTAAATAAGTAAATAAATAAATAAAGCTAAATGCTCATGCACCAGTTCTTTGGGAAAATAGGTAGCTCAGTATTTCTTTTTGAAGAATACCCAAGCTAGGCTTATTTGTTTTCTCCGAATTACTGGGCTGCAAATCTTTCAAGATGAGCAAATGGGATATTAGTTTTTTTTTAATTTTGTTCTTCACCGATATCTTATACGTATTTCATTGGATTTAACATGACAAAGTACTAACTTATTTTTAAATTTGTTTTAGTATGGCTATTAATTTTTGGATTAAGAATATTTCGTTCCCCAGCAAAAATTTCCCACATATTTAGTTAATTTTTTGACCCTGGTACTGACCAGAAAATGGCCGGCAATTCTAAAAATGAAAAACGGGCTGCAATAAATTCCATATGAATTTTTTAGTAAAAGTTATAAAAATAATAGCAAATGGGTTGTACACCCCACAGATTTCGAGGCTGACTTGTTTACGCAAGGCTTTGTCAGTGAACACACGATTCTAGCCGTCGTGCTTCTTCAATCTCTGATCTTCCTACTCCAGCTGCCTAAACTAGCGCCGGCGGGACTGCCTGCTCCCTCCTCTTGTGGCCCGCTGTGATGCCGGGGAGGCTTCCCGGCCCACCCTACTCCCTCCGCTGGACTGCCCGCACGCAATCAACTGCCTCCTTATTACGCGAAAAAAAATGATTCCTTCCACTGACATCTGGGGCGCACCGGTTGGGAGGCTGACCTGTGGGCCTACTATGTTGACGCGTGTATGTGGCTTGTCAACTTAGTCAACAAACGATTCTAGTAGCGAATCGTTGGATTTGAATCGAGCGGTCCTGGTGCTTCTTCAATCGCTACTCTTCTTGCACCACCGCCCAAACCAGCGCCAGGAGACCGCTTGCTCTCGCCTCGGTGGCGGTCTTTGCCGTTGAGGCCTCATCGCCCCTACTACTCCCACCGCTAGCCAGGCCTGCGGCGACGGCAGCCTCACACCGCAGCCGAACGGTGAACTCGGTACTCCTCTCCGCGTGGGCATCCACTGCCGCGTCTTCCCCGGCTCCGCATCGTCCCCTTCCTAGGCCTCGCCGTCGTCCACCGCCTTGGTGCTCTCAGCGCGGCGTGGTCAATATGGTCAACGACATTCCATCGGGAGAGTATTGTACGTGTAGAGGCTGACAGCTGGGTCCACGGCCACAGCCCAGTTTTTTTGTGATTTGCCAAGTAAGTCGCTTTGTCGAGCCTGTTGGGCTGCAAATCTTTCAAGACGAGGAGAGCTTTCATTGGTGGCCGAGAAAACGGCCCATCAAGAATGAGAAATGGGTTGTACATTTTAAAACACATCAAACCGCAGTTAGTTTCAAATATATTTTTTTTCATTTCGAGATTTTAAATTACATTAATTTTTATGCGTGGAGAATTTGTTGGATTTTATATTGATATACATTTATTTTTTAAATCAGTTTGAATGTGAGTCGAAATTTCGGGATTAAAAACAGTTCGGACCGCACCGAAATATGCAAAATTTCGTATAAGTTTTTAACCGTGGCCACGATATGAGCTATAATGCTAATAAAAAGAATATGGGCTCCAAAAAAAACTTAAGAATTATCAAATGGGCTGTAAATTATTAAAAACAATGACAGATGGGTTGTATGCTGTTTTCCACAGATTTGAGGCTTTCCTAAAAAAAAGGTTGACACACAAGCAGTGACTGTTGGATGGCCATCCAACGGCCGTCGTGCTTCTTCAATCTCTGCTCTTCCTGGTCCAGCCGCTCAAACAAGCGTCGGCGAGACTGCCTGCTCGCTCCTCCCATGGTCGGCTCGCGCTCGGACCCACCGATTATATCTTAAGACGCAAGGAAGTGCCTCCTTATTACGCACAAAAATGAATACTCCCCGTTAGGCTGGGACCCGGTATAGTGGCAGATCGACTTGTGGGCCTACTAAGTTGACGGGACGGAGGGCTTTGCCAACTTAGTCAATATGCACGATTCTAGCTCCGGTGACCGTCGATGTCCATCCAACGGTCGTAGTGCTTCTTCAACCTCTCGGTCTTCTTGCTCCGGCCGCCCAAACCAGCGCCCGGTCGTGCCACGTGCTCCTGCCTCCCATGGCCGTCTGCGATGCGGCGGAGGCCTCACCGCCCACTACTACTCCCACCGCTGGCCAGGCCATCCCTCTACTCGCCCACACCCCCTGTTATTCTTCGGCGACGCCAGCCTCACACTGCAGCGAAGCAGTGAACCCTCATACTCCTCTACGCGTGGGCATCCACTGCCGCGTCTTCCCCGGCTTCGCGTTGTCCCCTTCCTAGGCCTCGCCGTCGTCCACCGCCCTGATGCTCTCGGCGTGGCGTGGTCAACGTGGTCAAGGAACGGCTTCCATCGGACGTGGATCATGCGTGGAGAGGTCGATACCGGGGTCCACGGCCGCAGCAAGGAAGTGCCTCCTTATTACGCGCAAAATAATTATTCCTCCACCTGACAGCGGGGACCCACCGGATGGGCCACCATATTTAGCGAAAAAACATTTCCCCCCTGACTGCTGGGACCCACCAGCTACACCTTCGCACGCAAGGAAGTGCGTCCGGGCAAAAAAACAAAACGGTTCGCCCCCCTGACTGCTGGGACCCACCAGCTACATCTTCGCACGCAAGGAAGTGCGTCCGGGCAAAAAAACGATTCGCCCACCTGACTGCTGGGACCCACCAGCTACATCTTCGCACGCAAAGGAAGTACGTCCGGGCAAAAAAAATGATTCGCCCCTCTGACTGCTGGGACCCACCAGCTATATTTTCGCACGCAAGGAACTGCCTGACAGTCGGGACCCACCTAGTCGAAGCGTATGTAGCATTGTCATTCTGGTCGTGAACTTGTACGTACATATATACTGGTCGATGTAGAGGCGCGCACGTGTCGTAGTAAAGGCACGTACGTGTCATAGTAGAGGCGCGCACGTAGCATGTACACGTACGTACAGCGGCCAGGGTGCAAGAAAGAAAATACGACCACGTATATGTACATACGGGCGGGGTCTCGAACACGTAGTCGCGCATACGTACGATGAGGGCTCGTGTTCATGGGAGGCAACGGAATGCGTCGTGTTCATGGGGAGGCAATGGAATGCGTCGTTTTCATGGGAAGGCAACGGAATGCATCGTGTTCATGGGGAGGCAACGGAACGTGTGGGAGCCAACCGGCTTGGACGGAACAGGCGATGGAAACGAGGCCTGACGTACCGCAGAACGGAGGAAATGGACCTCCTACGGTCGAAACGGGGGTCCTGTTGATCGGGAGGGTGTGGCGCATCGCAAAAGCGGATTTAAACGGACCTCCTCACGGTCAAACGGGTCCCGTTTCATCGGGAGGGTGTGGCGCATCAAGAAACGGATTTAAACGGACCTCCTACGGTCGAAACGGGGGTCCTGTTCATCGGGAGCGGTGTGGCGTACCGCAAAACGGGACTCCACGGGATATTGTTCATCTCCACCGTCGACCTCCTCCAGCCTCCGCAGGCTCCTGTTCATCCAGCCTCCACCGCGCGCTACTCCATCGGTTACTATTCAAACACCCCTCCACGGGCACCCCTCCACCGTCTACTTTTCATCCAGCCCTCCACACCACGGGGTCCTGTTCAACCACCCCTCCATCGTCTCATCGTTCATCCGGCCCTTCACACCACGGGTTCTGTTCATCCAGAGGCAACACCACCGCTCTTTGTTCATCCAACCCCCCGGCAACGCTCATCGTTCATCCCAGAGGCAAGATCGATCGGCTTGATTAGCGCAGCGAGCGGCGAATCGCTCCATCGGGTTCGATTAACGATCATCGATCGATCGCCCGGGTTGAGAACGCGTAGCTTGCGATTACTGTCGCCGGGTTCGATTAGAGCCCAACGCCTCGCTTCGGCTTGATTAGAGCCAACGCCGCACACACAGCAGCGTGCGTCTGAGAAACGCAGATCGCTCTCCCACCGTAACCGGCAACTCCCGAAATTTTCCTCCCCTTGCTTCTACCACGGTTTTTCCATCATGGACGGCCCAAAGAATGTCATGCAGCTGCGTCTCCGGCCCGCCAGACGAAAAGCCCATTTTCTGTCATGATTTTTTGTCATAGAAGTAGGAGCCCACCACATCTATGATGATACCGGGTTTTGTCACAATTATCGTCATTGAAGTGTCATATGTATGACAGATTTTTTTTTCGCTCTGCCCAAAATGTCACAGATGTGTCTTTTTTTTGTAGTGTCGGTTCTCTGGACCTCATCAGTTTTATCGATCGTGCTGAACAACGTTGGCCTGCCACAAGAAAGTTTCACCTTCTCTTTTGCCGCCACCGCTGTCACATCCTGGCAAGCCCGGAACGACCGAGTGTTCAATTCCAAGAGATGGTTTCCGGCTTATATCAAACAGTACGTGTCACAGCTACTTCATCTCTGAAAAAATAGGAGCCATGAGCAGAGCGACAACAATGCTATAGACGCGTGGACGCACCACTTAACCTTGCTTAAGCTGGTTCAGCTTTAAGCTAGTTCAGTTCAGTTTTTTGTCAGGCAGTTTTTTGTCAGTTCAGTTTTTTGTCAGGCAGTTGTCCCCCGTGCGTCTCCTTCCGCCGCCTAATCGCTGACCGCTCCTTCCCCCGGCGCTTCCGCAAGCTCCACCCCCCGCCTCTACGCCGGTGAGGTGTTCGTACCTCTCTTCAAGGAGATGGTTGTGTGCGACCCCTTGCACCGGCAGTATCTCTTGCTTCCTCGGATCCCCGATGACCTAGCCGCTTCTGTCGTGGGCGCACAAGGGTCGTGCTACGCCAACTCCTTCCTCGTCCCTTCCGGCTACGAGGAGGAGGAGGAGGAGGAGGAGGAGGAGCCATCATTCAGGGTGATCTGGATGGTGCTGCTTCAAAACAAGCCGGTGATCGCTGTCTTCTCTTCCGGCACAGAGCAATGGCGAACCGTCCCATCACCGACTTGGAGCGAGATGTCACCTGGCTTCGTGTTATCGACACTGTTTATCTTCCTCAGGCGCCATTACGCCCATGGCTGTTTCTACTGGATTTCAGGCTCCACTGAAAAATTGCTGGTGCTCGACATCCGCAGGATGGAGCTGTCCGTGGCTGACCACCCGCCCTGTGAAAGAAATCCGGCTGATGATGTGACCATCCTGGAGGCAGGTCAAGGCACAACTCTGATGTTTGTGCTTAAGCGCAGCACATCCCCCGTTACTTATACCGTTTGGCGAAACAATGGTGGGAGCTCCACCTCCACCCGGTGGCAGATGGAGAAGACATTCTCGCTGGATTCTGGGTCCTTGCTCACAGGTGCAGTGGGGAGGCACTTGCTCCTATATCATGGCGGAAGCTCGGTCAAGCGAGGTTGTTCCACGCAGGACCTTGACACATTCCAGCTTCAGAGGGTGTGTGCCACATTTCCCAAACCGTCACACACATATTGCAACTTCCCGCCGTCGTTATTATCGTCACCGACAGTGTCAAGTGGTAAAATTTCTGTCGCATCCCAGTTACATCCTTCCCTTCTTCATAGTTATCACCCTCACACAGCTTGTCTGATACTTGCCAGTTCATTATTGTGATCATATTTATTGTTTACACTTTTTAGTGAGTGTTTCCTTTTATGTGCTTGTGCAAAAGCTGATCGAGCTAATTGTTATTTTATTTTTTGTCTGTTCTGGTTGCCATTTTAAGGTAATTATACAAGTGAAAAACAATGATCTTGCAAACTAGGAGTAGCATTTTTGTGTTATCACCAAGTTGTGAAAAACACCAGATTATAGCAATTCTTTTGATTTTTATGGCCAAGCTAATGGAAATTTATCTGAGGTACGAAAGTCTTATTTGGTCTCTGCTTTGAAATTTTGATCATTACTTAGAAACTTTTAGTCCAGCCAACCAACACTTATCATGTCCACTACTTTAGTTCTTATTTGGTCATGATTACACCTACAAATTTATTTCAGTATATCGATTTCATAGGAAAATTTATCTGAGGTACAAAAGTCTTATTTGGTCTCTGGTATGAAATGTTGATCATTCCTGATAATGAATTTAAATAAAATATTGGATTACAAAATATTTTGCAAGATAACTCAAATGGTGTTGCCGCATTACGTGCATATGAACGATCACGATAATTTTTGTTGTGCCTTATAATGCATATTTTCCAGCAAGAAATTTGCAAAGCAACTGAACTGAGATTGGTCGTACTGTCACGGGTTGCTAATGATGGACAAATGTATTGTGCAGTACTTGTGTTATGTATAGATATAGGTGAAGCAATACCTTTGCCATGCCTTTAACCCTTTCTGCGACATGCATTGTTCTGTTTTTCTCCATTACTTCTGAAAACCTTGTCACTCGGCCATATCCTTTCATCCTAGCCTGCATAAATGAAGATCTTTCCAAAGTCATCGAGTCAATCTATAACCTACCGAAGTTTGGTGTCTGAATTAGTGCACTTGTCTCAGAGAACTATTCTTCTGAATTTAGGCATCCTTTTCTGCACAATTTTTGTATTTCCGTCGAAATCCCAAATTGTTTCAGTTCACACCTATGTATATCTCCTCTGCGACATCTATCTCGAGTTGCAGCTCCGCAAGTTGAAGCACTTTATTTCATCTATAGTAAGTTGCTAAGGTTCCACACGAAATTAAATTCACCGATATTGATTTACAGCGGTACTTTCTGCTGCCATGCCTGTCAAAAAGCCAACTTTGTTTCCTGCATACAGATGTAACCTACATTTTTCCCTGTTGGCAGTGCACTTTTGTGATTCATGCCGCAGTAAGTCTGTCAAATCGATCCCTCTATTGAACTCTGTTCATTTTACAACCAGGATATCGTCTTTGTTTTGCGTAAATGGAACCTAGGACTCTTCTGTTGGATTGCCATCGGTCCTTTCTATGTGCCACAGTTTTTGTTCCTCCTTTAATCATCTTCCTCTCCTTTATGTATGTGCTCCTGTCTTTAATTTCCCTCTCATCCACGCCCTTCCTTTGAAGCATGGAAACACACAAATTGACAATCACTACAAAATTTCCTTGTTTGCAGCATGATTGAGCTTGATTGTACTAATATCAGTAACAAGAAATGTTTACAGAACTTGGTTGGATTTGTGAGTACTTGATTGCTGGATTTGATATCGGGTTCTCTCTTCATAAGTTGCCTGCAACTTTCTTAATTCTCAATCACATTACTAGGCTTTTCAAGCAACATCTAACCATTCTCATCTGAAGGTCACTTCATATATAACCTAGCTACAGACTAGTAGTTGCACAACATAAAAGAGAGTAAGCTCAGCCTTAGTTTAGTGCTAGTTTGCAACATCAAGTGAAGATGTCAGACAACCAAAAATTAGCAATAGCTCTATTTAATGATGTATCCTTGTGCAATGCAGCCACACCCCATGCCGATGTCCGGCAACAAGCGGGGGACGCTGTGCGGATGCCTGAACTACGAGAAGTTGGCCCTGGAGGCGTGACCTTGTGCAATGCAGGCAAGTACCAATGTGTATGCACACGTCAGCTATTAGTTATTTGTACCATGATAGAATGCGCACATCGGTAGTCTTTCCAACTATGATTTATGATTTCCATCTTGTTTCCCTTACCCAATCGGTGAGGAGCAATATTCATACAAAAGCA
Source organism: Aegilops bicornis (assembly GCA_021605145.1). Classification (NCBI taxonomy): domain Eukaryota; kingdom Viridiplantae; phylum Streptophyta; class Magnoliopsida; order Poales; family Poaceae; genus Aegilops; species Aegilops bicornis. The sequence goes on from CM038670.1 coordinate 83,517,471, forward strand.
ATATACAGCACACCATTCTCATATCCCAATCACAAATCCTGATGCACCTCTTGGGCCCCCCAAAAAAGGAAGACCCCTATGTTAAGTGAAGATGTCAGAAAACTGAAAATTAGCAACAGCTTGTGTTCATCCAATGGTGTATCCTTTTGCAATGCAGGCACACCGCAGGGAGCGGGGGACACTGTGCTGGTACCCGAAGCACCAGAAGCTGGCCCTGGAGGCGTGCAAGGACCCGTCCTCGCATCCGCCGCCCAAGCCCCAAACCCCTTGTTCGACAACAATGGCGCGGAGGCGGGTCGTGGTGGGGCGAGAAGGAGGCGCTGGGGCTGGGGCTGGGGCTGGACCTGCGGAGTCTGCAGGGGGCGGGTAGCCGAGGGACTGGAGTAGTAGTAGTGCCAAGGCGCCCAGAATGTGGTAGGCTGCTAGCTAGATGGAGAGATGGAGTGGCCTGACCCTTTTTGTAAAGCTTATTTGCTTGATGTGTGCCATGATGGTCGCTGGGTACGAGCGAGGCACACGAGCAAGAGTCGCAGCAGCTGGGATTGCAAAGCTTTCGCCGTTGCAGGATGACTGATCGACAGTGCACTTTTTCTTCTGTCGGCAAACCCCGTATTAGTTGGGAACAAGTACTACTGCATTGTCGATTTTGTTGTGGTCTGTGGACAAGGCTGGATTTGGTGTTCTGAAGTAACTGACTGAAAAACGAACTTCATCTTCATAAACTGCAACAGCACTCCCAGGGCATCTTCTTCAGGCACTGGCGCGTGATCGTCGTAGCGTTCCGTGTTGCCCCTCCACGAGAAACGATCCTGCAGTAAGTTTCTTGGTCCAGTACTGAAAGTCTGAAATAGTAGCCATTACATAAAGATAATGATGGTTTTTGCGCGACACCATGAGGTGATATCACCATGTGCAAACGAAGCTATGATATGTAAACCAGATGGTATCGCCATCGCACCATGTGTAAACGAAGCTATGCTACGGTATGCACACTGCTACTCACTCAAGAACCGTGTTGTGCTACTAAAGTAGCTCTGACGAGTTAGCATGGTGTTTGGCAACCCAGATTTCTGCTTGGTTGATTTTCATGGTACATAAAAAGGAGAATACTACACTTGCTACCCGTAAATATCTCTCTTTCAGTCATTGTTTCATTTTTGGGCCACTAGAACTCCACTTTGGTTCCACTCCGCTGAAAAAAAGGAACTCCACTTCGGTTACAGTTTCCATCTTTGTTATGTGCAGCAACCAATCTGGAATCATTTTTTTTTAAACGAGGCAAAAGACTTGCCATTTTCATTGATTAAGAAGAAGAGAATTACCCGATTAATTGACGGAAAACCGGGGTAAAACCGTACATCACAACCCACATGATATGGGCACCACCAGCCAACCTGGCCACCGACATGGAACAAGACACGACGGCACATACCAACGGATGGCCACACGCACAAGCAACTGACAGCTCCGATTTTGACGACGAGCAACACAAGGGAAATATGCAGGACTCGCGCCGACCATGCCCACCACAAACAGCCACCGAATGTCTGTCATCGTCACCACTGGACACGCTCCAACGCAGCTCCGACTTCAAAGCAACCCAGCAACCACGGAAGAGCACCTCGGACACACCGGGAAGAACCGACTACCGAAGACCACGCCATGACCCAAGCTCCTCTCAACGCCATCATCGCCGTTGCCAAAGCGAAACCAGCGCCCGCCTCTACCTCGGCAAACCACGCGCGGCGAAGATGCCGCCATCGACGGGCGAAGATGCCATCATCCTCCAGGACTCTCAACAGAGCCGGCTCCGAGACGATGCCCCCAAGGAGGAGAAAGCCGCGAAGACGCCTTCATCGCCCGATCCAGCGGATCTGAGGTTTCCCTCCGAAGCCCAAGTCATGGGGAGAAGGTGGAGCACCTCCACGACTACGCTTCCAAGAAAGACCACGGCACCCTTGGCGCCGCCGCCGCTCCGGTGAAGACCGAGTAAGGATTTCTCCGGAGATGTGCCGACCACCGCCACCACCGACCGCCGCCCACGAACCACCACCTGCCGAGGCCGACTCCAATCTAGCCACAGGACCCCTCGATCCGCCGCGTCCAGAAGCGCTCCGCCCCCTGGCCGAAGCCGCCACCACCAAACCCGGGGCCGCCGCCCCGGCAACCACAGCCCACCACCGCCGACGACATCACCACCAAAGGAGCCTGACCAGGCCCATCGGTCCGGAGCCCACATCACCAGATCCAGAGGCAAGGGAGGGCCTGACCAGATCGGAGACCTCGCTCCGGGCCTCGCTGCGAGATGGCCGATAGACAGAGAAGTCGCCGGGAAGCCGCAGCCTCGCGCTGCGCCTGATCCTCCGCCGTCAGATGTGGCCGGAGTCACATCAAAGGATGGGGAGAAGGGCGTTGCGGTCGCTGGGCTCCAACCACACCGCAAGGCACGGCCAAGCCGACGCCGTGCAGCAGTCTTGCGCCGCACCGCCAGCTCAAGCCACCGCCATGGGAAGCCGCCGTCGCAGGGGATCCAGATCCGCCACCGCCTCCTGCCGCCGTCAGACGAGAGGGAGGAAGGAAGACCCGCCTCCGTCTCGGCCGCCTCGGCTTAGCCCGGCCTCCTCCGGCGACAGCGAGGGAGGAGGGGGCGAGGCGGCCCGGGCGCGACGAGGCTCACTGAAGTCGCCAGAGAGGCGACGCGGGGGACGAGCGACTTAATCTGGAATCATTGTTTGGAAGATGATTTTGACAGCTTGGCATGGGAGTAGCACATAGATAGAGGTCGCAAGTTCTTTGTATCCTGGAGACATGCACATACTCCCTCCGTCCTTTAAAGAGTGTACTTCCAACTTTGTTGGAGGGTCAAATTATCTCAAAGTTTGACTGAGTTTGTGTAAAAATATATCAATATTTTTAAAATCAAATAGGTGTATGATAAAAGTATATTTTATCAAGAATCTAATGCTACTAATTTGATGGCATAAATGTTGATGTATTACTATATAAACACAGTCAAATATAAAAAAGTTTGACTTTCCAAAAAAGTTGGAAGTACACTCTTTAAAGGACGGAGGGAGTATGTAGAACTCTGATGTCCCGTTTAGAAGAGATTCATCTACCGAACTGGCGGAGGGAGTATGTAGAACTCTGATGTCCCGTTTAGAAGAGATTCATCTACCGAACTGGCCCGATAGAGTAATTATTCAGCTTGGTTGATGTATCCTGCGACCTCCGAAATCACTAATTAAGAATTAAGGACTGCCCCTTTCAAAGGTCACTTACACCTCGTTTGGTTGCAACAAGTGTCACTCACACCTCCCCAAGAGTTTTCAAAATGTGTTATCTCTTGAACCTGGTCGACCATTGACTTTGAAAAACAAACACTGGCTTCATTTATTTTGCTAACTTGAAAAAAGTTCACAGATTCAAAAAATGTTCACGGATTTGAAAAAAGCTTATGGATTTGGAAAAAGTCCACGAACTTGGAAAACGGCTCATGAATTTTAAAAAAGTTCAGGAATTTTGATAATATTCATGGATTTTAAAGTATTCATGAATTGAGAAAAAGTTTGCGAATTTGAATCTTTTTTGCGATTTTCTTTAAATTCACGAAATTGAAAAAGATAGATTCATGAAAATAAAAATGAAAAAAACCAAAATATTGAAGAAAACCTATTTAAAAAAATTAGAGAAAACAAAACCCCAATAACTAAAGAGAATCTTCTAGCACATTCCCAAATCAATGAGAGAAAAAGAAAAACATGGGCTGGCCAGTTAGGAGAAAGGAAGAGTTGTTCCGTGAGTGCTGCGTACGAAAACAGCTATAAATGGTGCTTAAGCGCCAAATATTTTTTAATCGTATTCTTCGCCTTGTGCGTCATATTGACACTATAACATGCACCGGGCCAGCCCAAATCAAGCTCCTCCCCCCTCCGCCTACCCCCGAACAGATGCTGAATTCCTTCCCTCCGCCGAGAAAATCATTTGTTGTAGTTCGCTCCCAAACAGAAAATTGGTTAGAAAAAACCCGGCAACACCATCCTTTGAAAAACCCGTTGTTTTGACAAATTTAAATGTTTGTGAATCCAAAAAATGTCATGGGTATTAAAAATAGCTCATGGACTGATAAATGTTTGTGAATTAGAAAAGACCATGAATCTTAAGAAAATGTTCATGATTTTTTTTAATAGTTCATGAATTTGAAATGCTCGTGGATTTTAAGAAATGTTTACGTATTTTAGAAAAAATCTCATGAATTTTTTTTTACTTCACGAACTCTAAAGTGGTCATGAATTTAGAAACCAGAAGAAAACCGTTGCAGGAAAAAACAGAAAAGAGAAAATGAAGAAAAAAGTATAAAAAAACTTACAAAATTTGCTAAAAAAAATAGATTCGGAAGTAGAAAATGAAATATAAATAAATAAGAAAGATAAATAGACAACAAAAAGGAAGCGGGAAGAAGAAAGAAAATGGAAGAAACCATATGCGAATTGGAAGAAACCGGACGAACACGTACGTGATACACGAAGAAAAATGGACTGTATCTTGTACTGGCTAATATCCTTTGCTATAAGAAATAAATAGGGCACTCCTTGTTGGTTAACTTATTTTTCAGGGGACAGCATAACCTTTCTTACTGTATAGATTTTCCATGATCGCCTAGGGTTTCCTTTGCACCACCGTGTCGGTCCCCCTTTTGCCTCCAATTGAACGACGCCGAGGGAAGTGAGGATCCGTTCTTTCTTAGATTTTAGTTCTTATATGTCTTTCTTTTGAGGTAATATCATCGCTAGTCATAAAACCTGCGTCGGATGTGCAGTTTAGTGCTAAAACTTCTAAAATATGATTTTCTGGTCATGTAACTTGTTTTTAGGTGCAAATACGATCACTCTGGCTGTCTACCCGTGTATCCGCTGCTGATGTGGCATGGCACGCATGCATGGGCCCACTACCAATAACAGATGTCACTTCAAGGAGATAAGCGCACACAATTTTTTTGCACAAAACCCCTCAAATTTATTTAATTATGAATAAAGGCCCTCAAATAAAATAAAATAAAATGCTACGGCTGATGGTATCGAACCCACGTCCACCTAATAATAATACACCAGCCCATGAGCTAAGCACTACATCAAGTACATATTTGCGTTCATAAAGAGAAACACTGAGTTTTACATTTTTGCAATGACGACTACTCGTATCCAAATATTTGTTCTCGGACCCAATTTCCAGTAAGAGAAAAAATTGTTAGCGCCCAACTTTTTTTAATTTAAATGAGAGAAACTAGTCTAACAATACATGGACGTAACTTAAATCCTCATATAGACATAAAATATCAGACCTTCTTTTGGAAATATTATTATTTTTTGTTATTCACGTTCATTTAGAAAATTATGTTATTTAAAATATTGTTCTTGGAGAAGCAACAATGAATTGGACTCCCGACTTCTATAAGAAAGAAGTCGGGCTGGCCACGGTACTTGAAGCACTTAATTAAGCTAATGTGTTAAACTAAATATATTTAGACACTAAAAAGTGAATTCAAAATTTCGGGTGAAAAAGACCCGGAATTGACGATATATTTCGAAAACCGGATTTTGCAGCCCCTTCCAAAAAAAGCAGAATAAAAAAAATGCTTGCTCGTGAACAAGTTTATGTATGTTTTGGGTGAAACATTACAGATTTTAACATGTTTTTTTAATTCGAATTTCATTTGAAAATTTCTGGCGAAAAAGGATTTTTCGGAACCTATTTTTTTTGCCGAACCCAAGAAAGCGGAATCAAGGAAAAAATGCATTCAGTATAAATATAAATGTATCTCAACAAAGGCATGAAATTGTGCTTGGTGGATTGGTTCGTTAGTGCATGTGCGCATATGAAGTCGTCCGTTCAAACCCCGCTGGCGTTCTTTTTATTTCTCATTTCTTGCACCCACATCATGCTGACAAGTGGGACACATACGTGCTGCTGGGGACTTCTGTGTGTTTAAATATAGAGCGAGGGGTGTTTTGTGAAAAGACACACGAGCGTGTTGCACCAATTTGTTTCAGTCACTGACAGTGAGTCATAGCCCCGCTGGCATGCCGCGTAAGCACGAGATATGGACGAAGTGAGCGTATTTACACGAGATGACAAGTTTTGTGACAACAATTCGGTATTTTACAAATTTTGCAATCAAACTGGACATCAAATATAAGTTGTATGATTTTCGGTGATATTACCTCTTTTTCCTTAGAGTTTGGTTCACTAATGACATCATCAAGATGATGCGCATGGTGTGTTGGAATAATGTCTTGGCCTTTTCGTACCTCAACGACATCGATCCGACGCTGGTGAAGGCCCAGTGAGGATAGATGCTACAAGACTTGTTAGCTCTTTTTTATTCTAGTAGTTGGTATGCTTATCAGGGGATCAACTGTCTGCCTATCTGGATCTTAGTGCGGCGGTTTCTGTCCTTGATGAGGCACGGACTAGCGAGATGCTAATTCGCGCGCGTAGATGGCCCGATCTTTTACGACGATGCTTGATCAACAGTTCGTTCCCTTGTTCTTCCTTGCAACCTTCAAGATAATTTTCACCTGTGTACGAAAATACACAAACGAAAATAGCGACCCCCTCGGATCAGCACGTAGGCGTCGATGTGATGATCAACCCTCCATCGCTAGTAAATTTCCACGATGAAAAAATCACAGATAATACACAAGATATGACGCTCGTAACTCGGACGTTTTTTTGTATATCTCATACTCGAAATGAAACTCCAAAACTGATCTCCGTACATGGCCGAAGCCAGCGTTTTATATGGCTCAACTCTCGTACTCCTAAAACAAAGAAATATCTGGAGTCTAAAAAATAAACTAACAAATCACTAAATCCTAACGGAAGGAATACTCACGTAGGTAACAAACTAGTGGACGCAAATCAAAGGAAAAAAATACTACTAACTGATATGGAAGGAAAAGACTCCTATCGTGACATATCTAGGAGGTGTCCTAAAATTTGGCAGCACCTTGTCACGTATAGGATCTTCTTTTATCTCAAGTTTCCTCCTTTGATGCATATCTATTAGCTGACATGATTTCAACTGTTGTTTAAAATCGGAACATGCCTGATCTCTTGCCATACTGCCCCATGATGATCCTTTCCACGTCCTGTTTTTCTTGTAGTCCAAATCTGCTCGTACCATGCGTATAGAACCATGCATGTCTCTTGAATCTAATGCATGCAACACTTCATTGATCTTTGATCTGCTAACTATAGAATTAATTCTCGGTCCACACAACTGACGTACATGACCATCGTTTCCTCGATGCAATCTGACCGCATGCTTGAAATTATTATTCGTAACCTTTTCATGGCTTCTCTCCTTAACTGACTTAGCTTCGATAGCATTAACAATTGATGGTGCCATGCCTGTATCATCCTCCCTCCCTTCAAATGAAACCGTCCTCGGTTTCGAGTCTATTTTGGGTACCATCAAATATTTCGGAGCTTGCAATTCTATTTTGATTATAGAATCAGACATCGGTTTCAGTACATGTCGTCCTCCATCATGCATGAACGTGTATGTATTGGATTTTCCTGCATGCACTGCATCATGATCAAACTGCCACGGTCTCCCTAATAGCAACTGACAAGCGTCCATCGACAAGACATCACAATCCACCTTATCAATATAATCTCCAACAGCAAATGGTACACGTACCTTATGTGTAATCTTTAATTTCCCGGAGTTGTATAACCACTCCACGTGGTGCGGCCGAGGATGCCGCCACATACACAAACCTAATTCTTGCACAAGATCTTTGCTAATGGCGTTGGTAAAACTGCCACCATCAATTATCATCTTACATGCACGGTCCTTGATCTTGCACTGTGTCTTAAAAACACTCCACCGCTGCCCCTTTGCACCGCTGTCCTCTTGCACCTTCTCTACCAAAAGATTCAGCCCCTTTGTCGGTGCATCGACTTCTTCCTTTATTTCTTCTTGCTCTTCTCTTCTTTTTCGCAAACGACCTTCCCAATATGTCTTGAACACATCTACTGGCATAGGAATAAAACAAATATGTTGCCCTTCCATGATAGAGAGTAACTATTTTTCTTGGAATTCCGAACAGCCCCAACACGTTTGCACCATGGGTTCCCAAGTAGCATATGGCACGACACCATGGGCACAAGGCAAACGTGAAAAAATTCCGCACAACAATATTTTTCCAAATCAAAAATTAGCAAAATCCGATGAATAATTTTGATTTCACCTTTAAACCACTTCAGCGTGTATGGTCTTTCAAGATGCGCCATATTCAGCCCCAATTTTTCCACCACCTCGATGCTCACCATGTTGACCGCAGAACCTTCATCGATCGTCAAATTAACACGACGTTCCTTCACGACGCAACGAGTGTGAAAAAGAACGACCTCGCCTATACCTTCCTCCTCCATCAATATGTTCTTGCTCAAAGCCTTGATGCTCGGCTCTCCAGACGACATTGCCAATTGATCGCCGTGACCAACCTTAGCTCTGAATACCACTTGATGAGGCACGGACTAGCGAGATGCTAATTCGCGCGCGTAGATGGCCCGATCTTTCACGATGATGCTTGATCAACAGTTCGTCCCCTTGTTCTTCCTTGCAACCTTCAAGATAATTTTCACCTGTGTACGAAAATACACAAACGAAAATAGCGACCCCCTCGGATCAGCACGTAGGCGTCGATGTGATGATCAACCCTCCGTCGCTAGTAAATTTCCACGATGAGAAAACCATAGATAATACACAAGATATGGCCGCCCGTAACTCGGACGTTTTTCTGTATATCTCATACTCAAAATAAAACTCCAAAACTGATCTCCGTACATGGCCGAAGCCAGCCTTTTATATGGCTCAACTCTCGTACTCCTAAAACAAAGAAATATCTGGAGTCTAAAAAATAAACTAACAAATCACTAAATCCTAACGGAAGGAATACTCGCGTAGGTAACAAACTAGTGGACGCAAATCAAAGGAAAAAAATACTACTAACTGATTTGGAAGGAAAGGACTCCTATCGTGACATATCTAGGAGGTGTCCTAAAATTTGGCAGCACCTTGTCACGTACAGGATCTTCTTTTATCTCAAGTTTCCTCCTTTGATGCATATCTATTAGCTGACATGATTTCAACTGCTGTTTAAAATCGGAACATGCCTGATCTCTTGCCATACTGCCCCATGATGATCCTCTCCACGTCATGTTTTTCTTGTAGTCCAAATCTGCTCGTACCATGCGTATAGAACCATGCACGTCTCTTGAATCTAATGCATGCAAACTTCATTGATCTTTGATCTGCAACTATAGAATTAATTCTCGGTCCACACAACTGACGTACATGACCATCGTTTCCTCGATGCAATCTGACAGCATGCTTGAAATTATTATTCGTAACCTTTTCATGGCTTCTCTCCTTAACTGACTTGGCTTCGATAGTATTAACAATTGATGGTGCCATGCCTGTATCAGTCCTTCTCTCGGTTTGTTCTGCAACAAGGTCTGGTTTTTCTAACTCTCTGCATTGGCGGTGAAGGGTTTGCAAGCATGTATTGCTTGGGGTGTTTCCCGAGCTGATATTCCTTCAGCTGTTAGTAGATCTTGTTGTTCCCAACGAGTGGTTATGATCGTCTTTAAAACCTTGTACAGTGATCATGTTTGCATGTGCCAATTTCCCTTTATTACTTTTTGTTTTGTGCAAGTTTTATGCCGTGACAAGTGGTGAACAATTGACTGAAGGAAACAATAATGTGATTTTGAATGTAATTTTGTTTATTTTTTCTTTTTTTTACAGGCTGTTTTATGTCAAGTAATGTGATTTTGAATGTAATTTACGCAGCTCCGTGCCTGTGTCCCCATCGACGCCGACCGTGCGGCCGCCGGCGCCCTGCTGCAGCTGTTGCTCGGGGTGGGCGCCCTCGTGGCGCTCGTCCTCGCCGAGCACGCGTGCGCACTCGGTGCGAAAGTGTGTGATCTCGCGCGCGGCCTCCCTCGCATCCTCCACTGCATGCGCCACCTGCTCGCCACCAGCCAGCTCGTGCTGCTTCTCCTCCGGCCTCGACGACATGGCTAGGCCATGCGTCTCTCGTGTCGTGCGTCCTCGGGAGTAGGGCGGTGATATGGCAGATGGACACGCCGGGTTCCTTTGGAGAGACAAGTAGGAACTTACATGGAGTCGCGGGACACTAGATACGTATATACTCCCTCCGTCTCATAATATAAGAACCTTTTTATAATTAATGTAGTGTTAAAAACATTCTTATATTTTGAGACAGAGGAAGTATCTTTCTCGGCTCTACTTAGCTTATACAATATGAAGCACGAAGAATGCTCAAGGCACACTAAGCTCTCACATCAACTCACATGTCACATCAAATACTCGTAATGAAATTAACATCAACAGTTTTCACATTTCTTTTCTTGAGCAATTAGAGAGAGAGTGCCACGCGTCCGCTCACTGATCTTTCTAAAAGATTGGCCGGGTCACGAGCCGCCCGATAGTATGACGCAAGCTGTCTGATCGCCCATCTTCGTTTTCCCGCAACAAGAACCTTGTTTCAAACCTCCGTTGCAACACGATCTTTGTTGCAAAACCATTTTCAGCCTCTTCTCAGTATTCCTTTACCAAGACCCTTCTTGCAAAATTTGCACATCTTCTCTGTATTTCTACAACAAGTTGCAAATTTTTTTGCAACAGAGGTGATGTTGCGTAACATCTCCGGCCTCCTTTGTATTCCTGCAAGAAGACCCTTGTTGCAATTTTTTTGCAATAAAGGTGATGTTGCTAGCATCTCCGGCCTCCTTCTTTGTATTCCTGCAATAAAAGTCTTGTCGCAAAACTTTTTTTGCAACAAAGGTGATGTCATGAACAGCGACACATCTCCACATCGCCTCTGTTGCGCTCGCAATGATGCATCTCTGCAGTACCGGTCGCAGCACAACACCAGCGACCCTCTGTTGCGCTCGCTGCGACGCATCCCCTAAATCGCCTCTGCGGTGGGGCTGCATTGCTACAGTCGGGTAGGAAGGGGATGGCGCTCAGGGAAAAAGAAAAACGCTTTGTTTGGATGTCTCCATTGGGGAGCTCCGTATTGTATTGGTCTGAATTCCAAATCAGTGAGGAAACTGAAATGGCACGAATACAAATTCACCTGTTTGGTTGTCCAGTGAATTGGCCCTTGAAATGCCTCTGAGATTTCAATACCAAATCATGTTTGGATGACAAACTTTGAAATTGTATAGCTACATTACCTTACCAGGTTATACCTTGCCCCACATGACTCAAAAATGTAATCTGAATACAAATGAATATATAGCAATGAAAATAAAATAAATATTCTAGAAATACATCAGGAAAAGCGAAATCAACAAAACTTCCCTGATCTGCACAGTAGACAAAACTGAAAAAAATTAAAAATGGTGCAAAGACAGAGGGATTTTCAGGATTTGGAGGGGTTTGACAAGAAGATCTAGGCCGTAGCCATGGATCCATGGTGGAGCAGTGTTGTGGCTGCACAAAAAGAGGAGCAGCTCGTACGTAATGGTGGAGTGCTGTATAGAAGGAGCTGCAGCTCATGGAGAAAGGAGGACTTGAGCCCGGCAACGATAGGCCAGGACGACGGCCACACGTGGCTAGAAGGGCGGAGCTGACGACGGGGCGCGCCGGTCCTGGGCCGCCGTCGACCTCCATGGCGGGGCGCATCACAGGGCGACGGGAGATGGCGAGAGGGCGACGGGAAATGGGGTGGGGAAGAGGGGAGGGGCGGGCCTGCGCTGCCGCCGGCCGCCGTGGTGGTCGCCGCCGCCACGACCTAGGTCAGCGCTCGAGTTCGCCCCTCCCGTTCCCCTTCGCTGCCTCTTTCGTGGGCTGAAGCGGTAAGTTTTGCGGGAGACAGCGAAAACGGGCCAATTCGGAGCGCCACCCCTCCGAAACGTGGGAGGAAGATTTCCACGGAGCGAAAACGGGCCTGAATTGCTTTTTCATTTCCAATACGAATTCAGTGTCCACCCAAACGTCCATATTGACCCTAGATGATTACCAAATCCATTTCCTGAGCTCCAATGGAGACATTCAAACGCAGTGAAAGAGGAATTCATGGGAGAAGTTGCCTCATCATCAAGCCTTTGTGGCGCCTCGACGACGCCTTTTAGCTGCATGGCATGCTAGCCATCGGAGTAGGACGAGAAAAAAAGGGGAAGAGAGAGCTGATGGATAGAGACGAGTGGACATGAGAAAACGAGGTAAGAAGACAAAGTCTCGAGAAGCTATTATCTCTGTGCAATCTGCCCTTTACGTGGCCGTCCGATAAAAAAACGAACCAACGACGCGTTGTGTGGCGGATGGAAATACGCGATCCACCGGCTGAAATGAAGCGTTTTCGTAGCTCTGCTTAAAGCGAAATTGTAGAGTTTTAATTACAGATAGTCCATTACAGGCTGTTCTATCTGCGCTTAAGATTGTTCTCTACTTCAACCTCAAAGATAAATAAATAATAAACTGTTGTGTACCCATGCGGTGGCTTTCTTTTGCGTGCTTTAGGGTAGAGTGTACGTGTGTGCGTTTATAGGGGTGAATGTATACGCGTATATATGAGCGCTTGCGTTTATACTATATTAAAAAAAATGTTTTTGTCGGTCCAAAAAATCTACTACCTATGGTGGTTAAGATCACACACGTACACAAATCAATATTGGACACACACCCGAAATTCAAGTAGCAGAATCCATGAGTTCCTGTCCGGGCTCAACGTAGCCACACTCTGCACTAAAGAGAAAATCTAGAGTTCCAGTTGCATTGCACAAGATTGCCCGTGACAGACAGAATCGCGTCTCCCGTCCATTTAACCTGTTTATTAGTAGTACCTCTGTTTCTTACTGGGACAGAGGGAGTATCAGAAAAAAGAAGTTACATGGGATGAAAACAACTTCAGAGTGTTGGAAGTTTCCATCTGTCTCTGTTTTTGAGTTCTAAACAGAATGTTCAGTGGAGTTTCAGAGACAGATGTGGCTGCATGAAGTAGCAGGACGCAGAACATGAAAGCCTACAGCAATCTGTATTATCAATCACTCATCTCTGGTTCGAATCGCATAACTTGAAATTTTGCACCAGTGAATCATAACGAGACGTTTATTTATTCATATGAGTAGTATTTATGTTGGCGCAACAGTAATAATACTGGAAAACATCAGAAGTGAAGATGGAGAAATAAAAACATCCACCCATGTCACCATACGGACATCGTTCATGATGATGGCACTGGAGCTGGAGCTGGAGCAGTACCACCATCTACGACGGCGACGATGGGGCTCCGCACCACATGCTTCTCCGATACCCAGCTCAAGCTTCCCTCCACGTGCACTCCTTCTTTGTCCAAGCCATGGCCGCTCACAGACACGCCCAAGGCCTTCTTCTCTTTGCCCACGCCGTGGCCGCTCACCGACACACTGAAGGTCTTCTTCTCTCCGGTTTTGGAGAACGTCAGTGTCTCTGGGACGACACGCACCGTCAGAGACCTCGGCACGTCCACTTTGGCCTTGAACTTCGAATCCGCTGGCCCGACGTTCGTCACAGTCCGGTTCACAGTGAACTGCATCGATGTCAACCGCACGGTTATCGTCGGGTAGTTAAGCTGCACCTCCTGGACCTTGGCCAGCTTCGCGCAGGTCAAGCTCGAGTTGCGCACAATGGTTGCTAGGCCGCTGTCACCAAGGAGCCAGCAGATGTAACCAGCGTAGTCAACGGAGTTGAGGTCATACACCAAGCCAGGGTCGGCGGCTCTCGCCGGGTTCACATGGCCGGCGCCTCTGTCGTGCACGTCGGCCTTTCTATATTGCTCGTCCAAGATTGAGCCACCGGTACTGTTGACGATGTCCGATGTCGTCAGGATGGCAGACTTGATTGCGGCCGGCGACCAATCGGGATGGATGGCTTTGATGAGCGCCGCGACACCACTTACGTGTGGCGTCGCCATGGATGTGCCTGATATGACATTGAAAGGGCCCTGTCCAGAGCTTGTGCTCGGCGGCCAAGCAGCGAGGATGTTGAGGCCCGGTGCCAGTAGGTCCGGTTTTAGGATGCCCGGGGCACGTTTGCTTGGACCCCGGGAAGAGAACCAGGCCACGACGGGGGCTGGGCGGACGCCATACTGTGTGCCGTTGTATGCGAGAGACGCCGCGGAGCTGCTCTCCGTCGACACGGTGTAAGTTATGAGGGCGTTGCCGTCGGCCGCGGTCACCTGTACAATACTGGAGATGGAAGCCTGAAGAAAGGTGGAGTAGCCGCAGATTTGGTTGTTGAACAACACCACGCCTACCACGCCAGAGCTCATTATGTTGCGGATTTTGGACTGTTGAACCTTGGAGAAATTGTCCTCGCAAAGCAGGATCTTACCAGCGATGCTACTATCACCCTCGTAATTGCAGTACCGCCGTTCCTCGGAGTAGAGGAGAGGGTGCAACTTTGAGCTCGTACTCGCTTTCTGGGTAAGTGCTTCTCCGTGGATGCTCTTGCCGTTGGCGAGATGGATGCTGACGCCGAAGCTTCGGTCCATGGAGCCAGCGGCGACCGTGAGCAACCACGGTGCATCGTTGCCGATGAAGCCCCGATAGCGATGCGGACCGCTGTTGCCGGCGGCGCACACCACGAGGATGCCCTTGGAAATGGCACTAAACGTGCCGACAGCGATGGGGTCGTGATCGAAGCTGGCGATGGTTTCGCTGCCAAGAGAGAGCGAAAGCACGTCCACCCCATCCTTGATGGCCTCTTCTAAGCCGGCCAGTACGGCAGATTGCTTGCAGCGACGAGCAACACATACCTTGTACATGGCGATGTGAGCACCTGGAGCAATTCCGGCCGCGGTGCCCGTGCCCACGCCATGGTATGACGCATCGGCTACGAAATTCCCGGCAGCTATGGATGAGGTGTGCGTACCGTGCCCATCTCTATCACTAGAGTCATCACCCGCAATGAGTGACTTGGCACCAATGATCTTGTTGTTGCACCGAGCCGCATCGCACGAGCCCTTCCACCTTGCTGGGGGTGGCGGAACTCCATGGTCATTGAAGGAAGGGTGTGCCGCATAGATGCCGCTGTCGAGCAGTCCAATGATGACTCCCTTACCATAGCCAGCCTGGCTCCAGAACCCGGTGCCGTTCCTTAGCCCAAGAAACTCCGGTGTGTGGGTGGTCATTAGCTGCAGCGTCCGATCGGGGAATGCACGCACGAACCCTGGCTTCTTGGCCATAGTGTCGAGCTCAGCGTTGGTGAGCCTCGCGGCGAAGCCACTGAACACCTCGGTGTAGGAATGGAGAAGGCGCGACTCGTTGGACTCACCAGTCAACGAACTTGGCAAGAAAGACTTGTGCCACTGGCGATGGGCGTCTTCGTCGGCATTCGAGTGCGGTGGCTCGACGAGCACGATGTAAGCATGATAAGCAGTGGGTTTTGTGGTATTTTGGTGTACGCTTGTGGCAACTGGATTGATATAGCATAGTGCGAGCGTAGGAAAGAGGATCGCGAGCAAGAGAAGTGGTACTGAGAGATTTGTGAAGGACACCATTCCTCGAAGCTCAAGCCACACAACTACCGGCGATGAGGATGATGGCAATGCCGGAATAGGATCAAACACCGGGAAATCTTTATATAGCATGAACAATTAATGTGTCTTGTCTTATTTTTGGCATATATTAATCAGTTGATAAATGCAGCGCATTTGGTAACACATTAATGAGTTTAATTTCTACTAAATCTAGAAGATATGATAAGATTATGTGGGATGGACAATATACGATTGGGAACAATGAGGAGTACGATTGTTTTTCTATCTCTTGCATGAATCATATATACAGTATGTGCTGAAATGAAAGGAAATCAATGACTCAAATTTAATAGAGGTCTCTAGAGTTATGATGTGGGATATGTGGGAGGAAATACATGATCTTTAATACATATACGAAGTATCTGTAAAAGTGGAGGATAATTAAAGGGCAGCACTAGGAATCAGACTACTGCTAATTGCTTCCCATCAGACCAGTAGAAGACCGTACGATTAGAATCATGGTTGCCGTCCGATCTGCTAGTATCCCACGCATGGTTTGTTTGATAGGAAGTGTTTTCCAAGCTAATAACTGTGTACAGCCTTGCGTGATTAGAGGATACTAATAATTGTCCACAGATCACGTGATTGATGAACTAATCCATTATTTTAGGAAGCAAAACAAATCTTAGGAAACAAATTCTGGATTTGGACGGAAATAATCAATCTGGTGAAATAAGCTTCCACGCCATGAAGTTTGTTTCCTTATGAGGCAAACTTTGTACCCGCTGTACCAAATTTTCTTCCAATGCAAATAAAAGTTATTTTTACATCAAAAAAAATCGTTACTATTTACCTGCAAATGCACCAAAACTATGCTTCCGTCGACTAATTTTTCTGCGTCTGCATCAACTAAAAATTAACATGCTTCATTGGTTCGTATAACATGTTTCCAACGACGTAAATATTTGCTTCCTTGTCATCACGAAAATCAAAGTGCTTCATTGTAATATTTTGTTTCGAACGACCTAAATATTTGCTTCATTCTGGTCGCCAAAATTTTGCTTCCACATCAACATAAATTACATGCTTCATATCATATGTTACGTCTTCAAATAATATTTGCTTCACTCCGCTATCCGCGTGCTTCCTTACATGGTTTATATTCTGAACAAGCCAGGAGCCTCTAAGGACCGAGTTTGCATCATGATCAAATTCAAAGTATGCGTTCACTGAAACATGGAAGCAAGTTGTATGAAGTAGAGAAAAAAAATGTACTCAAAGCAAGCACCCATGGAAGCATGAAACAAGTTTTCTACAGCAGAAACAAAACATGTAACTTCGTCGCATTACTCGCCCAAAAATTGTTTCATACCAACGGATGATTGCTTCAATCCAGTGAAAAAATATATCAGTATATTTTGTTTGCTACGCATAGACAATACAACGACCAAAAAAAATGTTTCAAGTGTAATGTGAAATTGCTCCCAGCAGAAAAAAAAATTGTTTCCATCAATCATACATGGACTGTGCTAACTTCCTAACGTACTGAATTTAGACAACATATCCGAACACACCCTAATTTAATTAATCATGTGCATGCAGCCTCACTCCGCTAAGCAAAAAAACGAGAGCAAAAGCATGCATCGCTTTTGCCATATGCATGCAAACTAATATATAATGTGATGATGTCAGCAAAAGATTCTCTTTTATTTTGAAACTACAAAATGTTTTGTAGCTCAAACCGTTGGTCTGATTGAAAAACCGTTTTCACATAAAAGATTCGTCGCGATGAGACTTTCGTAATTAGATCCCATGTTGGTATGTTTCGACGATTTTTTTGGATCAAAAGTTATCAGACCTAGGCTAAGTAAGTTATCACGTCTGTGGTACGTGAGTTACCATCCAATTTACATAGAAATTACCGAGGCATAAAAATGGCTCCTCCAACATTCTCTCCACATGCAAATGCATTAGAGCATGGGAAAGCTTATGTCATTGTAGATTATCACTATTTTGAAACTGTAAAATATTTTATAGCTCAAATTTGTCGTTTCTGATTGAGAAATCGTTTTCACATAAAAAATCCATTGCGACGAGAACTTCAAAACTAGATCTCATGTTGGTATGCTTTGATCACTTTTTGGTCGAATGTTACCATAAGTTATCAGTTATGTTATATGTATATTAACATTATTCATGTAGAAGTGACCGGGTGTGTGTTTTCAACAACTATTTTCCCTCGTGTCGAAGTTACCATGGTATTTGTACCGAAGTTATCTGGTCCGTGATGCAAACATTACCATGTTATTTGCATAGAAGTAATCGGGGTATGTTTCAACAACCTTTTATTCGGGTATAAAGTTACCGTAGTGTTTGTACCTAAGTTATCAGGTCTGCGGTGCTTATATATATTACCATGATACTTATATAGGAATTACCGGGGTGTGTATTCAACTACTTTTTTTCCATGGGTAAAAGTTATCGCGTGTTTGTACCGAAGTTATCATATTTGTGGTGCTTTTATTACCA
This sequence comes from Aegilops bicornis, assembly GCA_021605145.1. Classification (NCBI taxonomy): domain Eukaryota; kingdom Viridiplantae; phylum Streptophyta; class Magnoliopsida; order Poales; family Poaceae; genus Aegilops; species Aegilops bicornis. The sequence continues at coordinate 83,535,563 of CM038670.1, forward strand.
TGCTATTTATAGAGGAATTATTGGGCATATATTTTCTAACAATTTTTTACCAGGTCAAAATGTTATCATAGTGTTTGTACATGAGTTATCAGCTCTATTGTGCGTATATTTCAATGTTATTTCTACAAAAGTTATGGGAGGGGTATGTTTTCAACAACAATAATCGCCTGGTCAAAGAAGTTACCGCAGTGTTTCGAGTAATTGTATATTATCATGCTATTTGTACACAAGTTAACGGGTATGTTTTCAACAACTTTTTTCCCTTGTTAGATGTTATCGCGGTGTTTGTGTGTAAGGTATCACGTCTGCGGTGGGGATCGGGGGTATGTTATCAAGTCTGAAGTTACCACCTTTTTTCCACAGAAGTTATCGGGGGATATGTTATCAGGTCGTAGTTAGTTATTGCGGTGTTTGTATCTAAGTTATCAAGTGTATGATACGTGTATCATCATGCTATTACAAAGAAGTTACCAGAGACCACGTAAAAGGTGTAGATAAAGAAATAGTGTGAACTGATGGAGGACATGGAGAAAAAACAATAGAACTATGTGAACTAGTGTACAACATGCAGAAGAAACGGTGTAATAGGAAGCCTGGCTGTTTATTGTTGTTTTATTCAAACTCGTAATTTTCAAGGTACAAGTATAATGTAACTTGATTGTAAATGAAATGATTGAGTTGACCTGGCGGTTAGTCAAGTAGTAATACTTGCCTTAGATCTTGGGTTCGACTCCTAGCCAGCACAATGAATTTTTAACTTTTTTAAAAACAGAGAAAACATTCCTCTATTTTACCTGGCTGGGAACATGGGCCTAGTGATGGGAACGTGAAAAAACTGTCACGACGTGGCCTTGATCGAGCGCGACAAAGCTGGGATTGAGCGGAGAGATCGAGCGAGAATTGTGGATCACGGGAAAAAGAGATGCAGTTGGAGCGGATCGTGCGAGCCGTCGGATTCAGAATGAACGACATCCGGGTCGTTCGTGCCTGTGGCTAAATTCGCTAAATTCCTGCCGGCAGGAAATTAGTTTTTTCGATCATACATTGCTTCTTGATATATTAGAATCTGCTTCCGAAGATAATATAATTTGCATCAAAGAAATCAATTTTTTTTTAAACTTGAGCCAGATGCTATTATGCTAGCACATTTTCTCTTCTCGTCACCAGCCTCTAATCTTATCCACCGACGATCTCCTCGCTGGGCATGGCACGGCCACGTGCTCCTTTGTGACGTTCGTACCACCGTAAATGACGCACATACAGCTTGAGGCTATGGCCACCACGTCATCAAGGGCGGCGCCGATCAGAACTCACAGATTGTTTGATCACTTACATTTCAGAAAGTTTATATATTGGTTGAACTATGGAAGGAAAAGCACCATTTCACAAAGAAAATATGGAAGCAAATTATCATGTGGTGCAAAACTGTTGCATATTAGAAGCACCGCTTGCACACACGAATTCATTACAATGTCAGACCTAACACTGGCGGCAACAAGAGCAAGATGAAAGTGCAGACCTCGTCAAAGCTCACTGTACGTATCTCGGCCTTATAGGACTGCGGCGTTGTGCAGGTAGGTTGGCGTGAGCTCCATCTTCTCCTCGTGGAACACACCGTAGGCGTAGGTGATGTGGAGCCGGCGAGCTGGATGGATCAGGCGAGGCCGCTCACGAACCAGCGACCTCGTCGGGACGAGGTGCCAGCAGGGCCAGGAGCTCTTCCATGGTTTTGCGCGTGCTCTGGTTGGCCACCGGTAGGCGTCGCCGTCGGATAGATTGAAAAGCGGCGGGAAGACAACATCGTCGCCGTGCCAGCTTTTTTGCTAGGCGAAGCCTTGACGCCGTCGAGCCCACCGAGCGGTGGCGACCTCGAGGAGAGCTGGAGGCAGCTGCGTGCGAGGCGAGGGGAGAAGGGGATCTGAGCGGAGGTGGAGGAGATCGGGCCGAGAGATTAGGGGAGAGAATTACGCGTTGTGACGCGTGGGGTTGCAGTACCTATAGTCTGATAGATGTCCAGCCCCAGACCAATCCAATGCCGCCGATTCAACGAAATCTGACGCCTCACAAACTGTGTTTCTTATGTAAAAAATAATAATCATTGGCAGGAATAACTACTGCAACCCCACGCGTAATTCTCTCCCCTAATCTCTCGGCCCGATCTCCTCCACCTCCGCTCAGATCCCCTTCTCCCCTCGCCTCGCACGCAGCTGCCTCCAGCTCTCCTCGAGGTCGCCACCGCCTGCGGTGGGCTCTGACGGCGTTCGCGCTTCGCCTAGCAAAAAAGCTGGCCACGGGCGACGACGATGTTGTCTTCCCGCCGTTTTCAATCTACCCGACGGCGACGCCCGCCCTGGTGGCCAACCAGAGCGCGCCAGGGGAGAAGGGGAGAGAATTTTTATTTGTAGTTTCAAAATAAAAGAGAATCTTTTGCTGACATCATCACATTATATATTAGTTTGCATGCATATGGCAAAAGCGATGCATGCTTTTGCTCTCGTTTTTTTGCTTAGCGGAGTGAGGCTGCATGCACATGATTAATTAAATTAGGGTGTGTTCGGATATGTTGTCTAAATTCAGTACGTTAGGAAGTTAGCACAGTCCATGTATGATTGATGGAAACAATTTTTTTTTCTGCTGGGAGCAATTCCACATTACACTTGAAACATTTTTTTTGGTCGTTGTATTGTCTATGCGTAGCAAACAAAATATACTGATATATTTTTTCACTGGATTGAAGCAATCATCCGTTGGTATGAAACAATTTTTGGGCGAGTAATGCGACGAAGTTACATGTTTTCTTTCTGCTGTAGAAAACTTGTTTCATGCTTCCATGGGTGCTTGCTTTGAGTACATTTTTTTCTCTACTTCATACAACTTGCTTCCATTTTCAGTGAACGCATACTTTGAATTTGATCACGATGCAAACGCGGTCCTTAGAGGCTCCTGGCTTGTTCAGAATATAAACCATGTAAGGAAGCACGCGGATAGCGGAGTGAAGCAAATATTATTTGAAGACGTAACATATGATATGAAGCATGTAATTTATGTTGATGTGGAAGCAAAATTTTGGCGACCAGAATGAAGCAAATATTTAGGTCGTTCGAAACAAAATATTACGATGAAGCACTTTGATTTTCGTGATGACAAGGAAGCAAATATTTACGTCGTTGGAAACATGTTATACGAACCAATGAAGCATGTTAATTTTTAGTTGATGCAGACGCAGAAAAATTAGTCGACGGAAGCATAGTTTTGGTGCATTTGCAAATGAATAGAAATGATTTTTTTTGATGTAAAAATAACTTTTATTTGCATTGGAAGAAAATTTGGTACAGTGGGTACAAAGTTTGCCTCATAAGGAAACAAACTTCATGGCGTGGAAGCTTATTTCACCAGATTGATTATTTCCGTCCAAATCCAGAATTTGTTTCCTAAGATTTGTTTTGCTTCCTAAAATAATGGATTAGTTCACCAATCACGTGATCTGTGGACAATTATTAGTATCCTCTAATCACGCAAGGCTGTACACAGTTATTAGCTTGGGAAACACTTCCTATCAAACAAACCATGCGTGGGATACTAGCAGATCGGACGGCAACCATGATTCTAATCGTACGGTCTTCTACTGGTCTGATGGGAAGCAATTAGCAGTAGTCTGATTCCTAGTGCTGCCCTAGATAGTAAATGTTTCCCATAATTAAAAGATTGTGATTGGTCCAACAGGAAACTGCAGGTGCTCAATGAGTACTAGCTGGTCAACTGCAACCAAAAGGTATCCATCTACCCCAAGCTCGTAGAACTACTTTTTTTAGGGTCACGGTGGAGATGTGCAGTAATGGACGATGATTCTTGGGTGACCGCCATAGGATAATTAGTGTCGGGAGGAAAAATAGTTTAGGAGAATAGCTCTTTTCCCCCACAAATTTGAGCATGGAGAGGCAAGTTTGAGGGAAGGGCCGGAAGGGGCTTAACCCCTCAAATTTAGGGAGTTAAAAGAGATTTGATGGGAGAGCTAGAGATGCTTTTATGCCTCAAAATATGTGACTCAGAGCACCGACACCAGCATGTTGGTGCCATGACTCCTACAAAATCTGGATTTATGCTTAATCATAGTGGCTGCAGAGGTAATCATAGTCCTTAGTTTCGAAGAAGTTGGTGATGCAAAATCTGCCCGAACCGAGGCTGACGACTTTGGTGGGGCAATGACGGCGCGTGTACCACCTCTTTGGCATGTTAGTGTCCGTCCAGATTCGTGTGTGCTCCAGCAGTGGAACCCTAGCCTCCCCTTATATACACGGTTGGGGCTAAGGTTTACATGTTTTATTAGGATTCTTGCTGTATTTTTTAGGGCCTCTGTGATTCAAAGGAAAATTAGTTCTAATGATTACACTTCCATCATATGTCTGTGAATTGACTCTTTTTTTGAAACTCTGCCCCTGAGGATCTCGATTTCTTAAAAAAGCTGAAGAGAGTTGCCCGGTTAATTTACGGAGAACCGGGCTAAAACCGTTACAACACACCCAGAAAAAAGGGCACCCCGGCCGACCAGGCACCCACAAGACCCACACACCCTGCCGACGCGAGGACACCGTTGAGGTTGCCTGCAATGTCATCGTCATCACCTCTCCCCGAGCAAGCGACTCCGACTTCAGTGCAGACGACCCGTTAAGACCCCTCCGAACGAAGGATACACGAGAACCGTGTTGGCCAAAGCCACACAATCGGCCGGCGACGACGAGGACCAGGCAGCTCCGACCTTGATGACCAGCATCGCAGGAGAAAAGTAGCACGTCTGTGAATTGACTTTGAATTAAAGATCAAGAATCAGGTGTGTGCCATAGTAGCCAGAGAAACATTTCATGAGACAGGAGCCTATGGAGACTCGGTAATGGAATGTGGTGCATGAAAATTTTCTATGTGACACAATCCTGCAATTAAAACAATGTTCAAGATCTCACAGCTGACGGACGTCTCAGGTAGATTAAGGTAACAGTTTTTGGTATGAGGTTCAGTTAGTCCTTTTTTTTTGTAAAACAGTCTCCAGAGATTTTTGCAGTCCTTAGAGTTATGACTATTCTCTTTACACTTGCTACAGACCATCTCCTTCAACCTGACATTGGTATGACACACCCCCCTCACCTGCAAGTTACTGGTGCCAGTTGACTTGCCCTTGTTCTTAACTGAACCATCAACGTCTCGGCCATAAAAATAGCTAGACACTTGTGCGCCCTAACTTACAAGTCTGGAGCAACACAGATATAGACGAGCATGTTTTAGAAACATAGAGAACATTTATCCAAACAATGTTGACCAATTCTTAACAAATAAACCCTTTTGTTATTACAAGAAAATTGTGGACAGGCCTAACATTTTGCAGTCAACATCCTGAAGTTTCTGTTTTGGCTAGAAATTTCGGCAGCATAACAGGTGGGGTGGGGAAGAATCGCATGGCTAATTCTGGAAAAGAAAAACACTGCATGTCTTCTTCTATTTTCTGCGCAACGGCACTACAGTCGCTCCACGACCATGTCTTGTATTTTGTACTTCATATGGAAGGAAATTACACCGAACGTCTTCCTAGTCGACTGTTTAGAGAAAGTGTTAGAGAGATGACTTGAAGACCGTATTACATCCCAATATGTGGCTAATTACGAAAAGGAAAATACAACTCTTCTCTTAAAACACCAAATTCTTTCATTAAAAATTGTTTAGATTCTTAATATAGCAGTTATACACAAATCCTTTCATTACGCATGGTTGACAAATGATTATACTACTCTGACAGAGTGGGACTTGTTTTATTGTTTAAATTTTATTATAAATTTGTGTTTTTTTTCAAGGTTGCAATAAATTTGTTCATCGGTAACAGGAAATAAGGTTATATAGGCACCCTTTAAGACTATATCATGCTAATGAAAGGCAGTTTTTGTATCTGTATCCACCTCCAAGGCTCCAACTAAAGTCAGGAAACGTGATCTACATATTTCTACAATGAACCAATATGCAAGTTTAGAATGTGAGTTGAAGGAGCCGAAAGAGAAGTTCAACGAGGAGGCAAAGGAACACAAAGATCTTTACAACAAGCTTATAGAGCTCAGGTTAGCTGTTTATTTATTCATATGTCAGTTTGTACAACGTTACTGCAACAAATGGCGACAACTGAATTTAAAGCTACTTGCCATTTATTACGTAACATAAGAGCGTTTTGCCACTGTCGGACACTAAATATATACAGAAGAAATAGCAGAAGGGGCTTTGGTGGCGGTTGACTTTGAATCTACACAAGATGGAGAGCTCATTGCTAAAGATCATGCATCATTTCTAGAGGTCAAGCATCATTGAAGGAAGTCTTTAAATTTGATTCAATAGTCAACTCACCTTGCATCATTACTTGCGTTTTTAACAATTTATCTACTTCAACTAATATTCGGAGAATGTTTTTGAGAAAACTGCCTCATTTGCAACTTGGGTGTTGGATGGATTCAATGTTTGTATCTTTGCTTACGGGCAAACAGAAGGTACACGACGGGTTAACTACAGAATTCTAGATGAGTTCCTTTGTGTTTGTGTAATCAAGGACAAGCATGACCTCTTCCAATATGAGATTATTATTATTAGTGCCTTGAAGATTTACAATGAACAAAATCATGAGTCAATAACACTGGTCAGTACCTTATTCTTCTTACCGTTGTTCACCGGATTTTCATTCACTTCCATTAAGTTGTAGACTGTAAAATCATGTCCTCGCTGTTTTTTAATTCAATATACATTGTGTGATGGTCAAAGGAGAAAACTGGATAAGTGGAGGGTACAAATAGTAATTATGGTAATTGACCTCGCTGGAAGCAAGTTTGTGTTTCAAGGACAGATGCTCAAGGTGAACGACTCAAAGAAGCACAAAATATTTTCCCCACTTCTCCAAACTTTTGAAAACAAAAATGTAGTGTTGATACGAAAACATCTTTAGCAATAGAAGCGAGCATTGATCAAGTGATGGACTGCTGGTGTATATGTATATATAGGATTTTGCCACTAACCTTTGCTTGAGTTTGCTCGTTCGAGTCCTCTAAAACGAACACGGGTCACTTGGCACGTGATCCTCGACAGGAGCATAGTCCACCAGCGACTTCCTGCTTGCATCTCCGCCTCCACATCCAGTATATCCATATACATCACAAGATTAACGGAAAAAAACTTGTCATTTTGAGCGGCACCATGCCAAGATTTCCTTAAAAGAAGATTAGATCGAGAAAAGGGCAATGCTCTTACAAACAAGATAACCAACAAGCCAGGACGAGTGCTACGCAGCAGCCAGACGCATGGCCTATGCACGAAGATGGTCGTATGAAGAGACCATGGTCGGACTTATGGCCACCAAGAACCGCCGTCGGGCAGACTAGCAAGTCCTTCAGCCCGGCCATCCGCTTGAGCTTCATTAGATATAGTCGTTTGTAGATGAAGTGGTGTGTTGGGTTGAGGAGAAGGGGGAGGTGGAGGCGCGGCAGATCGAAACATGAGAGCAAAGAGATGGGCATTTAATTATGGAGGAGAGGGGGCGCAGGGAGGCGTTGGATCGGAGCATAGGGACCAAGATTGAGACCATCATAAATAGATTTAGGGATAGTGGAAACACTTGCCCCTAGATCACATAAAGCACTTAACTTATTAAATCCTATTTCAATCTCTATAGTAGCTTCAAAAGCATCCTCTTGCTTAGCTGGTAACTTACTGAATAGCTTTTTTCTTTCATCATCAAGTTCACGTACCTTGGCTGCAACTTGTTCAACAGAGATATTATATGCCTCATCGTTAGTTAACTCAGGTAGTGGATACTTCATGGATATCATCTTGACAAAATCTGCAAGGGTATAATCATATTCTGGCACATGACATGTGCCAAGTACCCTAGCTTTCTCTTTGTTGTTTCTTACCATTTTAACTTCTTCAAGCGGGTTAGGCTCTGGTTTACCTGCAAACTTGGCCAAAATCAAGTTTGGGCTCTCTGCTCTTTTTGCCACTTGTGCCTTCACATTCTTGGATCTGGCTTCAAGTATCTGCACATCATTTGTTAGTCCAACAACCTTATCGGTCAATTGACCAAGTAAGTTATCATGATTCTTCAAGATAATCTTGAACTTTCCATTCTACTTAGTCTAGCTAGCAATAAACTTTTAAGGGTTTCTTCAAGAGTATTTCTGTTGCTACCATTAGCTCCATTAAAATTATTTTATACTCCTCCATTATTAGGATAAGGAAGTTTAGGAGCATAACTATTATTTTTCCAATTGGGATTATAGCTATTACGAACAATAAAATTCACATCACTAGTATCTTCATTAGTGATGGCATTGACATTTACCTCTTCTTTACCTTTCATCAAAGAGATAAGTTCTTCTAGCTTGGTTATTAACTCTGAGCTATTTTCTTCTATGACATTCACCTTCTTGGTAGTGGTTCTCTCAACATGCCATTGGGCATGGTTCTCTTGCATATCATCTAGTATCTTCTTGACATCTTCTATGGGCTTTCCCATGATTGTTCCTCCTGCAGCTGTATCAAGCATAGTGTTTGCACACGAACACATTACCGTGTACCTCCAACACCGAGGGTGATGCACTGCAACTCACGTCGAAGGAGACCCGTCTGAAAGCGCGGTACACAAGCAATTCGGCGGGTGCTTTTGAGGACTCGAAACCCCACGCGCCCGGGAGGGAACCATCTGGGCGCGCGGCGGCAATGGGCTGCCCTAGGTCGATTCGCTCGCCCCTAGAGCCTCGAGGATCGCTTCCCTTCAACACGAAGAACGAGAGAGAAATAAAAAGGGAGAGATGTAAAAACTAGGGTAAAAAGTAGTATATTGATTTGTCAATTGTATGTTGTTTAATCGACCGTCACCTCTCATCTATTTATGAGGCGGTTGGACTTCTCGTACAAGAAAAGGACTCAAAATTCCGTCCAAAACATAAAAAAACCTAACCTAACTTGGACAGGAATCTTTGGCAATTTTCCGGTCCCACCGAGTGGTTTGCTTCGGTCCCACTGAGTGAATGTGGCCAACCTTCTATAATCTTTTGTATCTCACTCAGAATTTCCGAATGGTTCCACTCGGAATTACCGAGTCAACTCGGTCTCACCGAGTCAAATCAACTCAATCGGTCTGAAATGACTCTGAAGCTTCTGTTTCTGACCTTGTTTTTTGTTCTACAGGTTGCATACGACCTTGGATTAAGATGATTTTATATCAAAATCAACCGTTTCGACAAGACGCACAACTTTCTTGTTGAAACTGTTTCCATCCAAGGCCATCTTAATTGACTTATAGGCCATTTCATAATCTGGTGTCAATATGAGCATATCTGAAATTGTCAGAACTTTTGCATCCGAGATCCATTTTGAACCATCTTCGTATTCATCTTGATCTTCTAGAAGAGAGTCATCTAATGGTGACTTCTAATCATAAGTCTGAATTAATCTTGACATAGCTTTAAGTAAGTTTTACGAGTGTGCCACTTTTGAGCGTCAACACATGCCCTCCTGTTTTTCGGCAAAGCTAGTGTGCCGAAAATTAACTTGTACCATGTTTGTTCTAAGGACGATGTCAACATTCCACCAGCCATTTTAATGTGCTTAGGGCGATATTTTGTATCGGCCATGTTTATGCTTAGGGCGATAATTCCCTATCGGCCATTGCTTTTACATTCTGTTTACATCATACCTTGGAACCGATTACCATCAATCAGCTTTAAAGAGATAGGAATGAACCCGTTCCTTTTAGCATTAAGGAAATCATAAACTCCAAAAGGTCACACCCTGTTAAGCAAGTAACATCTGAATGATTCCAATCCACCGATGCATCGACCAAAGCAACACAAGCCGAATTATCCACGTGAATGACTTCTACTTCATCATCAACCCATTGTATTAAGAATTGGTGCATGGTAGATGGCACACATTGGTTAGCATGAACCCAATCACGGCCTAATATAACACTATAGTTATCTTGCACCTCGGTGACGAAGAACGTGGTGGCCAAAGTTTTGCTTCTCATGGTAAGTTCCATGCACATCACACCTTTGCCTCTGTCTTTTCTTTACCCTTAAATCCATTAAGTACCATATTGGTATTTATCAACTCCGCATTGTCATATAATCCCAACTTCTTGAAGACCGAATAGGGCATAAGATTTACCACAGCACCACCATCAATGAGCATTCTAGCAACCGGCGATCCGTTAATGTGACAATGGCGCAGAGGCGGGTCGTGGCGGGGCGAGAAGGAGGCGCTGGGGCTGGGGCTGGACGTGCGGAGTCTGCAGGGGCCGGGTAGCCAAGGTGCGAGGAGATGAAGGACCGGAGTAGTAGTGCCAAGGCGTCCAGAATGTGGTAGGCTGCTAGCTAGATGGAGACATGGAGTGGCCTGACCCTTTTTGTAAAGGTTATTTGCTTGATTTGTGCCATGATGGTCGCTGGGCACGAGCGAGGCACACGAGCAAGAGTGGCAGCTGGCCTGCTGGGATTGCAAAGCTTTCGCCGTTGTGGCGTTGCGGGATATGACTGATTGACGGTGCAGTTCATCTTCTGTCGGCAAACCCAGTATTAATTGGCAACAAGTACTAGTGCATCGTCGATTTTGTTGTGGACAAGGCTGGACTTGGTGTTCAGAAGTAACTGACTGAAAAATGAACTTCATATTCATAAACCGCAACAGGACTCCTAGGGCATGTTCTTCAGGCACTGGCGCGTGATTATCGTAGCTCTGTGTTGCCCGTCAACGAGAAACAATCCTGTAGTAGGTTTCTTGGTCCAGTACTGAAAGTCGACACCACAAGGTGATATCACCATGTGTAAACGAAGCTATGATATGTAAACCAGATGATATCACCATCACACCATGTGTAAACGAAGCTATGCTATGGTATGCACACTGCTACTCACTCAAGAACTGTGTTGTGCTACTAAAGTAGCTCTGACGAGTTAGCATGGTGTTTGGCAACCCAGATTTTTGTTTGATCAATTTTCATGGTACATAAAAAGGGGAATACTACACTTGCCACCCGTAAATATCTCTCTTTTAGTCTTTGCATGAATTTGGGCCACTAGAACTCCACATTGGTTCCACTCCACTCAAAAAGGAGAAAAAAGGAACTCCACTTCGGTTACAGTTTCCATCTTTGTTGTGTGCAGCAACCAATCTGGATTCATTGGTTAGAAGATGATTTTGACAGCTTGGCATGGGAGTACCACATATATAGAGGTTAGAAGTTCTTTGGATCCTGAAGACAAGCACATATGTAGAACTCTAATATCTCGTTTAGAAGAGATTCGGCTACTGTACCGGCCTGATAGAGTGGGTTGGGCATTCGACCTCGAAGGTAATTATTCAATTTGGTCAATGTATCGCTGCAACTTCCGAAATCACATGATTAAGAATTAAGTAGTACCCCTTTCAAAGGTCACTTACACCTCCTCTGGTTGCGACAAGTGTCACTCACACCTCCTCAAGAGTTTTGTTGGGATTTCTCCCCATGAACGCGAGGCATTGGTGAGTTTGTTTGTGTTTCTTTTGTAGATTCATTTTTTTCAAAACGTGTTATCTCTTGAACCTGGTCGACCGTTGACTTTGAAAAAAAATCACTGGCTTCATATTTTGCTAACTTGGAAAAAGTTCACAGATTTGGAAATTGTTCACGGATTTGGAAAAAAGTCCACGAACTTGGAAAAAGGTTCATGAATTAAAAAAATCAAAAATTTCGAAAATATTCATTGATTTAAAAAAAATTATGAATTGAGAAAAGGTTTGCAAATTTGAATTTTTTTGTGATTTTCCAAAAATAATCCAAGAAATTGAAAAGATAAGTTCATGAAAATTAAAATGAGAAAAAAAAGACAAAATATCAAACAAAACCTTTATAAAAAAAATCCTCGAGAGAACTAAACCCCAATAACCAAAGAGAATCTTCTAGCACATTCCCAAAGTCGTGGTGTGAGGGCTGCATATGTAAATAGCTTAAATGGCGCTTAAGCGCCAAATAGTGTTTCATCGTATTCTTCGCCTTGTGCATCATATTGACGCTATAACGTGCATCGAGCCAGCCCAAATAAATCTCCTTCTCCGGAACCGATGCTGAATTCCTTCCCTCCACCGAAAAGATCGTTTGTTGTAGTTCGTTCCCAAACAGAAAATTGGTTAGCAAAACCGGCAACACCATCCTTTGAAAAACCCGTTGTTTTGACAAATTTACATGTTCGTGAATCCAAAAAATGTCGTGGGTTTTAAAAATTGCTCATGGACTTATAAAATGTTTGTGAATTAGAAAAAACATGAATTTTAAGAAAAATTTCATGATTTTTTAACAGTTCATGAATTTGAAATACTCATGGATTTTAAGAACTGTTTACATATTTTAAAAAATTTCTCATGATTTTTTTTAACTTCACAAACTCTAAAATGGTCATGAATTTAGAAACTAGAAAAAAACCGATGCAGGAAAAACATAAAAGAGAAAAGGAAGAAAACAAAATAAGAAACCTTATAAAAATCGTTCAAAAAAACCAAATGTGGAAGCAGAAAATGAAATGTAAATAAATAGAAAAGAGAAAGAGAAAACGAAAAGGAAGCGGGAAGAAGAAAGAAAATGGAAGAATCGGATGAACACGTACAAGATACACGAAGAAAAATGGATTGTATCCTGTACTGGCTAATATCCTTTGCACCACCGTGTCGGTCGCCCTTTTGTCTCCATTTCAACGATGAGGATAGAATTGAGGATCCGTTCTTTCTTAGATTTTAGTTCTTATATGTCCTTATTTTTCCCTTAGGGTTTGGTTCCCTAATGACATCACCAAGGTGGTGCACATGGTGTGTTGGAATAATGTCTTCTCGGCCTTTTGTACCTCAACGACATCAATCTGACGTTGGCGAAGGCCCAGTGAGGATAGATGCTGCCATATTTGTTTGCTCTTTTTGATTTTTGGCAGTTGGTGTGTTTATCAGGAGATCAACTGTCTGTCTATCTGGATCTTAGTGCGGCGACTTTTGTCTTTTTCTCGGCTTGTTTTGCAACTACATTGATGGTGAAGGGTTGCAAGCATGTGTTGCTTGGGGTGTTTCCCGAGCTGACATTCCTTCAGCTGTTAGTAGCTTTTGTTGTTCGCAACGAGTGGTTATAGTGGTCTTTAAAACCTTATACAACCTTGTACAGTGAGCTTTATTACTTCTCGTTCTGTGCAAGTCTTATGCCGTGACAAGTGGCGAACAATTGGGTGAAGAAAACGACTAATATGATTTTGAGTGTAATTTTGTTTATTTTTCTTGTTTACAGGCTGTTTTATGTCAAGTTGTCTTTCTTTTATACCACATGTTGTTTTTTTTTGGACGCGGATTATCTGAGCTCGAGCTCATAAGCTCGGGTGAATAGTAAAAGAATTTTTTTATTAAAAGAAATCTAAATCTTTTGGTCACAAAAATTGACAACTATTTTGATTGCTTGCGCGAAAGACATGGCAAAAACAGATAAAATCAATGCTCCCAAAAAGTTGTTTTCAAAAGCATTTTTGAGTGCTGGGTTTTTTCTGCGACTTCGATGAATGTCGCTCGACAATGAAACTTTGCAAGCATTCAAAATATTTGTCAATATTTGCCAAAAAATCAGAATTTTGAGAATTTTTTTTTGAATTTTAGTGTTCAGCTCGAGCGGAGAAGGACAGTTCTTTTCCTTGATAACTACTGGATGCCATTTCAAGATAGAAAAGATGCATCCACTAGTCATTGAGAACACCAAATCCCGTAATTAACAGGTTGCTATGCGATGCCTTAGTCATAAGGGGAGATGAGATCTAGTACTACTCCATTGTCCACAGGGTTGAAACATATGTCAATCACTCTGCCCAGACCAACACCGTATCCTCTCGACAGCACGCACCGGTTCGCCCCTCACTCAGCCCCGCCCGCGCTCCGATGCGCCGCTGCCATCTCCCGCTTCTCCACCATCTCGGCGCTGCTGTCCCTGCGCTCTCCGAGCTCCGCAGCCCCCATGCATGTGTCCCCATCGACGCCGGGCGTGCGGCCGTCGGCGCCCTGCTGCAGCCGCTCGGGGTGGGCGCCCTCACCGAGCACGCGTGCGCGCTCGGTGCGGGAGTGCGTGATCTCGCGCGCGGACTCCCTCGCGTCCTCCACCGCGCGCGCCACCTGCTCGCCGCCAGCCAGCTCGTGCCGCTTCTCCTCCGGCCTCGACGACATGGCTAGGCCGTGCACTCCCGTGTCGGGCGTCCTCGGGAGCAGGGTGGTGTATATAGATCGGCGCGAGAGATGGTTGACGGACACGTCAGGTTTCTTGGAGAGACACGTATGAACTTACGTGGAGTCACCAGTCGACACGTACATGCTTTTCTCGGCTCTACTTAGGCTGGTAATAGTGGGGAGTAACTTACACTAGTAACATGTATATGTTACTAGGCCATGTTACTATCTTTATGGTGAGTAGTAACATATATGTAGTGTCATGCATCACTTTATTTATTACTTCATAGACTCATTTAGCATTGGGAACCGCTAGATGAACATATTATGTTACTTTATTTGTCTCTCTCCTCATTAACTACTTGACACATCATTATTTTTGCTTATGTGGCATCTATGTTACTATTTATGTTACTCCTACTATGACCAGCATTAGCCAGCCCAGCTCATCACATTAGAGGTTGTTCTTGGTAATTATAAGTTGTTTGTATCTGTGCTCACGATAGGGACGTCGCCCGCTCGTTAGCGATCGTCCACGAACGGAAAAATAAAACTTTTATTTGCTTCGCGGACAAGCGGACGACACAGAGCAGAGCAGAGCAGAGAAAGGAGAAAGACGGACGGCCATGCATACATAGAGCAGAGCAGAGCAGCACTCTAAATGAAACTAGATTAGACGTGCCCTCTCTTCAGGTTTGCATGTAGCTCCGCTGATGTTGCTGTGCTCTTATTTATTGAGCTATCACTAACAAACAAAAAGATCCGAGGACCTTTCGAAACAATTGATACAAAGCCACCACCAGGCCCATGCACCAGGCGGCGCGGCCGTGGTAACGCGGCCGCCTGGTTATGGCACATCGCCTCCATCATCAAAGCAAGCATCTTAAAGATGTCAGCCATGACGAACATCATCACAATGGCCACATCAACGAGTAGCGTGACGATCTCCAGAATGTCCTTCACGACAAGCTCAATTACCTCCTTCCTTGATCTGTTCTACGTCGTTGCGCGGGCGTCGACCGCCGGGTTCGACGTCCGGGGCGACGAGCGGGGAGGCAGCATAGTGGACCGAGCCGAAGGCAAAGGAGACGAGGCAGATGTTGTATGTGCTAGCGGAGCCCAGGATGACGGCAGCGGTGCTAGAGCTGGCACCTTGCCATGCCCCGCCTTCTTGCGAAGGTTGGCGCCGGTGTTGATGAAGAGGAGACGCAGTGGCCTGGTCGGGCTCGGCAGCCGGAGCTTAAAGTTGCCGGCGGAGGCACCGCCGCCGCTAAAAGAGGTCCATGCCCTCAGCTACTGGGCTCGTTGACGTGGCCTGAGGTGGCTGGACGTTGCCAACAGAGGCGCCGCCACCGGTAGAGAGCGGATAGGCCAGTGGGCTGGTCTTCGGGTGGAGGACTCTAGCTTGGACAACGTGCTCGCTGAGGATGGGCGTCAGCACGAGGATCGCTGCCGTCTTAGTATCCATGTCTGCATATTATTCGTGAAAAAAAGTTCGTCAAAACCTATCAACTTTGGATCTAGTTCTGAAGATCTTGACGCGAGAAATACAGCGGTGAAAACGCTTCGGGATTTGGACGCACGGTTTAAAAGATAAAATGTTTTGAATAAATGAATCTATGAAAAAAGAAAAACTCTCAGTTTGCGACAAGTGGTGCACATGCAGCGCGCTATTTGTCATAATCTAAAGAGGTAGGAGTGATCTTTAGAAAGAGTACTTCTCAATCAAAGATTTTGGAATGATGCGGACGAAAACAACTATAAATGGTGCTGAAGCGCCAAATAGTGTTTCATCGTATCCTTCGCCTGGTGCGTCATATTTACGGTATAACATGCATTGGGCCAGCCGAAATAAAGCTCTTTCTCTCTCCCCCTATCAACAAACCGATGCTGAATTCCTTCCCTTCGCCGAGAAAATCATCTGTTGTATTTTGCTTCCAAAGAGAAAATTGGTTAGAAAAAACCTCGCAACGCCATCCTTTGAAAAGGCAGTTGTGTTGACAAATTTAAATGTTTGTGAATCAAAAAAATGTCGTAGGTTTAAAAAAATTCATGGATTTATAAAATGTTTGTGAATTGGAAAAAACCATGAATTTTAAGAAAATGTTCATGATTTATTAAGAGTTCAGAATTTGAAATGTTCATGGATTTTAAGGAATGTTTACGTATTTTAGAAAAATTCTCATGAAATATCTTTAAAAGCTCACGAACTTTAAAGTGTGTGTGTGTGGGGGGGGGGGGGGCGCCCCCTTCAGGTTTGCATGTAGCTCCGCTGGTGTTGTTGTGCTCTTATTCATTGAGGTATCACTAACAAACAAAAAGATCCAGGGGCCTTTCGAAACAATTGATGCAAAGCCACCACCAGGCCCATGCACCAGCCGGCGCGGCCGCCTGGTTATGGAACATCGCCTCGGCCACCAAAGCAAGCATCTCAAAGATGTCAGCCATGACGAACATCGTCACAATGGCCACATCAACGAGAAGCGCGACGATCTCTAGAATGTCCTTCACGGCAAGCTCAATTGCCTCCTTCCTTGATCTGTTCTACATTGTTGCGTGGGCGTCGACCGTCGGGGTCGACGTTCGGGGCGACGAGAGGGGAGGCAGCATAGTGGACCGAGCCGGAGGCGAAGGAGACGAGGCAGCTGTCGGATGTGCTGGCGGAGCCCAGGACGACGGCGGTGGTGCCAGAGCTAGCACCTTGCCATGCCCCGCCTTCTTGCGAAGGCTGGCGCCGGCGCCGATGAAGAGGAGACGCAGTGGCCTGGTCGGGCTTGGCAGTCGGAGCTTGAAGTTGCCGGCGGAGGCATTGTCGCCGCTAAAGAGGTCCATGCCCTCAGCCACTGGGCTCGTCGGCGTGGCCTGAGGTGCCTGGACGTTGCCAGCAGAGGCGCCGCCACTGGTGGAGAGCGGATAGGCCAGTGGGCTGGTCTTCGGGTGGAGGACTCTAGCTTGGACAACGTGCTCGCTGAGGATGAGCATCAACACGAGGATCGCTGTCGTCCTAGTATCCACGTCTGCCTATTATTCATGAAAAAAGTTCATCAAAACCTATCAACCTGGGATCTAATTCTGAAGATCTTGACGTGAGAAATACAGCGGTGAAAACGCTTTGAGATTTGGACGCACGGTTTAAGAGATAAAACATTTTGAATAAACGAATCTATGAAAAAGAAAAACTCCTAGTTTGCGATAAGTGACGCACATGCAGCGTGTCATTTGCATGATCTAAAGAGGTGAGAGTAATCTTTAGAAGAAGTACTTCTCAATCAGTGATTTTGGAACGATGCACAACTATAAATGATGCTGAAGTGCCAAATAGTGTTTCATCGTATCCTTCGCCTGGTGCGTTATATTTACGGTATAACATGCATTGAGCCAGCCCAAATAAAGCTTTTTCTCTCTCCTAAAATTCGTTGGCGTGGACGAGCTCGTTTGCTTACGGTATCGCTAGGCGTTGAATCGCGTCGGAATATGGAGGCGTGCGGTATTTTAGAGCGTAGACGATGGGTATACGAGACGCGGACGGGAAAGCCGACGTTTGTACGACGACGGGGTGACGGCCGTCCAAGTATTAGCGGCGACGTTTTGTCCTGTAGCACCAGAGGTTCAGATGGGTCGTACTGATGATAGGAGATCCGGAGGAACCACTCACCCCCATCGCCCTCCTTCCTTGGAACGGCAGCCGCAGCTCCATTCGCACCAGAGCTCTCGAGGGATTCCTGCCCGTGAATCAAGCTCGCGCTCTAGTAGATACGGGTGAAAATCACGGACGTCCGACGCCGTTGCGGCCGGAGGTTCGTCTTCGCTGGTATGTATTGGTTACATCGTCGGATCTAAATTTCTTTGCATAAGTGTCTATGAATCTAGCTGTTGTCACGGAGCTTTTCAGTAGCAAGATTTATAGTTTCGTGTCTTTTTTCTGTATGGATGAAGAGGATGGGATCCAAGGTTGCGGTCAGAATATAACACAGAGCTCTCCCGGTGGCTGCAGGCAGGTGATTTGTCAGAGGAGGATCAGCCGGCTATTACGTCTCGGTTGTCAGTTAAGCATGTTGTAAATTTTGTCGAAAAGTTTGATGAATACAAGAGGTGGCTTGTACTACTATCTGAGATTGGGTTCGGTGGAATATTGAAGCTCCCAATGCTCCGGAAATTTACCTGAGAATGAGTGTCTGGGTCATGAGGAAGGCGAAGGTCAGATCCCGAGTGATTGCAAGTGATGATGAGAGGAAGATTGTCTTTACGCCGGAGAACTTACATAAGATTCTTGGGGTCCCGTGTGGCAATCGAGATGTCCGTGGCAGGGATGCGCAAGTTGCTCCTTCGGCTATTCAGTTCATAAAGCAGCCAATTGGGATTAACAACACAGCTGCTCACAACTTGAAGGCTGCTGAAATATTCATAAGTAGAGATATTTCAAGAAATCAAGCAAGATCGAGAAGGACTGTTTTCAGATTGTGCTTGTTACTTTCGTCATGGGTTACTTGCTAGCACTGTGCACAAAGCACGATTATATGACTATTGATATCTGGGGTGTTGTGGCTCATCCGGAACTCATATAGCAATTCAACTGGTGTGAGTATGCTATACAGAATCTGATGACAGCTGTCAGGAAGGTGCAGAGTGATTACCAAAACAATGCAACAACAATTCATCTGTCTGGATGTCACCTTTTTTCAGGTATAATGTGTGTTTCTGGGAACTGAATTGCTGAATTATGTTTTATTAGATGATTTTAGCACGGAGGCATGAAATGCTAATGGAAATTATTGATTTTTGCAAAAAAAAAAATCTATGTACAGATCTTCTTGCTGGACAACATTGACCTGGGAATGTTCAACCACTAGTAGAAAAACGGCCATTTGTCCCAGTTCATAAGGCCCATTTGTCCCGGTTGCTGAACCGGGACTAAAGTGTCATTACTCTAGCCCTAGGCCTTTAGTCCCGGTTCTTACACAAACCGGGACAGATGGGCCTCCATGTGGCCGCTGCAGCGAGCCCAGGCAGGAGGGTCTTTGGTCCCGGTTGGTGGCACCAACCGGGAGCAAAAGGCATCCATGTGTCAGCCGTTCAGGGGCTAGAGTTTTTGTTTTTTTCTGAAAGGAGGGTGGGATTTGAGGGTTTTGTATGGTTAATTAAGGTGTTTCATATATTGTGTTAGGTAGCTAATTAATTAATAGAGAGAAGTGTCCTCTCTTATCTCCGTGCTTGATCGACGCTATGTATTATACATATAGAGAGGCCCTCGACACGCTAGCTAGTAAGCAAATGAAGGAAACCATTAAGTCTGAGAAGTTAAATCAGCATCTTGAGAGAAGTGATATCGACCTCTCCTTCTCCGAGAGATTGCGCGAACAACAAGTTTTCGTATATCTATCCGACGCTACTGGCTACATATATACAATATTAAGATCTCTTACAATATAATCTCCACTAACTATATATGAACTCAGCTTCAACATGGTATTTTCCGGCTTTATTGATGACGTGGTCAAGAAAGAATCCCGCCAATTCCTCTTGAATTGCTTTCATGCGATCTTCTGGTAGGAGTTCATTCCGCATCTGCCACGTCTAATTTGAAGAAGGGGGTTAATACATATATATGAATGAAACTCAACAGAAATGATGGTGTAATAAAATGAAATTGTGAATATTATTGCTTACGCGCATCAAATTGCCTTTTAGAGTAGCCCCGCTTATCTTTGCAAGTCGCGTTGTAGATGAACTCGCACACGTAGTATCCACAGTAATCATTCCCTTTTCCTGCCATAAGTACTTTACGAGAAATAGAGGTCAATCAAACTGATAATGAAGCATTATAAATGGCATTGATGAAAGTAGCTAGAATCAACGGGAGATGCGGGAACTAGCTAGCTAGTACTACTTACTTTCGGGTATGTATATTGCAGCTCCCTCGGCAGTCCCGGAGCTTCTGCGGTGAACTTTTTCCAAACCCTGCAAGACAAAGAAAATAATTATTACTTGAGATATCAGGAAATGAACAAAAAGTTGCCGATATGGTGGGATAATGATCGATTGAACTTACTTGTTGAGAATTTTAGTCATGTCCGCATAGGTCTCCGGATTTTTTTTTCTCGAGTCTAAGATGGTTACTAGTCCCTGCTCAAGCTTAATCTCCAAGAGAATATAGTGGAAGCTGCGCACGCATGCATAACTCATCAGTTACATTACTATAACCTCGAGTAATAAGGGAAACCGAATATGCACAAGATAGTAACACTCACTTGAAGTTGTAAGGAAGGAATATTTTATCTTTGTTTTGATTATTACCAACGATTTGAGCAAGTTGGCCTCGGCTTCTTTGGCGTTCTTTTTAATCGTAAATTCATCTATGAGATTTGTGTTAATGAACCCAATATCATACATTTATGCTTTTCTGCACTCGACGATCTTCAATCTGCATAATATAGTGAGGATAATTATAAATACATGCAATGAAAGAGCTGATCTATATATAGAGACTTAATGACAGAAGTAGTACTTACAGACATTAGCAAGTGACCATTAATTTATCGAGGGCCTTTTGATTGAAAAATTGGAAGAGCTCCTCAAATGGAACAGACAACAGATCAATTCCAACGAGGTCGTGCTCCTCTTTAACTCTCAGCGACAAAGTATTTGTCCCTCCAGACTCTCTGCAGGTTTTCATGTACCAATCATGGAATCTTTGCATCATCGTTGTTAGAGATTTTTCATCTTTGACAAGAGGCTTCCCGTAATGGTATTTGTGTTCGTCCACCTCCAAGAAATCATAATGTACATCGTCGGGTAGGTAATCTCCAAGATTGGTATAACCGGGCACCATCCTCTGATCATTAGCGACGATATCGCTAGACACCTTGAGCGGGGGGCACGATTGGTTCGCTTGTTCGCCGAGTTGGGCAAATTTTTCCCAGCTCGTCGTTCTGCTAACCTTCGATCACTGATAGTACTTCCTGACTGCTCCGCTTCGATATATACCTTTTCAGTAATACGCTCATAGTTGTTTTTCGGCGAAGACTTTGGTGGTTTCCTCAGGGCATCGATAGTGCGCTTTGATTTCACCTGATCTATCTTCTCCTTCGGAGGTGGATGTTTCTTGGCTTTCACCCCATCAAAGAAGTCCTTCACTTTGGTTTCCACGATCTTCACGGTTTCCTCCTCGGTCCTCTTGTATGGTAACTTCTCCAGAGGCTTGAGAGGTGGACCGAATATGTATTGCCTCCCGCCTCTGGCTGTACTGCTAGACGCCGGAGCAGACGGAGCAGCTACGGCTGTCTTCTTTCGTTGCTTACGAGGCGGAGGAGAAGGACTACGACGCGCTGGAGCAGCCGGAGCGGTGGCGGGTCTCTTCCGCCCTTGTTGGCGAGGCGGAGAAGGAGGAGGCTGCTGGCTGCTCGGGCGCGCCGGCACAGGCGGAGAAGGAGGCAGAGTGCCACCACGCACCGGAGAAGGAGGCCGAGTGCGCTGATCACTCGCCGGAGGAGGAGGCGGAGTGCCCTAACTCGCCGGAGGAGGAGGAGGAGGCGGAGGCGTCCAGTTCGGAAGGTTGATGAGCTCCTTCCGCCATAGGCATGGAGTCTTCAGAAAAGTAGCCGAGTCTCCCCTTCACCCGTAGGGTGGTCAAGCTCGAGGTCCTCAAATTCGTCCGTTATTTCATCCACCATCACCCTAGCATATCCTTCTGGAATCGGTCGGCAGTGATAGGTTGTGCCAGTTCAGGAGGTGCAACAAAGCCAACAACCGCCTTGACTTTCAATTTCATCCATTGCGTCATAGGTGGCAATGTTGAGACTTCGTGATAGCATCCACGGGGTAGCTAGCAGGAGCCGTGAAGACAGGCTCCTGCTGAAGCAGCTCGGTGGAAGCCACGCTGCTTCTCTGCTGAGATGGCAGGGTAACCGGGGAAGCTTGGCGGTCGTTTGTTGCGACCGCTTCTCGTTCCTCCATCGCTTGTACCCTTGCGTGCGGCGCTGCGATTAGGTATGCTCCACTTTCTTCCTCCTCTCCGGCATTTGTAACCGTCAGGTATCGCAGAAACCCGGCCTTCCACGGAGCGGAGCACTGGCGTGCCTCGTGTCCGTCCGGGGTGCTCGAGATTCCCGAGGGCCATTGTGAGCTTGTCGTTCTCTACATGCAGAGCGAAGGTCCCTTAACTGCTGTTGCATCGATATACTCCACGAAGCCTCGTGATGGGTAGTCTCGGTTGCTCGTTCGTCCAAACGCACTTCCACGATCTGAGGTCCAAGGTTCCGCCAACCCCAAAGAACCAAGTCCGCAGCAGTGCAGCGATTCAATGTCTACGGTTCGACCCTTTATCAACCAGGTCATTCTCAGCCTTGGCCCACAACGGCTGGGCTTTGAGGTAGCCACCTGACCCCGTGCAATGGTGAAGCTTCTTCTTCGCAGCATTTTTCTTGTTTGTCGCTGACATCTTCTTAGTCTTTTCTGATGTCTTATGGGCCACAAATGTGGGCCAGTGATCTCTAATCTTCTCATACCGGCCGGTGAATTCTGGTGTCTTTTCTTTGTCGACAAACGATAATTTCAGCTCATTCTTCCACCTCCTGAATAGTTCTGCCATCTTCTTAAGAGCATGAGACTTGATCAATTGCTCTTTAACTGGCTTCTCTGGATCCTCCTCTGGCGGTAGGGTGAAATTTGCCTTCAGCGCGGTCCAAAGATCATCTTTCTGCATATCGTCGACATAAGACACCTTAGGGTCTTCCTTATTAGGCTTAAACCATTGGTGGATGCTGATCGGGATATTGTCCCTAACAAGAACCCCGCACTGAGCAGCAAATGCTTCCTTTGTCCGGATGGGTTCAATCGGCATGCCATCGCGCGATTCTTTGTGATCTCAAACCTTTCATCCGAGGCACAACTTTTCTTCGGGCCTCGTCTCTTTACCGAAGTTGTGCTTTCGATCCGAGGGCTAGAAAAAAGAAGAAATACGAGAGTTAATTAATATGTGTACATACAAAAACAATGAATGCATCAATTAGCTAGTCAGCACAGGCTTAACTAATATATATACCTGGCCAGACTCGGTTCGGTCATTGGAGCCGTCATCACGGTCTCCTTCTTGCACCGGCATTGGGTCACTGGAGCCATCATAATCATGTCCTTCCTCCTCCATTGTTTGATCACCGTAGTCTGCTTCTTCACCCTGTCCTTTCAGACCATCGGTGTCGTTGAGAAACGACAAGACGACATCACTTCCTTGTGCGATTATGTCCCCCAACACCGCTTCTGTTGCTTCGTCTCGGGGGTGCTCCATAGTTTCTGCAAATATGTACAACATGGCAATTATTATTCAAACATGACAGATGGATATATTAGTGGCAAACATAGAACTAGCTAGCTAATCACAATAAGGAATCATATTAGTGACCTCTTCGGCAACGCTTCAAGGGTTTGGGGTGGCCTCGGCAACGCTTCAAGGGTTTGGGGTGGCCTCGACAACGCTTCAAGGGTTTGGTGTGGCCTCGACGACAACGCTCTTTTAACTTGGTAAATTTGGGTGGCCTCGAGAGAGTTTATCGGGTAGGGGTGCGGCGGGAGGGGGTAGGAGACCGACATCGTTTTTTTCTAGGGTTTGGGTGTCCTCGAGAGTTTTGGTCGAGCGAGAGGGCCAAGGGGTGCTCCCGTGGTATAAGTTATGACGATCGAGAGGGGGTATATATATCGACCGCCCCTCAAGTCTAAGTTATCCAGGAGGGGGTTATATCGACAAAGACGACATACATACATGGGAAAATAATGTTATCGGGGAGGGGGTATATCGACCCCCCCCCCCTCGTGTTGAAGTTATCGGGAGGGGGTATATCGACAACGACGTACCCGATAAAAAATAAGAAGACGAAGAAGAAATAAAAAGAAAGAAGAAGAAAGGAATAGAGGAGACGATCGAAGAAAAAAAAGAAAAAAAAGAGGAGAAGAAGAAAGGAATAGAGTAGAAGAAATGAATAGTGGAGAAGAAGAGAAAATAGAATACTCTATTCCTTTCTTCTTCTCCTCTTCTTTTTCTTCTTTTTTCCTCTTCTTATTTATTTCTCCTCTTCTTCCTCTCCTCTTCTTGTCCGTTCTTCCTCTTCTTATTTTCCTTTTTCCTCTCATTCTTTTTCTTCTTCTTCCTTTCCTAGCTAGATATATAAAACTTTTCTAAAAATGTAACTTTTGCATATATAAAACCTTTTCTTCTTCCTTCTTCTTCCTTCTCTTCCTTCTTCCTAAATATATAAAACTTTTAAAAAAATGAAACTAACCTAAAATGTACTAAATCAGATAACATATATAGATAAAAAATTTCTAAAAATCTAACTTTTGCATATATTTATTTTTAAAACATCATGCATATTACAATTGAAAAAATACATACATACATACATACAAAAAACATGTAAAAAATACATACATACATATATGAACATACATAAAAAAATACATATATCTAAAAAATACATACATACATATATGAAAATCTAAAAACATGTAAAAAATAGCATGTATAACTAAAAAAATAGCACGGCGGCGGCGTGGCCAGCAGAGGCACGGTGCTGATGTCTACTACACAACCTTTTTCTTGTAGACGTTGTTGGACCTGCAAGTGCATAGGTTTGTAGGACAGTAGCAAATTTCGCTCAAGTGGATGACCTAAGGTTTATCAATTCGTGGGAGGCATAGGATGAAGATGGTCTCTCTCAAACAACCCTGCAACCAAATAACAAAGAGTCTCTTGTGTCCCCAACACACCCAATACAATGGTAAATTGTATAGGTGCACTAGTTCGGCGAAGAGAAGGTGATACAAGTGCAATATGGGTAGTAGATATAGGTTTTTGTAATCTGAAATAATAAAAACAGCAAGGTAACTAATGATAAAAGTGAGCACAAATGGTATTGCAATGATAGGAAACAAGGCCTATGATTCATACTTTCACTAGTGCAAGTTCTCTCAACAATAATAACATAGATAGATCATATAACAATCCCTCAACATGCAACAGAGAGTCACTCCAAAGCCACTACTAGCGGAGAACAAACGTAGAGATTATGGTAGGGTACAAAACCACCTCAAAGTTATTCTTTCGGATCAATCTATTCAAGAGTTCGTACTAGAATAACACCTTAAGACACAAATCAACCAAAACCCTAATGTCACCTAGATACTCCATTGTCACCTCAAGTATCCGTGGGCATGATTATACGATATGCATCACACAATCTCAGATTCATCCAACCAACATAAAGTACTTAAAAGAGTGCCCCAAAGTTTCTACCGGACAGTCAAGAAAACATGTGCCAACTCCTATGCATAGGTTCATGGGCGGAACCCGCAAGTTGGTCACCAAAACATACATCAAGTGGCACGTGATATCCCATTGTCACCACAGATAAACACGGCAAGACATACATCAAGTGTTCTCAAATAAAAGACTCAATCCGGTAAGATAACTTCAAGAGGGAAACTCATTTCATCACAAGAGAGTAGAGGGGGAGAAACATCATAAGATCCAACTATAATAGCAAAGCTCGCGATACATCAAGATCGTGCCATAGAGGAAACACGAGAGAGAGAAAGAGAGATCAAACAAATAGCTATTGGTACATACCCTCAGCCCCGAGGGTGAACTACTCCCTCCTCGTCATGAAGAGTGTCGGGATGATGAAGATGGCCACCGGTGATGGATTCCCCCTCCGGGAGGGTGCCAGAACGGGCTCCCGAGAGGTTTTTGGTGGCTACAGAGGCTTGCGGTGGCGGAACTCCCGATCTATCTTCTCCGTGGATGTTTTTAGGGTATGTGGGACTATATAGGCGAACGAAGTCAGTCGGGAGGTGCTCGAGGGGCCCACGAGACAGGGGCACGCCCTACAGGGGGGACGCCCTCCTATCTCGTGGCTGCCTCGAGGATCTTCTGACGTGAACTCCTAGTCTCCAGGATCATATTCTTCCAAAAAATCACGCTGCCGAAGGTTTCATTCCGTTTGGACTCCGTTTGATATTCCTTTTCTTCGAAATACTGAAACCGACAATAAAACATCAATATGGGTTGGGCCTCCGGTTAATAGGTTAGTCCCAAAAGTAATATAAAAGTGAATAATAAAGCCCATAATCATTCAAAACAGATAATAAAATAGCATGAATGCTTCATAAATTATAGATACGTTGGAGACGTATCAGCATCTAAGCTTAATTCCTGCTCGTCCTCGAGTAGGTAAATGATAAAAGAAAGAATTTATGAAGTGTGAATGCTAGAAGGTGCACAAGTTTGATTAATGATAATTTCAATCACCTTTTCTAGCATGATAATATGTCATAACAATAGTTCACCTCATAAAACTTCTCACGATAAAGTAACAAGCAATTCACATGTCAAAGCATAGACCATAAACTTTCTTGAAAACTAGCAAACTTCATTCTTAGTAATTAAATAATTGCAATTCATCCTATTTTCAGGAAGGGTCTATGTCAGAGCTTTGATTTAGCAAACTTCACATACTCAACCATCATATAGTCTTCTACAGTTGCTAACACTCACGCAATATTTGTGGTTATGAAGTTTTAATCAGACACAAAGAAAGATTGGGGCTTATAATGTTGCCTCCAAACGTATTCACCCTTGGGTGATGTCAACAATAATAATTCATGCTAACTTACATTCAATTGGATATATATATCAGGATCACCCCAACACAAAGTGCTTGCCAAAGGATAAAATGAAAAGGGAAAGGTGAAGATCACCTTGACTCTTGCATAAAAGTAAAATACATAAAGTAAAAGATATGCCCTTCACAGAGGGAAGCAAAGGTTGTCATGCGCTTTTAGGATTGGATACACAAAATCTTAATGCGAAAGAACGTCACTTTATATTGCCCCTTGTATATGCACCTTTATTATGCAGTCCGTCGCTTTTATTGCTTCCATAACAAGTTCGTACAAAGCTTATTTTCTCCGCACTAATAAGTCATGCATATTTAGAGAGCAATTTTTATTGCTTGCACCGATGACAACTTACTTGAAGGATCTTACTCAATCCATAGGTAGGTATGGTGGACTCTCATGGAAAAAACTGGGTTTAAGGATATTTGGAAGCACAAGTAGTATCTCTGCTTGGTGCTAGCAATTTTGGCTAGCATGAGGGGGAAAGGCAAGCTCAACATGTTTGAATGATCCATGACAATATACTTTAACTGAGATGTCGGAAAACATAAACCATTACGATGTCTTCCTTGTCCAACGTCAACTCTAGCATGTCATACTTAATGAGTGCTCCCAATTATAAAATATGTCTAGGATAGTATATTTATATGTGAAATCTCTCTTCCTTCAATATTCTTTCATGAATTGTTCAAATGACCAATACAATGCTTGCTAACCTTCAATAAATTTACAACCTCTACTTCTTAGATGTGAAGTCATTACTCCCCATGGGATAAGCAAATGAGACATATATAATTTCAGATTTATGACAATCAACTCATTCAACAATTTACTCATAAGATATAAGTGAAGCACATGAGTAAATGACAAACTACTCCAAAAAGATATAAGTGAAGATCAATGAGTAGCTAAATAATTATGTAGCTAATGTGAAGACTCTCTCTTATTAAAGAATTTCAGATCTTGGTATTGTATTCAGACAGCAAGCAAAACAAAATAAAATGACATTGCAAGGATAGCACAACTCATGTGAAGAAGCAAAAACTTAGGCTCAAACGATACTAACCGATAGTTGTTGAAGAAGAAAGGTGGGATGCCTACTGGGCATCCCCAAGCTTAGATGCTTGAGACTTCTTGAAATATTATCTTGGGGTGCCTTGGGCATCCCCAAGCTTGAACTTTTGTGTCTCCTTAATTCCTCTCATGTCATGATTTCTCTTTTTATCAAAAGCTTCATCCACAACAAACTCAACAAGAACTCGTGAGATAGGTTAGTATAAACCAATGCAAAACCTTATCATTTTCTACTGTAACAAATCACTAAAATTATTATTCAACATTGCATACTAAATGCCTCTGCATATTTAATACTCCTATCCTTAAATAGAATCATTAAACAAGCAAACATATGCAAACAATGCAAACATAACAGCAATCTGCCAAAATAGTACAGTCTGTAAAGAATGCAAGAGTATCAATACTTACCTGACTCCAAAAATTATGAACTAAAATTCCCACTGTAATAAATTTATCAGAGCTCAATATGCAAAAATATTCAACATTATACCACTCTCTGACTTTTCTAGGGAATTTTTGCAACAGCGGTAAACTTTTTGTTTTCAAACAGCAACATGTATACTAGCAAAATAAGCATGGCAAAGGCTATCCTTGACATTTTTATTGGAACTAAAGATGCAAAACATTAATATAAATAACAGAAAGAAAATACTAACAAAATAAAATGACGCTCCAAGCAAAACACATATCATGTGGTGAATAAAAATATAGCTCCAAGTAAAATTACCGATGAACGAAGACGAAAGAGGGGATGCCTTCCGGGGCATCCCCAAGCTTAGGATCTTGGTTGTCCTTGAATATTACCTTGGGGTGCCTTGGGCATCCCCAAGCTTAGGCTCTTGCCACTTCTTATTCCATAGTCCATCGAATCTTTACCCAAAACTTGAAAACTTCACAACACAAAACTCAACAGAAAACTCGTAAGCTCCGTTAGCGAAAGAAAACAAAACACCACTTCAAGGTACTGTAATTAACTCATTATTTATTTATAGTGGTGTTAAACCTACTGTATTCCAACTTCTCTATGTTTTATAAAGTATTTTACTAGCCATAGATTCATCAAAATAAGCAAACAACACAATGAAAACAGAATCTGTCAAAAACAGAACAGTCTGTAGTAATCTGTAAGTAACGCAAACTTCTGGAACTCCAAAAATTCTAAAATAAATTGTTGGACCTGAGGAATTTGTCTAGTAATCATCTGCAAAAAGAATAAACTAAATATCACTCTCCAGTAAAAAGTTGAAGCTAATTTCGTGAGCGCTAAAGTTTCCGTTTTTTACAGCATGATCATAAAGACTTCACCCAAGTCTTCCCAAAGGTTCCACTTGGCACAAACGCTAATTAAAACATGAAAACACATCTAACCAGAAGCTAGATGGATTATTTATTCCTAAACAGAACCAAAAATCAAGAAACTAAAATAAAATTGGGTTGCCTCCCAACAAGCGCTATCGTTTAACGCCCCTAGCTAGGCATGATGATTTCAATAATGCTCACATAAAAGATAAGAATTGAAACATAAAGAGAGCATCATGAAGAATATGACTAGCACATTTAAGTCTAACCCACTTCCTATGCATAGAGATTTTGTGAGCAAACAACTTATGAGAACAAGAATCAACTTGCATAGAAAGGTAAAACAAGCATAACTTCAAAACTTTAAGCACATAGAGAGGAAACTTGATATTATTACAATTCCTACAAGCATATATTCCTCCATCATAATAACTTTCAGTAGCATCATGAATGAATTCAACAATATAACCAGCACCTAAAGCATTCTTTTCATGATCTTCTGGCATAGGAAATTTACTACTCTCCACATAAGCAAATTTCTTCTCATTCGGGATAGTAGGAGTATCATAAGAGACTTGAACACTAAAAATTGTTTCCACATTAAAAGAGTAATGTTCAGAAAAAGGGTAATCACAATCATGACAAGATTTGTAAATATAATCATCACTACTTTTTATAGCATAAGTTTCATCACAATAATCATCATAAGTGGCAACTTCGTTCTCATCATAATCGATTGAAACCTCTCCCAAGATAGTGGAATCATCACTAAATAAAGTTGAGACTCTTCCAAATCCACTTTCATGTTCATCACAATAAGATTTAACAACCTCCAAAATAGTGGGATCACTACTTCCTAAAGTTGACACTCTTCCAAACCCACTTTCATCAATATAATCATCATAAATAGGAGGCATGCTATCATCAAAATAAATTTGCTCATCAAAGCTTGGGAGACAAAAAATATCATCTTCATCAAACATAGCTTCCCCAAGCTTGTGGCTTTGCATATCATTAGCATCATGGATATTCAAGGAATTCATACTAACAACATTGCAATCATGCTCATCATTCAAATATTTAGTGCCAAACATTCTAATGCATTCTTCTTCTAACACTTTGGCACAATTTTCCTTCCCATCATACTCACGAAAGATATTTAAAAGACGAAGCGTATGAGACAAACTTAACTCCATTTTTTTAGTTTTCTTTTATAGACTAAACTAGTGATAAAACAAGAAACAAAAAGATTCGATTGCAAGATCTAAAGATATACCTTCAAGCACTCATCTCCCCGGCAACGGCGCAAGAAAAGAGCTTGATGTCTACTACACAACCTTCTTCTTGTAGACGTTGTTGGGCCTGCAAGTGCACATGTTTGTAGGACAGTAGCAAATTTCTCTCAAGTGGATGACCTAAGGTTTATCAATCCGTGGGAGGCGAGGGATGAAGATGGTCTCTCTCAAACAACCCTGCAACCAAATAACAAAGAGTCTCTTGTGTCCCCCAACACACCCAATACAATGGTAAATTGTATAGGTGCACTAGTTCGGCGAAGAGAAGGTGATACAAGTGCAATATGGGTAGTAGATATAGGTTTTTGTAATCTGAAATAATAAAAACAGCAAGGTAACTAATGATAAAAGTGAGCACAAATGGTATTGCAATGATAGGAAACAAGGCCTAGGGTTCATACTTTCACTAGTGCAAGTTCTCTCAACAATAATAACATAGATAGATCATATAACAATCGCTCAACATGCAACAGAGAGTCACTCCAAAGCCACCAATAGCGGAGAACAAACGTAGAGATTATGGTAGGGTACGAAACCACCTCAAAGTTATTCTTTCGGATCAATCTATTCAAGAGTTCATACTAGAGTAACACCTTAAGACACAAATCGATCAAAACCCTAATGTCTCCTAGATACTCCATTGTCACCTCAAGTATCCGTGGGCATGATTATACGATATGCATCACACAATCTCAGATTCATCGAACCAACACAAAGTACTTACAAGAGTGCCCCAAAGTTTCTACCGGAGAGTCAAGAAAACGTGTGCCAACTCCTATGCATAGGTTCATGGGCGGAACCCGCAAGTTGGTCACCAAAACATACATCAAGTGGCACGTGATATCCCATTGTCACCACAGATAAACACGGCAAGCCATACATCAAGTGTTCTCAAATAAAAGACTCAATCTGGTAAGATAACTTCAAGAGGGAAACTCAATTCATCACAAGAGAGTACAGAGGGAGAAACATCAGAGGATCCAACTATAATAGCAAAGCTCGCGATACATCAAGATCATGCCATAGAGGGAACACGAGAGAGAGAGAGAGAGAGAGAGATCAAACACATAGCTACTGGTACATACCCTCAGCCCCGAGGGTGAACTACTCCCTCCTCGTCATGGAGAGCGCCGGGATGATGAAGATGGACACCGGTGATGGATTCCCCCTCCGGCGAGTCTTGAACGGGCTCCCGAGAGGTTTTGGTGGCTCTGAGAGGCTTGCGGCGGAACTCCCGATCTATCTTCTCCGTGGATGTTTTTAGGGTACGTGAGACTATATAGGCAAAAGAAGTCGGTCGGGAGGTTCTCGAGGGGCCCATGAGACAGGGGCGCGCCCTACAGGGGGGCACGCCCTCCTATCTTGTTGCTGTCTCGAGGATCTTCTTACGTGAAATCCAAGTCTCCAGGATCATATTCTTCCAAAAATCACGCTGCCGAAGGTTTCATTCCGTTTGGACTCCGTTTGATATTCCTTTTCTTGAAATACGTAAAACAGAGCAATAAAGCGACAATATAAATTTGGGCCTCCGGTTAATAGGTTAGTCCCAAAAGTAATATAAAAGTGAATAATAAAGCCCGTAATCATTCAAAACATATAATAAAATAGCATGAATGCTTCATAAATTATAGATACGTTGGAGACGTATCAGTGCTCCTGAGAGGGAGGAGTCTTGGCCAGGCGGCGTCAGGCGGCGCTGAGGAGTGGCGCTTGATGATGGCGTCAGGCGAGTGGCCTTGGCGTCGAGGCGGCGGCGTCGGGCAAGGATGGCGTGGCGACGGCGTCGAAGCGGCGCGGGCGACGGCGATGACGGGCGTGGGCGACGGCGACGGCGGGGGCGGCGGGCGGTGTTGGGGCAGCCTAGCGGCGTCAATGTCGTCGAGGGGTCGTCGGGGGCAACTGCGAGATGAAGATGAAAATTTTCACAAGTGTTGGTTATATACCCAGGCCTTTGGTCCCGGTTTGTGGCAGCAACCGGGACCAATGCCCCCTTTCGTCCCGGTTGGTGCCACCAACCGGGACCAATGCCCCCTTTCGTCCCGGTTGGTGCCACCAACTGGGACAAAAGGTCTCTTTTAGCGAAGGCGGGAAGCGAAGGCCTTTGGTCGGTTGGTGGGACCAACCGAGACTAAAGGGCATTAATTCGGTTGGTGCCACGAGCTGATAATCTACCCTTTAGTCGGTTGGTGGCACCAACCGGGACCAAACTCTGTCTTTGCCGTCGCGGCAAAGTTTAGTCTCACCTCGCTAGTTGAGAGAGCTCGAGAGTGGTTTATAAGCGCTGCTGCGCTAACCCACTCGAGCTCCCCTCAACTGCAGGCTTTTGGGCCTAAATTGTCACGATGTGCTTTTGGGCCTACTGGGCCTCCCGCGGGCCTGAATCCTGGCCCATGGTTGGGTCTCTAGTCATATTCAGGCCGTGGTGGCCCAGTAGGTGGCACTTTTTATAATTTTTTTGTTGCTTTATTTATTTTATTTTGTTTCTACTTACAACAAAAAACTTAGTGTTGCTATTTTTATTTATTTTATTAAAGTTTATTTATTTTAATTTATTAAAGTTTATTTTGTTTCTACTTATTTATTTTATTAAATTTTATTTTATTTTGTTTCTACTTATTTAAATTTTAATTTATTTTATTTTGTTTCTATTTATTTATTAAAGTTTATTTATTTTACTTTATTAAAGTTTATTTTGTTTCTAATGATTTATTTTATTAAAGTTTATTTTGTTTTATTTTATTTTGTTTCTACTTATTTATTTTATTAAATTTTCATTTATTTTATTTTGTTTCTACTTATTTATTAAATTTTATTTTGTTTCTTTCTGCTTTTCATGTTTTGAACAGAAAATACCTTGATAATTTTAGTGGCATGAATTTTATATAATTTTAGTTTAAAAAATACTAGAGGTTTATAAAAGCTTTTTTGTTGATTCCTTTTGCTATTGGAGTTTTATAAAAGTTTTTTAGTTAATTTTCTTTTTTGCTATTAAAGAATATTATAGTTCTTTTTAGTTGATCATAACAGAATATTTTAATTGATTATTTTTTGAGCTAAATGATGTTGCTTTTTAGTTGATGAGGGTTTCATACGGAAACTCATCTGTTACACAGGGATTTCATTTTTTTGAACTTATTTGAACTCCAGACTTTTTGTGTGCTCAAAATGCAACATTCAAAAAGCCACATCATCAATTTTCAACCCTTTCTGACTTCATTTGTTATTTTTTATGCATTTACTGATTTTTTGAGCTATAAGACCCTGAAATTCAAAAGCATTTCAAATGAACTCTGAAAAGGTTGAAATTTGGAATGGTATCATCATTTCACCCACATAGCATGTGCTAAAAAGTTGAGACGGTTAAGACAAAACTAGATGCACTCCGTGTACAAAATGGACAATCTCTTTCGAAGTATGAGGGTTTCAGACGAAAACTCATCTGTTACAAAGGGATTTTATTTATTTGAACTTATTTAAACTCCAGACTTTTTGTGTGCTCAAAATGCACCATTCAAAGCCACATCATCAATTTTCAACCCTTTCTGACTTCATTTATTATTTTCATGCATTTACTGATTTTTTGAGCTATAAGACGCTGAAATTCAAAAGCATTTCAAATGAACTCTGAAAAGGTTGAATTTTGGAATGGTATCATCATTTCACCCACGTAACATGTGCTAAAACGTTGAGAGGGTTACGGCAAAAACTAGATGCACTTCGTGTACAAAATGGACAATCTCTTTCAAAGTATCAGGGTTTCATACAGAAACTCATCTGTTACAAAGGGATTTCATTTTTTGAACTTATTTGAACTCCAGACTTTTTGTGTGCTCAAAATGCACCATTCAAAGCCACATCATCAATTTTCAACCCTTTCTGACTTCATTTGTTATTTTTTCATGCATTTACCGATTTTTTGAGCTATAAGATCCTGAAATTCAAAATCATTTCAAATAAACTCTGAAAAGGTTCAAAGTTGGCATGGTATCATCATTTCACCCACATAGCATGTGCTAAAAATTTGAGAGGGTTACGGCAAAAACTAGATGCACCTCGTGTACAAAACGGACAATCTCTTTCGAAATATCAGGGTTTCGAATTTAAAACTCATACATTACAAAGGGATTTCATTTTTTTGAACTTATTTGAACTCCAGACTTTTTGTGTGTTCAAAATGCACCATTCAAAGCCACATCATCAATTTTTAACCCTTCCTGACTTCATTTGTTATTTTCATGCATTTACTGATTTTTTTAGCTATAAGACCCTAAAATTCAAAAGCATTTCAAATGAACTCTGGAAAGGTTGAAAGTTGGCATGGTATCATCATTTCACCCACATAGCATGTGCTAAAAAGTTGAGAGGGTTAGGGCATGGACAACACATAAAACCATTCTGCTTGTTTGCCTCAGCCACTTCGAGAAACATAATTATGTGTGTCTGTCACCGTACATCCATTGCCGGTTCATCTGCGTGCATTATATATAATTATGTGTGTCAAAAACCATTACAGGTTCACATGGATAAATAAGTGACCAAATAAATAGTAGTTCATCATCACATTAAAACCAAAGTACATACATAGTTCAAATTGAACAACATATGGCTCTCCAGAGCATCTAGTTAAACCATACACTGAAACTATGTAAAACCTTTCAATGCAACAACAAATGCGATCATAATCACAACCAAGGTAACAATTGATCCAACGACATAATGATACCAAGCCTCGGTATGAATGGCATATTTTTTAATCTTTCTAATCTTCAACCGCATTGCATCCATCTTGATCTTGTGATCATCGACAACATCCGCAACATGCAACTCCAATATCATCTTCTCCTCCTCAAATTTTTTATTTTTTCCTTCAAGTAATTGTTTTCTTTTTCAACTAAATTTACCTCTCGACAGTAGGGTCGGTTGGAATTTCTGGTTCAACTACCTCCTACATAAATAAAATCTATGTCAGATTGGTCAGCATAATTGTCATAAACAATAAATGAACTAAATAGTTATAAAAAGATAATATATACCACATCCGAATCATAGACAGGACGAGGGCCGACAGGGGCGGATACCAAAACCATCGCACCATATAATAACAAGCAATAATAAAAGTAAGAAAATTAGACAAGTATCTATCTAAAGTAAGAATATTTTTTCTTTCAGACAGAAGATTAGAACAAGAGGCTCACCACGGTGGTGCCGACGACGAGATCGACGCAGGCGATCGACGGCGGTGAAGACGGGGACGGGACGTGATGGACCGCTAAACCTATGCAAATCTTGGGGAAAATGGAGCTTGGAGGTCGAGCTTCGAGAGGAGAAAGCTTAACTAATGTGGCTCGGGCATTTCATCGAACACCTCATGTGCATAGGAGGTGAGCTAGAGCACCCAAATGCCCTCCTCTCGTCGGTCAGAAAAAACAGAGCACTGTGGAGTGCTCTGCTGCG
Organism: Aegilops bicornis; assembly: GCA_021605145.1. Classification (NCBI taxonomy): domain Eukaryota; kingdom Viridiplantae; phylum Streptophyta; class Magnoliopsida; order Poales; family Poaceae; genus Aegilops; species Aegilops bicornis. Next base: position 83,571,592 of record CM038670.1, read on the forward strand.
GCGATAGGGTATATATAGGCAGCTCATTTGTCCCGGTTCGTGGCTAGAACCGGGACTGAAGCTCCACCTTCTGTCCCGGTTCGAGCCACGAACCAGGACCAATGTATGTGGGCCAGGAACGAGGCCCATTGGTCCCGGTTCGTGCCTAGAACCGGGACAAATGGGTCCAGACGAACCGGGACCAATGCCCACGAGGCCCCGGCCGGCCCCCTGGGCTCACGAACCGGGATGTATGCCCCCATGGGTCCCGGTTCGTGGCTGAATTGGGACTAATTGGCTGGCCAGGCCCGAACCAAAGCCCTGTTTTCTATTAGTAAACATGATCCATTCTGAGTTCCCTCGTGTGTAGTGCTTCGAACAGAAACGCTTCGCCAAAATATTACAATGGCGTATTGAATCCAGCAGGGCACGGTAACGTATGTACCCGCACGATAAGGGTTTTTGCGCTTGTTTTTGTGACACATTGAGCTGAGTTTTGGAATAAAAGCATGGATTGTGTTCTTTCTCATATTTTATTCTGACTTTTGATTATATGTCTATGCATGCAGCTCTACCCTCCAGACTCATTGTGTTATTACCGGGTAGCTGTGATGAGCCAGCCATGTGCTGATGGATCTATATTGAGATCTCCACCCCAACCGTCATCCAGAAGGCCGGTTGCTGAAGCGGTCCAACGCACACCAGAATTGGTTCCGAATAGAGGAATGCCCGTGGCAAACTCACTGGGGGATGCCATGTCGGCACCTCATTCAGTGGGGCCGAGTAAGTTTGCCAACCATCTCCGTCAGACTTGCCAGGATGACCCGGTACGTTATGTTGATGCTATATGTGGGTGGGGGAGTATGAGCTTGGTGTGTTTTCAGTCACGGTATTGTAAAACCAAAATGGGTGTTTCTTTTTGCAGGTGCTTCAAGAATTGAGCTTGATGCTAAAACAACACAACGCCAAGTGCATATTGAGCATGCCACTACTTCGCAACAGGATGCAATCTGACATGTTCTCTTTTGCTGACATGTTCACTTATGTACCAGCCACTGTCATTTTACTGCAGTAATCGTATCATCGCGGGGCATCTGCAACGGCAGCAACGTGTGTTACTTCGTTTTGGGACCCCCTGCAAATTTTTGCACAAAAAGAACAGATGTGTCAGTTTGTTTTACTTGTCGTAGCAAGGATACGCTAGGTAATATGTTATGTCGACAGCGATCTGAAAACAATGCTTACCGAGCGACCAAAGACTATCTCCTGCATACATTTTGTTCTCTCAACATTTAGCCTGCTTTTGCTGTACCTAATCCCAACCCAATTTCCCAGGAATATATATAGATTGTAATACTCGTATGCCTCTCCGAGTGAATCAAAGTTGTTTCCAACTGCAAGCACTATGACTGTGTCAGTCTTCTCATTTGCATAGCCTCTCGATGCTTTCTCGGTTGCTCCAGGGCACTTATCCTGCCCAACACAGGGTCGACGTTAAGTTGGTGCATGTCCAACACGCACCCTACAGAGTTGAGAACCGTTTTAGTAATGCATAATAAAGAAACTGGGAGTATTTGACAGATTTCGCTAACTGTTATTACATGACATGCCTATGCGTTCACCTCGACCGAGTTTCAAATACGATTCAGCACAAAAAAGCTCACACAATGTAATCTAATTCAACGGATATATGAACTATGAATACAGTGTCAGATTCATATACCTCTTGGTCCTGCTGGGCGCCTGAGGATGACAGGGTCGCTCCCTCGCGAGTGCTGTTTAAATCTGCTTGTACTGTCAGCGCTGCATCACCCGCATTGCCGATGCTTGGACTCGGACGACGTGCAGACCAGAGTTTCAGTGGGTTCGTTGCGCAGTATGGAGTCGCCGCCGGCAAGATCCCGCAGGAGAAACCTATGAAGAGCATACTAATAAACTGGTCTTCAGTTACATCGACCGCAACTACAAAGGATAATGCCACGGCATGGAACATACCTATCACCTGGATTTGATAGGAACTCGAATCCATCGTCTCCCGCCTCCGCCGTCGCCATTGCCGTGAGCTCTGGAGCTTGTGCGGTGCCCTAAGGGATGCTTTTGTTTTTTTTCTTCAAGCGTCGAGTATGGGCATCTTCAACGGCGATCTGCAAATTTTCTCCCGCATCTGTTCGTGGATAAGGATGCGGCGGACGGATGTAGGAGGCCGCCATCCAACGTTTCTCGCATACATTTCAAACAACTTTTGGACTAACCGGATGAAACTCATGCAAACACGACGGGTTTTCATATAACTGGGCGCAATTCATGCGAACACGAGGGATTTCATATAAACATAACGGAATTCATTACATTACGGACATATTTCAACTAAAAGCGGAGCTCGTCCGACTCTAGAGGTGTAATACCTAAACTAAATGATTGGCGGTGCCCGTTCCTCATGTACGGCCATGAGCCCCAAGAATTAAAGCTTCACCTTCTCCAGTTCTGCCTCGGCACTCTCCAGCTCCACCTCCGCAACCTCCGCCTCTGGAGCCCTGGGAAGTGAAGTTGTTCGCTCCATGTCGCCGCCAAGCGACTAATCAGCTGATGATGCTCAGCCCACCAAGCTTGGCATCAATGAGAGGGGAGGAGCGGTGGCCTTCTTCGGACCCGAGCGGCGGGCCCGGCCTCGGCGGTGGTGGCGATGTCCTCCTCGTTGTCGTCCTTGCCCCGCACCTTGTCCACCGCCTCATTGAACTCCTTGTAGGCGGCCTCTAGTTCGGCCAGATGTTGGCGACACCGCCAGCGGGCAAGGCGGATCTCGCGGGCAGAGTGGTAGGACTCGGGCAGCGCCGCCTGCTCCGCCAGGTTCGTGTACGGCGTGTTCGCCCTACCGGTGGCGAGCTGCTCCTCCGCCTGCTGGTCCTCCTAGAGGAGCTGGTGGTTGTAGGCGGCATCGGCCTACGCCTCCCAGAACTGCTCCTCCCGCATCATGTCCATGTAATGGGCACGGGCATCACCGACGGTCATGGTACAATGCACTGGCGAGGGTGGCGCAGACAAGGAGGGTGGTGTCGGCTCGTCGTCGGCCGTCTCTTCCATTGGCACGTCACCGTCCTCCGGCTGCCTACTCCATTGGCACGTCACCGTCCTCCGGCTGCCTACCGGCCTGCCAGCAGGCAGCAATGGCAGCCATCTCCTTCTTCTGCTCCGGCGTCAGCCCGTCCCAGAGAGTTTTGGCGTGCGAATAATCCATGGTGGGAGTGGTCCGGAGAGGAGAAAGGGATCGGAGGCGGATGACTAAGGCTATGGCGGGGGCAACAGTTTATGTAGCAATGGTGGGCGGCAAAGGGACGGACTGATGGCTCGGAGTAGCCGCCTTGGCAACCGCGTGTCTTTAATTTGGGCGGCAGATTGACGGACGGACATCCATCGCGTCGTTTGAATGCGGAGCAGTTGCCTGCATCGAGAAGCGGCGCGGGCGGCGCTCTCTCGGCCGGACGCGCCGCTTCAATGCTGGCGCCAGACGCATCTGCTCTGGCTGGGCATGAATGCGGCACTGATGATCTGGAGCGGCGCTGACCGTTTCGGATAGGAAGCGCGCGCGGGCGAGGGAGGGGGTTTGGATGGGCTAAGGCGGTCAAAAGCATGCGTGATAGCGGTCTAAAAACCCGGAAGGCCTCCATGTTTGTCTCCGATTTACGCAAGAAAACATGTCCATATTGATCAGCGGACCGATAAATGCCCATGTTGGATGGATTTCATGGTTTGACAGGGCGAACCAAACATATGGGGACGGTTTGAGGGTAACCACTCGAGCTGCCCTAAAGGAATGGAGCGGGGGATCCACGTTGTTACATGTGCGTATCGGTACAAAAACGGCGTTACTCGTGACGGTTTATGTATATGCTCAGCTGTCTTGTACCGGTCAGGCTGCATCATGTACCAACGAAACAGGCACAAGGGCGTCATCACGTTACCCGCACTTTACACGGCGCCGTCTCCGTATGACCCTGTTCAATGGGTTGTATGATTCTTTTCTACGTACGATTGCGTTGATTACATGCACGGACGCGGCGCTGTCATCTTGGTACCTTTCCAGGAGCAGACGGGCCGTCCTCTCTATCGCCGTTCTCTTTCTCTCTCCCCCTACCAACGAACCGATGCTGAATTCCTTCCCTCTGTCGAGAAAATCATCTGTTGTATTTCGCTCCCAAAGAGAAAATTGGTTAGAAAAAACCTGGCAACGCCATCCTTTGAAAAGGCAGTTGTTTTGACAAATTTAAATGTTTGTGAATCAAAAAAATGTCGTAGGTTTAAAAAATTCATGGATTTATAAAATGTTTGTGAATTGGAAAAAACCACGAATTTTAAGAAAATGTTCATGATTTTTTAACAGTTCATGAATTTGAAAAGTTCATGGATTTTAAGGAATGTTTATGTATTTTAGAAAAATTCTCATGAAATATCTTTAAAAGCTCACGAACTTTAAAGTGGTCATGAATTTAGAAACCAGAAGAAAACCGATGCAGGAAAAAACAGAAAAGAGAAAAGGAAGACAACAAAATAAAAAACCTTACAAGAACCGCTGAAAAAACCAGACGCGGAAGTAGACAATGAAATAAAACATAAATAGAAAAGAGAAAAACAAAACCCGGTGGTAGTTACCCCATATGTCTCATATACTACCTAGGACGCCTGTTTGGGACACCTAGGTGCCCAGGCACCTTGACTAGAAACCGTTAGATCATATCTTGATTTGTTGTTGTGATGGTTGCATGCACACCTCTAATGGAAACAAAAAAACTTTCCATTCATTGTATACCCACGTACATGCATTGATGATATTCCAAAAAAAAATGATGTGTGTTAATTATTTACCTTCCAAACATTCCTGCATGCCTGATGCTATGGAAAGGGTCAAATCCAGTAATTTATGCATGCCATTAATTGTGTCTTGCATGAGAGCGTAACAATTAATTATTTTTTCATACCCTTGCCTTTTATGGTAGCTAGTTGTTAATAAATTAATGGAAAAAGTGAGTACAAGTTTAGGTATGTCAAGATTATTTCAGAACATCACGGAATAATATATTCATCTGAGGTATGCACATCACAAAGTAAAACAATAAATAAGATACATTTTATACTATTCGATCACCTTAATTTGTATAGGTAAATTAGTGGTCAAGAAGTGTGACCCCGGCCTTAATTTTTAAAATACTAGATACCTTGACAAGTAAAACATTACAAATATACATAAGAATGTCCTAATTGTACATACAATCCCATTGGGACGATATTTCGTGTTATTTAAGCATATCTGATACTTTAAACCAATCAGTGTATATACATACCCTTGGGTATCTTTATATGCATCTATGGTTAAAATATGAAAAAAAATCGGGTGGGTATCAACTTGCATGTGTACATAAGTAAAATTAGTTGTCTAAAAGTGTGACTTGGGCTTATTTTTTCTAAAAAAATACTCGATACCTTGAAAAGTAAAACATTAGGAAAATACATAAAATGTCCTAATTATACATACAAACCTTTGGGATGATATTTCGTATTATTTTGCCATACCTAATACCTTAAAAATTAGAGGGTATATACATATATACCCTTTTGTTTCATTAGGTATATACATACTCTTGGGTATCTTGGAATGCAGCTATGGTCAAAATGTGAGAAACATGAAGGATGCATGAATTACCAGAAATATCATGGGTATATATATGTGCGCCATCTTTTTTCTAGAAGGCAATGGGAGGTATGAGCAAAATATTTTTAATGAACGTATAATAGAATGCACTATTATTGAAAAATACCATGCGGTTTTAGTTTGGAAAGGAAAATTTCTAGGGAACCAATAGTAAATCATTGACCATTAATGATTGGATACATGCAAACAGAACTTGGAAAGTCATTATATCGTAGATTGTACACATGCATGAACAAATTTGACTTGCCATAACAGGCCTAGGTGCCCAGGCACCTAGGTGCCCCAAACAATTATGTATAGTATTTGAAGTTCTACGTTTATCATTAAGATTGACCAAGTTTGTAAAAAAATACTAATATTCACAACAATGAATATGTATAGTATGAAAAAAATACTAATGAAACTAATTTGTTGTTTTAAATGTCTGGTCAGACCCAATTTTCTTTTCTTAGGACAAACCTAAAATTTCAAATATTTTTGAACGGACGGAGTACTGCAAGAAGGAAGCAAACAGAAAATTCTCCCCTATTTTCGCAAACATTTTAGAGTGATAACACAACTTAAAATGATCATATCCACAATCACCGACATACAAAAACTCTGTAGACTGGTAGTAAGAAACTGAGTGATAAAAGACTGCATTACAAAATCCCTAACCGGAAACATCTAAAGTGAGACTCTTATTATTGCTGCCGCGTTCCACATTGCGGAGAATGATAATCATGTCTGCTAAACCATCATAGCTAAGAAACACCTAAACCGAAGCGTGGTCAAAACACATTTTGCACAGAGTGAAAAGAAAAAGCAAACCTAGACAAGTGGCACCCGTCGTGCAACTCCCCCTAAAAAAGTTTCTTCAGTAAATTTCCTATGCGGGCGCCTCCCTTAGGTTTGCATGTAGCTCCGCTGGTGTTGCTGTGCTCTTATTCATTGAGCTATCACTAACAAACAAAAAGATCTGTGGGCCTTTCGAAACAATTGACGCAAAGCCACCACCAGGCCCATGCACCAGGCGTCGCGGCCGCCTGGTTGTGGCCCATCGCCTCCGCCACCAACGCAATTGCCTCGAATATGCTGGCCATGACGAACATCATTACAATGGCCACATCAACGAGAAGAGCGACGATCTGCAGAATGTCCTGCATGACAAGCTCAATTGCCTCCTTCCATGATCTGTTCTGCTTCGTTGCGTGGGTATCGACCGCCGGGGTCGACGCCCCGGGCGACGAGGGAGGGGGGGGGGTAGCGTAGTGGACCGAGCCGGAGACGAGGAAGATGAGGCAACTGTCGGATATGCCAGCAGAGTCCAGGACGATGGCGGCGGTGCCAGAGCTGGCACCTTGCCATGCACCGCCTTCTTGCGAAGGCTCAGCAGTCGGAGCTTGAAGTTGCCAACGGAGGCGCCGCCGCCGCTGAAGAGGTCCATGCCCTCAGCCACTGGGCTCGTCGGCGTGGCCTGAGGTGGCTGGACGTTGTCGGTTGAGGCGCCGCCACCGGTGGAGAGCGGCTAGGCCAGTGGGCTGGTATTCGGGTGGAGGACTCTAGCTTCGATAGCGTGCTCGCTGAGGACGAGCGTCAGCACAAGCATCGCTACCGTCCTAGTATCCATGTCTGCCAAGTGATTGTGACCGCCTCTCAGTTTGGAAATCTCCTCAGTTTGATGCGTGTGATTTTATAGACGCGACTGAGTAAGATTGAAAAGTTTACCGAGCCGTAATGATATCAGTACATTAGAAACAAAAATCAAGATAAAATATGGAACGCTCTGCACTGATGGGCAATGGGCAATGGTGTGACAGTCGACACCACCGGCGGAGCGATGTGGAAGTCTGAGGGGCGTGCCCCCCCGAACCCAAACGAGATTTAATTTTTATGAAGTACTAGTATTGCTTAGTCCCATGTACGCACGCATGCATACACCCATCATCTCCACGCGTGCACAGCTCGGCTGCTCCATGATCCATCTCATCCCGCACAGGCTTGACGCTGACTCACGAAGAGCTCCATTTTCGGGCCATGCGCGTACGCCAGCGCCATGCTGGGAGGAAAGAGAACACGGCCGAGCTTCGTGTCTTCGCCACTAATCCGTTGCCGCCGATGTTGTTGCATGCATCTGCATGAATGCTCGGCTGGCTGGCCACTGCTCGTCTACAGCGGCAGAGCTTGACAAGAACGCGTGGGGCCCAATTCTTTTTAACCACTGCAATAAACTAGAACTTGTGGCCTTAAGACAAAATTATATTCATATTACCTATATTGATTGCAAACTACATATATATACTACAGAAAAGAACTAGACCAAAACATACATCTTGCCGCGAGAGTATTTGTTTTCTTCCCCGTATTGGTGTTGCGGACATATGTCTAAACTTTCTCCCTTAATTAATGAAAATGATAAATCTTTTGCCGTGTTTAAAAAAAAACTTCGATACACATACGGCTGCAGAGCCTTCAAACCTCAACAAGTCACTACCAAACCATGGAGGTACGACTACCACTATAGATCAGCTTTTCGTTCTATTTTTTAGTCCTACTAGCACATATGCCCGTGCGAGAAAAAATAATATGCATTTAAAATTAGTGAGAATTATGTGTCCAAACAAAACCCTGTGTGCGCGTGAAAAAGGAACATTTAGCTTATGGGTTTCGCCGGGTGTGAAGTAATCAATCCGCTATATTTTCATTCATTGATCGAAGGCATTTATGAGTTCTGTTACGTCATTATACGGCAGAGAAGGCCCATGAATTATTCAATCTACTTTTCCTTTGAACAGAGGAGATTTTAAGGTATGACCTATCTGCATATTGTAGAAAACATGAACCATTTTTTAAATCCTGAACAGGTCTTTAAAAATTATGTACACTTCAGAAAAACGCGAGCAAAATTTGAAACAGAAACATCTTTTAATGTACACAAACATTTTTTGAAAACACCAGCTTCATTAGTAAAAAACATGGACATTATTTGGATTTGTGAACATTCTATAAAAACAGGAACATGTGTTGAAAATTCATAATATTTTTCGAAAATGTGTATCTTTTATACGCAATATTATCTGAATTGTGAAAATTTCATTAAACCCGGAATAATATTTGAATTTGGAGCATTTTTTGAAATGCCATTTTGTTTTTAGTAATCTCGAACTATTTTGGAAAACAATATTTTTTAAAAAAATTGGTAAACTTTTTTCAAGTTGCGAATATTTTTCCAAATAGCAACAAAATTTTGGAATTCTGAACATTTTCAAAATTTCGATTTTTTTTAAATTCTGGATATTCTTTGAACAAAATAAACTTGAAAGGAAAAAAAGAGATAGGAGAAGGAGACAAATAGAAGTAAAACAAAGAAAAATGGGCCAGCCTATTTTTGGTTGTCCTGTGCGAAGCTCCAACTATTTGTCGCTCTGTGCGGAAAATGGAATTTTCGCGGCTGCGTGGGCTAGAAAAGTAAGTGGTCTGGTTTAGCTGGGCCATAGCACGCAGCCCACGTATGAAATTCTGGAAAAACTTCTTTTTTCTAGCAGACGAAGACATAATAATTGTGTGAACGAATGAAAAAATTGGCGAAACGCACCTTACTTTATTAGTAGGTATAGATATAGATATAGATAGATACTAGCAAAAGAGCCCGTGCGTTGCAACGGGAAATACATTGTGAGAAGGTAAAGGAAAACATGAAGAGACAATTTCCTGCATCACGTACAACGATGTGACATCACATGTGCCATTGCTTACAATCTTGTCATCAGCTCATCAGTGGCCGAGCTTGAAAGAAAAGCTGGGCGGGCCGAGCGAAAGTAAAAACACAAATTTTTTGCATTACTCACTAATCCTTACCTTTTGTTCTCATTGAATTTCACCTTCTTTGTTTAATAAGCAAGTTACAAGCAAGACGATCTCATACTCTAAAAGGACTTTGGATTCCTGAATAAAAAATATTTGCCCATCTTCTATTTTTACGTATGAATGAATCGATAACAAAATGCATAACTTTCTCTCAGTTCGACTAATGGGTTAAAAAAACACTTCTCATCTTTATTAGAAATTGCCCAATGGAGTCAGGAGGTGAACATGGAGCCCAGAGAGATAAGGGGCGGTATCACGGTGAGGTTCCGAATGATAGCATGAAGAAGTTCACTATCAAATGAAGCAAATTTGAGCATTATATCAACCACCATAAAATCATGTCAACTGTCCAAACTACAGTCACGATCTGAACACATGAAAGTAGTGTAGCAATATCTTCTTTGTAAAAAATATCTCAGAAAAGTATACGCCATCTTCTATCTACAAAAACATCTGTTCTAAAAAAACAGTAAAATATACATCATCTTCTAGTACAAATATCTTCTCCTCTGAACAATCGCACCCAACAAATTTAGGACCAGTTGTGCTCTGGAAGTTTGTATATATATGCACAAATAGATTTAGAAGTTAAGAACGTAGTCAGAAATGTTAGCAACAACTTGAATAGTACACTTACCAACATCCACTAATTATCCTACAATTGAAATACAAAGAAAGGTCAACGAGAGAGAAGGTAGACCGGGAGATTAAGGAGCTCCCGGGGCGCGCGGGAGAGAGAGGTTACTTGGTCATAGGCGGCCGCACGACCAGTAACAGCGGCGAGCTTGGGCAGAGGCAGAGAGAACGTGTACCTTGCCTATTGGCACGCATAGCAAATGAGTTAATGGTTACATTTACTGTCAGCAGAATGGTTCAGAATAAAGATAGTCTGATGACATAGAAATGTAAGTAGGTTGTTTGGAAGTCCTGCTCCTACCAGATTCACACCATGACCATGCTCTGGAAGTCTCTCCGTTTAACCTCTTGGTATGACAAATCCTCTCAGCATAGGAAAGTGACCTAGTGGTAAATCTAAAACTGATGTGCCGGGATATTAACAACCACAGAGGAAAGCTCAGAGTCCAAATCTGTTATCCTTAATGAAACGTTGCTGAAAGTAAATCATTATGTGCCATTTTTTGAATGAACCTGGAACAGTTCCCTTAATGAAAAGGTTCCCTGGACTTTCCATTGGGTTGTGATCCTCTTTCTCATACATTAATTAGGAAACTGGAAATAACACTGAGATGGTTGGTAATGGGGATGGTGGTCATTTATCTAATTATCGGATTCCAAAACACTCGATCCAGGTGGGGCTCTAGCCCACCATTCATGATTCAGAAAAAGAAAACATCTTGATCCATTTTTGCAATACAATAAAATAGTTAAACCTCCCATATTCAGATTGTTGTATACAAACACAGTGCACCTACTTGTAAAATTGATCAATGGAAGAGTTGATCTAAGAAAGCTTCATATGAGGCAAGGCCGTGTAGGAATATACCTATATCAGCAACCCGTTTTTTAGATGGCGTAGCTGGTAAGTCTGCAATGTAACTGGATCTACAAAGCTTCCCCAAATCACATGTTCACCTAGACCAAAATAAAGCCTCCACCTGTCAAAATCACATGCCTAGTGCTGATAACTTCCTAACGGCAAAACGTAAGGCAGTGAAAAGAAGTATCAATATACATACAATCGAATCAAGTACAAGAGCGCAGGCGTCTGAGACTTCACATTAGTGGCGCTCGTAGCCCTCAAACACCTTGCTCATGACTGCTTCCCTTAATCACCTCCATCTGCTTTTCACATTCAGATTTCAGACTATCAAAAATGGAGTGGAGGGGAGCAGATGTCATAGAAACAGAACTGCTAGAAGAGAATAATATTTCCCTGCCTCTCAGTATACACGCAATATACACAGGCAAGCAAACCGAACTACAAAATTGAAACGAAATCTGCAAAGTTTGCGAGGTATTAAATTTTGCCATGTTGCAATTCAGTGTTTACTCTGAAATATCTGAAGTAAATAAAAATTCAGAGTTGCAAACGTAGCTTCCAGAAGAATAATACCATTGAGGCAAAAGAACCCCACAAGAAAACATGCCCATAATTTGCATAATAGACAGTTCAACAACAGGAGATGAGATGAATGGCATACACCTTGTTCTTGGCAGTGCGGCGTTGGGCAACTGGTCGACGAGCTCAATTGGGATGTTATGGCGGTGACATGTGTGATAGCTGAAATCTAGACATGCTATTAGAACTTAAAAGAAACTCGAAATTTTTTGGGTTCATGCTGGAGTTCACAGCGCTTGTAGTGCAAATGAACCACTGCTTGCCACCAAAGCAGACAATGGCAGTGATCTCCCGTATGGATTACTCACTGAGAACCACGTCAATGCCAAGCTGCCATGACCATAATGCAGCTCTCATTGCCTAAACTGAACCGAACCACACTCATCTTCGACTTGCCCTTGCAGCTCCCTGCTACTTCAATTCAATCAGATTGCAACCTACACCTGCACAGAGTGAGACCGACCAGTCAAATACTCCACCTCCATAAATCTCTGCATGTAAACCTCAAACAAATTGACTCCATATACCAAACCCTAAGAACACATCAAATTTAAATCAAAACAAGACCCCAATCTGAACCCTCAAAAGTATAACCATACTCCCCTAAATCTGCAGAACAACTTCTCAAAATCATGAACTCATGTGCTAATAAAGGAAGTCCAATTTTATTTTTGAACAAACTGACAGAATGCTGGAAAGGAGACGTGCTATCAACAAAAGCTATCATCACAAGCTTTATTCATTTAGGATATACTAAGTATTGTGAAATTAAAAAACAAAAAAAGGCATCCCCATTTTTTCTATAGAGATCAGTAGCAGCAAACGATAGCAGCTAAGCAATGGAGCCCTGTCCTCTATCATTTTCCCTATGTCCTAAATTGCCAATCATCTTCTCCTGCACCGAACACCAGCCACTCCACATCTCCACCTGTTGTCTTACCCATGATGGTATAGTATCAGAATTTTGTTCAAAAAATGGACTTGTACAAATGCGAGAGATAGAGAGCAGATGGGGGTTGATTGCCCTATCTTGGTGCAGCAGAGGCGCATCCGAGGTGAGGAGGTGCTGCTGGCTAGGGTTCCTTCCTGCCCTTGACGGTGGCGACCGTGGTGGATGGGGAAATCCCATGGTGTTCTCCATCTGCATCTACAATAGAGGATATAAAGAGAAGATGAGATGTAGGGGTGGCGGATCCCGGCCAAGAAGGAAGGAGGGACGAACCTGCGGCCGCCGGAGACACACCGGCGAAGCCCTGCACGAAACCCTAGCCACGGGGGTGGGGTTGCGAGCAGGTGGTAGACGCCGGGAGCGGAAAATCTGGCCGGAGAGGAGGGAGGCGCGGATGATAGGGAGCTCGGGGGCGTGCTGCGCGGCGCCGGAGCTCGCCGGAAGCGGCCGGCGTGGGTGGTGGCGGCGGCGAGGACTGCGTGGGCGAGAGGGAGAGGAGGAGTGCCCGTGCGTGTGTTGTGTTCTTTTTTTTTACAAATCTGCTCGGACCGCGTGTTCAATACTCCGAACGCCAGGGTGTTTTGTGCAAACATGAAACGTTTTCTCAGATATCCACTTAAGTTAGGATTGTGGGTTGAATTCAGAAAAATGAACGGACTTTTCTGCAAAACGCCGACGACGTACGACAGAAACCCAATTCTCTTTATTATTAGGTAAAGATAAAGATAGATATAGACATAGATTTTAAGCAACTAGCTAAACAATTATGTGCTGCCAAGAAGAAGACAAATCCTTAATGAGGACATCACACACGTAGCTATGCGCTAACAACTAGGAGCTCAAGACTGTTCTGTACCTCTCTCTCAAAAAAGAAAAGGACTGTTCTGTATCAACGAGGGACCAAAAGATCAAGCCATGGTGGTTAACATCACACACGTACACAAATCAACATTAGACACACACACCCACCCGAAGTTCAAGCAGCAGAATCCACTAGTTCTCTCCGGGCTCAAACTAGCCATTCTGCATTAATAAAGAGAAAACGCAGACTTCCAATTGCAGAAGATTGCCCGTAATCGGAGACTTCCAATTCCAATTGCAGCAGAATCTCTATTTAACCTGTTAATTACTACTTCCTCTGGTAAGAAATATAAGATCGGTTTATAGATGACTAACGGTCTTATATTTCTTTATAGAGGCAGTACTACTCTGTTCTGACTACCTGGCAAAAGATTACATGGATGAAAACAACTCCAGAGTATTGCAAGTTTCCATCTGTCTCTGTTTTCGTCTTCTAAACAAAATGTTCAGTGGGGTTTCAGAGGCATATGTGGTGGCATGAAGCAGCAGGGCGCAGAATACGAAATATTGCAGAAATGTATCAACCATTGATCTCTGATTTTTTTTTAGAACGAAGACGCTAGAAACGTCCGACTTTAAATTAATAAAGCCACGAGGCACCGATCATAAAAGGTTCAAACAACGAAAGCAAAATGATCCATTGATCTCTGGTTCAAACTGCATAACTTGAAATTTTACACCAGTAAATCATAATGAGACGTACAAAATTCATGCTCCATTGTTACTGTTTACTAGTAGAATGCCCGTGTGTTGCTACAGGTGAAGGAAATATGCCCTAGAGGCAGTAATAAAGTTGTTATTTATGTTTCCTTATATCATGATAAATGTTTATTATTCATGCTAGAATTGTATTAACCGGAAACTTAGTACATTTGTGAATACATAGACAAACAGAGTGTCACTAGTATGCCTCTACTTGACTAGCTCGTTCAATCAAAGATGGTTAAGTTTCCTAGCCATAGACATGAGTTGTCATTTGATTAATGGGACCACATCATTAGAGAATGATGTGATTGATTTGACCCATTCCGTTAGCTTAGCATTTGATCGTTTAGTATATTGCTATTGCTTTCTTCATGACTTATACATGTTCCTATGACTATGAGATTATGCAACTCCCAAATACCGGAGGAACACTTTGTGTGCTACCAAACGTCACAACGTAACTGGGTGATTATAAAGGTGCTCTACAGGTGTCTCTGATGGTACTTGTTGAGTTGGCATAGATCGATATTAGGATTTGTCACTCCGATTGTCGGAGAGGTATCTCTGGGCCCTCTCGGTAATGAAACATCACTATAAGCCTTGCAAGCAATGCAACTAATGAGTTAGTTGCGAGATGATGTATTACGGAACGAGTAAAGAGACTTGCCGGTAACGAGATTGAACTAGGTATTGGGATACCGACGATCGAATCTCGGGCAAGTAACATACCAATGACAAAGGGAACGACGTATGTTGTTATGCGGTTTGACCGATAAAGATCTTCGTGTAATATGTAGGAGCCAATATGAGCATCCAGGTTCCGCTATTGGTTATTGACCGGAGATGAGTCTCGTTCATGTCTACATAGTTCTCGAACCCGTAGGGTCCGCGCTTAACGTTCAATGACGATCGGTATTATGAGTTTATGTGTTTTGATGTACCGAAGGTAGTTCAGAGTCCCGGATGAGATCAGGGACATGACGAGGAGTCTCGAAATGGTCGAGACGTAAAGATCGATATATTGGACGACTATATTCGGACATCGGAAATGTTCCAAGTGATTCGGGTATTTATCGGAGTACCGGAGAGTTACGGGAATTCGCCGGGGAGAAGTTATGGGCCTTATGGGCCATAAGAAGGAAGCACACCAGCCCACAAGGGGTTGGTGCGCCCCCCTTTGGGCAGAAGGCCGAATTGGAATAGGTTTTGTGGGGGGTGGCCCCCCTTTCCTTCTCTCCTATTCCTCCTTCCCTTCCTATCCTACTCCAACTAGGGAAAGGGGGAATCCTACTCCCGATGGGAGTAGGACTCCCCTAGGGCGCGCCATAGAGAGGGCCGGCCCCTCCCCTCCACCACTCCTTTATATATGTGGCCGGGGGGCACCCCATAGACACACAAGTTGATCATTGATCTTTTAGCCGTGTGCGGTGCCCCCCTCCACTATAATCCATCTCGGTCATATTGTAGTGGTGCTTAGGCGAAGCCCTGCGTCGGTAGCATCATCATCACCATCATCACGCCGTCGTCGATTGAAACTCTCCCGCATAAGCTCTCTTTGGATCGTGAGTTCGTGGACGCCACCGAGCTGAACGTAATCTTGAACTCGGAGGTGCCGTGTGTTCGGTGCTAGGATCAGTCGATCGTGAAGACGTACGACTACATCAACCGCGTTGTCATAACGCTTCCACTTACGGTCTACGAGGGTACGTAGACAACACTCTCCTCTCTCGTTGCGATGCATCACCATGATCTTGCGTGTGCGTAGAATTTTTTTAAAATTACTATGTTCCCTAACAGTGGCATCCGAGCCAGGTTTATGCGTAGATGTTATATGCACGAGTAGAATACAAGTGAGTTGTGGGCGATAATAATCATACTGCTTACCAGCATGTCATACTTTGATTCGGCGGTATTGTTGGATGAAGCGGCCCGGACCGACATTACGCGTACGCTTACGCGAGACTGGTTCTACCGACGTGCTTCGCGCATAGGTGGCTGGCGGGTGTCAGTTTCTCCAACTTTAGTTGAATCGAGTGTGGCTACGCCCGATCCTTGTGAAGGTTAAAACAACACATACTTGAAGAAATATCGTTGTGGTTTTGATGCGTAGGTAAGAACGGTTCTTGCTATAAGCCCGTAGCAGCCACGTATAACTTGCAACAACAAAGTAGAGGACGTCTAACTTGTTCTGCAGGGCTTGTTGTGATGTGATATGGTCAGGACGTGATGAGATATAAGTTGTTGTATGAGATGATCATGTTTTGTAAAGTTATCGGCAACTGGCGGTAGCCTTATGGTTGTCTCTTTATTGCATAAGATGCAAGCGCCATATAATTGATTTACTTTATCGCTATGCGATAGCAATAGTTGCAAAAGCAATTGTTGGCGAGACGACCATGTGATGACACATTGATAAAGATCAAGATGACAGAGATCATGGTGTCATGCCGGTGACGGTGGAGATTATGACGGTACTTTGGAGATGGAGATCAAATGCACAAGATGATGATGGCCATATCATGTCACATATTTTGATTGCATGTGATGTTTATCTTATTATGCTTCTTATTTTGCTTAGTACGACGATAGCATTATAAGATGATCCCTTAACTAAATTTCAAGGTACAAGTGTTCTCCCTGAGTATGCACCATTGCCAAAGTTCGTCGTGCCGAGACACCACGTGATGATCGGGTGTGATAAGCTCTACGTTCATATACAACGGGTGCAAGCCAGTTTTGCACACGCAGAAATACTCGGGTTAAACTTGACGAGCCTAGCATATGCAGATATGGCCTCGGAACACTGAGATTGAAAGATCGAGAGTGAATCATATAGTAGATATGATTGTTGGGGAACGTTGCACAAAATAAAATTTTCCTACGTTCACCAAGATCCATCTATGAGTTCATCTAGCAACGAGAGAGAGAGAGATGCATCTACATACCCTTGTAGATCGCGTGCGGAAGCGTTCAAGAGAACGGGGTTGAGGGAGTCGTTCTCGTCGTGATCCAAATCACCAAAGATCCTAGCGCCGAACGGACGACACCTCCGCGTTCAACACACGTACGGTCAGCGTGACGTCTCCTCCGTCTTGATCCAGCAAGGGGGAAGGAGAGGTTGATGAAGATCCAAAGAAGACGACGGCGTGGTGGTGGATGCAGCAGGGCTCCGGCAGGGCTTCGCCAAGCAACTACGGGAGGAGGAGGAGGTGTAGCAGGGGGAGGGAGGCGCCAAGTGCAAGGGTGCGGCTGCCCTCCCTCCCCCCTCTATATATAGGGTCCCCAGGGGGGGCGCCGGCCCTAGGAGATGGGATCTCCGAGGGGGGCGGCGGCCAAGGGGGGTGGAGTGCCCCCCAAGGCAAGTGGGGCGCCCCTCCCCTAGGGTTCCCAACCCTAGGCGCAGAGGGGGGGCCCAGGGGGGCGCACCAGCCCACCAGGGGCTGGTTCCCCTCCCACTTCAGCCCATGGGGCCCTCCGGGATAGGTGGCCCCACCCAGTGGACCCCCGGGACCCTTCCGGTGGTCCCGGTACAATACCGGTGGACCCCGAAACTTTCCCGATGGCCGAAACTCGACTTCCCATATATAATTCTTTACCTCCGGACCATTCCGGAACTCCTCGTGACGTCCGGGATCTCATCCGGACTCAAAAACTTTCGGTTTGCTGCATACTCATATTCATACAACCCTAAGCGTCACCGAACCTTAAGTGTGTAGACCCTACGGGTTCGGGAGACATGCAGACATGACCGGGACGGCTCTCGGTCAATAACCAACAGCAGGATCTGGATACCCATGTTGGCTCCCACATGCTCCTCGATGATCTCATCGGATGAACCACGATGTCGAGGATTCAAGCAACCCCGTATACAATTCCCATTGTCAATCGGTATGTTACTTGCCCGAGATTCGATTATCGGTATCCCAATACCTCGTTCAATCTCGTTACCGGCAAGTCACTTTACTCGTACCGTAATGCATGATCCGTGACCAAACACTTGGTCACTTTGAGCTCATTATGATGATGCATTACCGAGTGGGCCCGATGATACCTCTCCGTAATACGGAGTGACAAATCCAGTCTCGATCCGTGACAACCCAATGACACTTTCGGAGATACCTGTAGTGCACCTTTATAGTCACCCAATTACGTTGTGACGTTTGGTACACCCAAAGCACTCCTACGGTATCCGGGAGTTACACGATCTCATGGTCTAAGGAAAGGATACTTGACATTGGAAAAGCTCTAGCAAACAAACTACACGATCTTGTGCTATGCTTAGGATTGGGTCTTGTCCATCACATCATTCTCCTAATGATGTGATCCCGTTATCAATGACATCCAATGTCCATAGTCAGGAAACCATGACTATCTATTGATCAACGAGCTAGTCAACTAGAGGCTCATTAGGGACATGTTGTGGTCTATGTATTCACACGTGTATTACGATTTCCGGATAATACAATTATAGCATGAATAAAAGACAATTATCACGAACAAGGAAATATAATAATAATCCTTTTATTATTGCCTCTAGGGCATATTTCCAACAGTCTCCCACTTGCACTAGAGTCAATAATCTAGTTACATTGTGATGAATCGAACACCCATGGAGTTACGGTGTTGATCATGTTTTGCTTTCATGGAAGAGGTTTAGTCAGCGGATCTGCGACATTCAGATCCGTATGCACTTTGCAAATTTCTATGTCTCCATCTTGAACATTTTCACGAATGGAGTTGAAGCGACGCTTGATGTGCTAGGTCTTCTTCTGAGACCTGGGCTCCTTGGCAAGTGCAATAGCTCCAGTGTTGTCACAGAAGCGTTTGATCGGCCCCGACGCATTGGGTATGACTCCTAGGTCGGTGGTGAACTCCTTCACCCAAATTGCTTCATGTGCTGCCTCCGAGGTTGCCATGTACTCCGCTTCACATGTAGATCCCGCCACGACGCTCTGCTTGCAGCTGCACCAGCTTCTTGCTCCACCATTCAACATATACACGTATCCGGTTTGTGACTTAGAGTCATCCGGATCGTGTCGAAGCTAAGCGTCGACGTAACCCTTCTGACGAGCTCTTCGTCACCTCCATAAACGAGAAACATGTCCTTAGTCCTTTTCGGTACTTCAGGATATTCTTGACCGCTGTCCCGTGTTCCTTGTCGGGATTACTTTGGTACCTTCCTACCAAACTTACGGCAAGGTTTACATCAGTCTGGTACACAACATGGCATACATAATAGACCCTATGGCTGAGGCATAGGGGATGACACTCATCTCTTCTATATCTTACGCCATGGTGGGACATTGAGCCGAGCTCAATTTCAAACCTTGTAATCTGTGCAAGAACCCTTTCTTGGACTGATCCATTTTGAACTTCTTCAATATCTTTTCAAGGTATGTGCTTTGTGAAAGACCTATGAGGCGTCTCGATCTATCTCTATAGATCTTGATGCCTAATATATAAGCAGCTTCTCCAAGGTCCTTCATTGAAAAACTCTTATTCAAGTAGGCCTTAATGCTGTCCAAAAGTTCTATATCATTTCCCATCAAAAGTATGTCATCTACATATAATATGAGAAATGCTACTGAGCTCCCACTCACTTTCTTGTAAACGCAGGCTTCTCCATAAGTCTGCATAAACCCAAACGCTTTGATCATCTCATCAAAGCGAATGTTCCAACTCCAAGATGCTTGCACCAGCCCATAAATGGATCGCTGGAGCTTGCATACCTTGTTAGCATTCTTAGGGTCGACAAAACCTTCCGGCTGCATCATATACAGTTCTTCCTTAAGATAGCCGTTAAGGAATGCCGTTTTGACGTCCATTTGCCATATCTCATAATCATAGTATGCGGCAATTGCTAACATGATTCAGACGGATTTCAGCTTCGCTACTAGAGAGAAAGTCTCATCGTAGTCAACCCCTTGAACTTGCCGATAACCTTTAGCGACAAGTCGAGCTTTATAGATGGTAACATTACCATACGCGTCCGTCTTCTTCTTAAAGATCCATTTTTTTTCTATCGCTCACCGATCATCGGGCAAGTCCGTCAAAGTCCATACTTTGTTTTCATACATGGATCCTATCTCGGATTGCATGGCTTCAAGCCATTTGTTGGAATCTGGGCCCGCCATCGCTTCTTCATAGTTCGAAGGTTCACCGTTGTCTAACAACATGATTTCCGTGACAGGGTTGCCATACCACTCTGGTGTGGAACGTGTCCTTGTGGACCTCTGAAGTTCAAGAGTAACTTGATCCGAAGTACCTTGATCATCATTATTAATTTCCTCTCCAGTCGGTGTAGGCACCACAGGAACATTTTCCTGAGCTGCACTACTTTCCGGTTCAAGAGGTAGTACTTCATCGAGTTCTACTTTCCTCCCACTTACTCCTTTCGAGAGAAACTCTTTTTTTCAAGAAAGGATCCGTTCTTGGCAACAAAGATCTTGCCTTCGGATCTAAGGTAGAAGGTATACCCAATGGTTTCCTTAGGGTATCCTATGAAGACGCATTTTTCCGACTTGGGTTCGAGCTTTTCAGGTTGAAGTTTCTTGACATAAGCATCGCATCCCCAAACTTTTAGAAACGACAGCTTAGGTTTCTTCCCAAACCATAATTCATACGGTGTCGTCTCAACGGATTTAGACGGTGCCCTATTTAAAGTGAATTAGCTGTCTCTAGGCGTATCCCGAAATGATAGCGGTAAATCAAGAAGAGACATCATAGATCGCACCATATCCAATAGAGTGCGACACGATGTTCGGACACACCGTTCTGTTGAGGTGTTCCAGCGGCGTGAGTTGTGAAACGATTCCACATTTCCTTAAGTGTGTACCAAATTCATGACTTAAATATTCTCCTCTATGATCTGATCGTAAGAACTTTATTTTTCGGTCACGTTGATTCTCTACCTCATTCTGAAATTCTTTGAACTTTTCAAAGGTCTCTGACTTGTGTTTCATCAAGTAGACATACCCATATCTACTCAAGTCATTAGTGAGAGTGAGAACATAACGTTATCCTCCGCGAGCCTCAACGCTCATTGGAACGCACACATCGGTATGTATGATTTCCAATAAGTTGGTTGCTCGCTCCATTGTTCCGGAGAACGGAGTCTTGGTCATTTTGCCCATAAGGCATGGTTCACATGTGTCAAATGATTCATAATCGAGAGACTCTAAAAGTCCATCAGCATGGACCTTCTTCATGCGCTTGACACCAATGTGACCAAGGCGGCAGTGCCACAAGTAAGTGGGACTATCGTTATCAACTTTACATCTTTTGGTATTCACACTATGAATATGTGTAACATCACGTTCGAGATTCATCAAGAATAAACCATTAACCATCTGAGCATGACCATAAAAATATCTCTCATATAAATAGAACAACCATTATTCTCGGATTTAAATGAGTAGCCATCTCGCATTAAACGAGATCCAGATACAATGTTCATGCTCAAACTTGGCACTAAATAACAATTATTGAGGTTTAAAACTAATCCCGTAGGTAAATGTAGAGGTAGCGTGCCGACGGTGATCACATCGACCTTGGAACCATTCCCGACGTGCATCGTCACCTCGTCCTTCGCCGGTCTCCGCTTATTCCGCAGCCCCTGCTGTGAGTTACATATATGAGCAACGACACCGGTATCAAATACCTGTGAGTTACTACAGTCTTGGTAAGGTACACATCAATTACATGTATATCAAATATACCTTTAGTGTTGCCGGCCTTCTTATGCGCTAAGTATTTGGGGCAGTTCCGCTTCTAGTGACCCTTCCCTTTGCAATAAAAGGACTACATCTCGTGCTTGGGTCCATTCTTTGACTTCTTCCGGCAAGCTGGCTTACGGGCGCGGCAACATCCTTGCCGTCCTTCTTGAAGTTCTTCTTACCCTTGCCCTTCTTGAACTTAGTGGTTTTATTGACCATCAACACTTGATGTTCTTTCTTGATTTCCACCTCTGCCGACTTCAAAGATTGAAAATACTTCAGGAATAGTTTTCACCATCCCCGCATATTGTAGTTCATCACAAAGCTCTTGTAGCTCGGTGGGAGCGATCAAGGATTCTGTCAATGACCGCCTCGTCCGGGAGGTTAATGTCCAGCTGGGACAGGCGGTTGTGCAACCCAGACATTTTGAGTATGTGCTCACTGACAGAACTATTTTCCTCCATCTTACAACTATAGAACTTGTCAGAGCATTCATATCTCTCGACCCAGGCATGAGCTTGGTAAACCATTTTCAGCTCCTCGAACATCTCATATGCTCCGTGTTGCTCCAAACGCTTTTGGAGCCCCGGTTCTAAGCTGTAAAGCATGCCGCACTGAACGAGGGAGTAATCATCAGCACGTGACTGCCAAGCGTTCATAACGTCTTGGTTCTCTGGGATGGGTGCTCGGTGCTTCTAGGACATATTGTTTCTTGGCAGCTATGAGGATGATCCTCAGGTTCCGGACCCAGTCCGAATAGTTGCTGCCATCATCTTTCAGCTTGGTTTTCTCTAGGAGCGCGTTGAAGTTCATGGTGACATGAGCGTTGGCCATTTGATCTACAAGACATTTTGCAAAGATTTTAGACTAATGTTCATGATAATTAAGTTCATCTAATCAAATTATATAATGAACTCCCACTCAGATTTGACATCCCTCTAGTCATCTAAGTGTTACATGATCCGAGTCGACTAGGCCGTGGTCCGATCATCACGTGAGACAGACTAGTCATCGCCGGTGAACATCTCCATGTTGATCGTATCTTCCATACGACTCATGTTCGACCTTTCGGTCTCTTGTGTTCCGAGGCCATGTCTGTACATGCTAGGCTCGTCAAGTTAACCTAAGTGTTTTGCATGTGTAAAACTGTCTTACACCCGTTGTATGTGAACGTAGGAATCTATCACACCCGATCATCACGTGGTGCTTCGAAACGACGAACTTTAGCAACGGCGCACAATTAGGGAGAACACTTTCTTGAAATTATTATAAGGGATCATCTTATTTACTACCGTCGTTCTAAGTAAACAAGATGCATAAACATAATAAACATCACATGCAATTATATAGTAGTGACATGATATGGCCAATATCATATAGCTCCTTTGATCTCCATCTTCGGGGCTCCATGATCATCTTGTCACCGCATGACACCATGATCTCCATCATCATGATCTCCATCATCGTGTCTCCATGAAGTTGCTCGCCAACTATTACTTCTACTACTATAGCTAACGGTTTAGCAATAAAGCAAAGTAATTACATGGCGTTGAATCAATGACACGCAGGTCATACAATAATTAAGACAACTCCTATGGCTCCTGCCGGTTGTCATACTCATCGACATGCAAGTCGTGATTCCTATTACAAGAACATGATCTCATACATCACAATATATCAATCATCATACATCACAACTTTTGGCCATATCACATCACAAGGCGATTGCTGCAAAAACAAGTTAGACGTCCTCTAATTGTTGTTGCATCTTTTACGTGGCTGCAATAGGGTTCTAGCAAGAACGTTTTCTTACCTACGAAAAAGCCACAGCGTGATTTGTCAACTTCTATTTACCCTTCATAAGGACCCTTTTCGTCAATCCGCTCCAACTAAAGTGGGAGAGACAGACACCACCTAGCCACCTTATGCAACTAGTGCATGTCGACCGGTGGAACCTTGTCTCACGTAAGCGTCACGTGTAAGGTCGGTCCGGCCGCTTCATCCCACAATACCGCTGAAGCAAAATAAGACTAGTAGCGGCAAGAAAGTTGACAACATCTACGCCCACAACTAATTGTGTTCTACTCGTGCAATAGAGAACTACGCATAGACCTAGCTCATGATGCCACTGTTGGGGAACGTTGCACAAAATAAAATTTTCCTACGTTCACCAAGATCCATCTATGAGTTCATCTAGCAACGAGAGAGAGAGATGCATCTACATACCCTTGTAGATCGTGTGCGGAAGCGTTCAAGAGAACAGGGTTGAGGGAGTCGTTCTCGTCGTGATCCAAATCACCGAAGATCCTAGCGCCAAACGGACGGCACCTCAGCGTTCAACACATGTACGGTCAGCGTGACGTCTCCTCCGTCTTGATCCAGCAAGGGGGAAGGAGAGGTTGATGAAGATCCAGCAGCACGACGACATGGTGGTGGATGCAGCAGGTTCGGCAGGCTTCGCCAAGCAACTACGGGAGGAGGAGGAGGTGTAGCGGGGAGGGAGGCGCCAAGTGCAAGGTGCGGCTGCCCTCCCTCCCCTCTATATATAGGGTCCCAGGCGCTGCCCTAGGAGATGGGATCTCCTAGGGGCGGCGGCCAAGGGGTGGAGTGCCCCAAGGCAAGTGGGCGCCCTTCCCTAGGGTTCCCAACCCTAGGCGCAGAGGGGCCTGTGGGGCGCACCAGCCCACCAGGGGCTGGTTCCCCTCCCACTTCAGCCCATGGGGCCCTCTGGGATAGGTGGCCCCACCCGGTGGACCCCCGGGACCCTTCCGGTGGTCCCGGTACAATACCGGTGGACCCCGAAACTTTCCCGATGGCCGAAACTCGACTTCCCATATATAATTCTTTACCTCAGGACCATTCCGGAACTCCTCGTGACGTCCAGGATCTCATCCGGGACTCCGAACAACTTTCGTTTTGCTGCATACTCATATTCATACAACCCTAGCGTCACCGAACCTTAAGTGTGTAGACCCTACGGGTTCGGGAGAGATGCAGACATGACCGAGACGGCTCTCTGGTCAATAACCAACAGCGGGATCTGGATACCCATGTTGGCTCCCACATGCTCCTCGATGATCTCATCGGATGGACCACGATGTCGAGGATTCAAGCAACCCCGTATTCCCTTTGTCAATCGGTATGTTACTTGCCCGAGATTCGATCGTCGGTATCCCAATACCTCGTTCAATCTCGTTACCGGCAAGTCACTTTACTCGTACCGTAATGCATGATCCCGTGACCAAACACTTGGTCACTTTGAGCTCATTATGATGATGCATTACCGAGTAGGCCCAGTGATACCTCTCCGTAATACGGAGTGACAAATCCCAGTCTCGATCCGTGACAACCCAACAGACACTTTCGGAGATACCTGTAGTGCACCTTTATAGTCACCCAGTTACGTTGTGAAGTTTGGTACACTCAAAGCATTCCTACGGTATCCGGGAGTTACACGATCTCATGGTCTAAGGAAAGGATACTTGACATTGGAAAAGCTCTAGCAAACGAACTACACGATCTTGTGCTATGCTTAGGATTGGGTCTTGTCCATCACATCATTCTCCTAATGATGTGATCACATTATCAATGACATCCAATTTCCATAGTCGAAACCATAACTATCTATTGATCAACGAGCTAGTCAACTAGAGGCTCACTAGGGACATGTTGTGGTCTATGTATTCACACGTGCATTACGATTTCCGGATAATACAATTATAGCATGAATAAAAGACAATTATCACGAACAACGAAATATAATAATTATCCTTTTATTATTGCCTCTAGGGCATATTTCCAACAGTGATCAACATAGTGATGTTCACCATTGAAAACTACTCCATCTCACGTGATGATCGGATATGGTTTAGTTGATTTGGATCACGTGATCATTTAGATGACTACAGGGATGTCTATCTAAGTGGGAGTTCTTAAGTAATTTGATTAATTGAACTTTAATTTATCATGAACTTAGTCCCGATAGTATTAGCATATCTATGTTGTAGATCAATAGCTCGCTTTGTTTCTCCCCGTTTATGTTTTGATATGTTCCTAGAGAAAACTAAGTTGAAAGATGTTAGTAGCAATGATGCGGACTTGGTCTGTGATCTGAGGATTAACCTCATTGCTGCACAGAAGTATTATTTCCTTAATGCACCGCTAGGTGACAGAACTATTGCAGGAGCAGATGCAGACGTTATGAATGTTTGGCAAGCTCAATATGATGACTACTTGATAGTTTAAGTGCACCATGCTTTACGGCTTAGAACTGGGACTTCGAGAATTGTTTTGAACGCCACGAAGGATATAAGATGTTCCAAGAGTTGAAATTGGTATTTCATACTCATGTCCGTGTCAAGAGGTATGAGACCTCTGACAGTACTTTGCCTATAAGATGGAGAAGAATAGCTCAACCAGTGAGCATGTGCTCAGATTGTCTGAGTACTACAATTGCTTGAATCAAGTGGGAGTTAATCTTCCAGATAAGATAGTAATTGACAAAGTTCTCTAGTCACTATCACCAAGTTAATAGAACTTCGTGATGAACTATAATATGCAAGGGATGACGAAAGTAATTCTCGAGCCCTTCGCGATGCTGAAATCGGTGAAGGTAGAAATCAAGAAAGAGCATCAAGTGTTGATGGTTAACAAGACCACTAGTTTCAAGAAAAAGGGCAAAGGAAAGAAGGGGAACTTCAAGAAGAACGACAAGCAAGTTGCTGCTCAAGTGAAGAAGCCCAAGCCTAAGACTGAGTGCTTCTACCGCAAAAGGACTGGTCACTGGAAGCGGAACTACCCTAAATAATTGGTGGATAAGAAGGATGGCAAAGTGAACAAAAGTATATTTGATATATATGTTATTGATGTGTACTTTACTAGTGTTTATAGCAACCCCTCAGTATTTGATACTGGTTTAGTTGCTAAGATTAGTAACTTAAAACAGGAGTTGCAAAATGAACAGAGACTAGTTAAGGATGAAGTGACGATGTGTGTTGGAAGTAGTCCAAGATTGATATGATTATCATCGCACAATCCATATAACTTTCGGGATTAGTGTTGAACCTAAATAAATCTTATTTGGTGTTTGCGTTAAGTATGAATATGATTTGATCATGTTTATTGCAAAATGGTTATTCATTTAAGTCAGAGAATAATTGTTGTTCTGTTTACATGAATAAAACCTTCAATGGTCATACACCCGATGTGAATGGTTTATTGAATCTCGATTGTAGTGATACACATATTCATAATATTGAAACCAAAAGATACAAAGTTAATAATGATAGTGCAACTTATTTGTGGCACTGCCGTTTAGGTCATATTGGTGTAAAGCGCATGAAGAAACTCCATGTTGATGGGCTTTTGGAATCACTTGATTATGAATCACTTGGTGCTTGCGAACCATGCCTCTTGGGCAAGATAACTAAGACTCCATTCTCCAGAACAAGCGAGCAATAGACTTGTTGGAAATAATACATACCGATGTATGCAGTCCAATAAGTGTTGAGGCTCGCGGCGGGTATCGTCATTTTCTGACCTTCACAGAATGATTTGAGCAGATATGGGTATATCTACTTAATGAAACACAAGTCTGAAACATTTGAAAAGTTCAAAGTATTTCAGAGTAAAGTGGAGAATCATCGTAACAAGAAAATAAAGTTTCTACGATCTGATCGTGGAGGCGAATATTTGAGTTACGAGTTTGGCCTTCATTTAAAACAATGTGGAATAGTTTCACAAACTCACGCCACCGGAAACACCACAGCGTAATGGTGTGTCCGAACGTCGTAACCGTACTTTATTATATATGGTGTGATCTATGATGTTTCTTACCGATCTACCACTAACGTTTTGGGGTTATGCATTAGAGACAGCTGCATTCACGTTAAATAGGGCACCATCTAAATCCGTTGAGATGACCCCTTATGAACTGTGGTTTGGCAAGAAACCAAAGTTGTCGTTTCTTAAAGTTTGGGGTTGCGATGCTTATGTGAAAAAGTTTCAACATGACAAGCTTGAACCCAAATCGAAGAAGTGAGTCTTCATAGGTACCCAGAATGTTGGGTACACCTTCTATCATAGATCCGAAGGCAAGATCTTTGTTGCTAAGAATGGATCCTTTCTAGAGAAGGAGTTTATCTCGAAAGAAGTGAGTGGGAGGAAAGTAGAACTTGATGAGGTAATTGTACCTGCTCCCGAATTGGAAAGAAGTTCATCACAGAAATTAGTTCTAGTGATGCCTACACCAATTAGTGAGGAACTTAATGATGATGATCATGAAACTTCAGATCAAGTTACTACCGAACCTCGTAGGTCAGCCAGAGTAAGGTCCGCACCAGAGTAGTACGGTAATCCTGTTCTGGAGGTCATGTTACTTGACCATGACGAACCTACGAACTATGAGGAAGCGATGATGAGTACAGATCCCGCGAAATGGCTTGAGGCCATGAAATCTGAGGTGAGATCCATGTATGAGAACAAAGTGTGGACTTTGGTTGACTTGACCGATGATCGGCAAGCCATTGAGAATAAATGGATCTTCAAGAGGAAGACAGACACTGATAGTAGTGTTACTATCTACAAAGCTCGAATTGTCGCAAAAGATTTTCGAGAAGTTCAAGGTGTTGACTACGATGAGATTTTCTCACTCGTATCGATGCTTAAAATCTGTCCGAAGTTAGCAATTGCCGCATTTTATGAAATCTGGCAAATGGATGTCAAAGCTTCATTCCTTAATGGATTTACTAAAGAAGAGTTGTATATGATGCAACCAGAAGGTTTTGTCGATCCTAAAGGTGCTAAAAAAGTGTGCAAAGCTCTAACGATCCATCTATGGACTGGTGCAAGCATCTCGGAGTTGGAATATACGCTTTGATGAGTTGATCAAAGAATATGGTTTTATACAGACTTGCGGTGAAGCCTGTATTTACAAGAAAGTGAGTGGGAGCACTACAGCCTTTGTGATAAGTATATGTGAATGACATATTGTTGATCGAAAATGATGTAGAAATTTCTGGAAAGCATAAAGGAGTGTTTGTCGGTGTACAAAAGTAGGGGCACACCTTTGTACCCCTTTACTTGTGCACGGGCAGTCGGAGCCACGCGCCACGACCACACTAAGCAGGGCAGAGAAGGGGAGCCGGAGAGAAGCCGAAGCACAAGATGACCAAGGCAACACCAAGACCAAAGATACCAAAGATCGAGAGGGCGAGGTGGAATCCCCCGGCAAGGCCCTTGCCGGGGCAGCCTCCGCGGCCCCGGCAAGAGCCTTGCCGTGGCAACTTGCCCGATGCTAGCAGAGCGAGCAACCCTTGAGCCCACGGGTTCCAACTCAACCAACCACATTGGAACTAGGGCTCGGGAGGCACCTCCGTGGTAGCACGCAAATCTTTGTCAAGACCATAGAGATATGAGATCAGATGAGAACCAGAAGATGGCGACCCTCGGCGGGATCCTTGCCGAGGAGATCCGGCGCTTGCCGGGGACGACTGCAAGGGCATGGCAAGACCCTTGCCGGGCCCTCGGCAAGGCCCTTGCTGAGGGCGTCGGTGGGGCCACAGCCAGGCCCGCATTGACCAAGACTCCACCGCCGTCCCCAAGCAGCTGCTAGCTCAACCAGCTGGGCAGGCACCTGCGTGGTGACGGGCGGCCTCTACGCCAACTCAGCAAGCACCTGTGTGGTGGCATGCAGATCTTCGTGAAGACCCTACTGAAGGAAATATGCCCTAGAGGCAATAATAAAGTTATTATTTATTTCCTTATTTCATGATAAATGTTTATTATTCATGCTAGAATTGTATTAACCGGAAACATAATACATGTGTGAATACATAGACAAACATAGTGTCACTAGTATGCCTCTACTTGACTAGCTCGTTAATCAAAGATGGTTATGTTTCCTAGCCATAGACATGAGTTGTCATTTGATTAACGGGATCACATCATTAGGAGAATGATGTGATTGACTTGACCCATTCTGTTAGCTTAGCACTCGATCGTTTAGTATTCTGCTATTGCTTTCTTCATGACTTATACATGTTCCTATGACTATGAGATTATGCAACTCCCGTACAAGGAACACTTTGTGTGCTACCAAACGTCACAACGAATCGGGTGATTATAAAGGTTCTCTACAGGTGTCTCCAAAGGTACTTGTTGGGTTGGCGTATTTCGAGATTAGGATTTGTCACTTCGATTGTCGGAGAGGTATCTCTGGGCCCACTAGGTAATGCACATCACTATAAGCCTTGCAAGCATTGCAATTAATGAGTTAGTTGTGGGATGATGTATTACGGAACGAGTAAAGAGACTTGCCGGTAACGAGATTGAACTAGGTATTGAGATACCGATGATCGAATCTCGGCCAAGAATATACCGATGAAAAAGGGAACAACGTATGTTGTTATGTGGTCTGACCGATAAAGATCTTCGTAGAATATGTAGGAGCCAATATGGGCATCCAGGTCCCGCTATTGGTTATTGACAAGAGAGGTGTCTCGGTCATGTCTAAATCGTTCTCGAACCCGTAGGGTCCGCATGCTTAACGTTCGTTGACGATATAGTACTATGAGTTATGTATGTTGGTGACCGAATGTTGTTCGGAGTTTTGGATGAGATCACGGATATGACGAGGAACTCCAGAATGGTCCGGAAGTAAAGATTGATATGTGTATAGTAGTGTTTGATCTCCGGAAAGGTTCCGGAATCCATCGGAAGGGGTTCCGGATGTTTCCCGAAATGTTTGGGCACGAGAACACTTTATTTGGGCCAAAGGGGAAAGCCCACGAGGTTTTTGGAAAGCGCAAAAGGAAGTTTTATGGAGTTCAGGGGCGACGCTGTGGTCCTCGGCGTCGGGGTCCGCACGCCGGAACCTGGCGTCGCCCCGGGGTCCGAGAAGGACTCTTGCCTTTCGGGTGAAACCGACTTTGTGGAGGCTTTTACTCCAAGTTTCGACCCCAAGGCTCAACATATAAATAGAGGGGTAGGGCTAGCACCCAAGACACATCAAGAAACACCAAGCCGTGTGCCGGCAACCTCGTCTCCTCTAGTTTATCCTCCGTCATAGTTTTTGTGGTGCTTAGGCGAAGCCCTGCGAAGATTGTTCTTCACCAACACCGTCACCACGCCGTCGTGCTGCCGGAACTCATCTACTACTTCGCCCCTCTTGCTGGATCGAGAAGGCGAGGACGTCACCGAGCCGAACGTGTGCAGAACTCGGAGGTGCCGTGCTTTCGGTACTTGGATCGGTCGGATCGTGAAGACGTACGACTACATCAAATGCGTTGGTATAACTCTTCCGCTTTCGGTCTATGAGGGTACGTGGACAACACTCTCCCCTCTCGTTGCTATGCATCACCATGATCTTGCGTGTGCGTAGGAAAATTTTGAAATGACTAAGTTCCCCAACACCTACCATCGTGCCACCTCAGCTGCCTGCCTGCCTACATGTCGCCACATGCACCGCTGGCCTGGGCACGTGTCGAAGCGAGGCGAGGCGGCGACGGACGGGACGGGCCTCGTTCCCGTCCCCAATAAAGCTAAGGGACACCTAAGCTACACATTAAATGCGTCTTGTCCTGTAACACGAGCGATAAGCTCGCAGCACTGTAGGCCTTTCCACCTCCTGTGCACCACTCTGTGATACGTCTCCAACATATCTATAATTTTTTATTGCTCCGTGCTATATTATCTTCTGTTTTGTACATTATTGGGCTTTATTATAAACTTTTATATTATTTTTGGGACTAACCTATTAACCGGAGGCCCAGCCCAGAATTGCTGTTTTTTGCCTATTTCAGAGTTTCACAAAAAAAGAATATCAAACGGAGTCCAAACGGAATGAAACCTTCGGGAACGTGATTTTCGGAACGAACATGATCCAGAGGACTTGGACCCTACGTCAAGAAAGCTACCAGGAAGCCATGAGGTAGGGGGAGGGCGCCTACCCCCCTGGGCGCGTCCTCCACTCTCGTGGGCCCCACGTTGCTCCACCGACGTACTCCTTCCTCCTATATATACCTACATACCCCCAAACGATCAGATACGGAGCCGAAAACCTAATTCCACCGCCACGCAACCTTCTGTACCCACGAGATCCCATCTTGGGGCCTGTTCCGGAGCTCCGCTGGAGGGGGCATCGATCACGGAGGGCTTCTACATCAACACCATAGCCTCTCTGATGAAGTGTGAGTAGTTTACCTCAGACCTTCGGGTCCATAGTTATTAGCTAGATGTCTTCCTCTCTCTTTTTGGATCTCAATACAATGTTCTCCCCCTCTCTTGTGGAGATCTATTCGATGTAATCTTCTTTTGCGGTGTGTTCATTGAGATCGATGAATTGTGGGTTTTTGATCAAGTTTATCTATGAACAATAGTTGAATCTTCTGAATTCTTTTATGTATGATTGGTTATCTTTGCAAGTCTCTTCGAATTATTAGTTTGGTTTGGCCTACTGGATTGATCTTTCTTGCAATAGGAGAAGTGCTTAGCTTTGGGTTCAATCTTGCGGTGCCCTTTTCCTAGTGACAGTAGGGGCAGCAAGGCACATATTGTATTATTGCCATCGAGGATAACAAGATGGTTTTTTTATCATACTGCATGAATTTATCCCTCTACATCATGTCATCTTGCTTAAAACGTTACTCTGTTATTATGAACTTAATACTCTAGATGCATGCTGGATAGCGGTCGATGTGTGGAGTAATAGTAGTAGATGCAAAAGGTGAGTCGGTCTACTTGTCTCGGACGTGATGCCTATATACATGATCATACCTAGATATTCTCATAACTATGCTCAATTCTGTCAATTGCTCAACAGTAATTTGTTCACCCACCGTAAAATACTTATGCTCTTGAGAGAAGCCACTAGTGAAACCTATGGTCCCCGGGTCTATTTTCCATCATATTAATCTTCTAGCACTTAGTTATTTCCTTTGCTTTTATTTTACTTTGCATCTTTATCATAAAAATACCAAAAATATTATCCTATCATATCTATCAGATGTCACTCTCGTAAGTGATCGTGTAGGGATTGACAACCCCTTATCGCGTTGGTTGCGAGGATTTATTTGTTTGTGTAGGTGCGAGGGACTCGCGCGTAGCCTCCTACTAGATTGATACCTTGGTTCTCACAAACTGAGGGAAATACTTACGCTACTTTGCTGCATCACCGTTTCCTCTTCAAGGGAAAACCAACGCAGTGCTCAAGAGGTAGCAAGAAGGATTTCTGGCGCCGTTGCCGGGGAGGTCTCATAAAAGTCAACATACCAAGTACCCATCACAAATCCTTATCTCCTGCATTACATTATTTGCCATTTGCCTCTCGTTTTCCTCTCCCTCACTTGACCCTTGCCGTTTTATTCGCCCTCTCTTTTTTCGTTCGCCTCTTTTTCGCTTGATTTTTGTTTGTTCATGTGTTGGATTGCTTGTTTGTCACGATGGCTCAAGATAATACCAAATTATGTGACTTTACCAATACCAACAACAATGATTTCCTTAGCACTCCGATTGCTCCTCTTACCGATACTGAATCTTGTGAAATCAATGCTGCTTTGTTGAATCTTGTCATGAAAGATCAATTCGCCGGCCTTCCTAATGAAGATGCCGCTACTCATCTAAATAGCTTCGTTGATTTGTGTGATATGCAAAAGAAGAAAGAAGTTGACAATGATATTATTAAATTGAAGCTATTTCCTTTTTCGCTTAGAGATCGTGCTAAAACTTGGTTTTCGTCTTTGCCTAAAAATAGTATTGATTCTTGGAATAAGTGCAAAGATGCTTTTATCTCTAAGTATTTTCCTCCCGCTAAGATTATCTCTCTTAGAAATGATATTATGAATTTTAAGCAACTTGATCATGAACATGTTGCACAAGCTTGGGAGAGGATGGAATTAATGATACGTAATTGCCCCACACATGGTTTGAATTTGTGGATGATTATACAAAAAATTTATGCCGGATTGAATTTTGCTTCTAGAAACCTTTTAGATTCGGCCGCGGGAGGCACTTTTATGGAAATCACTTTAGGAGAAGCTACTAAACTCCTAGATAATATTATAGTTAATTATTCTCAATGGCACACTGAAAGATCTACTAATAAAAAAGTGCATGCAATAGAAGAAATTAATGTTTTGAGTGGAAAGATGGATGAACTTATGAAATTATTTGCTAGTAAGAGTGTTTATTATGATCCTAACGATATGCCTTTGTCTACTTTGATTGAGAATAATAATGAATCTATGGATGTGAATTTTGTTGGTAGGAATAATTTTGGTAACAACGCGCATAGAGGAAACTTTAATCCTAGGCCTTATCCTAGCAATTCCTCTAATAATTATGGTAATTCCTACAACAATTCTTATGGAAATTTTAATAAGATGCCCTCTGAATTTGAGACTAGTGTTAAAGAGTTTATGAATTCGCAAAAGAATTTCAATGCTTTGCTTGAAGAGAAATTGCTTCAAGTTGATGAATTGGCTAGGAACGTTGATAGAATTTCTCTTGATGTTGATTCTTTAAAACTTAGATCTATTCCTCCTAAGCATGATATCAATGAGTCTCTCAAAGCCATGAGAATTTCCATTGATGAGTGCAAAGAAAGAACCGCTAGGATGCGTATAAGAAAGATTGCTTTATGAAAGCGTGTTCTTCTAGTTCCTATGAAAATAAAGATGAAGATCTAAAAGTTATTGATGTGTCCCCTATTAAATCTTTGTTTTGCAATATGAATCTTGATAATGATGGGACTGAATATGATCCACCTTTACCTAGAAGGCGTTCCAAAAATTCGGAATTTTTAGATCTTGATGCTAAAATTAATAAAAGTGGGATTGAAGAAATGAAAACATTAGATGTTAATGAACCCACTATTTTGGATTTCAAGTAATTTAATTATGATAATTGCTCTTTGATATACTGCATTTCCTTGTTGCAATCCGTGCTAAATTCTCCTCATGCTTATAGTCAAAATAAAGCTTTTACCAAACATATCGTTGATGCTTTGATGCAATCTTATGAAGAAAAGCTTGAGTTGGAAGTCTCTATCCCTAGAAAACTTTATGATGAGTGGGAACCTACTATTAAAATTAAGATTAAAGATCATGAATGCTATGCTTTGTGTGATTTGGGTGCTAGTGTTTCCACTATTCCCAAAACTTTGTGCGATTTGTTAGGTTTCCGTGATTTTGATGATTGCTCTTTAAACTTGCACCTTGCGGATTCCACCATTAAGAAACCTATGGGAAGAATTAATGATGTTCTTATTGTTGCAAATAGGAAATATGTGCCCGTTTTATTGTTCTTGATATAGACTGCAATCCTTCATGTCCTATTATTCTTGGTAGACCTTTCCTTAGAACGATTGGTGCAATTATTGATACGAAGGAAGGGAATATTAGATTCCAATTTCCATTAAGGAAAGGCATGGAACACTTCCCTAGGAAGAAAATAAAACTACCATATGAATATATTATGAGAGCCACTTATGGATTGCCCACCAAAGATGGCAATACCTAGATCTATCCTTGCTTTTATGCCTAGCTAGGGGCGTTAAACGATAGCACTTGTTGGGAGGCAACCCAATTTTATTTTTAGTTTTTTTTGCTTTTTCCTTCTGTTTAGGAATAAATATTTGATCTAGCCTCTGTTTAGATGTGTTTTTATGTTTTAATTAGTGTTTGTGCCAAGTTAAACCTATAGGATCTTCTTGGATGATAGTTATTTGATCTTGCAGAAAATTCCAGAAACTTTCTGTTCATGAAAATAATTTTTAAAAATCACCAGAACGTGATAAAATATTGATTCCAACTGCTGATGATCAATAAACAAATTGCCTAGGTCTTCCTATTTTGGCTGATTTTTTGGAGTTCCATAAGTTTGCGTTAGTTACAGATTACTACAGACTGTTCTGTTTTTGACAGATTCTGTTTTTCGTGTATTGTTTGCTTATTTTGATGAATCTATGGCTAGTAAAAGAGTTTATAAACCATAGAGAAGTTGGAATACAGTAGGTTTAACACCAATATAAATAAATAATGAGTTCATTACAGTACCTTGAAGTGGTCTTTTATTTTCTTTCGCTAACGGAGCTCACGAGATTTTCTGCTAAGTTTTGTGTTGTGAAGTTTTCAAGTTTTTGGTGAAAGATTTGATGGATTATGGAACAATGAGTGGCAAGTGCCTAAGATTGGGGATCCCATGGCACCCCCAAGATAATCTAAGGACACCAAAAAGCCAAAGCTTGGGGATGCCCCGGAAGGCATCCCCTCTTTCGTCTACTTCCATCGGTAACTTTACTTGGAGCTATATTTTTATTCACCACATGATATGTGTTTTGCTTGGAGCATCTTGTATGATTTGATTCTTCGTTTTTTTAGTTTACCACAATAATCCTTGCTGTACACACCTTTTGAGAGACACACACATGATTCGGGAATTATTAGAATACTCTATGTGCTTCACTTATATCTTTTGAGTTGTATAGTTTTTTCTCTAGTACTTCACTTATGTCTTTTAGAGCGCGGTGGTGGATTTGTTTTATAGAAACTATTGATCTCTCATGCTTCACTTAGATTATTTTGAGAGTCTTAAATAGCATGGTAATTTGCTTAAATAATCCTAATATGCTAGGTATTCAAGATTAGTAAAAACTTTCTTATGAGTGTGTTGAATACTAAGAGAAGTTTGATGCTTGATGAATGTTTTGAGATATGGAGGTAGTGATATCAAAGTTGTGCTAGTTGAGTAGTTTTGAATTTGAGAAATACTTGTGTTGAAGTTTGCAAGTCCCGTAGCATGCACATATGGTAAATGTTATGTAACAAATTTGAAACATGAGGTGTTCTTATATTGTCCTCCTTATGAGTGGCGGTCGGGGATGAGCGATGGTCTTTTCCTACCAATCTATCCCCCTAGGAGCATGCGTGTAGTGCTTGGTTTTTGATGACTTGTAGATTTTTGCAATAAGTATGTGAGTTCTTTATGACTAATGTTGAGTCCATGGATTATACGCACTCTCACCTTTCCATCATTGCTAGCCTCTTTGGTACCGTGCATTGCCCTTTCTCACATCGAGAGTTGGTGCAAACTTCGCCGGTGCATCCAAACCCCGTGATATGATACACTCTTTCACACATAAACCTCCTTATATCTTCCTCAAAACAGCCACCATACCTACCTATTATGGCATTTCCATAGCCATTCCGAGATATATTGCCATGCAACTTTCCACCATTCCGTTTATCATGACACGTTCATCATTGTCATATTGCTTTGCATGATCATGTAGTTGACATAGTATTTGTGGCAAAGCCACCGTTCATAATTCTTTCATACATGTCACTCTTGGTTCATCGCATATCTTAGTACACCGCCGGAGGCATTCATATAGAGTCATACTTTGTTCTAGTATCGAGTTGTAATCATTGAGATGTAAATAAATAGAAGTGTGATGATCATCATTTTCTAGAGCATTGTCCCAAGTGAGGAATAAAAGAAAAGAGAGAAAGGCTATAAAAAAGGAGAAGGCCCAAAAAAAAAGAAAGAAAAAGAGAGAAGTGACAATGTTACTATCCTTTTACCACACTTGTGCTTCAAAATAGCAGCATATTCTTCATGATAGTGAGTCTCTTGTTTTGTCACTTTCATATACTAGTGGGAATTTTTCATTATAGAACTTGGCTTGTATATTCCAACAATGGGCCTCCTCAAGTGCCCTAGGTCTTCGTGAGCAAGCAAGTTGGATGCACACCCACTTAGTTTCTTTTGTTGAGCTTTCATATATTGATAGCTCTAGTGCATCCGTTGCATGGCAATCCCTACTCCTTGCATTAACATCAATCAATGGGCATCTCCATAGCTCATTGATTAGCCTCATTGATGTGAGACTTTCTCCTTTTTTGTCTTATCCACATAACCCCCATCATCATATTCTATTCCACCCATAGTGCTATATCCATGGCTCGGGCTCATGTATTGCGTGAAGGTTGAAAAAGTTTGAGATTACTAAAGTATGAAACAATTGCTTGGCTTGTCATCGGGATTGTGCATGATGAGAGCATTCTTGTGTGATGAAAATGGAGCATGACTAAACTATATGATTTTGTAGGGATGAAGTTTCTTTGGCCATGTTATTTTGAGAGGACATAATTGCTTAGTTACTATGCTTGAATTATTATTATTTTTATGTCAATATTGAGCTTTTATCTTGAATCTTTCGGATATGAATATTCATACCACAATTAAGAAGAATTACATTGAAATTATGCCAAGTAGCATTCCACATCAAAAATTCTGTTTTTATCATTTACCTACTCGAGGACGAGCAGGAATTAAGCTTGGGGGTGCTTGATACGTCTCCAACGTATCTATAATTTTTGATTGCTCCATG
Organism: Aegilops bicornis; assembly: GCA_021605145.1. NCBI lineage: Eukaryota > Viridiplantae > Streptophyta > Magnoliopsida > Poales > Poaceae > Aegilops > Aegilops bicornis. The sequence continues at coordinate 83,609,818 of CM038670.1, forward strand.
CTATATTATCTTCTGTTTTGGACATTATTGGGATTTATTATTCACTTTTATATTATTTTTGGGACTAACCTATTAATCGGAGGCCCAACCCAGAATTGCTGTTTTTTGCCTATTTCAGAGTTTCGCAGAAAAAGAATATCAAACGGAGTCCAAACGGAATGAAACCTTCGGGAACGTGATTTTCGGAACGAACATGATCCAGAGGACTTGGACCCTACGTCAAGAAAGCTACCAGGAAGCCACGAGGTAGGGAGGCGCGCCTACCCCCCCTAGGCGCGCCCTCCACCCTCGTGGGCCCCACATTGCTCCACCGAGGCACCTACGTACTCCGTTTCCGCTCCGTTTTTGCTTCTGCAAAAAATGTAAAAGGCTTCCTCCTATATATACCTATGTACCCCCAAACGATCAGATACGGAGCCAAAAACCTAATTCCACCGCCGCAACCTTCTGTACCCACGAGATCCCATCTTGGGGCCTGTTAGGAGTTCACGGAGGGGGCATCGATCACGGGGCTTCTACATAAACACCATAGCCTCTCCGATGAAGTGTGAGTAGTTTACCTCAGACCTTCGGTCCATAGTTATTAGCTAAATGGCTTTCTCTCTTTTTGGATCTCAATACAATGTTCTCCCCCTCTCTTGTGGAGATCTATTCGATGTAATCTTATTTTGCGGTGTGTTTGTTGAGACCGATGAATTGTGGGTTTATGATCAAGTTTATCTATGAACAATATTGGAATCTTCTGAATTCTTTTATGTATGATTGGTTATCTTTGCAAGTCTCTTCGAATTATCAGTTTGGTTTGGCCTACTGGATTGATCTTTCTTGCAATAGGAGAAGTGCTTAGCTTTGGGTTCAATCTTGGGGTGTCCTTTCCCAAAGGTGTGAGGGGCAGCAAGGCACGTATTGTATTGTTGCCATCGAGGATAACAAGATGGGGTTTTTCTCATATTGCATGAATTTATCCCTCTACATCATGTCATCTTGCTTAAAGCGTTACTCTGTTCTTATGAACTTAATACTCTAGATGCATGCTGGATAGCGGTCGATGTGTGGAGTAATAGTAGTAGGTGCAGGCAGGAGTCGGTCTACTTGTCTCGGACGAGATGCCTATATACATGATCATACATAGATATTCTCATAACTATGCTCAATTCTATCCATTGCTCAACAGTAATTTGTTCACCCACCGTAAAATACGTATGCTCTTGAGAGAAGCCACTAGTGAAACCTATGGTCCCCGGGTCTATTTTCCATCATATTAATCTTCCAACACTTAGTTATTTCATTTGTGTTTATTTTACTTTGCATCTTTACCATAAAAATACCAAAAATATTATCCTATCATATCTATCAGATCTCACTCTCGTAAGTGACCGTGTAGGGATTGACAACCCCTTATTGCGTTGGTTGCGAGGATTTATTTGTTTGTATAGGTGCGAGGGACTGTGCGTAGCCTCCTACTGGATTGATACCTTGGTTCTCAAAAACTAAGGGAAATACTTACGCTACTTTGCTGCATCACCCTTTCCTCTTCAAGGGAAAACCAACGCAGTGCTCAAGAGGTAGCACTATGGCAGCCCCTTTCGACTATAAAAGGAGGCCCTTGGCATACTGGAGGGAGATTCAGCTCTATTGAACTACGCAGCCACCATAGCTAGTTAGAGAGCTCAAGAACTCTCTCAAATACACACCAAAGTAGGACTAGGGTATTACGCATCCTTGCAGCCCGAACCTGGGTAAATGATCCTTGTGTTGACTGCTAATCCTGCTCTTCTCACAACCCCGCACCCCGGCAACCGTAGTAGGGATTCTTGTAATCCCATAGGTGTCATTTCCCACCGACATCTTTGGCGCGCCAGGTAGGGGGTGATGAAGTCATATACCTAGGGTAGGGTCATGGACCTGTCCAAGATACCCTCCCCAAGGGCATCCTTAGAATAAACTGCCTACCAGTCGACCTGGTAGGTTTCCACTCGACAGATTCAAAGACACTCGACCATGAAGACCCACTCGACCACCAAGAGTTCAAGAGCCACTCGGTGTCCAAACGGTCTATAGTTAAGTAGCCTTTATGGTCATGATGACACTTTATGTAAGGCGTTACCAGTAATGCCTAGCCTTAATGTACCTTAAACCCTCCGCTACGTGGGCTGGCCGGGGTCCTGGCACACTCTACATAAGCCACCCCCTCCACAGGTAGAAGGGTTCGCACCCCTGTAATTCATACGCATATAATCCAGTCGACCGCCTCCGGGCTCCGAGACGTAGGGCTGTTACTTCCTCCGAGAAGGGCCTGAACTCGTAAACTCGTGCGTACCAACTACTCCATAGCTAGTACCTTGCCTCTCCATACCTACCCCCATTCTCTTGCCGACTTAGAACCACGACAGTTGGCGCCCACCATGGGGCCGGTGTTCTAGCGATTTGTTGGAGAAGTTGGGATTCTTTCGATCTCCTACATCATGGTTTCTGGTGGAGTTTTGGTCGAGGGCCGCGAGATCCGTCTCGGTGCGCTCACGTTCATCGCCGACGACTCCGCTTGGCTTCAGGAGGCTCCTCTCGACATCGACGCTCCCGTCCCACGGGCAACGACTTTCGGCAGCGTGCGTCCATGGCGTCCTCCTGCGGCAACCGTCGACCTAGTATGGGTCGGTTCTTGTGCCGTCCTCACTCCCAGTCTCCCGCCGGCGCAAGCGCTCCGGTCGGTCGAGGCTTCAGCGGTTGGTGAGACATGCGGTGGCTCGCCAGTCGGCCACTTCCCAAGTTGCGGCAATCGAGCCTGACGAATCTCTCTACGGCCTGTTCGATCATCTCGACTGGCTCCGAAGAGACTGCATCCGAGTGCGATAGCAGCGATCCGGCAGCAGAGGTTCTGATGGTCGACGGACCACACAGTCCTCCTGGATACCCCCGCACCGACGGAGGCGACGGTGGAGGTGATCCGGCGCAAGATCACGAAGAGTACCAACCCGATCCCCTCACTTCGCTGCAGAGGGAGGAACTTCGCCGCCGAAACGTGGATGCGCTTCACACTCCAATCATTGGAGAAACCCCCGAGGCTCGTGCCTTGGAGGAATTGCGCTTGGCCAACTTGGCTGAGCGCACTTGACTGGAGAACCTCCAGCGAGTTCTCAACGAGCGCACGCAACCACGGGTTCCAGAATCCAGTCGACGTCAGCTCTTTCCACAACCAACTCACGTATATCGAACTCCGATTCAGAATTTAGCAGCTGGAGCCCGTATGGCAGAATCAATTCAGCCTTCCCAGTCGGAGGCGGGTAGAGGTTTGCAAGAGATCAGAGATTTACTCCGGGCAGCAGGAGATCAAAACTCAGTTGTATCACAGTCACGGAACAGGATTCACAGCAGATCCGTCGCTGCGAATTCAGTCCAGTCGGCCCATAGTCCAAGATCGCCCCCGAGGCGTGAGGAACGTGGAGGCCGGCGTGATGATCAGTATAGGAATCGTGAGCCGTATGAGTACCGATTCGATCGCAATGATCGACGTCGAGTGCCCACCCCTCCCCCAAGGGGTGGATCATACGCTCCTCGGCAACAAGATGACAGACGCCAGCACAGTGCTGGGCGAAGGGTTCCAGTCGACCCCAGAGAGCCAGGCTTTGATGCAAGATCCATCATCATTCAAGGCTTGGTCGACAGGAACAGAGCTCACCGAGAAGGTCATGACAGAGATGTTTCCTCCAGCAGCAGAGTTCATGTCTCAGGGCCAGAGTGTTTTAGCAGGGCCATCAGAGCCGCAGTGATTCCTCCCAACTTCAGGTTGGCGACTGGAGTCAGTAAGTACACTGGTGAGTCCAAGCCTGACACTTGCCTTGAGGACTACCGAGTGGCTGTTCAGATTGGCGGCGGCAACGATGAGGTAGCTATGAAGCATTTGCCTTATGTTGGAGGGTTCGCCGAGAGCATGGTTGAATCAGTTAGCACCCAATGAAGATTTTACACTTGGGAAGATCTGGCCCGAATGTTTGACAGGACATTTGAAGGGACTTGCAAGCGACCAGCAGGATTGACAGAGCTGCAGTCGTGTGTGCAGAAGTCGAATGAAACTTTGAGAGATTACATCCAGAGATGGATAACCTTGCACCACACAGTTGAGAATGTGTACGATCTCCAGCGACTGTGCTTTCAAGGAAGGTGTCAAGAACAGAGAGTTGAGTTTGAAATTCGGTCGAACATGAGATATGACCCTGAGTCGGGTGATGGAGATTGCCACCAAGTATGCTAATGGTGAAGAAGAGGATCGGCTCCGGAGTGGTAAGTACAAGTCAGCCGCTAATGAAGCCGGCAGAGGAAATTCCAGTCGGAAGCAGAAGCGCAAAGCCGAGCCAGCCGCTCGCGGAGAAGCCTTGGCTGTGACCCCAGGAAAGTTCAAGGGGAAACCCAAGGGTCCGTGGAACCCCAAGAAGGTGAAAGACCAAGATGGGAATGATGTGTTGGGCTTGCCATGTCACATTCACACGAAGAAAGATGTAGAGGGTAAACTCATTTACCCAAAGCATACCACTCGACAATGTCGGCTCTTGATTCAGCAGTTCCAAGGGAAGCAACCCAAGGATAAGGAAAAGGGGTCGGATAAAGTTGAGGACAAAGAAGAGAGTGATGGTGGATACCCCCAGGTCAATTCCACCCTGATGATTTTTGCTGACGTTGAAAGCAAAAGTCGATTGAAAGTTATCAACCGAGAAGTGAACATGGTCGCTCCGATGACGCCCAATTATCTGAAATGGTCCCAGACCGTCATCACATTCGACCAGTCCGATCATCCGACACACATTGCCACCCCTGGGAGGCAAGCGTTGGTGGTCGACCCAGTCGTCGAAGGCACTCGGTGACCAAAGTTTTGATGGATGGCGGCAAAGGGCCTGAACATCTTATATGCAGAGACGTTGAAAGGGATGGGCATTCCGATGTCCAGACTCAGCACCAGTAACATGAGTTTCCACGGAGTCATTCCTGGAAAGAAGGCTGAGTCACTCGGTCAAATTGCTCTTGATGTGGTTTTTGGTGATTTGAAGCATTTCCGCAAAGAAATGTTGACCTTTGAAGTCGTGGATTTCCAGAGCGCTTATAACGCTATTCTGGGAAGGCCAGCGCATGCCCGTTTCATGGCCTGACCATGTTATGTGTACCTTAAGCTGAAGATGCCCGGCCCCAAGGGTGTGACCACTGTCACTGGCAATCGGAAGAAAGTGGAAGAGTGTTTCCAGAAAGGCTCTAAGATTGCTGATGCTCAGATGGCAGTGGTAGAATTGCAAGAATATCAGAAGACTGCAGATCCGAGTGATTTGTTGCGAGCCAAGAAGCCCGCTACGGAGTCGGCATTTCAATCGTCCGGTGAGAAGCAGGTTCATATTCACCCGACCGACCCCAATGCTGTTCCGACCAACATATCAACGACACTCGACTCCAAATAGGAAGAAGCGCCGTCCGGTTCCTCCGTGAGAATCGGGACATCTTTGCATGGAAGCTCACGACATGCCGGGTGTTCCTGTGGAGCTAGCTGAAACCTTGTCCTCATGAAGTTGACTCAAAAGTCAAACCTGTCAAAGAACATCTTCGACGGTCCGCCATCCAGAAGAGAAAGGCCATAGGCGAGGAGGTGGCTCGGCTCTTAGCAGCAGAGTTTATCCGAGAAATTCGCCAATGTGGTCATGGTCCCTAAGAAGGACAATTCACTGTGCATGTGCATCGACTTCAAACATATCAATCGGGCCTGCCCGAAAGATCATTTTCCTCTCCCCCGCATCGATCAAATAGTCGACTCGACTGCGGGATGTGAGCGGTTGTCTTTTTTAGACGCATATTCCGGGTACCATGAGATCCGTCTGTATGGACCCGACGAGATCAAAACAGCTTTCATCACTCCATTCGGGTGCTTCTGTTATGTCACCATGCCATTCGCCTCAAGAATGCCGGAGCCACGTTCATGAGGATGATTGTAAGTGTTTACTCACTCAAATCAGTCGGAATGTGGAAGCATACATTGATGACATTGTGGTCAAGTCACGGAAAGGTTCCGACCTGTTGACTGACCTTGCTGAAACATTTGCCAATCTCAGGAGGTATGATATCAAGCTTAATCCATCAAAGTGCACATTCGGAGTTCCTAGTGGAAAGTTACTCGGTTTTCTCGTTTCTGAACGAGGAATCGACGCTAACCCAGAAAAAGTTTGCACTATTCTCCGAATGAAACGCATCGCGTGTGCACGATGTCCGAAGCTTCTTGGATGCTTGGCCGCTTTAAGTCGATTCATCTCTCGCCTCGGTGAAAAGGCTTATCCTCTTTACCGACTGATGAAGAAGTCAGACAAGTTCGAGTGGACTCCTGAAGCTGATGCAGCGTTTGCAGAGCTCAAAGCTCTGCTCTCCACCCAGCCGGTGCTTGCTGCCCCAATAAGCAAAGAGCCGTTGCTGCTTTACATTGCAGCCACAGGACAAGTCGTCAGTACAATACTTACGGTCGAGCGGGAAGAGGAAGGAAAAGCCTTCAAAGTTCAGCGCCAAGTATATTATCTTTCTGAAGTGTTAACCCCGTCGAAGCAAAGATACCCTCATTATCAGAAGCTTGTGTATGGGATTTATATGACCGCAAAGAAGGTTGCTCACTACTTCTCGATCATTCCATTACAGGCCGCCGACGCCCGTTATCGAGAGATTACGCACAACAAAGACGAATCGGTCGAGTGGTGAAATGGGCGATTGAACTTCTTCCCTTGATATCAAGTTTGAGGCAAAGAAAGCCATCAAGTCACAAGCAATAGCAGATTTCATCGCCGAGTGGATTGAACAACGATTACGACTCAAGTTCACTCGAGCACGCGGACTATGTTCTTTGATGGTTCCAAGATGCCGAATGGTTCGGTCTTTGGGGTAGTATTGGTGTCCCCCTGAGGAGATAAGCTCAGATATGTGCTCCAGATTCACTTTGATTCTTCCAACAATGAAGCAGAACACGAAGCACTGTTGTATGGGTTGCGTATGGCCATTTCACTCGGCGTCCGTCGCCTCATGGTCTATGGCGACTCGGATCTGGTGGTTAATCAGGTGATGAAGGAGTGGGACGTCAGAAGTCCAGCCATGGTAGCTCTTTGTAATGCAGTGAGGAAGATAGAAAAGAAGTTTGAGGGGTTAGAGCTCCATCACATACCTCGACTGAAAAATCAAGCTGCTGATGATTTGGCGAAAATAGGGTCCAAGAGGGAAGCCATTCCCAGTGATGTGTTTTTGGAGCACATCTGCACACCGTCGATTCAAGAGGATCCTTTCACTAAAGAAGCTCCACAGCCAAAAAGTGCCACTGATCCGACTGAAGTTGAGGTCCCAGCGGTGGTCGACCTAGTCATGGAAGTCGTGGTCATCACTCCCGACTGGATAGTACTGCATATCGTGATACATCCCGAGGAAAGAGCTCCCGGAGAATGAAGAAGAGGCTAGACAGATCGTCTGGTCGATCCAAGGCCTTTACTTGTGATCAAGGGACAGTTATTCAGAGAAAGCGTGGATCGAGTCAGCCGAGAAGTGCATAACGCCGTAAGAAGGTCGGATAATCCTTGATGATATCCACTCGGGGACCTGTGGTCACCATGCGCGTCCTCTCGGACCATCATGGCTAAAGCATACCGGCGGGATTTTACTGGCCAAAGGCAAATGAAATGGCAAAGGAAATAGTCGACAAATGTGAAGGATGTCGGTTCTACTCCAATATGTCACACAAGCCGCCTCGGCATTGAAGACCATTCCACTCGTTCGGCCTTTCGCTGTTTGGGGTTGGATATGATTGGACGGCGAGAACTGGCAGGAGTGGTTTCACTCATTTGCTTGTGGCAGTCGACAAGTTCACGAAGTGGATCGAAGCTAAACCTATCAAGAACCTTGATGCGTGCACTGCTGTCAGTTTCGTCAGAGAATTGATATTCGGATATGGAGTTCCGCACAGCATCATCAAGGACAATGGGTCAAATTTCGATTCCGACAAGTTCATAGCCTTTTGCGCCTCTCAGGGCACGCGAGTCGACTATGCTTCAGTCGCTCACCCCCAGTCGAATGGACAAGCTGAACGAGCAAATGGTCTAATTCTCAAAGGACTGAAACCTTGACTGATGCGTGATCTCAAGCATGCAGCAGGAGCGTGGGTTGACGAACTTCCGTCGGTTCTTTTGGGATTGAGGACCACTCCTAATCGTTCGACTGGGAGAACTCCATTCTTTATGGTCTATGGAGCTGAAGCAGTTACGCCGAGTGACACGCTTCACAATGCCCCCGAGTCGAACTCTACTCTGAAGCTGAAGCAGAGCAAGCCCGTCAAGATGCAGTCGACCTCCTTGAAGAGGAGAGAGAGATGGCACTGATCTACTCGACCATCTATCAGCAGGCCTTGCGTTGATTCCACCACAGAAATGTGAAGAGCCGAGCCTTTCAGGAAGGAGATCTGGTCCTCCGAGTGGATCAACAGAAACCACACAAGCTCGCTCCCACTTGGGAAGGTCCCTTCATCGTCAACAGAGTTCTTCACAATGGCGCTTACCATCTTTACAACGTCGAACGCCAGATCGATGAGCCTCGGGCATGGAATGCGGAGCTGCTCCGCCCCTTTTACACTTAAGAGCTCACTCGGGTGAGATGTAATAAAAGCACCTCTGTAGTTTGTCTATCTAAATCAAGAAGATTATAATGTTCCCAATGATTGTTATTACTTTTTGTTAAAATCCCCCCCCCCCCAAGTGGGTGACTTAGCTGCGAATCCGTTTCGCCTAAGTTTGTAAAAAAATCCTTACCGAGTGGCGAGCCAGCCTCTCACTCGGGGGTTTAGCTGCGAAACAGTTACGCGAGAGGGTTAAAAATCAAACCGAGCGGTGAGACAGCTTCTCACTCGGAGGCTTAGCTGCAGTCCAAGTACTCGCCTAAGTGTTTAAAATCCCACCGAGTGGTGAGCCAGCCTCCCACTCGGGAGGCTTAGCTGCAGTCCAAGTACTCGCCTAAGTGTTTAAACTCCTACCGAGTGGTGAGCCAGCCTCCCACTCGGGGGCTTAGCTGCAGTCCAAGTACTCGCCTAAGTGTTTAAAATCCTATCGAGTGGTGAGCCAGACTCCCACTCGGGGGCTTAGCTGCAGTCCAAGTACTCGCCTAAGTATTTAATACAATGTGCACTTTGCAAGGACGACGAGGTACACGTCGACTGTTGCCTTCCCCTTCAAAGCTATGACACAAAAATCCTCCTTGGAGGCTTAGCTGCAGTCTAGTACTCGCCTAAGTTTGAAAAATCCTACCGAGTGGAGAGCAAACCTCCCACTCGGGGGCTTAGCTGCAGTCCAGTACTCGCCTAAGTTTGAAAAATCCTACCGAGTGGAGAGCAAACCTCCCACTCGGGCTTAGCTGCAGTCCAAAGTACTCGCCTAAGTTTGAAAAATCCCACCGAGTGGAGAGCAAACCTCCCACTCGGGGGCTTAGCTGCAGTCCAGTACTCGCCTAAGTTTGAAAAATCCTACCGAGTGGAGAGCAAACCTCCCACTCGGGGGCTTAGCTGCAGTCCAGTACTCGCGTAAGTTTTGAAAATCCTACCGAGTGGAGAGCAAACCTCCCACTCAGGGGCTTAGCTGCAGTCCGAGACTCGCCTAAGTTTGAAAACATACCGATCCGCAAGGACGACGAGGTGCAGGTCGACTGCTACCTTCTCCTTCGGAGCTGCGCCACAAGTACAACGTGCGCTCCATCCCGATCCACAAGGATGACGAGGTACACATCGACTGCTTCCTTCTCCTGCACCTGCAAGAGCCACAAAGTGTAGGTCGACTAGATCCACCTCAGAGCTGCATCTCAAACATTGAAGCATAATCCGAGTGAAGAGCAAAGTTCACTCGAAGGCAAACAAAAGCATATTTTGACGATCAGTAAAGTTCGGATAGCATCCTAAGGATGCAGAAGTACCCAGGCCTCAAGCCCGCTAAAGTTTATCGGTTACAAAAATCACTCGGCATTACAAGGCAAATTTAAGGTAGAGCATAAAAGTTTTTTACTCCTCAGGTGGAGGACTGGAAGGAGCCACAAACTGGTCAAGGTCGATCCCATCGGCGATCTGGGTGGCAGCAGCGATGAAAGTTTCCATGAAAGATTGGAAATCATACTTCTTGGTGTTGGCAACTCTGAGGGCCGCCACCTTTTCCTCCCGCGCTTCCTTGAAGTGGACACGAACCAGAGACAGAGCAACATCAGCACCACACCTGGCAGAAGACTTTTTCCGTTCTTGCACTCGACTTGGAACCTCATTCAGTCGAGTCATTAAGGACTCAAGGTCATTCACTGGGCCCACACGTCAGGTTGACTTTGTTGACGTGGTCATTGACCGGACCCACCTGTCATTGACCCTGGGAAGCACCGTGTCACTGACCAGTGGTCCCCACTGGTCAGGTTTGACCTGGACGGCGCCTGTTGACCTGCTGAGGTCAGCATGATGCAATGCTGACGCAGTAATTGATTTTTTGGATTTAATCTTTTTCAGGAAATTCCAGAAAATAGTGCTAACTTCTAAAAATCATATAAAATCAACCGTAACTCCAAATGAGATAATTTATATATGAAAAATGATCAGAAAAATCCAATCTATCCATATGTACTGTTTTCATGCATGTTAGAACAACTTATAGTTGCTGATTTGGGCAAAACAAATAATGGCATTTGAATATCCACATATGGAGTTTGAATTTGAACTTAGGGTTCAAACCAACTTCATTTAACCTGTTGCTAGTTGCATTAGCTCAAATCACATCATATTGCCATGTCACATTCATGCATCATATTGTCGCATTGCATTGATTGTGTTCTTCCTTGTTTGCCGGTGTTTGTCCCTCTCAAGAAACGACGCATCGATTTATGAGTTCGATGACACCGATGAAGAACTATATTATCTTCAAGTGCTGTGCAAGCAAAACCCCTTGTTCATTTCGACATAATCCCACTCTCTCGCCTCGCTTCTTTTTACTGCATTAGGACAACACCGCTTCAACTGTTACATGCTGCGGTAGCTGAACCCCTTTATCCTCTGCATGACTGTCATTGCCACAAAGAATAGATGAAACCCACTAGCATGAGTAGGAGTTGTTTGAGCCCTGATGTGCCTACTCATTCATGCTTGATTGTCATGCCTGCTATTGCTTAGAGTTGTGTCAGGTCTGATTCATCAGGGATGAATTGGAGGTGTATGAACATGTCCTACTGTTGAGAGCTAAGCGTGTGAACACGATTTGGTAAAGGTAGCGGTGAGAGGCCATGTAGGAGTACATGGTGGGTTGTCTCATTGCAGCCGCCCTCGTGAACTGAAGTTACGTGTTTGTGATCCATGAACAGTTACTACCACGCATTGGAATGCTTAAGTGCCCTCTCGACTTATTAATCAACCTGATCTCTGTCCAGGAGTTGCAACTAGTTTCTGGTGTTTGTAGGTAGTGTTATTAGTCTACCAAGTGGCACCCGGTACAGGTGGGCTTGGGACAGACTAGGCACCATGGCATGGTGTACCAAGCGTAGAACCACCCGTCGAGGTGGGCTTGGGAACCCTGCACACATCGTTTGGGGCCGTGAGCGACACCCCGGCCGGATCTCCTTGCGGATGGAACCGAATAAGTTTATAAACCTGGACTAGAGACTTGTGTGGTTAGTCGGTCGTGGCCGACTCCCTCGCCAAAGCTTCCGCTTGAAGGTTGCCGAGATACACGAGGTGTACATGGCGGTAAGTGGCGAGAGCGTGTGTGAAGAAGTACACCCTGCAGGTTAATATGATCTATTCGAATAGCCGTGTCCGCGTAAAGGACTTACGGGTTGCCTGCACGGTTCATAGACAAGTGAAAGTGGATACTCTAAAATGCGCAAGATAAGCGTGAGTGCTATGGATGGCGTTCTCGTAGGAAGACGGGATCGGATCCATAGTGGTGTTTTGATTGGTGAATATGTGGACTCGTGTGCGCCACCTCAAAGAATGAGTTGCAGTCGTAGTTTAGGATAGCCACCGAGTCAAAGCTGGCTTGCTGCAGTTAAACCCCACCACCCCTTTGTTGATAATGGTGCATATGTAGTTAGTTCTGATGTAAGTCTTGCTGAGTACATTTGTACTCACGTTTGCCTATTTTATGTTTTTGCAGAGAGACGCCGGTCTCACTAGTAGTTCCGCGTGGACTTCGACGTTTAGCTTGTTACCTCAGCTACGATCTTGTGCCCTCGACAGGATCTGGTAGATAGTCAGGCTTCTAAGCCTTTTTCATTTATAGTTGTCTGTACTCAGACGTGTTTAGCTTCCGCTTGTGCTTTGACTTGTATGCTCACGAATGTTGGGTCATGAGACCCATATGCGTAATATCTCGCTCCTCGGAGCCTAATGAATAAATATTTGAGTCATAGAGTTATGTTGTGATGCCATGTTGTAGTTACACATATCGAGCATATTGTGTGTATGTCTGAAATGCTTGGTATGTGTGGGATCCGACAACCTAGTTGTTTATCCTTGGTAGCCTCTCATATGGGGAAATGTAGTCTAGTGCTTCCTGAGCGATAGTAGTCCGGCCTGACCCGGTTCACCGGAGTCCTGCTAGCCCAAAGACTACCGCTCGGACACTTGATCGGGCCGTATGTGTTTCACTTCGTTTGTGTCTACGTCCCTTCGGCAAATGTCACGCGATGACATCCGAGTCCTCGCTTAGCCTGCTACAGCCCGGTTCATCGGAGTCCTGTTAGCCCAGTGCTACAGCCAGGATTCATACGTTGATGACCGACATGCTCGATGTGATTCATGTATGCCTGTCCCCATGGGTTAGTGCCGCTTTGGGTTCACGACTAGCCATGTCGGCCCGGTTCTTCGTCATATGGATGCTAGCGACACTATCATATACGTGAGCCAAAAGGCGCAAACGGTCCCGGGCCCTCGTAAGGCGACACCCGTGGGAATACCGTGCGTGAGGCCGCAAAGTGATATGAGGTGTTACCAGCTAGATCGATGTGACTTGGAATCGGGGTCCTGACACTTATCCCATCCGAGTGCCGCGGCCTTCTCCGCTTCGCGCGCTTCCCGAAATTCGGATCCCACTAAATCCGCTAACAGCAGAGCAACTTGTTAGACGGCAGATTTCCTCCGATCCATCGCTCGGAAATCTCCAAGTTCATAAAGTTCACTCGACAGATGTAGAGAATGGATCAAGGCGTGAAAGAAAAGTTGACACTCACCGAAAAGGTCACTGATCCAGAGTAAAGCACACTCGCAGCGCGAAAAGCAGGTCGGAAAGATTATTAGCTCCTTCCTCACTCAAACCTCGATCCATTCGGGGGCTAATGATGAAGTCATATACCTAGGGTAGGGTCATGGACCTGTCCAAGATACCCTCCCCAAGGGCATCCTTAGAATAAACTGCCTACCAGTCGACCTGGTAGGTTTCCACTCGACAGATTCAAAGACACTCGACCATGAAGACCCACTCGACAACCAGGAGTTCAAGAGCCACTCGGTGTCCAAACGGTCTGTAGTTAAGTAGTCTTTATGGTCATGATGACACTTTATGTAAGGCATTACCAGTAACGCCTAGCCTTAATGTACCTTAAACCCTCCGCTACGTGGGCTGGCTGGAGTCCTGGCGCACTCTATATAAGCCACCCCCCTCCACAGGTAGAAGGGTTCGCACCCTGTAATTCATACGCATATAATCCAGTCGACCGCCTCCGGGCTCCGAGACGTAGGGCTGTTACTTCCTCCGAGAAGGGCCTGAACTCGTAAACTCGTGCGTAACAACTACTCCATAGCTAGTACCTTGCCTCTCCGTACCTACCCCCCATTCTACTGTCAGACTTAGAACCACGACAGGGGGCGCAACTATGAGAATCTGGTCTAGTAGTTAACCTAGCAGTTCTTCATCGCCATGGCTCCCAAGAAGACGGTCACAGCGATCGGCTTGTCGGGAGCCGAACGGACCATGCCAGTGCGGGCGACCAGCGGGCCGGTCGCGGACTGGACCCGGGCCGCAGTCCGCGAGCACTAGCATCGCTCTGGCAGTCAGAGCCTGGCGAGCGGCGTCATTCCTGCGCCAGGCGATGGGCCGCACACGCCAGATCCAAAGACGGAGCTGGAACCCTTGCAGGCGGCGCGGGGCCCTCCAGGAGTGTCGTTGTGCCACCCACGGGCGGTGCAGCAACCTCCAAGACACCCACGCCGGCGCCCACATCGCGCTCTTCCCAGGGTGCGCGCGACGAGCAGCGCCACCACGCTGGAGACCCCGGACACCGCCGTGGGAAGAGCCCCGTGCATCATCCGCGGGACGAAGGAGTCCAGCATGCTCGCCGAAGTGCTGGCAAAAATGGCACGCAGCCGCTGGGCCATGGTAGAGATCCTTCTAACGTAGTTAGAAGTCGAAGCGCGCCGCGGTCCACGTAGCTGTCATCACCACCCACGCCAGCAGAAGCTTTGGCGCGCGCGCAACTGCTCCTCGACTTCCCTCCTGCTGTGGAGAAGCTCGATGAGTGGAGAGCCACCATCCGGAGCCTCGTCGCCGTCGCCAATAAAGATGATCCGCGACCGATGGGGCCTTCAGTCCGGCGCTCCATCGAACCACCACATGCCAGCAGTGGAGGGGCCGGGGATGCCGCGACCACGGTGCACTCTCCTCCTCCACGCCAGCCATCACGGGTGTCGGTTCGTCGCGATGACGCTTGTGATAATATTTCCATAGCATCGTCCGACCCACGGGCCCACCGCGATCAACGCCAAGTTCTTCGGGAACGAGCCCACGAGATCACTGAGGGAGTCCTGGATTAGGGGGTATCCGGACAGCCGGACTATATCCTTTGGCCGGACTGTTGGACTATGAAGATACAAGATTGAAGACGTCGTCTCGTGTTCGGATGGGACTCTCATTGGCATGGAAGGAAAGCTTGGCAATAAGGATATGTAGATCTCCTCCCTTGTAACCGACTCTGTGTAACCCTAGCCCCCACCGGTGTTTATATAAACCGGAGGGTTTAGTCCGTAGGACAACAACAATCATACCATAGGCTAGCTTCTAGGGTTTAGCCTCTAAGATCTCGTGGTAGATCAACTCTTGTAATACTCATATCATCAAGATCAATCAAGAAGGAAGTAGGGTATTACCTCCATCAAGAGGGCCCGAACCTGGGTAAACATCGTGTCCCCCGCCTCCTATTACCATCCGCCTTAGACGCATAGTTCGGGACCCCCTACCCGAGATCCGTCGGTTTTGACACCGACATTGGTGCTTTCATTGAGAGTTCCACCGTGCCGTCACCATAAGGCTTGATGGCTCCTTCGATCATCGGTAACGATGCGGTCCCGGGCGAGGTTTTCCTCCTCGGACATATCTTCGTATTCGGCGGCTTCGCACTGCGGGCCAACTCGTCTGGCCATCTGGAGCAGATCGAGAGCTACGCCCCTGGCCATCAGGTCAGGTTCGGAAACTTGAACTACACTGCCGACATCCGCGGAGACTTGATCTTCGACGGATTCGAGCCCATGCCAGGTGAGCCCCACGATCACGGCGAGCATGATTTAGCTCTGCCGTCGGATAGTGTTCGGGAAAGCACACCTGCAACCGCTCCAACCTCCAACTTGGAGCAAATTGCGCCATCCGAGGACGGGTGAATAGACCCCTCCATGGAGGCCGCACTCTCAGTGGCGATAGAGCCAGATACTGATTTCACCCCTTACGAGAGCCGTGTTGCCAAACTACTAGATTCATCTCCGGCCATGGACTCCGAGCCGCCTGCGTCCGTGCCTATCGAATCCGATTGGGCGCCGATCATGGAGTTTACCTCCGCGGATATCTTTCAGCACTCGCCCTTTGGCGACGTGCTAAATTCGTTAAGGTCTCTCTCCTT
The DNA here is from genome assembly GCA_021605145.1 of Aegilops bicornis. NCBI lineage: Eukaryota > Viridiplantae > Streptophyta > Magnoliopsida > Poales > Poaceae > Aegilops > Aegilops bicornis. The sequence goes on from CM038670.1 coordinate 83,625,703, forward strand.
GTCAGGAGAACCTTGGCCGAACTATGTCCGGCTAGAATGGGATGCGGACGACGAAGAAATTCGCCGCCCACCCACCACCCAATTAGTAGCCACTGTCGACGATTTAACCGACATGCTCGACTTCGACTCTGAAGACATCGACGGTATGGATGACGATGCAGGAGACGAAGAGGAACCACCGCCCACAGGGCGCTGGACCGCCACCTCATCATACGATATATATATGGTGGATACCCCCAAAGAAGGCAACGGCGACAAGACAGCGGAGGATGATCCCTCCAAGAAGCAACCCAAGAACTAACGTCAGCGGCGCCGCTCTAAGTCCCGCCATAGCAAAAGCAGTGATACCGGCACAAGAGACAATAACACTCTGGATAGTGCCGAAGACGATGACAACCCCCTCCTGCCAGATTTAGAGCAGGAGGATGAACAAGCTAGCCCTTCAGAACAGGTAGCAGATGGAGAACCGGAGGATGACAATTACATGCCTCTCTCCGAAGACGAGGTGAGCCTCGATGAAGAAGAATTTATCGTGCCTGAGGATCTCGTCGAGCAGGAGCGTTTCAAGCGCCGGATTATAGCCACAGCAAATAGCCTGAAGAAAAAGCAACAACAGCTTCGAGCTGATCAAGATTTGCTAGCAGACAGATGGACCGAAGTCCTTGCGGCCGGGGAATACGAACCCGAACGCCCAACCAAGAGTTATCAAAAGCGCAGGTAGCTACCTCAACTAGAGGAGGAAGCATTGAAACCTACATCACCAGCGTATGATGCGGCTGATCGGCCACCTCGTGGTCGAGAAAGAGAGGCGTTTCAGCCCGAAGTCTAGCCCGCACCCCGCCGCCAATCAAACAAAAATACCAAGGGCCGGGGCAACACGTAGACCAGCGAGGTGTATTGGAAAACAAGGCAAAACATGCAAGATCGATCTACAGATCATGGGGGCGCGCACCAACACGTGATGATCGTCACACCGGATACACTAAAAGTAAATCCGGCCGAGCCGAACATGGCAGACAAGATTCGTATGAATTGCGTCATGATATAGCCCGCATGCAGGCGCCAAGACACCCCTATGCTTCAATCGATGAAGTTATGGATCACGAATTCCCGGAGGGTTTTAAACCCGTAAATATCGAATGGTATGATGGTACAACAGATCCCGCAGTGTGGATTGAGGATTTCCTCCTCCATATCCACATGGCTCGCGGTGATGATCTACATGCCATCAAGTACCTCCCACTAAAACTCAAAGGACCAGCTCGACATTGGCTGAATAGCTTGCCAGCAGACTCCATCGACAGTTGGGAGGATTTGGAAGATGCATTCCTTGACAACTTCCAATGCACTTATGTGCGACCCCCGGATGCTGATGACTTGAGCCATATAACTCAGCAGCCAGGGGAATCGGCCAGGCAATTCTGGACACGGTTCCTAACTAAGAGGAACCAAATAGTCGACTATCCGGAAGCAGAGGCCCTAGCGGCATTTAAGCATAATATCCGCGACGAATCGCTTGCCCGGAACCTCGGTCAAAAGAAGCCAAAATCCATGGCAGCCCTCACGACACTTATGACCCGCTTTTGTGTGGGCAAAGATAGCTGGTAGGCTCGTAGTACCAATACGGCAAGCAAACCCGGCATATCAGAAGCCAGGGATAGCAACGGAAAACCACGACGCAACAAACACAAGCACCGCAGATATGGTGAAAACGCCGAAAATACGACAGTCAATGCCGGATTCAGGGGCTCAAAGTCCGGTCAACGGAAGGGGCCACCCAAAAGTAAAACTCCGGGTCCATCCAGCCTGGACCGCATACTCGATCGCCAATGACAAATTCATGGCACCCCAGAAGCGCCAGCCACCCATACCAACAGAGAATGTTGGGTCTTCAAACGAGCCGGCGGGGCAGGCGCCAAAAACGAAGGGGGGGTCTCAAAGCAACGATAGCGACAAAGAGCCCAGACCACCGAACACAGGAGGGCAAAAGAAATTTCCCCCGCATATTCAATCGGTGAATGTGGTAATACCACCCAAATTACCAATGCGGACTGGACACACATCCTCAGGGATGGCGACTCAGCGGAACTAGCCATCCCACAATACAAGCTGGGGCCGGTCAGCTTCAACCGCACGGATCGTCCGGTTAACGCCAATTAGGGCAATCCAGCCGCACTAGTCCTCGACCCAATAATAGACGGGTTCCACCTCACTCGAGTCCTTATGGACGGCGGTAGCAGTCTCAATCTACTTTACCAAGACACAGTTCGCAAGATGGGCATTGACCATTCGGCGATCAAACCCACTAAAGCCACTTTCAGAGGCATTATACCAGGTGTGGAAGCCAGCTGTACAGGCTCCATCACCCTTGAGGTAGTCTTCAGACCAACAAAAAATTGCCGTATCGAAGAGTTAATCTTCGAAATCGTCCCTTTCTGCAGTAGTTGTCAAGAACTGCTCGGACGAACTGCATTCGCTCGATTCAACGCGGTGCCACATTATGCCTACCGTAAGCTCAAGATGCCCGGTCCACGCGACGTCATCACGATTAGTGGCAAGGCTGAACCTTCCCTCGGCACCAACATATACACCACTGCCTTAGTAGCAGAGACAACGAGCAACACCTTCCAGCTGAACCTCGAGCTGACGTCCAGGCTTCTGGACACCGTCAAGGAACTACGAACTACTTCGGGGAAAGATAGCCCGGCCCGTCCAGGGCTCAACTAAACACTACGACAAAGGCCAGGACAGGCCGAATTCAGCGGCTCAACCGCCCTCTGGCACATAAATATTTCTTACATTTCCTTCGCAGGTTCACCTTTGTGCCGACCAGGACGAGCTACACGGAGGAAGCTTAAACGCGTAAGGGAATCCTTAGACATTCCTCGCAGTGACTGTCCGGTTATAGTATAGATCCGCACTCAGCCTCTTCCCCCCGGTCTCAGCAGGTTCTGCAATCATATTCCTTTTTTTACATTACTTGTACCCATATGCATAGACGTACTATTCAAATACAACATGTGGATTTATATGATGTTTACCTGCTGTTATTTCTCGTTGAAATAATTTTCTCAAGTGGCATCCGCACATAGCGATATGCCTTCAAATATGCCAGGGGCTTCGTTTTACTCATAACACGACAGTAAAGTCCGAACACCTTCATGGAAGCTCGGCACCCCAAACTTATAGCATTATATGCATCAGCTCCGAATCATGTCTTGGGTCAATAGTTGGGTTTGCCTGGCTCCCATGTTTTGGTACCTTACGTTCCGCTATATCGGCTAAGGTAGCACTGGGAGAACTACTGCGATTGTGTCCCGGTTCTTCCGGACGAGCACCTCAGTAGAGAAAGCCGAAAACTGACTGTCATGATACGGTGAGAGCTGGTCAGCTGTTCGAGAGGTTACAAAATCTTTAAGGATTTCTCCCGCATAATGCCATAACCAATGCAGCATGCGATGGATCGGTTCTTTCTCCGGCCAGGTGCTTATAGAGCCCCTAGTACGGTCTTCCGAACACCAGGGGCTGCGCCGACCATACTAAAGCTCCTATGGCTAAGTGAGAGTGATAAAGCCCTATAGTCTGATTGCCTGGTTCGTTGTGCTGAGCACCTCCCTCGAAGGACCCAAAACTGGGATAAAGAGTGCTCGTGTTTATCCGAACACCCCTGCATTTCTTACGTGGAAGCGGCAATGGACAACTTTCATGTTCAACATATAAAACGGCCGCACAGGAGGGTAAACTTTTATATAACAGGCGATAGATAAATGACCTTGTTCAAACACTACAAAGGACAACATGATTGGCATTCATGGAAATATAATGTCCTTGGTGCATAGCCCGCCAAGAAGGTAAGATCCTTTCAGGACACTCTCATAATACAATTCGGGCTTGCGGTGCTCCTTCCCCTCTGGCGGTGCTTCGGTCATTAGCTTTTCGGCATCCATCTTCCCCCAGTGCACTTTCGCGCGGGCGAAGGCCATTTGTGCACCTTCTATGCAGACCGACCGCTTGATGACGCCAAGTCGAGGGCAAGCGCTTACGAGCCGCTTCATGAGCCCGAAGTAGCTGCTTGGAATCGGCTCGGCAGGCCATAGCCAGATTACCAAATCTTTCATGGCTAGTTCCGCCGCCTTATGCAGTTCGACCAGCTGTTTCAGCTGATCGGCAAAAGGCACCGGATAATTCGGTGCCAAATACTGTGACCAGAAGAGCTTATCCGCAGTTCTACTTTCTTCGGCTCGGTAAAATTGAGCGGCATCTGATATGCTACGAGGTAGCTCGGCAAATACCCCTGAGAAATCCGGATTCACAATTAGAAACATAAGTTCCCCCCCCCCCCCACATACTTACTCTACAGGGAAAAGGCCTTACCGGCGCGATCTTTCTCGCCTCTTGGATCTCCTGCAGGGTGCTTTGGGCTTCCTCCCGGGCATCGCTCATGGCCTGATGCGCCTTGGTGAGTTCGGCTTCTTTCTCCATTAAACTCTACTCCAAGGTTTCGCATTTCCTCACGGCCTCTTGTAGCTCCTGCTCAGCTTTAATAACCCTGGCCTCGTGCTTCTCACGAAGAGCACGCTTTCGATGGCTGCCTTTTTCTCGGCCTCGGCCACAGCCTTCTTAAGGGCTTCGACTTCGGTCAGAATCCCTAGCGCAATGTCATAAAACTTAGTTCATACTGAAAATTGATTCGCAATAAAAGCGACCAAGACTTGTGCATACCTTGTTTATCCCTCAACTGCATTTTCAATTGGCCAAGTTCTTCTGTGGCCCGCTCTAGACTTTGATTCAGCCCGGAGATCTCCGCGGTATGAGAAGAAGCAGCCGTTACAGACACCTACTTATAATAGAAGAGAAATATATGCCATTCAGTGAGTCTTCCTGCGAACATACAATTCGATCCTCCGTCCGGTTCTTTCTTTCACCGAACAGAGTATCAGGGGCTACTATCTATACTATGACACTCTTCGACAACTCATAAAACATACCTCAAAGCCTTTTATACGGCTGATACAAGCTTTGTTCGGTCCACTCTCAGTTGACTGAATCTTCTCAATCACCGCACCCATAAGGGTACGGTGTTCTTCAACGATGGAGGCATCTTTCAACGCCACCAACAAAGCATCCGACACTTCTGGATAGACAGAGGTCACCGATGAAACAGGCACGCCCCCTCTTGAAGGAGGCCGCATGCTTGATCCTAGAGCCGTATAGGTCTCTGGAATCGCATCCGGCAGGGAGCTGAACTCAGGATCACTCCCGCCGATAGACCCCATGGGAATCTTTTTCCCCATGTGTCCGGCCCCTAAGGTTTGACCTTCAGGCGCCGCCTTCACGGTTTTTTCCTTTCCTCCTTGGCCGGGGTCCTTCTGGGACGAAGCCTCGGTGTTATGCACCTGTACGGAGGAAAGGGCCTTTGGGGGCATCCCGCTCTCCATAGCATTTGGGCTCAGCAAGTCCTCTGACAAGGATTGTTTGCTGCGGGACCTCGCCGGACTGCAAAAAATGTGGCTTAGGTTAGAACACCAAGTCATGATGAGTCCGGACGCCTAAAATGTACTCGGTTTTCATACACTTACGAGTTCGCCAGGGGCTGGGCCCTGGTATCCCATGCCGGGCCGCTGTCGGTAGTGGCAGTGGACTCCTCCGGAAGAGGAGCCTTCCCCCTTTTGGGCAGCCCGGCCTCCAAGTGTGCGGAGGCCGTCCTCTTCTTTCTTCCCCCCGCAGGGGATTTATCTTCCTCCTCCTTGTCCTCTTCGGAGGCAGGGTGGGCGTAGGAACCTTCGGATATTGTGTCCGAAGTGCTGCGGCGACGAAGGCTGCCCCGGGTCTTTTTGGCCTCCTTCTCGGCCGTCTTCTTCGGCACCTTGTAAGGCGCCGGAAGCAACATCTTCATCAGAAGTGGGATGGCCGGTTCTTCGGGCAGTGGGGCCGGACAATGGATCCGCTCCACCTTCTTCGTCCAGCCACAGGAGAATTGTATAAACACCGTTAAGCGCTTCCTTTGGGTTGCGCGCGGATAGAAAAGTTTGATAACTTACGAACTTGTCGGACGAGACAGTGGAACCCGCGGTCCTCGGCGGAGTCCGCCACGATTTGCCGGACTTGAAAAGCACCTTCCAGATGTCCTTGTGCGAGGAGCGAAAAGCTCGCAAGGTTTGGTGCTGGCGGATCAAATTCCCATAAATTGTAAGTCTGGTGCTGACAAGGCAAGATCCGGCGAACTAACATCACCTGGACCACATTGACAAGTTCGATGTTCTTGTCTCCCATGTCTTCAACGGGCGTCTGGAGCACCGACAGTTCATCAGACGAAGACCAGTCCAGGCCTTTCTTGACCCAAGATGTAAGCCGCAGGGGGGCGCCGGATCGGAACTCGGGAGAGGCGGCCCACTCTATGCTGCGCGTCTCAGTAATATAGAACCACTGTTGTTGCCACTCCTTGACAAAATCATTAAAGGTTCCCATTGGCCAGATGACGTTGGGCATCTTGCTCACCATGGTGCCCCCACATTCGATGTGCTCGCCGTCCACCACCTTGGGCTTCACATTAAATATCTTCAGCCATAAACCAAAATGCGGTGTAATGCGGAGAAAAGCCTCGCACACGACGATAAATGTCGAGATGTTGAGGAAGGAATTAGGGGACATATCGTGAAGATCGATCCCATAATAATACATGATGCCGCGAACAAACGGGTGAAGAAACCCCAGCCCGCGGACAAAGTGAGGGAGGAATACAACCCTCTCGTGGGGTTCCGGAGTAGGGACGATCTGTCCCGCCGTCGGGAGATGGTGGCTGATTTTCTTGGTCAGATACCCGGCCTTCCGGAGCTTTTTGATATCCTTCTCTCGGACGTTAGAGGCCATCCATTTGCCTCCTGCTCCGGATCCAGACATCTTCGGGAAACCTTTTGTGGTCAGAGAAGAGGAGCGCTTGCACTACAAAAAAAGAAGACACATCCGTGACATTTTGGGCCGAACGAATTTTTTTTCTGTCATACATATGACACTTCTATGGCGATAATTGTGACAAAACCCGGTATCATCATAGATGTGGTGGGCTCCTACTTCTATGACAAAAAATCATGACAGAAAATGGGCTTTTCGTCCTGGGCGGCCCGGAGACGCAGCTGCATGACATTCTTTGGGCCTTCCATGACGGAAAAAAACCGTGGTAGAAGCGAGGGGGAGGAAAATTTCAGGGAGTTGCCGGTTACCGTGGGAGGTCGGGGGCCGAGCGATGCGCGTTTCTCTTGTACGTACGCACGTGTGTGCGAGGCGTTCGCTCTAACTGAACCCGAGTGAGGCGTTGGGCTTTAATCGAACTCGAACTGGCGATTACTGCGAACTACGCGTTATCGAACCCGGCGATCGATCGATGGCTGTTAATCGAAGCCGATCGGCGATTCTTCGCCATCTGCCGCTAATCGAAGCCGATCGATTGGATGAGCGGTGGCGTTTGGGGGGTTGGATGAGCAGTGGCGTTGGCGTTGCCTCTGGATGAACAGGGAACCCGTGGTGTGGAGGGCTGGATGAGCGATGAGACGATGGAGGGGTGGCCGTGGAGGGGTGGTTGAACAGGACCCGTGTGGTGTGGAGGGCTAGATGAGCGATGAAGCGGTGGAGGGGTGGTTGAGCGTAAGCCGGTGGAGTAGCGCGCGGTGGAGGCTGGATGAACAGGAGCCCGTGGAGGCTGGAGGAGGTCGACGATAGCCCGTGGAGGTTGGAGGAGGTCGACGGTGGAGATGAATAGTATCCCGTGGAGTCCCGTTTTCCGGTACGCCACATCCCTCCCGATGAACAGGACCCCCGTTTTGACCGTAGGAGGTCCATTTCGTCCGTTTTGCGGTACGCCACACCCCTCCCGATCAACAGGACCCCCGTTTCGACCGTAGGAGGTCCGTTTCCTCCGTATTGCAGTACGCCAGACCCCTCCCGATGAACACGATCCCGTTTCGAACGTGGCTAGTCGAACACAAGGCCGTTTCCTCCGTTGTGCGGTACGCCAGGCCTCGTTTCCATCGCCTGTTCCGTCCAAGCCCTCCCGATGAACACGACCATGCATTCCGTTCCGACCCAGCCGGTTGGCTCCCACGCGTTCCGTTGCCTCCCGATGAACACGACGCATTCCGTTGCCTCCCCATGAACACGACGCATTCCGTTACCTCCCCATGAACACGACGACGACGCTGTTTCTCCGTTCCGACCCAACCATGTACGTATGCGCGAGTAGGCGTTCGAGACCCCACCCGTATGTACGTACGTGGCCGTATTTTCTTTCTTGCACCCTCGCGGCTATGCGTGCGTGTACATGCTACGTCGGCGCCTCTCTTGTGACACGTGCGGCGCCTCTACATCCACCAAGATATATATACGTACACGTTCGCGACCAGAATGACAACGCTACGTACGCTTCGACCAGGTGGGTCCCGACAGTCAGGCACTTCCTTGCCTGCGAAGATGTAGCTGGTGGGACCCAGCAGTCAGGGGGGCGAATCGTTTTGTCTTTTTTGCTCAGACGCACTTCCTTGTGTGCGAAGATGTAGCTGGTGGGTCCCAGCAATCGGTAATTGTTTTTTGCGGACGCACTTCCTTGCGTGCGAAGGTGTAGCTGGTGGGTCCCAGCAGTCAGGGGGAAACATTTTTTCGCAAAATATGGTGGCCCATCTGGTGGGTCCCCGCTGTCAAGTGGAGGAATAATTATTTTGCGCGTAATAAGGAGGCACTTCCTTGCTGCGGCCGTGGACCCAGCTGTGAGCCTCTCCACGTCTGATCCACGTCGATGGAAGCCGTTCCTTGACCATGTTGACCACGCCGCCCGAGAGCACCGAGGCGGTGGACGGCGGCGAGGCCTAGGAAGGGGCGACACGGAGCCGGGAAGACGCGGCGGTGGATGCCCACACGTAGAGGAGTACGAGGTTCACCGGTTCGCTGCGGTGTGAGGCTGCCGTCGCCCTGAGAATAACAGGGGTGTGGGTGAGTAGATGGATGGCACAGCCAACGGTGGGAGTAGTAGGGGCGGTGAGGCCTCCGCCGCATCGCAGCCGGCCACCACGGAGGCAGGAGCACGAGGCACGACCGGGCGCTGGTTTGGGCGGCCGGAGCAAGAAGACCAGAGGTTGAAGAAGCACTACGGCCATTGGATGGACATTGTACGGTCCTTTGGAGCTAGAATCGTGCATATTGACTAAGTTGACAAAGCCCTCCGTCCCGTCAACTTAGTTGGCCCGCAAGTCAGCCTGCCACTATACTGGGTCCCAGCTAACAGGGGGAGTATTCATTTTTTTTGTGCGTAATAAGAAGGCACTTCCTTGCATGCGAAGATATAGCTGATGGGTCCGAGCTGTCAGCGGCGGTAACGTTTTTTTCGCGAAATACAGAGGCCCTTTCGGTGGGTCCCTGATGTCAGCTAGAGGAATCATTATTTTGCGCGTAATAAGGAGGCATTTCCTTGCGTGCGGCCGTGGACCCAGCTGTCGGCGTCTCCACGTACAGTCCACTTCAAATGCATGTCGGTCGTTGACCACGTTGACCAGGCCGCGCCCAGAGCACCAGGGCGGTGGACGACGGCGAGGCCTAGGAAGGGAATGACACGGAGACAGGGAAGACTCGACAGTTGTTTCCCACGCGGAGGGGAGTACGACCATACGAGGGTTTACTGGTTCGTCTGCCATCGCCGGAGAATAACAACAGGTGTGAGTGAGTAGAGGGATGGCTAGGCGAGCGATGGGATGCAGTGGGGCGGTGAGGCTCACAAGCGGCAAAGACACCTGACCGGCATGGGAGGAGAGGAGCAGCAGTCCAAGGCGCTTGTTTGAGCGGCTGGAGCAGGAAGAGCAGAGATTGAAGAAGCACGACGGCCGTTGGATGGACATTCAACAGTCACTGCTTGTGCGTCAACCTTTTTTTAGGAAAGCCTCAAATATGTGGAAAACAGCATACAACCCATCTGCCATTATTTCTAATAATTTACAGCCCATTTGCTAATTCTTAAGGTTTTTTGGAGCCCATATTCTTTTTGTTAGCATTACAGCCCATCTGTGGCCACGGTTAAAAATTATCTGAAATATTGCATATTTCAAAAGCGGTCGAACTGTTTTCAATCCTGAAATTTCGACTCACATTCAAACTGATTTTAAAAATAAATGTATATCAATATAAAATCCAACAAATTCTCCACGCATAAAAATTAATGTAATTTAAAATCTCAAAATGAAAAAAGAGATATTTGAAACTAGTTGCCGGTTTGATGTGTTTTAAAAATGTACAGCCCATTTCTCATTACTGATGGGCCAATTTCTCGGCCAGCTGAATGAAAGCTCTCCTCGTCTTGAAAGATTTGCAGCCCAACAGGCCTGACAAAGCGACTTACTTGGCAAATCACAAAAAAAACTGTGTTGTGGCCGTGGACCTAGCTGTCAGCCTCTCCACGTACAGTACTCTTCCGATGGAATGTCGTTGACCACATTGACCACGCCGCGCTGAGAGCACCAAGGCGGTGGACGATGGCGAGGCCTAGGAAGGGGACGACGCGGAGCCGGGAAGACGCGACAGTGGATGCCCACGCGTAGAGGAGTACGAGGGTTCACTGGTTCGGCTACGGTGTGAGGCTGCCATCGCCGCAGGGCCTGGCTAGCGGTGGGAGTAGTAGGGGGCGATGAGGCCTCAACGGCAGCACAGCCGGCCACTGGAGGCAGGAGCAGGCGGTCTCCCCGGCGCTGGTTTGGGCGGCTGGTGCAAGAAGAGCAGCGATTGAAGAAGCAGCAGGACCATTCGATTCAAATCCAACGATTCTTGCTGCTAGAATCGTTTGTTGACTAAGTTGACAAGCCTGCGTGTCGTCAACCTAGTAGGCCCATTGGTCAACATCCCAACCGGTGCGCCCGGATGTCGATGGGAGGAATCATTTTTTCGCATAATAAGGAGGCAGTTGATTGCGCGCGGCCAGGCCAGCAGAGGGAGTAGGGTGGGCCGGGGAAGCCTGCGCGGTATCATAGTGGGCCACAAGAGGAGGGAGCAGGCTGTGCTAGTTTAGGCGGCTGGAGCAGGAAGATCAGAGATTGAAAAAGCACGTCGGCCGTTGGATGGACATCCAACAGTCACTGCTGCTAGAATCGTGTGTTCACTGACAAAGCCTTGCGTAAACAAGTCAGCCTCGAAATCTGTGGCGTGTACAGCCCATTTGCTATTATTTTTATTATTTTTACTCATTTTCTAATTCATATGGAATTTATTGCAGCCCATTTTCCATTTTTAGAATTGCCGGCTATTTTCTGGTCAGTACCAGGGTCAAAAAATTAACTAAATATGTGGTAAATTTTGAAAATTCAAAAATTTTGCTGGGGAATGAAACATTCTTAATCCAAAAATTAATAGCCATACTAAAACAAATTTAAAAATAAATTAGTACCATGTCATGTTAAATCCAATGAAATACATATAAGATATCAGTGAAGAACAAAATAAAAAAAACTAATATCCCATTTGCTATAATATTTTTGGAATTTTCAACCCCTTTTGATATTACTTTTAACAGACATTGACCATACTCTTTGGCCAGGACGGAATGCATCCCTCCTCGTCTTGAAAGATTTGCAGCCCAGTAATTCAGAGAAAACAAATAGGCCTAGCTTGGGTATTCTTCAAAAAGAAATACAGGGCTACATATTTTCCCAAAGAACTGGTGAATGAGCATGTAGCTTTATTTATTTATTTACTTATTTATGTTTAGGGGACCATGAGCATGTACCTGGGCCGGATTCATGTGAGAGCCCCCCTTCCAATTAATTATGGGCTTCTCTATTGGGCCTTCATCTGTGGGCTGCATGCTATCAACAAGTGGAAAATGTGTTCCGTACGAAAAATAGTATGAGCTACGTACGGTAGGGGCACTAAAGGATCAAACCGTGCAACGACTTCCAAAACAAGACATTTATTCAACCAACAGACGAAATATACAACTGATTGTACATTGAAAACAACAACAACAGCAACCAGGGCTGGGGGTGCAAGAAGCGATGGCAGGAGCCGGAAGAGTGAAGCCACGCTCTCTCTTCCAAACCAAACATCAGCCATCATTACAAAAGGGCTACCAAAAATAACAAGTGTATGCATCAAACTAAATAAAGATCCTACTACACCAAGTGTACGCATCTAACTAAGCTGGCTCAATTAGACCGTACTATTTATTAAGGCTGTGGAGATTGGGCGACGGCTTGAACCAGATGGCTGCTGACGGGGAAACTCCAGCCGGTGGTCGAAGTCCGATACTTGCGACCCTCTCTCCTACTTTGGGCTGCACAGCGTGGCGGCACATATCGAGAATACGGTGCATGCGAGAGGCGCGTAGTGCAGCTGTGTACACACAGTTTTGCTGATGAAGCGAAACCACGCTGCCATCATGATCCTTGCCGTTGGTTATCTCACGGTTAATCGGATAATTCAGTCCGACAAACAGAGAGCGTGTACCAAGGCTACTTACCAGCCTCGGTCAAAAATTCCTGAAGGCCCAGAGAAGGCGGGATCTGCTCAAAGACCTTGCGGTGGATCGTGATTGTATTCCGGCGAAACAACACGTCCGATGCGTCTGACGATCATCAACCTTTCGCCGTCGTCGATCGAGCCAGGAACCACCTGCAACTGCCATGCCGCTTTTCTTTGAAAGGTTACGGGATTAGGAAGGGTAGGGACACCAGTGGCCTACAACATCATATCAAGTTGGAGTCAAATAAAAAGGGCTCTTGATTTAGTCAATCTTAAGAACAACATGTTATGAGCATGAATATTTTTTCAGTAAATGTTGGCGATAATATAAGCAAGCCATCATGATATCATAGGAAAGTAACATCTGCGTAACAGCCGTTTGTAGCGATGGATCGGAGTAGGCCAGCAATACGTCCAGCCATAGAAGGAGTCGACAAGCGTAAATGAAGCCCTTGTGTTCAATGGCATCGAGAGAACCATGGAGGATGTATGATCCTGTGATGGGCGTGCAAATTTATCCACTTACGGTAGTGACACATCGAGATAAGCGAGACCGCGGTTGAAGAAGCATAATTAGCCTGAAATCTTTATAATTCGCAGATCTTGTGGGCACTTGGCAGATTACAACCTTGAGCAAATCAAACTTGGTATCATGTTGGCTCTTTGTAAGATCCCGAGTATTACGGGCATGGTGCCAAAGTAGTGCAGTGTTAATCGAAGGAAGGGGGATCAATCGCCGGGTGTAGACCTCCACGAGCATCCAACTGCCACGACCGTCGACGAGCACCATCCAAGACGTGTTCATGCCGACCCAGTACATACCGTTAATGCAGCTAAGGCTGACGGGGATCGGATTGCAGTGAAGGGGGTTGATGCTCACCACCCTACGATCGTTATGCTGCGTTGCACGCCATTTCTGAAGATCAGGCGGCATCAGCAAGCAAGGAGCTGGCTTAAAAAGCTCCGGCCTGAGGGCTTTGAGTAAACGGTACAACCCCGACGAGCACGCGGCGAGTGGCATGGTACTGAGATTGTCCACACGCGAAACAATGAGCTTGATTACCTCTGTGGGGAGCGAATTCCAGCCACTCTTTCGGCGGACCCTGCTCGGTTCTGCCATTGTTAGTGCTTGGGTTTCAGACGAGGGGGGGAGGCGCCTTCGCGAGGATGGAAGCTTGGACGAGATTATGTGCGGACAAAGATGGAGAAGCGAATATGTGCTACAGGAAGTGGACAGGTGATGATGACTACAACACGCCGCTTGAATTACGAGGCGCATACCAGCAGCGTAGGGTCATATCGATAACAGACAACTTGCTTGAGTGATCACAAAGATCTTGGTACTCTCTACGGTACCCTCTTGCAGTACTATGCCCTAGCTTGTTAGATTAGAGTAGTAGAGTAGGACTCTACTCTACTACTAACCTTTGGAGGAGTAGTATATTCTAATCTAAAATAGTTACAAACTTCAATGCCCGGCGTGGAGCGACTACGAACCATGCTCAAAGACCGTGTCTACGTGGTGTTTGGATTTATATGCAAAAAATAGCAAGATGCCCGTGCATTACACGGCACACCATCATCACCAACTCGGTTTTTTCTCTACTCCTACTCCTATAAAAGACTCAGTTGGTGATGATGGAGGCGAGGAGGTGTGTTCAGCCGGGCGTGCAGCGGACGGCGTAGCACTATTCGATTTGTTATATAAAAGTAGTAGAGATAGAGACATAGGGAGGAGCACGAGGTTGTGGGAGATAAGGGTGAACGAGGCAAGGCCTTATCTATAAATGTGGAGAGAGGTGCGGGTATCTTTTGTAAAACTGTCATAGTTGGCTTTCTATCCGTCGGATATAGATCGGACGGTCTATATTACAAGATGGCAGGCATACCATCATCACCAACTCGGTTTTCTATAAGAGTAGATATATATAGATATAGATAGATAGAGACTAGGAGTACTAGTAAGGACACCATCTCTCGCTTAGTGTGCTACTCCTGCGCTCCATTCGGTGACATAACGTCCCCTACAGCCACTCCCTCCCGCGCTCCATTCGGCGAGCGCTATTGAAATCTGGGGAGCGCACTCTCACGACTGCTGGCAGCCACGACTTCATCGACGACGACTTCTTCCCGGACCTCGGCAACCTCTTCCTCAACAACATGGGCGACAACCTCAACGCCAACGGTGCTGCTCCCGTTGCACCGTATGTGTTTCTGTCCTTCCTGTTCGAAATCGTGGTAGAATTCATGTTTCTATTCTGTATCCTACTACTATGCTAGTCCACATGATTAGTTTCATCTCTGTTATAGCCGTCATGATTTATTTTGTGCTTATTCGGATTAAATCTCGTAGTAACTTCCTCACATATTCAACTGGCGCAACGTCCCCTACAACCACTCTTGTTTCATGGACGGCCTGGTTGATGCCTCCAAGGAGCCCTTCGTCCACTGCTATGAGTGCCCGATGCCGTTTTGTAGCTCGCCGGCGGACATGGTGCATCACCTCACGGATGCGTGCAGCGGTTACTGCTGGCCTTTGGTGGAGAACATCAAGTATGACACGTGCTACCGGTTCACCATGCCGGAATCGCTGGTGGATCACCGTCGCCTGCTAGTCTCGGAGGAGGACGGCAGCGTCTTCCTCTTGATCATGGGCACCAGCGAGGCCCGCGCAGGCCGCCGCCCTGTCTTTGTAACGTCGGCGCTGTGGGCGCCGCTTGACGCCGACAATCGACACGAGGCAGATGTACGGGTGCGTGGTCAATGTTACTACCCCTCTGGGTCGCGTGGGCGGCGAAACCGGCCTCATCGGACAGACTTGGACTTTGAGGAGCTGGGACTATCCCGCCAATGTGGACTTGGAAAACCCATGACATCCGTTCCATCCTTTACCCGCCAACTCGGTGCACGGGGACTCCAAGGAGGTTCACCTGGACATACGCATTATCAAGTGCACTTAGAAAACATGTAGTGTGTGTGTGGGCACTTATGGCCCGTGTCTTTGCCGCTTTTGATTCTGTAAGCTTGTCGTTAAACTTGAGTGGCTTTCGCCGCAGTCCTTCCTTTGAACTGCTCCTCTCAGTGAGATGATGTAAGACACTTTGGGTTTCATTTGATAATGGAACCGCGGAGGATCCTCCCTGTTCTTCTAAAAAAATACGCATTGTCAAGTTAAATGTTGATCATTAGTCTTCGCTCAATGTAATCCGCTGTCTAAGCATGTGGAGACTTCCATGCAGGATCTTGCTCTATTGGAGTATCACGCATGAATAAAAGTGTATCTGTTTATGGTTTAGTCTAGAATCTTCCATGTATGAATTTTTACTACTGATCTTGGTGAAAGACTTACGATGAACCATTTCTTACATCTCCTCTGCCCGCTTGCAAGTCATCCTGATTTAATCCCTCCGTCTAGGTGTATAAGGGCATGGTTAATATTACTTAATAGTATAGCCAACTGTTGACTATAAAAAAGTGCCATGTCATCTGTAGCCAACGTGTATAACAATCGATACTCAAAAACTAATTCTTAAAGATCATTTCTTGCAAAGCACAATAAGTGTTATTTCTTCACAAGTTTTGGATGCAGGTTGAACAGTTGAACGCTTTTTTTTGCAAAAGATACCTTTTTATCTATTTCACCCGGATGTTTGTGAGCTCTAGAGATGAGATAATATCCGAAGAAACCTATCGATACCCGTTACACATGAGATGAGCCCCACATCCTTTGTCAAAATAAACAACTCCCCGATCAATGCATTTCACTCTTCGGTGCAACACACGTGCACCTTACTACTATAGATTAGTACAACCAAAAATTGAACTAACATTATATATAGTACGATAAATACTGATGCATGTCACCTAAAATTATATCATTCAAAACTATGTTCAAATACGAATCCAACGATATAGTTTTTGTTGACATGCACTAACATTTTGTCAGTTAAATCTTGAGTCAAATTCAATGGGGGACTAATAAACCACGACCGATGTAGTACAAGTGTAGAGGGTGGCGCTGCATGGAGTCTCACCTCTCACTCGTGGCGCTGACGATAAAGCCATCATATCAGAAAACCCAACCACTCCCATTAATAAGTGTCCTGGTAAAATAAGCGGACAAGCAACCATCACATCCCTCCGTCTTTTTGCATTTCATCTCTCTGCATTTACTTTCTCGGTTCATCTCCCACGCTCGATCCCTAGCTACTACTCCTAGGGCCAGTTCTTTTGGCGGCTTCCCAGCTTTTCCCACAAGACTAGTCACAGTGGAGAGTAACAATAAGGCGCCTCACTCATTTATTTGGGCTTCTAAACTACTACTCTGTCCTGGTTTATTCCTCACCATTGTAATTTGTGCTAAATTTTGACCAAAGATTTAACTGATAAAATGTTACTCAAAACACTTAGGCGTGGTGCATCTAGGTGTGTAAGTCATCTTATGAAAACCAAATAATCCCAAAACACTTAGGCGCAGTGCATTAACTTCTACCTCGTTTCTTGTTTCTTGACATATCAACCAATAAGAGATAAAGAGTGTGCATGCTTTTAATGACTTGAGATATCAAACCACGACATGCGATGGTTAGTTCATTGCGTGCAATACTATTAATTAGCAAATAAACATTAACGTTTCTCATTTTCTCCTCCTCCTTGGTCACGGTGCACAGCCTAAGATGACTTACTCACCTAGACGGATGGAGTAGTGCATGTGACATGCACTAACATTTCATTAGTTAAATTTATGATCAAAATTTGACACAGATTACAATGGGGATCAATAAACCAGGACGGAGGTAGAAGTTATGGGATTACTAATCTAGAAGCCTAAAAGAACTGGCCCCTGGTACTCCTACTAGTAGTAGTACTCACGTTGGAATCGTTTCACAAGCTTGACTAGTGTTGTTTTTCTACTTTTACAAAAACCGTATCGTAATGTTAAAACGTGCATTTGCACGTACATACATAATAGTAGTACTCCCTCCGTCTAGGTGTACAAATATTCCCTCCTTCTTGGTCACCGTGCACAACCAAAGATGACTTATTGACCTGGACGGAGGGAGTAGAAAAGTCTGCAAGCATATATCGAGAGAGACGTGTAGTCCGATAGTATATAGTAAAGTTTGTGCTATATGCATGTACTTGCAAAATGCGTAATATACACAACATTTCCAAACTTTCCCTTTTACATACTTACTTAAGGACGCTAAAAATTCCTGAACGTTCGGGATTTATCATTTGCGTCCCAAAACTAATGAGATCGCCTTACAAAACAAAAATTATACTCCTCCTAAAAGCCACGGCGCTCGAGAGCGCTTGCGGCCGCGCCACGAAGTGCCACAGTGCGGCCGTTTCCCAGCGCGCCGACACAACGCCTCTTCCTCAGCCTCGCAACTCGCGAGGTGCTGATTGGCGGCTTGCCGGCGGGCGAGCGCGATCTCACCGGTGTGGTGATCCGGCGCTAAGAGGTACTCCTCCTGGCTGGAAGCATGCACCCGGTCCACGTACCGCCAAGCGTAGATGAGGCGCTTGGGCCCGACTGCACTCAGGGCCAAAGAACCAATTGCTTGACTCTCTCGGATGTGACATAGATCTCCCAGAAAGCTTGTTGCACGATGCGCTTCTCTTCCTCGGCCCTCTTCTCCGCCTCTATTTTGGCGCGCTCTGCTGGAGGCAAAGCCTCCCACAAGGCGACATCCATTTCTTGCCAAAGCTCCTCAAGGCTGGGGGGGCTCGGCGGGCGGCGCTACGTGATACGTCTCCAACGTATTTATAATTTTTGATTGCTCCATGCTATTTTATCTACTGTTTTAGGCAATATTGGGCTTTGTTTTCCACTTTTATATTACTTTTGGGACTAACCTATTAACCGGAGGCCCAGCCCATTCTTGTTTTATGCCTATTTCGATTGTTTCGAGGAAAAGGAATATCGAATGAGTCAAAACAGAACGAAATCAATTGGAGAAGTTATTTTTGGAAGGAAACCCACCTGATGGACTTGGACCCCACGTCAGAAGATACGGGAGGTGCTCACGAGGGTGGGGGGCGCGCCCACCCCCTGGGCGCGCCCCCTGCCTCATGGGGCCCCCGTAGCTCCACCGACGTACACCTTTCACCCATATATACCTACATACCCTAAAACTTCTAGAACAGAAGATAGATCAGGAGTTCCGCCGCCGCAAGCCTCCAGAGCCACGAAAAACCAATCGGGACCTCTTTCCGGTACCCTGCCGGAGGGGGGATCCATCTCCGGTGGCCATCTTCATCATCCCGACGCTCTCCATGACGAGGAGGGAGTAATTCACCCTCGGGGCTGAGGGTATGTACCAGTAGCTATGTGTTTGATCTCTCTCTCTCTCTCGTGCTCTCGACTTCACACGATCTTGATGTATCCCGAGCTTTGCTATTGTAGTTGGATCTTATGATGTTTCTCCCCCTCTACTCTCTTGTGATGAATTGAGTTTCCCCTTTGAAGTTATCTTATCAGAGTGAGTATTTTATGAGAACACTTGATGTATGTCTTACCGTGTTTACCTGTGGTGACAATGGGATATCATGTGCCACTTGATGTATGTTTTGCCCATGAACCTATGCATAGGAGTTGGCACACGTTCTTGATTCTCCGGTCGAAACTTTGCGTGACTCTTTGAAGTACTTTTATGTTGGTTGGATGAATCTGAGATTGTGTGATGCATATCGTATATTCATGCCCACGGATACTTGAGGTGACAATGGAGAATCTAGGTGACATTAGGGTTTTGGTTGATTTGTGTCTTAAGGTGTTATTCTAGTACGAGCTCTTTTATAGATCGATCCGAAAGAATAGCTTTGAGGTGCTTTCGTACCCTACCATAATCTCTACATTTGTTCTCCGCTATTAGTGGCTTTGGAGTGACTCTTTGTTACATGTGGAGGGCTTGTTATATGATCTATCTATGTTATTATTGTTGAGAGAACTTGCACTAGTGAAAGTATGAACTCTAGGCCTTGTTTCCTATCATTGCAATACCGTTTACGCTCACTTTTATCATTAGTTACCTTGCTGTTTTTATATTTTCAGATTATAAAACCTTTATCTACCATCCATATTGCACTTGTATCACCATATCTTCGCGAACTTCGTGCACCTATACAATTTACCATTGTATTGGGTGTGTTGGGGACACAAGAGACTCTTTGTTATTTGGTTGCAGGGTTGCTTGAGAGAGACCATCTTCATCCAACGCCTCCCACGGATTGATAAACCTTAGGTCATCCACTTGAGGGAAATTTTCTACTGTCCTACAAACCTCTGCACTTGGAGGCCCAACAACGTCTACAAGAAGAAGGTTGTGTAGTAGACATCACGGCGTTCTCCTTGTAGCGGGGAGCCGACGCGTCCTCCGACGCGCGTGCTGGGGAGATTGGGAACGCCGACACGTCCACCTCAACACGTAGCGGCGAGGAGCGGAACGCCGATGCGTCCTCCTCGACTAGTGGCGGCGAGGAACGGAACGGCGACGCGTCGCGTCGCGGCGAGGAGCGGAACACCGACGCGTCCTCCTCGACTAGTGGCGGCGAGGAGCGGAACGTGGACGCGTCCTCCTCGACTAGTGGCGGTGAGGAATGGAACGGCGACGCGTGACCATCCGTGCGGTGAAGTGAGGGGCTCCTAGGGCTTGGAAGGGGCGATGCCATGGTGGTCGACGTGAGAGGGAGGGGGAGGAGATAGCGATGAACGTGAACGTGAGGGGGAGGAGATAGAGATTTCATGGGAGGCGCAGTATTTATAGCGAGCAATGGCACACCTACATAAGATATGGACTGAGCTGCACTGACTTAACTGCAGGTCCAGTTGCGTCACTGACATGTGGGCCAGTACACTGCTGGGCCCGTATGTCAGTGACCCAATGCACCGGAAGTTAAGTAAAAGCTAAGTGGGCATATTTTTTGGAGTAAATTACGAGGGAGCGAAGGGGTGGAAATATTGCTGGTCACAACGGATTGGACGAGCGTGGGGGGAGGAGGGTCATGCATGCAGATTTTTTCAGACGGGGTGGAGTGGTGGGACCGTCGGAGGGAGAAGGAGAGTTTGGCAGGCATATTGTTTCCACACATGGAGAGTAAAAAATTTGGAGACGAACGGGCTTCCTGCAGGTATGGGGAACGGTGCATAATAAGTCATCTTGCATGCCGGGCTAGGTATAGTCTCAAGTCATTAAAAACATACACGCCCCACACATGTTCATATTTCAAGGTGCACTAAATTATTGCATGCGGTGATTAAGGCTGGCCATAATGGTGGTATCTTAGCTGGTATCATGCACACGGGAATAACAAACATGCTGATGTGGCAAAGAATTAAAGAAGAGAGGGGGGGGTTAGAGTAACTACTGTTCATGCATGCATTGGTAAACACATTTTTTGTGAAGAACGACAACATTAGTTGAGTACTTTTGCAGACTTCAAAAACTATTCCACCGCCTCTACTATCTTGCTAAGAGTAGGTGAAATTTTTGAGTCGAGCCCTTTAAACTAGAAGGGAGGTAGTGGTACTCTAATAGCTAGGTGTGTAAGTCATCTTACGAAAACCAAATAATCCCAAAACAGGTAGGCGCGGTGCATTAACTTCTAGCTCGTTTCTTGTTTCTTGACATATCAACCAATAAGAGATGAGGGTGTGCATGCTTTTAATGATCTGAGACTATCAAACATGACATGCAGTGGTTAGTTCATTGCATGCAATACTATTTAATTAGCAAATAAATATTAATGTCTCTCGTTTTCCCCTCCTCCTTGGTCATGGTGCACAGCCTAAGATGACTTACTCACCTAGACAAAGGGAGTATCAACATTCACGATGTCAAATCAATATTTTTACACTCATTATAAAACGTAGTTCTTACACTCATTATAATCAGTATTTTAGATATTGATATTTTTAGTATAAATTTGGTCGTGGGATTTCATTGATGCCTGTCAAAGCATGGAGGAACCGGAGCTTAGGGCTTGCATTGCCGGTTTCTACATAGGTATTTCTCTTCATAATCCTGTAATTTTAGAGACTGGTTGCGCTTTTGTGGTAGCGTCTCTTGCATCGGGGGACTATGACATGTCTTCTATGCGTGACCTGAAGATGAAAGCGTTGAGCATCTCGAAGTTGATCAACAATCTTCAATTGTCAAAGATTAGCCGTTCGGCCAATAAGGTTGCACACTTAATCGCTAAGTATAGCTTTGACAATAGATTAGATGGTATTCTAGTAAATAACGTACAGCCCAGTGTCGAGACTATTGTATCGAATGAGTGTACTAGTGTGGCTGGTTAATTAATATAATGTGGTGTTCAAAAAAAGTATATATTTGGTCAAACACTTTGCAAACGGTTGACGGGAGTAAAAAGGACCAGAGGGAGTATCATGCATGCGGAGTAGGCAAAAAAATTGCTCATTTATAGCTGGTCGAAGTCTCAAAGGGCGCGACCGTGCGAGGGAGGCGAAGGTTGACTGAAGAAACCTCATCACGAGTTTCATCATGCATGGGAGTCGAAGACATTAGATGAAGATCACATCCTGTACGCAGCTATGGATGCATACCTTTGTTTAAATATCTACATGGGTTGGATGAAGAAGCAGAGCCCAGTGTCCGATTCAAGCAAAGAAGCGTCGGCGAAGAGGAAGAGGAAGAGGGACAAGGACGAAGTTGAGGACGTGGACTCGGACTCCGAGTAGGTGGTAGTGCCGTCGCTCATGCTGGTTCTACTGCAGTGTCAAGCGGACTAGTTGCTTAGTTTATTTTCAAGGGTGTGTTGTGCTGAGGCCCCAGCAGAACTATGTTTATGTTCTTTCTCGTTATTTGAACTCTTTAGTATGTATAGTAGTACTAGTACTATGTCTTACTACTGTTATTCTTGCAGTTGGTACTACTACTCGTATCTTCGTGTTCCTACTGTACTTAATACGTTCGTACTAGTAGTATAATTTGGGTCAGTTGATTTGTTAAAGAAGTTCGACGGAGCGAAGGAAGAAGACGGCAGAAGAGGTGGAAGAAGCCCTTCTAGCCATCCATGTTGCATCAAATGGCTCACATGAGTCGACTGACCCAAATTGCTCTTTTCAGATTGCAGGATCCACGTGGCATTCAAGGTCTCGAAGGTAGATTCCGCGTCCGCACCCGGTTTGCGGGCTCGACGCACGCACGACCGGCTTCCGCCGCGATAGCCACCATGCGCGCCTCCTCCGCGCGGGCGGAGACGACAATGACACGCTAGTTCCTCCTCGCCAGCGTGCTGGAGCACGCGCTCGTCCTCCTCTTCGTACGCTGCGTGCATAGACGCGGCTCCACCAGCTGCTCGCGTGCTTGGCAGCGCGGCGGCATGGCGAGGAGGGACTGCAGATGACGTGGGCGGGCGAGCCTTCGGCATCATGCCACAGGGATGGCGGCGACATGGCGGTGATGGGCGAGAAATTGTTGGCCGGAGCAGGCGGGCGCCGGCATGCGCAATGACGGCGGCGGCATATTGATGAGTGCGCGTATGGGAGCTTACTTTAGTTTTATATAACGTTGGTCAAACTTAAAAGAAAACCGTACTAGTACACGTAAACATTAGACTTAGGCAGCGCTTTCATTAATTTTTTTTGAAGTTAGTACCACAGCCGTGATACGGAATCCTGTGCAAGCGCGTGAACCGCGGCCGCGCGGTCAATCGAACGGTGCGTCAGCATGTCGCGCTCGAAGGACATCCACCGAACCTTTTTGTGTGTGTGAAAACAATCCTCGAATATTACTCAAGTTTTTTTCCTCGGAAAGTTCTTGACGCTGCAATATTTCCATATATTTGAATTTAGCTCCAGTTTGTGTTTATTTGGATTTGGATGTTTTAGGTGCGCCCTAGTTTTTAATACTTATTTTGTGTGTGTGGTGAGAGAGAACGTGTGTATGTGTCCATATGTGTGTTGTGGCGGAAGGGCAATGTGGAGACAGTGTGCGTGATCTGAGACATAGAGAGGTGTGAATGTGCAAATGATCATGCATGAGTGATACATAGACAGATGCCGATACGTTGTGTATACATGAGAGAACGGTCTTCTAGTTTACTTGTGTGTGTGTGTGTGTGAGAGAGAGAGAGAGAGAGAGGAGCATCCGTAACACAACAACCATATCTCTCGATTCGTCCGTCCCTCGCACGATTGCATGCAACACATGCATCAACGCGCACATTTTGACACCCTCACTCGGCCCCTGCCCACCTCAAGGCCCGCACAATCTCTTCGTGAATACCCATTTCTCTCCTTAGGTTTGTTTTCGCTCAATACCTGACACACACAAACACACGCGCGCGCGTGCACGCGAGCGCGCGCACACACACACACAACACAACACACACGCACACTCCCCCGAGCACACAATTCATCCCCATCCAAGGTTATACGGCGACCACTCTTGCTTGTGCTTCTTTGCACCCCAACATGCACAACACCTCAATCTTCAAAGAGGGCATCGAGCAGATCGAAGACGGCGACCACACCACGCTAGAGAATGCGGGGTCATTTGGAAGCAGGGTGATGTGATGACGGTGATCGACTCCTCCCCACCCTCTCTCTCTCTTGCAGAAAATTACCAATCCCTCTCTCCCCCGCACAAAATTGTCAATCTCTCAACCCATGAGATCCTTCCCCTCTCGTCCATGTTTTTCCAGCTCTCTCATCAAACATGTTGTCTCTTCTCCTTCCACGTATACAGAATCCGGATGCACACGCATCTCACGTATATTACATGTCTCCATCTTTCTCACAGACCTAACTTCTTCCTATCTCTTTCTCTCTCTCTCTCTCTCTCTCTCTCTGTCTCGTTAGGTTTGTCTCCTACTCTCTTGTCCACATACATACAATCTTTCCCGCCCTATCTGCTCCATCTTCAAAAGCTCTCTCTGCATGTTTCATTCACACAATGGGATATGTCAAAATGTTGCTTCTATAATGGCTGATGTAGAGTTTTGGTTGTTTTTGTTGCATCCTACAAACTAATAACTATGAAATGCATTTAGATTCTCATTTGACTGGGATTATGTGAGTTTGAGCATGTTGTGAAGTACTATAGACCTTGTATACATCTTGGGATTCGACAATGATTGTAACTATTGAATTGTATAGACCATTACATTCGAAGTCAATAGCCTAATATATTTATTTCACAGTTTCAACAAATGATTAGTTCACTACAAACTAAGAAAACAAATGTGTACTCCCTCCATTTTTATTTAAGTCCGTGTATCAGCATTGGTCAAAGTCAAGTTTTGTAAACTCTCAGAAAGCTTATAACGAAAAATATTAAAATATACAATAACAAATAAATACCATTAGATTCATTATTGAATGTACTTCCACATCATACATATTTTTTATGGTAAATTTTTATATTTTTATATAAACTTGGTCAAACTTTAGTAAGTTTGACTTCGGTCAAACCTAATATGCAGAGTTTACTACTACTATTCGCTAGTTGCTTAGCCGAATCACTCAACACGCCACACGGGGAGTCTAGTGTCACAAAATTTTGAGGTCGGCGGGAAAATATCCCGCGACCCTGATTTGAGCAGTGGGAAGTTACCATCATAGCCTTCGGAACAGGCCTACGGACGATGCTTGGTAGGGGGCTGTTTTCGTAACCCAGTGTTCACCCTACCCAGCCAACCCCACCCGGCACCCAGAGTAGTACACCTGAATACTCCCATTTTCTATCCCCACCGCAAAATAGACTTCTCCACGGCACCACAGCCTTCGTGCTCCTCCCTTTACATCGGGCGCACTCGTCCACCGCAGCGCATCTCGCCTCATCGACGACCTCGTACGCCACACTGGAGCCGGTCCACCGTCGTCGTCGTAGACGGAGCCTCTTCCCCGACATCGTCTTCCACGGTCTCGGATCTGCTTCCCGGAAGCTGACGCCAAGCGCAGAAGTACCACCGTCGTGGACAATGAACTGACTCCCGTTGCCGACCATGACTCATAGAGGCCACCACGACCATCGTTCTCCTCCTCGATTGGTAATGTGTGTATTGAATCACTTAGCAGTACATGTGCAGTTCCAATTTTTTTCATACCTACCCTTCAATTTTCCTGGGTGCTATTGTTCCCGTAAAAGTTATTGGTTATAGCCTCCATTGTCCAACAAAATATCAGCTGGTAATTGTGCGTCGCTCATGTATCACGCTGTGCTTTGGTAGGTTTTTCATCTGCAACCAGTAGTGTGGCAAATGATGGAAATGTTTTTAGAACTAGCAAGATGCCCATGCGTTGCACGCATCAAGATGCATTAGTATAAGTAGTTTATCTTGTGGGTGAAAAGGATGAACGAGGGAAGGCCTTATTTGCAAATCTGGAGAGGGGTATGGGTATCTTTCTGCAAAATTCCCTTGTGTTTCCTTCCTATCTGTCAGATATAAATCGGACGGCCTATATTGAAAAAAAAATATAGAGAAAAAAGTAGACAGTAAAGGAAGTAGAGATAAATATTAAATATTAAATATAAAATAAATATAACCGTAGTGAAGAGAGTAGAGATAGCAGAGACGTCGGGAAAGGATCGCTGCTGCAGAAAAAGCGGCCGGGCGCGGCGCTTAGTTTTGGCGCCGCGCGGGCGCGCTATATAAAATCCAACGCCCTCCCACCGCTCTGTGCCTTGCCACTGCTCTGTGCCTCGCCACCGCTCTCTCCTCGCTCTTTTTCACCTCACCACCGCCGCGCCACCATGTCGCCGCGTCGCCGGGAAACTTGGGGATACCGCGGCGTTCGCGTGCGCCCCTCCGGCGGCTTCTCCGCCGAGATCCGGTTCCGCAGGATGCGCCTCGGCCTCGGCAATTTTGACACCGCCAACGAGGCCGCCCGCGCGTAAGATGCGGCAGTGTGGCGCCTCCGGTGGCCTCATAGAACATTGAACTTCCCCAACGTGCCAACACGGGAGCGGGCGTAGGAGCTCGCGCCTCTGCCGCGGCTTAGCACCGACGAGGATCGTCGCGACAACCGGAGGCGGGAGCACCGTCTCGGCATCGCCGAGATGGACGAGGAAGCCATGGTGCTGTGGTGCCAACACTTCCCGCAGGACATCATCAACGAGCGCGAGTTCTACGCGTAAAGGAGGGCGGAGAGGGATAAGAGGAGGGCGGACTGAGCCGCCTATCGCGAGGACAAGCGTAGGCGAATAGCGGACGCTCAATTCAGCATGAGGCTAGGAGCAGCGTCGCCACAGGAATCCGGCGGCGATCGGTATCTTCACGCCTACAATCGGGGCGTCGGAGGAGGACATCACCGAGGAGGAGTCGGACGACGAGGAGTAGTTGAATTATCTTTTTTTATCTATCTATGCTGAGAACTATCCTCTACTCTCTAGTATCTACTTCTCGATCTCAGCACTTTAAACACTTTTTTAAAGCGCCGCGCGTTGCGATTCTGTTGGAAATGCTCTAACATGGTAGGCGAGTGCTTTAATGTTGCCCACAAGATGCGCGAGTATTACTAGTATTATTTTTCTTGCCATGTTGAGATTTTAAAACCACAAGTGTGAACATGCGGAGGAGCAATGAAGACCAAACACGGGATATTTGGGACTTCTTCAAGGAGCGTGGCAAGTTAAAGAGGAGCTGCACCGAACCTGTAAAATGAGCTTTGGTAAGTAACACCCTTTCAATTACTTCCGTTTAGCCTCGTGTTCTTCGATGTGTATATGTTGTAGTTTCTGTTTCTCTTAAGCGTGGTGTTCTTTGATGTGTAATAAGAAGAGTCTTAATCGTCCTAATGCTTTCGTTTTTAACTTGATGTAGGAAGTGGGTGTTCTCACCTTGTAGTCTGTTTTATATTTCTTTTCCTTTTCAATTCACTTCTCCGAGTTCTGTTTATCTGGCTTCTACTAAATGGATCTAGGTTTCTCTGAGTATTGGTCTAAAAAGAAGTAACTTCATGTCGGGGATGCAGTTCCTGCGAGGAGGGAAGTATGGTCAACCTCGAGATCATGTTTCCAAAATGAGGCTGGATTACACACAAGGCGCCCGGTTCCCTAATGATCTTTGGATTAGACACAAGGTGCAAATTCCCAGATGATGCTGGATTACACACAAGCCAGGTGGAGTCGTCAGCTGTTCATGTCCTCGTGGCATTAGTAAAGGCTGAAAGAAAGCGTGCAGCAGCCCTTTAGAATGTAGCTGAGTTCTGAAGAAGTTTAAAAGAGCAATCAGATGCTCTCTTCACCCAAGCCAAAGAAGAGATGGAAGAAGCCAGAAATAAGCTAGCAGAGGCAGAGCAAGCTAGGCGCCTCCTGCTATCTAAAACTGTTGTCAATACAAAATTTCCTTCATAATAGCTAGGTTCAAATGTTTATCCAGTCAGCATGCCTGTTGTGATGTCTGTGCATCTACTGATGTGGCACAAATTTTTTTTTGGGTCATGTAATAACAACAATTACTTTCCAAACAATAATGCATTTAAGCATTGGACATGGTATAGTTCACGCCAAGAAGCCCGACATTCCAAGTTCAACTTCCACATCAAACTCATGTTCACAGATATCTGCACATTCATACATAATGTCCACAACCATGATTCACTTCAAAGCCAAAAAAATGTGAGGAGAGTTATAAATAAAGAAAAAACCTCTACTAGTTCCTGCTACCAGTGCGAGCACAACAAGTCAAGACCATGCGTAAATTAATTACTCCTATATTTTAGTCATGTTTTCTGTTCTAAAATGCCTGCCGGCTCGCGGAAGGACGTGTTGCCGGCACACGCGCGAATTCAATGAAGGCAGGCGGGGCAGTCTTAAGATGGTTGCACGCGGCGAGGAGGCGTGCTCAGCCGGGCCTGCAGTGAGTGCGGCCCTCTTGGCCGGCGCGCCGGTTCAATGCCTGCACTATGAGAGGCCGCGTCTGTGTCAGAGCAATCACTCCCTCCAGTCCTTTTTTCTTTGGGAATAACAAAATCTCGTTTTCCATTCACATTTTACAAGTAAAATTCATGGACAAACTTTGACCCAAAGTACGATGGGGATTAGTAAACCAGAATGGAGGTAGTAGTTTTTTTAATCAAAGAAAGGTTTCCCCTTCCGATTCATCGAAACCAACATCTAAATCTAAACCATAGTATTTGCCCTAGAACTACCAGGTTCAACATCTCGCAACATAAACCCATACAACCATACGCCAAGGAGGTACGTAGTACTATGAATTCCATTTTCGCTCCATACCAAGCGTTCTAAAAACTACTTACTACTTATAATGAGCCATTGAAAATCGGAACTCTTAACCCCGCTAAAAAACGATATTTTAAACGTGGCTACTCGATCTGTGGCAACTGGCGAGCCACCGCACTCCAAGTCGTTCACCTGTGGTCCCGACCATCAACTCCTACAAAGGTGCTCCACCACGCACTGCGGTACCCATGAATGCAGCAATCGTGCGCCTAGGGTTTAGGGTTTATTTGTTAACATCGCCTTTACGTAACACTCATGTGTGCGAGACAACAAGAGGCCGACTGCGTGTGTGCGCCTCTTCTCTTCGTATATGTACTCCACCGTTTGTCTGGTGTCCAAAAAATTATAATAACTACTAGCAATGTGCCAATGCGTTGCCACACGATCAAAGTAGATTAATACATATTCACCGATTTGATAGAAAAAAGTCTAGTTTTGAAATACGTATATCACTAAAAATATGTTATGTTTCACTCACAATATCCTTTGGCGGTTTTGATGAGATAAGGGAGGAATGTTGTTGGTTTCAAGATTCGAGAAGTGGTATATTTCTAATTTCTACTCTTACTAGCAAGATGCTCGTGCGTTGCACGGAACATCAAGATCTTGTGGGAGAAAAGGATGAACGAGGGAAGGCCTTATCTGCAAATGTGGTGAAGAGTGCGGGTAAATTGCCATATTTTCCTTCCTATCCGTGAGATATAAATCGGACGACCTACATTGCAGGATGGCAGGCCCACCATCATCACCAACTCTATTTTTTATCCCTACTCTTACAAAAAGCATTGTCGGTGATGATCGTGTGCCTGCCATCCTGCAATATAGGCCGTTCGATCTATATCTGACGGATAGGAAGGAAACTATGGCAATTTTGCAAAAAGATACCCACACCCCTCTCCACATTTGCAAATAAGGCCTTCCCTCGTTCATCCTTTTCCCCCACAAGATAAACTACTCATACAAATGCATCTTGATGTTCCGTGCAACGCATGGACATCTTGCTAGTTGTTGGAAAAAGCCCATGTGTGTGAGAGAGAGGGAGAGTGGAAGAGGACGGAGTGCATGTGTGACAAAGACACAAGCAGTGTGTGTGCGATAGGTATCAGCTTAAAATGAGGCGATAGTGTGTGTGTGCATGATCGAGAGGGCGTGTCTCAAGAAGGGAAGAAAAAGCTACATAGATACAAGGAGCGGGAGAGAGACATGTATGCGATGGTGGAAGCACAAGTGTGCGGGTGTATAAACCTATCTAGAGGCTAGCCAGTCGATAAATGTTTGTGAGATAAATACGAGTCGGGGTGCGAAAGCGAGAGTTTTGTGTGTGTGAGAGAGAGTCGGTAGTCGGGAAGGGGAGTGGAAGCAGGAGTTGTGTGTGTGTGTCTGTGAGAGAGAGAGAGAGGAGACGGTAGTCGGGGTTGTCTGATCGGTAAACAAATGAATAATGTCAGTCTGGGATGGAGACGAAAAGGAAACCGCAACAAATGTTGTGTCTACAGGAGAGAGAGAGTAATTTTAGTGGTATGAGTCATATGTAGAGACATATAGGGTGTGTGAGAGAATCCCATAGAGAGAAAGACAAAGTGAAAGGCAGTGGAGACTGTGTGTGTGGCGGTGAAAAAGGAAGCTTAGGTACCGAGTGATACCAGAGAACAGTAGAGACGTGAGACATAATGAAAACCGTGTAATGTATAATGATAGGGAGAGTGTGACACTTCTCAAGGGAGACGTCGAGAGACCATGTTTGCGAGGATAGGAGAAACATGAAGTGAGTGTGCGGGTGAGCTGGAGAAAAGAGAGTGATAGCTACCTGAAGGAGCATGCATGCGAGAGAGATGGGCGTGAAAGGAGTTAATAAAAAAGGGATTCAAATATTTGAATTCGAGATGATGATACATGTAATCCATACTCGAACCAAAATTGATCTATCAAACATGCATACTCATATGAATTCACGCACATCTATGTTATTTAATATGTAGATATTACTGATCCATACATTTTAGTAGAACATAATTTGGTTAATTTTTTTTGAATTCAACCTTCAGATTTCGAGATCGTTGTATTTGTAAATCATATTATACATATAAAGGAGCAGAATTCTTTGTTGTGCTTTTGGAAGTATATATAAAAAAATTGATGTATATAGAATGTAATTCCAATTGAAAATGGATCCCTTGAAAAAAATAGTAGAATACAAGCGGGATTCGAATTGAGTTGGCACGATGGCGATGCCTTTGTGCAAAATTTGAACGAAGCGGGGAAAGTCGTAGTAACCCCGCCCGGAACCAAAATCTGCGAGATGGAAATCACTACTGCCTATCCCTGCCACGCAAAGTCTATCTGCATGATTTCTATAGGTTTCAATAGGGGTAGGTTTGTAATTTCACCCAAACATGACGTAACCGCCTCTCACCCGGATTCATACACGGTGGGCGCCAAAACACAGTGTGCCCTCGGCCGAAATCGACTCCCTCCCCAATTCATATTCATACATGGTGGGCGCCAAAAATAAACTCTCGTTGGCATATATTCGGTGTATGCGAGAATACCGTCCTATCCCCAACCGACTAATGTTGCTATGATGTAGTATAAATTTGAAACGGGGTCTAAGTTTGTAAATTTCCTCGCATTCGAATACATGGTTCCCCCCTTCCTCTCTACCTCCCTTTTCCCCATTCGTACTCCGTGGGCGCCAAAACACCCTCTCCACCCCACCCTGCTCCGTCCGCCGCCGTCCGCCACCCCATCCACCGCCGTCCTCCTCCACCATGCCGAAGCTGATACCCCGACGCCGCCGCCCATTACAAGAGATCAACCTCTCTCATCCACGCCTTCGGACCGGGATCCTTGCATCCCGTCCTCTTGCTTCATCCCCGCCGTCGTCCACCTTGCCGGCGCCGCTCCTACGACCGTCTCATCCACCGCGCCCCGCCGCCACCGTCTACCCTCCTAGATCTGCTTCCACGCCGCCGACAGCCATCACTACCGCAGCACCGTCAAATTCTCAGCAGATGCATACACGGCGCCGCACCAGAGGCGGTACTCTTTCGTATCTGCTCAACTTATTTATCGCAGCAAGAAAATAGATCGCACTGCTTTACTCTAATTTCTTGTCTTGGTTGCGAAGTTGCCTTTGTCCGGTTTGCACCTTCAGATCCGCCATGGCACGCTCAACACTATACTCCCAATGCTTATGGTTTTCCCCTTTTATATTCCACACTAGTTAATCACAGTAGACTAAATTTCAAAATTGGGTCAGTCGATTTTTCAGAGCTCGCCGGAGCTCGCAGAAGTTCGCCGGTGCGATCCAAGGGGCTCGGGTGGTTGTGGGGCCTCGCCGAACAAAGAAAACTCGACGCGGGTGGGGGTGGGGGTGGCGGAGGAACACAGGCGGAGGGGGCCGGTGGTCCGGCCGGTGGCCCGTCTTGTGTTGTATGGGAAGAATTAAGAGGCGAGGAAGAAGAAGGGTTAGGAGGCGTGGGATCTTCATCCAACCGGCTGAAATGGTCGAGAGACAGCTGGGAGTTGCATTCTTAATGCGCTCTGGTTCATCTTGTGTGGGCACTGCGCAACCAACATTTTATTATCCAAAATCTGCTTGCTCTTCCGTTCTTCTTTAATATGTACTCTCTCTGTTCCTAAATACAAGTCTTTGTATAGATTCCACCATGGACTACATATGGAGCAAAATGAGTGAATCTACACTCTAAAATGTATCTGGATACATCTGTATGTGATCCATAGTGGAAATCTCTACCAAGACTTATATTTTGGAACGGAGGGAGTATGCTAGTAGTACAGTATTGTTCCTTGTACTGAAGATGAGCAGGGACATTTGCAGTGTAGAGGTCTATACGGTCGGTTGTGATGGCCACTTTGAGCCTCTTTGATTGGTAGGATATTGTAAACATAGGAATAGGATTTGTAGTGGCCTACCCACTTGAATCCAATAAGAATAGCAAGGAAATGCGCGGAGCTGTGTCGCCTTTGAGAGTTACACTGATATTAACAGTACCGCACCGTCACTTGAAGAGAGCTGGTATCCGAAGCCTTTCTAGCCGTACCGGCAATACTAGCACATATATTCAAGCAAATTCCACTTTGCTGATTTTACTCTGATGCTTAAGGTTTTCCCGTGATATCTACACTATGATCTGTGTAGCTGCTTTGTGTCACACTAGCAGCAGTCCACTCTTGAAGCTAAACACTGCAATGACTTACAAAATTGGCACCAAGGCATTGAGTGCCATTACAGATGCAATGAAACTCATACGCTCCCCACCTGTTGACTCTTGTTCATAATATGATCCTAATGACTATTCTAACCTCGAGGAGTCAAAGGCAGATGGCCTGTCCTGTTCACCCATCAAGGTGCCTGTTCCAATTTGGCAATGTTTTATTGATTGCGGGTATCTTGCATACGTTGTCTTGCATTTCTTCTACTTTGTTGCACCGCCATATGCTTAGTTTACTCATCATATATGTCGAGATGCCATGCCCATCCATTATCAATACATATTCCATCTGTCATCATACCATGTTTTTTCACTCAAATGCTGTTCGTGTGCATCAGACATCAAAAAGGAAGAGGGTGATTGCCGAACCTGAAGCAGCGCCAGCAAAGTCCTTGAAAAACATGGTGGTTCCAGAGAAATCAGACAACACCCCACTTATATTGGCTGTACAACCAGTGACACAAAACGTAGGACCGACTCCAGCAGACTGTACCCATACTTCACCGCCACACCACTAGCCCCACCACACAGGACCTGCACTCCAGCAAAAGGTATACCGATTTCATTTGACATAGCACCAAGCATTCACGTAAAATCCCACTCCAGCAAAAAGTACAGCAAGTCCACCGGCCGAAGACCTATCCCAACTGCAGAGACGACCAATTCCTGCAGATTGGAACCCCATTCCATTTATTCCTAGTTTAAAAGACAATGCTTTCAATGTTGTTAGGGACTATGTGCATATATTCCCATCATGGGAAGATTATTGTGAAGACAAACACCATTTTCACATCTTCACGACCAACTTACGTGTAAGTGCTATTATTCATGGTTATTATTTTCCTGTTTTCTCGCTGATTGAACACATCAATGATTTACATTACATTGTTGTAACTAGGCGAGGTCAATCTGGATAGTCATGACGAGCAAAGCTTGCTTGTGCTTTTCAAGGAAGCATTGCAGCGATGTCAGTGTTACTGAGGAAATCACACTTTGGTGGCAAGTCTATAAACGAATTTCCGGTGAAGTCTCCTATGCTAAATTTAGAAGACATTGAATGGAAAAACCTTGTTATGCACTGGTCTCGTTCCCAGGATGAGGTACTGTATATGAAATCACATGACAATTTGAATTTCTACTTTTCCGCATGTGCCTTACGGATCTTTTTTGCAGGAAATCTGCTCGAAGAAGAATTCCGGTTTGAAAAGAACGACATGATCTCGCAAATATGCTGCCCGCTGCTTTTCTCTTGTTAGTACTTGTTGTCCTGTATCACTGTACTTGCATAGATACCTGGTTCATTATGTGACAGCAGTATGCATGATAGCTTGCTAATCAATTGTTCGCTCCAAATTATCTAATCTGTATGAATGGTTACATTAGTGTAGAATATATCCAATGCCAATGTTTTTTAGCTCTGCATTGTTCTTGTAAGTACATGTTGTCCTTTATCAGTGTACTTATAATGATGTAGTTGTTCATGTACCATCACTCTGCAGCTTATTTTCCTTTGCCCTCCATTTTCTACACATCAGATATATATTTAGTCTTACCATAAGGTTGGTACTGAAGAAGTTTAGCTGTGCATTGCTCTTGGCTGTACCTTTTGCCTGTATCGCTGCACTTACATTTATAGCTACTTGGTTATGTAGCATCACTCTTAATCTTATCTTAAATATTCTCATTTTTTCGTATATTATCACATCTATATTTACTCTTAACAAAATGTAGAATAAAGGCAATGCTTTTGAAGAAGATTCTGTGGTAAACTTCTTGAATTGCCCCCCCCCCCCATCAACATGGACAAGGCCTTTATAGAGCCTGTCTTCACCAATAATGTAAGTTTGTCCATCTCAAGCCTTCAAACTTTATTGTATATATTTGGTTAGGCATGACTGCAACAACTGTTTATTTTTGGTGTTTGCATCAAATTGCTTATTTAAAGTTTATTATGTAGTTCATAAAAAGTTTGTCCTTCCTCAATTTAAGTTTTCAGTTGTACAACCAAGTTCCTTCTTCATACCATGTAAATTAAACTATACAGAGCAAGTGATCTTCTTTTGCACCTTGCATGTATGCTACATTCTTCATCCGTAATCCAGTGGTGTGGTGAA
The DNA here is from genome assembly GCA_021605145.1 of Aegilops bicornis. Taxonomy (NCBI): domain Eukaryota; kingdom Viridiplantae; phylum Streptophyta; class Magnoliopsida; order Poales; family Poaceae; genus Aegilops; species Aegilops bicornis. The sequence goes on from CM038670.1 coordinate 83,660,755, forward strand.
CCTACCCACTATAGCACAATGTCATATTCTGCAATGTCTTAACTATGAACAATGTCATATCATTCTACTATTATTTAAACCGTCTCTTTATTTGCCAATTTGAAATGGTATAAATTGGCAGCACACTAACCATTGATACTTATGAGTTCTTGATCTGTAATCCAGTGTTGTCGTGAAGCTGCCAACTCCTTCACAATGTCATTTCCTGCCATGCCTTGACCTGAACAATACCATATTGTGTTAATGCAATTTTAAACTATGTCACTTTATTCGTCAGTAAGAAATGTGATGAATTGTCAAGACCTTGATACTTTTACGTGCAAAACCTGTCATCACATGCCTTGTTTATCTTTTAGAGTGAGGAAGATATAAGTGTTGAACAAGCACAGTCTCATCATCTTGCTTTCACTTGCTTGCTGCAACTCCCAATGAGGCTAACCTCTCTTGAACACTATTGAAGTGCTGTCGGTTTTGTATATTATTTTGTCGGCGTGTTTATTTGCACTGGTGGCGATCTTTGATGCCCAGTGTATGTAATATGTTGTCTGCTTGTCCTTTATTATCAGAGTGGCGAACTTTGATGCCCAATGGATGTAATATGTAGTTATTTCTTTATTGTATAGTCTAGGTTTTTTCTTATTCACGATGTTGCAGTTATTTTACTGTATATATATCCTGTCTTCGTAGTAAACAGGCTAAACCGGAAAATTACGGTACATAATCGGGCCGTCATGCAATCACGATGTAGGTTGGGCCTGCAACGTGTCAAACAGCTCACGGGCCGGCAGCAGCCCGAAATGAACCCCGGCCCATGATTGTGCGAATCAAATCACGGGCTTTTAACGAGCCAAAATTGTCTCGGTCCTTGTTTGGCCCAATCGGATATCGGTCATGAGCAGGCGGATGCAATCGGGCGTAGTTAGGCCCAACTATATGACGGGCCTTTAACGCCGAAATTAATATAGGGCGAAATGTTAAGCGGGCCCTTAACAGGCCAAAACAAATATCAGGCCAAATTACTAAGTGGGCCTTTAGCAAGTGGGCGAAAGCATAGTGTCCAGCTGTTTAGGGCGAATTTGATATGGGCCATAATTGAGTCCAAAGCCTCTTAAAGGGCGGACCTGATCCGGCCGTAATTTGGCCTGTAACGTGGTAGGATTATAACAGGCGGATCTCATATGGGCCACTTTTAGGCCGAACGTGGTAGGCCATTAGTGGACGGATCGAGATATGGGCGACATTTGGCCCAAAACATGGCAACAGTTAATGGGCGGCCTACTAGGGTCCTCAAAATCTTGTGGGCCTCTGACTAAATAGGCCCATTAATGTCGGCGAAATCTTGTGGGCCTTTAGCTGGGCCTGCCCATTATGATCCGCAAGAATCTTGTGGGCCTTTACTTGGGCCGGCCCATTATAGCACACAAAAATCTTGTGGCCCTTTAGCTGGGCCGGCCCATTATGGCCCGCAAAATCTTGTGGGCCTTTACCTGGGCCGGCCCATTATGGCCCGCAAAATCTCGTGGGCCTCTAGCTGGGCCGACCCATTATGGTCCGCAAAATATTGTGGGCCTTTAGCTGGGCCGGCCCATTACGGTCCGCAAAACTTGTGTGCCTTTAATTGGGCCGACCCAATTAAACTTGTTGGGCCGTGCCACGTGTTGACGTATCATAGGCCTATACATCCAATGAGTGGATGACATCATCCCACGGTGAGCCGACACGTGTTTCCTCCGACCAATTATGATTTTACACGTGGAAAATCCCCATTGGTCGGGTACATTAACGGGTTATCGGATCCAAAACCCGACCCGATAGCTTGACGGCGTTCCGTTACGGTGGATGCCACGTGTCGGTCACCCTTGACGAAAGCGCTTCTGTGACGCGCGATTTATCGTCATGGAAGTGGACACTTCCGTGATGATAATTTTCGTAATGTCATGGAACACTTCTCTGACTACATGTATGACTATCTTGATTCTGTCATAAATTTGTCATGGATGTACATGCATGACAAAAAACGCGACCTACTGTGACAAACACGTATCATCACGGAAGTGTATTTTTTTTGTAGTGTTGGGCGTGGGAGCTTGAGCGGAAGGGAATGAATCGGGAAGAAGGCGTGGGTGAAAAGAGTAGATCCTTGTCCCTTTATAAGGGCGGAAGAGGCGATGCGCCTCCCCACTCTCCCGGTAAAGCCTCTTATTTCCCAAGCGCCATAATTAGTGGCGCAGTTGGGTTACCCACATCCGTATTGATGAGAATCCCATGATAAGGGGACACGATCTCTGCGTCGACAAGATGGGCCAAGGAAACCGCCTTCATATGTGCGGCGGCTGGTTGTGAAAAACGGTGCGAATAATGACCGGGCCGTGGTGTGGTGTCGTATTGCAAAATGCGTCGGCAGATTAGATTTGTAGAAATATTATTCTATCTGCGGTGGTATGTGGAATTTGTTTTGCATAGCCGGACACTATCCTTGTGTTCAAAATCTTCTATGGAGTATTTGGAGGAGGAACCCGCCTTGCAATGCCGAAGACAATCTGCGCGCTGGACTCATCGTCATTGAAGCCTGGTTCAGGGGCTACTAAGGGAGTCCTGGATTAGGGGTTATCCGGACAGCCGTACTATATCCTTTGGCCGGACTGTTGGACTATGAAGATACAAGATTGAAGACTTCGTCTCGTGTCCGGATGGGACTCTCCTTGGCGTGGAAGGCAAGCTTGGCAATACGGATATGTAGATCTCCTCCCTTGTAACCGACACTGTGTAACCCTAGCCCCCATCGGTGTCTATATAAACCGGAGGGTTTAGTCCGTAGGACAACAACAGTCATACCATAGGCTAGATTCTAGGGTTTAGCCTTACGATCTTGTGGTAGATCAACTCTTGTAATACTCATATCATCAAGATCAATCAAGCAGGAAGTAGGGTATTACCTCCATCGAGAGGGCCCAAACCTGGGTAAACATCGTGTCCCCCGCCTCCTGTTACCATCCGCCTTAGACGCGCAGTTCGGGACCCCCTACCCGAGATCCACCGGTTTTGACACCGACAATCACTGTCGTCACCCGCCTCCCGTTGCAACGGATACTGCACAACCCAGACACAAACCGGAAGGATTGTGGAGTGGGCCTTGGAATTGTCAGGCTTTGGGTTGAAGTTTGAAAGTACTTCAACCATCCAGAGCAGAGTCCTGGCGGAGTTCATTGCGGAATGGACCTCAACGCCCGACGAAGAGATCCAGGAGACCACTCTCCCCGGCAAGGAAACAACTCGTGACTGGATTATGTACTTTGACGGAGCTTTCTCGCTGCAAGGTGCGGTCTTTGGTGTCTTGCTCGTCGCACCCACGGAGAGCACCTCAAGTATGTAATCCAGATGCACTTTCCCAAGGAGATGTCCACCAACAACACTGCTGAATACGAGGGATTGCTTGCCGGTCTCAGGATCGCGGTAGACCCCAGAGTAAAAAAGCTCATCGTCCGGGGTGATTCACAGCTTGCCGTCAGACAATTCAATAAGGATTATCAGAGCCCATTGATGGAGGCCTACGTAGATGAGGTGAGGAAGCTGGAAGAGCGCTTTGACAAGCGGAGCACGTTCCCCGAGCCGAGAACGACATCGCAGACTACCTGTCAAAGCGCACTGCATTCAAGCTACCTGTGGAACCAGGTACCTTTTTGCTTCGGTTGACTCAACCATCCGTCGAACCATCAATGGAGCAGAACAAGCGGAGGAAATCAGGCCCCGGCAAGTACTTTCCCGCCGAGCCCCCAGGGGCCGCCTGCAAGGGTGTTGCTGTGGGCCCTGAGCCTACCGAGGAGCAACCAACTCCGGCGGGCCGTCAAGCCCTGGCCGTAGAGACGGCCGCTCCCATGGCAGAAGAAATGCCTTTGGTCCTTGCCGTCGAGCCCTACGCTCTAGCATGGGAGCAACATACCGTCTGATTCCTCCAAACAGGGGAGTGATATGTCTCCAACGTATCTATAATTTTTGATTGCTCCATGCTATATTATCTACTGTTTTGGACATTATTGGGCTTTATTATCCACTTTTATATTATTTTTGGGACTAACCTATTAACCGGAGGCCCAACCCAGAATTGTTGTTTTTGCCTATTTCAGAGTTTCGAAGAAAAGGAATATCAAACAGAGTCCAAACAGAATGAAACCTTCGGGAACATGATTTTCTCACCGAATATGATCTAGCCCAGGGCGCACCCTCCACCCTCATGGGCCCCCTCTTGCTCCACCGACGTACTCCTTCCTCCTATATATACCTACGTACCCCCAAACGATCAGATACGGAGCCAAAAACCTAATTCCACCGCCGCAACCTTTTGTACCCACGAGATCCCATCTTGGGGCCTGTTCCGGGGATCCGCCGGAGGAGGAACCCATCACGGAGGGCTTCTACATCAACACCATAGCCTCTCCGATGAAGTGTGAGTAGTTTAATTCAGACCTTCGGGTCCATAGTTAGTAGCTAGATGGCTTCTTCTCTCTTTTTGGATCTCAATACAATGTTCTCCCCCTCTCTCGTGGAGATTTATTTGATGTAATTTTCTTTTTGTGGTGTGTTTGTCGAGACCGATGAATTGTGGGTTTATGATCAAGATTATCTATGAACAATATTTGAATCTTCTCTGAATTCTTTTATGTATGATTGGTTATCTTTGCAAGTCTCTTCGAATTATCAATTTGGTTTGGCCTACTAGATTGGTTTTTCTTGCAATGGGAGAAGTTCTTAGCTTTGGGTTCAATCTTGCGGTGTCCTTTCCCGGTGATTGAGAGTAGGGGCAGCAAAGGCACGTATTGTATTGTTGCCATCGAGGATAACAAGATGGTTTTTTATCATATTGCATGAATTTATCCCTCTACATCATGTCATCTTGCTTAAAGGCGTTACTCTGTTTTGATGAACTTAATACTCTAGATGCATCTTTGGATAGCGGTCGATGAGTGGAGTAATAGTAGTAGATGCAAGCGAGTCGGTCTACTTGTCTCGGACGTGATGCCTATATACATGATCATACCTAGATATTCTCATAACTATGCTCAATTATGTCAATTTCTCAACAGTAATTCGTTCACCCACCGTAAAATACTTATGCTCTTGAGAGAAGCCACTAGTGAAACCTATGGCCCCGGGTCTATCTTCATCATATTAATCTTCCAACAATTATTTATTTCCTTTGCTTTTTTACTTTGCTTTTAGTTTACTTTGAATCTTTATCACAAAAATACCAAAAATATTAACCTATCATATCTATCAGATCTCACTCCCGTAAGTGATCGTGAAGGGATTGACAACCCCTTATCGCGTTGGTTGCGAGGAGTTATTTGTATTGTGCAGGTGCGAGGGACTCGCGTGTAGCCTCCTACTGGATTGATACCTTGGTTCTCAAAAACTGAGGGAAATACTTACGCTACTGTGCTGCATCACCCTTCCTCTTCAAGGAAATCCAACGCAGTGCTCAAGTGGTAGCAGAGAAGATTTCTGGCGCCGTTGCCAGGGAGTCTACGCACAAGTCAACATACCAAGTACCCATCACAATCCCTTATCTTCCGCATTACTTTATTTGCCATTTGCCTCTCATTTTCCTCTCCCCCACTTCACCCTTGCCGTTTTATTCGCCCTTTTTCCGTTCGTCTTTTCGTTTGCCTTGATGTCTTACTTGTCTTGTTTGCTCGTTTGGTTGAAATAGTTGAGTATTTATTCCTAAATAGAGAAGCTAAGATCTATGGATCCTCATCCGCTTGCCAATCTTTTTAAGAGATCCAATTATGATGAACCAATTGCTAGTGAGTTTTGTGCACTAGATTATCTTTATAAAGTTTTGCTTGAAATTTGTGAATATGAAAATTGTGATGAAGTACTTTATGAAGAGATTCATGATAGCTCCTTGAATAAAAAGCATGATTGCAATGATTTTACTATAAATTCTCTTGATGTCAATTGTGCTAATAATATAAGCTTGGGGTTGCTAGTTTTGCTATGTCTACTACTTGTTGCAATGATCATGATTGGGGTGATTCTTCTTATGATCTTGAAAATTTATTTAAGCCCCATGATGAGTATGAGATTGATAATATTGTTTGCAATAATATTTAAAGTGGGTTTGGAAGAGTGTTAAATTTAGATCCCACATATCTGGAGAATATTCAATCTTATGAATTTTTTGATAAAAGTGGGTTAGGAGTAGTCATGACTTTAGTTAATGTTAATCTCACTATTTCTGAAGAGTGTCAACTTTGCATGGATGTGGATCGTGTTGAAAGTATTTATTGTGATAGCTATTTTTGTTGAATTTTCTTATGATCCTACATGTAATTATTATGAGAGAGGAAAATATGGTTATAGAAATTTTCATGTTACTAAATTACCTCTCGTTATGTTGAGATTGCTATTGTTCTTTTCCGCTTCCTTGCATATGCTAGTTTTTGCTTGCTATGATAATTTGTTTGCCTATAAGATGCCTATGCATAGGAAGTATGTTAGACTTAGATGTGTTTGTCACGTGTTCCATGATGCTTTCTTTGCGCTTCATTTCTTGTCTTTCATTTGAGCATCATTAAAATTATCAATGCCTAGCTAAAAGGCTTTAAAGAAAAGCGCTTGTTGAGAGAAAACCCAATATTTTTCCTTGCTGTTATTCAATAAATCTTTGTTCTAGCCTCTGGTTAGATGTGTTTTTTTGTTTTAATTAGTGTTTGTGCCAAGTTAAACCTATAGGATCTTCTTGGATGATAGTTATTTGATCTTGCTGTAATTTCCAGAAACTTTATGTTCACGAAAAGAATTGTTAAAAATCACCAGAACGTGATAAAATAGTGATTCCAATTGCTGCTGATCAATAAACAAATTTCCTAGGTCTTCCTATTTTGGATGATTTTTTGGTGTTCCATAAGTTTGCGTTAGTTACAGATTACTACAGACTGTTCTGTTTTTGACAGATTCTGTTTTTCGTGTGTTGTTCGCTTATTTTGATGAATCTATGACTAGTAAAATAGTTTATAAACCATAGAGAAGTTGGAATACAGTAGTTTTAACACCAATATAAATAAATAATGAGTTCATTACAGTACCTTGAAGTGGTCTTTTGTTTTCTTTCGCTAACGGAGCTCACGGGATTTCTCTTGAGTTTTGTGTTGTGAAGTTTTCAAGTTTTGGGTGAAATCTTTTGATGGATTATGGAACAAGGAGTGGCAAGAGCCTAAGCTTGGGGATTACCATGGCACCCCCAAGATAATCTAAGGACACCAAAAAGCCAAAGCTTGGGGATGCCTCGGAAGGCATCCCCTCTTTCGTCTACTTCCATCGGTAACTTTACTTGGAGCTATATTTTTATTCACCACATGATATGTGTTTTGCTTGGAGTTACTTGTATGATTTGAGTCTTTTCTTTTTAGTTTACCACAATAATACTTTCTGTACACACCTTTTGAGAGAGCCATACATGATTTGGAATTTGCTAGAATACTCTATGTGCTTCACTTATATCTTTTGAGCTATATAGTTTTGCTCTAGTGCTTCACTTATATCTTTTAGAGCACGGTGGAGTTTGTTTTATAGAAACTATTGATCTCTCATGCTTCACTTAGATTATTTTGAGAGTCTTAAATAGCATGGTACTTTGCTTAAATAATCCTAATATGCTTGGTATTCAAGATTTGTAAAACTTTCTTATGAGTGTGTTGAATACTATGAGAAGTTTGATGCTTGATAATTGTTTTGAGCACTACAAAAAAAGACACATCCGTGACATTTTGGGCCGAACGAATTTTTTTTCTGTCATACATATGACACTTCTATGACGATAATTGTGACAAAACCCGGTATCATCATAGATGTGGTGGGCTCCTACTTCTATGACCAAAAATCATGATAGAAAATGGGCTTTTGATCATGGGCGGGCTGGAGACACAGCTGCATGACATTCTTTGGGCCGTCCATGACGGAAAAAACCATGGTAGAAGCGAGGGGGAGGAAAATTTCGGGGATTTCCCGGTTACGATGGGAGGTCGGGGGCCGAGCGATGCACGTTTCTCTCGTACACGTACGCGCATGTGTGCGAGGCGTTGGCTCTAACTGAACCCGAGCAAGGCGTTGGGCTCTAACTGAACCCGAGCGATTGCACTATAGGCTACGCGTTACTGAACCCGAGCGATCGATTGATGGCTATAACTGAACCCGATCGAGCGATCCTTCGCCATCGCTGCTAATCAAGCCGATCGATGCCGCCTGCAGGATGAGCGGTGGCGTTGCTGGCGGGGGGTTGGATGAGCGATGGCGGTGGCGTTGCCTCTGGATGAACAGGACCCCGTGGTGTGGTGGAGGGCTGGATGAACAGTAGACGGTGGAGGGGTGCCCGTGGAGGGGTGGTTGAACAGGACCCCTTGGTGTGGAGGGCTGGATGAACAGTAGACGGTGGAGGGGTGCCCGTGGAGGGGTGGTTGAACAGTAGCCGGTGGAGTAGCGCGCGGTGGAGGCTGGATGAACAGGAGCCCGTGGAGGCTGGAGGAGGTCGACGGTAGCCCGTGGGGCTAGAGGAGGTCAACGGTGGAGATGAACAGTATCCCGTGGAGTCCCGTTTTGCGGTATGCCACACCCGTCCCGATGAACAGGACCCCCGTTTCGACCGTAGTGCTCCAACACAAGTCCATTTCGTCCGTTTTGCGGTACACCACACCCCTCCACCCCCGTTTCGACTGTAGGAGGTCCGTTTCGTCCGTTTTGCGGTACGCCACCCCCCTCCCGATCAACAGGACCCCGGTTTCGACCGTAGGAGGTCTGTTTCCTCCGTTTTGTGGTACGTCACACCCCTCCTAACCAACAGGACCCGTTCGAGCGTAGGGAGGTCCGTTTCCTTCGTTGTCGCGATGCGCCAGCCTCGGTTCCATCGCCTGTTCCGTCCAAGCCCTCCCGATGAACACGACCACGCATTCCGTTCCGACCCAGCCGGTTGGCTCCCACGCGTTCCGTTGCCTCCCGATGAACACGACGCATTCCGTTGCCTCCCCATGAACATGACGCACTCCGTTGCCTCCCCATGAACACGACGACGACGTTGTTTCTCCATTCCGACCCAGCCATGTACACGAGCCCTGGCTGTAAGTATGCACGAGTAGCCGTTCGAGACACCGCCCGTATGTACACATACGTGGCCGTATTTTCTTTCTTGCACCCTAGCCGCTGTAAGTACATGTACATGCTACGTGCGCACCTCTACTACGACACGTGCGCGCCTCTACAACGATCAGTATGTACGTACATGTTCGCGACCAGAATGACAACGCTACGTACGCTTCGAACAGGTGGGTCCCGACTATCAGGCACTTCCTTGCGTGCGAATATGTAGCTGGTGGGTCCCAGCAATCAGGGGGCGAATCATTTTATTTTTGCCCGGACGGACTTCCTTGCGTGCGAAGATGTAGCTGGTTGGTCCCAGCAGTCAGGGGGGCGAATCGTTTTTTTTTTTCGGACGCACTTCCTTGCGTGCGAAGGTGTAGCTGGTGGGTCCCAGCAGTCAGGGGGAAACATTTTTTTTGCAAAATACGGTGGCCCGTCCAGTGGGTCCCCGCTGTCAGGTGGAGGAATAATTATTTTGCGTGTAATAAGGAGGAACTTCCTTGCTGCGGCCATGGACCCGGTATCGGCGTCTCCACGCATACGATTACTCTTCCGATGGCAGTCGGTCGTTGACCACATTGACCATGCCGCGCCGAGAGCACCACGGCGGTGGACGACGGCGAGGCCTAGGAAGGGGACGACACGGATGCAGGGAATACTCGGCAGTTGTTTCCCAGGCGGAAGGGAGTACGACTGTACGAGAGTTTACTGGTTCGCCTGCCGTGGCCGGAGAATATCAGCAAGTGTGGATGAGTAGAGGGATGGCTAGGCCAACAAAGGGAGTACGGTGGGGCGGTGAGGCCTCTGTGGCAACCTGACCCGGCCATGAGGAGGAGGGAAGCGAGCAGTCCCTTGGCGCTTGTTTGAGCGGTGGAGCAGGAAGAGCAGAGATTGAAGAAGCACGACGGCCGTTGGATGGACATCCAACAGTCACTGCTTGTGCGTCAACCTTTTTTTTTGGAAAACCTCAAATCTGTGCAAAATAGCATAAAGCCCATCTGCCATTATTTCTAATAATTTACAGCCCATTTGCTAATTCTTAAGGGGTTTTTTGGAGCCCATATTATTTTTGTTAGCATTACAGCCCATATTGTGGCCACGGTTAAAAAATTATACGAAATTTTGCATATTCCAGTGCGGTCCGAACTGTTTTTAATCCCGAAATTTCGAGTCACATTCAAACTGATTTTAAAAATAAATGTATATCAATATAAAATCCAACAAATTCTCCACGCATAAAAATTAATGTAATTTAAAATATCAAAATGAAAAAAATATATTTGAAACTAATTGCCGGTTTGATGTGTTTTAAAAATGTACAGCCCATTTCTCATTACTGATGGGCCATTTTCTCGGCCAGCCGAATGAAAGGTCTCCTCGTCTTGAAAGGTTTGCAGCCCAACAGGCCTGACAAAGCGACTTACTTGGCAAATCACAAAAAAACTGGGTTGTGGCTGTGGACCCGGTGTCGGCCTCTCCACGTCTGATACTCTTCCGATGGAATGTCGTTGACCACATTGACCACGCCGCGCCGAGAGCACCAAGGCGGTGGACGACGGCGAGGCCTAGGAAGGGGACGACGCGGAGCCGGGGAAGACGCGGCAGTGGATGCCCATGCGGAGAGGAGTATGAGGGTTCACTGGTTCGGCTGCGGTGTGAGGCTGCCGTCGCCGCAGGTCCTGGCTAGCGGTGGGAGTAGTAGGGGGCGATGAGGCCTCAACGGCAGCAAAGCCGGCCACTGGAGGCAGGAGCAGGCGGTCTCCCCGGCGCTGGTTTGGGCCGCTGGTGCAAGAAGAGCAACGATTGAAGAAGCAACAAGACCATTCGATTCAAATCCAACGGTTACTGCTGCTAGAATCGTTTGTTGACTAAGTTGACAAGCCCTACGTACGCGTCAACGTAGTAGGCCCACAGGTCAGCCTCCCAACCGGTGCGCCCCAGATGTCAGTGGGAGGAATTATTTTTTTTCGCGTAATAAGGAGGCAGTTGATTGCGTGCGGCTAGACCAGCGGAGGGAGTAGGGTGGGCCGGGGAAGCCTGCGCGGCATCACAGCGGGCCACAAGAGGAGGGAGCAAGCAGTCCAGCCGGCACTAGTTTAGGCGGCTGGAGCAAGAAGATCAGAGATTGAAGAAGCACGTTGGCCGTTGGATGGACATCCAACAGTCACTGGTGCTAGAATCGTGTGTTCACTGACAAAGCCTTGCGTAAACAAGTCAGCCATTTGCTATTATTTTTATAACTTTTACTCATTTTCTAATTCATATGGAATTTATTGCAGCCCGTTTTCCATTTTCAGAATTGCTGGCCATTTTAGTCGATACCGATGTCAAAAATTAACTAAATATGTGGGAAATTTTGAAAATTCGCAAATTTTTGCTGGGGAATGAAATATTCTTAATCCAAAAATCAAAAGCCACAATTTAAAAATAAATTAGTACCATGTCATGTTAAATCCAATGAAATACGCATAAGATATTAGTGAAGAACAAAAAAAAACTAATATCCCATTTGCTATATTTTTTTTGGAATTTTCAACCCCTTTTGATATTACTTTTAACAGACATTGACCATACTTTTTGGCCAGGACAGAATGCATCCCTCCTCGTCTTGAAAGATTTGCGGCCCGATGGTCGGAGAAAACAAATAGGCCTAGCTTGGGTATTCTTCAAAAAGAAATCTTGGGCTACCTATTTTCCCAAAGAACTGGTGCATGAGCATTTACTTTATCTATTTATTTACTTATTTATGTTTAGGGGACCATGAGCATGTACGGGCGGATTCATGTGAGAGCCTCCCTTCCAGTTAATTATGGGCTTCTCTATTGGGCCTTCATCAGTGGGTTGCATCTTATCAACAAGTGGAAAATGTGTTCCGTACGGTACGGGGCACTAAAGGATCGAACCGTGCAACGACTTCCAAAACATTGTGTTTGTCGTTCTAACAACACATTTATTCAACCAACAGACGAAATATACTACTGATTGTACATTGAAAACAGCAGCAGCAGCAACCAGGGTTGGGGGTGCAACAAAAGCAGTAAGCAGGCCAGAAGAGTGAAGACGCAGCTATCTCTTCCAAACCAAACATCAGCCATCATTACAAAATGGCTACCAAAAAAGAACACGTGTATGCATCAAACTAAATGAAGATCCTACTACACCAAGTGTATGCATCTAACTAACTGGCTGAGTTAGACGTTACTATTTATTAAGCTGTGGAGATTGGCTGACGGCTTGAACCAGATGGCTGCCTGACGGGGGAAACTCCAGAGGCCGGTGTCAGTCGATACTTGCGACCCTCTCTCCTACTTTGGGCTGCCGCGTGGCGGCACATATCGAGTACGGTGCATGCAGAGGCGCATGGTATCTTTGTGTACACACAGTTTGGCACGATGAACGAAACCGCGCTGCCATCATGATCCTTGCCGTTGGTTATCTCACGGTTAATCGGATAATTCAGTCCGACAAGCGAGAGCGTGTACCAAGGCTACTTACCAGCCTCGGTCAAAAATTCACGAAGGCCCGGAGAAGTTGGGATCCTGCTCAAAGACCTTGCGGTGGACTGTGATTGTATTCAGCGAAACAACACGTCCGATGCGTGCGAACGATCATCAATCTTTGGCCATCGTACGGTCGAGCCAGGAACCACCGCAACTGCCATGCCGCTTTTCTTTGAAAGGTTACGGGATTAGGAAGGGTAGGGACACCAGTGACCTACAACATCATATCAAGTTGGAGTCAAATAAAAAGGGCTCTTGATTTAGTCAATCTTAAGAACAACATGTTATGAGCATGAATATTTTTTGATAAATGTTGGCGATAATATAAGCAAGCCATCATGATATCATAGGAAAGTAACATACTGCTGTAACAACCGTTTGTAGCGATATTTGGAGTAGGCCAGCAATACGTCCAGCCATAGAAGGAGTCGACAGCGTAAATGAAGCCCTTGTGTTCAGTGGCATCAGAGAACCATGGAGGATGTATGATCCTGTGATGGACGTGCAGATTTATCCACTTACGGCAGTGACCTGTCAGATAGGCGAGACCGCGGTTGAAGAACGCAATTAGCCTGAAGTCATTATAATTCGCAGATCTTGTTGGCACTTGGCAGATTACAACCTTGAGCAAATCAAACTTGGTATCATGTTGGCTACTGTAAGATTCCGAGTATTCTGGGCCACGGTGCTAAAGCGGGCAGTGGTTAATCGAAGGAAGGGATCAATCGCCGGGTGTAGACCTCCACGAGCATCCATTGCCCGCGACCGTCCGACGAGCACCATCCAAGGCGTGTTCATGCCGACCCAAAGTACATACCGTTAATGTAGCCGAGGGCCGACGGGATCGGATCGCGGTGAAGGGGTTGATGCTCGCCACCCTATGATTGTTATGCTTGCATGACACGCCCGTTTACGAAGATCGGCGGCATCGGCAAGCAAGGAGCTGGCTTCAAAAGCTCCGATGCGAGGCTTTGAGTAAACAAGACAAGCACGCGGCGAGCGGCATGGTACTGAGATTGTCCACACGCGAAACAATGAGCTTGATTACCTCTGTGGGGAGCAAATTCCAGCCACTCTTTGGTGGACGCTGCTCGGTTCTGCCATTGTTAGTGCTTGGGTTTCGGACGAGGGGGGGGGAGGCTCCTTAGCTTCCAGCGGGGATGGAAGCTTGGACGAGATTATGTGCGGACAAAGATGGAGAAGCGAATATGTGCTGCAGGAAGTGGACATGTGATGATGACTACAGCACGCCACTTGACTTACGAGACACATACCAGCAGCGTAGGGTCATATCGATGCCAGACAACTTGCTTGAGTGATCATAGTACTGGTACTCCCTATAGTACCTACTACAGTACTATGCCCTAGCTTGCTAGAGTAGAGTAGTAGAGTAGGACTCTGCTCTACTACTAGCACCGGAGGAGTAGTAGTATATTCTAATCTAAAATAGTTACAAACTTCAATGGCCGAGCGTGGAATGACTACGAACCATGCTCAAAGAGCGTGTCTACGTGGTGTTTGGACTTATATGCAAAAAAATAGCAAGATGCCCGTGCATTGCACGGCACACCATCATCACCAACTCGGTTTTTTCTCTATTCCTACTCCTATAAAAGACTCAGTTGGTGATTATGGAGGCGAGGAGGCGTGTTCAGCCGGGCGTGCAGCGGACGGCGCATCACTATTCGATTTGTTATAAAAAACAAATAAGAGTAGTAGAGATAGAGACATAGGGAGGAGCACGAGGTTGTGGGAGATAAGGATGAACGAGGCAAGGCCTTATCTGTAAATGTGGAGAGAGGTGCGGGTATCTTTTGTAAAATAGTCATAGTTGGCTTTCTATCCGTCAGACATAGATCGTACGGTCTATATTACAAGATGGCAGGCATACCATCATCACCAACTCGGTTTTCTATAAGAGTATAGATATAGATATAGATAGATAGAGACTAGGGAGTACTAGTAAGGACACCATCTACTGCTTCGTGTGCTACTCCTGCGCTCCATTCGGCGGCATAGCGTGCCCTCTGACCACCCCTCCTGCGCTCCATTCGGCGGGCGCTGTTGAAATCTGGGGAGCGCACTCTCACGACTGCTGGCAGCCACGACTTCACCGACGACGACTTCTTCCCCGACCTCGGCAACCTCTTCCTCAACGACATGGGCGACAACCTCAACGCCAATGATGCTGCTCCCGTTGCACCGTATGTGTTTCTGTCCTTCCTGTTCAAAATCGTGGTAGAATTCATGTTTCTACTCTGTATCCTACTACTATGCTAGTCCACATGATTAGTTTCATCTCTATTATAGCCGTCATGATTTATTTTGTGCTTATTCGGATTAAATCTCATAGTAACTTGCTCATATATTCAACTGGCGCAACGTCCCCTACAGCCACTCCCGTTTCATGGACGGCCTGGTCGATGCCTCCAAGGAGCCCTTCGTCCACTGCTATGAGTGCCTGATGCCGTTTTGTGGCTCGCCGGCGGACATGGTGCATCACCTCACGGATGCGTGCAGCGGTCACTGCTGGCCCTTGGAGGAGAACATCAAGTACGACACGTGCTACCGGTTCACCATGCCGGAGTCGCTGCAGGATCACCGCCGCCTGCTTGTCTCGGAGGAGGACGGCAACATCTTCCTCTTGATCGTGGGCACCGGCGAGGCCCGCGCAGGCCGCCGCCCCATCTCTGTAATGTGCGTCAGGGGCGTCGCCGCTGACGCTGACACTGACACGAGGCAGATGTACGGGTGTGTGGTCACTGTTACTACCCCTCCAGGTCACGTGGGCGGCGACACCGGCCTCATCGGACGGACTTGGACTCTGGGGAGCTGGGACTATCCCGCCAATGTGGACTTGGAAAACCCATGGCATCCGTTCCATCCTTTACCCGCCGACGCGGTGCACGGGGACTCCAAGGAGGTTCACCTGGACATACGCATTATCAAGTGCACTTAGAAAACATGTAGTGTGTGTGTGTGGGCACTTATGGCCCGTGTCTTTGCCGCTTTTGATTCTGTAAGCTTGTCGTTAAACTTGAGTGGCTTTCGTTGTAGTCCTTCCTTTGAACTGCTCCTCTCAGTGAGCTGATGTAAGACACTTTGGGTTTCATTTGATAATGGAACCGGGGAGGAGCCTCCCTGTTCTTCTAAAAAACTATGCATTATCAAGTTAAATGTTGATCATTAGTCATCACTCAATGTAATCCGTTGTCTAAGCATGTGGAGGCTTCCATGCAGGATCTTGCTCTATTGGAGTATCGCACATGAATAAAAGTGTATCCGTTTACGGTTTAGTCTAGAATCTTCCATGTATGATTTTTTACTATAGTACTGGTGAAAGACTTACAATGAACCATTTCTTACATCTCCTCTGCCCCCTTGCAAGTCATCCTGATTTAATTCCTCCGTCTAGGTGTATAAGGGCATGGTTAATATTACTTAATAGTATAGCCAACTGTTGACTATAAGAAAGTGCCATGTCATCTGTAGCCAACATGTATAATAATCGATACTCAAAAACTAATTCTTACAGATCATTTCTTGCAAAGCACAATAAGTGTTATTTCTTCACAAGTTTTGGATGCAGGTTGAACAGTTGAACGCTTTTGTTTGCAAAAGATACCTTTTTATCTATTTCACCTGGATGTTTGTGAGCTCTAGAGATGAGATAATATCCGAAGAAACCTATCGTTACCCGTTACACATGAGATGAGCCCCACATCCTTTGTCAAAATAAACAACTCCCCGATCAATGCATTTCACTCTTCGGTGCAACGCACGGGCACCTTACTACTATAGATTAATACGACCAAAAATTGAACTAACATTATATATAGTACGATAAATACTGATGCATGCCACCTAAAATTATATCATTCAAAACTATGTTCAAATACGAATCCGACGATATAGTTTTTATTGACATGCACTAACATTTTGCCAGTTAAATCTTCAGGCAAATTCAATGGGGGACTAATAAACCATGACCGATGTAGTACAAGTGTAGAGGGTGGCGTGCACGGGAGTCTCACCTCTCACCCCGCTCGTGGTGCGGCAGTAAAGCCGTCGTATCACAAAACCCAACCACTCCCAGTAATAAGTGGCCTAGTAAAATAAACGGACAAGCAACCATCACATCCCTCCGTCTTTTTTGCATTTCATCTCTCTGAATTAAATTACTCCGGTTCATCTACACTTTTCGATCCCTAGCTACTACTCCTAGGGCCAGTTCTTTTGGCGGCTTCCCCAGCTTTTCCCACAAGACTAGTCACAATGGAGAGTAACAATAAGGCGCCTCACTCATTTATTTGGGCTTCTAAACTACTACTCCGTCCTGGTTTATTCCTCACCATTGTAATTTGTGCTAAATTTTGACCAAAGGTTTAGCAAATAAACATTAACATTTCTCGTTTTCTCCTCCTCCTTGGTCACGGTGCACAGCCTAAGATGACTTACTCACCTAGACGGATGGAGTAGTGCATGTGACGTGCACTAACATTTCATTAGTTAAATTTATGATCAAAATTTGACACAGATTACAATGGGGACCAATAAACCAGGACGGAGGTACTCCCTCCGTTCCGAATTACTTGTCTTAGATTTGTCTAGATACGGATGTATCTAGCACTAAAATGAGTCTAGATACATCCGTATCTAGACAAATCCAAGACAAGTAATTTAGAACGGAGGAGTAGTAGATATGGGATTACTAATCTAGAAGTCTAAAAGAACTGGCCCCTGGTACTCCTACTAGTAGTAGTACTCAAGTTGGAATTCCAATTGCACGGCACAACTTGTTAGGCAATAAAATTCGATACAGGGTGTAGGAAGCGGTTTGGGAATTTGCACGCCTTTCCAACCAGTGAGATACTCCGTACAAAGTACGACAGAGAAGGAAGCTAAAAGTAAACAATCAAACGAGCATTTTTGCATTTGTTTTGCATTGAATCGTTTCACAAGCTTGACTAGTGTTGTTTTTCTACTTTTACAAAAACCGCATCGTAATGTTAAAACGTGCATTTGCACGTACATAAGTAATAGTAGTACTCTATCCGTCTAGGTGTACAAGTCTTCCCTCCTTGGTCACGGTGCACAACCAAAGATGACTTATTGACCTGGACGGAGGGAGTAGCACAGTCTGCAAGCATATATCGAGAGAGACGTGTAGTGCGATAGTATATAGTAAAGTTTGTGCTATATGCACGCATTTGCAAAATGCGTCACGAATACACAAGGTTTACAAACTTTCCCTTTTACATACTTAATTAAGGACGCTAAAAATTCCTGAACGTTCGGGATTTATCATTTGCGTCCAAAACTAATGAGATCGCCTTACGAAACAAAAATTATACTCCTCCTAAAAGCCACGACGCTCGCAGGAGCGCTTGTGGCGCGCCACGAGTGCCCTGGTGCGCGGCCGTTTCCCAGCGCGCCGACACAACGCCTCTTCCTCAGCCTCGCAACTCGCGAGGTGCTGATTGGCGGCTTGCCGGCGGGCGAGCGCGATCTCACCGGTGTGGTGATCCGGCGCCAACAGGTACTCCGCCTCGCTGGAAGCGTGCACCCGGTCCACGTACCGCCAAGCGTACATGAGGCGCTTGGGCCCGACTGCACGCAGGGCGCCGCCACCCTCACGGTCCTTGCACAAGCCTTATGCCAAAGAGCCAATTGCCTGACTCTCTCGGACGCGACATAGGCCTCCCAGGCAGCTTGTTCCACGGCGCGCTTCTCTTCCTCGACCTTCTTCTCCGCCTCTATTTCTTGCCAAAGCTCCTCAAGGCTGGGGGGGCTCGGCAGGCGGCGCGGCGTTCTCCTCATAGCGTGGAGCCGACGCGTCCTCCGACGCGCGTGCTGGTGAGATTGGGAACGCCGACGCGTCCACCTCGACGCGTCGCGGCGAGGAGCGGAACGCCGACGCGTCCTCCTCGACTAGTGGCAGTGAGGAACGGAACGGCGACGCGTCGCGTCGCAGCGAGGAGCGGAACACCGACGCGTCCTCCTCGACTAGTGGCGGCGAGGAACGAAACGACGACGCGTCGCGTAGCGGCGAGGTGCGGAACACCGACGCGTCCTCCTCGACTAGTGGCGGCGAGGAACGGAACGGCGACGCGTGACCGTCCGTGCGGTGCAGCGAGGGGCTCCTAGGGCTTGGGAGGGGCGATGCCATGGTGGTCGACGTGAGAGGGAGGGGGAGGAGATAGCGATGAACGTGAACGTGAGGGGGAGGAGATAGCGATGTTGTCGGAGGCGCAGTATTTATAGCGAGCAATAGCACACCTACATAAGATATGGACCGAGCTGCACTGACTTAACTGCAGGTCCAGTTGCGTCACTGACATGTGGGCCGAACACCTGTTGGGCCCATATGTCAGTGACCCAATGCACCTGCAGTTATGTAACAACTACGTTGGCATATTTGTTGGAGTAAATTACGGGGGAGCGAAGGGGTGGATATATTGCTGGTCACACCGGATTGGACGAGCGTGGGGGAAGGAGAGTCATGCATGCAGATTTTTTTCACACGGGGTGGAGTGGTGGGACCATCGGAGGGAGAAGGAGAGTTTGGCAGGCATATTGTTTCCACACATGGAGAGGAAAAGATTTGGAGACGAACGGGCTTCTTGCAGGTATGGGGAGCGGTGCATAATAAGTCATCTTGCATGCCGAGCTAGGTATAGTCGCAAGTCATTAAAAACATACACGCCCCACACATGTTCATATTTCAAGGTGCACTAAATTATTGCATGTGATGATTAAGGCTGGCCATAATGGTGGTATCTTAGCTGGTATCATGCACACGGGAATAGTAGCAAACATGCTGATGTGGCAAAGAATTGAAGAAGAGAGGGGGGTTAGAGTAACTAGTGTTCATGCATGCATTGGTAAACACATTTTTGTGTGAAGAACGACAACACTAGTTGAGTACTTTTGCAGACTTCAAAAACTATTCCACCGCCTCTACTATCTTGCTAAGAGTGGGTGAAATTTTTGAATCGAGCCCTTTAAACTAGAAGGGAGGTAGTGGTACTCTAATAGCTAACCTTGTTGTGATGACAAGATAGTACATGGCACGCACCTGGACGGAGGAACTAGTCTGCATTGTGCATTTAAGTTTTGTCTGAAGTCAATGCACCTCTACTTTCACCAGACTTATAGAAAAATGTATCAACATTCACAATGTCAAATCAATATTTTTACACTCATTATAAAACATAGTTCTTATACTCATTATAATCAGTATTGTAGATATTGATATTTTTAGTATAAATTTGGTCGTGGGATTTCATTGATGCCTGTCAAAGCATGGAGGAAGCGGAGCTTAGGGCTTGCATTGCCAATCTCTACATAGGTATTTCTCTTCATAATCCTGTAATTTTAGAGACTGATTGCGCTTTTGTGGTAGCGTCTCTTGCATCAGGGGACTATGACAGGTCTGCTATGCGTGACCTGAAGATGAAAGTGTTGAGCATCTCAAAGTTGATCAACAATCTTCAATTGTCAAAGATTAGCCGTTCGACCAATAAGGTGGCACACTTAATCGCTAAGTATAGCTTTGACAATAGATTAGATGGTATTCTTGTAAATAACGTACCGCCATGTGTGGTGAATATTGTCGAATGAGTGTACTAGAAAAAAGTATAAATTTGGTCAAACACTTTGCAAATGGTTGACGGGAGTAAAAAGGACTATAGGGAGTATCATGCATGCGGAGTAGGCAAAAAAATTGCTCATTTATAGCCGGTCGAAGTCTCAAAGGGCCCGACCGCGAGGGAGGCGAAAGGTCGTGGGAGGCGCGGTTGACGGAATTAAGTGAAGTCACATCCACGCTACCGGCATGGCGAGCGAACAGGTAGAAGCTATCCCGTCAGGCCTACTATATGTGTCTAGTACTCATGACATCTCGTGGGTCCCGCATAGTTCTCGAGAACTCATTGTGGGCTTGTAGCCGATTATCCACCGGGCAAGCCAGCAACCCCACGCCGTTCGCACGCCCTACTCGTCCCCGTCTTCTACTACCTTACAACAGTTCGCTCCCAGTCGTCCCGTCATTTCACATTAGTTCGCTCCCAGTTTTTGCGGGGGTACAACAGTTCAACTTCTACTAACCCTCCTCCAAAATTCATGGCCTCCCAAATCTCCATGGTCGTCGCTGAGTACCAGGTTTGAGCCATCATCGGCGATCAGTTCATCGTCATCTACACACGTGGATCCGCGACAGTGAAAGCATGGCTTGCTCGCTTCCTACGCATGTTCAACAGTTCAATGGATGAGTGGGTCATTTGGGCTAGATGTTGAGTACACCACAGTCGTGGGACGAGAGAAGGATCTAAAGGACGAAGAGAGGAAGAAGCCCGCCGTGATCTAGGTTTGCGTACATAACGTTGCTTGGTCTACCACATATGCCATGCCGACGTTGAGTGCCAGGATTTTAAGAACTTCCTCAAGGACAAAAGAGTGAAATTCGTTACTGTAGGCTTTAAGAACGACAGTGATGTCCTGCGTCGGATAGGTCTCGTTGTAGGCCAGCCCTTCGATCTCCAGAAGGCAAGCCTGGTGTCCTCCTCTCAACCTTCAATCCTGACCCTGGCAGCAGCCATGATTGATCCTTCGTACGCTAAACTGAAGAAACCTCATCACGAGTTTCATCATGCATGGGACTCAAAGACATTAGATGGAGATCACATCCTGTACGCAGCAATGGATGCGTACCTTTGTTTAAATATCTACAAGGGTTGGATGAAGAAGCAGAGCCCAGTGTCCGGTTCAAGCAAAGAAGCGTTGGCGACGAGGAAGAGGAAGAGGGACAAGGACGAAGTCGAGGACGTGGACTCGGACTCCGGGTTGGTGGCAGTGCCGTCGCTCATGCTGGTTCTACTGCAGTGTCAAGCGGACTAGTTGCTTAGTTTATTTTCGAGGGTGTTGTGCTGAGGCCCCAGCAGAACTATGTTTAGTATGTTCTTTCTCGTTATTTGAACTCTTTAGTACGTACAGTAGTACTAGTACTATGTCTTACTACTGTTCTTCTTGCAGTTGGTACTACTGCTCGTATCTTCGTGTTCATACTGTACTTAAAACGTTCGTACTAGTAGTATAATTTGGGTCAGTCGATTTGTGAAAGAAGTTCGACGGAGCGAAGGAAGAAGACGGCAGAAGAGGTGAAAGAAGCCCTTCTAGCCATCCATGTTGCATCAAACGGCTCACATGGGTCGGTGACCCAAATTGCTCCATCAGATTGCGGGATCCACGGCATTCAAGGTCTCGAAGGTAGATTCCGCGTCCGCACCGGTTTGCGGGCTCGACGCCTGTAGCGACCGGATTCCGCGACAGCCACCATGCGCGCCTCCTCCGCGCGGGCGGAGACGACAATGACACGCTAGTTCCTCCTCGCCGGCGTGCTGGAGCACGCACTCGTCCTCCTCTTCGTACGCTGCGTGCATAGACGCGGCTCCACCAGTTGCTCGCGTGCTTGGCAGCGCGGCGGCATCGCGAGGAGGGACTGCAGACGACGTGAGCGGGCGAGCTTTCGTCTTCATGGCGTAGGGATGGCGGCAACACAGCGGTGATGGGCGAGAAATTGTTGGCCGGAGCAGGCGGCATATTGATGAGTGCGCGTGTGGGAGCTTACTTTAGTTTCATATAAGGTTGGTCAAACTTAAAAGAAAACCGTACTAGTACACGTAAACATTAGACTTAGGCAGCACTTTTATTAGTTAGTAACACATGCATCAACGCGTACATTTTGACATCCTCACCCGGCCCCTGCCCACCTCAAGGCCCGCACAATCTCTTTGTGAATACCCATTTCTCTCCTTAGGTTTGTTTTCTCTCAATCTCTCTCTCTCTCTCTCTCTCTCGCTCACACACA
Source organism: Aegilops bicornis (assembly GCA_021605145.1). NCBI lineage: Eukaryota > Viridiplantae > Streptophyta > Magnoliopsida > Poales > Poaceae > Aegilops > Aegilops bicornis. Next base: position 83,683,255 of record CM038670.1, read on the forward strand.
CACACACAGACACACGCAGCACAACACACACACACACTCCCCCGAGCACACAATTCATCCCCATCCAAGGTTATACGGCGACCACTCTCGCTTGTGCTTCTTTGCACCCCAACATGCACAACACCTCAATCTTCAAAGAGGGCATCGAGCAGATCAAAGACGGCGACCACACCACGCTAGAGAATGCGGGGTCATTTGGAAGCAGGGTGATGTGATGACGGTTGACTGACTCCTCCCCCACCCTCTCTCTCTTGCACAAAATTACCAATCCCTCTCTCCCCCGCACAAAATTGTCAATCTCTCAACCCATGAGATCCTTCCCCTCTCGTCCATATTTTTCCAGCTCTCTCATCAAACATGTTGTCTCTTCTCCTTCCATGTATCTGAGAATCCGGATGCACACGCATCTCACGTATATTACATGTCTCCATCTTTCTCACACACCTAACTTCTTCCTATCTCTTTCTCTCTCTCTCTCTCTCTCTCTCTCTCTGTCTGTCTCGTTAGGTTTGTCTCCTACTCTCTCGTCCACATACATGCAATCTTTCCCGCCCTATCTGCTCCATCTTCAAAAGCTCTCTCTGCACGTTTCATTCACACAATGGGATATGTCAAAATGTTGCTTCTATAATGGCTGATGCAGAGTTTTGGTTGTTTTTGTTGCATCCTACAAACTAATAACTATGAAATGCATTTAGATTCTCATTTGACTGGGATTATGTGAGTTTGAGCATGTTGTGAAGTACTATAGACCTTGTATACATCTTGGGATTCGACAATGATTGTAACTATTTAATTGTATAGACCATTACATTCGAAGTCAATAGCCTAATATATTTATTTCACAATTTCAACAAATGATTAGTTCACTACAAACTAAGAAAACAAATGTGTACTCCTCCGCTTTTTATTTAAGTCCGTGTATTAGCATTGGTCAAAGTCAAGTTTTGTAAACTCTCAGAAAGCTTATAACAAAAAATATTAAAATATACAATAACAAATAAATACCATTAGATTCATTATTGAATGTACTTCCACATCATACATATTTGTTATGGTAAATGTTTCTATTTTTATATAAACTTGGTCAAACTTTAGTAAGTTTGACTTCGGTCAAACCTAATATGCAGAGTTTACTACTACTATTCGCTAGTTGCTTAGCCGAATCACTCAACACGCCACGCGGGGAGTCTAGTGTCACAAAATTTTGAGGTCGGCGGGAAAATCTCCCGCGACCCTGATTCGAGCAGTGGGAAGTTACCATCATAGCCTTCGGAACAGGCCTACGGACGGCGCTTGGTAGGGGGCTGTTTTCGTAACTTCAGGTTCACCCTACCCAGCCAACCCCACCCCGGCACCCAGAGTAGTACACCTAAATACTCCCCATTTTCTATCCCCACCGCAAAATAGACTTCTCCACGGCACCGCAGCCTTCGTGCTCCTCCCCTTTACATCGGGCACTCGCCCACCGCAGTCAAGATTCGCCTCATCGACGACCTCGTACGTCGCACTGGAGCCGGTCCACCGTCGTTGTCGTAGACGGAGCCTCTTCCCCGACATCGTATTCCACGGTCTCGGATCTGCTTCCCGGAAGCTGACGCCAAGTGCAGAAGTACCACCGTCGTGGACAATGAACTGACTCCCGTTGCCGACCATGACTCACAGAGGCCACCGCGACCATCGTTCTCCTCCTCGATTGGTAATGTGTGTATTGAATCACTTAGCCCCTGCCCACCTCAAGGCCCGCACAATCTCTTCGTGAATACTCATTTCTCTCCTTAGGTTTGTTTTCGCTCAATACCTGACACACACAAACACACGCACGCGCGCGTCTGCGCGCGCGCACACACACATACACACACAACACAACACACACGCACACTCCCCCGAGCACACAATTCATCCCCATCCAAGGTTATACGGCGACCACTCTCGCTTGTGCTTCTTTGCACCCCAACATGCACAACACCTCAATCTTCAAAGAGGGCATCGAGCAGATCAAAGACGGCGACCACACTGCGCTAGAGAATGTGGGGTCATTTGGAAGCAGTGGTGATGTGGACGACGGTGACGGACTCCTCCCCCACCCTCTCTCTCTCTTGCACAAAATTACCAATCCCTCTCTCCCCATAAAAAATGTCAATCCCTCAACCCATGAGATCCTTCCCTCTCGTCCATGTTTTTCCAGCTCTCTCATCAAACATGTTGTCTCTTCTCCTTCCACGTATCTGAGAATCTGGATGCACACGCATCTCACGTATATTACATGTCTCCATCTTTCTCACAGACCTAACTTCTTCCTCTCTCTTTCTCTCTCTACCTCTCTCCCTCTGTCTCGTTAAGTTTGTCTCCTACTCTCTCGTCCACATACATACAATCTTTCCCGCCCTATCTGCTCCATCTTCAAAAGCTCTCTCTGCACGTTTCATTCACACATTGGGATATGTCAAATTGTTGCTTCTATAATGGCCCTGTTTGGATAATGGGGTTAGGGCTAGTTTGGGTTAGTTGGGGGCTCAAATAACCCAAAAGTATCCAGACAGGGAGGGTTAGAGTGGGTTAGTTCCATCTAACCCAACTATCCCGGTGGAGAGGTGCTTATTTGGGTTAGAGTGGGTTAGAAAATAACTCTAACTCTAATTGTGTTAGAGTATCCAAACAGGGCCAATGGCTGATGTAGAGTTATGGTTGTTTTTGTTGCATCCTACAAAGTAATAACTATGAAATGCATTTAGATTCTCATTTGACAGGGATTATGTGAGTTTGAGCATGTTGTGAAGTACTATAGACCTTGTATACATCTTGGGATTCGACAATGATTGTAACTATTGAATTGTATAGGCCATTACATTCGAAGTCAATAGCCTAATATATTTATTTCACAATTTCAACAAATGATTAGTTCACTACTACAAACTAAGAAAACAAATGTGTACTCCCTCTTTTTTTATTTAAGTCCGTGTATTAGCATTGGTCAAAGTCAAGTTTTGTAAACTCTCAGAAAGCATATAACATAAAATATTAACATATACAATAACAAATAAGTACCATTAGATTCATTATTGAATGTACTATCACATCATACATATTTGTTATGGTAAATGTTTATATTTTTCTTTAAACTTGATCAAACTTTAGGAAGTTTGACTTCGGTCAAACCTAATATGCAGAGTTTACTACTACTACTCGCTAGTTGCTTAGCCGAATCACTCAACACGCCACACGGGGAGTCCAGTGTCACAAAATTTTGAGGTCAGCGGGAAAATCTCCCGCGACCCTGATTCGAGCAGTGAAAAGTTACCATCATAGCCTTCGTTACAGACGCTTGGTAGGGGGATGTTTTCGTAACTTCAGGTTCACCCTACCCATCCAACCCGACCCCGACACCCAGAGTAGTACACCTGAATACTCCCCATTTTCTATCCCCACCGCAAAAATAGACTTCTCCATGGCACCGCAGCCTTCGTGCTCCTCCCCTTTACATCGGCGCACTCGTCCACCGCAGCGCATCTGCCTCATCGACGACCTCGTATGCCGCACTGGAGCCGGTCCACCGTCGTCGTCGTACACGGAGCCTCTTCCCCGACATCATCTTCCACGGTCTCGGATCTGCTTCCCGGAAGCCGACGCCAAGCGCAGAAGTACCACCGTCGTGGACAATGAACTGACTCCCGTTGCCGACCATGACTCACAGAGGCCTTCGCGACCATCGTTCTCCTCCTTGATTGGTAATGTGTGTATTGAATCACTTAGCAGTACATGTGCAATTCCAATTTTGTTCATACCTACCCTTCAAATTTCCTGGGTGCTACTCTTCCCGTAAAAGTAATTGGTTATAGCCTCCATTGTCCAACAGAATATCAGCTTGTAATTGTGCGCCGCTCCTGTATCGCTCTGTGCTTGGGTAGGTTTTTCATACGCAACTTGATAGTGTGGCAAATGATGGAAAGGTTTTTAGAACTAGCAAGATGCCCATGCGTTGCACGCATCAAGATACATTTGTATGAGTAGTTTATCTTGTGGGAGAAAATGATGAACGAGGGAAGGCCTTATTTGCAAATCTTGAGAGGGGTATGGGTATATTTTTGCAAAATTCCCATTTGTTTCCTTCCTATCTGTCAGATATAAATCGGACAGCCTATATTGCAAGAAAAAAAGTATAGAGAAAAAAAAGTAGACAGTAAAGGAAGTAGAGATAAATATTAAATATTAAATATAAAATAAATATAACAGTAGAGAAGAGAGTAGAGATAGCAGAGACGTCGGGAAAGGATCGCGCGCACGGGGGAAAAGCGGTCGGGCGTGCGCTAGTTTTGGCGCGCGGCGTCCGGCGCGCTTTATAAAATCCAACACCCTCCCACTGCTCTGTTCCTTGCCACCACTCTCTGCCGGCTCATTTTCGCCTCGCCGCCGCCGCGCCACCATGCCGCCGCGTCGCCGGGAAACTTGGGGATACTGCGGCGTCCGCGATCCGGTTCCGCGGGATGCGCCTTGGCCTCGGAAATTTCGACACCGCCAACGAGGCCGCCCGCGCGTACGACGCGGCGGCGTGGCGACTCCGGTGGCCTCATAGAACATTGAACTTCCCCAACGTGCCGACACGGGAGCAGGCGCAGGAGCTCGCGCCTCTGCCGCGGCTTAGCACCGACGAAGATCGTCGCGACAACCGGAGGCGGGAGCACCATCTCGGCATCGCCGAGATGGACGAGGAAGCCATGGCACTGTGGCGCCAACACTTCCCGCAGGACATCATCACCGAGCGCGAGTTCTACGCGCAAAGGAGGGCGGAGAGGGATAATAGGAGGGCGGAGCGAGCCGCCTATCGCGAGCACAAGCGTAGGCGAAAAGCGAACGCTCAATTCAAAATGAGGCTAGGAGCAGCGTCGCCCTGGGAATCCGACGACGATCGGTATCTTCACGCCTACAGTCAGACGTCGGAGGAGGACATCACCGAGTAGGAGTCGGACGATGAGGAGTAGTTGAATTATCTTTTTTTTTTATCCATCTATGCTGAGAACTATCCTCTACTCTATCTACTTCTCGATCTCAAAGCATCAGAACGCTTTTTAAAGCGCCACGCAGCGTTATGATTCTTTGGAGATGCTCTAACATGGCAGATGAGTGCTTTAATGTTGCCCACGAGATGCGCGAGTATTACTAGTAGTATATTTTCTTGCCATGTTGAGATTTTAAAACCAGGAGTGCGAACATGCAGAGGAGCAAAGAAGACCAACACGGGATATTCGGGACATCTTCAAGGAGCGTGGCAAGTTAAAGAGGAGCTGCACCGAACCTGTAAAACGAGCTTTGGTAAGTAACACCCTTTCAATTAATTTCGTGTAGCGTTGTGTTCTTCGATGTGTATATGTTGTACTTTCTATTTCTCTTAAGCGTGGTGTTTTTCGATGTGTAATAAGAAGAGTCTTAAACGTCCTAATGCTTTCGTTTTTAGCTTGATGTAGGAAGTGGGTGTTCTCACCTTGTAGTCTGTTTTTATATTTCTTTTCCTTTTGAATTCACTTCTCCGAGTTTTGTTTATCTGGCTTCTACTAAATGGATCTAGGTTGCTCTGAGTATTGATCTAAAAAAGAAGTAACTTCATGTCAGGATGTAGTTCCTGCGAAGAGGGAAGTATGGTCAACCTCGAGATCATGTTTCCAAAATGAGGCTGGATTACACACAAGGTTCCAGTTCCCTAATGATGTTGGATTATACACAAGGTGCAAATTTCCAGATGATGCTGGATTACACACAAGCCAGGTGGAGTCGTCAGCTGTTCGTGTCCTTGTGGCATTAGTAAAGACTGAAAGAAAGCGTGCAGCAGCCCTTGAGAATGTAGCTGAGTTCCTGAAGAAGCGAAAAGAGCAATCAGATGCTCTCTTCACCCAAGCCAAAGAAGAGATGGAAGAAGACATAAATAAGCTAGCAGAGGCAGAGTAGGCTAGGCATCTCCTGCTATCTAAAACTGTTGTCAATACAAAATTCCCTTCATAATAGCTAGGTTCAAATGTTTATCCAGTCAGCATGCCTATTGTGATGTCTGTGCATCTACAGATGTGGCACAAAATGTTTTTTTCGGGTCATGTAATAATAGCAATTACTTTCCAAACAATAATGCATTTAAGCATTGGACATGGTATAGTTCACGCATAAGCCCAACATTCCAAGTTCAACTTCCACATCAAACTCATGTTCACAGATATACGCACATTTCATACATAATGTCCACAACCATGATTCATTTCAAAGCCAAAAAAATGTGAGGAGAGTTATAAATAAAGAAAAACCTCTACTAGTTCCTCGCTACCGGTCGAAAGCACAACAAGTCAAGACCATGCGTAAATTAATTATATTTTAGTAATTTTTTGTGTTCTAAAATGCCTGCCAGCTCGCGGAAGGACGTGACGTGTTGCCGGCACACGCGCGGATTCAATGAAGGCAGGCAGGGCAGTCTTAAGCTGGTTGCACGCGGCGAGGAGGCGTGCTCAGCCGGGCCTGCAGCGAGTGCAACCCTTTTGGCCGGCGCGCCGGTTCAATGCCTGGGCTATGAGAGGTCGCGTCCGTGTCAGAGCAATCACTCCCTCCAGTCCTTTTCTGTTTGGGTATAACAAAATCTCGTTTTCCATTCACATTTTACAAGTAAAATTCATGGACAAACTTTGACCCAAAGTACGATGGGGACTAGTAAACCAGAATGGAGGTAGTAGTTTTTTTTAATCAAAGAAGGGTTTCCCCTTCCGATTTTCATTACTAAAAACCAGCTCTAAATCTAAACCATAGTATTTGCCCTAGAACTACCAGTTTCAACATCTCGCGACATAAACCCATACAACCTCCATCGCAAAAAAAAACCATACAACCATATGCCAAGGAGGTACGTAGTACTATGAATTCCATTTTCGCTCCATACCAATTGTTCTAAAAACTACTTACTACTTATAACGCGCCATTGAAAATCGGAACTCTTAACCCCGTTAGAAAAACGATATTTTAAACGTGGCTACTCGATCTGTGGCAATTGGCAAGCCACCGGGCTCCAAGTCGTTCACCTGTGGTCCCGACTATCAACTCCTACAGATCAAATTATCACGCGAGTTGACTATTCCTACAAAGGTGCTCCACCACGTACCCGGTACCCGCGAATGCAGCAATCATGCACCTAGGGTTTTAGGGTTTATTTGTTAACATCGCCTTTACGTAACACTCATGTGTGCGAGACAATGAGAGGCCCATTGCGTGTGCGCCTCTTCTCTTTGTATATGTACTCCACCTTTTGTCTGGTGTACAAAAAATTATAATAACTACTAGCAATGTGCCAATGCGTTGCCACATGATCAAAGTAGATTATTACATATTCACCGATTTGATAGAAAAAAAGTCTAGTTTTGAAATACGTATATCACTAAAAATATGTTATGTTTCACTCAAAATATATTCCTTTGGCGTTTTTGATGAGATAAGGGAGGAATGTTGTTGGTTTCAAGATTCGAGAAGTGGTATATGTCTAATTTCCACTCTTACTAGCAAGATGCCCGTGCGTTGCACGGAACATCAAGATCTTGTGGGAGAAAAGGATGAATGAGGGAAGGCCTTATCTGCAAATGTGGTGAAGAGTGCGGGTAAATTGCCATATTTTCCTTCTTATCCGTCAGATATAAATCGGACGACCTACATTGCAGGATGGCAGGCCCACCATCATCACCAACTCTATTTTTATCCCTACTCTTTTAAAAAGCATTGTCGGTGATGATCGTGTGCTTGCCATCCTGCAATATAGGTCGTCCGATCTATATCTGACGGATTGGAAGGAAACTATGGCAATTTTGCAAAAAGATACCCACACCCCTCTCCACATTTGCAAATAAGGCCTTCCCTCGTTAATCCTTTTCCCCCACAAGATAAACTACTCATACAAATGCATCTTGATGTTCCATATAACGCATGGGCATCTTGCTAGTTGTTGCAAAAAGCCCATGTGTGTGTGAGAGAGAGGGAGAGTGGAGGAGGACGGAGTGCATGTGTGACAAAGACACAAGGAGTGTGTGTGCGATAGGTATCACCTTAAAATGAGGCGATAGTGCGTGTGTGCATGATCGAGAGGGCGTGTCTCGAGAAGGGAAGAAAAATCTACATAGATATAAGGAGTGGGAGAGAGACATGTATGCGATGGTGGAAGCACGAGTGTGCGGGTGTATAAACCTATCTAGAGGCTAGCTAGTCGATAAATGTTTGTGAGAGAAGTATGAGTCGGGGTGCGAAAGCGAGAGTTTTGTGTGTGTGTGAGAGATGGTAGTCGGGAAGGGGAGTGGAAGCAGGAGTTGTGTGTGTGTGTGTCTGTGTGAGAGAGAGGAGATGGTAGTCAGGGTTGTCTGATCGGTAAACAAATGAATAATGTCAGTCTGGGATGGAGACGAAAAGGAGACCGCAACAAACGTTGTGTCTACAGGAGAGAGAGAGAGAGAGAGAGTAATTTTAGTGGTATGAGTCATATGTAGAGACATATAGGGTGTGTGAGACAATCCCATAGAGAGAAATACAAAGTGAAAAACGAGTGGAGACTGTGTGTGTGGCGGTGAAAAAGAAAGCTTAGGTACCGAGTACCAGAGAACAGTAGAGACGTGAGAGATAATGAAAACCGTGTAATGTATAATGATAGGGAGAGTGTGACACTTCTCAAGGGAGGCGTCGAGAGACCATGTTTATGCGATTTATAGGAGAAACATGAAGTGAGCATCTTGGTGAGCTGGAGAAAAGAGAGTGATAGCTACCAAGGAGCATGCATGCGAGAGAGATGGGCGTGAACGGAGTGAACAAAGAAGGGATTCAAATATTTGAATTCGAGATGATGATACATGTAATCCATACTCGAACCAAAATTGATCTATCAAACATGCATACTCACATGAATTCACGCACATCTATGTTATTTAATATGTAGGTATTACTGATCCATACATTTTAGTAGAACATAATTTGGTTAAATTTTTTCGAATTCAACCGTAAGATTTCGAGATTGTTGTATTTGTAAATCATATTATACATATAAAGGAGCAGAATTCCTTGTTGTGCTTTTGAAAGTATATATAAAAAATGATGTATATAGAATGTAATTCCAATTGAAAATGGATCCCGCCCAAAAAAAATTGAATACAAACGAGATTCGAATTGAGTTGGCACGGTAAACGTGCACTCTGCAAAATTTGAACGAAGCGGGGTAAGTCGTAGTAACCGCCCGAAACCAAAATCCGCGAGATGGAAATCACTACTGCCTATCCCTGCCATGCAAAGCCTATCTGCTGGATTTCTATAGGTTTCGATAGGGGTAGGTTTGTAATTTCACCCAAACATGACGTAACCGCCTCTCACCCGGATTCATACACGGTGGGCGCAAAACATAGTGCGTCCTCGGTCGAAATCGACTCCCTCCTTGATTCATATTCATACACGGTGGGCGCTAAAAACAAACTCTCGTCGGCAAATATTCGGTGTATGCGATATTACCGTCCTATCCCCAACCGACTAATGTTGCTGTGATTTAGTAGAAATTTGAAACGGGGGCTAAGTTTGTAAATTTCCTCGCATTTGAGACAATGGCATACTGAATACATGGTTCCCCCCTTCCTCTCTACCTCCCTTTTCCCCATTCCTACTCTGTGGGCGCCAAAACACCCTCTCCACCCGACCCTCCTCCGCCCGCTGCCGTCTGCCACCCCATCCACTACCGTCCTCCTCCACCATGCCGGAGCTGATACCCCGATGCCGCCGTCCATTAAAAGATATCGACCTCTCTCATCCACGCCTTCGGACCAGGATCCTTGCATCCCGTCCTCTCGCTTCATCCCCGCCGTCGTCCACCTTGCTGGCGCCGCTCCTATGACCGTCTCGTCCACCGCGCCCCGCCGCCACCGACTACCCTCCTAGATCTGATTCCACGCCGCCGACAGCCATCGCTACCGCAGCACCGTCAAATTCTCAGCAGATGCGTACACGACGCCGCACCAGAGGCGGTACTCTTTCAGATTCTGCTCAACTTATTTATCACAGCAAGAAAATAGATCGCCACTGCCTTACTCTGATTTCTTGTCTTGGTTGCGAAGTTGCCTTTGTCCGGTTTGCACCTTCAGATCAGCCATGGCACGCTCAACACTATACTCCCAATGCTTATGGTTTTCCCCTTTTATATTCCACACTAGTTAAATCAAAGTAGACTAAATTTCAAAATCGAATTGATCGATTTTTGAGCTCGCCGGAGTTCGCCGGTGCGATCGAAGGGGCTCGGGTGGTTGTGGGGCCTCGCCGAACGAAGAAAACTCGACGCGGGTGGGGATTGGGACGCGGGTAAGGGTGGGGGTGGCGGAGGAACACAGGCGATGGGGGTGGCGGAGGAACACAGGCGATGGGGGTGGCGGAGGAACACAGGCGTGCGGTGTTCTGTATGGGAAGAATCAGAGACGAGGAAGAAGAAGGGTTAGGAGGCGAGGATCTTCATCCAACCGCTTTGAAATGGTCGAGGCAGCTGGGAGTTGCATTCTTAATGCGCTCTGGTTCATCATGTGTGGGCACTGCGCAACCAACATTTTATTATCCAAAATCTGTTTGCTCTTCTTTACCATGTTCCTCTTCCGTTCTTCTTTAATATGTACTTTCTTCGTTCCTAAATACAAGTCTTTGTATAGATTCCACCATGGACTACATATGGACCAAAATGAGTGAATCTACACTCTAAAATGTATCTGGATACATCTGTATGTAATCCATAGTGGAAATATCTACCAAGACTTATATTTTGGAACGGAGGGAGTATGCTAGTAGTACAGTATGTTCCTTGTACTGAAGATGAGAAGGGACATTTGCAGTGTAGAGGTCTATACGGTTGGTTGTGATGGACACTTTGAGCCTCTTTGATCCGTAGGATCTTGTAAACATAGGAATAGGATTTGTAGTGGCCTGCCCACTTGAATCTTATAAGAATAGCAAGGTAATGCGGGGAGCTGTGTCGCCTTTGAGAGTTACACTGATATTAACAGTGCCGCACCTTCACTTGAAGAGAGCTGGTATCCGAAGACTTTCTAGCCGTACCAGCAATACTAGCACATATATTCCAGCAAGTTCCACTTTGCTGATTTTACTCTGATGCTTAAGGTTTTCCCGTTATATCTACACTATGATCTGTGTAGCTGCTTTGTGTCACACTAGCAGCAGTCCACTCTTGAAGCTAAACACTGCAATGACTTACAAAATTGGCACCAAGGCATTGAGTGGCATTCTGGATGCAATGAAACTCATACGCTCCCCACCTGTTGATTCTTCTTCAGAATATGATCCTAATGACTATTCTAACCTCGAGGAGTCAAAGGCAGATGGCCTGTCCTGTTCACCCATCATGGTGCCTGTTCTAATTTGGCAATGTTTTATTGATTGCGGGTATCTTGCATATGTTGTCTTGCATTTCTTCTACTTTGTTGCACCGCCATCTGCTTAGTTTACTCATCATATATGTCGAGATGCCATGCCCATCCATTATCAATACATATTCCATCTGTCATCATGCCATGTTTTTTCACTCAAATGCTATTCTTGTGCATCAGAGATCAAAAAGGAAGAGGGTGATTGCCGAACCTGAAGGAGCACCAGCAAAGTCCTTGAAAAACGTGGTGGTGTCGGAGAAATCAAACAGCACCCCACTTATATTGGATGTACAACCAGTGACACAAAACGTAGGACCGACTCCATCAGACTGTACCCATACTTCACTGGCCCCACCACACATGACCTGCACTCCAGCAAAAGGTATACCGATTTCATTTTCCATGGCACCGGCTGTACCGCAGAAAAATCCCACTTCAGCAAAAAGTACAGCAAGTCCACCGGCCAAAGACCTATCCCAACTGCAGAGAGGGCCAATTCCTGCAGATTGGAACCTGTGACGCCCCCGATTCAATCGTACACTAATCATGCACGCAAACGTGTACGATCAAGATCACGGACCCACGGGAAGATATCACAACACAACTCTAAAAACATAAATAAGTCATACAAGCATCATAATACAAGCCAGGGGCCTCAAGGGCTTGAATACAAGTGCTCGATCATAGACGAGTCAGCGGAAGCAACAATATCTGAGTACAGACATAAGTTAAACAAGCTTGCCTTAAGAAGGCTAGCACAAACTGGGATACAGATCAAAAGAGGCGCATGCCTCCTGCCTGGGATCCTCCTAAGCTACTCCTGGTCGTCGTCAGCGGGCTGCACGTAGTAGTAGGCACCTCCGGCGTAGTAGGAGTCGTCGTCGACGGTGGCGTCTGGCTCCTGGACTCCAGCATCTGTTTGCGACAACCAGAAAGAAAGGAAAGGGGGGAAGAGGGGGGAGAAAGCAACCATGAGTACTCATCCAAAGTACTCGCAAGCAAGGAGCTACACTACATATGCATGGGTATATGTTTAAAGGGCCATATCAGTGGACTGAACTGCAGAATGCCAGAATAAGAGAGGGATAACTAATCATGTCGAAGACTACGCTTCTGGCAGCCTCCGTCTTGCAGCATGTAGAAGAGAGTAGACTGAAGTCCTCCAAGTAGCACCGCATAGCATAATCCTACACGGCGATCCCCTCCTCGTCGCCCTGTTAGAGAGCGATCATCGGGTTGTATCTGGCACTTGGAAGGGTGTGTTTTATTAATTATCCGGTTCTAGTTGTCATAAGGTCAAGGTACAACTCCAAGTCGTCCTGTTACCGAAGATCATGGCTATTCGAATAGATTAACTTCCCTGCAGGGGTGCACCACATAACCCAACACGCTTGATCCCATTTGTCCGGACACACTTTTCTGGGTCATGCCCGGCCGCGGAAGATCAACACGTCGCAGCCCCACCTAGGCACAACAGAGAGGTCAAGACGCGGTCTAAACCTAAGCGACAGGGTGTGGGCCCATCGCCTTAGCACACCTGCATGTTGCATACTGTGACTGGAAGCAGACCTAGCCTAGCAGGCGTTCCAGTCCAATCCGGTAGGCCGCTCGTGACGTCCACGAAGGCTTCAGCTGATGCCACGACGTCGAGTGCCCATAACTGTTCCCGCGTAGCTGGTTAGTGCGCATCACTCTTCATCTTATCTTAAATATTCTCCATTTTTTCGTATATTATCACATCTATATTTACTCTTAACAAAATGTAGAATAAAGGCAATGCTTTTTAAATAGATTCTGTGGTGTAATTCTTGAATTGCCCCCCCCCCCCTTCATCATGGACAAGGCCTTTATAGAGCATGTCTTCACCAATAATGTAAGTTTTTCCATCTCAAGCCTTCAAACTTTGTTGTATATATTTGGTTAGGCATGACTGCAACAGCTGTTCATTTTTTGTGTTTGCATCAAATTGCATATTTAAAGTTTATTATGTAGTTCATAAACAAAAGTTTGTCGTTTCTCAATTTAAGTTTTCAGTTGTACAACTAAGTTCCTTCTTCATACCATGTAAATTAAACTATACAGAGCAAGTGTTCTTCTTTTGCACTTCATGTATGCTTCTGTTCTTCATCCGTAATCCAGTGGTGTGGTGAACCTACCCACTACAGCACAATGTCATATTCTGCAATGTCTTAACTATGAACAATGTCATATCATTCTACTATTATTTAAACCATCTCTTTATTTGCCAATCTGAAATGGTATAAATTAACTACTAACCATTGATACTTATGAGTTCTTGATCTGTAATCCAGTGTTGTCATGAAGCTGCCAACTCCTTCACAATGTCATTTCCTGCCATGTCTTGACCTAAACAATACCATATCGTGTTAATGCAATTTTAAACTGTGTCACTTTATTCACAAGAAGAAATGTGATGAATTGTCAACCTTGATACTTTTACGTGCAAAACACATCATCTGTCTACTTGTTTATCTTTCAGAGTGAGGAAGATATAAGTGTTGAACAAGCCTTGATCTCATCATCTTGCTCACCGCTTATGCTGCGGCTCCCAATGAGGCTAACCTTTCTTGAACTCTATTGAAGCGGTCGGTTTTGTATATTATTTTGTCGGCATGTTTATTTGCACTAGTGGCGATCTTTGATGCCCAAAGTGTATGTAATCTCATCGTCTGCTTGTGCTTTATTATCATAGTGGCGAACTTTGATGCCCGGTGGATGTAATATGCCGTAATTTCTTTATTGTATAGTCTAGATTTTTTCTTATTCACGATGCTGCAGTTATTTTACTGTATATATATCCTGTCTTCGCAAGAACCGCCAAACCGTAAAATTACGGTACATAATCGGGCCGTCATGCAATCACGATGTAGGTTGGACTGAAACGTGCCAAACAGCTCACGGGCCGGCAACAGCCCGAAATGAACCCCGGCCCATGATTGTGCGAATCAAATCACGGGCTTTTAACAGGCCAAAATTGTCTCGGTCCTTGTTTGGCCCAATCAGATATCGGCTGCGAGCAGGCCGGATGCAAATCGGGCCATAGTTAGGCCCAACTATATGACGGGCTTTTAACAGCCGAAATTAATATAGGGCCGAAATGTTAAACGGGCCCTTAACAGGCCAAAACTAATATCAGGCCGAATTACTAAGTGGGCCTTTAGCAAGTGGGCCCAAAATCATAGTGTCCGATTCTTGGGCCGAATTTGATATGGGCCATAATTGAGCCCAAAGCCTCTTAAAGGGCCGGACCTGATCTGGGCCGTAATTTGGCCCAGAACATGGTAGGCTTATAACGGGCCAGATCTCATATGGGCCACTTTTAGGTCCGGAACGTGGCAGGCCATTAATGGACCGGATCAGATATGGGTCGGCATTTGGCCCAAAACATGGCAGCGCTTAATGGGCCGCCTACTAGGGTCCTCAAAATCTTGTGGGCTCACAATTTGGCCGCCCATTAATGTCGGTGAAATCTCGTGGGCCTTTAGCTGGGCCGCCCATTATGATCCGCAAGAAGAATCTTGTGGGCCTTTACAGGCTGGCCCATTATGGCACACAAAAATCTTGTGGGTTTTAGTTGAGCCGGACCATTATGGCCCGCAAAATCTTATGGGCCTTTACCTGGCCGGCCCATTATGGCCCGCAAAATTTCGTGGGCCTTTAGCTAGGCCGGCCCATTATGGTCCGCAAAATCTTGTGGGCCTTTAGCTGGGCCGACCCATTATGGTCCGCAAAACTTGTGGGCCTTTAATTGGGCCGGCCCAATGAAACTTGTTGGGCTGTGCCACGTGTCGACGTATCATAGGCGCCTTCTGTCCAATGAGTGGATGACATCTGTCCCAGGGCTGAGCCGACACGTGTTTCCTCCAGCCAATGATGTACACGTGGAAAATCCCCATTGGTCGAGGCTGTTAACGGGTTATCAGATCCAAAACCCGACCCGATAGCTTAACGGCGTTCCGTTACGGTGGATGCCACGTGTCGGACACCCTTGACGAAAGCACTTATGTGACGCGCGGTTTATCGTCATGGAAGTGGACACTTCTGTGATGATAATTTTCGTAATCTCATGGAACACTTCTACGAGAGCACAGGTATGACTATCTTGATTTTGTCATAAATTTTTCATGGATGTACATGCATGACAAACAACGCGACCTACTGTGACAAACACGTATCATCACGGAAGTATATTTTTTTTGTAGTGGAGATATGAAGATGGTGATATTAGAGTCAGGCTAGTTGAGTAGTTGTGAGTTTGAGAAATACTTGTGTTAAAGTTTGTGATTCCCGTAGCATGCATGTATGGTGAACCGTTATGTGATGAAGTCGGAGCATGATTTATTTATTGATTGTCTTCCTTATGAGTGGCGGTCGGGAGATGACGATGGTCTTTTCCTACCAATCTATCCCCCTAGGAGCATGCGCGTAATACTTTGCTTTGATAACTTGTAGATTTTTGCGATAAGTATATGAGTTATTTATGACTAATGTTGACTCCATGGATTATACGCACTCTCCTTCCTTCCACCATTGCTAGCCTCGCGCACTTTTCGCTGGTATCATACACCCACCATATACCTTCCTCAAAACAGCCACCATACCTACCTATCATGGCATTTCCATAGCCATTCCGAGATATATTGCCATGCAACTTTCCACCGTTACGTATATTATGACACACTCCATCATTGTCATATTGCTTGGCATGATCATGTAGTTGACATCGTATTTGTGGCAAAGCCACCATTCATAATTATTTCATACATGTCACTCTTGATTCATTGAATATCTCGGTACACCGCCGGAGGCATTCATATAGAGTCATATTTTGTTCTAAGTATCGAGTTGTAATTGTTGAGTTGAAAATAAATAAAAGTGTGATGCTCTTCATTAGAGCATTGTCCCAAGTGAGGAAAGGATGATGGAGACTATGATTCCCCCACAAGTCGGGATGATACTCCGGACAAAAAATAAAAAAATGAAAATAGGCCATAAAAAAGGACCAAATAAAAAAATGAGAGAAAAAGAGAGAAGGGACAATGTTACTATCCTTTTACCACACTTCTGCTTCAAAGTAGCACCATGATCTTCATGATAGAGAGTCTCTCATTTTGTCACTTTCATATACTAGTGGGAATTTTCATTATATAACTTGGCTTGTATATTCCAATGATGGGCTTCCTCAAAATGCCCTAGGTCTTCGTGAGCAAGCGAGTTGGATGCACACCCACTTAGTTTCTTTTGTTGAGCTTTCATATACTTATAGCTCTAGTGCATCCGTTGCATGGCAATCCCTACTCACTCACATTGATATCTATTGATGGGCATCTCCATAGCCCGTTGATACGCCTAGTTGATGTGAGACTATCTTCTCCCTTTTTGTCTTCTCCACAACCACCCTTCTATTCCACCCATAGTGCTATATCCATGGCTCACGCTCATGTATTGCGTGAAGATTGAAAAAGTTTTGAGAATGTCAAAAGTATGAAACAATTGCTTAGCTTGTCCTCGGGGTTGTGCATGATTTAAATACTTTGTGTGGTGAAGATACAACATAGCCAGACTATATGATTTTGTAGGGATAACTTTCTTTGGCCATGTTATTTTGAGAAGACATGATTGCTTAGTTAGTATGCTTGAAGTATTATTATTTTTATGTCAATATGAACTTTTGTCTTGAATCTTTAGGATCTGAATATTCATACCACAATTAAGAAGAATTACATTGAAATTATGCCAAGTAGCACTCCGCATCAAAAATTCTGTGTTATCATTTACCTACTCGAGGACGAGTAGGAATTAAGCTGGGGATGCTTGATACATCTCCAACGTATCTATAATTTGTGATTGCTCCATGCTATATTATCTTCTGTCTTGGACATTATTGGGCTTTATTATCCACTTTTATATTATTTTTGGGACTAACCTATTAACCAGAGGCCCAGCCCAGAATTGCTGTTTTTTGCCTATTTCAGAGTTTCGAAGAAAAGGAATATCAAACGGAGTCCAAAAAAAATGAAACCTTCGGGAACGTGATTTTCTCACCGAATATGATCCAGGAGACTTGGACCCTACGTCAAGAAATAAAGGAGGAAGGCACGAGGTAGGGGGGCGCGCCCACCCCCCCAGGGCGCGCCCTCCACCCTGCTCATGGGCCCCCTCTTGCTCCACCGACGTACTCCTTCCTCCTATATATACCTACGCACTTCAAACGATCGACACGGAGCCAAAAACCTAATTCCACCGCGCAACCTTCCTGCACTACCTAGATCCCATCTTCGGGCCTGTTCTGGAGCTCCGCTGGAGGAGGAGCCCATCATGGAGGGCTTCTACATCAACACCATAGCCTCTCCGATGAAGTGTGAGTAGTTTACTTCAGACCTTCGAGTCCATAGTTAGTAGCTAGATGGCTTCTTCTCTCTTCTCGGATCTCAATACAATGTTCTCCCCTCTCTCGTGGAGATCTATTCGATGTAATCTTCTTTTTGCGTGTGTGTTTGTTGAGACCGATGAATTGTGGGTTTATGATCAAGATTATCTATGAACAATATTTGAATCTTCTCTGAATTCTTTTATGTATGATTGGTTATCTTTGCAAGTCTCTTGAATTATCAGTTTGGTTTGGCCTACTAGATTGGTTTTTCTTGCAATGGGAGAAGTGCTTAGCTTTGGGTTCAATCTTATGGTGTCCTTTCCAAAGTGATGAGGGGCAGCATGGCACGTACTGTAATGTTTCCATCGAGGATAACAAGATGGGGTTTTTATCATATTGCATGAATTTATCCCTCTACATCATGTCATCTTGCTTAGGGCGTTACTCTGTTTCCATGAACTTAATACTCTAGATGCATGCTGGATAGCGGTCGATGAGTGGAGTAATAGTAGTAGATGCAGGCAGGAATCGGTCTACTTGTCTCGGACGTGATGCCTATATACATGATCATACCTAGATATTCTCATAACTATGCTCAATTCTGTCAATTGCTCAACAATAATTCGTTCACCCACCGTAAAATACTTATGCTCTTGAGAGAAGCCACTAGTGAAACCTATGCCCCCGGGTCTATCTTCATCATATTAATCTTCCAACCCTTATTTATTTCCTTTGCTTTTTACTTTGCTTTTATTTTACTTTGCATCTTTATCAAAAAAATACCAAAAATATTATCCTATCATATCTATCAGATCTCACTCTCGTAAGTGACTGTGAAGGGATTGGCAACCCCTTATCGCATTGGTTGCGAGGAGTTATTTGTATTGTGCAGGTGCGAGGGACTCGCGCGTATCCTCCTACTGGATTGATACCTTGGTTCTCAAAAACTGAGGGAAATACTTACGCTACTGTGCTGCATCACCCTTTCCTCTTCAAGGAAATCCAAAGCAGTGCTCAAGAGGTAGCAGGGAGCTTCCTGAGGAGCGGGAAGAAGCGGAGAAAGTAGCCCGTCAGTCTTCTATGCATCAGTGTGTCGATGACGTCCTGTACAGAAAGAGACCGAACGGTGTGAAATTGAAGTGTATTCCCCGGGAGGAAGGACTGGAGCTGTTGGCGGAGATACACAGAGGCATATGTGGCGCCCACATAGGGTTGAGGTCCCTTGCCGGCAAGGCGTTCCGGTAGGGTTTCTTCTGGCCCACTGCCCTCTAGGATGCAATGATACTAGTAACCAAGTGTGAAGCGTGTCAGTTCCATTCAAAGAAGCTTCATCAAACAGCTCAAGCCCTTCAAACAATCCCTCTCTCCTGGCCATCTTCGGTCTGGGGGCTCAACATACTGGGCCCCTTCCCCCATGATGTCGGGGGCTTTGAATACTTGCAAGTTGCAATCGACAAGTTCACAAAGTGGCCGGAGGTGGAAGTAGTGAGGAAGGTGACAACACAGTCAGCCGTCAAGTTCTTTAAGGGACTAGTCTGCCGTTTTGGTGTGCCAAACAGAGTCATCACCGACAACGCCACGCAGTACACCAGCCACACCTTCATGCAATACATCCAAGACCTTGGCAACAAGGTCTGTTTTGCCTCCGTGGCACACCCACGGAGCAACGACCAAGCGGAGAGGGCAAATGCTGAAGTGTTGCGAGGCCTGAGGACAAAGACTTTTGACAAGCTGCACAAGAGCGGAAGGCGCTGGATCGATGAGTTGTCGACGGTTCTTTGGTCGATCAGGACGATACCAAATCGAGCCACCGGCCAGACACCCTTTGCCCTGGTATACGGGGCAGAAGCAGTTCTCCCCACAGAAGTCACATACGGGTCACCTCAAGTGCTCGCTTACGACGAGCTTGAGCAAGAGCAATTGCGGCAAGATGATGCAACACTCCTTGAGGAAGATCGTCTTCGGGCGGCTGTGAGAGCAGCACGCTACCAGCAAGCCTTGCGCCGCTACCATAGCCACAAGGTTCATGCCCGAAGCTTTGAGGAAGGCGACCTTGTTCGCGTTCAATCGGCCAAGAATACCAACAAGTTGACGCTGAAGTGGGAAGGCCCTTATCGGGTAATACGAGTCACCAGGCCCGGCGCAGTCCACCTGGAGACCGAAGATGCTGTCCCAGTGAGCAACTCCTGGAACATCGAGCATCTTCGCAAGTTTTACCCATAAGGCGCGGCTTGCCGAGCCCCCCGGCAAGCCACCTTTTGTACAAGCTTTGCCAGCAAGGCGTAACCCTCTGTACAAAGCCAGGTGCAAACCTTGAGCACAAATAAATGAAGCACTGGCTCCCTAAGTTATAGCATGCATGCTAGGTTAGTCTCTTCCTCGGTTAGGGCTGATAGTGCTTAGCGGCGACTAACCCCTAGCCTAGAGGCCGAGTATGCGTCTTTCTATCCTCTTTGGTTCGCAGGGCACATGGACATATCACCTGAGCCGCTTGGGAGAAAGAGGATGGACCGGCGCTCCGGCCCCGGCAAGCCAGGATCGCCGGGGGCTGAAGACACAAGGATCCAACCACAGCAAGCCAAGGTTGCCGGGGGCTGCGGATTCAGATAAGTTTTTTTATCCCCTGTTATGCACTTCCGTATAGAACTGGGACATATGAAACCTCGTTTATATTCTTAAAACCACCGTGCTCCCCTTTTCCCATACACAAGAGCTATCCCCTGGGTCGGTGACGGTGTCCTGGACTAGGGGGTACTCATCACGTCGTCTCCCGATCAGTTGGATTGGGTCGAGGACCCCCATGGCCGTATACTCATGGGCCAGTTCGGACAACTGCCGCATACAAGGAAGATTCCACAAGACTTGGTGATCAAGACAAGGACTCCTCCCCACCGGCGTATTAGGCTAGGACTCTTGTTATCCTAGGCCTCTGGTGCATTATATAAACCGAGGCCAGGCTAGTCGATAGATATACACAATCATACCATAGGTTAGCTTCTAGGGTTTAGCCTCTACGATCTCGTGATCGATCAACTCTTGTAATACTCATATCATCAAGATTAATCAAGCAGGAAGTAGGGTATTACATCCATCGAGAGGGCCCGAACCTGGGTAAACATCGTGTCCCCCGCCTCATGTTACCATCCGCCTTAGACGCACAATTCGGGACCCCCTAGCCGAGATCCGCCGGTTTTGACACCGACATTGGTGCTTTCACTGAGAGTTCTGATGTGTATTCGGCAAAAGATCTTTGGCTCGCCTGCAGATCAACTACGACTTCGGCATCTTCGTCACCAGCTCGACTGGTCACCTTGGCTGGACCGAGGACTGCGCCCTACCTCCGATCGTCATGTTCGGAGGAGGGCCTTCATCAACATCAACTCCGATCTCTATCAAGATCATGAAGGAATCATCCAAGGAGCCCGAGGGCTCAACGTCAACATTGCCCTCGGGCCACCGTGCTATTTTTCTGGACATCGAACTTGTATCCGCCGCCACCGCCTCCTCAAACGTCGTTTTAACGATTGCTTCAGTGGAATTGTGCAGAATCGAGTCTACAACAACCCTATAAAATTTCGTCGATTTTCGATAGAGGAATCTCTGGCAATCCACGATATACCGGAGCCCTGTCAAATCTGGACAGGAATCTGGATGAGTTTAGGGCGTGGTGTCCAGCTTCTAGCTCGGACGTCCTTTGGAAGATCCAACCATTGATCGGCTGCAGAATTCTTATATCCACCACCCCTCAAAATTTCAGCTCGAATTCATCTTTTTTATGAACGGGATTTCGGACATCGTTTTTGAAGGAAGTTTTGTATGGGGTATTGTGTTTTGTTCCCAAACACATCCCGCTAATTTTGAAGTCTTTTCCAATATGATCTTCACCATCACGCTGGTGCCAAACCAGCCCGACGACGTTGCTCTACGGCGGCCGACCTGCACTAGACACGTTGTCACTTTATCGAGCCGAGCTCAACTTCTTCAGATCATCATCTCGGCATGCCGAACAAGAGTTCGGCATTGCGAAGGATAAATCATCACCAACATCGCCGCCCCACGGATTACTCGGAGCGGGCACACCGGCATCGCCGCACGGTCACTTCATCAAGCCGGCATTGACCACGTCACGACCAGCATCGGCAGGGCCGCACTGTTGCTTCTTCAAGCCGATGTCCATCATGCCGACCTACTTTGACTCATCGGCTGACATCGAGGCTTCGACATCTCGGCTGGACCAGGGGCTTCACCATCTCTTCATCAACCCACTCCGGAGACTTCAGCGTCACTAGCCGACCAGTTTCGTCACGTTAGCTGGACCGAGGGCTTTGTCTCGGCAAGCCAACCTTTGCCAGCATTACCATGTCGTCGCTTTATCGCCCATCAGGTAATGGGTGTGCGGATCGAGTCCCAATTTTGGGAGTCACCTTTCTTCGGATTGCTACAACAAATAAACCGGGTGCTATTAATCCTAGTAATTTTTGCTTGTTTGGGTTTATTCTTCCCAAGAAATTATTACTCTGGTTTGTTCCACCATCTGTACACAGGTCTATCGAATGATGGCCGCACTAACGACGGTCGCATGGTGGTTCGGTCAGGTTCCGTACATAGTCCCGCGCACGCCGCATCCGAAACTCGGACCGACCTGTGAATTCAGGCTTTGCCACGCCTTTACCGCATCACTTCGGCGCGCAGGCCATATTTTCTTTTATTACTCACTTTACATAAATTATTTATTATGCAAAGATTTTTTAATTATTATTATTACTATTATCTCCGGTTTGCACTATTTTTTGTGCACAGGAAAATGGTCCGGGTCGGGCAGTATCGTCAACTTGGTGTACTGACATACCACGTCACCTCGGCTGAACGGGGGGCTTCGTCAACACTTCATTACCCCACGCCGGGGACTTCGGCGTCACTCTACCGGCCTGCATTGGACGTGCTATGTCACCACTTCGGAGTGCGGAGCTCTTCGCTCCGCCACTTCGGGACCGACTTGGGGGATGGAACCTTGTCCCGCATCAAGCTCGGACCGCGTCATCAATGCCGAACACATTAACCAGCTAAGTTGCCTTCATGCTCAAAGTTTTAAATTTTTAACTTGTGTTCGGTTCGACCTAGCATTATACCTTTTTGGCAAAAAGGTTGTTTGTGAAAAAAATTCCTTGTCATAACCCTGTTTGTGACACACAAATTCAAATACCCAGTTCACTTGGGGGCTTCCTTCATGAAGCCTTTCCTCTTGCATATGATTATACTTGTACGACTTCGTTCCTTGTTCGTATATTACGCCACAATATGCACCATATTGACTTAAGCGATTTGCAAGTTGGGTTGCCTCGCTCCTGTGTTTACCCCTACGTTCCCTATTGTTCGGCTAGGGAGTAAAGGGAGCACCTCTGTGATTGTCACGGCCGGGTCATCTGAGCTCGACCTCGCATCGGGTGAAGCCGAAAGCTAAGCGCTCTTATTGTTTTCAATCATGGTCGGCACACAACGGAACTCATGAGTACAAAAATCTATTGCACAAGTCTCATAGTAATAATGAGCAATCAAGAAAGGTATCGGTGGGGGTACTATTTTCTTCGAAGATGCTTCTTACACTTCGTCTGTAATATAGCATAAGTTCCCTGAGCGCACTTTGTCTGTTATAGCCTTATGGCCTGATTGCCTGGTTATCGGAAACACCGTCGATATTCCTAACAGGTGGAGTACATAACACTCTTCGGCCCTTGACCAAAGAGGGAGAAGCCGACGGTCGGTTAAGACGCATTTAAAGTTCGGGCGAACACAGATATGACATAAGTACTTCGGTACATACAATCATTATACATAAAATAAACATGTCACCAGTATTTGTACTCAGTATACAAGCGCTGCCTTCTGTAATTATTGTTATAAAGCCATATATATGCATCAATTTGACTTAAGATTTTGGCCAAGCTGGGTTGTCTGGCTCCTGTGCTTACCCCTGCGTTCCCGATTGTTCGGCTAGGTGGTAAAGGGAGCACCTCTGCGATTGTTACTACCGGGTCATCCGAGTAAGTACCTCAGACTAGGTGAAGCCGAAAGCTAGCAATCTTAAAGGATCACATTGGTCGACATCGACGGAAGTGAAAATTTTGGTTTATTAATACCATAGAGTTCGGGAACTTTCCCCGAACTAAATCCTCAATATTTTCCTCCCGCATTGATCGGAGGTGAGGTTTCATAATCATGGTCGGCATGACAACCCAAAGAAAAGAACCGATAGCGAGACTATTTTCTTTGGAGATGTTTCTTACATTAAAAAGTAATATAACATATCTCTCTGCATACCTTTGTTTATAAAACTGTATGGCCGGATTTCCTTGTTTTCCATAAATCTTCGCCCTTATCACGGCTATATAAAGTAGGAAAACACTCCTCGGCTACGGGCCGAAGCGATTGAAGCCGATGGTCGGTCAACAAAGTTTTGTACAATGCGGATCCGAGCATTAATGATGTAAAGTACTTGGGTACATAGAATCATTACACATAAATCGTGAGCAAAAATCAATTTTTTCTCAGCCAATCTTTTAAAGAGTCAATGGCACTGTCTCTTTGAGATGCCCGAGTAGCTGACATAAACGCTCTCATAGTTCCTTATTGGCATTAATTTCCCTTCTTTTGAGCCCCTTGAGGCCTACCTTGGCGAGCTCAACTTTCGTTAGCTCTAACTCCTTTATGAGATCTTTATTCTCTTTCTGAGAAGTTTGTGTACACACAGGCAATTTGTTTTTTCAAATGGATATCGATCCTTAATTCGGCCACCCGTGCGCACATCAAGGCTCGGGGGCTGTTGGGCTTCGTGCTCATTATTTATAAATATTAAAAGGGGCACATCGATCCCCTGATCTGGTGTTGCCGCCCGACCAGTGTCTCGGGGGCTACTGCATTGCCTATTTCAATGCAGAAAACTCCAACTGCCAAGTGTTCGGCTTGACCAAACTATGTGCATACGCGTCTTCGGATAACAATAGGTACCATTTGGACCTAACCGGCGTCAAGCTAAATATATTACGGCAATTTTTCAAGACCCCCTCTCAAGGGCCCGTTCGCCGATCACTATTATCTCTAATATATTACATTGTGTTTCCATTCCTATGTGTGCTACCGAGCTAGGAGTTGATCCTCAGGCCGATTTCGCACATCGACCTGAGTCTCAGGGGCTACTAGGATCAGCGGTTTCTTGTTTTCCTTAAGGTGCATCTCGGGTTTTAGACCGACACACACCTTGAGGGCTACTAGTTATACAAGTTGACAGCGAATAAATTTACACGCATCGGAAATAAAATCCGTAAACAATCAGCCCGCTGTCGGGTGGTGCACCACCTTGGAAGCAGCCCGGCATAAAGCTCGGGCGCCAGTGGCTGGCTCCATAGAGGGCATTTCCGGTGTTGGAGCTCGGACATAGTCCGGGATTGGAGCTTGGATACAGTCCGGCGTTGGATTTTGGATATAGTCCGACATTGGAGCTCGGATACAGCCCGACATTGGTACCCGGCTGCAAACGATACCTCGAATACAGTCCGGCGTTGGGGCTTGGACGCAAGAGGGCACTGCCGCCCGGGAAAAACTTCAAACCCGAGGTGTGGCATAAAAATAACAAGGCATTATTAAAGGCCGGAAACTTGAAGGGGCTCCTCGGATACCCGACGTGTAAACTCGTCAGATGCACTTCGGCGATCCTCAAGATCGAAGATGAAAAGATTTGTTGAACCAGTTTTCAAGACCGACAACCGAAGATGAAGAACAGTTCAGAAGAATCGAGGAGCGTCCGCAACTTGAAGACCGGTTCAGGGGGCTACTGACGGTGTCCTGGACTAGGGGGTACTCATCATGTCGTCTCCGATCAGTTGGATTGGGCGAGGACCCCATGGCGATATACTCATGGGCGATTCGAACAAGCTGCCGATACAAGGAAGATTCCACAAGGACTTGGTGATCAAGACAAGGACTCCTCCCCACCGGCGTATTCGGCTAGGACTCTTGTTATCCTAGGCCTCTGGTGCATTATATAAACCGAGGCCAGGCTAGTCGATAGATATACACAATCATACCATAGGTTATCTTCTAGGGTTTAGCCTCTACGATCTCGTGGTAGATCAACTATTGTAGTACTCATATCATCAAGATCAATCAAGCAAGAAGTAGGGTATTACCTCCATCGAGAGGGCCCAGACCTGGGTAAACATCGTGTCCCCCCGCCTCCTGTTACCATCCGCCTTAGACGCACAGTTCGGGACCCCCTACCCGAGATCCGCCGGTTTTGACACCGACGGTCGGAACTTGGTCGTAGTCGCGGTGGCAGGAGAAATGAACGAGGGGCCTAACCCTGGTTCGCCCTTGCCTCCGCCAAGAGCGTGAGAATGGTCGACCAAAGCAGGGGGACGGCATGGCCTGTTACCGGGCAACAATGTTTACCTTAGAAATAACAAGGATTCATCCTTGGCATGGGCCTTGCTCACACACAAAGAACCTGGCAAACACCCTTTTTCATTAAAAACGTCCCATACATGTATAGTTCGTACGGAATAAAAAATATGAGCAAGGGGATTACAAGTCTAAAAATTAACAAGTGCCCGCAGGCTTACAAACTAAAAAGAGATAAGGTGCACGTAATCCCTTTCTTGTCCCTCTCCTCGGGAGGTGAAACAAGACAGCAGGAGGGCGAAAGGAGCGCCTAGGCGAGGTGCGAGAAGCAGAAGGCACCAAGAGAGCATCCCAGTGCCGGCGGAGGGGCTGGAAGATGAGGCAACGGCTCGACAATACGCGGCGAAGGCGTCGGTGCCCGCGTACTCCGAGTTGAGGGCCGCCGTCCGCCTTCTTCGCCTTCTCCGGCCCTCCTACGCCAGCCGCCCAAGGAGGCGATGGGGAATGCACCGATGGAGAGCTTGAAGAGGAAGGACCTCGGCAGGGCGCGAGGCCGAGGGAGGGGCGATGCGATCAGTCAAAGTCGGGGTCGGCATCCTGCCGCCCGACTCCCTCATCGTCGCTGTCGCTATCCTCCTCGTCACTCCCGCTCGAGGAGGAATCTTCATAGTCGGAGGAGCTCTCCACACAGCACTTCAGGCGAGTTCCAAGATCTCCGAAGACCTTGACGGAGGGTAGGCCGCCCTCCATTAACTTGAAGTAGAGGATGAGCCCCACCGTCAAGCTATGGATGCGAGCAAATGTCTTCCATCCACGACGGAGATACATAACATGCGGAGCGGGGAAGTCGACATCGACCCGCGTACCGCCGGTCCCGCAGCCCCTCATGTGCAACCTGAGGGCCTGGGCGGATCAAGCTCCATCTCCTCAGCGAAGGGGGTGGGGAGACGGAGACGACGACGCGGTGGCTGGCGCAGCCTGATGAAGAACTCGCAAGGCTGGTCCCCGGCGTGACCCTCCATCACGGGAGGCACCGCTGGCGGAGGCACGGCCGCCACGCCACCTCGTCCCCCTCTCCCCCGACCGACACGGTGACCTCGGCCACGCCCCCTCCCCCTTCCTCTCATGGCTGGCTCCGCCGCCATGGGTTCGTGGGAAGGAGGGACGCGTTGACGAGCAGCAACCCTCGCCGCCACCGTCGAAGGCCCAGCGCCTCCCCTCGCCATAGCAGGTGGAAGAAAGAAGCGGGGGTGGAGGAGGATGGATGCTAAAGGAATGTGGGACGACGCCCCTCCCCCCTCCTTATAAAGGGGCAGGGTCGAGGCTCGGCTGCCCCGCTCAGCCAATTCAGCCGTCGGAGGCACAGGGAATCAGGACCGACCCGCTGCCCCAATTAGCGACGACCCGATTTCCCGCCTCCACCGCCCGCCACTTGCATGAAGGACGCGTGGTGAGCTAGCAGGGTCGAAAAGACGGGTGAGGCGACCGTTCCCCGCCCCGTGATCGGGGGGGGGGGTGTGCGCCTTGAAGACCGCGACCCAAGTCCATCCAGTAAATGAACCGCGCCTCCACGCCTCCCTCTTTCTATGGGGAAGGCGCGAGTCGCCTCTTTACCGCGATGTGACGCATGCGTGCGAGAACCGCCCCACGCATGCCCCCACATCACGCATGATCCTCCACGACGCGCGTTCAACGCGGGTCATGGGGAAGCATAGCAGACAAAGAGTTACTGCGGTGAAAATCCGCCCCGCCTGCCCGCGCACCGTTCTGCTCCTGGCCCAACAATGTGTCGCGCTTATGTGGGGCCCAGGCCCGGGGGCTCCTGTCGGTGTACAAAAGTAGGGGCACACCTTTGTACCCCTTTACTTGTGCACGGGCAGTCGGAGCCGCGCGCCACGACCACACTAAGCAGGGCAGAGGAGGGGAGCCGGAGAGAAGCCGAAGCACAAGATGGCCAAGGCAACGCCAAGACCAAAGATACCAAAGAGCGAGAGGGCAAGGTGGACTCCCCCAGCAAGGCCCTTGCCGGGGCAGCCTCCGCGGCCCCGGCAAGAGCCTTGCTGGGGCAACTTGCCCGATGCTAGTAGAGCGAGCCACCCTTGAGCCCATGGGTTCCAGCTCAACCAACCACATTGGAACTAGGGCTCGGGAGGCACCTCCGTGGTAGCATGCAAATCTTTGTCAAGACCATAGAGATATGAGATCAGATGAGAACCAGAAGACGGCGACCCTCGGCGAGATCCTTGCCAAGGAGATCCACAAGACCCCCGGCAAGCGCCTTGCCGGGGACGACTGCAACGTGATGTCTACTACGCAACCTTCTTCTTGTAGACGTTGTTGGGCCTCCAAGTGCAGAGGTTTGTAGGACAGTAGCAAATTTCCCTCCAGTGGATGACCTAAGGTTTATCAATCCGTGGGAGGCGTAGGATGAAGATGGTCTCTCTCAAGCAACCCTGCAACCAAATAACAAAGAGTCTCTTGTGTCCCCAACACACCAATACAATGGTAAATTGTATAGGTGCACTAGTTCGGCGAAGAGATGGTGATACAAGTGCAATATGGATGGTAGATATAGGTTTTTGTAATCTGAAAAATATAAAAACAGCAAGGTAACTAATGATAAAAGTGAGCACAAACGGTATTGCAATGCTAGGAAACAAGGCCTAGGGTTCATACTTTCGCTAGTGCAAGTTCTCTCAACAATAATAACATAATTGGATCATATAACTCTCCCTCAACATGCAACAAAGAGTCACTCCAAAGTCACTAATAGCGGAGAACAAACGAAGAGATTATGGTAGGGTACGAAACCACCTCAAAGTTATTCTTTCTGATCGATCTATTCAAGAGTCCGTAGTAAAATAACACGTAGCTATTCTTTCCGTTCAATCTATCATAGAGTTCGTACTAGAATAACACCTTAAGACACAAATCAACCAAAACCCTAATGTCACCTAGATACTCCAATTTCACCTCAAGTATCCGTGGGTATGATTATACGATATGCATCACACAATCTCAGATTCATCTATTCAAACCAACACAAAGTACTTCAAAGAGTGCCCCAAAGTTTCTACCGGAGAGTCAAGACGAAAACGTGTGCCAACCCCTATGCATAGGTTCATGGGCGGAACCAGCAAGTTGATCACCAAAACATACATCAAGTGGATCACGTGATATCCCATTGTCACCACAGATAAGCATGGCAAGACATACATCAAGTGTTCTCAAATCCTTAAAGACTCAATCCGATAAGATAACTTCAAAGGGAAAACTTAATCCATTACAAGAGAGTAGAGGGGGAGAAACATCATAAGATCCAACTATAATAACAAAGCTCGCGATACATCAAGATTGTACCACCTCAAGAACACGAGAAAGAGATCAAACACATAGCTACTGGTACATACCCTCAGCCCCGAGGGTGAACTACTCCCTCTCGGCATGGAGATCGCCAGGATGATGAAGATGGCCACCGGTGAGGGATCCCCCTTCGGCAGGGTGCCGGAACAGGGTCCTGATTGGTTTTTCGTGGCTACAGAGGCTTGCGGCGGCGGAACTCCCGATCTATTCTGCTCCCCGATGGTTTTAGGGTATATGGGAATATATAGGCGAAAGAAGTCGGTAAGGGGAGCCACGAGGGTGGAGGGTGCGCCCAGGGGGGTGGGCGCGCCCCTCTGCCTCGTGCCTTCCTCGTTGCTTTCCTGACGTGCACTCCAAGTCCCCTGGATTGCTTCCGTTCCAAGAATAACTCTCCAGAAGGTTTCATTCTCAAGGGAAAAACAGAAACTGGCACTGGGCTATGGGTTAATAGGTTAGTCCCAAAAATAATATAAAAGTGTTTAATAAAGCCCATAAACATCCAAAACAGATAATATAATAGCATGGAACAATAAAAAATTATAGATACGTTGGAGACGTATCACAACGCCACGGCAAGACCCATGTCGGGCCCACGACAAGGCCCTTGCCAAGGACGTCGGCGGGGCCACAGCCAGGCCCGCATCGACCAAGACTCCAATGCCGTCCCCAAGCAGCTGCTAGCTCAACCAGCTGGGCAGGCACCTGCGTGGCGACGGGCGGCCTCTACGCCAACTCAGCAAGCACCTGCGTGGTGGCATGCAGATATTCGTGAAGACCCTACCATCGCGCCACCTCAGCTTCCTGCCTGCCTACATGGCGCTACATGCACCGCTGGCCTGGGCGCGTATCGAAGCGAGGCGAGGCGGCGACGGACGGGATGGGCCTTGTTCCCGTCCCCTATAAAACTAAGGGACACCTAAGCTACGCATTAAATGCGTCTTGTCCTGTAACACGAGCCATAAGCTCGCAGTACTGTAGGCCCTTCCACCTCCTGTGCGCCACTGTGGCAGCCCCTTTCAACTATAAAAGGAGGCCCTTGGCATACTGGAGATAGATTCGGCTCTTTTGAACTACGCAGCCACCGTAGCTAGTTCGAGAGCTCAAGAACTCTCTCAAATACACACCAAAGCAGGACTAGGGTATTACGCATCCTCACGGCCCGAACCTGGGTAAATGATCCTTGTGCTGACTGCTAATCCTGCTCTTCTCACAACCCCGCTCCCGGGCAACCGTAGTAGGGGTTCTTGTGATCCCATAGGTGTCGTTTCCCACCGACAGTGTTTGAAAGGAGTTTTTCAAAAAAAAAGACCTCGGTGAAGCTACTTACATATTGAGCATCAAGATCTATAGAGATAGATCAAGACGCTTTATAAGTTTTTTCAATGAGTACATAAATTGACAAGTTTTTGAAGTAGTTCAAAATGGAACAGTCAAAGAAAGAGTTCTTGCCTGTGTTCTAAGGTGTGAAGTTGAGTAAGACTCAAAGCCCGACCAGGCAGAAGATAGAGAGAGAATGAAGGTCATACCCTATGCCTCAGCCATAGGTTCTATAAAGTATGCCATGCTATGTACCAGACCTATTGTATACTCTGCCCTGAGTTTGGCAAGGGAGTACAGTTTTGATCTAGGAGTAGTTCACTGGATAGCGGTCGAAATTATCCTTAGAGGACTAAGGAAATATTTCTCAGTTATGGAGGTGATAAAGAGTTCGTCGTAAAGAGTTACGTCGATGTAAGCTTTGACACCAATCTGGATAACTCTAAGTCACAATCCGGATACATATTGAAAGTGGGAGCAATTAGCTAGAATAGCTCTATGCAGAGCATTGTAGACATAGAAATTTGCAAAATACATACGGATCTGAATGTGGCAGACCCATTGACTAAACATCTCCCACAAGCAAAACATGATCACACCTTAGTACTCTTTGGGTGTTAATCACATGGCGATGTGAACTAGGTTATTGACTCTAGTAAACCCTTTGGGTATTGGTCATATGATGATGTGAACTATTGGTGTTAAATCACATGGCGATGTGAACTAGATTATTGACTCTAGAGCAAGTGGGAGACTGAAGGAAATATGCCCTAGAGGCAATAATAAAGTTGTTATTTATATTTCCTTATATCATGATAAATGTTTATTATTCATGCTAGAATTGTATTAACCGGAAACTTCGTACATTTGTGAATACATAGACAAGCAGTGTCACTAGTATGCCTCTACTTGACTAGCTCGTTGAATCAAAGGTGGTTAAGTTTCCTAGCCATAGACATGAGTTGTCATTTGATTAACGGGATCACATCATTAGAGAATGATGTGATTGACTTGACCCATTCCATTAGCTTAGCATTTGATCGTTTAGTATATTGCTATTGCTTTCTTCATGACTTATACATGTTCCTATGAGATTATGCAACTACCGAATACCGGAGGAACACTTTGTGTGCTACCAAACGTCAGAACATAACTGGGTGATTATAAAGGTGCTCTATAGGTGTCTTCGATGGTACTTGTTGAGTTGGCATATATCAAGATTAGGATTTGTCACTCCGATTGTCGGAGAGGTATCTCTGGGCCCTCTCGGTAATGCACATCACTATAAGCCTTGCAAGCAATGCAACTAATGAGTTAGTTGCAGGATGATGTATTATGGAACGAGTAAAGAGACTTGTCGGTAACAAGATTGAACTAGGTATTGGGATACCGACGATCGAATCTCGGGCAAGTAACATACCAATGCCAAAGGGAACAACGTATGTTGTTATGCGGTTTGACCGATAAAGATCTTCATAGAATATGTAGGAGCCAATATGAGCATCCATATTCCGCTATTGGTTATTGACCGGAGATGAGTCTCGGTCATGTCTACATAGTTCTCGAACCCGTAGGGTCCGCACGCTTAACGTTCCGCGACAATCAGTATTATGAGTTTATGTGTTTTGATGTACCGAAGGTAGTTCAGAGTCCCGGATGAGATCTGGGACATGACGAGGAGTCCCAAAATGGTCGAGGCGTAAAGATCGATATATTGGACGACTATATTCGGACATCGGAAAGGTTCCGAGTGATTCGGATATTTATCGGAGTACCGGAGAGTTACGGGAATTCGTCGGGGAGAAGTTATGGGCCTTATGGGCCATAAGAAGGAAGCACACCAGCCCACAAAGGGCTGGTGCACCCCCGCCCTTTGGGCAGGAGGCCGAATTGGAATAGGTTTGGGGGGCGGCCCCCTTTTCCTTCTCTCCTATTCCTCCTTCCCTTCCTCTCCTACTCCAATTAGGGAAAGGAGGAATCCTACTCCCGGTGGGAGTAGGACTCCCCTAGGCGCCATAAAGAGGGTCGGCCCCTCCCTTCCTCCACTCCTTTATATACGTGGCCAGGGGGCACCCCATAGACACATAAGTTGATGAATGATCTTTTAGTCGTTGCGGTGCCCCCCTCCACCATAATCCACCTCGGTCATATCGTAGTGGTGCTTAGGTGAAGCCCTGCGTCGATAGCATCATCATCACCGTCATCACGCCGTCGTGCTGACGGAACTCTCCCGCGAAGCTCTGCTGGATCGTGAGTTCATGGGATGTCACCGAGCTGAACGTGTGCTGAACTCGGAGGTGCCGTGTGTTCGGTGCTAGGATCGGTCGATAGTGAAGACGTACGACTACATCAACCGCGTTGTCATAACGCTTCCGCTTACGGTCTACGAGGGTACGTAGACAACACTCTCCTCTCTTGTTGTGATGCATCGCCATGATCTTGCGTGTACGTAGGAAAATTTTGAAATTACTACGTTCCTCAACAACGGGCCTTTTAGTTTTTGTTCTGACTGCATATATATAGCCACATTGTTGCACAAAATCAGTGAACTTTTTCTCCCTGCCAACGACATCGCCTTGGGACCCTCATCGGTGGATTCTTTTTGAACATCAACCTAATCCATCCCCATCTCTCTTGTACTCTTCAAAAATGAATACATATAGAAATGCACCTTTTGTATTATCTATA
Source organism: Aegilops bicornis (assembly GCA_021605145.1). Classification (NCBI taxonomy): domain Eukaryota; kingdom Viridiplantae; phylum Streptophyta; class Magnoliopsida; order Poales; family Poaceae; genus Aegilops; species Aegilops bicornis. The sequence continues at coordinate 83,716,819 of CM038670.1, forward strand.
TATAGTACTTAAAAAAGAATAATGTTCCTCTTTGTGCCAGGCGGAGTGGTTCGTCCAAAATTACATCCTTGGACTGAGCATGATTCCATGAAAATCGTGGTAGTTATCCCACATTTAGTTGTCTTACCAACTAAACTTATCTTTTTCTTTGGAAGTCAATAAACGATTGCAAAATAAATCCTAAAATATATTCAGATAGGTATATCATAGGAAGAATTTGGTAAACTTTTATGTACAAAATCATATTAATATGGACAGATAAATTACGAGGTAACATACTAAAACTAGCTAAGTACCCGTGCGTTGCCACGGACAAACAAATGCATCTATCATGAGCCACTGCCACAACTTTTCTTAAATAGTAAATCCCTACAATGCAACTTTTTTTTTGAAAACCGAGTCAGTATCAGTATCTAATGTGCATAATTTTCTATCTTGACCCACTTCCAACCCATCGAATGATTCTCCCTATTTCTCCTACAACCTCAGTAGCCCATGTTTGTTAAGAAATTTCTATCTCGACCCACTTCCAACCCGTCGAATGATTCTCCCTGTTTCTTCTACAACCTCAGTTGCCCATCTTTGTTGTGGTTCGATATTAGTACATTTTGTTTCTTCGATTTGCACCCATAACTATTTTAAACTCAAATGATTAAGCTCTATGCGTTTATACGAAAAAGCGTTTCGCCCCGCTTTATATTATAAAGCATAAACACAACATCAAGCATCTGATACAAACGCACGCCACACGGACCCAAGGCAAGATACACGAATACCGGGCACCGACACACAACCTCAACGACACCAAGCATCAAAAGATGAGCAAAAAAGGATCCGCTAAGAGCCGATGGAGACCACCACCAAGGAGCAATCGTCCGGGAGGATGTGCGACAGACACACCGGACCGAGGACTCCAAGACGGTGCCTCCAGGAAAGGCACGAGCAAGAACGTCGCCACCGTCTGATCCGAAGATCAAGTTTTCACCCGAAGTAAGATGGAGGGAGAAGAAGCACCACGACGGAGCCTGCAAGGAGGAACACGACGTCCATGGATGTTGTCACCGAAGACCAGAACGGGACTGGGTAGCTGATGTACCCTGGTGCTTCAGCTCCCCCGCCGCCACCCCAGTCCGCCAACACCCACAGCCATGCTGCCCGAGCAGCCATGGTTGCCTGCCCGCATCCGAGCCGCGCGATCCGCCCACGACCAACGCAACTCCCACTGCCAGGGCCGCCACCCCGCCCTGAGACCACCCTGAAGCCACCAAAAGCCACGCCACTATATCCAGATCCACAACCCCAACCACCTCCAGAACCGCCGCCGGCCAAGCTGCCTCGAGAAGGGCCGCGACCACATCGACCGGGGGAAGGGGAAGGTGGAGAAGTGGCCCATGGCCACGACCGACACCCGTGTCGGCTCCAACTTCCCCCGGAACCGTGTTCCGCCCCCGCTTCAAAGGCCCAGAGCATCAGGAGGCATCGGCCGTTGCGAGAAGCCGGAGAGGGAGGGTTGCAGAGCTATCGCTGCCGCCGCCTGAAGACGCCACCAGGGGATCCACCCGAGCCGAGCGTCGCCACCCAGCCGCGAGGGCCCGACCGGGTGGGAGCAACCCACCACCTTCGCTGTCGCGCCGCCCCCCCCCCCCCCCCCACCACCAGAGCACCACGGCGTGAGGGCTGCTTGCGACCCGGTCAACTGCGACCCGTGGCGCCTGACGCGACACCGAAGCGCTGCCGGAAGCACCACCGCCGACGCCACCACCGGCCTGCACCACCACCATGCCGCCTGCCGCCCGTCGAACGCCACCATCGCCGGCCTGCTCCGGGGCGCCGCCGCGCCCGACATCGATCATCGTGCCCGGTATCGAGCGCCGCGCCCAACCGCGAGATCTGGCCCGCGCCATACCCCACGAGCGGGGGGCGAAGGAGCCCCGCCGCCGCCGGCGACGCCGAAGCGCTGCCGGAAGCACCGCCGCCGACGCCACCACCGTCCTGCACCACCACCATGCCGCCTGCCGCCCGTCGAACGCCACCATCGCCGGCCTACTCCGGGGCGCCGCCGCACTGCCGCACCCGACATCAATCGTCGTGCCCGGTATCGAGCGCCGCGCCCAGCCACGAGATCTGGCCCGCGCCATACCCCATGAGCGGGGGGCGAAGGAGCCCCGCCGCCGCCGGCGATGCCCGGGCTTCGCCTGGCCGCGTCCCTTGGCGGCGGCGAGGGTGAAGGAGGAAGGAGGAGGGGGTGCGGCGGCGGGGATCGAGAACCCTCCCCGACGCCTCGCGAGTGGCGGCGGGGGAGGGAGGGGGAGAGAGGTCCTTCGTCTTAAGTTGTTGTACCTTTTTCAGCTCTATGCATTTATACGTAATGATGTTAATTAATTGATTCTCTCTCCCGCTCTTTTCCTCCCTGACCGTCTTTGTGGCTTCTTAACCGCTCTCACCTTGCATGAAGACAAATCAACAACTTTCTCCCACCACATCCTTCCCCTAAACCTTCACCTGGATCACATGTCTAACCTCTTTTTCATAATCTTGTATTTCTACATATTATATAATTTCAAAAGGTTTTGATCTTGTTTTTAGGGAACAGTTAATTGATTTGATCAATTTTGTTCTTCTTAGTTAAATATAGATAAAGCTTGGCACCGACTTGGCAACAGTTTGATCAGAGCAATGGTTCTTGAATTCTTATGGTCGATTATAAAACAAATGAGACAGGCGATCCCCATCTATAAAGAAGGGCAACCCTATAGGAAAGCCAAGTTCAGGGCTCTGATCCAACAGAAATAGAAATATCATACGAGTCCCTATAAACGGGAGCTTGTCAACTAAATGTAGTAATTGTTGGAGTGCTTAGTCAGAGTATGATAATTTAGAGGTTAAGGAAGTAATGTGGGCTATAGGGAGGTATTACAATGATGAAAATCTTAGTTTTGGATCAATTTGGTATCAATAGGAGATCGCATGCATCGACTCGATCGATCACTCGAGATCGAATAATTATCTTTGTAAACGGCACATACAATGTTTCATGGAACGAAGACCTTCTTTGAGCATGACACCCATGATCCATTTCCAGAATTCGGTACTCCGGGGTAGATCTTCCCAGAATAATTATCCTCCTAATTCTTGATCTTCCAAATTTGGGGGTGTAGATATTTGCTAGTGTAACCTGTAAAAGAAACATTAGACCGCACAGTTAAGCATCATATCGCGACGTACATCACACAGGAACTTTTCAACGGAACAGAAGTATTGTAATTGTATGAAGTTCAAGTTGTTATTCGATCCATGAGCCTTCGTTCTGCTAAAGCTCATTCTTCAACTTATTTCTTATCATCTTGTGGCACTAAACTTTGTGGTAAATATACCATAGAGGCATGTCTACAATGCAAGAATTATGCATAAAATAGAAAAAAAAATGTCCAGAATTCTGACGGGTTCCAACCTTGCAAATAGGGCAATGCATAGAACAAGAAAATTACAAAATGTAGAATGGGTGAGTGCAACAATGGCAAGCTCCACTGAGGTGAACTTACCAGGTAACGAGTTACTTTATAATAATGATTGCAAGCACGGTCTTATGATTTGTTCATTGTTTCCATGGGATATTATAAAACAATCATTCTTCAAACTAAAAACACAATTAGCAAAACAAAGATTAGATCAATTTGATTTATTTTTTCTGATCTAATATCATGCAAACCCCTTAAAGCTACACAATAGGAGAAGAAACATAAGTCCATCATAATGTTTTTTGCATGTGGTTTCCTAGTATGTCTTCGCATTCTACTTCCTGACATGGGAGTGCTGATAAACCAACTGTTGATGAGAAAAATTTGAGCATGAACATTTTCCATCAGATGATACTGTGTATGTAATACCAATACAGAATGGCATGTTTATGTAAGGCTACACGCTAGGTTTCCTCTCCTACTGCATGGTTTGACTTAAGTAGTTAAATTCGAACAAAGGTAGTTGCTCCACCTGTCTTTTCTTAATTAAGCATGACTGTTAAAATCAAGGATAATTTTCTCACAGCCGTGGCATAAATAACTACCGATTGCTCACTGCCATCATACATCACCGAAACATGAAACACTCTGGGCAAACATATATTGCTCAATGCCATACAAATTAACAAATACCATCTGACGTGAACTTCTTACAAACAGTTATTCTCCAGTTAGCACGAATATACTTCTTAGCAACATATAATAAGACTCAATTATACAGAAAACATTGCAGCCATGGAATAAGAACAATACCTTGTGAACTGTGAGTCGGATACAGGTGGATACGAGCTAATGCGTACGGACCCGGAGAAAAATAGGTAAGAAAAAAAAAGGCCCATCAGAGAGCTAGGTAGGGAAGCGTCGCGAGAGATCGAACTCACCGAAGGCAAGGCCGCAGGGCGCACGCGTACGCATGTGAAACAAATCAATTGGGAGATCTCATTCTCATAGTTTCGCTTGTGCCTTCCTCGTCTCGTTCGCTGTCGCTTGAGCTCTCGGCGCCTCGGCCGCTCGTTGTCGCCGCCGCTGCGCGCAGCTAGCAGTCCAGGATCCTGCTGTTGCGCCATGCGGCCATGCCGGCAACCCGGTTATCTGGCATCAGGCATACATATATGTATGCGAGCGCAGGACACTACGTATCCATGTTGCTGATCCATGATCCATCCATGGACACATCCATGATCCATGATTCAGTAGTTTCTTTAGTACGTATTCTACTATTCATCCATGATCTAATCCACCATCCTCAATTTCGATGTGCACGAAGTTTCAGATTTTTCATGTAGTATTTTATTCAACCATCCTAATACTTTGGCATACTGTGTATATGTCCTTAATGTCTTTAATGTCTTTAATGTCTTTAATGTCTTTGCATCAAGAAAGGTCCCAAGAAACATTTTATGAAGCACTGAAGTATTATTGTTGTCGATGGAGTCAGTCGAATTTGGTTCTTATTTGAGGTAATCATGTCAATGTTGATTTTATTTTGCTATCTTTTTAGTATTTCTGTCGTAATATGACATTGTCCAACAATTGTTATAGTCAAATCTAAAACTAAAGATGTGTGGTTGAAAGTTAACTCTTAATACTATGCAAATGAAGTTATAGATATATGTTTATGTATCACGCGCACACATAAATATACATGGTCTTAGGACTTAGGGGCCCATGTCGTCAAATGCGCCTGCTAGGGCCTCCTGAAACACAGGGCCGGCCCTGATTGTATACTAAAAGAAACATTGCGGCCATGAAATAGAAAGAATTGATGTAAACCGTAGATACCACAAGAAACACATGAAACACATGTACGATGATAGATGATAACAGTACACTACATGGACGTACGTGGCAGGCAAAAACTTTAAATTTGAGGATGATGGTTTCTACCTTTGGGGATCGACGCTTCTCCATATCTCTTCTCCACAACCTTCAGCTCTCTACTCGACAGTTCTCACTCCACCCCGTTCTCGATGGCAGAGCAGCTTAGGTGTAGGCGATGGCTGAAGAAGCAGCCGTTACCCCGTGCGCATCAACGAGCAGCTCTTCCTCTCGTCCCCAGAAAGGCATCAACAGCCCACCGCTCCTCTCCTCTGACAGGCAATAAGCCACGGCTCGGACGGGTCAGGCGGTGCGCGTGTGTGCGTGTGGTGGCCGTGTCGAGTCCAGCCGTGGCGGGCTCGGGCGTGCGTATGTGCGCGTGTCCGAGGGGGTGCGTGCGTGTGTGTGTGCGTGCGTGTGTGGGTTGTTAACGAGTCACCAGGGAGACCGCGTCTAGCGCTAGGAGTGGCCGTGGCGATCGCGTTGGAGCGTGTCGCATGCGCGAGCCGGAGCGTGAGGGAGTGGGAGGTGGGTGCGTCGGTGCGCGACCCAGTGTGTCTGAGCGCGTGGGTATAAGATCCCCTCGATGCCTGTGTACTCGTTGCCCAGTTTGAGTTCGAGCTCAAGAAGAAATACAGAGAAGCCGTACGTGCGGCGGAGGTGTTTGTGCGCCTGAAATTTTTCTGTGTTCTTCCTCTACCCCTCCGACCTTGTCTCCGGTGATCGCCGGCGAGTAGTGGTTCCATTCCTGCAACAACATTTGGTATCAGAGCGAGGTGTGAGAGAGGCCGCCGACCATGGCGCTCGTCCCGTACGCCGGAGGATCAGGGAGCTCGGTGTCGCATGCGGTGCCCGTGATCACAGGTGTGAACTACACCACCTCGGCCATCAAGGTGGAGGCCGACCTGGACGCCGCCTGGCTCTGGGAGGCGGTGGTGCCGCCGGAGGACGCGGCCGCGGCGGTGATCGCCAAGAAGGATAAGCCGGCGCGAGCTTATCTGCTGCGGGCGCTCGCCGACGACCTCCTGCTACAAGTGGCTGCGAAGAAGACGGCGGCGGAGATCTGGGCGAGTCTCAAGACTCGGTTCGTCGGAGCGGACCGGGTCAGGGCGGCGCGGCTGGCTACACTACGTGGCGAATTCGAGCTCCTTCGCATGACGAACGGCGAGACGCTGGACACCTACGCCGGGAGGATCGGGGCCATGGCGGCTCGCTACGCCGGGCTCGGAGTGACGCTTGAAGACGCGGCAATGGTCAAGAAGGTGCTGGACACGGTGCGGATCGCTGTCTGTGGCGGTGGCGGGCATTGAACAATTCTGCACCGTGGAAACCATGCCGTTCGAGGAGGTGCTCGGCGGCTCAAAGCGTTCAAGGCGCTGCGGCGCGGGCAGGCCGACGGCGGCGGGCGGTGGGCAGCTCATGCTCACGGAGGAGCGATGGCGTGCGGGAGCGCCAGCGCCGCAACTGCACGGGCAACGACGATCGGAGGAGGCGTCGGGCACCGGAGGAGGACGGCGAGGTCGCTGCTACAACTGCGGCCAAAGGGGGCATTTCAAGCGCGACTGCACTCGTCCGAAGAAGGCGGCAGCGGCGGCGGAGCAAGCACTTTTGGCGGACACCGGCGTGGAGAACGACGGCCTGCTGTAGGCCGTGGCTTAGGAGGTGAAATGACGGGCAATAAGCCACGGCTCGGACGGGTCAGGCGGTGCGCGTGTGTGCGTGTGGTGGCCGTGTCGAGTCCAGCCGTGGCGGGCTCGGGCGTGCGTATGTGCGCGTGTCCGAGGTGCGTGCGTGTGTGTGTGCGTGCGTGTGTGGGTTGTTAGCGAGTCACCGGGGAGACCGCGTCTAAGCGCTTAGGAGCAGCGGCGATCGCGTTGGGCGCGTCGCGGCGCGAGCCGGAGCGTGAGAGTGGGAGGTGGGTGCGTCGGTGCGCGACCAGCGTGTCTGGCGCTGGGTATAAGATCCCCTCGATGCCTGTGTACTCGTTGCCCAGTTTGAGTTCGAGCTCAAGAAGAAATACAGAGAAGCCGTACGTGCGGCGGAGGTGTTTGTGCGCCTGAAATTTTTCTGTGTTCTTCCTCTACCCCTCTGACCTTGTCTCCGGTGATCGCCGGCGAGTAGTGGTTCCATTCCTGCAACAACATCCTCGGCCATCCCCTCTTTCTGTTAGAACCGCAGCCATCTAGCTAAACCGCTGCCCTCTAGCTACCTCTCCTCTCACTCAAACGGAGATGGAAGAAGAAGAACACAGTGTTAGAATTAATGGGCTAGGCCCATAGCAATTTCTGAAATCTCAAAGCTCATGTGTAAAATGGCAAGTGGTGGTGCTAAGTTTAGTCCCACGCGAGGCGAGGCGAGGCGAGGCGAGGCGTACATGCGACATGCGCGTGAATGGTCCGCCGAAATCCGGTCCGTCTCGTTGCCGTTTTATTTTTATGTCTTGGCAGACAAGTTTTTGATTTCTTGTCCGGTAAGTATACGAATTAGAAACCGAGTCGGTTTGGGATTGTGGTCGCGACATAATACCGCCTCTGGTCCTAATATATATAGAGCTACCGGCTGCGCCGTGAGACACAATCAAAAACACCAAGGGTTTTGCCTCATCTCACAACTTGCGCCGCCATCATAGTCTACTCCATCCCAAACGCTGGCGTGCATCGGTAGCGTGGGAGAGCAGGTCTCCGAACCGTTCGTCTTTGCGATCCTGCACCGGAGAGGACGAATTAGGTTTTTGGGAAGCGCTTTGCGATTGCTCAAATTCGTTATCACGGGTCGTCTTCCGTCCAAGTCGGCGGTGCTACTCATCGTCGTATTCATCGCCGCTGCCAGCAGATCGTCGCCAACATCGTCATCAACACTGTCGCACCCATAATAGCTAACTATCAGTACGTCCAACATCCTCTGTTCATGTCTGTTTCTACAGCTATTGTTACGTGCTTGATGCTGTTATGCATGTCTTGTTGTTCTTCTAGTTTGCTAGATTATTGCATGCTAGTATCTCTTCTAGTCATGAATTATTTACTGGAATTAATCATGAACTTGCCTAATATTCCAACAATCCAAAAACCTAATTATAGGCAATTTCCTGAGTTAACTATGGCTGGATTCGCTGATGCACTGAGGCCGGATAAGTTTACCGGTGTGCACTTTATGAGGTGGCAGGTGAAGACCACGCTCTGGCTTACTGCTGTGAAAGTTTTCCACGCTAGTGTTGGTGCTCCAGAGGGAATGACCCACGAAGATCGGAGAAAATTCCAGGAAGCCAATACTATGTTTGTGGGATGCATTCTGGGTGTTCTTGCTGACCGTCTGTGTGATGTCTACATGCACATAAACGACGGAAAAATTATGTGGGATGCACTGAATGCAAAATTCGGTGCAACAGATCTGCAGCGATGAACTGTACATCATGGAGAGTTTTCATGACTACAAGATGGTGAATAACCGTTCTGTGGTTGAACAAGCTCATGAGATACTGTGCATTGTGAAGGAACTTGAACTCCTTAAATGTGTTCTACCCGACAAATTCGTGGCTGGGTGCATGATTGCAAAGTTGCCTCCTTCATGGAGGAATTTCGCCACAACTACGAAGCATAATAGACAGGAGATATCAGTTGAAAATCTGATTGCATCTCTTGATGTTGAAGAAAAAGCTCGGGCTAAAGATACCACTAAAAAAGGAGGTGAGGTTCAGCCTACTGCTAACATGGTGCAGAGGCACCCACAGAACAACAACAAAGGGAAGAACAAACCTGTTTTCAACAAGCCTACCAAGACTACTACCTTCAAGAAGAAGAAGTTTAACAAGGCTGAGCTAGAGTGCTACGCCTGTGGGAAGCCTGGACACTTTTCCAAGGAATGCCCTGAACGTGCAGACCGCAGAGGGAAAACAAGCTCCAAGACTGTCAACATGGTGACCGCTTCTTAATCTTGATGGGTATGGTAATTTACCTATTGTGCTTTCAGTATTTCAATCATCTTCGTGGTGGATTGATTCCGGTACTAACGTTCATGTGTGTGCTGACATCTCCCTATTTACTTCTTATCAGGTCGCAAGGGATTCTTCCGTCCTAATGGGGCATGTGTCACAAGCTTCTGTTCGTGGCATTGGCACGGTGGATCTGAAGTTTACTTCGGGAAAGATCGTGCAACTAAGGAACGTGCAGCATGTCCCTACTATGAACAAGAATCTAGTTAGCGGCTCCCTTCTATGTCGAGATGGATTTAAGGTAGTTTTAGAGTCCAATAAAGTAGTCGTGTCAAGATTTGGACAATTTATAGGAAAAGGCTATGAGTGCGGAGGCTTGTTCCGTTTTTCTCTTTCAGATTTTTGCAATAAGTCAATAAACCAAATTTGTGCTAGTGTTAATGATGATGCAAGTATTTGGCACTCTCGTTTATGTCATATTAATTTTGGTTTAATGTCTCGGCTATCCAGCATGAGTTTAATTCCGAACTTCATAGTTGCCAAAGGTTCTAAGTGCCATAGTTGTGTGCAATCTAAGCAACCTCGAAAGCCTCATAAGGCTGCCGAGGAGAGAAACTTGGCACCTCTAGAACTCATACATTCTGATCTTTGTGAGATGAATGGTGTGTTGACAAAAGGTGGAAAGAGATATTTCATGACTTTGATTGATGATGCGACTAGATTTTGCTATGTTTATTTGTTGCAAACTAAAGATGAAGCATTAGACTACTTTAAAATCTATAAAGCTGAAGTTGAAAATCAACTAGAGAGAAAGATCAAGCGTCTTAGGTCCGATCGTGGTGGAGAGTATTTTCCAAAAGTTTTTGATGAATTTTGTGAGGAACATGGTATTATTCATGAGAGGACGCCTCCTTATTCACCTCAATCAAATGGCGTGGCCGAGAGGAAAAACCGCACATTGATGACTTGGTCAATGCCATGTTAGGCAATCGCTGGTTTATCTAAGGCATGGTGGGGGAGGCTCTATTGACTTCATGTCATGTCCTGAATAGAGTTCCCAACAATAATAAAGAGAAACCCTTATGAGGAGTGGGTTGGGAGAAAACCATCACTTTCTTATTTGCGCACTTGGGGATGTTTGGCAAAGGTCAATATTCCTATTCCTAAGAAACGCAAACTTGGACCAATGACGATGGATTGTGTCTTTCTAGGGTATGCTCAGCGGAGCATTGCTTATAGGTTTTAGTGGTAAAATCTGAAGTACCTGATATGCATGTTGATACTATAATGGAATCTCGTGATGCAACATTTTTGAGAACATATTTCCTATGAAAGATATGCATAGCATTGCTAGATTTTCTTACGAGATAATTCCTGAATCTAGTACAAGCGATGAATATTTCGAACAATCACATGAGGAAGTCCTTGAGAAGGATAACAATGAAGTTCCTAGAAGGAACAAGAGACAAAGGATTGCAAAATCCTTTGGTGATGATTTCATTGTATACCTTGTGGACGACACTGTAACGCCCCGGATTCGATGCGCCAGGTGTCCGCCAGTTATTCGCCGTCGTTGCCTTGTCATGTGCTTGTATGTCTATCTTTGCCATGTCATCATCTGCATTTCATATCATGTCATCATGTGCATTTCATTTTGCATACGTGTTCGTCTCATGCATCCGAGCATTTTCCCCGTTGTCCGTTTTGCAATCCGGCACTCCTATGTTCCCCGGCGCCCCTTTTGCCTCTTTTTAGGTAATGCGGGTGTTAAACGTTCTCGAGAATGGACCGAGGTTTTCCAAGCGGCCTTGGTATACCACCGTAGAACCGCTGTCAAGTTTCGTGTCATTCGGAGGTCGTTTGGTACTCCAACGGTTAACCGGGTAACCGTACAAGCCTCTTTCTCTTTGCAGCCCAACACCCTTCCAAAGTGGCCCAAAACCCACCAAACTCCCCTCCATGCTCTCGGTCGTTCGATCACGATCGCGTGGCCGAAAACCGCACCTCATTTGGACTCTCCTAGCTCCCTCTACCTATATATATGTGTGCCTCCCCCGAAATTCTCGCAGTCCAAACCCTAGCCTTCTTCCCTCCGCGCCGCCAGACAAACCTCCCCACCGCGTCGGACATGTCCGTCGCCAGCCTCCACGTCACTCGGGCCAATCACGAGGTGACACGTCACCTCCTCCACCTCCCCCCTCCACTCATAGCGCGCCACGTCAGCGCCCGCGCCGCCCGCCGCCGCCCGGCCCTTGAGACCCGGATCGGGCCGCTTGAAACCCGTCAGCGCCCGTCGCCCGAGCCAGCGCGCTGCCAGCGCCCGACTTGCCGCCCGGCGCCTCGGCCTCCGCGCCTACCCCCCCGTCGTCTCGCCTCCGCCGGCCTCGGCCTTCGCGCCGGTGACCCCGCGCCTCGTCCTCGTCGCGCCGGTGACCCCGCGCCTCGTCCTCGTCCCGCCGTTCGCGTTTCTTTCAACCGGAGTTTTCTCTTCAAGTTATTCGTCGATTTCTCCTTCCAGTTGCCTTTGTTTTTCCCGCCCTCCCACCCTATTATTCCCGCAGTTCGAGTTTCTTCCGACCATCAATTTCATTCGTGTGGAGCCTCTTGGTCTTCCCTCAATTATTTCAACGGTGAATTCTTGTTTTGTTCGTCATTCTTCATCTCTTTCTTTTCCGGTGCACTCAATTCAAGTTTTCGGGTTGATCACAATCTTTTCCTTCAAGTGTAATCCCGTTCGCTCGCCTCTCGCCGATTATCATTCCGGAGTTCCGAAGACATCTCAAGAGATTCGTCTGTGTTCGAATTAATTCGAGGTTGTCACCTCATTCAAATATTTCAATTATTCCGGTGCATCATCTATATGTTCAGCATCCCTTTCCAACGGTGTTTTTCTCTTCAGTGGGCCCTAACCCACAGGTCTTTTCCCAGGATCTTACCTGACTCTTCTAATTTCCCTGGAGCTATTCCCAATTCTTTTCAAGTGTGACGTAAGAATGAATTTCATCAGTCAGATGCCTTTTTCAAGATCGATTTCAAACCATTTCATTGTTGACTCAACCTCTTTGCTTTTCATTCTACCGGAGTACCTCAGTTATTTTGGTGGTGTTTCTAAATCGTCATTTGAAGACCAAGTAGAGTTTCTCTTAAATCTTGTCCGTTCCCCCGGAGATTCATGGTGCTAGCTCGATGTTATCCTATCTAATTGTTTCCATTTGTGCAAATTCTTTTCATCCATCCGGAGTATTTCAGGAGTTGTTTTCCGTCTCGATCATCCGGAGGCCATCTTTTCGGAAGATTTCTTCGTTCCAAGTTTTCAAAGTCGTTCTCCAATTATTCTATATCCGTGCCCTTCGTTCGTCTCAATATTCTTCCGGTGCTGCGTTCAAGCATTCGTTAATCAGTTCGCGATCTCTTCGATCTCTTTTCTCTAAATTCCCTCAAGTATCTTTGTGCTTTTCTAATTCTTCCCGGTGATTCATTCTCTTTCATCAGTCATTTCCAAATTCTTACGGTGGTTCGTTCAAGATTATTTTCCTTGTTTATCATATTAATCCATTCGTTCTTTCCAATCCTACGGTGGTTCATGAAGATCTTCTCAAGTTTGCGATATGTCACTTCTCAATTCTTTTCAAGAAGAATAAGTAGTATGCAAAATCCATTGCTTGTCATCAATTTAATTTGATGAAGGATAAGCATACAATAAATCTTATTCTTATTTCATCCAAGTGAGTAAACCCTTCCTTTAGAGTTTGTTCTTGATGAATAAATTCTACTTCCAAGTGTTTTTCATCTTTTCTTTTCCGGAGTTCAATTATTTTCCTCGACTATTTTGTCGGAACCTCCATCTAAATCAACGCAAGGCTTTAGTCTTATTATTTCCTCCTTCAATTCTATCTCATCATCCTTTTTTCACCGGAGTTCTTCACGGTGGTTCTTCATGATTTAATCTTTTCTTCAAGAATTCATCAAGATTTTGTTGGTGGAGTCCAAGTATCTTTTCTTCTCGCATCTCGAAGTGCAATTAATTCTCCGTATTCTTTTGAGGTGGAGTTTTGCATTTCTTCGTTCTTCCCAGATATTCAAGCATTTGGTTGTGGCATAATTTCACCTCATAATTTCTGAGATGTTATCCATAAGTCCACAACAAGCTTATTCTTTCGTTGTTGATTTTCTCAACAACTCTGTTCAATCCTTCCTTCTAAGTTCTTTTCATTCAACTCTTTCAATCCTTTCCGGAGGTTTTGTGTCATGTCTTCATCAAGTATCGTTCCATCTTCTCAAGTTCATGTTCTATTCTTTCCATGTTCAGTCTGAGTTCTGCCTAAATCCTTTCAGTCTTATCCGTTTCTTTTCTCATTCTAACCACTCCGGTTAGAACGAGTGGTTTCATAGTCTATCTGATTCCGTGAGCTTTCAATTCTCGTCATTCTCGTCGTTCCTCTCTTCTTCTTGAGTGCTCTTGATTTTTTGCTTCTCCTCTTGAGTTCTTGTTTCACCTCATCCTTTTTTCCCTTCCATCTCGGTCCTAAGATCTCGGGACGAGATCTCTTGTTAGTGGAGGAGTGTTGTAACGCCCCGGATTCGATGCGCCAGGTGTCCGTCAGTTATTCGCCGTTGTTGCCTTGTCATGTGCTTGCGTGTCTCTCTTTGCCATGTCATCATCTGCATTTCATATCATGTCATCATGTGCATTTCATTTTGCATACATGTTCGTCTCATGCATCCGAGCATTTTCCCCGTTGTCCGTTTTGCAATCCGGCACTCCTATGTTCCCCGGCGCCCCCTTTTGCCTCTTTTCGTGTGCGGGTGTTAAACGTTCTCAGAATGGACCGAGGTTTTCCAAGCGGCCTTGGTATACCACCGGTAGACCGCCTGTCAAGTTTCGTGTCATTCGGAGGTCGTTTGGTACTCCAACGGTTAACGGGATAACCGTACAAGCCTCTTTCTCTTTGCAGCCCAACACCCTTCCAAAGTGGCCCAAAACCCACCAAACTCCCCTCCATGCTCCCGGTCGTTCGATCACGATCGCGTGGCCGAAAACCGCACCTCATTTGGACACTCCTAGCTTCCTCTACCTATATATATGTGTGCCTCCCCCGAAATTCTGGCAGTCCAAACCCTAGCCTTCTTCCCTCGCGCGCCAGACAAACCTCCCGCGCGTCGGACATGTCCGTCGCCAGCCTCCACGTCCACTCGGGCCAATCACGAGGTGACACGTCACCTCCTCCACCTCCCCCTCCACTCATAGCGCGCCACGTCAGCGCCGCGCCATCCCGCCGCCGCCCGGCCCTTGGGACCCGGATCGGGCCAGCGAGCCCGTCAGCGCCGCCGCCCGAGCCAGCGCTGCCAGCCGCGCCCGACTTGCCGCCGAGCGCCTCGGCCTCCGCGCCTACCCCCCCGTCGTCTCGCCTCCGCCCGCCTCGGCCTTCGCGCCGGTGACCCCGCGCCTCGTCCTCGTCGCGCGGTGACTGCGCCTCGTCCTCGTCCGCCCGTTCGCGTTTCTTTCAACGGAGTTTTCTCTTCAAGTTATTCGTCGATTTCTCCTTCCAGTTGCCTTTGTTTTTCCCGCCCTCCCACCCTATTATTCCCGCAGTTCGAGTTTCTTCCGACCATCAATTTCATTCGTGTGGAGCCTCTTCAGTCTTCCCTCAATTATTTCAACCGGTGAATTCTTGTTTTGTTCGTCATTCTTCATCTCTTTCTTTTCCGGTGCACTCAATTCAAGTTTTCGGGTTGATCACAATCTTTTCCTTCGAAGTGTAATCCCCGTTCGTTCGCCTCTCGCCAGTTATCATTCCGGAGTTCCGAAGACATCTCAAGAGATTCGTCTGTGTTCGAATTAATTCGAGGTTGTCACCTCATTCAAATATTTCAATTATTCCGGTGCATCATCTATATGTTCAGCATCCCTTTCCAACGGTGTTTTTCTCTTCAGTGGGCCCTAACCCACAGGTCTTTTCGAGTGATCTTACGACTCTTCTAATTTCCTGGAGCTATTCCCAATTCTTTTCAAGTGTGACGTAAGAATGAATTTCATCAGTCAGATGCCTTTTTCAAGATCGATTTCAAACCATTTCATTGTTGACTCAACCTCTTTGCTTTTCATTCTACCGGAGTACCTCAGTTATTTTGGTGGTGTTTCTCGTCGTCATTTGAAGACCGAAGTAGAGTTTCTCTTAAATCTTGTCCGTTCCCCCGGAGATTCATGGTGCTAGCTCGATGTTATCCTATCTAATTGTTTCCATTTGTGCAAATTCTTTTCATCCATCCGGAGTATTTCAGGAGTTGTTTTCCGTCTCGATCATCCGGAGGCCATCTTTTCGGAAGATTTCTTCGTTCCAAGTTTTCAAAGTCGTTCTCCAATTATTCTATATCCGTGCCCCTTCGTTCGTCTCAATATTCTTCCGGTGCTGCGTTCAAGCATTCGTTAATCAGTTCGCGATCTCTTGATCTCTTTTCTCTAAATTCCTCAAGTATCTTTGTGCTTTTCTAATTCTTCCCGGTGATTCATTCTCTTTCATCAGTCATTTCCAAATTCTTACGGTGGTTCGTTCAAGATTATTTTCCTTGTTTATCATATTAATCCATTCGTTCTTTCCAATCCTACCGGTGGTTCATGAAGACCTTCTCAAGTTTGCGATATGTCACTTCTCAATTCTTTTTCAAGAAGAATAAGTAGTATGCAAAATCCATTGCTTGTCATCAATTTAATTTGATGAAGGATAAGCATACAATAAATCTTATTCTTATTTCATCCAAGTGAGTAAACCCTTCCTTTAGAGTTTGTTCTTGATGAATAAATTCTACTTCCAAGTGTTTTTCATCTTTTCTTTTCCGGAGTTCAATTATTTTCCTCGACTATTTTGTCGGAACCTCCATCTAAATCAACGCAAGGCTTTAGTCTTATTATTTCCTCCTTCAATTCTATCTCATCATCCTTTTTTCACCGGAGTTCTTCACGGTGGTTCTTCATGATTTAATCTTTTCTTCAAGAATTCATCAAGATTTTGTTGGTGGAGTCCAAGTATCTTTTCTTCTCGCATCTCGAAGTGCAATTAATTCTCCGTATTCTTTTGAGGTGGAGTTTTGCATTTCTTCGTTCTTCCCAGATATTCAAGCATTTGGTTTGTGGCATAATTTCACCTCATAATTTCTGAGATGTTATCCATAAGTCCACAACAAGCTTATTCTTTCGTTGTTGATTTTCTCAACAACTCTGTTCAATCCTTCCTTCTAAGTTCTTTTCATTCAACTCTTTCAATCCTTTCCGGAGGTTTTGTGTCATGTCTTCATCAAGTATCGTTCCATCTTCTCAAGTTCATGTTCTATTCTTTCCATGTTCAGTCTGAGTTCTGCCTAAATCCTTTCAGTCTTATCCGTTTCTTTTCTCATTCTAACCACTCCGGTTAGAACGAGTGGTTTCATAGTCTATCTGATTCCGTGAGCTTTCAATTCTCGTCATTCTCGTCGTTCCTCTCTTCTTCTTGAGTGCTCTTGATTTTTTGCTTCTCCTCTTGAGTTCTTGTTTCACCTCATCCTTTTTTCCCTTCCGTCTCGGTCCTAAGATCTCGGGACGAGATCTCTTGTTAGTGGAGGAGTGTTGTAATGCCCCGGATTCGATGCGCCGGGTGTCCGCCAGTTATTCGCCGTCGTTGCCTTGTCATGTGCTTGCGTGTCTCTCTTTGCCATGTCATCATCTGCATTTCATATCATGTCATCATGTGCATTTCATTTTGCATACGTGTTCGTCTCATGCATCCGAGCATTTTCCCGTTGTCCGCTTTTGCAATCCGCACTCCTATGTTCCCAGCGCCCCCTTTTGCCTCTTTTCGGTATGCGGGTGTTAAACGGTTCTCGGAATGGACCGAGGTTTGCCAAGCGGCCTTGGTATACCACCGGTAGACCGTCTGTCAAGTTTCATGTCATTCGGAGGTCGTTTGGTACTCCAACGGTTAACGGGATAACCGTACAAGCCTCTTTCTCTTTGCAGCCCAACACCCTTCCAAAGTGGCCCAAAACCCACCAAACTCCCCTCCATGCTCTCGGTCGTTCGATCACGATCGCGTGGCCGAAAACCGCACCTCATTTGGACTCTCCTAGCTCCCTCTACCTATATATATGTGTGCCTCCCCCGAAATTCTCGCAGTCCAAACCCTAGCCTTCTTCCCTCGGCGCCGCCGGACAAACCTCCCCACCGCGTCGGACATGTCAGCCGCCAGCCTCCACGTCACTCGGGCCAATCACGAGGTGACACGTCACCTCCTCCACCTCCCTCCTCCACTCATAGCGCGCCACGTCAGCGCCCGCGCCACCAGCCGCGCCCGGCCATGGGACCCGGATCGGGCCCGCGAAACCCGTTCGCGCCGCCCGAGCCAGCGCGCCGCCAGCCGCGCCCGACTTCGCCGCGGCGCCTCGGCCTCCGCGCCTACCCGCCACCGTCTCGCCTCCGCCCGGCCTCGGCCTTAGCCGGTGACCCGCGCCTCGTCCTCGTCCGCCCGGTGACCCGCGCCGGACCGCCGCCGCCATGCGCCGCCCGACCCGCCGCCGCGCGTGCTCCGGCCGCCGCCCGGGAGCGCGCCGCCGCCCGCGCCCGAAGCTCCAGCTTCGTCGGACCCCGCCTCCGCCGCCGCGCCTCGTCCCCGCCGGACCTCCGCCTCCCCCATCCACTCCGGCCGCCGCCCTCGCCGGAGGCCTCGCCGGAGCCGCCGTCGCCGGATCCACCGGATCTGGATGAGATCCACCACCACCACCAACCAAACGCCAGCCCCGTCCCCGGATCTCTCCGTCCCGGGTCTCCTCCATCCCGTTTTCCCCGAGGTGCTTTTTTCACTAAGTCCCCGAAATTTGCACATTATCATGTCATGTTCATCGCATCATAACTCTGCGTCCGTAACTCCGTTTCGTGCGTGTAATATGTCAAATTGTTCGCGACGAGTACATCATTTCATTCCATTGCACCATGTTCATTTGAGTCCATCTTGATGCCTGTATCATCGTTGCAAGAGGGCTATGTGATGTTAGTTTCAGATTCTTATCAGAATATGCATTTTTGTCATTTTTGCCATGATTGATGTGTGCACCCTATGAACTTGAGTCCTACATGTGTTTTGTAATATGACATGCCATCTTTACAGGGGTGTATGCCATGTATTTTTGTGATCTCTGTGGTGACTAGCACAAGCATGCAAACTAGGCTTCATGATGTTGCTGATTTCAGCCCCTGTTCTGCTGATATTTTTATGCCATGTTAACTTGATGCTACCGAGAGATCCATGCTTATTTTGAGATACTTCAGTAAGGATGTTTTGGACATATGGTTATTCTATATCCACCCATGCCCTTTTTTGCAATTATGGAGTGCCATAGCTTGAGTCAATCGAGCTCTACTTTTGCTATAAAATGTTTCCTGGCAGATTGTTTACATGTTATTCAATTTTGCCAAGGTTGTTGTAGTTGATCCGTGTATGATATGATGTTGTTCTTGCCATGTATAGCTTCTATGCCATGTCTTCTTACTGTGAGTTTCCTTGCCATGCCATGTACTGCTCTGTGGTGAGTGATTCAAGCTCACCAACATGCCTACTTATTGTTGTTCCTGCCATGTATGAATCTGTAATATAACTTGCCATGTTTACATGGGCTCCATCATATCTTCTGATCCTTTTTGGCTCATGGTCAGTAAGGGACTTTTTTTTATGCATTTAGTAGTATCATTCCATGCCTTTGTTTGCCATGATAAGTTCCTGTAACATGTTGTTTGATAGCTCTAAACATTGCAACCTGATGTTATTTCTGCTAAAGTCTGAAACTGTTATTATTTGTAATCTTGCCATGTCATTTTGAGCATGTTCTAGTGATTTCTGGAGATAGCTCAGTGTTCATGTTTTGTAATGCTTTACCTGTACTTCATGCCCATGCCTTTTGTTATCATGTTAAGATGCTGTAGCTTGTTGTTTTGATGCTTGCAATATGCCTAGTTGCTGTTTTGGACAGATTGTTGTCGTGACTTGTATAGGGTGTATGTGTTGAACCGTTGCTCCGTTTTGAGTGTGCTCTATATGAAACTTGCTTGTTTTTGCATGTAGCTTCATATTATCATGTTGCATCCTTGTTTTGAGGTGTTTGCTTGATGTTTGTATGCATTTTGCATCAATGCCATGTTTAACTTGTTTTGCTCATATCTTCTAGGCCGTAGCTCCGAATTTAATGAACTTTATATGTAACTTGATTAGAATTTCGTGTAGATCATCTTGGTGCATCTTAACTTGCTGTTTAACAACTTGAACATAAGGTTTATTCAGATCTGGACCAATTTCGAAATTTGCATATGAGGACTTACCGGAGTTGTTATATGTTGCTTCCGGCCTCATTTAAACTTGCTTTGATGTGTTGCTCTTGTTTGCATCATCTTTTGCCATGAGTAGCCTCATCTATCCTTGTCATGCATCATGCTTGTTGTGCATCATGTCTTGTTCATGTGTGGTGTGTTTACTTTGTTGTGTGCTTCTTCTTGTTAGTTCCTGTTTCGTTGCGATCGTGAGGATTCGTTCGTCTACTCTTGGTTCGGCTTCATCCGTTCGTCTTCTTCATGGACTCGTTCTTCTTCCTTGCGGGATTTCAGGCAAGATGACCGCTACCCTGGATCTCACTACTATCATTGCTATGCTAGTTGTTTCGTTCTATCGCTATGCTGTGCTACCTATCACTTGTTCCTCAAGCCTCCCAAATTGCCATGAACCTCTAACCTTTGACACCTTTCCTATGCAAACCGTTGTTTCGCTATGTTACCGCTTTGCTCAGCCCCTCTTATAGCGTTGTTAGTTGCAGGTGAAGATGAAGTTTGTTCCTTGTTGGAACATGGAGATGTTGTTCCTTGTTGGAACATGTTTACTTGTTGGGATATCACAATATATCTTATACTATTAATGCATCTATATACTTGGTAAAGGGTGGAAGGCTCGGCCTTATGCCTGGTGTTTTGTTCCACTCTTGCCGCCCTAGTTTCCGTCATATCGGTATTATGTTCCCGGATTTTGCGTCCCTTACGCGGTCGGGTGATTTATGGGACCCCCTTGACAGTTCGCTTTGAATAAGACTCCTCCAGCAAGGCCCAACATTGGTTTTACCATTTGCCTCACCACCACCTACATTTCCCTTGGGAGTAATTAATCCAAGGGTCATCTTTATTTCAGCCCCCCGGGCCCATGCTTGTCTAAATGTTGGTCCAAACTAGAGTGCTTTGCGCCCCCTCAAGGAAACTTGGGGTTTGGTTTTAGTTGTACGGACTGCTCATCCGGTCGTGGCACGAGACGAGATCTGTGCGGCTACTATCGTGGTGTCGGCACGCCGGGAGGTCTTGCTGGTCTTGTTTTATTCTTTGTCGAAATGTCTTGTAGCCGGGATTCCAAGACTGATCGGGTCTTCCCGGAGAGAAGGAATATCCTTCGTTGATCGCGAGAGCTTATCATGGGCTAAGTTGGGACACCCCTGCAGGGTTTGAACTTTCGAAAGTCGTGCCCGTGGTTATGTGGCAGATGGGAATTTGTTAATATCCGGTTGTAGTAAACTTGAAGCAAACTCTTCTAAAATACACCAACCGTAATGCGTAACCGTGAGTGTCTCTTTTCGGGGTTGATCGAGAGGAGAACACGGTTTCTGGGTTATGTCTGACGTAAGTAGGAGTTCAGGATCACTTCTTGATCATTACTAGTTAACGACCGTTCCTTTGTTTCTCTTCTCGCTCTCATTTGCGTATGTTAGCCACCATATATGCTTAGCCGTTGCTGCAACCTCACCACTTTACCCCTTCCTTTTCCCATTAAGCTTTGCTAGTCTTGATACCCATGGTAATGGGATTGCTGAGTCCTCGTGGCTCACAGATTACTACAACACCAATTGCAGGTACAGGTTTTTGATGATCATGACGTGAGAGCGATGTTGCTTGTTTTGGAGTTCTTCTTCTGCTTCTTCTTGATCGAGGATAGGTTCCAGGTCGGCAGCCTGGGCTAGCAGTGGTGGATGTCGTTTGAGTTTTGTTTATGTTTCATCCGTAGTCGGATGTTGATCTTGTATATGATGTTGTTGTATTCTTGTGGCATTTGTGCCTTATGTATGTATCCCCATCTATTATGTAATGTTGATGTAATGATATCCACCTTGCAAAAGCGTTTCAATATGCGGGTCTATCCTTGGTGGGACCTTGAGTTCCTTTTGGATAGGGTCGCATATTGGGCGTAACGAACACACCAAGACGATTGCGAGAAGCATATGCATCTCCGGATGTAGATGATTGGAAAGAAGCTGTTCATAATGAGATGGACTCAATTCTTTCTAATGGAACTTGGGAACTAAGCGATAGACCATATGGTTGTAAACACATGGGCTGTAAGTGGGTGTTCAAAAAGAAGCTAAAGCCTGATGGTACTATTGATAAGTACAAAGTAGCGGCTAGTGGCCAAGGGCTACACTTTCGAGAAAAGAAGGCGAAGATTACTTTGACACCTATTCACCCGTTGCTAGAATGACCACCATTCGAGTGTTACTTTCCTTGGCTGCCTCTTATGGTCTTATCATTCATCAAATGGATGTAAATACAGCTTTTCTCAATGGAGAGTTGGAAGAGGAGATCTATATGAATCAGCCTGACGGGTTTGTGGTAAAGGGTGAAGAGAGAAAGGTGTGCAAGTTGTTATAATCTTTGTATGGTCTGAAACAGGCACCTAAGCAATGGCATGAGAAGTTTGAAAGAACTTTGACTTCTGCAGGATTTTTCATTACTTGAGGCTGATAGGTGTGTTTACTATCGCCATGGTGGGGGCAATAGTGTCATATTATGTTTGTATGTGGACGACATACTGATCTTTGGTACAAACATTAATGCAATTAATGAGGTCAAGTCTTTTCTATCAAAAAGTTTTGACATGAAAGATCTGGGAGAAGCCGATGTAATTCTAAACATCAAACTTATTAAGGATGAGAGTGGGATTACATTAACGCAATCTCACTATGTTGAGAAGGTCTTGAACCGATTCGGTTTTATGGATAGCAAGCCTTCTCCAACACCTTATGATCCCAGCGTGACACTCGGAAAAGAACAAGAAAGAAAGCGAGAGATCAATTAAGATACTCTCAAATTGTCGGTTCACTCATGTACTTAGCTAGCGCTACAAGAGCAGAGATATCTCTTTTCTTGTGAGCAAACTGGATAGGTTCATGTCCAACCGGGTGATGATCATTGGCATGCACTAGAAAGGGTCTTGCGCTATCTCGAGAGGTACTATGAGTTCTGGAATTACTTATTCAGGGCATCCTGCTGTGCTAGAAGGATCTGATGATTCAAATTGGATCTCCGACGTTGATGTACTTTACGCAACAAGTGGGTATGTATTTACTCATGGTGGTGGCTTGCATGTCATGGAGGTCTTGCAAGAAAACCATATTGACGAGGTCAACTATGGAAGTAGAATTAACTGCTTTGGACACAGCTCTTTGTTGAGGCAGAATGGCTGCGTGAGCTCTTGATGGACTTGCGGTTGTTGAAAAACACATGCGGATATTCTTATGAATTGTGATAACCAAGCGGTTATCGCTAAAGTGAACAATTCTAAAAGATAATGCAAAGTCATCAAGACACGTGAAAAGACGTTTGAAGTCTGTCGGGAAGTTGAGAAACTCCGGAGTAATAAGCTGTACGTATATACAAGCAGACAAAAACACGGCGAGATCCCTTTACAAAGGGACTATCACGAAATGTGATAGATATTGCATCGAGGGAGATGGGTATGAGACCCATAGATGTTACACCATAGTAGTAACCCAACCTTTGTGATCGGAGATCCCGTGAATTAGGATCCGGGAAGAACAAGGTATTGGTTAAGCGAGGAGAGTAATAACTTATGATCGTCTCCAAGTGAAGATGCAAAACTCTCGAGCTGTAAGGCTCAGATCTGTAAGGCAGGTCGGCAACATGCCTTAATGTGGTTGTATTGGCTATAATTAGCAAAGATGTTGTCCTCTGAGCAGTCTTGAAAGAACACACCTATATGAGTTACATTTGTAAGCGTCATGATCTATGATATTTGGGTGATCTCTAGTAAACTCACGAAGAGACCGGGAGTATGACGTATAAGCTCCAAACTGCTGGGGTAGCCTCTTGGCGGTCAGTCTTGGTTAAGACTTTGAGTGAAACCTGTTCACACAAAACTAGCAATTCAAGGCATAGTCCATTGTCAAGTTGTGAATGGATGTAGCTTAAAGTTCTAGGCGGAAGTTCAACTTAACAGTCTCTGCTGAAACCTTTGGTATATTAAACAAGTGGTGAGAGAAGGCAAATCTCTATATTGGTATTTGATATCTTGTGGGGTATTGTTAGAATTAATGGGCTATGCACATAGCAATTTCTTTAATCTCAAAGCCAATGTGTAAAATGGCAAGTGGTGGTGCTAAGTTTAGTCCCACCTTGGAAGTTGAAGAAGAGTTGGACCTCTTTATATAGTGGGTTCTCTCCGCCACTCTAAGTGGTGTGTGAGAAGAGAAAGGGAAAACCACACGCAGCAGCTCGCCTACTTTGGCTTTGCTTTGGCGGGCCGGGCCGGGCCGTGGCGAGTGGCGAGGCGGCGGCGTACATGCGACATCTTGGCGTGAATGGTCCTTGAAATCCGGTCCGTCTCCTTGCAGGAGCGCAGCTTCCTTTGCCGTTTATTTTTATGTCTTGGCAGACAAGTTTTTGATTTCTTGTCCGGTAAGTATACGAATTAGAAACCGAGTCGGTTTGGGATTGTGGTCGCGACACAATACCGCCTCTGGTCCTAATATATATAGAGCTACCGGCTGCGGCCAGAGACACACCGAAAAACACCAAGGGTTTTGCCTCATCTCACAACTTGCGCCGCCATCATAGTCTACTCCATCCCAAACGCCGGCGTGCATCGGCGCGTGGGAGAGCAGGTCTCCGGAACCGTTCGTCTTTGCGATCCTGCACCGGGAGAGGACGAATTAGGTTGTTGGGAAGCGCTTTGCGTGACTGCTCAAATTCGTTATCACGGGTCGTCTTCCGTCCAAGTCGGGCGGTGCTACTCATCGTCGTATTCATCGCCGTCAGCAGCAGATCGTCGCCAACATCGTCAACAACACTGTCGCACCCATAATAGCTAACGATCAGTACGTCCAACATCCTCTGTTCATGTCTGTTTCTACAGCTATTGTTACGTGCTTGATGTTGTTATGCATGTCTTGCTGTTCTTCTAGTTTGCTAGATTATTGCATGCTAGTATCTCTTCTAGTCATGAATTATTTACTAGAATTAATCATGAACTTGCCTAATATTCCAGCAATCCAAAAACCTAATTATAGGCAATTTCCTGAGTTAACTATGGCTGGATTCATTTGATGCACTTTGAGGCCGGATAAGTTTACCGGTGTGCACTTTAAGAGGTGGCAGGTGAAGACCATGCTGCGGCTTCTTTGCTCGAAAGTTTTCCACGTTAGTGTTGGTGCTCTAGAGGAATGACCGGCGAAGATCGGAGAAAATTCCAGGAAGCCAATACTATGTTTGTGGGATGCATTACGAGTGTTCTCATTGACCGTCTGTGTGATGTGTACATGCACATAAACGACGGAAAAATTATGTGGGATGCACTTTGAATGCAAAATTGATTACAGCAGAGATCTGACGATGAACTGTGCATCATGGAGAGTTTTCATGACTACAAGATGGTGAATAACCGTTCTGTGGTTGAACAAGCTCATGAGATACAGTGCATTGTGAAGGAACTTGAACTCCTTGAATGTGTTCTACCCGACAAATTCGGGGCTGGGTGCATGATTGCAAAGTTGCCTCCTTCATGGAGGAATTTCGCCACAACTCTGAAGCATAAGAGACAGGAGATATCAGTTGAAAATCTGCTTGCATCTCTTGATGTTGAAGAAAAAGCTCGGGCTAAAGATACCACTAAAAAAGGAGGTGAGGTTCAGCCTCATCGCTAACATGGTGCGAGAGGCACCCACGTAACAACAACAAAGGGAAGAACAAACCTGTTTTCAACAAGCCTACCAAGACTACTACCTTCAAGAAGAAGAAGTTTAACAAGGCTGAGCTAGAGTGCTACGCTTTGTGGGAAGCCTGGACACTTTTCCAAGGAATGCCACGAGCGTGCAGACCCTTGAGGGAAAACAAGCTCCAAGACTGTCAACATGGTGACCGCTAGCAATACTGATGGGTATGGTAATTTACCTATTGTGATTTCAGTATTTCAATCATCTTCGTGGTGGATTGATTCGGGTGCTAACGTTCATGTGTGTGCTGACATCTCCCTATTTACTTCTTATCAGGTCGCAAGGGATTCTTCCATCCTAATGGGGAATGGGTCACATGCTTCTGTTCGTGGCATTGGCACGGTGGATCTGAAGTTTACTTCGGGAAAGATCGTGCAACTAAGGAACGTGCAGCATGTCCCTACTATGAACAAGAATCTAGTTAGCGGCTCCCTTCTATGTCGAGATGGATTTAAGGTAGTTTTAGAGTCCAATAAAGTAGTCGTGTCAAGATTTGGACAATTTATAGGAAAAGGCTATGAGTGCGGAGGCTTGTTCCGTTTTTCTCTTTCAGATTTTTGCAATAAGTCAATAAACCAAATTTGTGCTAGTGTTAATGATGATGCAAGTATTTGGCACTCTCGTTTATGTCATATTAATTTTGGTTTAATGTCTCGGCTATCCAGCATGAGTTTAATTCCGAACTTCACGGTTGCCAAAGGTTCTAAGTGCCATAGTTGTGTGCAATCTAAGCAACCTCGAAAGCCTCATAAGGCTGCCGAGGAGAGAAACTTGGCACCTCTAGAACTCATACATTCTGATCTTTGTGAGATGAATGGTGTGTTGACAAAAGGTGGAAAGAGATATTTCATGACTTTGATTGATGATGCGACTAGATTTTGCTATGTTTATTTGTTGCAAACTAAAGATGAAGCATTAGACTACTTTAAAATCTATAAAGCTGAAGTTGAAAATCAACTAGAGAGAAAGATCAAGCGTCTTAGGTCCGATCATGGTGGAGAGTATTTTCCAAAAGTTTTGATGAATTTTGTGAGGAACATGGTATTATTCATGAGAGGGCGCCTCCTATTCACCTCAATCAAATGGAGTGGCGAGAGGAAAAACCGCACATTGGTGACTTGGTGAATGCCATGTTACTTCTTTGGTTTATCTAAGGCATGGTGGGGGAGGCTCTATTGACTTCATGTCATGTCCTGAATAGAGTTCCCAACAATAATAAAGAGAAACCCCTTATGAGGAGTGGGTTGGGAGAAAACCATCACTTTCTTATTTGCGCACTTGGTGATGTTTGGCAAAGGTCAATATTCCTATTCCTAAGAAAGCATAAACTTGGACCAAAGACAGCGGATTGTGTCTTTCTAGGGTATGCTCAACGGAGCATTGCTTATAGGTTTTAGTGGTAAAATCTGAAGTACACGATATGCATGTTTATACTATAATGGAATCTCGTGATGCAACATTTTTTGAGAACATATTTCCTATGAAAGATATGAATAGCATTGCTAGATTTTCTTCTAAGATAATTCCTGAATCTAGTACAACTGATGAATATTTCGAACAATCACATGAGGAAGTCCTTGAGAAGGATAACAATGAAGTTCCTAGAAGGAACAAGAGACAAAGGATTGCAAAATCCTTTGGTGATGATTTCATTGCATACCTTGTGGACGACACACCCAAGACGATTGCAGAAGCATAAGCATCTCCGGATGTAGATGATTGGAAAGAAGCTGTTCATAATGAGATGGACTCAATTCTTTCTAATGGAACTTGGGAACTAACTGATAGAACATATGGTTGTAAACCTGTGGGCTGTAAGTGGGTGTTCAAAAAGAATCTAAAGCCTGATGGTACTATTGATAAGTACAAAGGCGGCTAGTGGCCAAGGGCTACACTCAGAAAGAAGGCGAAGATTACTTTGACACCTATTCACCCGTTGCTAGAATTACCACCATTCGAGTGTTACTTTCCTTGGCTGCCTCTTATGGTCTTATCATTCATCAAATGGATGTAAAGACAGCTTTTCTCAAGGGAGAGTTGGAAGAGGAGATCTATATGAATCAGCCTGACGGGTTTGTGGTAAAGGGTGAAGAGAGAAAGGTGTGCAAGTTGTTAAAATCTTTGTATGGTGCAAAGCAGGCACCTAAGCAATGGCATGAGAAGTTTGAAAGAACTTTGACTTCTGCAGGATTTGTCATTAACGAGGCTGATAGGTGTGTTTACTATCGCCATGGTGGGGGCAATAGTGTCATATTATGTTTGTATGTGGACGACATCTTGATCTTTGGTACAAACATTAATGCAATTAATGAGGTCAAGTCTTTTCTATCAAAAAGTTTTGACATGAAAGATCTGGGAGAAGCCGATGTAATTCTAAACATCAAACTTATTAAGGATGAGAGTGGGATTACATTAATGCAATCTCACTATGTTGAGAAGGTCTTGAACCGACTTGGTTTTATGGATAGCAAGCCTTCTCCAACACCTTATGATCCCAGCGTGACACTCAGAAAGAACAAAAAAGAAACAAGAGATCAATTAAGATACTCTCAAATTGTCGGTTCACTCATGTACTTAGCTAGCGCTACAAGACCAGATATCTCTTTTGTTGTGAGCAAACTGAGTAGGTTCATGTCCAACCCGGGTGATGATCATTGGCATGCACTAGAAAGGGTCTTGCGCTATCTGAGAGGTACTATGAGTTATGAATTACTTATTCGAGGCATCGTCTTTGTGCTAGAAGGATATAGTGATTCAAATTGGATCTCCGATGTTGATGTACTTTATGCAACAAGTGGGTATGTATTTACTCCTGGTGGTGGCGCAGTGTCATGGAGGTCTTGCAAGCAAACCATATTGACGAGGTCAACTATGGAAGCAGAATTAACTGCTTTGGACACGACTCTTGTTGAGGCGAGAATGGCTGCGTGAGCTCTTGATGGAGTTGCGGTTGTTGAAAAACCTGTACCGGCTATTCTTATGAATTGTGATAACCAAGCGGTTATCGCTAAAGTGAATAATTCTAAAAGATAATGCAAAGTCATCAAGACACGTGAAAAGGCGTTTGAAATGCATCGGGAAGTTGAGAAACTCCGGAGTAATAACTATTACGTATATACAAGCAGACAAAAACACTGGCAGATCCCTTTACAAAGGGACTATCACGAAATGTGATAGATATTGCATCGAGGAGATGGGTATGAGACCCATAGATGTTACACCATAGTAGTAACCCAACCTTTGTGATCGGAGATCCCGTGAATTAGGATCTGGGAAGAACAAGCTATTGGTTAGCGAGGAGAGTAATAACTTATGATCGTCTCCAAGTGAAGATGCAAAACTCTCGAGCTGTAAGGCTCGGATCTGTAAGGCAGGTCGGCAACATGCCTTAATGTGGTTGTATTGGCTATAATTAGCAAAGATGTTGTCCTCTGAGAGCAGTCTTGAAAGAACACACCTATATGAGTTACGACTCTAAGCGTCATGATCTATGAGATTTGAGTGATCTCTAGTAAACTCACGAAGAGACCAGGGAGTATGACGTATAAGCTCCAAACCGCGGGGTAGCCTACTGGCGGTCAAGTACTGGTTAAGACTTTGAGTGAAACTTGTTCACAAAAAACTAGTAATTCAAGGCATAGTCCATTGTCAAGTTGTGAATGGATGTAGCTTAAAGTTCTAGGCAAAAGTTCAACTTAACAGTCTCTGCTGAAACACTGGTATATTAAACAAGTGGTGAGAGAAGGCAAATCTCTAAATGGGTATTTGAGATCTGTGGGGGATTGTTAGAATTAATGGGCTAGGCCCATAGCAATTTCTGAAATCTCAAAGCCCATGTGTAAAATGGCAAGTGGTGGTGCTAAGTTTAGTCCCACCTTGGAAGTTGAAGAAGAGTTGGACCTCTTTGTATAGTGGGTTCTCTCCACCACTCTCAGTGGTGTGTGAGAAGAAAGGAAAACCACTGCAGCTCGCTTTCTGGCCTGGCCGGGCCATGGCATGGCGGCGGCAGCGATACATGTTATCTTGGCGTGAATGATCCGCCGAAATCCGGTCCGTCTCCTTGCAGGAGCGCTGCTTCCTTTGCCGTTTATTTTTATGTCTTGGCAGACAAGTTTTTGATTTCTTGTCCGGTAAGTATCTGAATTAGAAACCGAGTCGGTTTGGGATTGTGGTCGCGACACAATACCGCCTCTGGTCCTAATATATATAGAGCTACCGGCTGCGGCGAGACACACGAAAAACACCAAGGGTTTTGCCTCATCTCACAACTTGCGCCGCGATCATAGTCTACTCCATCCCAAGCGCTTGGCGTGCATCGGTAGCGTGGGAGAGCAGGTCTCCGGAACCGTTCGTCTTTGCGATCCTGCATCGGGAGAGGACGAATTAGGTTTTTGGGAAGCGCTTTGCGCGACTGCTCAAATTCGTTGTCACGGGTCGTCTTCCGTCCAAGTCGGGCGGTGCTACTCATCGTCGTATTCATCGCCGTCAGCAGCAGATCGTCGCCAACATCGTCATCAACACTGTCGCACTCATAATAGCTAACGATCGGTCGTCCAACATCCTCTGTTCATATGCATTTCTACAGCTATTGTTACGTGCTAGATGATGTTATGCATGTCTTGTTGTTCTTCTAGTTTGCTAGATTATTGCATGCTAGTATCTCTTCTAGTCATGAATTATTTACTGGAACTGATCATGAACTTGCCTAATATTCCAACAATCCAAAAACCTAATTATAGGCAATTTCCTGAGTTAACTATGGCTGGATTATTTGATGCACCGAGGCCGGATAAGTTTACGGTGTGCACTTTAAGAGGTGGCGGTGAAGACCATGCTGCGGCTTCTTTGCTCACGAAAGTTTTCCACGCTAGTGTTGGTGCTCAGAGGGAATGACCGGCGAAGATCGGAGAAAATTCCAGGAAGCCAATACTATGTTTGTGGGATGCATTACGAGTGTTCTTCTTGACCGTCTGTGTGATGTGTACATGCACATAAACGACGGAAAAATTATGTGGGATGCACTTTGAATGCAAAATTGATTAACAGAGATCTGACGATGAAGCTGTACATCATGGAGAGTTTTCATGACTACAAGATGGTGAATAACCGTTACGTGGTTGAACAAGCTCATGAGATACGATTGCATTGTGAAGGAACTTGAACTCCTTAAATGTGTTCTACCCAACAAATTCATGGCTGGGTGCATGATTGCAAAGTTGCCTCCTTCATGGAGGAATTTTGCCACAACTCTGAAGCATAAGAGACAGGAGATATCAGTTGAAAATCTGATTGCATCTCTTGATGTTGAAGAAAAAGCTCGGGCTAAAGATACCACTTTGAAAAAGGAGGTGAGGTTCAGCCCTCGCTAACATGGTGCAGAGGTACCCACAGAGCAAGAACAAAGGGAAGAACAAACCTGTTTTCAACAAGCCTACCAAGACTACTACCTTCAAGAAGAAGAAGTTTAACAAGGCTGAGCTAGAGTGCTACGCTGTGGGAAGCCTGGACACTTTTCCAAGGAATGCCACGAGCGTGCGGACCGCATGAGAGGGAAAACAAGCTCCAAGGCTGTCAACATGGTGACCGCTAGCTTAATCTTGATGGGTATGGTAATTTACCTATTGTGCTTTCAGATTTCAATCATCTTCGTGGTGGATTGATTCGGTGCTAACGTTCATGTGTGTCTTGACATCTCCTATTTACTTCTTATCGGTCGCAAGGGATTCTTCCGTCCTAATGGGGAATGGGTCACATGCTTACATTCGTGGCATTGGCACGGTGGATCTGAAGTTTACTTGGGAAAGATCGTGCAACTAAGGAACGTGCGACATGTCCCTACTATGAACAAGAATCTAGTTAGCGGCTCCCTTCTATGTCGATATGGATTTAAGGTAGTTTTAGAGTCCAATAAAGTAGTCGTGTCAAGATTTGGACAATTTATAGGAAAAGGCTATGAGTGCGGAGGCTTGTTCCGTTTTTCTCTTTCAGAATTTTGCAATAAGTCAATAAACCAAATTTGTGCTAGTGTTAATGATGATGCAAGTATTTGGCACTCTCGTTTATGTCATATTAATTTTGGTTTAATGTCTCGGCTATCGACATGAGTTTAATTCCGAACTTCACGGTTGCCAAAGGTTCTAAGTGCCATAGTTGTGTGCAATCTAAGCAACCTCGAAAGCCTCATAAGGCTGCCGAGGAGAGAAACTTGGCACCTCTAGAACTCATACATTCGGATCTTTGTGAGATGAATGGTGTGTTGACAAAAGGTGGAAAGAGATATTTCATGACTTTGATTGATGATGCGACTAGATTTTGCTATGTTTATTTGTTGCAAACTAAAGATGAAGCATTAGACTACTTTAAAATCTATAAAGCTGAAGTTGAAATCAACTAGAGAGAAAGATCAAGCGTCTTAGGTCCGATCGTGGTGGAGAGTATTTTCCAAAAGTTTTTGATGAATTTTGTGAGGAACCTGGTATTATTCATGAGAGGACGCCTCCCTATTCACCTCAATCAAATGGATTGGCCGAGAGGAAAAACCGCACATTGATTGACTTGGTGAATGCCATGTTAGACACTCTTCTTTGGTTTATCTAAGGCATGGTGGGGGAGGCTCTATTGACTTCATGTCATGTCCTGAATAGAGTTCCCAACAATAATAAAGAAAACCCCTTATGAGGAGTGGGTTGGGAGAAAACCATCACTTTCTTATTTAGCACTTGGGGATGTTTGGCAAAGGTCAATATTCCTATTCCTAAGAAAGCATAAACTTGGACCAAAGGCGATGGATTGTGTCTTTCTAGGGTATGCTCAACGGAGCATTGCTTATAGGTTTTAGTGGTAAAATCTGAAGTACACGATATGCATGTTGATACTATAATGGAATCTCGTGATGCAACATTTTTGAGAACATATTTCCTATGAAAGATATGCATAGCGTTGCTAGATTTTCTTACGAGATAATTCCTGAATCTAGTACAAGCGATGAATATTTGAACAATCACATGAGGAAGTCCTTGAGAAGGATAACAATGAAGTTCCTAGAAGGAACAAGAGACAAAGGATTGCAAAATCCTTTGGTGATGATTTCATTGCATACCTTGTGGACGACACACCCAAGACGATTGCAGAAGCATATGCATCTCCGGATGTAGATGATTGGAAAGAAGCTGTTCATAATGAGATGGACTCAATTCTTTCTAATGGAACTTGGGAACTAAGCGATAGACCATATGGTTGTAAACCTGTGTAGCTGTAAGTGGGTGTTCAAAAGAAGCTAAAGCCTGATGGTACTATTGATAAGTACAAAGGCGGCTAGTGGCCAAGGGCTACACTTTCGGAAAAGAAGGCGAAGATTACTTTGACACCTATTCACCCGTTGCTAGAATGACCACCATTCGAGTGTTACTTTCCTTGGTTGCCTCTTATGGTCTTATCATTCATCAAATGGATGTAAAGACAGCTTTTCTCAATGGAGAGTTGGAAGAGGAGATCTATATGAATCAGCCTGACGGGTTTGTGGTAAAGGGTGAAGAGAGAAAGGTGTGCAAGTTGTTAGAATCTTTGTATGGTCTGAAACAGGCACCTAAGCAATGTCATGAGAAGTTTGAAAGAACTTTGACTTCTGCAGGATTTGTCATTAACGAGGCTGATAGGTGTGTTTACTATCGCCATGGTGGGGGCAATAGTGTCATATTATGTTTGTATGTGGACGACATACTGATCTTTGGTACAAACATTAATGCAATTAATGAGGTCAAGTCTTTTCTATCAAAAAGTTTTGACATGAAAGATCTGGGAGAAGCCGATGTAATTCTAAACATCAAACTTATTAAGGATGAGAGTGGGATTACATTAACGCAATCTCACTATGTTGAGAAGGTCTTGAACCGATTTGGTTCTATGCATAGCAAGCCTTCTCCAACACCTTATGATCCCAGCGTGACACTCAGAAAGAACAAGAAAGAAACGAGAGATCAATTAAGATACTCTCAAATTGTCGGTTCACTCATGTACTTAGCTAGCGCTACAAGACCAGATATCTCTTTTGCTGTGAGCAAACCGAGTAGGTTCATGTCCAACCGGGTGATGATCATTGGCATGCACTAGAAAGGGTCTTGCGCTATCTCGAGAGGTACTATGAGTTACGGAATTACTTATTCAGGGGCATCCTCTTTGTGCTAGAAGGATATAGTGATTCAAATTGGATCTCCGATGTTGATGTACTTTACGCAACAAGTGGGTATGTATTTACTCATGGTGGTGGCGCAGATGTCATGGAGGTCTTGCAAGCAAAGCATATTGACGAGGTCAACTATGGAAGCAGAATTAATCGCTTTGGACACTGACTCTTGTTGAGGCAGAATGGCTGCATGAGCTCTTGATGGACTTGCGGTTGTTGAAAAACCTGTACCGCCTATTCTTATGAATTGTGATAACCAAGCGGTTATCGCTAAAGTGAACAATTCTAAAGATAATGCAAAGTCATCAAGACACGTGAAAAGACGTTTGAAGTGCATCGGGAAGTTGAGAAACTCCGGAGTAATAAGCTATTACGTATATACAAGCAGACAAAAACTGGCGAGATCCCTTTACAAAGGGACTATCACGAAATGTGATAGATATTGCATCGAGGAGATGGGTATGAGACCCATAGATGTTACACCATAGTAGTAACCCAACCTTTGTGATCGGAGATCCCGTGAATTAGGATCTGGGAAGAACAAGCTATTGGTTAGCGAGGAGAGTAATAACTTATGATCGTCTCCAAGTGAAGATGCAAAACTCTCGAGCTGTAAGGCTCAGATCTGTAAGGCAGGTCGGCAACATGCCTTAATGTGGTTCTATTGGCTATAATTAGCAAAGATGTTGTCCTCTGAGCAGTCTTGAAAGAACACACCTATATGAGTTACATTTGTAAACGTCGCGATCTATGAGATTTGAGTGATCTCTAGTAAACTCACGAAGAGACCAGGGAGTATGACATATAAGCTCCAAACCGCAGGGGTAGCCTCTTTGGCGGTCAGTCTAGTTAAGACTTTGAGTGAAACCTGTTCACACAAAACTAGCAATTCAAGGCATAGTCCATTGTCAAGTTGTGAATGGATGTAGCTTAAGTTCTAGGCAAAAGTTCAACTTAACAGTCTCTGCTGAAACACTGGTATATTAAACAAGTGGTGAGAGAAGGCAAATCTCTAAATGGGTATTTGAGATCTGGTGGGGGATTGTTAGAATTAATGGGCTAGGCCCATATCAAATTTTGAAATCTCAAAGCCCATGTGTGAAATGGCCTGTGGTGGAGCTAAGTTTAGTCCCACATTGGAAGTGTAAGAAGAGATGGACCTGTTTGTAGAGGGGGTTCTCTCCACCACTCTAAGTGGTGTGTGAGAAGAAGAAAGGAAAACCACTGCGTCTTGGCGCTCGCTACTGCCTGGCTTTGGCCGGGCCGGGCCATGGCGAGGCGAGGCGGCGCGTACATGCGACATGCGCGTGAATGATCCGCCGAAATCCGGTCCGTCTCCTTGCAGGAGCGCTGCTTCCTTTTGCCGTTTTATTTTTATGTCTTGGCAGACAAGTTTTTGATTTCTTGTCCGGTAAGTATACGAATTAGAAACCGAGTCGGTTTGGGATTGTGGTCGCGACACAATACCGCCTCTGGTCCTAATATATATAGAGCTACATTTGCGGCGAGACACACGAAAAAACACCAAGGGTTTTGCCTCATCTCACAACTTGCGCCGCGATCATAGTCTACTCCATCCCAAACGCCGGCGTGCATCGGTAGCGTGGGAGAGCAGGTCTCCGGAACCGTTCGTCTTTGCGATCCTGCACCGGGAGAGGACGAATTAGGTTTTTGGGAAGCGCTGTGCGCGACTGCTCAAATTCGTTATCACGGGTCGTCTTCCGTCCAAGTCGAGCGGTGCTACTCATCGTCGTATTCATCGCCGTCAGCAGCAGATCGTCGCCAACATCGTCATCAACACTGTCGCACCCATAATAGCTAACGATCAGTACGTCCAACATCCTCTGTTCATGTCTGTTTCTACAGCTATTGTTACGTGCTTGATGCTGTTATGCATGTCTTGCTGTTCTTCTAGTTTGCTAGATTATTGCATGCTAGTATCTCTTCTAGTCATGAATTATTTACTGGAATTAATCATGAACTTGCCTAATATTCCAACAATCCAAAAACCTAATTATAGGCAATTTCCTGAATTAACTATGGCTGGATTATTTGATGCACCGAGGCCGGATAAGTTTACCGGTGTGCACTTTAAGAGGTGGCAGGTGAAGACCATGCTACGGCTTCTTGCTTCTGAAAGTTTTCCACGCTAGTGTTGGTGCTCCAGAGGGAATGACCGGCGAAGATCGGAGAAAATTCCAGGAAGCCAATACTATGTTTGTGGGATGCATTCTAAGTGTTCTTCTTGACCGTGCATGTGATGTGTACATGCACATAAACGACGGAAAAATTATGTGGGATGCTTGAATGCAAAATTGATTAACAGATGTGACGATGAACTGTACATCATGGAGAGTTTTCATGACTATAACATGGTGAATAACCGTTCTGTGGTTGAACAAGCTCATGAGATACAGTGCATTGTGAAGAACTTGAACTCCTTAAATGTGTTCTACCCGACAAATTCGTGGCTGGGTGCATGATTGCAAAGTTGCCTCCTTCATGGAGGAATTTCGCCACAACTACGAAGCATAAGAGACAGGAGATATCGGTTGAAAATCTGATTGCATCTCTTGATGTTGAAGAAAAAGCTCGGGCTAAAGATACCACTTTGAAAAAGGAGGTGAGGTTCAGCCTCTGCTAACATGGTGCAGAGGTACCCACAGAGCAAGAACAAAGGGAAGAACAAACCTGTTTTCAACAAGCCTACCAGACTACTACCTTCAAGAAGAAGAAGTTTAACAAGGCTGAGCTAGAGTGCTACGCTTTGTGGGAAGCTGGACACTTTTCCAAGGAATGCCACGAAGGTGCAGACCGCAGAGGGAAAACAAGCTCCAAGACTGTCAACATGGTGACCGCTAGCAATACTGATGGGTATGGTAATTTACCTATTGTGCTTTCAGTATTTCAATCATCTTCATGGTGGATTGATTCGGGTGCTAACGTTCATGTGTGTGTTGACGTCTCCCTATTTACTTCTTATCAGGTCGCAAGGGATTCTTCCATCCTAATGGGGAATGGGTCACATGCTTACATTTGTGGCATTGGCACGGTGGATCTGAAGTTTACTTGGGAAAGATCGTGCAACTAAGGAACGTCTTGACATGTCCCTACTATGAACAAGAATCTAGTTAGCGGCTCCCTTCTATGTCGAGATGGAATTAAGGTAGTTTTAGAGTCCAATAAAGTAGTCGTGTCAAGATTTGGACAATTTATAGGAAAAGGCTATGAGTGGGGAGGCTTGTTCCGTTTTTCTCTTTCAGATTTTTGCAATAAGTCAATAAACCAAATTTGTGCTAGTGTTAATGATGATGCAAGTATTTGGCACTCTCGTTTATGTCATATTAATTTTGGTTTAATGTCTCGGCTATCTAGCATGAGTTTAATTCCGAACTTCACAGTTGCCAAAGGTTCTAAGTGCCATAGTTGTGTGCAATCTAAGCAACCTCGAAAGCCTCATAAGGCTGCCGAGGAGAGAAACTTGGCACCTCTAGAACTCATACATTCTGATCTTTGTGAGATGAATGGTGTGTTGACAAAAGGTGGAAAGAGATATTTCATGACTTTGATTGATGATGCGACTAGATTTTGCTATGTTTATTTGTTGCAAACTAAAGATGAAGCATTAGACTACTTTAAAATCTATAAAGCTGAAGTTGAAAATCAACTAGAGAGAAAGATCAAGCGTCTTAGGTCCGATCGTGGTGGAGAGTATTTTCCAAAAGTTTTTGATGAATTTTGTGAGGAACATGGTATTATTCATGAGAGGACGCCTCCCTATTCACCTCAATCAAATGGAGGAAAAACCGCACATTGACTGACTTGGTGAATGCCATGTTAGCCTTCTTTGGTTTATCTAAGGCATGGTGGGGGGAGGCTCTATTGACTTCATGTCATGTCCTGAATAGAGTTCCCAACAATAATAAAGAGAAACCCCTTATGAGGAGTGGGTTGGAAGAAAACCATCACTTTCTTATTTGCGCACTTGGGGATGTTTGGCAAAGGTCAATATTCCTATTCCTAAGAAACGCATAAACTTGGACCAAAGGCGATGGATTGTGTCTTTCTAGGGTATGCTCAATCGGAGCATTGCTTATAGGTTTTAGTGGTAAAATCTGAAGTACCTTATATGCATGTTGATACTATAATGGAATCTCGTGATGCAACATTTTTGAGAACATATTTCCTATGAAAGATATGCATAGCATTGCTAGATTTTCTTACGAGATAATTCCTGAATCTAGTACAACCGATGAATATTTGAACAATCACATGAGGAAGTCCTTGAGAAGGATAACAATGAAGTTCCTAGAAGGAACAAGAGACAAAGGATTGCAAAATCCTTTGGTGATGATTTCATTGCATACCTTGTGGACGACACACCCAAGACGATTGCAGAAGCATATGCATCTCCGGATGTAGATGATTGGAAAGAAGCTGTTCATAATGAGATGGACTCAATTCTTTCTAATGGAACTTGGGAACTAAGCGATAGACCATATGGTTGTAAACACATGTAGCTGTAAGTGGGTGTTCAAAAGAAGCTAAAGCCTGATGGTACTATTGATAAGTACAAAGGCGGCTAGTGGCCAAGGGCTACACTCGAGAAAAGAAGGCGAAGATTACTTTGACACCTATTCACCCGTTGCTAGAATGACCACCATTCGAGTGTTACTTTCCTTGGCTGCCTCTTATGGTCTTATCATTCATCAAATGGATGTAAAGACAGCTTTTCTCAATGGAGAGTTGGAAGAGGAGATCTATATGAATCAGCTGACGGGTTTGTGGTAAAGGGTGAAGAGAGAAAGGTGTGCAAGTTGTTAAAATCTTTGTATGGTGCGAAGCAGGCACCTAAGCAATGGCATGAGAAGTTTGAAAGAACTTTGTCTTCTGCAGGATTTGTCATTAACGAGGCTGATAGGTGTGTTTACTATCGCCATGGTGGGGGCAATAGTGTCATATTATGTTTGTATGTGGACGACATCTTGATCTTTTGGTACAAACATTAATGCAATTAATGAGGTCAAGTATTTTCTATCAAAAAGTTTTGACATGAAAGATCCGGGAGAAGCCGATGTAATTCTAAACATCAAACTTATTAAGGATGAGAGTGGGATTACATTAACGCAATCTCACTATGTTGAGAAGGTCTTGAACCGATTTGGTTCTATGGGTAGCAAGCCTTCTCCAACACCTTATGATCCCAGCGTGACACTCAGAAAGAACAAGAAAGAAACGAGAGATCAGTTAAGATACTCTCAAATTGTCGGTTCACTCATGTACTTAGCTAGCGCTACAAGACCAGATATCTCTTTTGCTGTGAGCAAACTGAGTAGGTTCATGTCCAACTCGGGTGATGATCATTGGCATGCACTAGAAAGGGTCTTGCGCTATCTCGAGAGGTACTATGAGTTCTGGAATTACTTATTCAGGGCATCCTGCTGTGCTAGAAGGATATAGTGATTCAAATTGGATCTCCGATGTTGATGTACTTTACGCAACAGGTGGGTATGTATTTACTCATGGTGGTGGCGTAGTGTCATGGAGGTCTTGCAAGCAAACCATATTGACGAGGTCAACGATGGAAGCAGAATTAACTGCTTTGGACACGACTCTTTGTTGAGGCAGAATGGCTGCGTGAGCTCTTGATGGACTTGCGGTTGTTGAAAAACACATGCGGCTATTCTTATGAATTGTGATAACCAAGCGGTTATCGCTAAAGTGAACAATTCTAAAGATAATGCAAAGTCATCAAGACACGTGAAAAGACGTTTGAAGTCTGTCGGGAAGTTGAGAAACTCCGGAGTAATAAGCGTACGTATATACAAGCAGACAAAAACTGGCAGATCCCTTTACAAAGGGACTATCACGAAATGTGATAGATATTGCATCGAGGGAGATGGGTATGAGACCCATAGATGTTACACCATAGTAGTAACCCAACCTTTGTGATCGGAGATCCCGTGAATTAGGATCTGGGAAGAACAAGCTATTGGTTAACTGAGGAGAGTAATAACTTATGATCGTCTCCAAGTGAAGATGCAAAACTCTGAGCTGTAAGGCTCAGATCTGTAAGCAGGTCGGCAACATGCCTTAATGTGGTTCTATTGGCTATAATTAGCAAAAATGTTGTCCTCTGAGCAGTCTTGAAAGAACACACCTATATGAGTTACATTGTAAGCGTCATGATCTATGAGATTTGAGTGATCTCTAGTAAACTCACGAAGAGACCAGGGAGTATGACGTATAAGCTCCAAACCATGGGGTAGCCTCTTTGGCGGTCAGTCTTGGTTAAGACTTTGAGTGAAACCTGTTCACACAAAACTAGCAATTCAAGGCATAGTCCATTGTCAAGTTGTGAATGGATGTAGCTTAAGTTCTAGGCAAAAGTTCAACTTAAGGTCTCTGCTTTGAAACACCGGTATATTAAACAAGTGGTGAGAGAAGGCTAATCTCTAAATGGGTATTTGAGATCTGGTGGGGATTGTTAGAATTAATGGGCTAGGCCCATAGCAATTTCTGAAATCTCAAAGCCCATGTGTAAAATGGCAAGTGGTGGTGCTAAGTTTAGTCCCACCTTGGAAGTTGAAGAAGAGTTGGACCTCTTTGTATAGTGGGTTCTCTCCACCACTCTAAGTGGTGTGTGAGAAGAGAAAGGGAAAACCACGCTGCTGTGGCCGCTCCTTCCAGCTCGGCTTTGGCCTGGCCGGGCCGGGCCGGGCCGTGGCGAGGCGAGGCGTAGCGTACATGCGACATGCGCGTGAATGGTCCTTGAAATCCGGTCCGTCTCCTTGCAGTGAGCGCTGCTTCCTTTGCCGTTTTATTTTTATGTCTTGGCAGACAAGTTTTTGATTTCTTGTCCGGTAAGTATACGAATTAGAAACCGAGTCGGTTTGGGATTGTGGTCGCGACACAATACCGCCTCTGGTCCTAATATATATAGAGCTACCGGCTGCGGCCAGAGACACACCGAAAAACACCAAGGGTTTTGCCTCATCTCACAACTTGCGCCGCGATCATAGTCTTCTCCATCCCAAACGCCGGCGTGCATCGGTAGCGATGGAGAGCAGGTCTCCGGAACCGTTCGTCTTTGCGATCCTGCACGGGAGAGGACGAATTAGGTTTTGGGAAGCGCTGGCGCTTGCTCAAGTCGTTATCACGGGTCGTCTTCCGTCCAAGTCGGCGGTGCTACTCATCGTCGTATTCATCGCCGTGCCAGCAGATCGTCGCCAACATCGTCATCAACACCGTCGCACCCATAATAGCTAACGATCGGTCGTCCAACATCCTCTGTTCATATGCATTTCTACAGCTATTGTTACGTGCTTGATCTTTGTTATGCATCTCTTGCGATTATTCTAGTTTGCAAGATTATATCATGCTAGTATCTAATATAGTCATGAATTAAATACTCGAATTAATCATGAACTAGCCTAATATTACAACAATCCAAAAACATAAATATATGCAATTTCCTGAGTTACCTATGGCTGGATTATTTGATGCACCGAGGCGGATAAGTTTATCGGTGTGCACTTTAAGAGGTGGCGGTGAAGACCATGCTCTCGCTTCGCTTCTGAAAGTTTTCCACGCTAGTGTTGGTGCTCCAGAGGGAATGACCGACGAAGATCGGAGAAAATTCCAGGAAGCCAATACTATGTTTGTGGGATGCATTACGAGTGTTCTTCTTGACCGTCTGTGTGATGTGTACATGCACATAAACGACGGAAAAATTCTGTGGGATGCACGAATGCAAAATTGATGCAACAGGTGCGAGCAATGAACTGTACATCATGGAGAGTTTTCATGACTACAAGATGGTGAATAACCGTTCTATGGTTGAACAAGCTCATGAGATACGATTGCATTGTGAAGGAACTTGAACTCCTTAAATGTGTTCTACCCGACAAATTCGTGGTTGGGTGCATGATTGCAAAGTTGCCTCCTTCATGGAGGAATTTCGCCACAACTCTGAAGCATAAGAGACAGGAGATATCAGTTGAAAATCTGATTGCATCTCTTGATGTTGAAGAAAAAGCTCGGGCTAAAGATACCACTGAAAAAGGAGGTGAGGTTCAGCCCATCGCTAACATGGTGCAGAGGTACCCACAGAACAAGAACAAAGGGAAGAATAAACCTGTTTTCAACAAGCCTACCAAGACTACTACCTTCAAGAAGAAGAAGTTTAACAAGGCTGAGCTAGAGTGCTACGCCTGTGGGAAGCCTGGACACTTTTCCAAGGAATGCCATGAACATGCAGACCGCAGAGGGAAAGCAAGCTCCAAGACTGTCAACATGGTGACCGCTTCTTAATCTTGATGGGTATGGTAATTTACCTATTGTGCTTTCAAGATTTCAATCATCTTCGTGGTGGATTGATTCGGTGCTAACGTTCATGTGTGTCTTGACATCTCCTATTTACTTCTTATCAGGTCGCAAGGGATTCTTCCGTCCTAATGGGGAATGGGTCACATGCTTACATTCGTGGCATTGGCACGGTGGATCTGAAGTTTACTTGGGAAAGATCGTGCAACTAAGGAACGTGCAGCATGTCCCTACTATGAACAAGAATCTAGTTAGCGGCTCCCTTCTATGTCGAGATGGATTTAAGGTAGTTTTAGAGTCAAATAAATTAGTGGTGTCAAGATTTGGACAATTTATAGGAAAAGGCTATGAGTGCGGAGGCTTGTTCCGTTTTTCTCTTTCAGATTTTTGCAATAAGTCAATAAACCAAATTTGTGCTAGTGTTAATGATGATGCAAGTATTTGGCACTCTCGTTTATGTCATATTAATTTTGGTTTAATGTCTCGGCTATCCAGCATGAGTTTAATTCCGAACTTCACCGTTGCCAAAGGTTCTAAGTGCCATAGTTGTGTGCAATCTAAGCAACCTCGAAAGCCTCATAAGGCTGCCGAGGAGAGAAACTTGGCACCTCTAGAACTCATACATTCTGATCTTTGTGAGATGAATGGTGTGTTGACAAAAGGTGGAAAGAGATATTTCATGACTTTGATTGATGATGCGACTAGATTTTGCTATGTTTATTTGTTGCAAACTAAAGATGAAGCATTAGACTACTTTAAAATCTATAAAGCTGAAGTTGAAAATCAACTAGAGAGAAAGATCAAGCGTCTTAGGTCCGATCGTGGTGGAGAGTATTTTCCAAAAGTTTTGATGAATTTTGTGAGGAACATGGTATTATTCATGAGAGGACGCCTCCCTATTCACCTCAATCAAATGGAGTGGCCGAGAGGAAAAACCGCACATTGGTGACTTGGTGAATGCCATGTTAGACACTTCTGGTTTATCTAAGGCATGGTGGGGAGGCTCTATTGACTTCATGTCATGTCCTGAATAGAGTTCCCAACAATAATAAAGAGAAACCCCTTATGAGGAGTGGGTTGGGAGAAAACCATCACTTTCTTATTTGCGCACTTGGGGATGTTTGGCAAAGGTCAATATTCCTATTCCTAAGAAACGCATAA
The DNA here is from genome assembly GCA_021605145.1 of Aegilops bicornis. Classification (NCBI taxonomy): domain Eukaryota; kingdom Viridiplantae; phylum Streptophyta; class Magnoliopsida; order Poales; family Poaceae; genus Aegilops; species Aegilops bicornis. The sequence goes on from CM038670.1 coordinate 83,759,804, forward strand.
ACTTGGACCAAAGGCGATTGGATTGTGTCTTTCTAGGGTATGCTCAACGGAGCATTGCTTATAGGTTTTAGTGGTAAAATCTGAAGTACACGATATGCATGTTGATACTATAATGGAATCTCGTGATGCAACATTTTTGAGAACATATTTCCTATGAAAGATATGCATAGCATTGCTAGATTTTCTTACGAGATAATTCCTGAATCTAGTACAACCGATGAATATTTGAACAATCACATGAGGAAGTCCTTGAGAAGGATAACAATGAAGTTCCTAGAAGGAACAAGAGACAAAGGATTGCAAAATCCTTTGGTGATGATTTCATTGCATACCTTGTGGACGACACACCCAAGACGATTGCAGAAGCATATGCATCTCCGGATGTAGATGATTGGAAAGAAGTTGTTCATAATGAGATGGACTCAATTCTTTCTAATGGAACTTGGGAACTAACTGATAGACCATATGGTTGTAAACCTGTGGGCTGTAAGTGGGTGTTCAAAAAGAAGCTAAAGCCTGATGGTACTATTGATAAGTACAAGGCGGCTAGTGGCCAAGGGCTACACTCAGAAAGAAGGCGAAGATTACTTTGACACCTATTCACCCGTTGCTAGAATGACCACCATTCGAGTGTTACTTTCCTTGGCTGCCTCTTATGGTCTTATCATTCATCAAATGGATGTAATGACAGCTTTTCTTAAGGGAGAGTTGGAAGAGGAGATCTATATGAATCAGCCTGACGGGTTTGTGGTAAAGGGTGAAGAGAGAAAGGTGTGCAAGTTGTTAAAATCTTTGTATTGTCTGAAACAGGCACCTAAGCAATGGCATGAGAAGTTTGAAAGAACATTGACTTCTGCAGGATTTGTCATTAACGAGGCTGATAGGTGTGTTTACTATCGCCATGGTGGGGGCAATAGTGTCATATTATGTTTGTATGTGGACGACATCTTGATCTTTGGTACGAACATTAATGCAATTAATGAGGTCAAGTCTTTTCTATCAAAAAGTTTTGACATGAAAGATCTGGGAGAAGCCGATGTAATTCTAAACATCAAACTTATTAAGGATGAGAGTGGGATTACATTAACGCAATCTCACTATGTTGAGAAGGTCTTGAACCGATTTGGTACTATGGATAGCAAGCCTTCTCCAACACCTTATGATCCCAGCGTGACACTCAGAAAGAACAAGAAAGAAACGAGAGATCAATTAAGATACTCTCAAATTGTCGGTTCACTCATGTACTTAGCTAGCGCTACAAGACCAGATATCTCTTTTGCTGTGAGCAAACTGAGTAGGTTCATGTCCAACCCGGGTGATGATCATTGGCATGCACTAGAAAGGGTCTTGTGCTACCCGAGAGGTACTATGAGTTCTTGAATTACTTATTCAGGGCATCCTGCCGTGCTAGAAGGATATAGTGATTCAAATTGGATCTCCGATGTTGATGTACTTTACGCAACAAGTGGGTATGTATTTACTCATGGTGGTGGCGCTTGATGTCATGGAGGTCTTGCAAGCAAACCATATTGACGAGGTCAACTATGGAAGCAGAATTAACTGCTTTGGACACGACTCTTGTTGAGGCAGAATGGCTGCATGAGCTCTTGATGGACTTGCCGGTTGTTGAAAAACATGTACCGGCTATTCTTATGAATTGTGATAACCAAACGATTATCGCTAAAGTGAACAATTCTAAAGATAATGCAAAGTCATCAAGACACGTGAAAAGACGTTTGAAGTCTGTCAGAAAGTTGAGAAACTCCGGAGTAATAAGCATTACGTATATACAAGCAGACAAAAACCTGGCAGATCCCTTTACAAAGGGACTATCACGAAATGTGATAGATATTGCATCGAGGAGATGGGTATGAGACCCATAGATGTGACATCATAGTAGTAACCCATCCTCTGTGATCGGAGATCCCATGAATTAGGATCTGGGAAGAACAAGCTATTGGTTAACTGAGGAGAGTAATAACTTATGACCGTCTCCAAGTGAAGATTCAAAACTCTCAGAGCTGTTATGCTCAGATCTGTAATGCATGTCTTCTACATGCCTTTATGTGTTTCTATTGTCTATATTTAGCAAAGATGTTGTCCCTCTGAGCAGTCTTGAAAGAACACACCTATATGAGTTACATTGTAAACGTCATGATCTATGAGATTTGAGTGATCTCTAGTAAACTCACGAAGAGACCAGGGAGTATGACGTATAAGCTCCAAACCATGGGGTAGCCTCTTGGCGGTCAGTCTTGGTTAAGACTTTGAGTGAAACCTGTTCACACAAAACTAGCAATTCCAGGCATAGTCCATTGTCAAGTTGTGAATGGATGTAGCTTAAAGTTCTAGGCAAAAGTTCAACTTAACAGTCTCTGCTGAAACACTGGTATATTAAACAAGTGGTGAGAGAAGGCAAATCTCTAAATGGGTATTTGAGATCTGGTGGGGGATTGTTAGAATTAATGGGCTAGGCCCATAGCAACTTCTGAAATCTCAAAGCCCATGTGTAAAATGGCAAGTGGTGGTGCTAAGTTTAGTCCCACCTTGGAAGTTGAAGAAGAGTTGGACCTCTTTATATAGTGGGTTCTCTCCACCACTCTAAGTGGTGTGTGAGAAGAGAAAGGAAAACCACACGGCCGCTCGCTTCGCCTCGCCTCGCTTTGGCCGGGCCGGGCCGGGCTGGGCAGGCGAGGCGGCGCATATGCTGACATGCGCGTGAATGGTCCTTGAAATCCGGTCCGTCTCCTTGCAGGAGCGCACTTCCTTTGCCGCTTTATTTTAATGTCTTGGCAGACAAGTTTTTGATTTCTTGTCCGGTAAGTATACGAATTAGAAACCGAGTCGGTTTGGGATTGTGGTCGCGACACAATACCGCCTCTGGTCCTAATATATATAGAGCTACCGGCTGCGGCCAGAGACACACCGAAAAACACCAAGGGTTTTGCCTCATCTCACAACTTGCGCCGCCATCATAGTCTACTCCATCCCAAACGCCGGCGTGCATCGGCGCGTGGGAGAGCAGGTCTCCGGAACCGTTCGTCTTTGCGATCCTGCATCGGGAGAGGACGAATTAGGTTTTTGGGAAGCGCTTTGCGCGACTGCTCAAATTCGTTGTCACGGGTCGTCTTCCGTCCAAGTCGGGCGGTGCTACTCATCGTCGTATTCATCGCCGCCGTCGGCAGCAGATCGTCGCCAACATCGTCATCAACACCGTCGCACTCATAATAGCTAACGATCAGACGTCCAACATCCTCTGTTCATATGCATTTCTACAGCTATTGTTACGTGCTTGATGCTGTTATGCATGTCTTGCTGTTCTTCTAGTTTGCTAGATTATTGCATGCTAGTATCTCTTGTAGTCATGAATTATTTACTGGAATTAATCATGAACTTGTCTAATATTCCAACACACAGACACAAGATTTTCCGATCGGCGCACGAAGGCCGCCACGGGCGCACGAACGCCCCAATCCTTTACTTTTTTACAGTGGCTACATGGCTATACACAGCTCAACCAGAACGAAGTGATTACATGGCCTTTTATAGCAGCGGCACCTAGCAACTACTTCCTGCGGCACCCGCGCACACACGCACGAGCTCCTGGAGACCCGGCCTGCACACGTACGCACTAATCCAGCTAACAAGCCAACAACCTACATGCATCCTTATCTACTGCGCGCTAATTTTCCTCAACGTCCGGCCACTAACCAGCTAACTACATACATGCAACTAACTAATCAAAATTACTACTAACATTTTCCTCCTAATCTTGATTTGCCGTGGCCGGAGTTGATGTAGCTTCCGTCATTGTCGTCGTCATGGCCGTGACCCAGCCCGCGGACCCGACCTGGCGCACTCGTCGAGCTTCATCTCCGCCGGCGACACATGCCTGGCGTCCCACCGCGCCCCGCACGTCCCGCGCGCAACCGACGTGCCCGACGAGCCCGACCGTACCAGTGCGTCCCGCACGTCCCGCGCGAATCCGACACGCCCGACGAGCCCGACAGCACCAGACGCTCACCGCATGCCGCCTCCACGTCCGCCATGACAGCCGCCACGCCGCGCCTCCGTGCCACGCACCTTCCACGGTTGTCGCCCCGAGCCGTCGCGACCTCTGCGCCACCACGCAGGTCCTTCGCGACCTCCTCGTCTCCGCGACCGCCGTGCCCTTCGTGTGCACTCCCCACATCCCCGCGCTCCCGGCCCGCGCTCCCGCCGCGCACGTACGCGATCTGCGCAACCAGGTCCAGCGCCGACGCGGTCCACTCCAGCGGTCAGCGCGCCGACACGTCGATGCGCACCCATAACACGCACCGGTCGCGCCCGGCTCGCCACCGCATCTTATTGCCCTGCACCGCCGCGGCCTCCATGCCGCCATGCCGTGCTGCACCGCCGCGTCACCACGCAGCGCCTCGGCGGCCTCCGCGGTCGCCGCACGCACGACGTCACCGCCCGCCGCATCCGCCACGCACCATGAGAGCCACAGCGCCGCCCACCTCCATGGGCCGACACACGGCCCGGAGCTCCACCGTGCAGCCGCTGGCGAGCGCCGCCATCACTGCCACGCCTCCGGCACGGCAAGCACGCCCAAGACACCAAGCTCATGATACCAATTGTTGGAACTGCAGCCCTCTAGCTACCTCTCCTTTCACTCGAACGGAGGTGGAAGAAGAAGAACACGGACACAAGATTTTTCGGTCGGCGCACGAACGCCCCAATCCTTTACTTTTTTACTGTGGCTACATGGCTACACACGGCTCAACCAGAACGAAGTGATTACATGGCCTTTTATACCAGCGGCACCTAGCAACTACTTCCTGCGGCACCCGCGCACACACACGCACGAGCTCCTGGAGACCCGGCCTGCACACGTACGCACTAATCCAGCTAACAAGCCAACGACCTACATGCATCCCTATCTACTGCGCGCTAACTTTCCTCAACGTCCGGCCACTAACCAGCTAACTACATGCATGCAACTAACTAATCAAGATTACTACTAACACTTCCTCACTGGATCCAAAAGCATGGAGCGTGGCGACGGCCAGACTGACCATGATCTCGTCATAATCGGGCATAGCTCCGATCGATGGGGTAGACCGCGATGGCGAACTCATTGGATGATGGTGCGAGGCGTCTCGGAAGGGGCGGATGGCCTGTGGAGGCGACTTTGGGTGATGTCCACTCTTAGGCAATGTTGTACACGATTCAGATCAATCTTTTGGAGATGCTCTATACCAAGGAACGAGAAGGAAAGGAAAGGACAGGAGAGGCGATAATGGAAAACACGTAGAATCATTACGCCTAAGATATCGGCGTGGGCCAAAAGAAAAGGAAAAAAATCGATGGAGACGAGGGCGATCGAGGGGTGGAGGCGAGGAGGCGGACGAACCAACGACCTGGGTGAGGAAGCGAACGAACGAACGACCTATGTACTGCTTCATTAAAAGTAGAGATTTATATTGGCGCAACATTAATAATACCAAACAGGGCGTGAACATGGACAAGGAAAACATCCATCCATCTCACTGCACGTACATCGTTCATGGTGATGGCGCTGGAGCAGTATCGCCTCCTCTCACGACAGTGACGATGGTGCTCCGCACCACATGCTTCTCGGATACCCAGCTCAAGCTTCCCTCCACGTGCACTTCTTCTTTGCCCAAGCCATGGTCGTTCACGGGCACGCCCAAGGTCTTCTTCTCTTGGCCCAGGCCGTGGCCGCTCACCGACACACTGAAGGTCTTCTTCTCTCCGGTTTTGGAGAACGACAACGTCTCCAAGACGATACAAACCGTCAGAGACCTCGACACGTCCACTTTTGCCTTGAACGTCGAATCTGCTGGCCCGACGTTTGTCACAGTTCGGTTCACAGTGAACCGTGTCGATGTCAATGGCACGGTTATCGTCGGGTAGTTAAGCTGCATGTCCTGGACCTTGGTGAGCTTCGTGCAGGTTAAGCTCGAGTTGTGCATGATGGTTGCTAGGCCGCTGTCACCAAGGAGCCAACAGATGTAGCCGGCGTTGTCAATGACATTGAGGTCATACACCAAGCCAGCACTACAAAAAAATACAGTTCCGTGATGATACGTGTTTGTCATAGTCGGTTATTGAACAACACCACGCCTACCGCACCAGCCCCCATTATGTTGCGGATTTTGGACTGTTGAGCCTTCGAACTCCTGTCCTCGCAAACCAGGATCTTACCAGCGATGCTACTATCACCCTCGTAATTGCAGTACCGTCGTTCCTCCGAGTAGAGGAGAGGGTGTAACTTTGAGCTTGGACTTGCTTTCTGGGTAAGTGCTTCCCCGTGGATGCTCTTGCCATTGGCGAGATGATGCTGACGCCGAAGCTCCGGTTCATGGAGCCGGCGGCGACCGTGAGCAACCACGGTGCTTCGTTAGTGATGAGGCCCTGAAATGCACCATCATTCCCGGCGGCGCACACAAGGTTGCCCTTCGCCACGACACTGAACGCACCAATAGAGATCGGGTCCTTATCAAAGCTAACCTTGGTGGTTCCGCCAAGTGAGAGCGAGAGCACGTCCACCCCATCCTTGATACCATCTTCTAGGCCACCCAGTATGGCCAGCTGCTTGCAGTCACGACCATTGCATACCTTGTACATGGCGATGTGAGCTCCTGGAGCAATTCCGGCCGCGGTGCCCGCACCCACGCCATGGTATGACGCACCGGTTACGAAGTTCCTGACGGCTGTGGATGAGGTGTGTGTTCCATGCCCCTCTCTGTCACCAGAGTCATCGCCCGTAATGAGTGCGTGGCTTGGCACCGATGAGCTTGTTCTTGCACTGGGCCGCCTCACACGATCCCTTCCACCTTGCTGGGGGTGGGGGAACTCCATGGTCATTGAAGGAAGGATGCATCGCATAGATGCCGCTGTCGAGCAGTCCAATGATGACTCCCTTCCCGTAGCCAGCCTGGCTCTAGAACCCGGTGTCGTTCCTTAGCCCAAGGAACTCTGGCATGTGGGTGGTCATTAGTTGCAGCGTCCGGTCGGGGAATGCACGCACGGACCCTGGCTTCTTGACCACCATCTCGAGCTCGGCGTCGGTGAGCCGCGAAGCCACTAAACACCTGGGTGTAGGAATGGAGAAGGCGCGACTCCCTGGACTCACCCGTCAATGAACTCGGCAAGAAAGACTCATGCCATTGGCGGTGGCCGTCGTCGCCGACATTCGAGCGTGGTGGCTCGACGAGCACAATGTAAGCACAATAAGCAAAGGGTTTTGTGGCATTTTAGTGTTTGCTTGTGGCAGCTGGATTGATATAACATAGTGCAAGCTTAGGAAAGAGGATGGCGAGCAACAGAAGTGGTACTGCGATATTTGTCAATGATGCCATCTTCCAAGACACACAACTACACGAGGAAGATGATGGCAATGCCGGAATAGGATCAATCACCGAGTAATATTTATACTACACGAATGATTAATGTGTTGTGTCTTATTTTTGACATATGTTAATCGGTCGATAAATCCAACGCGTCTGGTAACACATAAATGACTTGAATTTCTATTAAATCTGGAAGGTATGATAAGGTTACATGGGATGGTAGGAAAGTGGGTGATGTACCTACACGGGTTTATGGTGCGGGATGTCGGTGAAAACACATATAGGATCTCTTTCGATTTTCTGGATGATCTTGAATACATATACTGCATTTCAAAAAAAAAAAGAATACCTATACTGCATTATAGGTAAAATTGGAGGATAATTAATGATTCCAAATTAACAGCTGGGGTACATATATGATGTTTTATCATCTCAGGAAGGTGTAGTATCAAGTATCAACAGATTCTCAAACAAAAATATTGGAGTAAATGACAATATTGAAGTCATGAAATCAGGTGAGGCTGAACATGTTATTTTCCTTTGTGCTCAAATCCGAGTTCTATCAACAAACTCCTGAACGAGAGTTAGCAGGACCTGCATTAAGAAAGGGCAGGGACGTGGCTAATGTATCTAGCAGGTTTTAGGGCCTCTGTGATTCAAAGGAAAAATGTAGGAGTAAGATTTTTTTATGGTAATACTGTTCATATATTTGGTTCAAAAGAATGCGATGAAACTTTCCTTTGATTGTAGTTTCAAAGGAAAACCACATGAACTCTAACATCCTGGACCGCTCCTTGCTTTGGCTTTAATTTGATCATGTTTGTAAGGATTTCTATATTTATTTTTTAAATTCCGGTGAACCAAACAACCAAGTTGATAAAATTCATATGTTTACCATTCGTATGTTTTTCGCATGCATTCATATCCTATTCTTGCATTTTAAGATCTTGCGAACCGAAGGAGCCATGGTGCAGGGTGTGAGGAGAAATATATAGTATTTTTTTTTCTTTTTTGGGACGATCTTGAATACATATACTAAAATAGTAGTAAAATGGAGGATAATTAATGATTCAAAATTAACAGTTGGTGGTACAAAAAAATGATATATATCACGATACATGAAAGACTCGAACTAAACATGATATAGATCAGTGCCCATCTCATAAATGTCAATGTAGTGATAGAAATGAGATAGGGTGAGATCGAACTGATCACCAAATTGAAACGGCTATTTTCAGCGCCTCTTCTTGGTGTGACAGTGCTAAAGACTTAATCTGTTTAACTAATGACCGAGTGGCATTTTAATGGCCTATTAGAGTATTAGTTGTAAAGTGGTTGGATGTTCAATTTCTACTACTTGCTGTCTTCTTAACACAAATACTATTTGTGCAGTCCTGTTGTGTGTGGTTCAGAAATGTAGATGTGTCATCTACGTTGAAGGCCCTTTAGTCAATACATCAACCATCATAATGAAGTAACACAATCTGTGTTTTTATTTGGCATTCAAACCAATTACCGTGAAATCTTTAAGATTCAATCAGCTCCTTTTTTTAGGGCTAATGGCAGGTGATCTGGCTTTTCAATATAGATTAGGAATTTACAAGGGAGAGGTCTGAAGCCCTAAGGCAGCGAAAAAGAAAGAGAAACAACAGATTTACAAAGCTAAGGCCTCACATTGGCCATGTCCAAGTATGCTAAGTCAGACCTGGCTAAGCAAGCCACCATATCAGCAGTTTTTTTTAACCGGGCTAATCCCATTTCCATTATATAGAAATAACAAAAATAACACCATATCAGCAGTCGAAGATAGGTTTTGGAAGATTCTTCGGTTTCGCCATTCCAAATATTCCACGCAAAGTATAGCGCAGCTGCTGCCCGTAGGCAAAACTTCTCCACCAGCTCCTCTTTCTTTGATGAGTGGTATCTAATAACCACTATGCAGGACTTGTCCTGAACCCTATTGTGTCCAAAATACAAGATCAGAAACTTGTCCTGGCCAATAGCTTTAGTCCATTCTATCCGCTCAAACATTCAAGCCGTCCGAATACTGGTTTTGCTGACATGGATCCAAATCAGCATGTCATTTTGCCATGTGACAAGCCACTGAGCAGATTTTGCCACAATAGCTCATCTCTCTCCCCGTCAAATGTTTGGGCTGAAGCACAAGTTCAGAAAATCAGTCGAAAGTTGATTTAAAATTTTAAATCAAATCTGAAAGTCGGAAAGGTGTCAAATCGGAAGTTTTTGTTTCAGTTTGAAAATTCAAGAACCTACAGGACGATGGTTGTGCCTCAGCCTCCCTTCACATCTCTTTTCTTGAACAATTACAAGGAGCTCTGCATTCAAGAGGAAGTTGAGAGTTTGACAACATTTTGCCTGTGCTCTGACACAACTGGGTCTATATTTCACTTGTTTGTACTGTTCCTTATCCGACAAGAGGTTATAAGGATTAAACAACAACAAAATGTCACAAGATTCTGCAGTTCTTAGTAAAACTTTTATTAGAAAAACAAACTGAGACGACACAATCACACAAATCTTATTCCATTGCCATGTTTGATCTGACACAAAAAAAACACTAAGCCTGAAATCTCAGGGCATGGACATCGTTCATGGTGATGGAGCGGGAGCAGGACCTCCTGCTCCACGGATAGCCACAATGGGACTGCGCACAACATGCTTCTTTGACACCCAGCTCAAGCTTCCCTCCACAAAGATTTCCGATGCACCCACGCCTTGGCAGATCACTGTCACCCTGAACGTCTTCTTTTCTCCAGCCTTGGAGAACACCAGTGTCTCTGGGGAGACGCGCACTTTCATAGAGCTTGGTGAGTCTACCTTGGCGGCGTAAGTAGAATGTGCCGGCCCGACGTTCGTCACTGTCCGGGTCACGGTGAAAGGCGTTGATGCTAGCGGCACAGTTAGAGTAGGAGTTGAGCTGAACGTCCTTGACCTTGGGCAGCTTCGCGCAGGTCAAGCTCGAGTTGCGTACAATGGTCCGCAAGCCTTCGTCGCCGAAGAGCCAGCAGATGTAGCCTGCATAGTCAGTCGCGCCGAGGTCGTACACCAGACCAGGGTCGGCGGCTCTCGCGGGATTCACATGGCCGGCGCCTCTATCGTAGGCACTGGCTTTACCATGCCTCTCATTCAAGATCGAGCCGCCGATGTTGTTCGTGGTGTCTGACGTTGTCAGGATGGCCGACTTGATGGCAGCCGGTGACCAGTTGGGATGCAAGCTTTTGATGAGCGCTGCCACGCCGCTGATGTGTGGTGTTGCCATGGACGTACCTGATACAATTTTGAAAGAAGGCCCTCGCCACGCCGCAAGGATGTTGAGCCCTGGCGCAAGAATGTCTGGCTTGAGCACGCCGCGGGCGATAGAGCTTGGACCCCTGGAAGAGAATGACGCCACGATCGGGCTCGGACGAACACCCAACACTGTGTTGTTGTATGTGAAAGTGGCCACGGCGTTCGCTGCTGACTTTACGTAAGCCGCAATGGTGATGCCGTCGGCAGAGGTCACCTGCACCACTCTCGCCTTGTAGTTGTGAAGAGCAATGGTGTAACCGGTGGCTTCGTTATTGAAAAGCACCACGCCAGCCGCACCGGCAACCATTAGCCTCTCAATGTCAAAATACTGAGTCGTTGGTGTCGTGGCCTGGCAAACAATTACTTTCCCAGCAACGGAACCGTGATCCTCATTCTGGCAGAAACGATGTTCCTCGGAGTAGAGGAGAGGGTATGGCTTTGAGGTTGGCTTTGTCACCTGGGAAAGTGCTTCTCCGTCAATGTGCTTGCCGTTGCCGAGATGCACACCAGCGTCGAACCTCCGGTCCACCGAGCCGGCGGCGACCGTGAGCAACCACGGCGCATCATTTGTGATCGATTGTGAAATGGGACCTCGGTTGCCAGCGGCACACACCACAATGATGCCCTTCGATATTGCGCTGAATGCACCGATGGCGATGGGGTCATTTCTGAAGCTGACACTGGTTCTGCTACCGAGAGACAGCGAGAGCACGTCCACCCCATCCTTGATGGCCGCATCCATGCCGGCCACTACGGCGGATTCTTCGCAGCCCTCGGCGGTGCACACCTTGTACATCGCGATGTGGGCACCTGGAGCAATTCCAGAAGCAGTGCCCATGCCCACTCCATGGTCCGACGCACCAGTGACGAAGTTCCCGGCAGCAGTGGATGAGGTGTGTGTTCCGTGCCCGTCATAATCGTATGAGCCGTCATCTCCAACAAGTGATTTGGCACCGATGAGCTTGTTGTTGCACCTAACCGCCTTGCATGAGCCCTTCCACTTCATCGGGGGTGGTGGGACACCATGATCGTCGAACGAAGGGTGTGATGCATAGATCCCGGTGTCGAGTAGCCCGACAATCACTCCCTTCCCGTAGCCTGCATCGCTCCAAAACCCGGTGCCATTCTTCAGCCCGAGGAACTCCGGTGTGTGTGTGGTCATGAGTTGCAGCGTTCGGTCTGGGAACGCGCGCACAAACCTGGGATTCTTGGCGACCGCATCGAGCTCAGCCTTTGTGAGCTTCGCCGTGAAGCCACTAAACACCTCGGTGTAGGAGTGGAGGAGACGTGGCTCCCCAGATTCACCGATGTGTGAGCTCGGCAAGAAAGTTTCGTACCACCGACGATGCCCCTCTTCATCGGCACCTGGGGGAGGTGGCTCAACGAGCACAATGTAAGTGCGGTAAGCAGATGTTTGTGTAGCACTCTGGTGTACCCTTGCAACATATGGACTAACATAGCACAGTGATGGACTGATGGTGTAGGAGAGAAGGTGGCGAGCAAGAGAAGTGGTAGTAGTATGAGATTTGTCAAGAATGCCATTGATGAAGCTAGGCACACCTACACGGCCGAGGAAGACGATGGCGATGGAGTGTCTGTCCGGCCAGCCCCCGGTGTTCCTCATTTATACATCACGAATGATCAATGTGCTGCAACTTTCATGATGGAGATGTTAATCCCTTGAATATCTTGCAGTAGTAAAGCATACAGTAGCTTTAATATGTGCATGCTGATACACCGAAATCAATGCACTACTATCGTTTTTTCTATCTCCTGCTGATTCATATATATTACAATATAAGCAGAAATTTAAGAAAATAAATGACTCAAATTTAATATCGTATAATAGATTACCACATGTTTATGATCAGTACTAGTAGTGTATCTACAGAGAGTTTATGCTGTGGGATTTGTGGGGGGAAATACATGATCTTTATTGATTTTCGGCATGATCTTGAAGATTATTTCGTGTGGACGCATTTGGACTATTGGTTTAAATTGGAAGATAATTCAGGATTCGAAACCAACAGCTGGTGGTTTGTCATGATGTGTTATATATTGTCTGATAAATGATAATATCGAAGTGAAGATGATGTGTTATATATCATCTCATAAATGACAATATCAAAGTGATGAGAGATCAGGCGATATGTTATATATCGCCTCATAAATGACAATATCTCAACAGGAAGTTGAGAGTTTAACTACAGATTGTCCGTGCTCTGAGCCTGTAACACACACAACTGAGTCTATATTTCACTTGTTTGTACTGTTCCTTATCTGACAAGAGGTTATTAGGATTAAACAACAACAGAATGTCACAAGATTCTGCTATTCTTAGTAAAACTTCGGCATGCGTCCAAATTATATATAATTATAAGCTCTTCTTCTTTTCAGACTACTTGACAGTAGCAAAAGTTGTGTCTCAGTTAGTTGCTCAACAACAAATCTGGATACAAAGATGGATATGCTCCAAATAACATCGGCCAGTTTCTCTGCCCCGAGATTATTCAAAGTTAGATTGCTACTGCGAAAACGAGATATAAAAGAGCAGCATGAATATATAGCAAATTAAGTCCCAATATACATACTTACGTCTCTTACAATGGATATATATGCCCTTTCCCTAAAATTTAACTCCTGAAACGACTCATCAAAACATGTCTTCTCAAATTTGATGAGTTAAAAAGTGTGCTCACAACAACAACTTCTGGCCAGTGGATGATATGCGGAAACGACTCATCAAAACATGTCTCCTCAAATTTGATGAGTTAAAAAGTGTACTCACAACAACAACTTCTGGCCAGTGGATGATATACGGAAGTAATTTGATTTGAGTCTGTCTAGGACACATCTAGATATGTCACATCTAAGCTGATGTCCACTCTGTTTGTGGTATATTTTTTTGTCCTAGTTTTTTTTTGTTTCTTGTTGTTGCATTATATGTTTGTGAGAGCTTAAATGTGACATCGTTGAAAAACATCTAGATGTGAATTAGACAAACTGATTTGATAAAGGCTCATCAAGCGTGAAGAACGCATGCCAGAAAGGAGTCAAGTCGTCAAAATTCATCCTGCTGTTCCTTATCCGACAAAAGGTTATAAGGATTAAACAACAACAGAATCTCACAAATTTCTGCAGTTCTTAGTAAAACTTTTGTTAGGAAAACAACTCAGACGACAGAATCACACAAATCTTATTCCATTGCCACTGTTTTATCAAACACACAAAAAAAACACTAAGCATGAAATTTGCAGGGACACACGAAGACATCCATGAATCTCAGTGCATGGACATTGTTCATGGTGATGGAGCGGGAGCATGACCTCCCACTCCGCGGATGGCGACAATGGGACTGCGCACAACATGCTTCTTCGACACCCAGCTCAAGCTTCCCTCCACAAAGATTTCTGATTCACCCACACCTTGGCAGATCACTGTCACGTTGAACGGCTTCTTCTCTCCAACCTTGGAGAACACCAGTGTCTCTGGGGAGACATGCACTGACATAGAGCTTGGCGAGTCTACCTTGGCGGCGTACGTAGAACCCGCCGGCCCGACGTTTGTCAACGTCCGGGTCACAGTGAATGGCGTTGACGTTAGCGACATAGTCAGAGTAGGGTAGTTGAGCTGAACGTCCTCGACCTTGGGCAGCTTCGCGCAGGTCAAGCTCGAGTTGCGTACGATGGTCACCAAGCCTTTGTCGCCGAAGAGCCAGCAGATGAAGCCCGCATAGTCAGTCGTGCTGAGGTCGTACACTAGACCAGGGTCGGCGGCTCTCGCGGGGTTTACATGGCCGGCGCCTCTATCGTAGGCACTGGCTTTACCATGCCTCTCGTTCAGGATCGAGTCGCCCATGTTGTTGACAACGTCCGAGGTTGTCAAGATGGCCGACTTGATGGCAGCCGGTGACCAGTCGGGATGCAAGCTTTTGATAAGAGCTGCAGCACCGCTGACATGTGGCGTTGCCATGGACGTACCTGATATGATTTTGAAAGAAGGTCCTGGCCATGCCGCAAGGATGTTGAGCCCAGGCGCAAGAATGTCTGGCTTGAGCACGCCGGGGGCGATATAGCCTGGACCCCTGGAAGAGAATGACGCCACGACCTGGCTCGGACGAACACCCAACACTGTGTTGTTGTATGTGAAAGTTGCCACGGCGTCGTTCGTTTCTGACTTCGCATAAGCTGCAATGGTGATGCCATCAGCAGAGGTCAGCTGCACCACCCCCGCCTTGTAGTCATGAAGAGCAATGGTGTAGCCGGCGGCTTCATTATTGAAAAGCACCACGCCAGCCGCACCGGCAGCCATTACCCTCGCAATGTCGGAATACTGATTCGCTGGTGTCGTGGCCTGGCAAACAATTACTTTCCCAGCAACGAAACCGTGATCCTCATTCTGGCAGAAACGATGTTCCTCGGAGTAGAGGAGAGGGTATGGGTTTGAGGTTGGCTTTGTCACCTTAGTAAGTGCTTCCCCGTCGATGCGCTTGCCGTTGCCGAGATGCACGCCAGCGTCGAATCTCCGGTCCACCGAGCCGGCAGCAACAGTGAGCAACCACGGTGCATCGTTTGTGATCGATCGTGGAGTGGGACCTCCGTTGCCAGCCGCACACACCACAATGATGCCCTTGGATATTGCGCTGAATGCACCGATGGCGATGGGGTCATTTCTGAAGCTGACACTGGTTCTGCTACCGAGAGACAGCGAGAGCACGTCCACCCCATCCTTGATGGCCGAATCCATGCCGGCCATTATGGTGGATACTTTGCAGCCCCTATTGGTGCACACCTTGTACATTGCGATGTGGGCACCTGGAGCAATTCCAGAAGCAGTGCCCGTGCCCACTCCATGGTCCGACGCACCGGTGACGAAGTTCCCGGCGGCAGTGGATGAGGTGTGTGTTCCGTGCCCGTCATAATCGTACGAGCCATCATCTCCAACAAGTGATTTGGCACCGATGAGCTTGTTGTTGCACCTGACCGCCTTGCATGAGCCCTTCCACTTCATCGGGGGTGGTGGGACACCATGATCGTCGAGCGAAGGGTGTGATGCATAGATCCCGTGTCGAGTAGCCCGACAATCACTCCCTTCCCGTAGCCTGCATCGCTCCAAAACCCGGTGCCATTCTTCAGCCCGAGGAACTCCGGTGTATGTGTGGTCATGAGTTGCAGCGTTCGGTCTGGGAACGCGCGCACAAACCTGGGATTCTTGGCGACCGCATCGAGCTCAGCCTCTGTGAGCTTCGCCGTGAAGCCACTAAACACCTCGGTGTAGGAGTGGAGGAGACGTGGCTCCCCAGATTCATCGATGTGTGAGCTCGGCAAGAAAGTTTCGTACCACCGGCGATGCCCCTCTTCATCGGCACCCGAGGGAGGTGGCTCAACGAGCACAATGTAAGTGCGGTAAGCAGATGTTTGTGTAGCACTCTGGTGTACCCTTGCAGCATATGGACTAACATAGCACAGTGAAGGTGTAGGAGAGAAGGTGGCGAGCAAGAGAAGTGGCAGTAGTATGAGATTTGTCAAGAATGCCATTGCTGAAGCTAGGCACACCTACACGATCGAGGAAGAAGATGGCGATGGAGGGTCTGTCCATCCAGTACCCGGTGGCCTTCATTTATATAGCACAAATGATCAATGTGATGCAACTTTAATGCTGCAAAAGTTAATCTCATGGATATCTAGCGCATGCAAGAGCATACAACAGCTTTACTTTGTGTGATAAACGTAGTACTATTAAAGCATACAACATCTTCAGTACGTGTGTGCTGAGATGCAAATATACGATAACAATGAGGAAAAATCAATGCAGCACGATCCTTTTTCTATCTCCTGCATGAATCATATACTACAATATGAGCGGAAATGAAAGGAAATCAACGAATCAAATTACACACACACAGACACACACATAAACTAGTACCCACATTTATTATGATCAGTATAGTGTATCTCCAGAGTTATGATGTGGGATGTGTGGGGGAAATACACAATCTTTTTCGATTTTCTGAATGATCTTAAGAATTATTTCGCATGGACATGTGTGCACTCTTGGTTTAGATTGGAAGGTAATTAATGAAGGATTCAAAATCAACAATTGTTTGTTTGACATGATGTCTCATATATTGTCTCATGAATGAAAATATCGAAGTGATGAGATCTGGTGATATGTTATATTCCTACTATATCATCTCATAAATGACAATATCACCAAGGATTTATTCTGCTTAACTAGTGTGATCAAGCGATATTGTACTATCGGTATCAAGGACCCTTCTCTCAAATCCATCATAATAAAGATCCAATAATATGTTTATATTTTGGGCTGTTTACCATATAATAAACTGTGTTCCTACTGTAAATCCATTCTTTGAGATTTGTGGTATCTAACTACAGTACTACGCAGGACAATAGCTGGCCCTGAACTCTTTATTCATGTCGAAAATGCAAGAACAGAAATTTGCCCTGGCCATGGGCCTTAGGCATGACCCAGGAAGATGAACTTACCATATCGTGGTTCCTGGCAATCAAGTGAACCACCACTACCAGATATTCACCATCTCCGTCTGATTAAAGTAAGCAGTCACAATAAGATACTTGTGCAGATTCAGGCCCTGTTTGGAATCTCTCCACTCCGCGGAGTTGGGGAGCTTGGTTTTGGCAGCTCCATGAAAGTGAGCTGCAGTCTGGTCCGCTCCGGGAGCGGAGTTAGAGGAGTAGAGAGGAACCGAACACTCCCTCAGAGTACACATTCAGAGTTGGCCGCCAAACTCTGGATGGATTTAGTTACTGGCAGCACTCCCACTATACATAAGTTGCTCTTCTTTACAGGTCACTTGACAGTAGCAAAAGTAGTGTCTCAATTAGTTGCTCAACAGTAAATCTGGATAAAAGCTTGATATGCTCCACAGTAACATCAGCCAGTTTAATTTCTTAGCCCAGAGAGATTATTGAAAGTTAGATTGCTGCTGCGAAAACGAGATACAAAAGAGCAGCATGAATATATACCAAATTAAGTCCCAACATATCGAAATAAAGAATGCCACTCTTTGATGATTTTGGGCCCTTACGCGCATATAACAAACATGCCAATGGATAAAAGAATGGAATCCTAGAATTCTTATTCGAGAAATTTTGGGCCCTTACGCGCATATAACAAATTAAGTCCCAATATACATACCTCTCTTACAATCGATATATGGGTAAACAGAAAAAAAAGGATAAATCATCTAGACATGGCCTGACAGCAGACTATTTGACCATCTCTAGCCCTTTCCCTAAAATTTAACTCCTCATACGACTCATCAAAACATGACTCCTCACATTTGATGAGTTAAAAAGTGTGCACACAACAACAACTTCTGACCAGTGCAAAGTAATTTGATAGACTCATCCAGCGTGAAGAACGTGTGCAAGAAAGGAGTCAAGGAAGTCAAACTACCTCGCTAACAGGAAGATGGAGGTGTTCAATGAGTAGTTGCTGGTCGACTGCAACCAAAAGGTACCCATCTGCCCTAGGCTCGTAGAACTGCTCCTTTAGGGTCACGAGAAGGCGGGAACGAGGTCGGCAGGGCCAAATAGGGTTGCGGTGGATGGCAGAGAGGGTATGGCGCCACCGGTGTGGAGATGGGCAGTGACGGACGGCGGTTGTTGGGTGACTGCCAAAGGAAAAATAGTGTCAGGAAGGAAAAAGAATTTATTGAAGGATAGCTCTTTTTCCCACAAATTTTAGCATGGAGAGGCAAGTTTGAGGGAAGGGCCGGAAGGGGTTTAACCCCTCAAATTTAGGGAGTTAAAAGAGATCTGATGTGGAGATGGAAGGGCCGGAAGGGGTTTAACCGCCGTCTGCCCATCTCCATGACATTGACGGGTGCTGCTCTCTTTAGGCCCACGAGGGGCCACATATGGTTGTGGTGGATAGCAGAGAGGGTATGGCCCCACCGGCGTGGAGATGGGCAGACGGCGGTTGTTGGGTGACTGCCAAAGGAAAAATAGTGTTGGGAAGGAAAAAGAATTTAGGAGAATGTCTCTTTTACCCCACAAATTTGAGCATGGTGGCAAACTAAGGCATAGCCTAGTGGTGGGAAGGGGTTGATGCCTTCCCACCCACCCAGATTCAAGGCATGGTACTTGCAATTCGGGTTTGTTGCACCAATTATACTGTAAGGGGTTTCCTTACAGTCTTTCTGTCAAAAAAAATTTGAGCATGGTGAGGCAAGTTTGAAGGAAGGGCTGGAAAGGGTTTAACCCCTCAAATATAGGGAGTTAAAAGAGATCTGATGGGAGAGCCTATTAAAGATGCTCTTATATATGCCTCAAACTATGTGAATCAGAGCACCGACACGATCATGTTGGTGTCGTGACTCCCCCAAAATCTGGATTTATGTTTAATCATATGGACACCAGGTGACATTTTGCCGTTCCCATTGGCATTGCCTTTGCAATCGCCATTGTCATTATTGTCGTTCCCATTGCTGTTACCTTTGAAATCACCCTCATCATTGCCATTCCCATTCCCATCGCCGGGTAACACTACCTCCATGCCAGTGAAGACAGCCAATCTGTCATCAACCAACCAGTGGCCGCAGCGCTCATCATATGCCTGAGTTTCGAAGAAGTTGGTGACGCAAAACCTGCCGGAACCCAGGTTGACAAGTTTGGCGGGGCAGCCACCGTAACGGGGCGGGTACCACCCCTCTGGCACGTCAGTGTCAGCCCAGATTCGTGTGTGCTCCGGCAGTGGCTCCTCCCCTCTGACGACGCCGGAGATGTCTGCGGCGCAGGGGAGGTGGAAGCTGCTGTGAGAGACGCCAAACCAGAGGCCGAGCTCCGGGTCGTGCTCCGCCCTGCCGTGGAACGGCATGATCCAGTCGCCGGCCTTGCTCCACTCGCGAGTCACCGTGTCGAAGCAATAGGTGCCGACTCCCGTGACGGACATGCAGATGGTGTGTCCGCCAACCAAGGCGTAGGAGCAGATGGAGGCCGGTTTGTTACCAACCTGCAGGTCGTGGACGAAAGGCGGCGGCGGGAGGGGCGTCGCAGTGCCACGCCTTGCTGGAGCTGGGGTGGAACCACCTGCGGTACACGATAGCCTCGAACTGGACCTGACCCTCGCTGCCGGGACTGAGGATGCTTTCCATGATTTAGAGAGCTCCACCTTCGCCTTTCTCCGAGGTGGTCGGATTGGGAGGAATGGAGAGGGCCAAGAGGGAGCACTTGTGCGTGTGGAGGCTGGGCATGGTGTCGATGCAGTGGGTCTCGGCGTCGAAGCGGAGGATGCGCGTGGAGCTGTCGCCGAAGAAGAGCTTGGTTTCGGTGAGAGGCAAGCAATGCATCTTGTTCCATTGATCGTACGGCGTCATCGCGCATATCGATGGTTTCATGGTGACCGTGGCCGCCGGCAGCCGAATGTAAACCGGCTTCTTCATCATCTTCTTCTTCTTTCCCTTCGCCCCCGCCTCCGCCATCGCCGACGCCGAGGGGTTGTTTATTAGGGTTGGCTTGTTGGGCATGCCCGTCGTCAATGGAGGCACCACCTTGGCATGTTCGGCTGCTAATATTCACATTAGTCCTAGTTTAATCATGAACCAGGACTAATGTGAGCATTTATCCCGGTTCGTGTGGCTAAGGCATTAGTCCCGGTTCACCTGTGCCCTTTAGTCTCGGTTCGTGGCACGAACCGGGGCTAAAGGATGCGATGCCCATTAGCAGCGGTTCATGCCTTAGACCGGGACTAAAGATTAGACCTTTAGTCCCGATTTGAGGCACGAACCGGTGCTAATGGGGTTGAGACCTTTAGTCCCGGTTCGTGCCACGAACCGGTACTAAAGGTCCCATTTTCGAACTCTATCCCCCCCCCTCCCCCGGATTGCCTTTTCAGTTAAAAAAATAAAAGAAAATGATGGAAATATCAAAAAAATAAAAGAAAATAAGTTTCTCATGTGATATGTGGTCTAGTTGTTGGGAAAATTTGCAAATGTGAATTTCGACTTTATTTGCAAAATCTCTCTGGAATTTGTAAATATGGGCATAACTTTTGCATACTAACTCGGATGAAAAAGTTTTTTATATGAAAAATCATCTACTCGAAAAGTTACATCCAAGTTTAACTGGGGGAACCCGTTAAACATTTTCAAAATCCTCAAAAACCTAAAAGAAAAAAGTTACGGGGCTTTTAAGATCTGGAGAGGCAAAAAAATTCAAAAAAATCAAACTGTGGTCAAACAATGGTCAAACTAATTATTCTAGAATATTAGTGTTACTAAATAATTTGTTCAGCTATTTTGAATTTTGGTCAAATCTGGTCAAACTATGGTCAAACTGTGGTCAAACAATGGTCAAACTAATTATTCAAAATAACTATTGTTTTCTAAATAATTATTGTTTTTTAAAACAATAGTTTGAAACTCAAACAGTGAAATGTGTCACTTCATGCTCAAGCAAAATTCCTGAGGGTTAATAGGATTGACATCTTACTATTGTCAGGAAAACAACAAGTGCAGACTTGAAAACGAGGGAGAATAGAACCCAGAAGTTAGATGATTTGGAATGATGAGGGCGATTAGAGATTAGAGTATAAATTGAGCAGTGATGAGGGGTGCTGATTAGAGATTAGAGGTTAAAATAATTCAGAAATTTGAAAATAAAAAAAATTCAAAAAAAGTTTTTAAAAAATTTAAAAAAAAAATCATAAAATTTCCTTTAGCCCCGGTTGGTGTTACCAACCGGGACTAAAGGTGGAGCTCCACGTGGCCGCGGCCTTTAGTCCCGGTTCATCAACCGGGACTAAAGGCCCTTACCAATCGAGACAATAGGCCCTTTTTCTACTAGTGGCTTCTTCTGGTGTTGCGAGACAGGTCGAAGCGCCGCAGCGTGTACGTGGATTTCTGGCAATCGGACACCAGCAGGTTCACAAACCGCCGGGCGCTCATCTCCGATCATAGATCTAACACCTCAAAGCAAGATCCTCCTTCCTTCCTTCCTTCCTGTAGTAGTAGCAGCAGCACATTCAGAAGAAATGAGAACAAAAATTACTGTAGATCATACCGGCCCTAGGAGAACAATTACTGCAGACGGCGGCGGACCTGGTGCAGAACGGCGGCGCCGCCAGGGGAGCGGTGATTGGCTTTGGATTGGGAGGTACGTCTACGGCACACTTTTTGTTAGGGGTCACAAATTTTCTTCTTGGCGGCCGGTGGTTGTTGGGTCGGACCATGGCCCAATGCTTTTCTTCCCTTTATCCAAAGCAGTCGGGCCTGGTAAACCAAACCCATTTTTCTTTCATTTTTTTTTCAGATATCAGTCATCGTTGCCTCAAAAAAAGAAAAAGATAGCAGTCATCGTAGATAGTGTGCAAGATTGCACATCCATGGCGCTGATAACAGCTTCTACAGGCATAATGTGTACTTGCAAACTCTATAATGTGTACTTGCAAACTCTTTATTCCTATTAGGCATGACGCAGGAAGATGAACTTGCCATAACGCAGTTCCTGACAACTAGACATTATCGAAAAAGACTTTCGCCCCGCTTTATAAATAAAGCAACGACCAACAATATTCAGGTACAGACGCACACCACCACAACACATGCACACACTCAAGGCGGGATACATAGGCGCTGAGCGCAGCAACACGATCCCTAGCACTACTCGAGCACCCGGGACTCCACCAGTGAACACGCCACCACGAAGAGATGCAGCCGCATACGACGAACCCTGAGCTCCAAGACGGTGCCTTCAGGAAGGGTACGACACGGAAGCATCGCCACCGCCTGATCCGAGGATCAAGGTTTCCCCCGGAGCCACACGATAGACAATGAGAGCCGCGACGACGCCTTTAAGAAGGGAACGAGCTACGCCGCCGCCGGTCTGTCCGAAGAAAGAGCAGGTTTTCATCCCGGCCAATACTCACTGCCATCGAACGCCGCACCCCGACAACCACGCCGCCCACACGGCCATGACCACCGGGCAGCACCAAGCGACGGGTTCTGCCCGTGAGCACCGTGCAACCACCACCAGGGCCGCCGCCCCGGAATCCAAGACCTAGGAACCACCACAACCGACACCCGCCGCTACCCAACGGAAGAGACGATCAGATCCCGGGGCACACAAGTCCATCGATTCGTCCTACAGCTCCGGGCGCGAGACTAGCTTGGTCCTGCTGCCGGGCGCGAGACGAGCTCGGTCCTGCTGCCGGGCGCGAGACGGGCTCGGTCCTGCTGCCGGGCGCGAGACGAGGAGGTCCTGCTGCCGGGCGCGAGACGAGCACAGTCCTGCTGCCCGAGCACGGGACTAGCGATGGGTCGCAGCAGGGAGAGGGCCATCCCACCGACGAAGATTGCGCCCGGGCATCGAGAAGAGGGGTCGAAGCTCTTCACAGGCCGCTCACCGACGGGCCGACGCCGAAGAAGTCCGGCCGCCGCCGTGAGACAATCCTGGCCACCGCCATGAGCCACCACCACGCCGTGGTAGCCCACATCCCCGCCGAGCACAGCCCGCGGCACCAGCCATCGCCGTGGTAGCCCACAACCAGACATTCACCATCCCGTCCTGAGGGGAGCAGGGCCCCTCGCGCCCTGCTCCCCAGACCCCAGGTTCCAGTTGAGGTCGGTCCTAACGAAGCCGGTTCCCAGACTGAATTCTTGCCCACTTATCGGTTGCCGCTGCTGGCATTTGCCTAAGATGACAGCCTTCTATCAACGGATCAACAACCTGTTCGCACATCGCAAATACGCTATCGGCCTCGGCCGAGCACCACAACAGACACTGCGCACCGATGATCAAGCCTCTTCATCCGAGCAATGTTTCTTTCTCGTTACTGTTTCATGGTCGTGTTTGATGTTGCAGAAACTGGAGCCCGCGACGCGGATCGTCTCCAGCCTCCTTCTGCACATGCACCACCATGTTCATAGGGCGTTAGGAACCTGTACTTGGGAGGAAACACCGAGCGAGATGTGAGAAGAGGAACATCAGCTTGTCAAAACCAACTCTTGTCAGTCTCTTTGGGTTGCAAGTTCCAACTCTTGGGTGGGTGTTGTTGCTGCAGCAGAGCATCTCTTTGGGTTGCAAGTTCGTTTCTCCACTCTATCATAGAGCTTAGACTCATGGTTTTGGGCAAGAAGTTAAGAGACAGAGCCCCATTATGATCCTAACAAAACCAACCCACTTATGCAAATGTTAAGTAGGCCTTTGATTTGCCTTTTATGAAAACACATGCATAGGAAAAATATGGGATATGAAATGCTAGGGCCATTGAAAACTATTTGAAATTTAAAACACAGGAACATAGAACCAAAGTTATTTGGTTGCATCATAAGAGAAATACGTGAATTTTCTTCAGGACCTCTTCGATTTGCAGGATTCTCAAAATGCCCAAATAGAAAAAACGCAGTAATTGGATGTCATGACATGCCATTTTCTACAGAAATGGAGACCACATGAATAAGCAATAGAAATAGTTTGCTGTGGCATAGAAAAAACACATGACTTTTTTGAAGGATTAGGTGCATATGCCATAATTGACATTAAAAAAAGGAAAAATCCCCAAGTACAAATCAAAGCATCGTTGAAAAAGAATTCTGAAGATTCTACTCCCATAATATTTCTGTGAAATTACTTTGAATCAAAGATCAAGAATTAGGTGCGTGCCATAGTAGCCAAAGAAAATTATTTCCATGAGACAGGAGCCATTGGAAGCTCGGCAATAGAATGCGGTCCATGAAATTTTTTCTACGTGACACAATCCTGCAGTTAAAAAAACTAAAACAATGTTCAAGATCTCACATACTAGAGAGATTGAACGTCTCAGGGAAAACAGTTTTCGGTATGAGATTCAGTTAGTCCTTTCGTTGTAAAACTAACCGAAAAGAATGTCATTTTCTAGTGAAAGACCAAACAAGAATGCATTGTACTACTACGACCTGGATGTTGGTGCTTGATGGAAAGAGGCAACAACAATTTACACATTTCTTTTGTTGAGCATTTAGAGGGAGATCTGCATTAAAGCGAAAATAATTTCAATTGCAGATTGCTTGTGATGGACATAATCGCCTCTCCGTATCACCTATTTACTCTGTTTCCTATATCCGACAGAAGTTTACAGGGACGAATACAACTCCAGAGTTTCAGAAGTTTCCATCCACCTCCGTTTTCTTGCTCCGAACAAAAAGGTCAGTGGAGTTTCAGACAGGCAGAGATGTCGCGGCATTAAGCAGCAGGACCAAGTATCAACCGCTCATCTCTGGTTCGAATCGCATAACTTAAAACTTTGCACCAGTAAGTAAATCATAATGCAAGTTTTTCTTCCATTGGTACTGTTTATTATTATGTTGATGCAAAAGAAATGCTGAAGATGACTTAAACAGGAAGAAATAAAACATGTAGTAATCTCACGGCACATACATCATTCATGATGATGGGGCCGGAAAAGCCACGATGGGGCTCCGCACGACATGCCTCTCCGATACCCAGCTCAAGCTTCCCTCCACGTACAGTACTTCCTTGCCCAGGTCGCCGCTCACAAACATGCTGAAGGTCTTCTTCTCTCCGGCTTTGGAGAATGACAGCGTCTCCGGGGAGACACGCACTGTCAGAGGCCTCGGCACGTCCACCTTGGCCTTGAATGTCGAATCCGCTGGCCCAACGTTCGTCACAGTTCGGTTCACTGTGAACAGAGTCGATGAAACCAACACGGTTATCGTCGGGTAGTTAAGCTGCGCGTGCTGGACCTTGGGCAGCTTCCCGCAGGTCAAGCTCGAGTTGCGCACGATGGTTGCTAGGCCGCTGTCACCGAGGAACCAGCAGATGTAGCCGGCATACTCAATGACGCTGAGGTCGTACACCAAGCCAGGGTCGGCGGCTCTCGCCGGGTTCACATGGCCGGCACCTGTGTCGAACACCCCGGCCTTTCGATGCTGCTCGTCCAAGATCGAGCCGCCAGTGCTATTAACGATGTCCGACGTCGTTAGGATAGCAGACTTGATGGCGGCTGGCGACCAGTCGGGATGGATGCTTTTAATAAGCGCCGCAACACCACTCACGTGGGGCGTCGCCATGGATGTGCCTGATATGATGTTGAAAGGGCCCTGTCCGGTGGCCGTGCTTGGCGGCCATGCAGCGAGGATGTTGAGTCCTGGTGCCAATATGTCCGGCTTCAGGATGTTGAGGTTGGTGAAGCTTGGACCCCGGGAAGAGAAAAAAGGCACGACAGGGGCCGGGCGGACACCAAACAATGTGTTGTTGTACGTGAGAGAGGCCACAGAGCTGCTCTTCGATGACGCGGTGTAAGCTTTGAGGATGCCACCGTCGGACGCGGTCACCTGTACAACACTGGAGTTGTAATCCTGAACAATGGTGGTGTAGCCACTGATTTCGTCGTTGAACAACACCACACCGGACGCACCAGCACCCACTATTCTGCGGACGTTGGACTGTTGAGTCTCCGACCTCGTGTTCTCGCAGACCAGGATCTTACCGGTGATGCCACTGTCATCACTGTAATTGCAGTACCGCCGTTCCTCGGAGTAGACGAGAGGGTGCGACTTTGAGCTCGGACTCGCTTTCTGGGTAAGCGCTTCTCCATCGATGATCTTGCCATTGCCAAGATTCACACCGGCACCGAAGCTCCGGTTTACGGAGCCGGCGGCGACTGTGAGCAACCATGGGGCGACGTTGGTGACTGTGAACAGATCCGGACCATCGTTACCCGCGGCACACACCATGAGGATGCCCTTGGACATAGCACTAAACGCGCCGATAGCGATGGGGTCTTGATCATAGATGGGACTCATGGTGCCACCAAGGGAGAACGAGAGCACGTCCACCCCATCCTTGATGGCCTCTTCTAGGCCGGCCAGTACGGCGGATTCCTCGCAGCCTCCACTGTCGCATACCTTGTACATGGCGATGTGTGCGCTAGGAGCAATTCCGGCTGCGGTGCCCTTTCCCACACCATGGTATGACGCACCGGTGACGAAGTTCCCGGCTGCCGTGGACGAGGTGTGTGTTCCGTGTCCCTCTCCGTCGCCAGAGTCAACACCCTCGATAAATGACTTGGCACCGATGAGCTTGTTGTTGCATCGGGCCGCCTTGCATGAGCCCTTCCACCTTGCTGGGGGTGGTGGAACTCCATGGTCATTGAAAGAAGGGTGTGTCGCATAGATGCCGGTGTCGAGCAGTCCAATGATGACTCCCTTCCCGTAGCCAGCCTGGCTCCAGAACCCGGTGTCGTTCCTTAGTCCAAGGAACTCTGGCGTGTGGGTGGTCATTAGCTGCAGGGTCCGGTCGGGGAATGCACGCACAAACCCTGGCTTCTTGGCCACCTTATCGAGCTCGGCGTCGGTGAGCCTCACGGCGAAGCCACTGAACACCTCGGTGTAGGAATGGAGAAGGCGCGACTCGTTGGACTCACCCGTCAACGAACTCGGCAAGAAAGACTTGTGCCACTGGCGATGGGCGTCTTCACCGGCATTCGGGCGTGGTGGCTCGACGAGAACGATGTAAGCACGATAAGCAGAGGGTTTTGTGGCATTTTGGTGCACGCTTGTGGCAGCTGGATTGATATAGCATAGTGCGAGCGTAGGAAAGAGGATGGCGAGCAAGAGAAGTGGTACTGAGAGATTTGTGAACGACGCCATTCCTCGAGGCTCAAACCACACAACTACACGATGAAGATGATGGCAATGCCAGAATAGGATCAATCACCGGGCAATCTTTATACAACACAAACAATTAATGTGTTGTGTGTTACTTTTGGCATATAATAATCAGTTGACAAATCCAGCGCATATGGTAACACATTAATGAGTTTAACTTCTGTTAAATCTGGAAGATATGATAAGATTATGTGGGATGGCAGGAATGAATGTGGGTAATGTATCTACCCAGGTTTATGGTGCGGGGTGTAGGGGAAAAGATACATGGTATTTTTTGATTTTCTGGATGGTCTTTAACACATATATTAGATATCTATAAAATTGGAGGATAATTAATTTTTCAAAATTAACAGCTTCTGGTTCTGTATCCCAACCTATGATGTGTTATCATCTCATATATGAGTACTATCAACAGATTCCTGAAGAAAAAATATTGGAGTAAATGGCAATATCGAAGTCATGAAATTAGGTGAGGTTGAATGGGTCATTTTCTTTTGTGCTCAAACCTGAGTTCTATCAAAAAACCTGAGTTCCATCCAATGAATGAACCCAACAGCAGCATATAACAAAACTAAAGAGGGAAACGAACTGACCACATCTTGCTAACGCCCACTGACACGCATCGGCCTTGATCTGATCAATCGCGCGCTGGATTTATCAACTGGCTAAACACAGTGTCAAAAATTATATCGTTTCTTTCTCTCCAAATGCTCTACAAGACCAAAATGACCAGAGAGTTCAGCCTCTTCCCCTCCATAGCTGAGTGCCACCAATTGATCAGGGGAGTGTTCGTGGGAGGAACGACATCTTGGAGATTAGCACATTGCAGCTGAAAAAGGACTTGTAAACTGATCTTGCGGAGAAAACACCTTTCGGCTCCCACAACCACTTCAAAGAATCGCCTCTGTTGGGACTGAGTTGGATCTCAGATAATCTTTCCCACAGCCCAAGGATGAGGATATGTCGTTCTCAACCATTAAGAGGAGTTGCAAGTAAGTTCCAGGCTTGATTTTCAGACGTATGCAACCTCCAAGCCCATCTAATTTTCAGCGCTGAGTTAATGATTTCTAGATCAACTGATCAAGTATGCAGAGCCCACCAATGTCCTCCTTGAACTGTTTCCGACTTTCTGTCCCTTTCTAGATGAAAGCACGCCGATTTTTATCGATAGCCTTGAACGACCATGGCGGTGGGTCAAGGGACATAAGCTGGAAGGCAGGGGTACTGAACCAAGATGAGACAACCTCCATGCTAGAAGCCACTGGATAAGGAGCGGAGAGACTTGGCAATTTTAGAATGTGAAATCTCAACAAGACAAGATGTATCAATAACTGGGCTCTGGTTCTATTTTTCTTATTATGGCAACAACTCCTTTATTTCTCAAGCAAGCATTCTAATCTCCTTAGAGACGATGCATTTGAAGTGATTAAACAGGGACAGATGAAAACATCCACTAATCTAACAGCACAAACGTCATTCATGGTGATCGCAGAGGAGTAGGACCGCCGACTCGAAGGGCGACGACGATCGGGCTCCTCACCACGTGTTTCTCGGACACCCAGCTCAGGCTTCCCTCCATGGATTCTTGTTCATCCATGTGGTGGCTGCTCACCGACACGCTAAATGTTTTCTTCTCTCGGGCCTTGGAGAACACCAGCGTCTCCGGAGAAACACGCACCGTCATCGACTTGGGTGCGTCCACCTTCACCCTGTATGTCGATGTCGCTGGCCCAACATTCATCACTGTTCGGTTCACGATGAACGGCGTTGATGTGAATGGCACAGTTATACTTGGATAGTTGAGCTGGACGTCCTTGACCTTAGGCAGCTTCTCGCAGGTCAAGCTCGGGTTGTGCACGATCGTCACCAAGCCTTTGTTGCCAAGGAGCCAGCAGATGTAGCCTGCGTAATCAGTTACGCCAAGATCGTACACCAGACCAGGATCGGCGGCTCTCGCCGGGTTCACATGGCCGGCGCCTCTATCATACGCACTGGCTTTACCATGCCTCTCATTCAATATCGGGCCACCGATGTTGTTGAAGGTGTCCGACGTTGTTAGGATGGCCGACTTGATGGCAGCCGGTGACCAGTCGGGATGCAAGCTTTTGATGAGCGCCGCAACACCGCTGACATGTGGTGTTGCCATGGATGTACCTGATATGATGTTGAAAGGCCTCGATGCAGATTTTGTTTCTCGCAGCCATGCGGCAAGGATGTTGAGCCCGGGAGCCAGAATGTCCGGCTTGAGCACCCCCGGGGAGATAGGGCTTGGACCCCGTGAAGAGAACGACGCCACGGTCGGGTTTGGACGAACACCAAGCACTGTGTTGTTGTATGTGAAAGTGGCCACGGCTTTGCTCACTGCCGACTTCACATAACCTGTGAGAGCAATGCCGTCAGCTGTGGCCACCTGCACCACTCTCGAGTAGTAATCCTGAAGAAGAATGGAGTAGCCATCGGCTTCATCATTGAACAGTACCACGCCGGAAGCTCCAGCATCCATTATGCTGCGAATGGTTGAATACTGAGGCATCGGTGTCATGGCTTGGCATACCACGATTTTCCCGGTGATGGAAATGTGATCCTCGTTCTCGCAGAAACGATTTTCCTCGGAGTAGAGGAGAGGATACGACTTTGAGGTTGGCATTTTCACCTGGGTAAGCGCTTCTCCATTTAAGCGCAACCCATTGCCGAGATGAACACCAGCGTCGAATCTCCGATCCACCGAGCCGGCAGCAACCGTGAGCAACCACGGTGCGTCGTTGATGACCGACCGTGGATTGGGACCATGGTTGCCAGCCGCGCACACCACAATGATACCCTTGGATATCGCGCTGAACGCGCCGATGGCGATGAGATCCTTGTCGAAGCTCACACTGGTGGGACTGCCGAGGGACAGCGAGAGCACGTCCACCCCATCCTTGATGGCCGCGTCCAGGCCAGCCACTATGGCAGATTCTTCACAGCCAATCCCAGTGCACACTTTGTACATGGCGATGTGGGCACCTGGAGCAATTCCGGAAGCAGTGCCCATGCCTACGCCATGGTATGACGCATTGGTAACAAAGCTCCCAGCGGCAGTGGATGAAGTGTGTGTTCCGTGCCCCACAAAATCAAATGGGCGGTCATCACCGGTAATGAATGATTTTGCACCGATGAGCTTGTTGTTGCACCTGACCTCCCTGCACGAGCCTTTCCACTTTGTCGGGGGTGGTGGGATGCCATGATCGTCGAACGAAGGGTGTGCTGCATAGATTCCGGAGTCGAGGAGCCCGACGATCACTCCCTTCCCGTAGCGTGTGTCGCTCCAAAACCCAGTACCACTCCTCAGCCCGAGGAACTCCGGCGTGTGCGTGGTCATGAGCTGCAGCATCCGGTCTGGGAACGCGCGCACAAACCCTGGCTTCTTGGCCATCTTGTCAAGCTCAGCATCGGTGAGCCTCACCGTGAAGCCGCTGAATACCTCGGTGTAGGTGTGGAGGAGACGTGGCTCTCCAGATTCGCCGATGTGAGAGCTCGGCAAGAAAGTCTCATACCACCGACGATGCCCAACTTCGCCGGCACTTGAGGGAGGTGGGTCGACGAGTACGATGTAAGTGCGGTAAGCAGAGGTTCCGGTAGAACCCTGTTGTACCCTTGCAGCAGCTGGACTGATATAGCACAGTGAGGGTGTAGGAGAGAGGGTGGCGAGGAAGAGAAGTGGTAGTAGTATAGTGAGATTGGTCAAGGACGCCATTGTTGAAACTAGGCAAACCTACACAACTGAGGAAGGCGATGGCGATGGAGTGTCTGTCCGGCCATCACCCGCTGTTCTTCATTTATACAGCACGAGTGATCAATGTGCTGCAAATTTTGTGGTGCAGAAGTTAATCACTTGGAGATCTAGCGCATGCAGCAGCATACAATACTACTACAAGAGATCTATTTTGTGCCAAATAAATGCAGTACGACCGGGGAGGCCAGATACATGCTTGCTGATACGCAATGATCAATTCACTGCAATTTTTTTCTATATCCTGCAGGAACCATATCTCGCAATCCATGAGGGAAATGAAGGACTCAAATTTAACATTATATAGATAGTATTGATATTGTGATATCGTGTCATAAATGTAGTGATAGAAATGAGATCAGGTGAGGTCGAACTGACCAGCG
The DNA here is from genome assembly GCA_021605145.1 of Aegilops bicornis. NCBI lineage: Eukaryota > Viridiplantae > Streptophyta > Magnoliopsida > Poales > Poaceae > Aegilops > Aegilops bicornis. Next base: position 83,791,280 of record CM038670.1, read on the forward strand.
ATTGAAATTGCTATTCTTAGTGCCTTTTCTTGGTGTGACAATGCTAAACATTTGATCTGTTTAATTAACTAGTGACTGAGTGGCATTGTACTCTCAAGTTTACTGAGCTACTACTGTACTTGCTATCTTAACACAAATATTTGTGCAGCCCTGCTGTGTGTGGCTCAGCAACGTGGTAGTGCCATCATAATAAAGAAACACACTCTGTTTATGTTTTGGGATTCAAACTGATTGCCTTCTACTGTAATAGACTCTGTTACTGTGAATTATTTAAGATTCAATCAGCTCCTCTTTTTTTGAGTACTATGCAGGACCATAGCTGGTCCTTAACTCTTTATTCATGTCTAAAATGCAAGAACAGAAACTTGTTCTGGCCAATGGTCTCAGATGAACTTACCATAACGTAGCTCCTGACAATCCAGTGAACAACCACTACCAGACATTCACCATCTCCGTCTGATCGAAGTAGCACCCGGTTGGCCCGTCCTGAGGGAGCAGGGCCAGCATGACCGGCCCCCTCGCGCCCTGCTCCGGCGTCAGGGTCCCCAGGTTCCAGTTGATGTCGGTCCTGACGAAGCCGGGGCGCACGCAGTTGACCCGCATCTCCGGGTGCCGCCTCGCCAGGATCCTCGTGTAGAGGTTGATCACCATCTTCGACACGCTGTAAGCCGGCAGCATCGCCGGCCACCCCGCCTCCTCGAGCCGTCCGTTCTTCAGGTCATCCATGAAGGTGTTGAGCACCGCCTCGATCCGCGCCTCGTCCCAGATGTCGATGTTGCTCAGGTCCTTCCGTAGCTCCTCGTTCGGTATTCTCTGGCAGGCACCAAAGTTGAGCACATCAGATTAACTCACTGAGTATGGATCGGTCAGAGTGCACCTCTTTCTTGGTTCTCAGAGGTTTTGGAGAAAGCATTTCAACTGATGGCATACCTTCAGCTCTGACGCAAGGGAGGAGACATTGACGATCCTCGCTCCAAACTTGGATAGTTTCAGTAGAGGAAGGAGGGCTTCTGTAACCCGTTTGGATCCATAGTAATTGGTGTCGAGACAATCCCGTGCCACCTCATAGGTATTCTGGAACACGTCTTTGAGCAGAATGGCTGCTCTGCCAGATGTCTGAACCATAAACGAATTTAAAACTGAACGCTGAACATTGGTCGCGGTAGTAAGTATCCATGTTACAGATAAAATTGTAGTTCTACAGATGACATGAAAATATGCTAAGTTGCAAAAGGTTCAGATCAAAAGAAAATTATCGCATGGCAAGCGTGATCATCTATTTTCAAAAAAAGATTCAGAGAACATCAGTACCCATGTCTCTGCATCAAGTTTCAGAGCTTTGAGGCCTTCCTCGTCTGCTGCAACTCCCACAACCGCTGCATTGTTGACCTGTACGTATTACCCAACCAATCCTCATTCACAAAATTTGTTCCCAAAAAAGATGCATAAGTGGTGGTGCCACCTTAAACAGTACCAAAAAAGCCTTGACTTTACCAAGATGTCAAGCTTTCCGTATCTGCTCTCGATGTGTCGCGCTAGAGCGGCGACGCTGCTGTCATCCCGGACGTCGAGCTGGTGGAAGACTACGTTGGAGAGGTTGGATTCGCGGCGAATGGACTCGACGGCATCCTTCCCTCTCTTCTCGTCCCTCGCCGTGAGAATGACCGTAACACCTTGGGCGGCAAGCTGCCAGCACACCTCCAGGCCGACTCCCTTGTTTCCACCGGTGACCACTGCAAGCCTGATGAAAAGCACGCAAAATATCAGCATCCCTGCTCATTTTAACTTTTATTCTTGGATTGGCAAACACTAGTAGAAACTGACTACTATGAGGAATGGGCAGAACCTGATTTGTGAACAACAAAAATGCATTATGCCTATTTTTTTGAATGAATATATACTGATGATCATTTCGGGCTTTTCTGGGCTTTCAGGCCGGGCTTCGGGTGGAAAATTGAGCCCGAGCTTGGCCCGGATGCCGGGGTTTCGGGCCAGGCTGCCCAAGAACAGGTCCAGCATTAAGCATACTACTAGAACGAGCAACCTAGAGTGCAGAAGAGTGGCACCTGATCTGAGAAGACGCGAGATATGTATTCTACTACTAGTATACAAAGGTCAACTCAGGATGCAATCAGAAACCAGTAAGATTCACCAGCGAAGGTACCTGTGCGAGGCCTGCTTCCCGTCGGCGGTGGCCACGTGCGTCGGCTTCTCCATGGCTTGCGGAGTTGCAGCGGGTGGCTACGACGGCTGGGTGGGGGTCGGAGACGGCGAGGCGAGAGGATGGTCAGGGTGGGAGTGGTGATTAGGCTCCAGATTAACCCTAGATCGTGGTGGTGTGGTTGCTGGTTAGTAAAAGACCATGGATTATTTTACGAATTGCGTGGGAGGGCTCGTCTCGCCGGCGCCACTCCGGCGCCGACGATATGGCTGTGTGGCCGGACCTACACGGCGCGGGACTGGGGAGGAAGAGGAAGACTGCTTTGCTTGGACATTTTTTTTGCGGGAAGAGGTGAGTGGTCATCCAGAGGCGTTGACTCCCTTGCTTTTGCGACGAAGCTGCACCAATCCGTCCCAACTGTGATTTCTACTGCAGAAACGAACCAAACGCCAAAATCCTCCCCTAATGCAATTTTTTTTAAAAATCTTTCGATCTATTCATCTTCAATCATGGCAGTACCACGAATAATAAAAATAATAAAAATTACATCAATATCCGTAGATCACCTAGCGACGACTACAAACACTGAAGCGAGCAGAAGGCGTCGTGCACAATTGGTTGTGGTAGACAATCGGAAAGTCGTCGTGCTAAGACCCCATAGTACCAGTGCACCAGAACAGCAACCGCCGCAGATGAAGAATAACATAGATCAGAAGGATCCAACCCGAAGACACACGAATGTAGACGAATAACGACGAGATCCAAGCAAATCCACCAATGATAGATCCGCCGGAGACACACCTCCACACGCCCATCAACGGTGCCAGAGGCACCACCGAAAACGGGGGCTAGGCGCGGAGACCTTTATTCCATCTTTAGGGAGTCGATGTCGTCTCGTCTTCCTGAGCAGGACACAAACCTTAACAAAACTGAAAGAAACGACTAAAAACGGAGCCCTCCCGCCGGCCCTTGCCAAGATCTACCATGCCCCATAACCATAAAGCCATCAGAGAGAAGGCGGATCTACGACGACACCGGCGAGAAACAAAAACCCTAGCTTTTTCTTGGAGGAGGCGGCGGCGGCTAGAAATGAGCCTGTGCCGCCGTCATCCCCTTAATGCAATTGTGGTGGTGTTAGGAGACCAATTTCATTTCTATAGGGTGTATATACACTCCTCATGATCATTGTCACATGGTGTTGGGCTGGAGAGTAAATATGCATGGCATAAATTTGCCGACACGGTAAATACACATACTTAATAGCTTCGTTCACTTACCGAAAAAGGCTTTTGCCTTCCTTTAGAAATAAAGCAACCATCAAGCACAACGTTCACAAGGTACCACTCGAAACACGAACACACCCAATGCCACCGCACGAAGGTCCAACACAGACGCACAAAACACAACACACACGCAACATAGGTTCAGCTGTGGCACAAAGACAACAAGCCCAACAAAACACACAGGGACGCACAGAGACAACAAGCGGCGGTGGCGGCAGCGACGAAGACGCAGAGCTAATCCGCTTAGGTGGTGGCGGAGGGAGCGGGGAGCGGTCGGAGAGCCATCGCGAAGCTGAGTGATGATGGAGGTGATGGCGTCTCTCTCCTGGGCGGCTAAGCGGCCGCCAAAGCCGCAAGTAACTGCACCATTTGAACGTGGCGTCGTGAGCACGACGAAGAGGGATACGCTGAATCACAAGTTTATTCCTAACAGTCCACAGCGTCCAGGCAAGGACCCCGATGATCAGCCACCTAATGCGGCGTAATGCGGGGGGAATCGCTTGGAGTTCGGCAAGAGAGCAGGGAAGTTGGTATGATCCCAACTTTCACCCACAATCTCGCGGAAACAGCTCCAAAGGAACTGCGCAGACACACAGGTGAAGAAGATATGGTTCGAATCCTCTTCACTTATGATGAACTTTGGAAACAGTTTCAACTTGTTTATCTAAAGATTGACCAAGTTTATAAAAAAATACTTACAAGTATTCACAATCAGTGAATATTAGTGATCTAAAACACCTTATATTTGTTTACAGAGGGAGTATGAAAATATGTACTTTATTATGAATCTAATGAAACTAATTTGGTGTTTTAAATGTCTGGTCAGACCTAAAAAAAGTTTGACTTAGAACGAACCTAAAACTTCAAATACTTTTAAGAGGACTGAGTACTGCAAAAACGAATCAAACAGAGAAAATTCTCCCCTATTTTTGCAAACATTTTAGAGTGACAAGACAACTTAAAATCATCATATCCATAATCACCAATATACAAAAATTCGGTAGACTGGTAGTAAGAAACTTGCGTGATAAAAGACTGCATTACAAAATCCCTAACCGGAAACATCTAAAGTGAGACTCTTATTATTGCTGTCGCGTTCCACATTGCGGAGAATGATAATCATGTGTGTTGAACCATCATAGCTACTCCCTCCGTCCAGGTGTATAAGCCATCTTAGGTTGTGCATCGCGATCAAAGTGAAGGGGAAAACGAAAGAATTTAATGTTTTATTGCTAATTAATAGCATTGCATGCAATAAACTAAACATTGCATGTCGTGTTTGGTAGTCTAAAGTTATTGAAAGCATGCATGACCCACATATCTTATTGGTTGATACGTCACGAAACAAAAAATGGGATGAGAGTTAATGTATCGCACCTAAGTGTTTTGAGATTATTTGGTTTGAACACTGCTTGGTGCATGACGTTTTCTGGCCGATGGTTGAACGACGAGCTGTACTAGCCATCCATCAGGGTATGTATGCGGCTCACAACCATTGATTAGCGTGTCGTGTGCATATCGGGCAAAAAAGTATCGTGTGCACATCCATTCCGATTTGATTTTTGTAAGGTGACTTTATACACTTAAACGGAGGGAGTAAGAAACACCTAAAACGAAGCGTGCTCAAAACACATGTTGCACAGAGTGGAAAAAAAGAAGCAAACCTAGACAAAGTGGCACCCGTCATGCAACTCCCCCTAAAAAAGTTTCTTCAGTAAATTTCCTATGGCGCTGGGGACCGCCCCATCTCGGTTTGCATGTAGCTCCGCTGGTGTTGCTGTGCTCTTATTCATTGAGCTATCACTAACAAACAAAAAGATCCGTGGGTTTTTCGAAACAATTGACGCAAAGCCACCACCAGGCCCATGCACCAGGCGACGCGGCCGTCTGATTGTGCCCCATGGCTTCAGCCACCAGAGCAATTGCCTCCTTCCTTGATCTGTTCTGCTTTGTTGTGTGGGCGTCGACCGCTGGGGTCGACATCTGGGGCGACAAGGAGGGAGGCGGCATAGTGGACCGAGCCGAGGCGAGTGAGACGAGGCAGCTGTAGGATGTGCTGACGGAGTCCAGGACGATGACGACAGTGCCAGAGCTGGAACCTTGCCATGGCGCCAGTGAAGAGGAGGTGCAGTTGCCGGCGAAGGCACCGCCGCCGCTCAAGAGGTCCATGCCCTCAACCACTGGGCTCGTCGGCGTGGCCTGAGGTGGCTGGATGAATTTCGTCTGGCTTTTTGAAGCCTACTTTGAAATGTATGCGGGTAGGGTCGGATGGCCAGCTCTCATGTTAGCGTTCATGGACTAGTCCTCTTCGCTCTCGCGGACAGATACGGTATCCGGTTTAGAGTTGAAAATGCACGAAGTGTATCTTTTCAACTCGGCACCAATTATCGTCCAGTGTTGTTTCATCGTTATCTTAGGTTCCTACAGTTCCCCTTGCTGGAATTTTGTCTATTTAGGGCCTAGCCCAATAGCAGTTTCAGAAATTCCTAATAAATTCTAGAGGCCCACGCAGCTCATTCACGCAAGGCAAGAGGTGGAACTAAAGTTTAGTCCCACATTGCTAGTTTAGAGGGAGTTGGACCTCTTTATAAGGGAGGCCCTTTCTCCACATGTATGAGGATGAGAACAAGAGGGACATCCACACGCGCTCCTCCTCCGCCGCCCGCCTCGCCACGCCACGCCTCGTCACGACGCGCGCGGGTTGCGGGAATGAGCCGATGTCTAAATTTTTTCCACACACGACGGGTATACGAAAGGTCACGCGGAAGCTGAAACGTTTTACTGTAGTGGAGATTGAATACGGACGGCGCACCTCTTCGCCTGCTGCCTGTTCGTTTCGTCTCCCTCGTTCCCTTCAGCTCCCGGCGCAGCCTCTCGCTACAATTTTCCCCATCCCGGCTTGCGGCGTGCACCGCAGGTCGGGACAGTAGGCCTCCGAAACCGCGCCTCTTTGAGTCCTGTACGGGAGAAGGGGGATAAGGTTTTCGGGGAGCACTCAGCGCGACTACTGACTTCTTCGTCACGGACGCCCCGGACTCCGACGACTTCGTCCCCGACGTCGACAACCTTCTCGACGACATGGCTGGCGAGGACACCGACCCCAAGTCCAGTGCTACTGTTGCTGCTGTTCCGTACGTGTTCTTGCTCTTTCTGTTAGAGGTCCTGTCGCAGTTCTTTGCTCTAGTGTCTGTCCTACATATGATAGGTTCTATGCCATATATGCAACCTGTTCTACTATCTGCTTTAGACATGTTTGGTTGCAGTTCATATATGCAGATGTTTTTTACCTTCTCACTGTCAGATCGTATGACTACTTTTATCCATGTTATATTAGTCATGCTTTATCTAATATTTATATTAATAAAATCATTTGGTAAATTGCTCATATTTCCAACAATCCAAAAACCTTATTATAGGCAATTTACCCCGAGTGGTTTTGCTGCTTTCATGAAACCTCCTATGTTTGAGGGTATCCACTATAAGAGGTGGCACGTGAGAATAGTCTTATGGTTTCAAACCATGAGTTGCTATGACACCACTCTTGGCAAACCTGAAGGAGAGCTTGATGCTCAACCGGCACAAGTTTTTCAGAAAATGGATACTCTGTTTAAGGCTGCTCTCTTGAGTGTTCTTGGTGAGAACATAGTTGATGCTTATGCGTCAATTGATAATGGAAAAGTTATGTGGGATGCACTCGAGGCCAAGTTTGGGGTCTCGAGATCTTGCACCGAGCTGTACATCATGGAGCAATTCTATGATTACAGGATGGTGAAGAGCGCTCCGTGGTTGAGCAAGCTCATGAGATATGATCATTTGCTAGAGAACTTGAGCACTTGGTTGTATGCTAATGGACAAGTTTGTTGCCGGAGGTATCATCACTAAGCTTCCTCCTTCGTGGAGTAACTTTGCTACCTTACTGAAGCATAAGAGACAGGAGTTTTCCGTCCCGGATCTCATTGGCACTCTTGATGTGGAAGAAAAGGCGAGAGCAAAGGAGACACGTGCTCGAGGTATTGAGGGAGGATCTAGTGCCAACTGCATGAAGAAGAACTTCCAGCCCCACAAGTTCAAGAACAAGGGCAAGTTTGATGGTAAAGCAAAGTTTGATGGGAAGAACAAGGCTGTGCAACACACGAACTTCAAGAAAAAGAATGATAAGAAGAAAGGTGTTTGTCATGTGTGTGGGGATCCTGATCATTGGGCTCCTAGTTGCCCTAATCGCTATGACAAGCGCCATCACAGGAAAGGCGGCAAGATCGCTAATGTTGTCATTGGAGACACTGACATGAAGGATGCTGGGTATGGTATATTTCCCACTATTCTTTCAGTATGTCATTCTCCTGATTGGTTGATTGACACGGGTGCTAATATGCATGTATGGGGTGATATTTCCATGTTTTCATCTTATCAGACCGCAGGGACTTCAACCGTGCTAATGGGCAACGGTTCAAGTGCTTATGTTCGTGGTGTTTGCACGGTCGATCTGAAGTTTACTTCGGGGAAGATCGTGCGGCCGAAGAACGTGCATTATGTCCCCTCTGTTGTTGGGAACGACACCTATGGGACCACAAGGATCCCTACTGCGGTTGCGGGGCGCGGGGTTGAGAGAAGAGCGGATCTGACAGAGAGTACGCGGTTCGTTTATCCAGGTTCGGGCCGCGAGGATGCGTAAAACCCTAGTCCTGCTTTGGTGGATGTATTCTGAGTTCCTGAGCTAGCTACAGGGTGTAACGAGCTCCAAAAAGCTGAATCCTTCTCCTGGTCGCCTCGAGCCTCCTTTTATAGGAAAAGGGGTCGCCACAGTGGCAAGCAGGAGGTGGAAAGGGTACAGTGTCGCGAGGTTATCCCTCGTATTACAAGACAAGATGCATTTAATGCATTGCTTAGGTCTCCTCTTGCTTTATCGAGGACGGGAGCGAGGCCCGTCCCATCCGTCGCCGCTCCTCCTTGCTTCGACACGCGCCCTGGCCAGCGATGCATGCGGTGCCATGTAGGTAGGCAGGCAACTGAGGTGGCGCGATGGTGGAGCCTCCACGAAGGGTTGCATGTTGCCACGCAGGTGCCTGCCCAGCTGGTTGGGTCGGCAACTGCATGCGAACGGCGGTGGAAACTTGGTTGGTGCGGGCCTGGCAGCGGCCCTGCTGGTGCGCCTGGCGAGGGCCTTGCCGGGTGGCCCGGCAAGGGTCTTTCCGCGGCGCGTAGGCGTCCCCGGCAAGGATCTTGCCGGGGTCCTTGTGGGTTTCTTCGGTGAGGATGATTGCCTTCCTATCCTCACTTGATCTTGACTATTCTTTGTCTTCACAAAGATCTGCATTCCACCACGGAGGTGCCTCCCGAGCCCTGTCCCAATGCGTTCGTCGGTCGTTGGTGGGCTCAAGGGTGGCTCGCTCGGCTGGCGTGGGCGAGCTACCCCGACAAGGGTCTTGCCGGGGCCGCTGAGGCTGCCCCGGCAAGGGTCCTTGCCGGGGAAACCTGCTTCGCCCATCCGATCCTTGTGGCATTGGTCCTTGTCGTTGCTTTATTTGTCTTGTGCCTTCGGCTTCCCTCCGGCTTCCCTTCTCTGCCCTGTTATGCGTGGTCGTGGCGGGCGGCTCCGACTGCCCGTGCACAAGTAAAGGGGTCAAAAGGAGAGCCCCTACTTTTGTACACCGACAGGAGCCCCTGGGCCTGGGCCACACATAAGCGCGACACGTTGTTGAGCCGGCCCAGAACGGTGCGCGGGCAGGAGGGGTGGATTTTAATGCGGTAACTGGTCCGTCCGCTGCGCTTTTCCACGGCCCGCGCTGAACGCTCGACATGGGGGTTATGCGCGCGCGCGTGACGGAAGCATGCTGGCGTCACCTCGCGATGGATAGTAAAGAGGCGGCTTGCGTGTCTCTTTGAGACTGCAGGGCCGCCTCCCATTTACTGCCCCCGCTTGGGAACCATCGCTCCACGCGCCCACTACGCCTGCCCCTTGCGCCACGTTCGCTGCATGCATAATGCAGAGCAAATGACACGCGCACGGGACGTGGGAAGTCATGCGCGCGTGTGGGTCTATTCCCACGCGCCTTCAATGGAGCGGTGAGGGCGGTCGACGGCCCCGCTCGCTGTCACTTCAGCGGGACGGATTGGCCGAGAGGGGGCGGCCGAGTCTCGCCCCCACTCCTTTATAAAGAGGGGAGCGGGAGGAACGGTGCCTCTCAACCCTCCGCCATCTGCCTCTCCCCATTCTTGTTTCTTCCTTCCTTCTGCCATGGCGAGGGGGCGTGGCGACGCTTCATCGGTGGCGGCGAGGGTTTCGGCCAGACAACGCGTCGCTCCTCCCCAAGAGCTCGTAGCGGCGGAGCCGGCCGCTAGAGGAAGGGGGAGGGGGCGAGGTCGAGGCCATCGTGGTGCTCGAGGGAGAGGAGGACGGGGCGGCAGATCAGCCTTGCCTCCGCCAGCAGCCCCATCTCTGATGGAGGGCCACGCCGGGGACAACCCTTGCGAATTCTTTGTCAGGCTGCGCCGGCCACCGCGTCGTCGGCTTCGCCTCCCGACCCCATTCGCGCGGGAGATGGAGATGGATCCGCCGCAGGCGTTGCGGCTGCATATGACGGGTTGCGGGAACAGCGCACATGGGCCGATGTCGAGTTCCCCGCCCCTCACGTCATGTATCTTCATCGAGGGTGGAAGACCTTCGCTCGCCTCCACAGCTTGACGGATGGGCTCACTCTCCATTTCAAACTAATGGAGGGTGGCCTCCTGTAACGCCCCAAGACCGGAGCTTCAGTTGCCTTCCAGGGTTTCCGGGTTTCGTCGTGTGTTTTGTTTGGTTCTTTGCATTCATCTTTGGTTCTTGTGCATTGCATCATGTCATCATGCCATCATCTCATAAATCTTTTGCAACTCAACTAAATAAATGGCATGGATCTTTGATCCATTTAAATCGAGGGAATTCACTTGTGATTTCTCTTTATAACATATTAAAGCCTCACAATATTATTAGGGAGCTATAATAAAATTATTCCATTTATTTGGAGATAACCATAACCCACTTGCAAAATATCCCATGCCGTTGTTATCTCAATTCTTGGTCTCCAACCTTGCCCATAATTTCTTTCATCATTTAGGAGCTCCATAAAAACTCTCAACATTTTTGGCCACACCAAACCTAGTCCCAATTCAAGACCATTTGAATTATATTCAAATGAATTTGAATTTAATTCCTACAATCTTGCCACTTCTATTTTTCTGTGGTCATGCTTATTTTTATGAGTCCAGAAAATTGTCCTTCCGCTCAAACTCTTTTCCCTAACCCCTTCTTTTTCCTTTCTCTATATTTCTTTTCGGTTAAAGAAGAAAGAGAGGAGAGAAAGCCCAGCACTGCATAAGCCATCGGGCCAGGCCGGCCCACTAAACCCCTTACAGCCCAAATTACCCCATCAACTCCCGTAACCCTAGCCGCCAGGAGCCGACCCTCCTCTCGATCTCTTCCTCGCGCTTCCCTCGGCGCCGTCATCTCTCTCGATCCCCTCGTCTTCCTCCCGATCCGCGCCAGGGAAGCCGCAGCTCCACCCCAATCCTCCTCCACCTCAGCGCCTAATCCGCTCATCCTTGCGCCCTCCGGTGAGCTCGCCTTGCCTCGCCTCTGCACCTTCCGTTGGCGGGCTTCTCCTCACCTGGGCGCCCGACGCCGCCCGTCTCGCCGTGCCAACCCCGCCGCCAAGCGTCGCCGGGCCTCTCCTTCCTCCATCTCGGCCTTCCTCGCTCAACCTGCGTCGGTGCTCCCTGCATCTGCGCCGAGGCCATGGCCTCCTCGTCTGATTCATGGGCGACCGGGAGCCGCCGTCGTCTTCCACACCATCACCGGCTGTTCTCGCCCGTCCCCGCATCGGACCCCGACGAGCCAGCGCCAAGTCCTCGCCTTCTTTGGGCGCTCCGCCCGCGCCTCACCTTCATGGCCTTACGCCCGAGCCACCACGACCACGTCACGCCTCCTTCATGGTTGTCGTCTTTGCCGGTTTTTCATGCCTCGTCCTGCTGCTGTGGGTGCCTCGCGAGCCGCCGATGTCCTCGCGAGTTGCTTTCTGTCCGATAGGGCTCCCCTCCAAGACGAGCTGGCTGCCCGTTGGCCTTGCTGCCTTTGTCGTGGCCAAGTCAACCCGGACACCCGGAGTCCATCTTTGGTTGCACACCAAGTCGGCCATGCCTTGCTGCCTCCACACCTTTGTTGGTCAACAGTTGGTGCACGCCAAGTACCACGACATACGGCGCCCGACGACCACCGAACCGGAACGCCAAGTACCCTACAACGCGAAGACCATGTACAACTACGGATCCCGTGGATTTCACCAAGTACCTCTACCGACGACCCGAACATCTACGTAGCGTGTACCACTACTTCCACCACCGTCGCGAGAACGACTACTTCCCACGACGACCCATGTACAACTACTTCCACTTCGAACCCGTCCGCCTCGAAAAGCACGCTTCGAAGGTATAACCGCCAAGAACGACCGCCGTGGACCGAATACATGTTGTATGAGATACTCATGTTCAAACCGTGTCCGAGTTGTTCTTTGCACGTTCCTCGTTTGCCATGCCGTCGACCCGTGGGAACCCGGTAGTCGGGAGCACCCCACCATCTCTAGCATATTGCGCACATCCGCACGCCTCCTTTTGCACCGGTATCTCCGTGAGCTACCGGAACCGATATGTTGTCGTGGCATCATTTTCGGATTCGTTGCTGTGGCACCCGTTTTGTTCCACCATGGTGACCCAAATGCTTCATAACATGCTCATGTCAACTTTTAATAAAAATTGCATATAACTTGTATATGTCATCCGCATCATGTTAACAACATTAAAATGTTTATATTTGTTGTTTCCATTAATTTGCTAAATGCATATGGGGATTTCCGGAATTGTTGTTTGTTATTTCCGGCCTCATTTAAATTTGCCTAAATAGTTAGTTCACTTATGCCTCACCTCTTGCCATGTTTAACAACATTTAATATTGTTGCGTACCTAACCGAGAGAGAACTAAATAATTGATGTGGTGTTTCGTCAATATGCAACTCGTTGCATATTGGGCTCCATTTAACTTGTAGTTTTGTTTGTGCATATTGCCATGCCATGCTATTTAAACCGGACATGCATCATACTTGTTTGTGCATCATGACATGTTTATGCTTGGGTGTTTACTATGTTGTTTGTTTCTTTCCGGGTTGCTTCTCTCGTTAGCTTCGGTTTCGTTCCGGAGTCGTGAGGATTAGTTCGACTACGTCCGTTTGTCTTCTTCATGGACTCGTTCTTCTTCCTTGCGGGATTTCAGGCAAGATGACCATACCCTTGAAATCACTTATATCTTTGCTTGCTAGTTGCTCTCTCTTTTGCTATGCCTATGCTACGATGCCTATAACTTGCTTATCATGCCTCCCATATTGCCATGTCAAGCCTCTAACCATCCTTTCCTAGCAAACCGTTGTTTGGCTATGTTACCGCTTTGCTCAGCCCCTCTTATAGCGTTGTTAGTTGCAGGTGAAGATGAAGTTTGTTCCTTGTTGGAACATGGAGATGTTGTTCCTTGTTGGAACATGTTTACTTGGGATATCACAATATATCTTATTTGATTAATGCATCTATATACTTGGTAAAGGGTGGAAGGCTCGGCCTTATGCCTGGTGTTTTGTTCCACTCTTGCCGCCCTAGTTTCCGTCATATCGGTATTATGTTCCTGGATTTTGCGTCCCTAACGCGGTTGGTTGATTTATGGGACCCCCTTGACAGTTCGCTTTGAATAAGACTCCTCCAGCAAGGCCCAACATTAGTTTTACCATTTGCCACCTAAGCCTTTTTCCCTTGGGTTCTGCAAACTCAAGGGTCATCTTTATTTTAACCCCCGGGCCAGTGCTCCTTCGAGTGTTGGTCCAAACCATCAGCCGCCGGTGGCCACCAGGGGCAACTCTGGGTTCGCCTATCGGAAGTTTGGACAATCCGGTGTGCCACGAGACCGAGATATGTGCAGCTCCTATCAGGATTTGTCGGCACATCCGGCGGCTTTGCTGGTCTTGTTTTATTCTTTGTCGAAATGTCTTGTAGCCGGGATTCCGAGACTGATCGGGTCTTCCGGGAGAAGGAATATCCTTCGTTGATCGCGAGAGCTTATCATGGGCTAAGTTGGGACACCCTGCAGGGTATTATCTTTCAAAGCCGTGCCCGGTTATGAGGCAGATGGGAATTTGTTAATGTCCGGTTGTAGAAAACCCGAAGTTGATCTTAATTAAAATACATCAATCAGCGTGTGTAACCGTGATGGTCTCTTCTCGGCGAGTCCGGGAAGTGAACACGGTGTTGGAGTTATGTTTGACGTAAGTAGTTTCAGGATCACTTCTTGATCGCTACTAGCTTCACGACCGTGCCTTGCTTCTCTTCTCGCTCTCTTTTGCGAATGTAGCCACCATATATGCTAGTCGCTTGCTGCAGCTCCACCTCACAACTCTGTCCTACCTATAAGCTTAAATAGTCTTGATCTCATGGTGTGAGATTGCCGAGTCCCCGTGACTCATAGATACTTCCAAAACCAGTTTGCGGTGCCGATGAAACCGTGCAGGTGGCGCATCCGAGCTCAAGGAGGAGCTCGATGAAGATCTTGTTCATTGTGTTGTTTCGTTTCAGTTGATCAAGAGTGGAGCCGAGTTGGGACGATCGGGGATCTGTAGCATTTGGGGTAGTCTTCTTTTATTTTGGTTCCGTAGTCGGACCTTGATTGTATCTGTATGATGTAATGCTTTACTCATGTATTGTGTGAAGTGGCGATTGTAAGCCAACTATGTATCTCTTTCCCTTATGTATTACATGGGTTGTGTGAAGATTACCTCACTTGCGACATTGCTTTCAATGCGGTTATGCCTCTAAGTCGTGCCGACACGTGGGAGATATAGCCGCATCGAGGCGTTACAAGTTGGTAATCGAGCCATCCCGACTTAGGAGCCCCCGCTTGATTGAATCGCTGACTTTGTTGAGTCTAGAACAAAAATGTTTTGAGTCTTAGGATTATATATATCGGAGTAGGATTCTTTTTACTCCTCGGTCCCTTAAATCGCTCTGGTGAGGTCTCCGACGTAGAAGTTTTGACTCTTCTCTCCTCAAATTTCACTAAAAAATTTAGGATCACGCGGGTATCTTGGAATTGTTTCGATGGTTTTGTGTGAGAACATTGTTCTTGGTGCCTCCCGACATTTAGGGGTTGTGGCAGTGTCCCGGGGAGTTGAGCTCCGAGGTGTTGTCGTCACAATTTTATCGTTGCAGTTCTGGAATACCTTAGTTTCGCCGACATCGAAAATCTCTTTTATGCAATTGTTGGTGAGATAACCTCGATAACCCAGTACTGGGGCGAGCTCGAGAGTATTGCCATAACTCGTATAACGGATGCTTTTCGAAGGTTGAGGTACACGATTTCCGAAGGTTTCTTGGTTATGTGTTGACGGATGGATACAACTGGATCTAGGTATTGTTAGTTTGGGTGATATATTTTGTGTCCCCTGTATCCCCAACACCAGATTGCATAACCAGAAAGTTTCGGGAGTTTATAGGTGGGAATTCAAGTAGCTCCTAGAATATCTTTTCGACAGATGCATGATATGGGATTGGGTAAATCTCTATCATATGTATTTGTTCCGGCTTATTCTGCAAGCCAAATCCTTTGTTTTGTTTTATTTGTGGTATTCGAGTTGCTTCGAAGTCAAATGTTGAATCCATACCTTTCCTAAACGGTATTCTCATATTGCTATGTGAATACTAATCCTTCTTGATCATCGAGGTCATCATGTTAATTCTTTTCTCAACCGGTGTGCTTCTCTCCAAGTAAATCCGATCATTCCAACATTCGCAAGATCAATTCTAAGCTTTTTCTCAACGGTGTTCATTTCATCCGACCCAAGTTGCCTTTGTTTTCCCACCCTCCCGCCCTTTTTCTTCAAGGACTCAGATTTCTTAATCAAGTATCCATTTTATTGAGTGAAGTTTCTTCATTATTTTCCTTTAATGTTTTATCCGGTGATTTCTCATGAAGACGCTAAGGAAGCTTCAACCTTATCATTGTTCCATTCTAATTTTCTTCTTCGGTGGATTTAATTCAAGATTTCGGTGTTGATCTTATCCCTTTTCCTCTTTTCACAATGCTTTCCCATTCCGATGCACCTCTTAATCATTCACTTCTCGCTATTCATTTGTTCTGGAGTGTTGAAGATATCTCAGAAGATTCGCATTTCCATTCCCAATCCATTCAAGCTATCTGGAGATAATTATCTCATTCAAGCCATTTAATTCGACCGGCACAATCTCTCTTTAAATCGTTCAACGGTGGTTCTTTTGAGTGGGCCCTAACCCACAGGTCTTTTCCCAGGATCTTACCTGACTCTTCTAATTTTCCGGAGTTATTCTCAAATTCTTTTCTAAGTTTGAAGTAAGAATGGGCTTTCATTAGTCATGGCTTTCTCCAAGATCTTTCAAATTCTTTTCATCGTTGGTTCAACCTTTCTAATTTTCATCCCGGAGTATCTCAACAATTCATGCTGGTGTTTCTCATCGTCATTCTCAACATTTGAAGACCAAAGAAGAGTTTCTCTTAAATCTTGCTCCATTCTCTTCAAGATTCATGGTTCTAGCTTCGTGCCATCCTCATAATTGTTTTGATTGTGAGAATTCTTTTCACCCATCCGGAGCAATTCAGGAGTCTTTTCAGTTTGATTCTTCGGAGCCCATCATCTCGTAATTATTCATTCGACTTTCAGCTCTTGTTCTCCAAATCTTACCGGTGCATCATTCAAGTATTGTCCAATCAGCTCGTCATCTATTCGTTCACTTGTATCTAAATCCCCTCAAATATCTTCATTCGTTTTCCAATTCTTCCTGGTGAATTGTGCCTTTGCTACTTTCATTTTCAATTCTTACGGTGGTTCGTTCAAGAGTTCTCTTCCTTCGTTATCATATAGATTCATTCGTCTTCCCGAATCCTACCGGCGGATCGTTGAAGACCTTCCCAAGTTGAGCAATATCTCTCTTCAATCCTGTTTCAACGAGAATAAGTAGTATGCCTAATTCGTTGCTTGTCATCAATCTAAATTGGTGAAGGATACACATAACATAATTCTTGTTCTTGTTTCATCCAAGTGATTGATTCATTCTTCCGGAGTTCGTAATGGTATCAATTTCTCAGTTCTAAGTTGTTCATCTCTTCTTTCCGGAGTTTGTTCATCATATCACATTCTCGGTCCGAGATGCTTCATCTTTTGTTTCCGGAGTTCAAAGTTTTCTCGGTTATATCATTTCAAAGCTTCGTCTTATCACTGCAAGGCTTCACCTTGTGTTTTCAACTTCTCTTTCTTTCTATCACCCTTTTGTTTACCGGAGTTCTTCATGGAGGCTCTACATGATGGTTCGTCAAGGATTCTTTTCATTCTTCAATTGTTCTTCAAGATTTTTCTCGAAGTTAAGATCCGTCAAGCCATACTTCAAAATAAACATGGTGCTCAACACATGTTTTGTTTTGAGGAGTTCAAGCATTCTTCATCTTGCATTCCGAAGTGCAATTCTTTCTACCTTATCTTTTGAGGTGGTGTTATGTCACTCTTGACAATTTCCTTCATGTTTCATGATTCATATTGTTGTCAAGAATGAGGTATTTTAAATCCATCAATCCCTTTGTTGGAGTTATCTTGGGTCATATTTCACCTAAAGCCTTCCCTAAGGAATGTTGCTATTATGGTGCTTTTAAATGACACAAGTTCTTCATTTATCCTCCTGGTGAAATAAGTTTCTCGTCTCCTTGTTGATATCAATCCAATCGTTTGTTTCCGTTGGTGGCAGAAGCTCACCTCGTAATGTTGAGATGTTTCCGTAAGTCCACTACAAGGTTATTCTTTTCGTTGTTGGTTTTCCAACAACTCCGTTCTATCCTTCTTTTTAAGGGTGCTTTCCAAACTCATTTGTGGTAGAAGTTGTCATTTTCTTCTCCATTCCTTTATTCCAATGATCTATCTTCAATTTTTCTTCTGGAGGCATTGTGATGTTGCTCTCTTCGACCCATCATCTTCTTTTGTCAAGACCATGTCCTTTTCCTTGCTTATCGATTTAACCGGAGTGTTGTGTCTATCGTTCCTCTTTAACCGGAGTCTCATCCAGGTGCTTTCATTTTGCCAAGTTCATGATTCTAATTCCTTCCATTTTCAAATTAGTGCTTTGTCCAAATTATATCATTCTTACTCCTTCTCTATCTTGTTTTAACCGGAGTGGCTTCAAAATCTATCTTGTCCCCTAAGCTCTTGGTTCTCATCACGTTCTTTGTTCTTCTCTGCTAACGCAGTGTTTACAATTTCGTTCATCTTCGTTGTATTCTTTTCTCGAAATTGTTCATTCTCTCAAGGTTCTTTGGTTTCACTCGTTTGTCAAAGAAGCAACATTGTTTTACCTATTCCTCCCCCGTTTTCCCTCCGGTGCCATCCTAGATCTCGGGACGAGATCCTCTCGTAGTGGTGGAGTGTTGTAACGCCCCAAGACCGGAGCTTCAGTTGCCTTCCAGGGTTTCCGGGTTTCGTCGTGTGTTTTGTTTGGTTCTTTGCATTCATCTTTGGTTCTTGTGCATTGCATCATGTCATCATGCCATCATCTCATAAATCTTTTGCAACTCAACTAAATAAATGGCATGGATCTTTGATCCATTTAAATCGAGGGAATTCACTTGTGATTTCTCTTTATAACATATTAAAGCCTCTCAATATTATTAGGGAGCTATAATAAAATTATTCCATTTATTTGGAGATAACCATAACCCACTTGCAAAATATCCCATGCCGTTGTTATCTCAATTCTTGGTCTCCAACCTTGCCCATAATTTCTTTCATCATTTTCCGGAGCTCCATCAAAAATCTCAACATTTTTGGCCACACCAAACCTAGTCCCAATTCAAGACCATTTGAATTATATTCAAATGAATTTGAATTTAATTCCTACAATCTTGCCACTTCTATTTTTCTGTGGTCATGCTTATTTTTATGAGTCCAGGAAAATTGTCCTTCTGCTCAAACTCTTTTCCCTAACCCCCCTTCTTTTTCCTTTCTCTATATTTCTTTTCGGTTAAAGAAGAAAGAGAGGGAGAGAAAGCCCAGCACTCGCAAGCCACTAGGCCAGGCCGGCCCACTAAACCCCTTACAGCCCAGCTGCCCCCATCAACTCCTGTAACCCTAGCCGCCAGGGAGCCGACCCCCTCCACTCGATCTCTTCCTCGCGCTTCCCCTCAGCGCCGTCATCTCTCTCGATCCCCCTCGTCCTCCTCCCGACCGCGCCGCCAGGGGAAGCCGCGGCTCGACCCCAATCCTCCTCCACCCCGCGCCCGATCCCGCTCATCCTTGCGCCCTCCGGTGAGCTCGCCTTGCCTCGCCTCTGCACCTTCCCGTTGGCCCGGCTTCTCCTCGCCCTGCGCGCCCGACGCCGCCCCGTCTCGCCGTGCCAACCCCGCCGCCAAGCGTCGCCGGCCTCTCCTTCCTCCATCTCTGGCCTTCCTCTCTCAACCCTGCGTCGGTGCTCCCCTGCATCTGCGCCCGAGGCCATGGCCTCCTCGTCCTGATTCATGGGCGAATCGCCGGAGCCGCCGTCGTCTGCCACACCATCGCCGCCTGTTCTGCCCGTCCCTGCATCGGACCCCGACGAGCCCGCGCCAAGTCCCTGCCTTGCTGGAGCGCTCCGCCCCGCGCCTCACCTTCATGGCCTTCTGCCCGAGCCACCACGACCACGTACGCCTCCTTCATGGTTGTCGTGCTGTCGGTTTTTCATGCCTCGTCCTGCTGCTGTGGGTGCCTCGCGAGCCGCCGATGTCCTCGCGAGCTGCTCTGTCCGATAGGGCTCCCCTCCAAGACGAGCTGGCTGCCCCGTTGGCCTTGCTGCCTTTGTCGTGGCCAAGTCAACCCAGACACCCGGAGTCCATCTTTGGTTGCACACCAAGTCGGCCATGCCTTGCTGCCTCCTGTACACTGTTGGTCAACAGTTGATGCACGCCAAGTACCACGACATACGGCGCCCGAACGACCACCGAACCGGAAACGCCAGGTACCCCTACAACGCGAAGACCATGTACAACTACGGATCCCGTGGATTTCACCAAGTACCTCTACCGACGACCCGAACATCTACGGAACGTGTACCACTACTTTCACCACCGTCGCGAGAACGACTACTTCCCACGATGACCCATGTACAACTACTTTTACTTCGAACCCGTCCGCCTCGAAAAGCACGCTTCGAAGGTATAACCGTCAAGAACGACCGCCGTGGACCGAATGCATGTTGTATGAGATACTCATGTTCAAACCGTGTCCGAGTTGTTCTTTGCACGTTCCTCGTTTGCCATGCCGTCGACCCGTGGGAATCCGGTAGTCGGGAGCACCCCACCATCTCTAGCATGTTGCGCACATCCGCACGCCTCCTTTTGCACCGGTATCTCCGTGAGCTACCGGAACCGATATGTTGCTGTGGCATCATTTTCGGATTCGTTGCCGTGGCACCCGTTTTGTTCCGCCATGGTGACCCAAATGCTTCATAACATGCTCATGTCAACTTTTAATAAAAATTGCATATAACTTGTATATGTCATCCGCATCATGTTAACAACATTAAAATGTTTATATTTGTTGTTTCCATTAATTTGCTAAATGCATATGGGGATTTCCGGAATTGTTGTTTGTTATTTCCGGCCTCATTTAAATTTGCCTAAATAGTTAGTTCACTTATGCCTCACCTCTTGCCATGTTTAACAACATTTAATATTGTTGCGTACCTAACCGAGAGAGAACTAAATAATTGATGTGGTGTTTAGTCTATATGCAACTCGTTGCATATTGGGCTCCATTTAACTTGTAGTTTTGTTTGTGCATATTGCCATGCCATGCTATTTAAACCGGACATGCATCATACTTGTTTGTGCATCATGACATGTTTATGCTTGGGTGTTTACTATGTTGTTTGTTTCTTTCCGGGTTGCTTCTCTCGTTAGCTTCGGTTTAGATTCCGAGTCGTGAGGATTAGTTCGACCACGTCCGTTTGTCTTCTTCATGGACTCGTTCTTCTTCCTTGCGGGATTTCGTGCAAGATGACCATACCCTTGAAATCACTTATATCTTTGCTTGCTAGTTGCTCTCTCTTTTGCTATGCCTATGCTACGATGCCTATAACTTGCTTATCATGCCTCCCATATTGCCATGTCAAGCCTCTAACCATCCTTTCCTAGCAAACCGTTGTTTGGCTATGTTACCGCTTTGCTCGGCCCCTCTTATAGCGTTGTTAGTTGCAGGTGAAGATGAAGTTTGTTCCTTGTTGGAACATGGAGATGTTGTTCCTTGTTGGAACATGTTTACTTGGGATATCACAATATATCTTATTTGATTAATGCATCTATATACTTGGTAAAGGGTGGAAGGCTCGGCCTTATGCCTCGGTGTTTTGTTCCACTCTTGCCGCCCTAGTTTCCGTCATATCGGTATTATGTTCCTGGATTTTGCGTCCCTAACGCGGTTGGTTGATTTATGGGACCCCCTTGACAGTTCGCTTTGAATAAGACTCCTCCAGCAAGGCCCAACATTAGTTTTACCATTTGCCACCGAAGCCTTTTTCCCTTGGGTTCTGCAGACTCAAGGGTCATCTTTATTTTAACCCCCGGGCCAGTGCTCCTTTGAGTGTTGGTCCAAACCGTCGACCACGGTGTACCAGGGCAACTCTGGGTTCGCCTATCGGAAGTTTGGACAATCCGGTGTGCCACGAGACCGAGATATGTGCAGCTCCTATAAGGATTTGTCGGCACATCCGGCGGCTTCTTGCTGGTCTTGTTTTATTGCTTTGTCGAAATGTCTTGTAGCCGGATTCCGAGACTGATCGGGTCTTCCGGAGAAGGAATATCCTTCGTTGATCGCGAGAGCTTATCATGGGCTAAGTTGGGACACCCTGCAGGGTACTATCTTTCAAAGCCGTGCCCGCGGTTATGAGGCGAGATGGGAATTTGTTAATGTCGGTTGTAGAAAACCGAAGTTGATCTTAATTAAAATACACCAACCCGGCGTGTGTAACCGTGATGGTCTCTTCTCGTGAGTCCGGGAAGTGAACACGATGTTGGTGTTATGTTTGACGTAAGTAGTTTCAGGATCTTTTCTTGATCGCTACTAGCTTCACGACCGTGCCTTGCTTCTCTTCTCGCTCTCTTTTGCGAATGTAGCCACCATATATGCTAGTCACTTGCTGCAGCTCCACCTCACAACTCTGTCCTACCTATAAGCTTAAATAGTCTTGATCTCGCGGGTGTGAGATTGCTGAGTCCCGTGACTCACGTGATACTTCCAAAACCAGTTTGCAGTGCCGATGAAACCGTGCAGGTGGCGATCCGAGCTCAAGGAGGAGCTTCGATGAAGATCTTGTTCATTGTGTTGTTTCGTTTGAGTTGATCAAGAGTGGAGCCGAGTTGGGACGATCGGGGATCTGTGTAGCATTTGGGGTAGTCTTCTTTTATTTTGGTTCCGTAGTCGGACCTTGATTGTATCTGTATGATGTAATGCTTTACTCATGTATTGTGTGAAGTGGCGATTGTAAGCCAACTATGTATCTCTTTCCCTTATGTATTACATGGGTTGTGTGAAGATTACCTCACTTGCGACATTGCTTTCAATGCGGTTATGCCTCTAAGTCGTGCTTCGACACGTGGGAGATATAGCCGCATCGAGGGCGTTACACCTCCTCTCCGTCAAGATCTTCGGGCACTTCGGGACTCGCGTAAGGTGCTACGTGGAGAGCTCTTCTGATGACAAAGATTCCTCCTCGAGCGAGAGTGACGAAGAGGACAACGGCAGCGACGGCGAGGCCAGCGGGCAGCAGGATGATGGGTCTGACTAGGCGTCAGGCGCCGCTCCAGGCGGCACCGACAACCCCATCATCCGGGTCGCCGGCTCCTTGAACTTCTCGGGGTCGTCTCGTTGGGCGGCTGGCGTTGGGAGGCTGCGGAAGAGGAAGAGGGCAGGCTGCAAGGCCGTCAAGTCGGAGTACGTGGGCACCGACGCCTTCGTCGCGTACTGACGTCCTGCCGCCTCGTCTTCGAGCTCTGCCTTCGGCGCCGCCATCACGATCCAGCCCTTGGACGGCCACCAAGATGTTCTCTTGGTGTCTTCTGCCACTCATAGCTCGCCTAGGCTCCCCTTTTGCCCTCCTGCTTTTCTTGTTCCATTTCCTGAGGAGAGGGACAAGAAAGGGATTACGGGCACCTTATCTCTTTTTAGTTTGTAAGCCTTCGGGCCTTAGTAGAATTTAAAGCTTGTAATCACCTTGCTCATGTTTTTCATTTCGTATGAACTGTACCTGTACGGGATGTTTTTTAATGAAAAAGGGATATTTGCCGGGATTTTCGTTCGCGGGTGGAACCCACGACAAGGAATGAATCCTCGTTATCCTTAAGATAAATGTTTTTTCGCCCGGCACTTCACTTGACCTTTCTCACGCCCTTGGCGGAGGCAGGGATGAGGTGGGCCTAGGCTCCTTGTTTTATTTCCTTGCTGCCGTGACTACGACCAAATTCGGTCCCAGGAGACGAGTCCTAGGGTCCGGAATGAGGAGTGCACGGTAGCCTAAGGATAAAACGAGGTTTCACACCCTTCAGTCCATAACGAAATGCATGATAAGGGATAGAGAACTTATCTGAATCTGTAGCCCCCGGCAACTTTGGCTTGCCGCGGGTGGATCTTCGCCCGTGTAGCCCCCCGGTAGTATTGGCTTGCCGGGACCCATACGCCGGTTCGTCCCCTTTCTTCCAAAGCAGCTCGGCAAGGATATTCATGTGTCCTGCGAACCAAAGAATATAGAGAAGAACAGAGAGACGCGCACTCGACCTCTAAGCTAGGGGTTAGCTGCCGCTAAGCACTATCGACCCAAACCAAGGACGAGACTCAACCTAGCATGCATGCTATAACTTAGGGCACCCGGTAACCCGTTTATTTATGCTCGTGGTCTGCGCTGGCTTTGTACAAAGGGTTACATGCCTTGTCGGCAAGGCTTGTACAAAAGGATAGCTTGTCGGGAGGCCCGGCAAGCCGCGCCTTATGGGTAAAACTTGCGGAGATGCTCGATGTTCCAGGAGTTGCTCACTTGAATGGCATCTTCGGCTCCAGCCGGACTGTGCCGGGCCTGGTGACTCGTGTTACCCGATAAGGGCCTTCCCACTTCGGCGTCAACTTGTTGGAATTCTTGGCCGACTGAACGTGTCGAAGAACAAGGTCGCCTTCCTCAAAGCTCCGGGCATGAATCTTGCGGCTATGGTAGCGGCGCAAGGCTTGCTGGTAGTGTGCTGCTCTCACAGCCGCCCGGAGACGATCTTCCTCAAGGAGCGTCGCGTCATCTTGCCGCAATCGCTCTTGCTGAAGCTCATCATAAGCGAGCACTCGAGGTGACCCGTATATGAGTTTCGTGGGGAGAACTATACGCCCGTAAACCAGGGCAAAGGGTGTCTGGCCGGTGGCTCGATTTGGCGTCGTTCTGATCGACCAAAGAACCACCGACAACTCGTCAATCCAGTGCCTTCCACTCTTGCGCAGCCTGTCAAAAGTCTTCGTTCTTAAGCCTTGCAGGACTTCAGCATTTGCTCTCTCCGCTTGGCCGTTGCTCCGTGGATGTGCCACGGAAGCAAAACAGACCTTGCTGCCGAGATCCTCAATGTATTGCATGAAGGCATGGCTTGTGAACTGCTTGCCGTTGTCGGTGATGATCCTGTTGGGTACCCCAAAACGGCAAACTAGTCCCTTGAAGAACTTGATGGCTGACTGCGCTGTCACCTTCCTCACTGCCTCCACCTCTGGCCACTTTGTGAACTTGTCGATTGCGACGTACAAGTACTCAAAGCCCCCGACAGCACGGGGGAAATGGCCCAATATGTTGAGCCCCCAGACCGAGAAGGGCTAGGAGAGAGTGATAGTTTGAAGGGCTTGAGCTGGTTGATGGAGCTTATTCGAATGGAACTGGCACGCTTCACACTTGGATACTAGTGCTGTTGCATCCTGGAGGGCGGTGGGCCAGAAGAAACCTTGCCGGAAAGCCTTGCCGGCAAGGGCCCTCGACCCTATGTGGGAGCCACATATGCCTCCATGTATCTCTGCCAACAACTTTAGTCCTTCCTCGGGGAGATGCACTTCATTTTCACCCCATTCGGTCTTCTCCTGTACAGTTCGTTATCAACGAACTGGTACAGGGCAGACCGGCTGTCGGGGAAGCTGATCGTGGCCCACGAACACCTATGGGACCCGGGTCCCTTGTGGTTCGGAGGGGGGCGGAGATTGCACAAAGAGCGGATCGAAGCGATGCACACGAGCAGATTTACCCAGCTTCGAGCTCTGGAGAGATAACACTCCTACTGCTGCTTTGTGGATTATATTGTGTTCTTGCTAGGGAGCAATGGGAGCTACAAAACCTAGCCTGAGTGAGCGTGGTTTCGTATGAGTCGAATGAACTAAGCCGGAGTCGAACCGAACCCTCTCTACGTTGCACTTGGGCCTCCTTTTATAGGCACAAGGGGTCACCACAGGTGGCAAGTAGACAAGGGTAAGATAGTAAAAACAGAGGTTGGTACACCGCTTTATGCAAAGTGTACGATGATCTATACCTAACTCGGCGGCAAGGGACAAGAGTCATAAATGCCCGTCTCGGTCGCTGAAACGATGTAACAGTGGACCGTCAAGTGCGCCTCCGTTTGCCACGATGGTAGCTTGTCGCCGCTTATCGCTGCTCCCCGCTGGCTGCACAGCCCATCGACACGCGTTCCTGGGAAAGCCCCGCGGCGACACGTTGGCGGATGAGCTGGAGCAGAGATGAAGAGAGGTTGCCTGCCGCGGCAAGTGCCTTGTCGCGGCAAAACCCTTGTCGCGCTTGGGAGCTTGGCGCTCACCAAGCCTTCCCGGCAAGCTCCTCTTGCCGGGGCCTTGTTTCCTTCGTGTCTTGAATGGTCTTCCCGGCAAGCTCCTCTTGCCGGGGCCTTGATTACTTTGTTCTTGAGTGGCTCCAAAGGAGCCACTGAGGATCTTGGCGGTCACCAGGCCAGCCCTGCCGCTGGTGTCCAGAATCGTCTGCACAAGTTCGGGATACTAGGGTACCCCTACTCTAGTACACCGACAGGAGCCCCGGCTCGGGCCACACACGGCGCCGAGCTCTGGGCCGGGCCCAAACAAAGGCACGGCACGCCGGGTCTAGATTACGCCATTACTCGCCTGGACCCACCACGCCTCCCACGAACGCGTCACGCATCGGACGTGGCGTCGTGGGGTAGATCGTGGGGCTTTCTTTAATGGGAAATATCGTATCGCCCGTCCCCTCTCCCCTTTATATGCAGGGGGAAGAGGGGCATGACGCCCAATTGCCCTTGATGTCACATCAGAAACCCCCGTCGCTTCCCCCTTTCTTCTCGAGCCCAAAGAGAGCGACGCTCCGCCCCCTCCATTGCCATCGGCGCCACCGACGCCGTCGACCTCCTCCACCACCTCTCCCCATGGCTCCAAAGGCCGACAAGGGAAAAGACGTGAAATCGGCCGAGGCGCAGCGGCTCACGGCGCTGCAGAAGGAGCAGGCCCTCTTCGATCCTCTGCTTGACCGGAAGGAGCTGCGGGAGCTGTACTATCTTTTCTGGTCGACGGAGACGCGGGCGCATCCGCGCACGAGGGTGATCTCCGCCGCCACTTCCGAGAAGGTTTCCATCGGGTACCCCTTCTTGACGCTTTTCTTCCACTGCGGGCTCTGCCCGCCTTTTCTCAATTCTTACGTGATGTCATGAACACATATGGCCTCCGCCTCCTTGATTTCACCCCAACGCCGTCCTCACCTTGGCCGTTTCGCGCACCTCTGCGAGAACTTTGTCGGGTCCACCCAAATGTAGCACTCTTCCGTCATTACTTCATGCCCCGCGTAGAGAGAGGAGAGCCGCTTGCCGGAGGGATTGCATGGGTCTCTAGGATCGGCAAGAAGGAAGCATATCTTGACGGAGAGCTTCGTAGCAACTGGGAGGAGTGGAGAGCTGACTGGTGTTGGATCTTAGAGGAGGAGCCACAACCTTTCACCGCCCTGCGCCAAACTCCCATAGTGCGCGACAATGATTGGAGCAACTTGGCGCCGGAGGACGACAAGTTGAAGATTGCCGTGACTAGGATTTTGCGTCTCCGGCAAGCAGGGCTTACCGTAGGAGCTGTTGGCGCGGACTTCCTTCGCCGCCGCATTGCGCCCTTGCAGGAGAGGAGGAGGCCTGCTTGGGAATTCCAAAATGCGGCGGACATCATGAGGCTGCGCCTGGGTGCGAATCGGAATTTTCTTGTCTTGGAGCCGGACGGCGTCTTTGCGGGAGCTGTTCAAGCATGATGCGGATCACCCCGAGTGGTTCATGTTGCCGAGGGGAGTCATGCCCTTGTGCAACAACTTCGCCGCTTGACAAAGCATCCAGCGATGATGCCGTTGTGCGATTCCCATGGAATCGTTCCAATTTGGCAGGAGCCCGCCGACGACGTCGTGCAGCAGTTCTTCGACACCTAGGCGGAAGTGCCGATCCGCGCCGATGAGCAGAGAAAGCTCACCCGCGACACCACCGATCAGGAGATGGCGCGCATCGCCACACGGTTGGAGGAGGCGGCATAAGCTGCCGCCGCCGGCGTGTTTGGGTTCACCGTCGAGGAGGCGGAAACAGCCGAGGCGGCAAGCCTTGCCGACCGAGAAGAGCTTGCCGGTGAGGAGAAACAGGCCGAGCCCGACGTCAATCCGGAAGAGCCGGCCGGTGGCGCTTCCCCTCCGCCGTCAAGCAGCTTGCCGCAGGAGGAGCCCGCGGCCCCGCCAAGGAGACGCCTCCGCAAGACTGGAGAAGTGGCGGGGCGGCAGACGGCCCAACAGCCGCCTCGCTGCCCGACGCGCTCCACCGCGGCAAGCACCGTTGCCGCGGGAGCGCCTCCTGCCGCCACAGCAACGGGAGCGGGGTCTTCTGGAGTCACGGCCCCTGCGTCCGCTAAGCGTCCGAGGGAATCTTCTCCTCCAATCCATCGCGCTGGAGCAGAATTTGACCTCTCCGCCCTCAGCTCCGAGGAGGAAGAGGAAGAGTAAGATCTTGTCGCTGCTACTTGTAATCCTTCAATTTATTGCTTTATTTTATATCTGACTGGCTTCACTCTAAACCTTCTCCTTCTTCAGGACGCTAGCTCAGAGGGCATCGAAGAGGGCCAAGACCCCGGTGGTTGTCGTCTCAGATGATTCCCAATGGCTGACAGGGGCACGTCTGGGACTCCCTTGCCGGACCAGCAACCCTTCAACAGCAGCCCTCAAAGACAGCCCCCCAGGCGTAAGTGTTCGGTTTACTTCTTATGGTTGGGTGTGCTTGGGTGCTTCTCCGTTACTGATATCTGGTTTGTTGAATTATGTAGGAGCAGAGCAGCCTCATCAGGAAGCACCGGAGGTCATTCCCGAAGTTCTGCTTGCTTCAACTACGCCGCCAAGGGAGAACTCTCCGCCAAGGGAGCGCTCTCCGGCAAGGGAGGCCTCTCCGACAAGGGGAGCTTCCCCGACAAGGGCCAGCGCCGACGACCCTCCGGTTGTGGAGACCGCGGCAACAGATCCCATTGCAGGTAATTTTCTTGTACTTGAAAATTTCCCTTGGGTCTTGTTTTCTTCTGTTCTTCTTTCTCGAACATTTTCTTGACTTGTTCTTTCTTTTTCTGACTATCAGATCCATCCGTCGGAGATCCAATGGAGACTGAGGCTGCCGGCGAGGAGGACGCTCGCGGCGACAATGTCGACGCCGCCAACATGGAGGAGGAGGCCGGCGCCGATGGATCCGCCGGCGAGGAGGCCGCCAAGGCTCGGGCGCAGAGGCCGGGAGGGATCCGGCGATCGTGACCGACGGCCCCGAGGCCGCAGGAGCGCCAGCGCCAGACCGACCGCCAATCCTCCGCCGCCGATGCCGCACTGCACCCGAAGAGCCCCCGGCCCGGCGCCTATCCCGAAGGACGGCGAGGGTGTCTTTATCAAGCTCCCATGGGCATCAAGCTCCAGAGCCGGCGAAGGGGAGACCTTCGACAGCTGAACTGCTTGCCTCCGCCAAGCTGTCGCTGGTCGATGCTCCGAGTAGCAGCGGGCGAGCCCGAGGAGGAGCAACTGCTAAGGAGGTTGTTGTCGCTCTACCGCGCCCGACAAGCCAAGCTGGAGTCCAGGGAGGCGCTTGTCGCGAGGGCGGGAGCTGACTTGGAGAAACGCGCGGAAGAGCTCCGGCGCGCCTACAAAGAAACTCTCCGGGACATAGCAGAGGCGCGTGAGCAGCTTGATGAGTATCGCACGGCCTTCATCTTGGAGAAGGCCGAGGTCGAGGAGCAGCAGAGGCTTGCCGGCGAGAAGCTCTCCGCGCAAGAAGGTGAGCTGGCGCAGCGGAAGATCAACCTCGACAGCTATGAGGAAGATCTCGCCGTGCGCGAGCAATCGATTGGCGGGCCACTTCAGGAGGCAAAGGATGCTGCTGCGGCTGCCGAGGCCGCCAAGAAGGAATTGGAGACGAGGGTGGCTCAGCTGAAGTCCACCCTCCAGAAGAGTGCCGAGGAGGTCACCGGGTTGAAGCGCGAGCGCGAGAAGGACGCCTACACCCTCGGTGAGTTGCAGGGTCGCCTCGCTGAAAAGATCAAGGAGATCGACGCCGCCAAGGACTCCAAGGCGGATCTGGAGCTGAAACTGACCACCTTGACGGAGATGTTGGAAGGCGCCAAGGAGCGGGAAGCGGCCCTCCTGGAGAAGATCAAGGCCAACGAGGAACTGCTGTCGAATGCTGTGACTGCCCAGAATAATCTCAGAGATAGCATAATGCCTTTGGATGAAGGTCTTGTGGACACCGCTTGTTGGTATCCATAACGAGCTGATGGAGCTGGGGATGGTGGATCTCGGGTATTCCACCGACGAGAACCTCCAACCCAGCGTCAAGCTCAGCCTGTTCTTCAAGGGCGTGCTGACGGGTCTCCAGCGGCTCCGGGAGGAGATCCCAAAGCAACTGGCGGAGGAGTCGCGCCAAGTTTGCGCTGGGGCTCTCCAGAAGGTGCTGATGAAGGTGGCCTTCCGCAACCCAGGCGTCGATTTCACCAAAGTCCTCAAGTCCCTGCCTCCATCTGCTGATGTTGAAGCGCTCAAGACCCTTGTCGCACCCATTGTGGACAGGGTGAGCGGAGTCAAGAGGCTCGATGGAGACCGCGTGGACTAGGCCGCCAAGCTTATCTTTCTCTTGTCGCTGCAGATCATGTTTAGGCGAAAAATCTATTAGATCCGCGACAAGTCATTATGTAATATACACTATCTTAGGCAATCGAATGCAATGTTATTTCCTCCACTTGATTTTTTTCCTTGTATGTTTATGCCCTACGCTTTTAGGGGACTTGTCGGTACAACGCCTTTTGTCATGGCGCTGAGTGCGGAACTTCAAGAGCCCGGGCGATGCCGCCTCCGACAAGCAACCTTGTCGCAACTAGTTGCAGCACACTTAAGTTGTTGAGCGGACTCGAAACAAAGTAAGGGCGCAAGCTAGTCGCGAGTCGGTTCCTCCGCGCACAGGTTTTCCATACAAAGTACTATCGTTCGAGGAAGATAACTTAAAAATTTAAAACTGATTGTTTAAACTTAGCAACTTAGCTTCTCTGTTGTCCATTTCCCGGCAAGGCGATTGTCCCTCGAGCGACGCTTGGCGGCCCACACCATTATCTTCTCCTCCCCCCCCCCCCCGGTTAACTTGTGGGGTGGATGAACCTTCTTCTTGTTTGAGAAGAAAGAAGAGAAAATAAAGTTATGGAGCCTAGTGGCTCGTTATCGCTTACCGGGTGTGGATGCTGCACAAAATGTTAGAGAACACATGCATATAAGATCATGAAAGCATGTACTGACAAGTTGTGTGCAACACATAGGCTTCTTCGATGCACGGGTCTGCGCAGGCTTTGTACAAAGGATTACATGCAACAATGACAAGACTTGTACAAAAGGGTGGTTGCCGGAACATGTTCAAGAATCGTCCATATATGGGTAAAACTTGCGAAGATGCCCTATATTCCAGGAATTGCTCACCGGAACGCCATCTTCGGTCTCAAGGCGGACAGCGCCGGGCCTAGTGACTCGTTTCACCTGATAAGGGCCTTCCCACTTTGGCGTCAACTTGTTGGAATTCTTGGCGGACTGAACGCGCCGAAGAACAAGGTCACCTTCCTCGAAGCTTCTGGCATTAACTTTGCGGCTATGGTAGCGACGCAAAGCTTGCTGGTAGCGAGCAGCTCGTACAGCAGCCTGAAGACGATCTTCCTCGAGGAGCAGCACGTCATCTAGTCGCAGCTGTTCTTGCTCAAGCTCATCATAAGCGAGCACTCGAGGTGACCCGTATACGAGTTCCGTAGGGAGAACTGCCTCTGCTCCATAGACTAGAGCAAAAGGTGTCTGGCCAGTGGCTCGATTTGGCGTCGCTCGATCGACCAAAGAACCACCGGCAGCTCCTCGATCCATTTCTTACGCACTTGCAGCCTGTCCGAAAGTTCTCGGTCTTGAGTCCCCGCAGCACTTCAGCGTTTGCTCTCTCGCTTGACCGTTGCTTCTCGGATGAGCAACGAAGCAAAGCAGATCTTGGCGCCAAGATCTTGGGCGTCGCATGAATGTGCGGCTTAGAACTGTGGTGCCGTTGTCGGTGATGATCCTGTTAGGAATCCCAAAACGGCGGACAATTGACTCAAGAACTTGATCGCCGATCGCGGTTGTCACCTTCCTCATCGGTTCCACTTCCGCCACTTTGTGAACTTGTCGATTATGACGTACAAGTACTCAAAGCCCCGACAGCTCGGGGAAGGGGCCGAGGATGTCGAGCCCCTGCACCGAAAAGGGCCGGGATAAAGGGATTGTCCGGAGAGCTTGAGCTGGTTGGTGTATCTGTTTGGAATGGAACTGCACGCTTCACACTTGGTTACTTGTGCAGTTGCATCTGGAGGGCTTCGGCGGAAGAAACCTTGCCGGAAAGCTTTGCCGGCAAGTGCTCTTCTTGCGCCAATGTGGTGACCACATATGCCTCCATGTATCTCTCGCCAACAGCTTTCATCCATCTTCCGGCAAATACACTTCAATTTCACTCCGTTGAGTCTTCTTCTCGCATGTGATGTTGTCAACAAACTGGTACATACTTGACCGCCGGGCTACTTTTTCCGCTTCTTCTTGCTCTTCGGGAAGTTCTCCTGTCACGAAGGAAATGGACGATTCTGCGCCCATCTTTGGAGCACGTGGCTCGACAACAAGGACTAAAGGCTCATACGCCATCGCGGGAACATCAGCTTCCACGGCAAGAACCTGCGGTTCTGCCGGAGTTGATGATCCCGGCAAGCTTGCCGGAGCAAAGCTTGTCGGGAGCGTCTGCTTCAACGAAACAAACCATTGTGTGCAGCGGGCAGACTGCTCCTCAGTGATATTTGCATTGATTTTAGGGACCTTCTTGGCGGCGGCTCCAGGGAGCTCTGCCGGAAAGTAGTCACCGGAAACCAATTTTCTCTTCTTGCTCTGTCCTGTTGATGGTGTTACGGTTGGTTGAGTCAGCTTGAGCACAAAAATTCCTGGCTCCACAGGTAACTTAAGTGCGGCACATTTGGAGAGGCCGTCAGCTATGTCATTCTGAGCTCTTGGAATGTGTTCCATTTGCAGGCCTTCAAAGTGCTCTTCTAGCTTTCTCACTTCATTGACGTAGGCTTCCATCAACGGACTCTGATAATCTTTATTTACTTGGCGGACGACAAGTTGCGAGTCCCCTCGACAATGAGCTTCTTAATCCCAAGGTCTACAGCAATCCTGAGACCGGCAAGCAAACCTTCATACTCTGCAGGATTGTTTGTTGCTTGTTCCTTGGGAAAGTGCATCTGGACTATGTACTTGAGGTGCTCTCCGGTGGGTGCGATAAGCAGCACGCCGGCACCGGCGCCTTGCAGCGAGAAGGCACCATCAAAGTACATCAGCCACTCTTTATTTGCCTCTTTGACGGGGATGCTCGTCTCTGGAGTTTCTTCATCTTGCGTTGGCGTCCACTCTGCTATGAATTCTGCCAATGCTCTGCTTTGGATAGTTGAAGTGCTTTCAAACTTGAGACCAAAGCTTGACAGTTCCCAAAGTGCCTACCGACAATTCTGTTGCTTCTGGGTTTTGCAAAATCCTCTTCAGCGGAAAGCGAGTGACAACTGTTATCTCATGTGCTTGGAAGTAATGGCGCAGCTTTCTCGAGGCCATGAGGAGGCCGAAAAGCAGCTTCTGCACACCAGAGTACCTTGATCTAGCCCCCTGCAAAAGGGAACTAACAAAGTAGACTGGGCGCTGCACCATCCTTTTCTGAATCTTGTCGCAATCCTGCGCGGATCTGTCCTTGTCGGGACCAGAGCTTGACGGCGAAGTTCCTTGCTTGTCGCTGGATGTGCTTGCCTCGGTTGCCGGCTCATCTCCACCTCCCTCTCCGCTACTAACGCAGCACTAACCACTTGATTGGTTGCCGCTATATATAGCAGCAACTTCTCTTGTGGCCTAGGTGCGACAAGTATTGGAGTGGAGGATAGGTATCTCTTCAAGTCCTGCAGCGCGGCCTCCGCTTCGGGAGTCCATTTCATTGGACCTGCCTTTTTCAAAATCTTGAAAAACGGCAGGGCGCGCTCAGCAGACTTAGAGATAAACCTACTGAGAGCAGCCACGCAACCTGGCGCGCCAAAGATGTCGGGGAAGCTGATCGTGGCCCACGAACACCTATGGGACCTGGGTCCCTTGTGGTTCGGAGGGGGGCGGAGATTGCACAAAGAGCGGATCGAAGCGATGCACACGAGCAGATTTACCCAGCTTCGGAGCTCTCCGGAGAGATAACACTCCTACTGCTGCTTTGTGGATTATATTGTGTTCTTGCTAGGGAGCAATGGGAGCTACAAAACCTAGCCCGAGTGAGCGTGGTTTCGTATGAGTCGAATGAACTAAGCCGGAGCCGAACCGAACCCTCTCTACGTTGCACTTGGGCCTCCTTTTATAGGCACAAGGGGTCACCACAGGTGGCAAGTAGACAAGGGTAAGATAGTAAAACAGAGGTTGGTACACCGCTTTATGCAAAGGTATGATGATCTATACCTAACTCTGACGGCAAGGGACAAGAGTCATAAATGCCCGTCTCAGTCGCCTGAACAGTGTAACAGGGACCGTCAAAGTGCGCCTCCGTTTGCCATGATGGTAGCTTGTTAGCGCCGCTTATCGCACAGCCCATCGACACGCGTTCCTGGGAAAGCCCCGCGGCGACACGTTGGCGGATGAGCTGGAGCGGAGATGAAGAGATGTTGCCTACCGCGGCAAGTGCCTTGTCGCGGCAGAACCCTTGTCGCGCTTGGGAGCTTGGCGCTCACCAAGCCTTCCCGGCAAGCTCCTCTTGCCGGGGCCTTGTTTCCTTCGTGTCTTGAGTGGTCTTCCCGGCAAGCTCCTCTTGCCGGGGCCTTGATTACTTTGTTCTTGAGTGGCTCCAAAGGAGCCACTGAGGATCTTGGCGGTCACCAGGCCAGCCCTGCCGCGGGGTGCTGCGACTGTCCGTGCACAAGTTCGGGATACTAGGGTACCCCTACTCTAGTACACCGACACCGGCGGGCTACTCTTTCCGCCTCTTCCTGCTCCTCAGGAAGGTCTCCTTTCTGAAGGAATCGAACGGTGTGCTATGCCCATGCCGGAGCCTGTGGCTCGACGACAAGGACCAAAGGCATTTCTTCTGCTGCGGGAGCGGCCGCTTCCACGGCCATGACCTGAGGTCCTGCCGGAGTTGGTCGCCCCGTGGCAGGATCGGCATCCACGGCAACATCTTCGTCGGCGGCTCCGGGGAGCTCGGTGGAGAAGTATTTGCCGGGGCTTAGCTTCCTCCGCTTGTTCTGCCCGGTCGACGGCTCAACGGATGGATGAGTTAACTGAAGCACAAAAGTACCTGGTTCCATGATACGTCTCCAACGTATCTATAATTTTTTATTCCTCCATCCTATATTATCTAGTGTTTTGGGCAATATTGGGCTTTATTTTCCACTTTTATATTACTTTTGGGACTAACCTATTAACCGGAGGCCCAGCCCAGATTTGTTGTTTTATGCCTATTTCAGTGTTTCGAAGAAAAGGAATATCAAACGGAGTCGAAACGGAACGAAATCAACTGGAGAAGTTATTTTTGGAAGGAAAGCCACCGGATAGACTTGGACTCTACGTCAGGAGATACGGGAGGTGCTCACGAGGGTGGGGGGCGCGCCCCCAGCCTTGTGGGGGCCCCCGTAGCTCCACCGACGTACCCCCTGCACCCATATATACCTACGTATTGTAAAACTTCCAGAGCAGAAGATAGATCGGGAGTTCCGCCGCCGCAAGCCTCTGTAGCCACCAAAAACCTCTCGGAGCCTGTTAAGACACCTGCCGGAGGGGAACCCATCACCGGTGGCCATCTTCATCATCCGGCGCTATCCATGACGAGGAGGAGTAGTTCACCCTCGTGGCTGAGGGTATGTACCGGTAGCTATGTGTTTGATCTCTCTCTCTCTCTCTCTCTGTGTTCTCTCTTGTGTTCCCTCTATGGCACGATCTTGATGTATCCGAGCTTTGCTATTGTAGTTGGATCTTATGATGTTTCTCCCCTCTACTCTCTTGTGATGAATTGAGTTTCCCCTTCTGAAGTTATCTTATCGGATTGAGTCTTTTATGAGAACACTTGATGTATGTCTTGCCGTGCTTATCTGTGGTGACAACGGGATATCATGTGCCACTTGATGTATGTTTTGGTGACAAACTTGCGGGTTCCGCCCATGGACCTATGCATAGGGGTTGGCACACGTTCTTGACTCTCTGGTAGAAACTTTGGGGCACTCTTTGAAGTACTTTTATGTTGGTTGGATGAATCTGAGATTGTGTGATGCATATCGTATAATCATGCCCACGGATACTTGAGGTGACAATGGAGTATCTAGGTGACATTAGGGTTTTGGTTGATTTGTGTCTTAAGGTGTTATTCTAGTACAAACTCTTTTATAGATTGATCCGAAAGAATAGCTTTGAGGTGGTTTCGTACCCTACCATAATCTCTACGTTTGTTCTCCGCTATTATTGGCTTTGGAGTGACTCTTTGTTGCATGTTGAGGGATTGTTATATGATCTATCTATGTTATTATTATTGAGAGAACTTGCACTAGTGAAAGTATGAACCCTAGGCCTTGCTTCCTATCATTGCAATACCGTTTACGCTCACTTTTATCATTAGTTGCCTTGCTGTTTTTATATTTTCAGATTACAAAAACCTATATCTACTATCCATATTGCACTTGTATCACCATCTCTTCGCCGAACTAGTGCACCTATACAATTTACCATTGTATTGGGTGTGTTGGGGACACAAGAGACTCTTTGTTATTTGGTTGCAGGGTTGCTTGAGAGAGACCATCTTCAACCTACACCTCCTACGGATTGATAAACCTTAGGTCGTCCACTTGAGAGAAATTTGCTACTGTCCTACAAACATGTGCACTTGCAGGCCCAACAACGTCTACAAGAAGAAGGTTGCGTAGTAGACATCAAGCTCTTTTCTGGCGCCGTTGCCGGGGAGGATAGGTAAAGGGTACTCACTCACACCCCGTCAACTAAGCTATTTTCTGGCGCCGTTGCCGGGGAGGTGAGTGCTTGAAGGTATATCTTTAGATCTTGCAATCAAATCTTTTTGTTTCTTGTTTTATCACTAGTCTAGTTTATAAAAGAAAACTACAAAAAAAATGGAATTGAGTTTGTCTCATACGCTTCATCTTTTTAATATCTTTCATGAGTATGATGGAAAGGAAAATTGTGCCAAAGTGTTAGAAGAAGAATGCATTAAAATGTTTGGCACTAAATATTTATATGTTGAGCAGGATTGCAATGTTGATGTATGAACTCCTTGAATATCCATGATGCTAATGATATGCAAAGCCACAAGCTTGGGGAAGCTTTGTTTGATGAGGATGATATTTTTGTCCCCAAGCTTTGATGAGCAAATTTACTATGATGAAAGCATGCCTCCTATCTATGATGATTATTGTGATGACACGTATGCTATAAAGAATAATGATAACCATGAAACTTGCCATCTTGATCTTAATTTTCAATCATATGATAGTTATTTTGTTGAGTTTGCTCCCACTATTATTCATGAGAAGAATCTTTCTTATGTGGAGAGTAGTAAATTTTCTATGCTTGTAGATCATGAAAAGAATGCTTTAGGTGCTGGTTATATTGTTGAATTCATTCATTATGCTACTGAAAATTATTATGAGGGAGGATCATATGCTTCTACGTATTGCAATAATATCAAGTTTCCTCTCTATGTGCTTAAAATCTTGAAGTTATGCTTGTTTTACCTTCCTAAGCAAGTTGATTATTGTTCCCATAAGTTGTTTGCTCACAAAATCCCTATGCATAGGAAGTGCGTTAGACTTAAATGTGCTAGTTATATTCTTCATGGTGCTCTTTTTATGTTTCAATTCTTATCTCTTATGTGAGCATCATTGAAATCATCATGCCTAGCTAGGGGCGTTAAACGATAGCGCTTGTTGGGAGGCAACCCAATTTTATTTTAATTTCTTGCTTTTTGCTTCTGTTTAGGAATAAATAATCAATCTAGCTTATATTTAGATGTGGTTTTATGTTTTAATTAGTGTTTGTGCCAAGTAGAACCTTTGGGAAGACTTGGGTGAAGTCTTTATGATCATGCTGTAAAAAACAGAAACTTTAGCGCTCACGAGATTAGCTTCAACTTTTTACTGGAGAGTGCTATTTAGTTGATTCTTTTTGCAGATGATTACTAGACAAATTCCTCAGGTCCACCAATTTATTTTAGAATTTTTGGAGTTCCAGAAGTTTGCGTTAGTTTCAGATTACTACAGACTGTTCTGTTTTTGACAGATTCTGTTTTCATTGTCTTGTTTGCTTATTTTGATGACTCTATGGCCAGTAAAATAGTTTATAAACCATAGAGAAGTTGGAATACAGTAGGTTTAACACCAATATAAATAAATAATGAGTTCATTACAATACCTTGAAGTGGTGTTTGTTTTCTTTCGCTAACGGAGCTCACGAGTTTTCTGTTAAGTTTTGTGTTGTGAAGTTTTCAAGTTTTGGGTAAAGATTCGGTGGACTATGGAATAAGGAGTGGCAAGAGCCTAAGCTTGGGGATGCGGATGGCATCCTCTCTTCGCCTTCGTTCATCGGTAACTTTACTTGGAGCTATATTTTTATTCACCACATGATATGTGTTTTGCTTGGAGCGTAATTTTATTTTCTTTAGCTTTGCTTGCTGTTAGTTAGAATAATGTTTTGCATCTTTAGTTTCAATAAAAAAATCAAGGATAGCCTTTGCCATGCTTATTTTGCTACTATACATGTTGCTGTTTAAAAACAGAAAGTTTACCGCTGTTGCAAAAATTCCCTAGAAAAGTCAGAGATGGTAAAATGTTGAATCGTTTTGCATAATGAGATCTGATAAATTTATTACAGTGGGAATTTTAGTTCATAATTTTTGGAGTTAGGGAAGTATTGATACTCTTGCATTCTTCACAGACATTACTGTTTTGGCAGATTGCTGTTATGTTTGCATTGTTTGCATATGTTTGCTTGTTTAATGGTTCTATTTAAGGATAGGAGTCTTAAATATGCAGAGGCATTTAGTATGCAATGTTGAATAATAATGTTAGTGATTTGTTACAGTAGAAAAAGATAAGGTTTTGCATTGGTTTATACTAACCTATCTCACGAGTTCTTGTTGAGTTTGGTGTGGATGAAGCTTTTTGAGAAAAAGAGAAACCATGATATGAGAAGAATTAAGGAGACCAAGCTTGGGGATGCCCAAGGCACCCCCAAGATAATATTTCAAGAAGTCTCAAGCATCTAAGCTTGGGGATGCCCCGGTAGGCATCCCACATTTCTTCTCCAACAATTATCGGTTAGTATCGGTTGAACCTAAGTTTTTGCTTCTTCACATGATGTGTGCTATCCTTGAAATGTCATTTTATTTTCTTTTCTTTTGCTCTCTGTTTGAATAAAATATCAAGATCAGAAATTCTTAAAATGTTAGAGAGTCTTCACATAGTTGCGTAATTATCCGACTACTCATTGATCTTCACTTATATCTTTCGGAGTAGTTTGTCATTTGCTCTAGTGCGTCACTTATATCTTTTAGAGCACAATGGTGGTTTTATTTTGAAGAAATAGATGAACTCTCATGCTTCACTTAGATTATTTTGAGAGTCTTAAATAGCATGGTAATTTGCTTAAACAATCCTAATATTCAAGGTATTCAAGAATAGAAAAAACTTTCTTATGGGTGTGTTGAATACTAAGAGAAGTTTGATGCTTGATAATTGTTTTGAGATATAAAGATGGTGATATTATGGTCATGCTAGTTGAGTTGTTGTGAATTTGAGAGATACTTGTGTTAAAGTTTGTGATTCCCGTCGCATGCACGTATGGTGAACCGTTATGTGATGAAGTCGGAGCATACTTCATTTATTGATTGTCTTCCTTATGAGTGGCGGTTGGGGACGAGCGATGGTCTTTTCCTACCAATCTATCCCCCTAGGAGCATGCGCGTAATACTTTGCTTTGATGACTTGTAGATTTTTGCAATATGTATATGAGTTCTTTATGACTAATGTTGAGTCCATGGATTATACGCACTCTTCTTCCTTCCACCATTGCTAGCCTCTCTAATACCACGCACTTTTAGCGGTATCATACACCCACCATATACCTTCCTCAAAACAGCCACCATACCTACCTATCATGGCATTTCCATAGCCATTCGAGATATATTGCCATGCAACTTTCTACCGTTTCGTTTATTATGACACGCTCCATCATTGTCATATTGCTTAGCATGATCACGTAGTTGACATCGTATTTGTGGCAAAGCCACCATTCATAATTCTTTCATACATGTCACTCTTGAGTCATTGCACATCCCGGTACACCGCCGGAGGCATTCATATAGAGTCATATTTTATTCGAAGTATCGAGTTGTAATTGTTGAGTTGTAAGAAAAATAAAAGTGTGATGATCATCATTATTAGAGCATTGTCCTAGTGAGGAAAGGATGATGGAGACTATGATTCCCCCATAAGTCGGGATGAGACTCCGGACGAAAAATAAAAAAAAAGAGAGAAAAAAAAGAGGCCAAAAAAAAGAGGAAAGGCCCAAATAAACAAAAAATGAGAGAAAAAGAGAGAAGGGAGAATGCTACTATCCTTTTACCGCACTTGTGCTTCAAAGTAGCACCATGATCTTCATGATAGAGAGTCTCCTATGTTGTCACTTTCATATACTAGTGGGAATTTTTCATTACAGAACTTGGCTTGTATATTCCAATGATGGGCTTCCTCAAATGCCCTAGGTCTTCTTGAGCAAGCGAGTTGGATGCACACCCACTTAGTTTCTTTTGTTGAGCTTTCACATACTTATAGCTCTAGTGCATCCGTTGCATGGAAATCCCTACTCACTCACATTGATATCTATTGATGGGCATCTCCATAGCCCGTTGATACGCCTAGTTGATGTGAGACTATCTTCTCCTTTTTGTCTTCTCCACAACCAGCATTCTATTCCACCCATAGTGCTATGTCCATGGCTCACGCTCATGTATTGCGTGAAGATTGAAAAAGTTTTGAAAATGTTAATGTATGAAACAATTGCTTGGCTTGTCATCGGGGTTGTGCATGATTTAAATACTTTGTGTGGTGAAGATAGAGCATAGCCAGACTATATGATTTTGTAGGGATAACTTTCTTTGGCCATGTTATTTTGAGAAGACATAATTTCTTTGTTAGTATGCTTGAAGTATTATTATTTTTATGTCAATATGAACTTTTGTCTTGAATCTTTCAGATCAGAATATTCATACCACAGTTAAGAAGATTTACATTGATATTATGCCAAGTAGCACTCCGTATCAAAAATTATCTTTTCTATCATTTACCTACTCGAGGACGAGCATGAATTAAGCTTGGGGATGCTTGATACGTCTCCAACGTATCTATAATTTTTGATTGCTCCATGCTATATTATCTACTGTTTTGGGCAATATTGGGCTTTATTTTTCCACTTTTATATTACTTTTGGGACTAACCTATTAACCGGAGGCACAACCCAGATTTGTTGTTTTATGCCTATTTCAGTGTTTCGAAGAAAAGGAATATCAAACGGAGTCGAAACGGAACAAAATCAACTCGAGAAGTTATTTTTGGAAGGAAAGCCACCGGATAGACTTGGACTCTACGTCAGGGGATACGGGAGGTGCTCACGAGGGTGGGGGCGCCCACCCCCCTAGGGCGCGCCCCCTGCCTCGTGGGGCCCCCGTAGCTCCACCGACGCACTTCCCCCTGCACCCATATATACCTACGTATCGAAAAACTTCCAGAACAGAAGATAGATCGGGAGTTCCGCCGCAAGCCTCTGTAGCCACCAAAAACCTCTCGGGAGCCTGTTCGGGCACCCTGCGGGAGGGGGAACCCATCACCGGTGGCCATCTTCATCATCCCGGCGCTATCCATGACGAGGAGGGAGTAGGTCACCCTCGGGGCTGAGGGTATGTACCAGTAGCTATGTGTTTGATCTCTCTCTCTCTCGTGTTCCCTCTATGTCACGATCTTGATGTATCCCGAGCTTTGCTATTGTAGTTGGATCTTATGATGTTTCTCCCCCTCTACTCTCTTGTGATGAATTGAGTTTCCCTTTTGAAGTTATCTTATCGGATTGAGTCTTTTATGAGAACACTTGATGTATGTCTTGTCGTGCTTATCTGTGGTGACAATGGGATATCATGTGCCACTTGATGTATGTTTTGGTGACCAACTTGGGTTCTGCCCATGAACCTATGCATAGGGAATTGACTGCGTTCTTGACTCTTGGTAGAAACTTTGG
Organism: Aegilops bicornis; assembly: GCA_021605145.1. Taxonomy (NCBI): domain Eukaryota; kingdom Viridiplantae; phylum Streptophyta; class Magnoliopsida; order Poales; family Poaceae; genus Aegilops; species Aegilops bicornis. Next base: position 83,832,692 of record CM038670.1, read on the forward strand.
GGCACTCTTTGAAGTACTTTTATGTTGCTTGGATGAATCTGAGATTGTGTGATGCATATCGTATAATCATGCCCACGGATACTTGAGGTGACAATGGAGTATCTAGGTGACATTAGGGTTTTGGTTGATTTGTGTCTTAAGGTGTTATTATAGTACGAACTCTTTTATAGATTGATCCGAAAGAATAGCTTTGAGGTGGTTTCGTACCCTACCATAATCTCTACGTTTGTTCTCCACTGTTAGTGGCTTTGGAGTGACTCTTTGTTGCATGTTGAGGGATTGTTATATGATCTATCTATGTTATTATTGTTGAGAGAACTTGCACTAGTGAAAGTATGAACCCTAGGCCTTGCTTCCTATCATTGCAATACCGTTTACGCTCACTTTTGTCATTAGTTACCTTGCTGTTTTTATATTTTCAGATTACAAAAACCTATATCTAATATCCATATTGCACTTGTATCACCATATCTTCGCCGAACTAGTGCACCTATACAATTTACCATTGTATTGGGTGTGTTGGGGACACAAGAGACTCTTTGTTATTTGGTTGCAGGGTTGCTTGAGAGAGACCATCTTCAACCTACGCCTCCTACGGATTGATAAACCTTAGGTCATCCAGTTGAGAGAAATTTGCTACTGTCCTACAAACCTGTGCACTTGCAGGCCCAACAACGTCTACAAGAAGAAGGTTGCGTAGTAGACATCAAGCTCTTTTCTGGCGCCGTTGCCGGGGAGGCTAGGTAAAGGGTACTCACTCACACCCCGTCAACTAAGCTATTTTCTGGCGCCGTTGCCGGGGAGGTGAGTGCTTGAAGGTATATCTTTAGGTCTTGCAATCAAATCTTTTTGTTTCTTGTTTTATCACTAGTCTAGTTTATAAAAGAAAACTACAAAAAAATGGAATTGAGTTTGTCTCATACGCTTCATCTTTTTAATATCTTTCGTGAGTATGATGGAAAGGAAAATTGTGCCAAAGTGTTAGAAGAAGAATGCATTAAAATGTTTGGCACTAAATATTTATATGTTGAGCATGATTGCAATGTTGATGTATGAACTCCTTGAATATCCATGATGCTAATGATATGCAAAGCCACAAGCTTGGGGAAGCTTTGTTTGATGAGGATGATATTTTTTGTCCCCCAAGCTTTGATGAGCAAATTTACTATGATGAAAGCATGCCTCCTATCTATGATGATTATTGTGATGACACGTGTGCTTTAAAGAGTAATGATAACCATGAAACTTGACATCTTGATCTTAATTTTCAATCATATGATAGTTATTTTGTTGAGTTTGCTCCCACTATTATTCATGAGAAGAATCTTTCTTATGTGGAGAGTAGTAAATTTTCTATGCTTGTAGATCATGAAAAGAATGCTTTAGGTGCTGGTTATATTGTTGAATTCATTCATTATGCTACTGAAAATTATTATGAGAGAGGATCATATGCTTCTACGTATTGCAATAATATCAAGTTTCCTCTCTATGTGCTTAAAATCTTGAAGTTATGCTTGGTTTACCTTCCTAAGCAAGTTGATTATTGTTCCCATAAGTTGTTTGCTCACAAAATCCCTATGCACAGGAAGTGCGTTAGACTTAAATGTGCTAGTTATATTCTTCATGGTGCTCTTTTTATGTTTCAATTCTTATCTCTTATGTGAGCATCATTGAAATCATCATGCCTAGCTAGGGGCGTTAAACGATAGCGCTTGTTGGGAGGCAACCCAATTTTATTTTAATTTCTTGCTTTGTGCTTCTGTTTAGGAATAAATAATCAATCTAGCTTATATTTAGATGTGGTTTTATGTTTTAATTAGTGTTTGTGCCAAGTAGAACCTTAGGGAAGACTTGGGTGAAGTCTTTATGATCATGCTGTAAAAAACAGAAACTTTAGCGCTCATGAGATTAGCTTCAACTTTTTACTGGAGAGTGCTATTTAGTTGATTCTTTTTGCAGATGATTACTAGACAAATTCCTCAGGTCCACCAATTTATTTTAGAATTTTTGGAGTTCCAGAAGTTTGCGTTAGTTTCATATTACTACAGACTGTTCTGTTTTTGACAGATTCTGTTTTCATTGTCTTGTTTGCTTATTTTGATGACTCTATGGCCAGTAAAATAGTTTATAAACCATATAGAAGTTGGAATACAGTAGGTTTAACACCAATATAAATAAAGAATGAGTTCATTACGATACCTTGAAGTGGTGTTTGTTTTCTTTCGCTAACGGAGCTCACGAGTTTTCTGTTAAGTTTTGTGTTGTGAAGTTTTCAATTTTTGGGTAAAGATTCGGTGGACTATGGAATAAGGAGTGGCAAGAGCCTAAGCTTGGGGATGCCCCGGATGGCATCCCCTCTTTCGTCTTCGTTCATCGGTAACTTTACTTGGAGCTATATTTTTATTCACCACATGATATGTGTTTTGCTTGGAGCGTAATTTTATTTTCTTTAGCTTTGCTTGCTGTTAGTTAGAATAATGTTTTGCATCTTTAGTTTCAATAAAAAAATCAAGGATAGCCTTTGCCATGCTTATTTTGCTACTATACATGTTGCTGTTTAAAAACAGAAAGTTTACCGCTGTTGCAAAAATTCCCTAGAAAAGTCAGAGAGTGGTATAATGTTGAATCGTTTTGCATAATGAGATCTGATAAATTTATTACAGTGGGAATTTTAGTTCATAATTTTTGGAGTTAGGGAAGTATCGATACTCTTGCATTCTTCACAGACATTACTGTTTTGGCAGATTGCTGTTATGTTTGCATTGTTTGCATATGTTTGCTTGTTTAATGGTTCTATTTAAGGATAGGAGTCTTAAATATGCAGAGGCATTTAGTATGCAATGTTGAATAATAATGTTAGTGATTTGTTACAGTAGAAAAAGATAAGGTTTTGCATTGGTTTATACTAACCTATCTCACGAGTTCTTGTTGAGTTTGGTGTGGATGAAGCTTTTTGAGAAAAAGAGAAACCCTGATATGAGAAGAATTAAGGAGACCAAGCTTGGGGATGCCCAAGGCACCCCCAAGATAATATTTCAAGAAGTCTCAAGCATCTAAGCTTGGGGATGCCCCGGTAGGCATCCCACATTTCTTCTCCAACAATTATCGGTTAGTATCGGTTGAACCTAAGTTTTTGCTTCTTCACATGATGTGTGCTATCCTTGAAATGTCATTTTATTTTCTTTTCTTTTGCTCTCTGTTTGAATAAAATATCAAGATCAGAAATTCTTAAAATGTTAGAGAGTCTTCACATAGTTGCGTAATTTCCGACTACTCATTGATCTTCACTTATATCTTTCGGAGTAGTTTGTCATTTGCTCTAGTGCGTCACTTATATCTTTTAGAGCACAATGGTGGTTTTATTTTGAAGAAATAGATGAACTCTCATGCTTCACTTAGATTATTTTGAGAGTCTTAAATAGCATGGTAATTTGCTTAAACAATCCTAATATTCTAGGTATTCAAGAATAGTAAAAACTTTCTTGTGGGTGTGTTGAATACTAAGAGAAGTTTGATGCTTGATAATTGTTTTGAGATATAAAGATGGTGATATTAGGGTCATGCTAGTTGAGTTGTTGTGAATATGAGAGATACTTGTGTTAAAGTTTGTGATTCCCGTAGCATGCACGTATGGTGAACCGTTATGTGATGAAGTCGGAGCATAATTCATTTATTGATTGTCTTCCTTATGAGTGGCGGTCGGGGACGAGCGATGGTCTTTTCCTACCAATCTATCCCCCTAGGAGCATGTGCAGAATACTTTGCTTTGATGACTTGTAGATTTTTGCAATATGTATATGAGTTCTTTATGACTAATGTTGAGTCCATGGATTATACACACTCTTCTTCCTTCCACCATTGCTAGCCTCTCTAATACCACACACTTTTCGCCGGTATCATACACCCACCATATACCTTCCTCAAAACAGCCACCTTACCTACCTATCATGGCATTTCCATAGCCATTCCGAGATATATTGCCATGCAACTTTCTACCGTTTCGTTTATTATGACACGCTCCATCATTGTCATATTGCTTAGCATGATCACGTAGTTGACATCGTATTTGTGGCAAAGCCACCATTCATAATTCTTTCATACATGTCACTCTTGAGTCATTGCACATCCCGATACACCGCCGGAGGCATTCATATAGAGTCATATTTTATTCTAAGTATCGAGTTGTAATTGTTGAGTTGTAAGAAAAATAAAAGTGTGATGATCATCATTATTAGAGCATTATCCCAGTGAGGAAAGGATGATGGAGACTATGATTCCCCCATAAGTCGGGATGAGACTCCGGACGAAAAAAAAGAGAAAAAAAGAGAGAAAAAAAGAGGCCAAAAAAAAGAGAAAAGGCCCAAAAACAAAAAATGAGAGAAAAAGAGAGAAGGGACAATGCTACTATCCTTTTACCGCACTTGTGCTTCAAAGTAGCACCATGATCTTCATGATAGAGAGTCTCCTATGTTGTCACTTTCATATACTAGTGGGAATTTTACATTATAGAACTTGGCTTGTATATTCCAATGATGGGCTTCCTCAAAATGCCCTAGGTCTTCTTGAGCAAGCGAGTTGGATGCACACCCACTTAGTTTCTTTTGTTGAGCTTTCACATACTTATAGCTCTAGTGCATCCGTTGCATGGCAATCCCTACTCACTCACATTGATATCTATTGATGGGCATCTCCATAGCCCGTTGATACGCCTAGTTGATGTGAGACTATCTTCTCCTTTTTGTCTTATCCACAACCACCATTCTATTCCACCCATAGTGCTATGTCCATGGCTCACGATCATGTATTGCGTGAAGATTGAAAAAGTTTTGAAAATGTTAATGTATGAAACAATTGCTTGGCTTGTCTTCGGGGTTGTGCATGATTTAAATACTTTGTGTGGTGAAGATAGAGCATAGCCAGACTATATGATTTTGTAGGGATAACTTTCTTTGGTCATGTTATTTTGAGAAGACATAATTTCTTTGTTAGTATGCTTGAAGTATTATTATTTTTATGTCAATATGAACTTTTGTCTTGAATCTTTCGGATCTGAATATTCATACCACAATTAAGAAGATTTACATTGATATTATGCCAAGTAGCACTCGGCATCAAAAATTATCTTTTTTATCATTTACCTACTCGAGGACGAGCAAGAATTAAGCTTGGGGATGCTTGATACGTCTCCAACGTATCTATAATTTTTGATTGCTCCATGCTATATTATCTACTGTTTTGGGCAATATTGGGCTTTATTTTTCACTTTTATATTACTATTGGGACTAACCTATTAACCGGAGGCACAATCCAGATTTGTTGTTTTATGCCTATTTCAGTGTTTCGAAGAAAAGGAATATCAAACGGAGTCGAAACGGAACGAAATCAACTCGAGAAGTTATTTTTGGAAGGAAAGCCACCGAATAGACTTGGACTCTACGTCAGGAGATACGGGAGGTGCTCACGAGGGTGGGGGGCGCCCACCCCCCTAGGGCGCGCCCCCTGCCTCGTGGGGCCCCCGTAGCTCCACCGACGTACCCCCTGCACCCATATATACCTCACGTATCGTAAAAGTTCGAGAACAGAAGATAGATCGGGAGTTCACGCCGCAAGCCTCTGTAGCCACCAAAACCTCTCGGGAGCCTGTTCGGGCACCTGCGGAGGGGAACCCATCACGGTGGCCATCTTCATCATCCGGCGCTATCCATGACGAGGAGGAGTAGGTCACCCTCGGGGCTGAGGGTATGTACCAGTAGCTATGTGTTTGATCTCTCTCTCTCGTGTTCCCTCTATGTCACGATCTTGATGTATCCCGAGCTTTGCTATTGTAGTTGGATCTTATGATGTTTCTCCCCCTCTACTCTCTTGTGATGAATTGAGTTTCCCTTTTGAAGTTATCTTATCGGATTGAGTCTTTTATGAGAACACTTGATGTATGTCTTGTCGTGCTTATCTGTGGTGACAATGGGATATCATGTGCCACTTGATGTATGTTTTGGTGACCAACTTGCGGGTTCTGCCCATGAACCTATGCATAGGGGTCGGCACACGTTCTTGACTCTTCGGTAGAAACTTTGGGGCACTCTTTGAAGTACTTTTATGTTGCTTGGATGAATCTGAGATTGTGTGATGCATATCGTATAATCATGCCCACGGATACTTGAGGTGACAATGGAGTATCTAGGTGACATTAGGGTTTTGGTTGATTTGTGTCTTAAGGTGTTATTATAGTACGAACTCTTTTATAGATTGATCCGAAAGAATAGCTTTGAGGTGGTTTCGTACCCTACCATAATCTCTACGTTTGTTCTCCACTGTTAGTGGCTTTGGAGTGACTCTTTGTTGCATGTTGAGGGATTGTTATATGATCTATCTATGTTATTATTGTTGAGAGAACTTGCACTAGTGAAAGTATGAACCCTAGGCCTTGCTTCCTATCATTGCAATACCGTTTACGCTCACTTTTATCATTAGTTACCTTGCTGTTTTTATATTTTCAGATTACAAAAACCTATATCTACTATCCATATTGCACTTGTATCACCATCTCTTCGCCGAACTAGTGTACCTATACAATTTACCATTGTATTGGGTGTGTTGGGGACACAAGAGACTCTTTGTTATTTGGTTGCAGGGTTGCTTGAGAGAGACTATCTTCAACCTACGCCTCCTACGGATTGATAAACCTTAGGTCATCCACTTGAGGAAAATTTGCTACTGTCCTACAAACCTGTGCATTTGCAGGCCCAACAACGTCTACAAGAAGACGGTTGCATAGTAGACATCATTCCACAGGTAGCTTGAGGGTAGCGCGCTTTGACAGGTAGTCGGCGATGTCGTTCTGCGCCTGAGGGACATGCTCCGCTCGTATACCATCAAAGCGTTCCTCCAGTTTCCTCACCTCATCTACGTAAGCTTCCATCAACGGGCTTTGATAATCTTTGTTGATCTTCCTGACGATGAGCTTCTTAACTCTGAGGTCCGCCGCGATCCTAAGACCGGCAAGCAGACCCTCGTACTCGGCGGTGTTGTTGGTTGACATCTCCCAGGGGAAGTGCATCTGGATGACGTACTTGAGGTGCTCTCCGGTGGGTGCGACAAGCAGCACACCAGCATCGGCGCCTTGCAGCGAGAAGGCACCATCAAAGTACATGATACAGTTGCGACTCGTTTCCTTGCCGAGGAGAGTGGTCTCTTGTACCTCTACGTCAGGCGTCGAGGTCCATTCTGCAACAAACTCCTCCAGGACTCTGCTCTGAATCGTCGAGGTACTTTCGAACTTTAAACCGAAGCTTGACAGCTCCAGGGCCCATTCCATGATCCTCCCCGTTGCATCTGGGTTATGCAGTACCCGTTGCAATGGGAGGCGGGTGACCACCGTGATCTCATGCGCTTGGAAGTAATGGTGCAGCTTCCTCGAAGCCATAAGGAGGCCGAAGAGCAGCTTTTGCACACCTGAGTACCTCGACCTAGCCCCCTGCAAAAGGGAGCTGACGAAGTAAACTGGGTGCTGCACCATTTTCTTCTTCTGCGCTTCTTCACCTGGTCGCGTGGGTCCCGTCGCACGGGCGCCGGGCTTGCCGGGGCCAAGCCTTTCCGGGGACTAGCCTTGCCGGGGACTCAGTCTTGCCGGGGCTGAGCCCTGCCAGGGAGGGTTCCGGCCCGCCAACCGTCGACTCGGCCGCTGCTGCTGTCTCCTCATCAACCTCTCTCTGCGCCACTAGTGCGGCGCTAACCACCTGATTCGTTGCCGCTAGATAAAGCAGCAACGATTCTTGTGGTCTGGGCGCAACCAACCTTTGGGGTAGAGGAGAGGTATTTCTTCAAATCTTGCAGCGCTGCCTTGGCCTCTGGGGTCCACTCCATCGGCCCTGCTTTCTTCAAGATCTTGAAAAAAGGAAGGGCACGCTCTGCGGACTTGGAGATGAACTGGCTCATGGCAGCAACACAGCCAGTGAGCCGACGCACGTCCTTGATCTGTTTGGGTGCCTCAATATGCTCGATAGCCTTGATCTTATCTGGGTTTGCTTCAATCCCGCGCTGGGACACAAAGAACCCGAGAAGCTTGCCGGACGGGACGCCAAAGACACACTTCTCAGGGTTCAATTTGAGGTTGATCTTGCGCAGGTTCCCAAATGTTTCCTCCAGATCTTGCCTGAAGCGTTGCTTTGTCCTTGGTTTTGACCACTATGTCATCCATATAAGCTTCCATATTTCTATGTAGCTGGGGCTCAAAACCAATTTGGACTGCTCTTGCAAAGGTCGAGCCAGCACTCTTCAACCCGAAAGGCATCCGTAAAAAGCAATACGTACCACATGGGGTGATGAATGCTGTCTTTTCCTCGTCTTCCTTTGTCATGAAGATCTGGTGGTATCCTAAGGCGTCTAGGAACGATAAGAGGTCACACCCAGCCGTGGAGTCAACAATCTGGTCAATGCACGGCAACGGGAAAGGATCCTTTGGACAGGCCTTATTGATGTCTGTGTAATCAATACACATCCTCCACTTCCCATTCGCCTTGAGCACCACTACTGGATTGGCCAACCATGTTGGATGGAGTACTCCTCTCACCAAACCTGCCGCCTCTAGCTTTCTGATTTCCTCCGTGATGAACTCCTGCCTCTCCAGAGCTTGCTTCCTGACCTTCTGCTTGGACGGGCGCGCATGAGGACAGGCAGAAGGTGGTGCTCAATCACCTCCCTGGGAACGCCGGGGATGTCGGAGGCTTGCCATGCAAACACATCGACATTCGCCCACGGGAAGGCGACGAGCTTGCTTTCCTATTTGCGTCGAGGGTGGAGCTTATGGTAAAAACTCCCCCCGAACCGTCCTCCTTGACGGGCACCTTCTTGGTCTCTGGTGGTGTGGCTCTGGACTTCTTGCTCTTGCCGGCGGAGCTCTCTGGCACGTCCTCAACGGGAGTGCAACACCCCGAAGAGGTGCGCTTGCCGGAGTAGGTGCTAGGAGTCTCGCCGGTCTTCTTCCCCCCGGGGCTCCGCGGCAGGAGCAGGTACCTTAGCGGCAGCTGCTGCAACTGCTTCCCAGTAGAGTTGGTCGGTGCAGATCAACGCATCTTTCTTGTCGGAGGGGACGGTGATGATGTTCATCGGCCCGGGCATCTTCAGCATGTTGTTGGCATAGTGTGAAGCCGCCATGAACTTGGCCAGTGCCGGGCGGTCGAGGATCACGTTGTAAGGCAAGGGGATCTCGGCTACATCAAAAACAATCCTCTCCATCCTGTGGTTCTGCTCGCCTCCAAATGTCACGGGCAGCGTGATCTTTCCCTTTGGCTGGCTCCTCCCCGGGTTAACCCCTTGGAACGTACCTGTCTCCTCGAGGTCCCCATCAGAGATCTGCAGCCTTTTGACCACCACAGGCGAGATCAAGTTCAGGCTGGCCCCGCCGTCGACCAACATCTTGGTCACCTTGAGGTTGCGGATTGTTGGTGAAACCAACAACGGCAAGCACCCGACCGCAGTGGTGCGGTCAGGGTGGTCCTCGGTGTCGAAGATGATGGGCATGCCGGACCATTTCAGCGGCTTTCGTGCGTCGAATGATGGCTCCACCGCTGTAATCTCATGCGCCCACTGCTTGAGTTGGCGGTGGGATGAATGCAGCGAGGCGCCACCATCGACGCACTGAAACTCGTGGTCGCCGGACTCTTCGTCCTCGTCATGATCATCGTCTTCCTGCTTCTTGTCACGGCCCCGGGCGGGCCTCTCTTGCTGTTTATCTTTACCGCGGCGGCTTGCTTGGCCGTCACACGCTTCTGCCGGATCCTCGGCACCATCACAGCCTTTCTCCTTGTCCCGCCTTTCATATTCAGCCTTTTGCTTCTCGGCGAGCAGCTCAACCTGTCGGCAGTTCTGGAGGTCATGGCCCTTGGTGCGATGGATCTTGCAATATTGCTTGTCGGAGTTCCCTGGCTTCTCAGCAGCCGCCAAGGCCCGGCAGGCGACGCACCCGGCAATATCCTTGTCGGGGTCGCCTGCCTTGGTTTTCTTGGCGGTGCCGGCGTCATCAGATCCCTCGACGGCAAGCACAGCTTTACCCTTACGCTTCCTGTTATGGTGCCGGCTTTTCTTCACCGGGGCGGCAACATCCTCGTCTGAAGAGTCAGTTTCCACGCCAGCATCTTCGTCGGTGTACTTCCTTCCCTCTTCATCCCGGGCACATCTGTCGGCAAGAACGTAGAGTTCCGCCACATCCTTCACCTTGGTCATCGCCAGCTCCTCGCGCATTTTGCGGTTGCGCACGTTCTGATGGAACGCACTGATGATGGCGGCAGGATGAACATCTGGGATATTGTATTGTACCCGGCTGAATCTCTGTATGTACTTGCGCAGACTCTCACCTTCCTTCTGGGGAATGACATGCAAGTCGCTTGCTTGGCCATGAGCTTGGTGACCTCCCGTAAAGGCGCCAACAAACTCATGGCACAAATCCGACCAAGAAGAAATAGAATCTACTGGCAAGTGCATCAACCATGACATGGCGTTGGGCTTAAGGGCCAACGGAAAGTAATTCGCAAGCACCTTATCATCGCGGGCTCCGGCAGCTTGCATCGCGATGGTGTAGATGCTGAGGTACTCCGACGGGTGGGTCTTGCCGTTGTACTTCTCGCCAACGTCAGGCTTGAAGGTACGGTGAGTGGGCCACTGGAACTGTCGCAGCTCACGAGTAAAAGCCGGGCAGCCTACCTCGTAGGGTAAACCTCCAAGGCTTACCGGAGTCGGGTGGTTCATAGCAGGCCCTGCTCGCCTGTCTGACTGGTGGCTTGTTTCACGCCGGCGCTCAATGGTGGTTCGCGCGTCTTCATGGGATCGCTCCCGAAGAACTTGGCGTTGGTCGTAGCGGGTCCGTGGGTCGGACGACGCTATGGAGATGTCGTCACACGCGTCATCGCGACGGGTCAATGTCCGTGGCAATTGGAAGGGAGGGGAGTGTACCGTGGCCGCAGCGTCACCAGTCCTCCCGCCACCAGCGTGTGGTGTTCCTCCGGAGCATCGGCCCGAAGGGCCTGTCGGCCTTGGTTCGCCTTTGGTGGCGACGGCCACAAGGCTCTGGATGGTGGCTCTCCATTCGTTGAGCTTCCTCGCAACGGGAGGGAGGTCGAGGAGCAGCTGCGCGCGCTAGGGCCTCTGCTGGTGTTGGTGGTGGCGAAACCTGCGTAGACCGTGATGCGCTTCGACTCCTAACCACGTTAGAAGGAGCTCTATCATGGTCCCGCGGTCGCATGCCGTTTTCGCCAGTGCCTCGGTGAGCGGGCGGGTCTTCTGCGTCCCGTGAGTGACGTTCGGGACTCTTCCCGTGGCGGCGCCCAGGATCTTCGGCATGATAGCGCCCGTTAAATCGCTGGCCTAAGAGGAGCGCGCTATGGGTGCCGGCGTGGGTGTCTTCGAGGCCATCGCATCGCCTTCGGGCGGTGCGACGACGCCTTTGGAGGGCCCCGCGCCGCCTGCGGAGGGCCTGGCTCCATCTTTGGATTTGGCGACGTGCGGCCCGTTGCCAGGCACACGAACGTCGCCGCCTTCCAAGCTCCGGCTGCTGGGGTGGTGTTGGTGCTCGCGAGCCGCGCCCCTGGTCCTCTCCGCGACCGGTCCGCTGCTCGCCCGCGTCGGGACAGGCCGTTCGGCTCCCGACGAGCCGACCGCCACCGTCATCTTCTTCTTGGGCGCCATGGCAATGAAGAAAACGCCGGACTAGCTGTTAAAGCCAATTCTCACAACTGCGCCCCCTACCTGGCGCGCCAAAGATGTTGGTGGGAACGACACCTATGGGACCACAAGGATCCCTACTGCGGTTGCGGGGCGCAGGGTTGAGATAAGAGTGGATCTGACAGAGAGTACGCGGTTCGTTTATCCAGGTTCGGGCCGCGAGGATGCGTAAAACCCTAGTCCTGCTTTGGTGGATGTATTCTGAATTCTTGAGCTAGCTACGGGGTGTAACGAGCTCCAAAAAGCCGAATCCTTCTCCTGGTCGCCTCGGGCCTCCTTTTATAGGAAAAGGGGTCGCCACAGAGGCAAGCAGGAGGTGGAAAAAATGCGATGCAGCGAGGTTATCCTCGTATTACAGGACAAGATGCATTTAATGCATCGCTTAGGTGTCGTCTCGCTTTATCGGGGACGGGAGCGAGGCCCGTCCCATCCGTCGCCGCTCCTCCTTGCTTTGACACGTGCCCTGGCCAGCGATGCATGCGGTGCCATGTAGGCAGGCAGGCAGCTGAGGTGGTGCGGTGGTGGAGCCTCCACGAAGGGTGGCATGTTGCCACGCAGGTGCCTGCCCAGCTGGTTGGGTCGGCAACTGCATGCGAACGGCGGTGGAAACTTGGTTGGTGCGGGCCTGGCAGCGGCCTTGCTGGTGTGCCTGAGTAGGGCCTTGCCGGGTGGCCCGGCAAGGGTCTTGCCGCGGCGCGTAGGCGTCCCCGGCAAGGATCTTGCCGGGGGTCTTGTGGGTTTCTTCGTGAGGATGATTGCCTTCCTATCCTCACTTGATCTTGACTATTCTTTGTCTTCACAAAGATCTGCATGCCACCACGGAGGTGCCTCCCGGCCCTGTCCCAATGCTCGTTAAATCGGCGTTGGTGGTCCCAAGGCTGGCTCGCTCGGCTGGCGTGGGCGAGCTGCCCCGGCAAGGGTCTTGCCGGGGCCGCTGAGGCTGCCCCGACAAGGGTCCTTGCCGGGAAAACCTGCTTCGCCCATCCGATCCTTGTGGCCTTGGTCCTTGTCGTTGCTTTATTTTTCTTGTGCCTTCGGCTTCCCTCCGGCTTCCCTTCCCTGCCCTGTTATGTGTGGTCATGGCGGGCGGCTCCGACTGCCCGTGCACAAGTAAAGGGGTCAAAAGGAGAGCCCCTACTTTTGTACACCGACACCCTCCGTCAATAAAAATGTTGTTAGCGGATATCTTCTGTGTAGATATGGCTACAAGCTTGTCTTTGAGTCGAATAAATTTGTAATATCCAAGTATGGAACCTATGTTGGTAAAGGCTATGAGTCAGGAGGCCTGTTTCGTTTATCCTTATCAGACGTTTGCAATAAAGTTGTTAATCATATTTGCAACAATAGTGAATCAAATGTTTGGCATTCACGTCTTTGTCATGTTAACTTTGGTTGCATGTCACGACTAGCGAAGTTGAACTTAATCCCTAGTTTCACCACTGTCAAGGGATCCAAGTGTCAAGTGTGTGTGCAAGCTAAGCAACCTCGTAAGTCTCATGTGACTGCGGAAACGAGAAATCTTGCACCACTAGAACTCATACATTCAGATCTATGTGAAATGAATGGTGTTTTGACAAAAGGTGGAAAGAAATATTTCATCGCGTTAATTGACGACTCCACTAGATACTGCCGTGTGTATCTTCTGAAATCTAAGGATGAGGCTTTGAACTTTTTCAACATCTATAAATCTGAAGTGGAAAACCAACTTGATCGGAAAATCAAGAGACTTAGGTCCGACCGTGGTGGAGAGTATTTTTCCAATGAATTTGATGCTTTTTGTGCGGAACATGGTATAATCCATGAGAGGGCGCCTCCCTATTCACCTCGGTCAAATGGGGTGGCGAAAGAAAGAACCTTACTCTAATAGATTTGGTTAACGCCATGTTAGACACAACGGGTCTCTCCAAGGCATGGTGGGGGGAGGCGATATTGACTGCATGTCATGTCCTAAACCGAGTTCCCACAAAGAATAAAGAGATAACTCCATTCGAGGAATGGGAGAAGAAAAGATTAAAGCTCTCTTATCTACGAACCTGGGGTTGTTTGGCGAAAGTCAATGTGCCAATTCCAAAGAAGCGCAAGCTTGGACCAAAGACCGTGGATTGTGTTTTCCTGGGATATGCTTTTCATAGCATTGGTTATAGATTCTTGGTTGTAAAATCGGAGGTACGACATGCATGTCGGTACGATCATGGAGTCGAATGATGCGACTTTCTTTGAAGATATATTTCCCATGAAGGATATGGCTACCTCATCTAATCAGGAGATGCCTAGTTCATCGAATTAGGAACCAGTTACAATTACCGAACCTGCCGATGGAACACTTTGAAAGTCCTGTGGAGGAGAACAATGAAGTTCCTACTAGGAGCAAGAGACAGAGGACCGCAAAGTCCTTTGGTGATGATACCGCCAGTTCTATTTCAGAGGCCTATGCATCTGAAGATGCTGACTACTGGAAGGAAGCGGTTCGTAGCGAGATGGATTCCATCTTGACGAATGAAACTTGGGAGATAACTGATCGTCCTTATGGGTGCAAACCTATATGATGAAATGGGTATTCAAGAAGAAGCTTAGGCCTCATGGTATTATTGAAAAGTACAAGGCTCGGCTCATGGCTAAGGGTTATACCCAAAAGGAAGGTGAAGACTTCTTTGATACTTACTCACCTGTGGCTCGACTGACCACTATTCGAGTTCTACTTTCACTAGCTGCCTCACATGGTCTTCTCGTTCATCAAATGGATGTTAAGACTGCTTTCTTAAATGGAGAGTTGGACGAGGAATTTTATATGGAACAACCAGATGGGTTTGTACTAGATGGTCAGGAAGGAAAAGTGTGCAAGTTGCTGAAGTCTTTGTATGGACTCAAGTAAGCACCCAAACAGTGGCATGAGAAGTTCGAAAGAACTTTAACAGCTGCATGCTTTGTTGTAAAGGAAGCTGACAAATGTGTGTACTATCACCATGGTGGGGGCGAGGGAGTTATTCTTTGTTTGTATGTTGATGACATACTGATTTTCGGAACAAATCTGAATTTTATTAAGGAGGTCAAGGATTTCCTATCTCGTTGTTTCGAGATGAAGGATTTAGGAGTGGCTGATGTCATTCTGAACATCAAGTTATTAAGAGACGATGATGGTGGGATTACATTGCTTCAATCTCATTACGTGGAAAAGATCTTGAGTCGCTTTGGCTATAGTGACTGCTAGCCCTCTCCAACACCATATGATGCGAGTGTGTTACTTCAGAAGAATCAAATAATTGCTAGAGATCAATTGAAATATTCTCAGATCATTGGCTCGCTTATGTACTTAGCCAGTGCTACAAGACCTGACATCTCTTTTGCTGTTAACAAACTGAGACGGTTTGTCTCAAAACCAGGAGATGTGCATTGGAAGGCTCTAGAGAGAGTTTTGCGTTATTTGAAAGGCAATGTGAATTATGGAATTCACTACACCAGGCACACAAAGGTGCTTGAAGGGTATAGTGACTCAAACTGGATCTCAGATGCTGATGAGATAAAGGCCACGAGCGAATATGTATTCACTCATGGAGGTGGCGCTGTTTCTTGGAAGTCTTGCAAGAAGACCATCTTAACGAGGTCAACAATGGAAGCAGAACTCACAACACTAGATACAGCTACGGTCGAAGCAGATTGGCTTTATCGGCTCTTGAATGACCTGCCCGTTGTTGAGAAACCTGTACCGAGTATTCTTATGAACTGCGACAATGAAACTGTAATCACGAAAGTGAGAAGCTCAAAGGATAACATGAAGTCATCAAGACACGTTCAGAGAAGGTTAACGTCTGTCAGTAAAATGAGAAACTCCGGAGTTATTGCATTGGATTATATCCAAACGTCTAAAAATCTGGCATATCCTTTCACTAAGGGTCTATGATGACCCACAAGTATAGGGGATCTATCGTAGTCCTTTCGATAAGTAAGAGTGTCGAACCCAACGAGGAGCAGAAGGAAATGATAAGCGGTTTTCAGCAAGGTATTCTCTGCAAGCACTGAAATTATAGGTAATAGATAGTTTTGTGATAGGATAATTTGTAACGAGCAACAACTAACAAAAGTAAATAAAGTGCAGCAAGGTGGCCCAATCCTTTTTGTAGCAAAGGACAAGCCTGGACAAACTCTTATATAGAGAAAAGCGCTCCTGAGGACACATGGGAATTATCGTCAAGCTAGTTTTCATCACGTTCATATGATTCGCGTCCGGTACTTTGATAATTTGATATGTGGGTGGACCGGTGCTTGGGTGTTGTCCTTACTTGGACAAGCATCCCACTTATGATTAACTCCTATTGCAAGCATCCACAACTACAAAAGAAGTATTAAGGTAAACCTAACCATACCATGAAACATATGGATCCAAATCAGCCCCTTACGAAGCAACGCATAAGCTAGGGTTTAAGCTTCTGTCACTCTAGCAACCCATCATCTACTTATTACTTCCCAATGCCTTCCTCTAGGCCCAAATAATGGTGAAGTGTCATGTAGTCGAAGTTCACATAACACCACTAGAGGAGAGACAACATACATCTCATCAAAATATCGGACGAATACCAAATTCACATGACTACTAATAGCAAGACTTCTCCCATGTCCTCAGAACAAACGTAACTACTCACAAAGCATATTCATGTTCATAATCAGAGGAGTATTAATATGCATATAGGATCTGAACATATGATCTTCCACCAAATAAACCAACTAGCATCAACTACAAGGAGTAATCAACACTACTAGCAACCTCACGGTACCAATCCCGGACTTAGAGAGAAGAATTGGATACAAGAGATGAACTAGGGTTTGAGAGGAGATGGTGCTGGTGAAGATGTTGATGGAGATTGGCCCCCTCCCGATGATAGGAGCGTTGGTGATGACGATGGCGATGATTTCCCCCTCCCGGTGGGAAGTGTCCCCGGCAGAACAGCTCCGCCAGAGCCCTAGATTGGTTCCGCCAAGGTTCCGCCTCGTGGCGGCGGAGTCTCGTCCCGAAATCTTGCTTATTATTTTTCTTCGGACGAAAGACTTCATATAGCAGAAGATGGGCACCGGAAGGCCAACAGGGGGCCCACGAGGTAGGCGGCGCGCCCAGGGGGTTGGGTGCGCCCCCCACCCTCGTGGCCAGGGTGTGGGCCCCCTCTGGTATTTCTTCCGCTCAGTATTTTTTATTATTTCCAAAAACAACTTTCGTGGAGTTTCAGGACTTTTGGAGTTGTGCAGAATAGGTCTCTAATATTTGCTCCTTTTCCAGCCTAGAATTCCAGCTGCCGCCATTCTCCCTCCTTATGTAAACCTTGTAAAATAATAGAGAATAGGCATAAGTATTGTGACATAATGTGTAATAACAGCCCATAATGCAATAAATATCGATATAAAATCATGATGCAAAGTGGACGTATCAACTCCCCCAAGCTTAGACCTCGCTTGTCCTCAAGCGGAAGCCGATAACGATAAATATGTCCACATGTTTAGAGGTAGATGTGTCGATAAAATAAAATACGGACATGAGGGCATCATGATTATTCTCATAACAGCAACATATATGGATAATGTCATATGATTTCTTATGCTCAAGTAATAATCTATTCACAATGCAAAGTATGAATCGAAACTTTATTGAGAACTAACAAACTATAATCTCAGTCATTGAAGCAATTGCAATTTATCATAACATCGAGAAAGAGTCTATGTCAGAGCTTTTCAGCAAGTCCACATACTCAACTATCATTTAGTCTTTCACAATTGCTAACACTCACGCAATACTTGTGGTTACAGAGTTTTAATCGGACACAAAGAAAGAAAGGAGCTTATAGTTTCGCCTCCCAACCTTTTACCTCAAGGGTAATGTCAACAATAATAGTTCATGCTAACTTATATCCAATTAGATATATATATCAAGATCTTTCCAACACACTGTGCTTGCCAAAGGATAAAATGTAAAAAGGAAAGGTGAAAATCACCATGACTCTTGCATAAGGTAGAAGATAAAAGTAAAAGATAGGCCCTTCGCAGAGGGAAGCAGAGGTTGCCATGCGCTTTCAGGGTTGGATGCACAAAATCTTAATGCGAAAGAGCGTCACTTTATATTGCCACTTGTGATATGGACCTTTATTATGCAGTCTGTCGCTTTTATTTCTTCCACATCACAAGATCGTATAAAGCTTATTTCCTCCACACTAATCAATCATACATATTTAGAGAGCAATTTTTATTGCTTGCACCGGTGACAACTTACTTGAAGGATCTTACTCAATCCATAGGTAGATATGGTGGACTCTCATAACAAAACTGGGTTTAAGGGTTTTTGGAAGCACAAGTAGTATCTCTACTTGGTGCAAAGAATTTGGCTAGCATGAGGGGGAAAGGCAAGCTCAACATGTTGGATGATCCATAACAATATACTTTATCTCAGATATAAGAAAACATAACCCATTACGTTGTCTTCCTTGTCCAACATCAACTATTTAGCATGTCATATTTTAATGAGTGCTCACAATCATAAAAGATGTCCAAGATAGTATATTTATATGTGAAACCTCTCCTTCTTTATTACTTCCTATTAATTGCAACGATGACCAAAGCTATGTTTGTCAACTCTCAACAACTTTTAATCATCACACTCTTTCTATGTGAAGTCATTACTCTCCATAAGATCAATATGATCTCTTTGTTTCTTTTTATTCTTTTCTCTTTTCTTTTATTCACTCAAGATCATAGCAAGATAATCAAGCCCTTGAATCAACACTAATCTTTATTATATAGCTCACGGACTCGATTACATAGAGGAATCATAAAGCAAAACTCAAAACTAGATCATACTAAAACTTTTATTCTACTAGATCAAGATATTACTAAAAGGATCGAAATAAGAAAAATGGTAAAGATAGGAGATGTGGTGGTGATACGATACCGGGGCACCTCCCCCAAGCTTGGCAGTTGCCAAGGGGAGTGCCCATACCCATGTGATTATGTCTCCTTCTTCGGGGGTGGTGTTGTGATATTCTTGGCGATGATGCCCCTTAGGATACTATTCTCCTCCTCGAGCTTATTGACGTGCTGCTTGAGGTCCATTATTTCCATACGAAGCTTTCCTGTAACGGCCAAAGCTCCTTGCACCCAAGGGTGTGCTATGTCTTGAGCTTGCGTTGGTTTTCCCCGAAGAGGAGAGGATGATGCAACAGAGTAGCGTAAGTATTTCCCTTAGTTTTTGAGAACCAAGGTATCAATCCAGTAGGAGGCAATGCGCAAGTCCCTCGTACCTACACAAAGCAAATAACTCCTCGCAACCAACGCGAATAGGGGTTGTCAATCCCTTCACAGTCACTTACGAGAGTGAGATCTGATAGAGATGATAGATAATATTTTTGGTATTTTTGGTATAAAGATGCAAAGTAAAATAAAAGGCAAAGTAAAAAAGCAAAGCAATAATAAAGCGTAGGAAGATTAATATGATGAGAATAGACTCGGGGGCCATAGATTTCACTAGTGCGTTCTCTCAAGAGCATAAGTATTTTACGGTGGGTGAATGAATTACTGTTGAGCAATTGACAGAATTGAGCATAGTTATGAGAGTATCTAGGTATGATCATGTATATAGGCATCACGTCCGAGACAAGTAGACTGACTCCTTCCTGCATCTACTACTATTACTCCGCTCATCGACCGCTATCCAGCATGCATCTAGAGTATTATGTTAATGAAAACAGAGTAACGCCTTAAGCAAGATGACATGATGTAGAGGGATAAATTCATGCAATATGATAAAAAACCCATCTTGTTATCCTTGATGGCAACAATACAATCACGTGCCTTGCTGCCCCTCACATCCTTTGGGAAAGGACACCGCAAGATTGAACCCAAAGCTAAGCACTTCTCCCATTGCAAGAACTACCAATCTAGTTGGCCAAACCAAGCGGATAATTGAAGAGACTTGCAAAGATAACCAATCATACATAAAAGAATTCAGAGAAGATTCAAATATTGCTCATAGATAATCTTGATCATCAACCCACAATTCATCGGTCTCAACAAACACACCGCAAAAAGAAGATTACATCGAATAGATCTCCACGAGAGAGGGGAGAACATTGTATTGAGATCCAAAAGAGAGAAGAAGCCATCTAGCTACTAACTATGGACCGAAGGTCTAAAGTAAACTACTTACACTTCATCGGAGAGGCTACGATGATGATGTAGAAGCCCTCCGTGGTGGATTCCCCTTCGGCGGAGCTCCTAACAGGCCCCAAGATGGGATCTCGTGGATCTGAGAAAGTTGCGGCAGTGGAATTAGGTTTTGGCTCTGTCTACGATCTGTTGGGTGCGTAGGTATATATAGGAGGAAGAATGCGTCGGTGGAGCTTGGGGGCACGAGGCGGGGGCGTGCAGGGGGAGGCGATCCACCCTCGTGGCCGCCTCCTCCTCTCTTGACCGGGGGTCCAAGTCTCCTGGATCTTATCTGATGAGAAAATCACGTTCCCGAAGATTTCATTCCGTTTGGACTCCGTTTAATATTCCGTTTCTTCGAAACACTGAAATAGGCAAAAAACAGCAATTCTGGGCTGGGCCTCCGGTTAATAGATTAGTCCCAAAAGTAATATAAAAGTGGAAATAAAGCCCAATATAGTCCAAAACAATAGATAATATAGCATGGAGCAATCAAAAATTATAGATACATTGGAGACGTATCAGGCATCCCCAAGCTTAATTCCTGCTCGTCCTCGAGTAGGTAAATGATAAAAAGAGAATTTTTGATGCGGAGTGCTACTTGGCATGATTCAATGTAATTCTTCTTAATTGTGGTATGAATATTCAGATCCGAAAGATTCACGACAAAGGTTTAATATTGACATAAAAAATAATAATACTTCAAGCATACTAACAAAGCAATTATGTCTTCTCAAAATAACATGGCCAAAGAAAGTTATCCCTACAAAATCATATAGTCTGGCTATGCTCTATCTTCACCACACAAAGTATTTAAATCATGCACAACCCCGATGACAAGCCAAGCAATTGTTTCATACTTTTGACATTATCAAAACTTTTTCAATCTTCACGCAATACATGAGCATGAGCCATGGATATAGCATTATATGTGGAATAGAATGGTGTGGAGAAGACAAAAAGAGGGAAGATAGTCTCACATCAACTAGGCGTATCAACGGGCTATGGAGATGCCCATCAATAGATATCAATGTGAGTGAGTAGGGATTGCCATGCAACGGATGCACTAGAGCTATAAGTATATGAAAGCTCAACAAAAGAAACTAAGTGGGTGTGCATCCAACTCGCTTGCTCCACGAAGACCTAGGGCAATTTGAGGAAGCCCATCATTGGAATATACAAGCCAAGTTCTATAATGAAAAATTCCCACTAGTATATGAAAGTTACCAAACGAGAGACTCTCTATTATGAAGATCATGGTGCTACTTTGAAGCACAAGTGTGGTAAAAGGATAGTAACATTGTCCCTTCTCTCTTTTTCTCTCATTTTTTTTATTTGGGCCTTTTCTCTTTTTTATGGCCTATTTTCTTTTCTATTTTTTTATTTTTCGTCCGGAGTCTCATCCCGACTTATAGGGGAATCGTAGTCTCCATCATCCTTTCCTCACTTGGGACAATGCTCTAAAAATGATGATCATCACACTTTTATTTTTCTTACAACTCAAGAATTACAACTCGATACTTAGAACAAAATATGACTCTATGTGAATGCCTCCGGTGGTGTACCGGGATATGCAATGATTCATAAGTGACATATATGAAAGAATTATGAACAGTGGCTTTTCCACAAATACGATGTCAACTAAATGATCATGCTAAGCAATATGACAATGATGGAGCGTGTCATAATAAATGGAACGGTGGAAAGTTGCATGGCAATATATCTCAGAATGGCTATGGAAATGCCATGATAGGTACGTATGGTGGTTGTTTTGAGGAAGGTTTATGGTGGGTGTATGATACCGGCGAAAAGTGCACGATATTAGAGAGGCTAGCAATGGTGGAAGGGTGAGAAAAGTGCGTATAATCCATGGACTCAACATTAGTCATAAATAACTCATATACTTATTGCAAAAATATACAAGTTATCAAAGCAAAGTATTACGTGCATGCTCCTGGGGGGATAGATTGGTAGGAAAAGACCATCGCTCGTCCCCGACCGCCACTCATAAGGAAGACAATCAATAAATAAATTATGCTACGACTTCATCACACAACGGTTCACCATACGTGCATGCTACGGGAATCACAAACTTTAACACAAGTATTTCTCAAATTCACAACTACTCAACTAGCATGACTCTAATATTACTACCTTCATATCTCAAAACAATTATCAAGCATCGAACTTTTCTTAGTATTCAACGCACTCAAAAGAAAGTTTTACAAATCTTGAATACCAAGCATATTATTATTTTAAGAAAATTACCATGCTATTTAAGACTCTCAAGATAATCTAAGTGAAGCATGATAGATCAAAGGTTTCTATAAAACAAATCCACCACCGTGCTCTAAAAGATATAAGTGAAGCACTAGAGCAAAACTATAAAGCTCAAAAGATATAAGTGAAGCACATAGAGTATTCTAAAAAATTCCAATTCATGTATGGATCTCTCAAAAGGTGTGTACATCAAGGATGATTGTGTTAAACTAACAATCAAAGACGCAAATAATACAAGACGCTCCAAGCAAAACACATATCATGTAGTGAATAAAAATATAGCTCCAAGTAAAGTTACCGATGGAAGTGGACGAAAGAGGGGATGCCTTCCGGGGCATCCCCAAGCTTTGACTTTTTGGTGTCCTTGGATTATCTTGGGAGTTCCATGGGCATCCCCAAGCTTAGGCTCTTGCCACTCCTTGTTCCATAATCCATCAAAAGATTTCACCCAAAACTTGAAAACTTCACAACACAAAACTCAACAGAAATCTCGTAAGCTCCGTTAGCGAAAGAAAACAAAAGACCATTTCAAGGTACTGTAATGAACTCATTATTTATTTTTATTGGTGTTAAACCTACTGTATTCCAACTTCTCTATGGATTATAAACTATTTTACTAGCCATAGATTCATCAAAATAAGCAAACAACACACGAAAAACAGAATCTGTCAAAAACAGAACAGTCTGTAGTAATCTGTAACTAACACAAACTTCTGGAACTCAAAATATTCAGAAAAAATAGGAAGACCTAGGTAATTTGTTTGTTGATCAGCAGCAATTGGAATCACTATTTTATCACGTTCTGGTGATTTTTAAAAATTGTTTTCGTGAACAGAAAGTTTCTGGAAATTACAGCAAGATCAAATAACTATCATCCAAGAAGATCCTATAGGTTTAACTTGGCACAAATACTAATTAAAACATAAAACCACATCTAAACAGAAGGTAGATGGATTATTTATTCCTAAACAGAAACAAAAACAAAAAACTAAAAATAAAATTGGGTTGCCTCCCAACAAGCGCTATCGTTTAACGCCCCTAGCTAGGCATAAGATTTCAACGATGCTCACAGGAAAGACAAGAATTGAGGCACAAAGAGAGCATCATAAAACATGTGACCAACACACTTAAGCCTAACAAACTTCCTATGCATAGGCATATTATAGGCAAACAAATTATCGTAGCAAGCAAAAACTAGCATATGCAAGGAAGCGGAAAGGAGCAATAGCAATCTCAACATAACGAGAGGTAATTTAGTAACATGAAAATTCCAACAACCATATTTTCCTCTCTCATAATAATTACATGAAGGATCAAAAGCAAATTCAAAAATATAGCTATCACATAAAATTTTCTCTACATGATCCACATGCATGCAAAGTTGACACTCTTCCGAAATAGTGGGATTAACATTAACTAAAGTCAAGACCTCTCCAAACCCACTTTTATCAAAAACTTCATAGGATTGAACATTATCCAAATATGTGGGATCTAAAGTTGACACTCTTCCAAACCCACTTTCAATATTATTGCAAACATTATTATCAATCTCATATTCATCACGGGGATTAAATAAATTTTCAAGATCAAAAGAAGAATAACCCCAATCATGATCATTGCAACAAGTAGTAGACATAGCAAAACTAGCATCCACAAGCTTAGGGTTTTGCATATTAGTAGCATAATTGACATCAAGAGAATTTATAGTAAAATCATTGCAATCATGCTTTTCATCGAGGGAGCTATCAAGCATGGGTGCAATATCAACGATCTCATTTTTAACATAAGGAACTATAGCAAATTCGTCTTCATAAATATTGGCATCATGGCCACAAGAACAGCAAGCATCATGTTCATCAAGGGATATTTCAACCAAATCATCGGAATCATCATTATCTATAGATTCATGCATATCAGTATTTTCTTCCAAAGTAACGGTCATTCTTTCAATAAATTCTTGGACATAGACATTATGAGCAAGGTTTTCATTGCAATATTTAAGTATGACGGAATTTTCAGATTTGTTGAGAGTAAAGTCATACTTTTCAATCAAAGATGCAACTTCATGAGCACCCTTAAAAACGACAAATTCTTCAATTTGTTCGATATCATAGTAGCTATAAACACCCTTTGCATAAGAAGATAAGATTTAATTATCGTTGAACTCACATAGGTAGGGAAGGTGTTTTTTAGGGTTCTTAGAGCAACAAGTAAAATCACACATTTCACAAAGATTCCAAGAATAACATAGAAAACTATTTATATGATACCATAAGAGCTTCCCTTTTTCAGACAAACGATGACGCACAAAATGAGCATGCTCATCTAAAGATTTCCCATCAACTAGTCTAGTTGGGGTTTCAGCATGAGCGCATAAGGATTGAAGATGATCCAAGTAGAAAACTTTAAGTGGATCCATATCAATAGATTTTTAGCAAGCAAAGATGCAAGCATATAGAAGGCACAAGGAAACACAAACAAAGATACTTATGGGGAGAAGGCGAACGAAAAAGAGAGGGCGAATAAAACAGCAAGGGTGAAGTGGGGGAGCGGAAAACGAGAGGCAAATGGCAAATAATGTAATGCGAGAGATAAGGGATTGTGATGGGTACTTGGTATGTTGACTTTTTCGTAGACTCCCCGGCAACGGCGCCAGAAATCCTTCTTGCTACGTCTTGAGCTTGCGTTGGTTTTCCCCGAAGAGGAGAGGATGATGCAGCAGAGTAGCGTAAGTATTCCCTCAGTTTTTGAGAACCAAGGTATCAATCCAGTAGGAGGCCACGCGCAAGTCCCTCGTACCTCTGAGAAAGCAAATAGCTCCTCGCAACCAACGCGAATAGGGGTTGTCAATCCCTTCACGGTCACTTACGAGAGTGAGATCTGATAGAGATGATAGATAATATTTTTGGTACTTTTGGTATAAAGATGCAAAGTAAAATAAAAGGCAAAGTAAAAAAGCAAAGCAATAATAAAGCGTAGGAAGATTAATATGATGAGAATAGACCCAGGGGCCATAGATTTCACTAGTGGCTTCTCTCAAGAGCATAAGTATTTTACGGTGGGTGAACAAATTACTGTTGAGCAATTGACAGAATTGAGCATAGTTATGAGAGTATCTAGGTATGATCATGTATATAGGCATCACGTCCGAGACAAGTAGACCGACTCACCTTTGCATCTACTACTATTACTCCACTCATCGACCGCTATCCGCATGCATCTAGAGTATTAAGTTAATGAAAACAGAGTAACGCCTGTAAGCAAGATGAAATGATGTTGAGGGATAAATTGATGCAATATGATAAAACCCCATCTTGTTATCCTCGATGGCAACAATACAATACGTGCCTTGCTGCCCCTACTGACACTGGGAAAGGACACCGCAAGATTGAACCCAAAGCTAAGCACTTCTCCCATTGCAAGAACTACCAATCTAGTTGGCCAAACCAAACAGATAATTCGAAGAGACTAGCAAAGATAACCAATCATACATAAAAGAATTCAGAGAAGATTCAAACATTGCTCATAGATAATCTTGATCATAAACCCACAATTCATCGGTCTCAACAAACACACCGCAAAAAGAAGATTACGTTGAATAGATCTCCACGAGAGAGGGGGAGAACATTGTATTGAGATCCAAAAAGAGAGAAGAAGCCATCTAGCTACTAACTATGGACCGGAAGGTCTGAGGTAAACTACTCACACTTCATCGGAGAGGCTATGATGATGATGTAGAAGCCCTCCGTGGTGGATTCCCTTCCCATGAGCTCCTAACAGGCCCCAAGATGGGATCTCGTGGATCTGAGAAAGTTGCGGCGGTGGAATTAGGTTTTTGGCTCCGTCTCTGATCTGTTGGGGGTACGTAGGTATATATAGGAGGAAGGAGTACGTCGGTGGAGCTTCGGGGGGCCCACGAGGCAGGGGGCGCGCCCTCCACCCTTGTGGCCGCCTCCCTCCTTTCTTGACCGAGGGTCCAAGTCTCCTGGATCTTATCTGATGAGAAAATCACGTTCCCGAAGATTTCATTCCGTTTGGACTCCGTTTGATATTCTGTTTCTTCGAAACACTGAAATAGGAAAAAACAACAATTTTGGGCTGGGCCTCCGGTTAATAGGTTAGTCCCAAAAGTAATATAAAAGTGGAAAATAAAGCCCAATATAGTCCAAAACAATAGATAATATAGCATGGAGCAATCAAAAATTATAGATACGTTGGAGACGTATCAGGGTGTTGCATAGCTGCGGGAGAACAAGTGACACTCTTGTTCATACTTCCATAAGAAATAAATCTAACATTGGAAGGGATAACCGAGTTTGGAATAGCTGAGCTCTGCAGTTCCCCCATCGTATATCTAGCTCGGAGGCGAGAAGTGACTTCTTGATCCTCCTCCATGGCATCTATCCTCTTCAAATCAGCCTCCATCTTTTCCTACATTGCTGGCCCAAAGTGGTCAGCATCGCTGTTTGTCCTTGATCTTGATGCTGGTTGAGACACCCGGCTCTCTGCGACTGACTCTTGAGAAGACATCTTGCTCTAATCTGCAGCAGCAACAGCTCGAAACAAAAACAGAGGATATTCGCATGATACAGGATTCAAAACCTTCGGGAGATTGTATAGTGAATTTTTACCGACCAAAATATGTATCGTGCAAGAAAACGGAGTCCGAAGAGCGCACGAGGTGCCCACGAGGCGGCGCCTGGGGTCGGGCACGCCCTCCACCCTCGTGGAACCCTCGTGTCCTTCCCGGACTGCTTCTTATTTTTCTATTTTTCTAAATATTCCAAAACAGAGAAAAATTGCCATTAGAATTGTTTTGGAGTCGGTTTACTTACTGTACCACGTACCTATTCCTTTTCGGAGTCTGAAACATTCTAGAAAGTGTCTCTTATGTATTCCTCCGGTGTTATGGTTTCAATAACATTAGTTTCAACATTTATAGGATTACCTGAGATATAGTGTTTGATTCTTTGACCGTTCACCACCTTCGGATTTGTGCCTTCGAAGTTGTTGATTTTTATGGCACCGGAATGATAAACCTCCTCGATAACGTAAGGACCTTCCATTTAGAGAGAAGTTTTCCTGCAAAAAATCTTAAACGTGAATTTTATAACAATACATAATCACCTACATTAAACTCACGCTTTTGTATTCTTTTGTCATGCCATCTTTTAACTTTTTCTTTAAACAACTTGGCATTCTCATAGGCTTGGGTTCTCCATTCATCAAGTGAGCTAATGTCAAATAACCTCTTCTCACCGGCAAGTTTGAAATCATAATTGAGCTCTTTAATAGCCCAATATGCCTTGTGTTCTAGTTCGAGAGGTAAGTGACATGCTTTTCCATAAACCATTTTATACGGAGACATACCCATAGGATTTTTATATGCAGTTATATATGCCCAGAATGCATCATCAAGTTTCTTGGACCAATTCTTTCTAGATCTATTAACAGTCTTTTGCAAAATTAAGTTGAGCTCTCTATTGCTCAATTCTACTTGACCACTAGACTGTGGGTGATAAGGAGATGCAGTTCTATGATTAACATCATACTTAGCAAGCATTTTACGGAAGGCACCATGAATAAAATGTGAACCACCATCAGTCATTAAATATCTAGGGACTCCAAACCTCGGAAAAATAACTTCTTTAAGCATCTTAATAGAAGTGTTATGATCACCACTACTAGTTGGAATAGCTTCTACCCACTTAGTAACGTAATCAACAGCAACTAAAATATGTGTATATCCATTAGAGACAGGAAACGGTCCCATATAATCAAAGCCCCAAACATCAAATGGTTCAATAACAAGTGAATAATTCATAGGCATTTCTTGACGTCTACTAATATTACCAATTCTTTGACATTCATCGCAAGATAAGACAAACTTACGGGCATCCTTGAAGAGAGTAGGCCAATAAAAACCGGATTGTAATACCTTATGTGCAGTTCTATCTCCAAATGGTGTCCTCCATAAGCCTCGGAGTGACACTTGCGTAGGACCTGTTCCTGTTCATGCTCGGTACACAACGCCTAATAACACCATCTACTCCTTCTTTATAAAGATGTGGGTCATCCCGGAAGTAATGTCTCAAATCATAGAAAAACTTTTCTTTTGCTGGTATGTGAAACTAGGTGGTATAAATTTAGCAACAATGTAATTAGCATAATCAGCATACCATGGAGCAAAGACGAGAAGCATTTATGACATTTAGTTGTTCATCAGGAAAGCTATCATCAATAGGTAATGGGTCATCAAGAACATTTTCTAACCTAGACAAGTTATCTGCAACGGGGTTCTCAGCTCCCTTCCTATCAACAATATGCAAATCAAATTATTGTAGCAAGAGAACCCATCTAATAAGTCTAGGTTTAGCATCTTTCTTTTCCATAAGGTATTTAATAGCAGCATGATCAGTGTGAATAGTTACTTTAGAATCAACAATATAAGGTCTGAACTTATCACAAGAAAATACAACTGCTAGAATTCTTTTTCAGTAGTAGCATAATTTCTCTGGGCATTGTCTAGAGTTTTACTAGCATATTGAATAACATTTAATTTCTTATCAACTCTTTGCCCTAGAACAGCACCTACAGCATAATCACTAGCATCACTCATGATTTCAAAGGGTAAATTCCAATCAGGTGGCTGAACAATAGGTGCAGAAATCAATGCTTACTTAAGTATTTCAAATGCTTCTACACAATCATCATCAAAGACAAATGGTATACCTTTTTTTAATAGATTAGTCAGAGGCCAAGAAATTTTTAAGAAGTCCTTAATGAACCTCCTATAAAAACCGGCATGACCAAGGAAACTTCTTATACCTTTGATGTCCTTGGGACATGGCATCTTTTCAATAGCATCAACCTTGGCTTTATCAACTTCAATACCTCTTTCAGAAATTTTATGCCCCAAAACAATGCCTTCATTAACCATAAAGTGGCAGTTCTCCCAATTCAAGACAAGATTAGTTTCTTCACATCTCTGCAAAACTCGATCAAGGTTGCTCAAGAAATCAAAAAGAGGATCCATAAACGGAGAAATCGTCCATGAAAACATCACAAATCTTTTCGCAAAAGTCAGAGAATATAGCCATCATGCATCTTTGAAAGGTAGCAGGTGCATTACATAAACCAAAAGGCATACGTCTATAAGCAAAAGTACCGAAAGGGCAGGTAAATGTGGTCTTAGCTTGATCATCGGCTGACACAGGTATTTGAGAGAAACCAGAATAACCATCTAGAAAGCAAAAACGGTAAGGGGTAATGATCTTTTTAGTAGCTTTATTTAATTTGCGGAAATCAATTACCATCGTATAACCTGTAATAATTCTTTGTGGAATCAATTCATCTTTATCATTAGGAATGACAGTAATACCTCCCTTCTTAGGGACACAATGGATAGGACTTACCCACTGACTATCAGCAATGGGATAAATTATACATGCTTCAAGGAGCTTTAGTATTTCCTTTCTTACCACTTCTTTCATTTTAGGATTCAGCCGTCGTTGATGATCAATAACTGGTTTGGCATCTTTCTCCAAATTTATTTTGTGTTGGCATAGAGTGGGACTAATGCCCTTAAGATCATCAAGAGTATATCCAATAGCAGCACGGTGCTTCTTCAGAGTTTTCAATAATTTTTCTTCCTCCTTCTCTGAAAGGTTAGCACTAATAATAAATGGATATATCTTCTTTTCATCAAGATAAGCATATTTAAGAGTATCAGGTAATGGTTTAAGCTCAAACACGAGATCACCCTTGGGTGGAGGAGGATCCCCTAGGATTTCAACAGGCAAGTTGTGTTTCAGAATAGGTCCTTGTTTAAAGAACACTTCATCTATTTCCCTTCTTTCATTCATAAACATATCATTTTCATGGTCTAGCAAATATTGTTCTAAAGGATCACTAGGAGGTACGGCAATAAAAGCAAGACCAATAATTTCATATTTACTAGGCAATTCCTCTTCATGGTGTTGTCAACGAAATTTAGAAAAATTAAACTCATGAGACATATCACCTAAACCAATAGTAATAACATCCTTTTCGCAATCTATCTTAGCATTAACAGTGTTCAAGAAGGGTCTACCAAATATAATGGGACAAAAGCTATCTTGTGGGTAACCAAGAACAAGAAAATCAGTAGGATATTTAGTTTTCCCACACAAGACTTCAACATCTCTAACAATTCCAATTGGTGATATAGTATCTCTATTGGCAAGCTTAATTGTAACGTCAATATCTTCTAACTCAGTATGTGCAATATCATGCATAATTTCTTTGTATAAGTCAATTGGTATTGCACTAGCACTAGCACCCATATCACATAAGCCATGATAACAATGATCTCCTATTTTAACAGAAATAACAGGCATGCCTACCACAGGTCTATGTTTATCTTTAGCACAAGGTTTGGCAATTCTAGCAGTTTCATTACAGAAATGAATAACATGCCCATCAATATTATCAGACAAGAGATCTTTAATAATAGCAATATTAGGTTCAACTTTAACTTGCTCATGAGGTATATAAGTTCTAACATTGCTTTTACGAACCACAGTTGAAGCCATAGCATGATCCTTTATTCTAACAGGGAAAGGTGGTTTCTCAACATAGGCAGTAGGAACAATAGGATCATTATAAGTGATAGTATTTTCTTCAACTTTAATAGGTGCATCTACTTTTACTTCTATGGGAGGATGATATTTAAACTACTTCTCCTTAGGGAGATCAACATGAGTAGCAAAAGATTCACAGAAAGAAGCTGCTATCTCGGAGTCAAGTCCATATTTAGTGCTAAATTTACGGAAAACATCGGTATCCACAAAAGATTTAACACAATCAAACTTAGGTGTCATACCTGACTCCTTACCTTCGTCGAGGTCCCAATCTTCAGAGTTGCGTTTAATTCTTTCCAATAAATCCCATATGAATTCAATAGTCTTCATCATAAAAGAGCCAACACAAGAAGTATCGAGCATGGTGCGATTGTTATCCGAAAGTCGAGCATAATTTTTTTGAATAATCATTTCTCTTGAGAGCTCATGATTGGGGCATGAATATAACATTCAATTAAGCCTCCCACAAGCTTGAGCGATGCTTTCTCCTTCATGAGGCAAAAAATTGTATATATAATTACGATCACGATGAACAAGATGCATAGGATAAAACTTCTGATGAAATTCCAATTTCAATCGCTTGTAGTTCCATGATCCCATATCATCACATAGCCTATACCATGTCAATGCATCTCCTTCAAAGATAAAGGGAAGACCTTCTTCTTGATAACATCATCGGGCATACCTGCAAGCTTAAATAATCCACAAACTTCATCCACATATATTAGGTGCTCATCAGGATGTAATGTTCCATCTCCTGCAAAAGGATTAGCTAGCAGTTTTTCTACCATATCGGAAGGAATTTCAAAGTAGACATTTTCATTTTCAGTAGGTTCAGTAGGTTGAGGAGCAAATCTTTGCTCTACTGGTCAGGGTGAAGATACCCCGAACAAGCCCCTCAGAGGATTACTTTCCATAGTAACAAGTGATAGTAAATTTCAGCACACTATATAAATTTTTCCTTACCAAATTCCACCTACCAAAGGCGCTTCACTCCCCAGCAACGGCGCCAGAAAAGAGTCTTGATGACCCACAAGTATAGGGGATCAATCGTAGTCCTTTCGATAAGTAAGAGTGTCGAGCCCAACGAGGAGCAGAAGGAAATGATAAGCGGTTTTCAGCAAGGTATTCTCTGCAAGCACTGAAATTATAGGTAACAGGTAGTTTTGTGATAGGATAATTTGTAATGAGCAACAAGTAACAAAAGTAAATAAAGTGCAGCAAGGTGGCCCAATCCTTTTTGTAGCAAAGGACAAGCCTGGACAAACTCTTATATAGAGAAAAGCGCTCCCGAGGACACATGGGAATTATTGTCAAGCTAGTTTTCATCACGTTCATATGATTCGCGCTCGGTACTTTGATAATTTGATATGTGGGTGGACCGGTGCTTGGGTGCTGTCCTTACTTGGACAAGCATCACTATAAAAAAAAGACACATCCGTGACATTTTGGGCCGAACAATTTTTTTCTGATATACATATGACACTTCTATGACGATAATTGTGACAAAACCCGGCATCATCATAGATGTGGTGGGATCCTACTTCTATGACAAAAAAATCATGACAGAAAATGGGCTTTTCGTCCTGGGCGGGCCGGAGACACAGCTGCATGACATTCTTTGGGCCGTCCATGACGGAAAAAAATTGTGGTAGAAGAAAGGGCGAGGAAAATTTCGGGAGTTGCGGTTACGGTGGGAGGTCGGGGCGGCGATGCGTGTTTCTCTTGTACACGTGCGCTTGGCGTGTGTGCGGCGTTGGCTCTAACTAAACCCGAAGCGAGGCGTTGGGCTCTAATCGAACCCAGCGATTACCGCGAGCTACGCGTTCATCGAACCCGAGCGATCGATCGATGGCTGTTAACTGAACCCGATCGAGCTATTCCTTCGCTACTGCTGCTAACTGAAGCCGATCGATGCTTCCTCTGGGATGAACAGTGAGCGGTGGCGTTGCCTCTTGATGAACAGGACCCGTGTGTGCTGGAGGGCTGGATGAACAGTAGACGGTGGAGGGGTGCCCGTGGAGGGGTGGTTGAACAGGACCCCCGTGATGTGGAGGGCTGGATGAACAGTAGACGGTGGAGGGGTGGTTGAACAGAAGCCGGTGGAGTAGCGCGCGGTGGAGGCTGGATGAACAGGAGCCCGTGGAGGCTGGAGGAGGTCGACAGTGGAGATGAACAGTATCCCGTGGAGTCCCATTTTGCGGTACGCCACACCCCTCCCGATGAATAGGACCCCCGTTTCGACCGTAGGAGGTCCGTTTCATCCGTTTTGTGGTACGCTACACCCCTCCCGATCAACAGGACCCCCGTTTCGACCGTAGGAGGTCCGTTTCCTTCGTTTTGCGGTACGCCACACCCCTCCCGATCAGCAGTACCCCCGTTTCGACCGTAGGAGGTCCGTTTCCTCCGTTTTGCGGTACACCACACCCCTCGCGATCAACAGGACCCCGTTCCGAATGTAGGAGGCCTGTTTCCTCCGTTGTGCGATACGCCAGGCCTCGTTTCCATCGCCTGTTCCGTCCAAGCCCTCCCGATGAACACGACCACGCATTTCGTTCCGACCCAGCCGGTTGGCTCCCACGCGTTACGTTGCCTCCCAATGAACACGACGCATTCCGTTGCCTCCCCATGAACACGACGATGATGATGTTTCTCTGTTCTGACCCAGCCATGTACACGAGCCCTGGCCGTACGTACACATACATGGCCGTATTTTCTTTCTTGCACCACGGCGGCCAGACGACGCGTGTACATGCTACGTGCGGCGCCTCTACTACGACATCGCGGCGCGCCTCTACTAGGACACATGCGGCGCCTACATCGACCAAGATGTATGCATACGCTCGTTCGTGACCAGAATGACAACGCTACGTACGCTTCGACCAGGTGGGTCCCGACTGTCAGGCACTTCCTTGCGTGCGAAGATGTAGCTGGTGGGTCCCAGCAGTCAGGGGGGCAAATCGTTTTTTTGCCCGAACGCACTTCCTTGCATGCGAAGATGTAGCCGGTGGGTCCCGGGGGGGCGAATCGTTTTTTTGCCGCACGCACTTCCTTGCATGCGAAGGTGTAGCCGGTGGGTCCCAGCGGGGGAAACATTTTTTCGCGAAATACGGTGGCCCGTCCGGTGGGTCCCCGCTGTCAGGTGGAGGAATAATTATTTTCCGCGTAATAAGGAGGCACTTCCTTGCTGCGGCCCTGGACCCAGTTGTCAGCCCTCTCCACGTACAGTCCACGTCCGATGGAAGTCGTTCCTTGACCATGTTTACCACGCCGCGCCGAGAGCACCAGGGCGGTGGACGATGGCGAGGCCTAGGAAGGGGACGACAGGGAGTCGGGGAAGACGTGGCAATGGAAGCCCGCGCGGAGAGGAGTACGAGGGTTCACTGGTTCGGCTGCGGTGTGAGGCTGCCGTCGCCGCAGTGGCTCGGCGTGATGGGAATAGTAGGGGCGGTGAGGCCTCCGCGGCAAGACATCCGGCCACGGGAGGCGGGAGCATGCGGCACGACCGGCACCGCCTTTGGGCGGCTGGAGCAAGAAGACCAGAGGTTGAAGAAGCACTACGGCCGTTGGATGGACATCGTACGGTCACTGGAGCTAGAATCGTTTATATTGACTAAGTTGACAAAGCCCTCCGTCCCCAGTCAACTTAGTAGGCCCACAAGTCAGCCTCCCACCAAGGTGGGTCCCAGCTAGTAGGGGGTATTCATATTTTTTCTGCGTAATAAGGAGGCACTTCCGGTGGGTCCGAGCTGACAGCAGGGGGAACGTTTTTTACATGAAATACGGTGGCCCGTCGGGTGAGTCCCAGCAGTTAGGGGAAACGTTTTTTTCATGAAATATTGGTGGCCCGTTCGGTTGGTCCCTGCTGTCAGGTGGAGGAATAATTATTTTCTGTGTAATAAGGAGGCACTTCCTTGCGGCTGCCGTGGACCCGGTATCGGCCTCTCCACGTCTGATATTCTTCCGATGGAATTCGGTCGTTAACCACATTGACCACGCCGCGCCGAGAGCACCACGGTGGTGGACAACGGTGAGGCCTAGGAAGGGAACGACGCGGAGCCGGGGAAGACGCGGCAGTGGATGCCCACGCGGAGAGGAGTACGAGGGTTCACTGGTTCAGCTGCGCTGCCATCGCCGCAAAATAACAGGGGGTGTGGGTGAGTGGAGTGGAGGGATGGCCTGGCCAACGGTGGGAGTTGTATGGGGGCGGTGAGGCCTCCGCGGCAGCACAGCCGGCCACAAGAGGCAGGAGCAGGCGGCACGACCGGCGCTGCTTTGGGCGGCTAGAGCAAGAAGACCAGAGGTTGAAGAAGCACTACGGCTGTTGGATGGACATCGTACGGTCAGTCGAGCTAGAATCGTGCATATTGACTAAGTTGACAAAGCCCTTCGTCCCCGTCAACTTAGTAGGCCCACTATACTGGGTCCCAGCTAGCAGGGGGAGTATTCTTTTTTTGGGCATAATAAGGACGCACTTCCTTGCGTGCGAAGATATAGCTGGTGGGTCCGAGCTGTCAGCGGCGGTAACATTTTTTTCGCGAAATACAGAGGCCCTTTCGGTGGGTCCCAGATGTCAGGTGGAGGAATCATTATTTTGCGCGTAATAAGGAGGCATTTCCTTGCGTGCGGCCGTGGACCCAGCTGTCAGCCTCTCCACGTACAGTCCACTTCAGATGCATGTCGGTCGTTGACCACGCCACGCCGAGAGCACCAGGGCACTGGACAACGGCGAGGCCTAGGAAGGAAACGACACGGAGGCAGGGAAGACTCGGCAGTTGTTTCCCCACGGAGGGGAATCTGTTGCACGAGGGTTTACTAGTTCGTCTGCCGTCATTGGAGAATAACAGCAGTGTGGGACAAGGTGAGTAGAGGGATGGCTAGGCCAGCAATGGGAGATCTGGGTGGGGCGGTGAGGCTGCTGGCAAAGCTGGCAGCATGAGGAGGTGGGAGCAGGCAGTCCCGTTGACGCTTGTTTGAGCGGCTGGAGCAGGAAGAGCAGAGATTGAAGAAGCACGACGGCCGTTGGATGGACATCCAACAGTATACAAGCCATCTGTGGAAAGCCTCAAATCTGTGGAAAACAGCATACATCCCATCTGCCATTATTTCAAATAGTTTACAACCCATTTGCTAATTCTTACGGGTTTTTTTGGAGCCCATATTCTTTTTGTTAGCATTACAGCCCATATTGTGGCCATGGTTAAAAAATTATAGGAAATTTTGCATATGTCGATGCGGTCTGAACTGTTTTTAATCCCGAAATTTCGAGTCACGTTCAGACTGATTTTAAAAATAAATGTATATCCATATAAAATCCAATAAATTGTCTACGCATAAAAATCAATGCAATTTAAAATCTCGAAATGAAAAAAAGATATTTGAAACTAATTGCGGTTTGATGTGTTTTAAAATGTACAACCCATTTCTCATTCTTGATAGGCCATTTTCTCGGCTTGACCCGAATGAAGCTCTCCTCATCTTGAAAGATTTGCAGCCCAACATGCACGATAAAGTGACTTACTTGACAAATCACAAAAAACTGGGCTGGCCATTTTCAGAAAGAAAAAAACTACTTTGGGATGGTGCATGGTAAACATAAAAGAAAAGGCTGTCTAGACAGGCCAGAGTGTCCCGCACAGCCCAGTTGACACCCTACGTCTCAAAAACAAATTAGATAAATGCCACTCCAATTATGGCGATTCATAAAAATGCCACTGCAATTTCCAAACTTTGAAAAATGATACTGCAATTTTTGCAAACTTTGAAAAACGCCACTGCAGTTTGCAAACTTTGAAAAACGCCACTCCAGACTTCGAAAAATGCCACTAGAAATGGCATGAAATGGCATTTTTCAAAGTTTGGAGATTGCAGTGGCATTTTTTGGAGGCATTTATCAAATTAACCCAAAACAAAAATAACTAGGCGAGCTGCTGGGTCCCTGGTGTCAGCCGCTCGTTGTGCAATTTTCTCTCGTTTATTGACTACGTTGACAATGGCATGGGACCCAGATGTCAGAAATCCACTAGGAGGAGCCATTTTTTTATTGGCTTGAAATAAGGAGGCACTTGCTTGCGTAGTGCCATGACCTTAGCGGGTCCCTGTTGTCATCCTCTCCACGTACAATCATCTCCTGATTGTGTACGCGTCAACTTGCTAGGCCCACAAGTCAGCCTCTAAACCCGTGGAGGACAAATACAACCCATTTAAAAAAATAACAGCCCATTCCATACGTTCAAACGGAAAGTTCAACATTTAGCAAAGTAACAGGTCTGATCCACATATAGAGTACTGAACTTCCACGTTGACAACCATCATAGCCAAGTTAACTATCTACTCCCACTAATACTCTAGTAGCATACAAGTACTAACTTACTCTTAGCTAACTAGACGATGCCGGCCGCCATCTGTGGTACACTCTAAACGCCGGCACCGGCGTCCTGCGCCTCGCCTCGGACTTGCCAGAGGTGTGATAGGGCGCGTTGCTCGCGCGCGTTGGCCCTTTCCATGCCGGCGTGGTCCACCGAAGCTTCGGCTTCCAAGCGGGAAACCCACTTGACGAGCTGGTTGTAAAAATCGGCGTCACGAACGCATGCATGCCCGACAGCCTCCAGGGCTATTTGCCGGGCGCCGGCCTCCACGTAGTCGGCCCAGTTGCGGGCGCTCTGCTCGCGACTCAGAGCGTCGGTGCGCTGCTGCTCCATGTCCCGCTGGCGGTGCAAATCGGTGATACGCTGCTCCTCCGCCAGGCGGTCGCGCTCCAACAACTCCTGCTCCTCCTCCATGCGGTCGCGCTCCAACAACTCCTCGGTCTGCGTATTGCCATCTAAAGACAGATACAATGCCTCCTCCCTCCGTCTGCCTTCCGGTGAAAAACCGAACACTAGTTCCGGCGGTGACCGCCTCCGGCGTCGCCTTACCGTGGACAGGCGGGGGCATGGCGGACGTGGCGAGCGACGTCGGGCCGGTGGGGGCTTATGAGGATATGGCGAGTTGGGTCACGGTGGCACCGGAGAAGGCCGGGAAACAGTACTTATAGGGGGAAGGTAGCGCGACGGTCATCGGAATTAAATGCATAATGGCTTAGCGCGCCAACTTGCCGTGGAAAACTAGGGAAACTCAAATTATGACTGTGTCGTCCCGTCCTGTCTGGGTCACACGCCGGCATGGCGGTCAAACGAGTGCACTCGAATCATCTCCCTCCTTGTCAATAATGATTCCACGGATTTAAAAAGCCCGCAACAATTAAAGTGTGTCTTTTTTCGCATCAGTTAGCTGCCTTAATTACGGCCGGCAGCATGCTGGCACTCAGAATCGCCGCAGCAAGACGCTGGCAGCATGCAACGAGTCGCAGCCGAGGGCACGCATGCAGCCACTTAAATCGCTGGAATTAATTAGGCTTAAACTTCTGCATACCGTTAATTATTGCCATGCCTTGGTCTTGCGGCTTTGCTCACGGGACTAATAAACCCGGACGGAGGGAGTACCTTGGTTGGTGAGAGATTTGAATAAATCCCTGCAAACCGGAAAGGAGGTACTAATGCGATGCGTGATCCGCTATTTATTCGTGTAGGATCGAGTAGGTCGTTTCTTGAATTGAGCCCTGCAAACTAGAAAGGAGGTAATACGTGCGTGATCCGCTATTTATCCGTGTAGGATCGATAGTGTAGCTTGTCAGTTTCTTCAGAGGTAGGCATTTTTATCCGTGTAGGATCGATAGTGTAGCTTGTCAGTTTCTTCAGAGGTAGGCATTTTTATTCAAGAAACTGCCACCGCATCTTGCGTCCGCAAATAAAACTGCCAGAGGCGCATTTGTAGGCTAGCTAGTGATCGATCAGTAAGTTGTAAACACTGAGCGAACAAAAATAAGTAACTGTTAATGCATCTCAATGATTCACAAATCATATACAAATATGTAGCTCCAAAAGCAAAGATCAGCCACTTCGGATCTTGCGTCGCAACTAAAACTAACTAGTACGATTCCCATAGATAAGATCAACATGTTAATGCATCTCAATGATTCATAGATCATATACAAATATGTAGCTCCAAAAGCAAAGATCTAGAAAAAAAACAGCTGTTCTTCCTACTAACATGGATGCTTCTCTTGGCCAACATTCAGTACATACTGAAAGACAAATTTGTTTGTGAAGGCTACAATTCCTCTTGCAAACGTAAGTGGTTTCACCAACAGATGGAACCATGAGAATGAACCACACATGATGGAGGAACATCCATTGCAATATGATTTGGTCTTCTCTCGATCACACCGCGAGACTATTTTCGGAATACAAACTTTAACTTAGGCAAAATGATGCCCATTGTATAATCAGACCAAAGCAATGAAGCACCTAGTGTTGGCTAAGAATAGTACAAGATTACTTTTCTGCAGTCCATGAAGTGACTATCCAATCTTTGTGTCTATTTTCAAATGGCACTGCATGCAGTGACTATACTATTCTCTTGTGCAGTTCAACCAAAATAGCAACAGGCAGACATCTCTGTCTGCACAAATATCAAGCAGCTAGTAAACACATACCACACCATGTTCGCTGTGATGGAAGAGGTGAAATCGATACAACCGAAATTGAGCATCCAATCATTGAATCCTGTCCTGCACCTCCAATGTAGGTCCACCCTGCCAATAAATTCACATGCAAACCACTAGTTTTACTATCTAATGACAGTACAAAAAGAGTAGCAAGATAGTAGAAAATCGTGTACCTTCGTAATGAACAGCTCATAGTGCCACCAATTGGATATAAAGGTTTGGAAAAAAACATGCTCCTAATGTTGAACCAGTTGGACTTTTTGTGCAGTTCCACTAAAATCGAGCATCCCTGTTTGCATAGATATTGAAAGTGTGATTACTATAAAAGTGGCACTAGTTGAAGCATAGACTCACAAATATAAGCATTCCAATTTCTTAATGGGAAAAGGTAGCAAGACTATTTCTAACCACCTGTTTGAAGGAATAAATAAAGGAACAACGGCTGATGTCAGGAAGGCATACATAGTTTTTTTCTGAAAAACTGAGCCATTCCTGACCTTTCCTCTTCTTTTAAGAAAATTTTGTGCAGTTCTACTAAAATAAAATGCCATCACCGCCATGACAATTCAGTGACACTGTACAAAAGGAAATGACTTAACATTACATCATGATGTCGTGTATGTAGTCGACAGGCATTAGAGACAAACATACAGACCTCCTCCGATAACATAATGAACATTAATTTTAACAAAGGTGTGACTAGCTTTACCGGGATAATTTGAGTGAACTCTACACCCTCTGTTCCTTAACATAAGACGTTTTCGCGGTTCAATTTAAAGTACCCAAACGTCTAGTATTTAGAAAAACAGGTAGTAGTTTTCTTGAGCACATATCTGGGAAAGCTTGCCACACTTTATTTATGTCCATACGCTAATGCAACACCATTCGAGCTTGGGGACGCTAATGCGGGAAGTGGCTTCGCTCGTGGTCGTCGTCCTCCGCACACACTATGGCAGCGAGCTTGGGGACGGAGGCCATCCCGCGCAGGCGCTAGGTCTGAGAGGACGGCCTTGTCATCAGTGCGTGACCTCGCCCACCGACGACGAGTGCGTCAACGCTGCACGTCCTTTTCTTCCCCGGCGGATCTGTGACCACCGGTGAGGAGGGAGAGAGGGGCCGTCTTTCTTACATCTGGAGAGAGGGTGGTAGTGTGAGAAGCAAGTGGGCAGCCCTTGGCAAGAAAGCGCTGAAGCTCCAGCCTATATATCTTTTTTATACTACTACTAGTACTGGAGGTGGACTAGTGGTAGAGTAGTTTATATTTTCTCTGCGTACAGTACTAGTTAGTCGTGCTTCAAAACTGAACGGCACGCCATTAAAAAAATAAAGTTCGATAACTAATGCGGCACCTCGGGCCAACGCGGCCAAATCACATTTTGCACGAGAAATTACACACCATGTTGCGTTGACATGTGGTCCCGTTCCAACATATCAGTGAGACGACATAGAGTAGTAGGAGTATTTCCGAACGGACGTGTAGGCCGGGGCGCCTCTTCGTGAACCATGGCAAACTGGCAACCGTCCACCGACTCTTCACCTTTCCCTCTCGATTTAGAACTGCTGTCGCACGCTCTTCCTCTCCCTCCTCCATTTTCCTTCAGCCCTTCACCCTTTCTTCTGCCATTGTTCGATCGTCTTCTCCATGGAGGGAATAGGCGGAAGCTTGACCCGTTATTCTTGCCCCGATCTGAAAGATGACGTGGTGGAGGAACTCATTGATCGGTGCAACGTCATCACCTCGTCTAGCATGGCAGGTTCGTTCAAGCCCATTCTCGACTCTACTAATAACATCATTACAAGGAACCCAAGAGTCAAAGAGCGGTTTGATCTCCCCTATCTTCTTCTCCGTGACCACGATGATCGGCGCCGTCCACGACGGAGGCCTCGCCAATGCAAGTTGATGCCGCTTGATAATGATACGTATGATGTTAAGATGCCATCGCTTGAGGGCAAGGCTTGGGCAGGCGCAAATGGAGATTGGGTTGTTTACATTGGGTCCAACTGCAAGTGGGAACTTGTGAATGTGTACACTCGTGAATGGGTTCCACTTCCAAAAATCTCAGCAGATTGCCCAGAGGTTGAGCACACCGGTAGTATACGCACGTTCAAATACAATCATGGTGACTGTCTTCTACGGAAGATAGCAATTTGTCGAGTTCCCAACCGCTCTTGGAATTACAACAACTATGAAGTTGTTGCTATCTTCGACAAGCTTGTTGCCGTCCTTGGTGGTTTGACTCGATAGATATTGCTCAAAAATTAGTTTATGTACACGGATGAGTATTGTGATGCAATTCAATACGAGGGTTGTCGGTGTTCTGGGAACGGGGGTCCCCAGACATGCCTGCCTGCGGCCTGCGGCGTGGCTCAAGTGGGGGCCCAGCGCGACCCAGCTTCATCAGCTCAAGCTCAAGACCCTCGCGAGGGGCCAAGCCTCGCGGGGCGGACTACAAGAACCTCCCTCAGGAGCAGCCTCGTCAGGCAGGCTCGCGAGGGGGCGGAGAGATCAAGGCAGGGTACCTCGCGAGGGTGCCTTGTGACACAAGACATGACGATCAAGGCCAGGCGGGCGCCAGCCCGCGCAATGTCCTCATTTCCCCTTTGGTGCAAAGGAGGCAAGCACAGGCCAAGGCATCAGGCAAAGGTTACCGCTTCGGTGCAACAAGACCAAGACCAGCAGAACGGCAGGATGGAGGTCATCGTGGAGCCCAGGACGGCGTCACCGTCAGAGCCTTTGGCAGCCGAAGACAAACTTTAGTCAGGATAAGTGTACTAGATGTTCCCCTTCAAAATGGCCAATTGTTGGCTGCTATGTCTCGAGCTTGCGTTGGATTTCCCCGAAGAGGAGAGGATGATGCAGCACAGTAGCGTAAGTATTTCCCTCAGTTTTTGAGAACCAAGGTATCAATCCAGTAGGAGACGGCAAGTCCCTCGTACCTACACAAAACGATAGCTACTCGCAACCAACGCTTAGGGGTTGTCAATCCCTTCACGGTCACTTACGAGACTGAGATCTGATAGAGATAATATTTTTGGTATTTTTGGTATAAAGATGCAAAGTAAAAAGTAAAATCAAAGTAAGTAAATAAAGTGATGGAGATTGATATGATGAGAATAGACCCGGGGGCCATAGGTTTCACTAGTGGCTTCTCTCAAGAGCATAAGTATTCTACGGTGGGTGAACAAATTACTGTTGAGCAATTGACAAAATTGAGCATAGTTATGAGGTTATCCAGGCAATGATCATGCATATAGGCATCACGTCCGAGACAAGTAGACCGAAACGATTCTTCATCTACTACTATTACTCCACTCATCGACCGCTATCCAGCATGCATCTAGAGTATTAAGTTAAAAACAGAGTAACGCCTTAAGCAAGATGACATGATGCAGAGGAATAAATTCATGCAATATGATAAATACCCCATCTTGTTATCCTCGATGGCAACAATACAATACGTGCCTTGCGATCCTTTCTATCACTGGGTAAGGTCACTGCAAGATTGAACCCAAAGCTAAGCACTTCTCCCATTGCAAGAACTACCAATCTAGTTGGCCAAACCAAACGGATAATTCGAAGAGACTTGCAAAGATAACTTAATCACACATAAAAGAATTCAGAGAAGAATCAAATATTTTCCATAGATAAGCTGGATCATAAACCCACAATTCATCGGTCTCAACAAACACACCGTAAAAAGAAGATTACATCGAATAGATCTCCACGAGAGAGGGGGAGAACATTGTATTGAGATCCAAAAGAGAGAAGAAGCCATCTAGCTACTAACTATGGACCCGAAGGTCTGAAGTAAACTACTCACACTTCATCGAAGGGGCTATGGTGTTGATGTAGAAGCCCTCCGTGGTAGATGCCCCCTCGTGAGCTCTAACAGGCCCCAAGATGGGATCTCGTGGATACAGGAAGGCACGGCGGTGGAATTAGGTTTTTGGCTCCTCCACGATCTGTTGGGAGTACGAGGTATATATAGGAGGAAGGAATGCGTCGGTGGGCGTCGGGGGCCCACGAGGCAGGGGCGCGCCCGGAGGGAGGCGCGCCCCCACCCTCGTGACCGCCCGCACTCCTTGGAGTAGGGTCCAAGTCTCCTGGATCACGTTCGGTGAGAAAATCACGTTCCCGAAGGTTTCATTCCGTTTGGGCTCCGTTTGATATTCCGTTTCTTCGAAACACTGAAATAGGCAAAAAACAGCAATTCTGGGCTGGGCCTCCGGTTAATAGGTTAGTCCCAAAAATAATATAAAAGTGGAAAATAAAGCCCATTATAGTCCAAAACAATAAATAAAGTAGCATGGAGCAATCAAAAATTATAGATACGTTGGAGACGTATCAGGCATCCCCAAGCTTAATTCCTGCTCGTCCTTGAATAGGTAAATGATAAAAAGAGAATTTTTTATGCGGAGTGATACTTTGGCATAATTTCAATGTAAATCTTCTTAATTGTGATATGAATATTCAGATCCGAAAGATTCAAGACAAAAGTTCATATTGACATAAAAATGATAATACTTCAAGCATAATAATCAAAATAATTATGTCATCTCAAAATAACATGGCCAAAGAAAGTTCATCCCTACAAAATCATATAGTTAGGCTATGCTTCATTTTCATCACACAAAGATGTTCCCAACTTCTATACCCCGATGACAAGCCAAGCAATTGTTTCATACTTAAATAATCTCAAACTTTTTCAACCTTCACGCAATACATGAGCGTGAGCCATGGATATAGCACTATGGGTGGAATAGAATATGACGATGGGGATTGTGTGGAGAAGACAAAAAAGGAGAAAGTCTCACATTGACGAAGATAATCAATGGGCTATGGAGATTCCCATCAATTGATGTCAACATGACGAGTAGGGATTGCCATGCAACGGATGCACTAGAGCTATGAATGCGCAACAAAAGATAAACTAGTGGGTGTGCATCCAACTTGCTTGCTCATGAAGACCTAGGGCATTTGAGGAAGCCCATCATAGGAATATACAAGCCAAGTTCTATAATGAAAAATTCCCACTAGTATGAAAAAGGATAACTTATGAGACTCACTATATGAAAAACATGGTGCTACTTTGAAGCACAATATATGAGACTCACTACATGAAGAACGAGGTGCTACTTTGAAGCACAAAATATGAGACTCATTACATGAAGAACGAGGTGCTACTTTGAAGCACAAGTGTGGAAAAAGAGATAGTAGCATTGCTCTTTTTTTGGGCCTTTTTTTGGCCTTTCTCCCTTTTTTTTATTTGGGCAATGCTCTAATAATGATGATCATCACACTCTTATTGATTACAACATGAGGATTACAACTCGAAACTAGAACAAGGTATGACTCTATATGAATGCCTCCGGCGGTGTACCGGTATGGTGCAATGAATCAAGAGTGACATGTATGAAAAATAATGCATGGTGGCTTTGCCACAAATACGATGTCAACTACATGATCATGCAATGGCAATATGACAAAAGTAATGTATGTCATGATGATGATGGTGGAAGTTGCATGGCAATATATCGCGGAATGGCTATGGAAATGCCATAATAGGTAGGTATGGTGGCTGTTTTGAGGAAGATATAAGGAGGTTTATGCG
Source organism: Aegilops bicornis (assembly GCA_021605145.1). NCBI lineage: Eukaryota > Viridiplantae > Streptophyta > Magnoliopsida > Poales > Poaceae > Aegilops > Aegilops bicornis. Next base: position 83,877,646 of record CM038670.1, read on the forward strand.
TGATAGAGTGTATCGTATCACGGGGTTTGGATGCACTGCCGAAGTTTGCACCAACTCTCAATGTGAGAAAGGGCAATGCACGGTACCAAAGAGGCTAGCAATGGCGGAAAGGTAAAAGTGCGTATAATCCATGGACTCAACATTAGTCAAAAGAACTCATATACTTATTGCAAAAATTTAGAAGTCATCAAAATTCAAGTACTACGTGCATGCTCCTAGGGGATAGATTGGTAGGAAAAGACCATCGTCATTCCCCGACCGTCACTCATAAGGATGCACAAGCGTGTACACTTCATGCTTCAAATTTGTTACACAACTTTAACCATACGTGCATGCTACGGGACTTACAAACCTCAACACAAGCATTTCTCAAATTCACAACTACTCAACTAGCATGACTTTGATATTATTACCTCCATATCTCAAAACAATTATCAAGCATCAAACTTATCTTAGTATTCAACGCACTCAAAAGAAAGTTTCACATATCTTGAACACCAAGTATATTAACATTAAGCAAATTACCATACTATTAACGACTCTCAAAATAATCTAAGTGAAGCATGAGAGATCAAGTTTCTTTAAAACAAATCCACCACCGTGCTCTAAAAGATCTAAGTGAAGCACTAGAGCAAAAATTATCACGCTCAAAAAGATATAAGTGAAGCACTATGAGCAAACTATCAAGCTCAAAAGATATAAGTGAAGCACATAAAGTATTCTATCAAATTTCAATTCATATATGGCTCTCTCAAAAGGTGTGTACAGCAAGGATGATTGTGGTAAACTAGCAAGCAAAGACTCAAATAATACAAGACGCTCCAAGCAAAACACATATCATGTTGGTGAATAAAAATATAGCTCCAAGTAAATTACCGATGGAAGTGGATTTAAAGAGGGATGCCTTCCGGGGCATCCCCAAGCTTTGACTTTTTGGTGTCCTTGGATTATATTGGGGGTGACATGGGCATCCCCAAGCTTAGGCTCATGCAACTCCTTGTTCCATAATCCATCAAAAGAATTCACCCAAAACTTGAAAACTTCACAACACAAAACTCAATAGAAATTTCGTGAGCTCCGTTAGAGAAAGAAAACAAAATACTACTTTAAGGTACTGTAATGAACTCATTATTTATTTATATTGGTGTTAAACCTACTGTATTTCAACTTCTTTATAGTTCATAAACTATTTTACTAGCCATAGATTCATAAAAATAAGCAAACAACACACGCAAAACAGAATCTGTCAAAAACAGAACGGTCCGTAGTAATCTGTAACTAACGCAAACTTCTGGAACCCAAAAAATTCTACAAAAATTAGACGATCTGGACAATTTGTTTATTGATCAGCAGCAATTGAAATCAGTATTTTATCACGTTCTGGTGATTTTTAACAATTCGGGAACTGAGCACAAAGATTCTGGAAATTACAGCAAGATCAAATAACTATCACCCAAGAAGATCCAATAGGTCCAACTTGGCACAAACACTAATTAAAAGATAAAGTCACATCTAAACAGAGTCTAGATGGATTATTTTATTCCTAAACAGAACCAAGAACAAAAACACAAAATAAAATTGGGTTGCCTCCCAACAAGCGCTATCGTTTAACGCCCCTAGCTAGGCATAAAAGCAAGGATAGATCTAGGTATTGCCATCTTTAATTTTCAGTTTTTTAGCAGAGTCATGCTCGAATCCGGGGGGTTCTTTATGCTTCCCTTCATACTCGGAAATTTTTAGATCTAAAGAATCCAACCGCTTATTACAAAGAGTAATCAACATATTCGTGCGGTGAAAATTTCCGCTAGCACTTTTAAGAGGCTCAAGAGACTTTTGTAAAATTTTTGTTACTTCGCAAATCTTCTCAAACACTTGGGTTTCTTCCTGGGTAGGATGAGATCCTCCCTTTTGGGGTAGTGTTCCCACTATTCCCTCTATAATTTCATGCGCAATACTGGGATCAATTTCAATAAAATTTCCCTTGGCAATGCAATCCAAGAGTTGTCTATGCGACATATTTAACCCAACATAAAAATTGCAAAGAAGAATTCTAAAGTTCACCTCTAGGGTGCACTTATGATAAGATTCCATCATCCTATACCAAGCATCTTTTAAATTTTCTCCTTGCCATTGCTTGAAGTGAAGAACTTAAAACTCGGGAGACAAAGGAGCGGATAAGGAATTCGACATAACGACAAACAAGCAAAATAACACACGAGCAAACAAAAGGCAAAGGGAAAAAGAGGAGGGGATTGGGAAAGAGAGGGCGAATAAAACGGCAAGGGTGAAGTGGGGGAGAAAAACGAGAGGCAAATGGCAAATAATGTAATGCGAGAGATAGGGATTGTGATGGGTACTTGGTATGTTGACTTTTGCGTAAGCCTCCCCGGCAACGGCGCCAGAAATTCTTCTTGCTACGTCTCGAGATTGCGTTGGATTTCCCCGAAGAGGAGAGGATGATGCAACACAGTAGCATAAGTATTTCCCTCAGTTTTTGAGAACCAAGGTATCAATCCAGTAGGAGAATACGCGCAACTCCCTCGTACCTGCACAAAACGATAGCTACTCGCAACCAACGCTTAGGGGTTGTCAATCCCTTCATGTTCACTTACGAGAGTGAGATCTGATAGAGATAATATTTTTGGTATTTTTGGTATAAAGATGCAAAGTAAAAAGTAAAAGCAAAGCAAGTAAATAAAGTGATGGAGATTGATATGATGAGAATAGGCCCGGGGGCCATAGGTTTCACTAGTGGCTTCTCTCAAGAGCATAAGTATTCTACGGTGGGTGAACAAATTACTGTTGAGCAATTGACAAAATTGAGCATAGTTATGAGGTTATCCAGGCAATGATCATGTATATAGGCATCACGTCCGAGACAAGTAGACCGAAACGATTCTGCATCTACTACTATTACTCCATTCATCGACCGCTATCCAGCATGCATCTAGAGTATTAAGTTAAAAACAGAGTAACGCCTTAAGCAAGATGACATGATGTAGAGGAATAAATTCATGCAATATGATAAATACCCCATCTTGTTATCCTCGATGGAAACAATACAATACGTGCCTTGCAACCCTTTCTATCACTGCGTAAGGTCACCGCAAGATTGAACCCAAAGCTAAGCACTTCTCCCATTGCAAGAACTACCAATCTAGTTGGCCAAACCAAACGGATAATTCGAAGAGAATTGCAAAGATAACTTAATCACACATAAAAGAATTCAGAGAAGAATCAAATATTTTCCGTAGATAAGCTGGATCATAAACCCACAATTCATCTGTCTCAACAAACACACCGCAAAAAGAAGATTACATCGAATAGATCTCCACGAGAGAGGGGGAGAACATTGTATTGAGATCGAAAAAGAGAGAAGAAGCCATCTAGCTACTAACTATGGACCCGAAGGTCAGAAGTAAACTACTCACACTTCATCGGAGGGGCTATGGTGTTGATGTAGAAGCCCTCCATGGTAGATGCCCCCTCCGGCGGAGCTCCGGAGCAGGCCCCAAGATGGGATCTCGTGGATACAGGAAGGTAGGGCGGTGGAATTAGGTTTTTGGCTCCTCCCGGATCTGTTGGGGGTACATAGGTATATATAGGAGGAAGGAGTACGTCGGTGGAGCGTCAGGGGGCCCACGAGGCAGGGGGGCACGCCCAAGGGGGAGGGGCGCGCCCCCCACCCTCGTGACCGCCTCTGGCACTCCTTGGAGTAGGGTCCAAGTCTCCTGGATCACGTTCGGTGAGAAAATCACGTTCCCGAAGGTTTCATTCCGTTTGGACTCCGTTTGATATTCCGTTTCTTGAAACACTGAAATAGGCAAAAAACAGCAATTCTGGGCTGGGCCTCCGGTTAATAGGTTAGTCCCAAAAATAATATAAAAGTGGAAAATAAAGCCCATTATAGTCCGAAACAATAGATAAAGTAGCATGCAGCAATCAAAAATTATAGATACGTTGGAGATGTATCATTGGCGCCCTTCCCGCTCATTATTTGGGAAGAGGCCCAGGGCCTCCCTCTATAAATAGGACTAGCCACCACAAAGAGAGGGGACGGACTGGAGACAAGTTGAACCCCCTAGAGAGAGAGAGAGGCGACTGGACTCACCCAAGCAGTTCATCGCACCAGCTCAAGAACAGCCCCTCGCGAGGCTGTTCTTCCTTTGTATTGTTCTTCATCAGCCCCTGAGGCAATCCACCACTCCACACACTGGAGTAGGGTATTACACCACAACGGTGGCCCGAACCAGTAAAAACCTCGTGTCTCTGTGTTGTTCATCGTTGGTAGTTTAGATCCCTCGCAATCCGTTCACGCATGAGCTGTTAGGGGAAAGATCTCCGCTCGCACCCCAGTGTTCGAACCTCAAGGGTCTGCCGGAACCCGACATCCGACATTTGGCACGCCAGGTAGGGGTGTGCCGGAATCTTTCTTCCGCTAGTCGTGTGTGATCTTCCGTCGTGTCCATGGCTGACGCTCGCCGAGCTCGCGCCGAGCGCCGGGCTGCTCGCGCCGCTCGAGTCACCCAGACGGCTCCCGTCGGCGGACACCCTCGTCGTTCCCCGTCGCCTGCCGCCAACGCCGCCACCGGCCCAACGAGGAACGAGCAGGAGGCCTCGTCCCAGCATCCATCGTGAGGCGAGACGGCCGCACCGCCACTCCTTCGCTCGCCCCTGCTGGTTCTTCGTCGCGCGCGCTCTGCGCCCCCATGGAGGCTCGAGCCGCGCTCATCACGGCAAACGAGCTCCTGCGCTACCGCCCCGTCGACGACGTCTACGAGGAGTGGCTCGACCGCGTCACCGAGCTCTTCCGCGCCGCAGGGGGCTCCCCCGCACCGTCCCTCTCGCTGCCTCGCCCCGCACCACGCGCGGGAGGCAGGGAGCCGGAGGTGCCCCCGCCACCTCCTTCCCAAGAAGGCGCCCTGGCTCCAAGGCGCGTGGCCCCGGGCCGAGACCCTCCGCGCCCGGCGCCCGCACACCAAGAAAGGAGCTGCCAGAAGATCCCTCGTCCCCAAGAAGGTGCTCACGTGCTCCTGGCACCGCAACGCCGCGACCACGCTCCAGCGCCACTGCGTCAAGACCCCGCGCTGCTCCAGGCAGCGGTGCGCGGAAATCCACAAGAGCAAGCCCCGCATCATCAGAGAGCTTCGGTGGCCACTGTAGGCTGCCGCGCCTACACCGCCGAGCTACGCAGCGTCGCATGGCCCGGCAAGTTCAAGCCAGACCTGCCCCCTCGCTATGACGGCACCGCTGATCCTGCGAAGTTCCTTCAGCTCTACGAGCTGGGCATCGAAGCCGCCAACGGGGACGAAAAGGTCATGGCGAATTGGTTCCCCATGGCGCTGAAGGACGGAGCCCGAACCTGGCTCCTGAACCTGGCTCGTGCACGATCTCCTCCTGGGACAAGATGCGCACCGCTTCATCGCCAACTTCCAAGGCACTACATCCGGCCTCCTGCCGTGAGCGACATGTGCCGCATCAAGCAGCAGCCAGGAGAGACCCTGCAGAAGTACATCCAGCGCTTCAACAACGCACGCCTCAAGATTCCGAAGGTGACTAAGGAGGCCATCATCTTAGCCTTCTCCGATGGTGTGCGTGACGTCAAGATGAAGGAGGAGCTGGCGATGCATGAAGACCTGTGCACATCACTAGAGCTGTTCAACTTGGCGACCAAATGCGCCAGGGGTGAGGAAGGGCGCCTCTCCCTCCTCGAAGCTTCCATCTGCCGATCCAAGAGAAGAAGCCCAAGGCCAAGGACGTGAAGCGCAAGGGGGCTGCAGTGCTCGCGGCAGAACCAGACACCAAGCGAGGCAGGGACCAGCTCGAGTCTTCCAAGGGCAGCCGGTACTGCGTGTACCACGATCTCCACACCCACAACACCAACGAATGCCAAGAGCTCAGGGCCGTGCAAGAAGGGCAAATCGGTCGACGCCCCGACCGCAGTGATCGAGGCTACGACCGAGGAGGAGGAAGAGGCACAGAACGCTGGGAAGACCGTGGCCCTCGCCAGGGATGGCGTGACAGACCTCGCGAGGACCGCTGGCAGGACCAGCCTCGCGAGGGAGGTTGGAGGGACCAACCTCGCGAGGATCGCCCTCAAGGCAATGCAAGGCTCCCACCTCTGCCGCAGCCGCCAAGGAGGTACGAAGACAATCATCAGGAAGAGGGAGCTGGGGGCTTCAAGGAGCCGCGCGCGATCGCTTGCATCCTGGGTGGAGCTCAGGCCCCAGCCTCTCAGCGCATCTTCAAGCAGTTTGCCCACGAGGTGAATGCAGTCCTCCCCAAGCCAGAGGCCATACGACCTCTCAGGTGGTCGTCGTGCATCATCACATTCAGTTCAGCGGATCAGCTCAAGTGCGCGGCAACAGCCGGAGTCCTCCCCATGCTTTGCTCACCAGTCATCAGCAAGGTGCAAGTCACCAGGACCCTCATCGACGGCGGAGCAGGACTCAACGTCCTATCTGTCGAGACATTCAATGATCTCCAAGTGCCATACGATCAGCTTCAGCCGACCAAGCCTTTCTCCGGAGTCACCGATGGCTCCACCGTCCCGATAGGGAAAGTCCGCCTTCCTGTCACCTTCGGACAGCACAACAACTACCGCACTTAGCTCATCGACTTCGACGTCGCCCACATTCGCCTGCCGTACAATGCCATCCTTGGGTACCCAGCTTTGGCCAAGTTCATGGCAGTGACTCACCATGGCTACAATGTCCTCAAGATGCTAGGAAGCGGAGGAGTCATCACAGTGCCTTGTGAGGAAAGGGATGCAGTGTGCTCTCTTGAGCGTGCCTTCCAAGCCACAAAGAATCAAGACCCAGATCACAGGAGCGGGATACTTCCCGAGGCGATCCCCAAGAAGAAGAAGGCTTCACCAGGTCCAAGCCCTCGTGGGGTAAGCACCTCCGGAGGCATGGCAGCAGGACCTGCGCCCATTCAAGGGGCGCCACCCTCTGACGCATAGGAAGGCGCGCCCGGCGCCCTCCTCAGGCGGGGCTCGGGGGCTCTTTCATGGCGAGCCACCGGCCTAGCCGAAGTCACGAGGGAGGCGCTCGGGCACCACTTGGAGGCGTGCTTTGAGGCACGTTTCCCTCAAGAAGGAGTGAAGCAAGGAGGGCCAAGCCCTCAGGAGTTCATCGCGAGGAGCACTCAGGAGCTATAGGAGTCGAGAGTCATGCGCGTCTATCGCCGCTTGCCCGCCGTGGCCCCACATCCAGGCGAGGATGCTGGGCTGCGAATCTGCATCGACCTACCAGGGCTCAACCGAGCCGCGTCTCAGGAGCGCCTCTGGCCCTCACGCGTGGGGCGTTGCGAGGGTCCACCTCACAGCTACGTTCGCATGCCTTTTGGCCTGCCGAACATGGTTGCCGCCCATCAGCGCCTGCTGAGGGGCGCTCTGGAGGCTCAGGAGGTCAAGCAGCGCGCGGTCCTGGCGGAGATGGAGATGGCTCTCGAGGAACCCCCGCACCCCTGGAGCCTCCCGAGGCTCCAGGTCCGGAGGGCTCGTGAGGGCCGGCGTCCTCGTCACGCATCTTCCGCTACATCAACACCCCGCCATCTCCGACCATATCATGTGACACCTTTCCAAGTTTCATTTTCAGCTGGGAGCGCCCCTCGGGCTGCATCATTCCCAGGCTGCGTGGGTCCGTCCCTGCGGCATGTATCCGTTTTGCTTATGTTCTTTACTTACCTTGTTGGGGGCGCCTCGGGCTGCATTATCCCAAGATGCTCGGGCTGCACTCCAGTGGCGTATGCTTTCTCCGCGCCTATCTAGATGGATTTGCTCCTTCGCTTAACCCGATTCATGCAATTATTGCCTACTACCCGTCATGGGCCTCTCCGCCCTAATGCAAAGTGCTTGCACGTTAAAGAAGTACACGAGCATCACGACTCATGGGCTCTTCTTGGCTCTCCAGCCCTCACCGCCTTGACCCACGGCATCGCGACTGTCATACCGGGGCGGCTGAGCTAGCTCGAGGGCCGGAACCTGAGGACGTAGAGCATTTGCATTCTAACCCTGCAGGAACACACCAATGATAAAGGCCCAGAGCCAGGCGCAACCCGCCTCGAGGTAGGGCCTCGTGAGTCCCGCGCTGGCTCACGGGTGCCCAGATACACCTCTCCTAGCCCTACCGTGCCGGCCACGTGTCAGGGCGGGGCTGTACACGCCCCGGGGGCTCCTCCCGGAGGGGAGCCCCCTCCCATGAACTAGTGGAAGCACCATGCTCCGCGCTGGCTGGCGACACTGCCGAGTAGCGGCTATGCCCGTACACATACGGAAGCGCTATGCTCCGTGCTGGTGATAAACAACTGAGGGTGGCTCATAACTGTATCAACCTCAGGGAGCCCAGAGCTCAGTGTCTGGCGCCATCGCAACGCCTCCCCTCAGGAGTGCCGCGTGAGGGGGCTGGACACGGGGGCTGCGCCCGGGCCTCACCCAGATGTACGCCACCCAGCCAGGTCCCCCGAACCTGGTCGTCGCGCGCCTCCCCGAGCGGAGCCAAGGTATGAAAATTCGTTTGAACGTCAAGGGGGACTCCTGTGCATCGCGACTCAGGAGCCTAACTGGTCACGTAGCCCCTCACTCCTTAGTCCCGTCCTTGGTCTCCGGTCGGGGCTAATGGCGGTTGAGGTATGCACGGGGCCGGGGCCTGCCAACATAGAACGACCAATCCGCTCCTATGCCTCCTATCCCTACTTGTTGTTCGCGCATCAAGGGAGACTCCTGAGCATCACGACTCAGGATCCTAACTTGCCATGTAGCCCCTCACTCCTTAGTCCCGTCCTTGGTCTCTGGTCGGGGCTAATGGCAGCTGAGGTATGCGCGGGGTCGGGCCCTGTCGACGTAGAACACATGCAAGTAGGAGGGAAGAATGCGAATTCAAAGCAAATATTACAAGCCATAAGTCGTTTCACAACATCAAACACAAAGTTTAAACGCCTCCACGAGGCATGGTGCATGTTGCAGGGATTAAAACAGAGCAGGAGCTGCAAAAGGATCACTCTCCTGTGGCGCCCTCACCTCCCGAGGCCACGGAGCTGGCGACACCACACCCAGGCAGGGTGCTGAAGGCGCGAAACTTCCCCAGCAGGGCCTCGGCTTGGCCTTTCACGGTCTCAGCAGCGGCAGCGGCAAGGTCACCGCTCACAGGCTCCAGCAGGCCGTCGAGGTCGACGCTGGGGTCGCGAAGGTAGACATGGCTGAGGATACGCGCCAGCGCCATGGAAGACAAGGCGCGCGCCTCGGCCTCGGCCGTGGGGGCAAGGTCGTCCGCGACATCTTCAAGTGCTCGGACCAAGAAAGGAAGCAGCTTGGCGGGGCCGTCCTCTGCACCAGCCAACGGCTCCCCCAGGCCACCCTTGTAGAGCGTCTTCAACGCGGCGCGAGCCTTCTCCTCCAACTTGGCGAAGGCCACCCGATCCTCAGCCAGGATCTTTGCCTTCTTGTCGAGCTCAATCCTCTCCGCTTTCAGAGACTGTTCCTGCGCCTCCAACCAGCCACGGCGGCCATCAAGCTCGGCGTCCCGGTTCTTGACGGCGGCCTCCCGAGCCTCCATCTCCTTCTCCTTCTCCTGGCGGCCGCGGACCTCCTTGGCGAGCTCGTCGCGCAGGCCTTGCAGCTCGGCCTCCAGCGCCTTGCAGCGGTCCCGGGCGCCCGCGGCGTCGCCCAGGGCGGCATCGCGAGCGGCCCTGGCCTGGCGAGCGGCTTGCTTCTCCCCATCAGAGGCCGACGCGGCTTGGCTCAGCACCGCTCGGACGGAGGCAGCAGAGCGGGCCCAGCCTGAAGCCAGCTCCAGGCGCCCGATCACCAGATGGGGATCAGCGTTCGGAGATCCTCTTGCAACCCACTCAGCTTGCTGGCAGCTTGATCCAGGATGGCCGAAGAATCAGAAGAAACTGGAGCCGGCGGAGCAGGTGTAGAAGACGGCAGCGTGATCACGGCTTGGGAAGAAGGAGCCCCCTGGGCCTTGGGCACCTCAGCAACAACGTCAAGCCCAGGCACCTCCGGAGTCAGCGGGACCACAGGGGCTGACTCGCCTCCAGAGTGCCCCTGCTGGGCTCGCGAGGATGACCGGGCAGGGGAGGCGCGAGCTTCGTTGCCTCATTTCCCCGCAGGTGGAGCCGCAGCCACGGTAGGCGAACCCGTCTCAAGCAGGGCCACAGGAGCCCCCTTCGGCCTCTTTGCTGCAGGTGCCGACCTGGTCAAGAGAATACAGACGTCAGGCCCCAGCGGCAGAAGCAAAGCAAAACACGGATCAAACACTTACTGGTCGCTGCCCCCGGACTCAAGCAGCTTCCGGCCAAACTTGAAGCCTGAAAGCCTACAGCTGGGGTCAGCCTTGGGAGCCCCGGAAACGGTAGGCACGTCGGGAAGGCCGGAGCTGGCCTCAGACTGCCCCGGAGTCAGAGCGGACCCCAGGGGAACCAGCCCTGACCTGCCCTTGCTCGGGACCAAGGGAGAATCCTCCCCTCCTCGCCTGGCGTCGGCCTCGTCATCGTCCGGCATGGAGCGAAGGGCGCGGGACCTACGCCGAGGGAGGGAGTCCCCCGACTCCTCGCCAGGTGCCTCGAAGTTAGAACCTCCTCCTTCCACCTCCTCTTCTTCCTCCTCACTCCCGCTGGAGTTGCTGGAGGAAACGTTCACCGTCGCCAACATCGCCAGATCCTCGGGAGCCCCGGCAGGCACCAGCCCCTCACCATTGAAGGTGGGCATGTCGTTCACCACTTGCTCCCAGTCGCCGCGAAGGAACAGGGGGACAGGAGCGCCCTCCGGCATTGCCACGTCCCCCCCGACCAAGGAATGGAGAGCCGTGGCCAAATCTTCGTCAGAGAGGGCCTTGGAGGTCAGGCGAAGGTCATCGCCTGCCTCCCCCAGCCTCCACAACGGAAGCAAATGTTCCCGGAGTGGAGCCACCCGATGTTCCAGGAACTCCCTCAGGAGCGTGGCCCCGGTCAGCTTCGCCGCCCCCAAGTTGGCTGGCCACAGGTCCGCGTCTATCCTCTTCAGCAACATCTTCGCGCGAGAATCGACGAGCTCCGCGCGAGACCACGCATCAACGGCCTCGGGCTGCCCCAACGGCAGCGCCAGTCGGGGATGGATGCGCCCGACGTCCACCATGACCCACTTGCTCCTGAAGCCTTCAATCCTCTTCCCGGGCTTGGAGATGGAGTTGGAGCTGGAGTATGCAATGTAGCTTGCGCACGCAGTAATAGAGCCACGGGAGACCCGGAGGGAAAAGTAATGGCGCAGCAAAGCCACCGAGGGTTTTATCCCAACGTGAGCCTCACAATAGTAGGCGAAGATCGCCAGGAGGAGAAGAGAGTTGGGGTGGAGATGCAGAGCTTGCAGGTTGTATTGGCGGAGAACAGTGAAGAAGAACTCGGAAAAAGGAGGGACCAGACCGGCGATAATGGTGCTCACGAAGAACGGGTAGAAGGTGCTCCCCTGGCCTTCAGGCTGATCGGAGCCGGCCTTGAGCACGATCGCCCCCTTGTTGCCCTGCGCCACCGTCCTCCGGCGCATCAGGGCGAGATTCTTCGCCGACACAGTCGGAGGATCCAGAGCCGGGAGGTACCAGGCCTCAGTCGGGGTCTTGCGAGGCGCCATGGCTGCAGGATGGGAAGGATTGAAGCAGATCTGGAGGATTTCGGAAGCAAGGAGGAGAAGGGCGAAAGGGGATCTGGAGCAAGACGAGCGAGAACAAGCACCAAGTCTGGCCCGGGCCTCCTTTTTGTCAGAAGGGCAGTTGCCGAGGCGTCGTGGGGAGGCGGAGACGCCGACGATCAATCAATCGCCACGCGGCGCCCAAGGCCTTGAGCTGTTGGGGCCAGCATGTGCCGCACTTGCCCCTTCGCTTCTCTGCTAAGCCAAGTCCGGGCGCGCCTTGGGCCCGGGGGCTACTGTCGGAGTTCTAGGAATGGGGGTCCCCAGACTTGCCTGCCTGCGGCCTGCGGCATGGCTCAAGTGGGGGCCCAGCGCGGCCCAGCTTCATCATCTCAAGCTCAAGAACCTCGCGAGGGTCCAAGCCTCGCGGGGCGGACGACAAGAACCTCCCTCAGGAGCAGCCTCGTCAGGCAGGCTCGCGAGGGGGCGGAGAGATCAAGGCAGGGTACCTCGCGAGGGTGCCCCGTGACACAAGCCATGACGATCAAGGCCAGGCGGGCGCCAGGCGGGCGCCAGCCCGCGAAGTGTCCTCGTTTCCCCTTTGGTGCAAAGGAGGCAAGCACAGGCCAAGGCATCAGGCAAAGGTTACCGCTTCGGTGCAACAATACCAAGACCAGCTGAACGGCAGGATGGAGGTCATCGTGGAGCCCAGGACGACGTCACCGTCAGAGCCTTTGGCAGCCGAAGACCAACTTTAGTCAGGATAAGTGTACTAGATGTTCCCCTTCAAAATGGCCAATTGTTGGCACCCTTCCCGCTCATTATTTGGGAAGAGGCCGGTGGCCTCCTCTATAAATAGGACTAGCCACCACAAAGAGAGGGGACGGACTGGAGACAAGTCGAACCCCCTAGAGAGAGAGAGGCGACTGGACTCACCCAAGCAGTTCATCGCACCAGCTCAAGAACAGCCCCTCGCGAGGCTGTTCTTCCTTTGTATTGTTCTTCATCAGCCCCCGAGGCAATCCACCACACCACACACTGGAGTAGGGTATTACACCACAACGGTGGCCCGAACCAGTATAAACCTCATGTCTTTGTGTTGTTCATCGTTGGTAGTTTAGATCCCTCACAATCCGTTCACGCGTGAGCTGGTAGCGGAAAGATCTCCGCGCGCACCCCAGTGTTCGAACCTCAAGGGTCTGCCGGAACCCGAAATCCGACAAGGGCCTTGTGTTTGCTGCCACCACTCGTGGCACTGTTTTTGCATGGCATCCTCGTAGTTTCGGTACGTTTGTCTTCCACCGTAATTATAATTGTTTCATCCACATGCATGCGGGTTAGCAAGTTTCCCTTTACTAATTAACCTTCTTCTTGTGTTTCCAAGGTCCTGTGAACATTCCACCACCTATATTTGAAAAAATTTATAACCAAGGGGGAGATGACGATGGTGATGATCACGAGCATGAGGACGAGCAGCTCCCATATACTCTTTAGCGCCTGGCAACTAATTCCGATTGATCACCTCTTCTTGTGTGTATACAGCCCACTGATGATGTTACTGCTAAGGAAGCAGGTGTAGTCTCCCATGGTCGCACTCTCCGGACCTATTCCAACACCCGTTGCATGGTATTCGGGATGGATACTAGTGTGCTAGCGCCAACTCCTTTTCCTGATGCAATTGATAGTCTTGGAGAAAATCGCTCTTCCTTGGACAAAACTATCCAATGATGGTGAAAGGCGATCCAACTGTTGTTGACACAACGTTACTACCATTTATGAGAAGCACTTGTGTCTATACCTCGGACGCTTGGGTGGTTCCCTACCACGGCATCGATATAATAGGCCGCTTCAGCCTGGATGATCAGTCCTGCGTTGGTCTCCAGATCGACAATGGATGGCCCATCCCAGAGAATCACTTGTGGTTCAACGCAAGCGTTACCAACGCCGAGGAATGGTTGAGTTGAAGTTCATTTCATTGCTTGTTATTTGGTGTGTGGTGAAAACTTTATTATTTATAATGTATCCTCGTTGTCGATGTGGGTTGATGACCTGTTGTATGTAATAAAATGATATGCCTGTGATAAACTTACTAAATTTATGAATGGCTTTCGAGTCGCTTCTCTAACTTCTCTGAGTGAGTGGTGCAACGAGGCAAAAAATATTTTCCGAATACATAATTGTACGTGCATTGCAACAGGTTATCGGATGAGGCCAATCAACAATAATAGTACACTATTTGTACTAGCTTCACATGCTTCAAGGCCGGGGCGGTGTTTTTACAGTAGCCATATGTTAATGTGTTCACTGTACGTAACCAGCACCTCGAATCCTCGATACTATATAGTAGGAGTAAGTAGTAGGAGTAGTAGGGTGGCATGGGCCAGAACAAGCATTCACGTCCAGGAGTACGGCACACGCAACCAGCACGACTTCCATCTGACACCATATTTATTTCTTGGAGTCCGTGCTAGAGCAATCTCTTCAACCTCGTCGTTTCTCTAACTTCAGCCATCGCGCGGCGGGCGAGGTGGGGGTTTGCCAATAGTCGGTTTCCTTAACTGCGGTCCCACTTGTAAGGCCAACTCCAACGCACGACCCCAGATGGACCTCCGTTTTGCACGAACTCCAATGATAATTTTGACTAGAAAAGCAAGACCAAAGAAAACAAGAACCACAAGAATACATTTTACTACTCCTGTAAGTTGGATTAGTGCCTTCTTGATGCATTCATTGTTGATCTGCGGAGGCTCGATCTTGCGTGCTTCTTTCTTCTTCGAGTGTAAAGAAGTAGACGTTGCTTCCTCGCATCTAGTCTCATGTCTAGCCTCTATTTTAGTAGGAGTATCAACAAGTGCACTAATCTCATCTCTAGCCTCTGTGCTAGCTAAAAGTGATAGAACATCTACTAAATTGCGCTCTATCAATATATGGATGTACTCTTCTTCGCAATACAAAAACTTGCATCCATTCTACTCCCTCCGTTGCACAATACATGCCTTCTATTTGTCAAAATATATATGTATCTAGACATGTTTTAGTATATAGGTACATCCATTTTTGGACAAATGGAAGTCAAGTATTTTGGAACGGAGGGGTTTAGCACAACTAGTCTAATCCGAGAGCACAACCGAAGATTTGGTCGGGTTCTTCCTCCTTTTGCCGACACGTGGGACATCCAAAGCATCCAGGTCGTGTCATGAAAGAAAATAGAGTGGTAGTTGAAGCCACGAGATGTGCATCTTGGGTTAAACTGTAAATAGAATCTTACTACTCTTGAGTAACTCCAAAAGCGGCCACTGAAGATCTTTATTGGAATTGGTTTTTCATCACCAGCACGTCGAGGTGAAAGATGTGCAAGTTCAGTGGGTCCTCTTGAGTTTTCACTGACATGTGGGGCCACATGTGAGCAAATAGACGATGGGCTCCATGGCGTCATTTGGCTGGCCGAGAAGAGAGATAGAGGAGTGCTGAGCACGGACTGCAGGAAATTAGTTCTACGTACCTCGATATAGGCTCGATATAGAGGGGTGGCATTGGCCATAAGAAGAATTCACGACTAGAAGTACTGCACATGCCACCCACACGAGTCCCATCCGACACCAATTTTCTTGGAGTCCATGCTACAGCCATCTCTTCTCCCTCCTGTTTTCTCAGCCATCACGCGGTGGGCGGGGTGGGGGTTTACCGATAGTCTGTTTGCTCAACTGCGGTCCCACTTGTAAGTGAAAATGCAACACCGCACGCATTCCCGCTTGAGCGGCGTGCCGGACCAACCGTGTGGGGGTGCAACGCGAACGCGGGCAGGCTTTTCCTTTTGAACTCGTAACTTGTAAAATTTGGTTCTGCTCCATGGCGCGACCGATTGATAGAAAATAACGATTTTGCCTAGAGTAATGAGAAGTTTGGTTCTGGCGCCGTTCATGCATGGAGTACGTACGAAAATTATTAAGTTGATGCGAAAGGTAAGATAATTACTGTAGTATCATATAATACTACATGGATTTGACGGAAAGATAAAAATACATACGGATCCATCAACGACATCCTCACGCCCTAGTGCGCCAGGTCACCAACCGACGTGTGAGGAGCAGCGGCCTTGGCGGCGAGCTCAACGTGCTTCTGAACAGTGCCGTCCAAGGTTGCCCCGCGGTCCAAGAAGGCCAGCGTCCTATCGTCCTCCTCTTGCATGTAGTAGTCCTTGTGGACGATTTGCGCGTAGACGTGGGTGATTATGTCGATGGTGTCTTGCTGCGCCACGCGCTGCGCGGCGAGCGCGACCCCGAGGTGGACATTCTCCGACGCGACGGCGGGCAGTCGCAGGGCCACCAGTGCGTCGAAGAGGTTGTCCCCATAGTGGCCGTTGAGGGTGGCGGGCATCGCAGAGCCTGGGCGCGTCAGCTGGAGGCTTACGTCAAAGTCGTCCGCGAGCTTCTTGACGACGGTGAACTTGTCGAGGAAACCGACGAGGACCTCGTCGAACAAGGAGACGGTTGTCGTCCAGCGCCCTCGCCTCGGGCGGCCTCAAGCAATACTACCTGGAGATGTTCCTCGGTGCCTGGCCGCAGGCCGGCGTCGTGGACCATCTGCCATAGCTGGCTGATGCTCGCGCTCATCGCCTCCATGGGTCTAGCTTAGCTTCTAGTCAACTGATCTTGCGATTCGAGTGATCACTCTTGCCCTTGGTTAGCGTGCCTAGGTGCGTAGGATTTCGTACTACTCCTCGGCCCTCTACTGCACCTGCCTTTGGCTGTATGATAGGTGGGCCAACCACCCCCTGGGCCCACGTGTCATTCACCCAAAGGCAGTTGCTGTAAGTCAATGAAGCTGCGTCCCCCTCCGTGCCAGTGCAGTATAGTCATCTCACCAGACCTCTAGTTGGGGCCAAACGAGAGAAGTTTGATGTTTACTGGTTTGTTGGTCCCCTTTGCATTTTGCGCCAAGTTTTG
Source organism: Aegilops bicornis (assembly GCA_021605145.1). NCBI lineage: Eukaryota > Viridiplantae > Streptophyta > Magnoliopsida > Poales > Poaceae > Aegilops > Aegilops bicornis. The sequence goes on from CM038670.1 coordinate 83,894,197, forward strand.
ACCTTTGATCTAACTAATAAAATGTTAATGTATGTAAACAAAAATGTTGTGTAAGTCACCTTACGAAAACCAAATAATCCCAAAACACTTAGGCACGGTGCATTAACTCCCTGCTTGTTTCTTATTTCGTGACATATCAACCAATGAGAGATGTGGGCCGTGCATGCTTCCAATGACTTGAGACTACCAAACATGACATGCAGTGTTTAGTTCATTGCATGTAATCCTATTAGTACTCTAGTTAGCAAAAAACATTAAGTTCTCTCACGATAGGAATAAAACACCATGTATTTATTTACAGAGGGAGTAGTACTAGATATTGCTAGTCAAATACTAAAATCCAGATGGACGTGGTAGTACTCCTAAATCCAGACGGTGGTGCTACTAGTACTAGTAGTAGTACTACCAATGTAGTAGTAGGAGTACTAGCACTGTACTACCCGTTGGTCGAATTATTGCGTGCTGCTCCTCACAGTGAAGTGACAAGACCCTGCGCCAGAGATGACACCTGAGTATAGGCGCCGTGTTCGGCATACCATAGTCAGCCTCACCATCTGCATTCACTATCATAATGGCTGTAGAGCTAGCCTGCTTACAACTAGCCCTGTTCGACATAATTTCCCGTGCGTAGATGCCCGTGCATTGCACGGAACACCAAGATTGGGGGTGGATTTGCCCGCAGCGCCATCGCTACCAAATTTTTCCACGGCCTTGGAACAAGTGCTGATTGTGAGAGACAAGAGTTGTTTGTAAATAGGGAACAAGTGCGGCCATCTTTTTGCAAAAATGGAGAAGCTTGGTTTATATGCGTAAAATCTAGATCCGACGGCTATTGGTGAAAGATGGGAGGCACAACATCATCACCAACTCAGGACCTGTTTGATTCGCAGGATTTTGAAAACGCGGGAATAGGACACGGCAATATTACAAGTTTCAAACTGATATTACAAATGTTAGGAGTAATGTTGCACCGACGAAGAGGGAATTACTAGGAAGTTTACGTAAGAACTTTCGTTACTTTAGGTGGATGCAGCATTATCGTACAAACTAAAATCCACCGCCTACGACAAGTCACTAATGGGCAAATAAATTTTTGAGTCTCTGGCCACTTGATGTTTCAAAAACAAATTCAGCTTCTATGGAGACTTTGTCATTTAGGCTTAGACGCTTGCGGTGACCAGCACGCCATTCATTGTTGCGACAGAGAACGCCAAACCTCTTTACCTTGAGCACACTTGCCTCCAGAACAAAGAACTCGCCAATTTAATCTCAGATGTGCTCCCTCGGTAGTCGATCAAATCAATTTCTGTAAGATGGAGATCAAGGCATTCGATGAGATTGTTATAGTGCAGCACATTTTTCACTTTCAGTTCTTTTTTTATCTGCAAAAGAAGAGAACATATTAGAGCAGCTGGCTGCATAAGATTGCCGTGTCATAAAGAGGTACCAATATCATTCGCTCATACGATAGGGTTGGCTGGCTAGTGATATTTTTCACTCTCTCTCTCTCTCTCTCTCTGTTTCCTCTCATTTAACTAGGAGCACGTGAAGAGCTTGGGCATTTGTTTCCTTCCACTATGTGGCCGATGCCATATTTCGCAAAAGTATGCCACATAATACGCATTGATGTCAAATCAAAAGATTTTGGCACCGCTCTCGCGATGTGAGAGAGTTGGCACCGCTGTGCACATGACCCACATGTATAAACAAATCAATCAAACCAACTACACCAGCCTCTCACTCTCCCAAACAAGTGTTTTTTTATTGCCTCAGTCCTCTCTCTCTCCCACGCAGTGTTTTTTCATTGCGTGAGTTAATTTGGCACCCGAGCAAAGTAGGTGATCCAGATTGGGGCACCAGGTGAGCAATGGAGGGGCATCGATGCCAAATGCATCACAAGTGAATTTGGCACATGTTTTGGCCTACATAGCCCACTTTTGTACTCCCTCCATCCCAAAATTCTTGTCTTAAATTTTTCTAAGTACGGATGTATCTAGTTACATTTTACTGTTAGATACATTCGTATCTAAACAAATGTAAGACAAGAATTTTGGGACGAGGAATACTACTCGTATTTAGTATAAAATTTTGACCATAGATTTACCTAAGAAAATGCCAATGCATGTCACTAAAAATTACACCATTTGAAATTATGTTCATATCTGAATCTAACGATATAGTACTTAGTGACATGCATTAACATTTTTCGATTAAATCTATGGTCAAATTTTGATACTACAAAATTGGAAGAGTAAACCAGGACGGAGGTAGTACTTGCTCTTAGGGTAACCATAGAGTTACCGGAGTAGTGTAAGTTACTTTCCACTATGACTAGCCTAGGCTACTATAGTAGTACAGCATAAAAACGATGCAGGTGATCACGTGAGAAAAAAAATACTAAAAACATTTCTTTCGATGCAGTGCGTAGATGCAGTTTTGAACACTGCACTTGTCATCGTAATTTGGGAAAATTACGAAAAAATTGAGCTACGTTGTGATTACCGTTTACTTATAGGAAAGAAGCTTCACCTCGATGAGTAGCTTCTCCGTGCACAACTTGATCCAGATTGGGGCCGATAGATTTTAGTGCTAAGATCTTCACTGTGCGCATGGACTGGGTCAAGCTTGTGGGAATCATTTTCTGGAAGACGGTCGTAAATACATCAAGAAGAAATTTAAAAATGCGAATTTCAAGAAGACGGAGAAGAAGATGAGTGCTTTACCTGAACGATTACGGATCCAATAAAGAGTTCGGAGAATTTGGCAGACGAGTACACCAACGCTATCAATTTCGGCGTGTCAATGACCCTGATTTTTGTTGGACCTTCTAGATCCGATACAAGCAATCTCTCGAGGAAAGGCGCATTCTCAATGACCATAACGTGGAACAGCTGGAGTGATCTCTTCCCAATTGATGTCTTGTTGCGGGGCCAACAAGACACATAAATCCATCAAAGATTCGTCGAGGCGATGTGGAGGCTAATGAACCCGTGGATCTGCTCAAGACGAAGGTACTCGGCCTTGATACAGCTGCGGAGCAGGTGCTCCATAGCCTTCTTCGAGATGACAACGTCGAAGAGGTCGAGCTGCTTGAGTTGAGGGAGAAGAAGGGCGGGCGCAGCATTAATCTGGGGAAGATAGCAGGAGCTGAAGCTGGCGCGGCGTAGCGTTGGCGTGAGGCGGAGCGCGGACGGCGGCAGAGAGCGACATCATCCAGCTTCAAAGCTGAGCTCCTCGAGCTGATCTAGGGCGGGGGATAAGAACCACTCGTCGAACTTGGGTTGGACCTTGCAGTTGGTACTGAACATGCGGATGTCAAGGCGTTTGTCCTGTGGTGCGGCGATGAAAGGATCTTGGAGACTGCGGCCATGCGTTTGCAATCCCCGTCGCAGAGGCAGCTGTCGATGGTGAGGTTGAGGGGGACGCAGCGCCAGAGGGGGCGCCACCGCTGGGAGAGCAGGGCGGTCCGCACGACAAATTTGGTGGGGAGGAGGCCGATGATGACGAGCAGCATGTCGTCGGGGAGGCTGCTGATGAAGTCCAGGCTCGCCGGATGCGGTTTTGGCCCGAGTCGCCTCCGCTTGTTTGCTGCCTCGCCGTCCATCTCAATCGGCAGCGACGCCGGTGTACACGTGTGCTAGTGTGTGTTGTGTGCTGGGTGTGCGCGAAAAGTCGTCCTTGATGCATGCCGCCGCCAGATGGTTAATTGTCGCGAGTCGTCCCACGCAGCAAGAAGTTTGTCCTCAATCGCGCCTCAATTTACTAGCGTGCGGGTGCTACCCCGAGTGGTTTCAACCTTTTTTACTTCACTGCGTGTCAGATGGGCCTCTAGTTTACTTATTTTCACCCACTTCCACATGGGCCAGCACACAAAGATACAGAACACGAGCTGACAAGGCAGCATGTGGATTGGTTGACTGGTCAACTAAACAATATACGGAGCTATCTGGCCCGACACGGTGAGCGTATAATCCGTCAGTATAGAGAGTTCGAGTGAGAGGGAGGCCCGTGAGAGATAGCGGAGAGAGAGAGAGAAAGAGCTACTCCTCCGTTCGATAATGTAGTTCCAACATTTTTTAGAGTCAAACTTTTGAAACTTTGACCAAGTTTATAAAGAAATTACTTATATCTACAATACCAAAGATAAATGTTAGTTTGAAGTAAGTACATGTTGTGATGAATCTAATGATCGTTCCGGATGTAAATGTTTTTCTCCACATATACCTGGTCAAACTTTTCTAAGGTTTGACTTTTCAAAACATCCATATGCTTATGGACGTGACAGAGTCCCTAACTAGAGAGAGAGAGAGAGAGAGAGTGAAAAAAGTGTGTGTGCTTGTGTGAAAGAGACATGGACAACACATGATGAAAGTAGAGAAAAAGCGTGTGTGTCTTATGCAAACATATCACACATGCATCTTCGACAACGGAGGCAAGGTGAGGAGATAGTGTGTGGTTGTTTGGAACCAAGAGAGCAAGACCCCTAGCACGTGGCCAAGAGGGGGTCTGCCAAACAAGGGACAGAGGTCGAGAGAGACGTACGGAGAAGATGCAGACATCGGGAGTAGAGAGTGTATGTTTGTCATAGAGAGATCCCCTGGAGATCGTGATGGGATTATATGGGTGGGAGATCGAGTGACAAGGTGTGTGCGCGATAGAAGATGCCCCGAGAGATATAGAGATAGACGTATGGATGGAAGGAGACAATCGTGTGTTCCTGATTGCTAGTAAGAGATAATCATACTTAGGAGGGGGGGTGCTTGCGCCTATGGCCCTGTTTGGATACTCTAACTCAGTTAGAGGTTAGAGTTAGATTCTAACCCTGAACTAACTCTAAGTAAAGAGGTGTTTGGATGGCAGGGTTAGATGGAGCGTGGATACGGCGAGGCACCTTCACGGGCGGTGCGAGAGGGAGGGAGGGAGAGGGCGAGAAGCTTCGAGGAAGTGGGGAGGGATCTGCTGCGGGGAGAGCGAGAGAAAAAAGTGTTTATTAGTGGTCCCGAGAAGAACTAACCCAAATAAGCACCACTTGGATGGGTTAGTTTTTTTGGATGGGTTAGGTGCATCTAACCCAAAATAACCCTCCTGTTTGGATCTTTTTGGGTTAGTTGACTCCAAACTAACCCAAAATAACTCTAATCCATGGATCCAAACAGAGCCTATGATGGAGTGAGGGATTATGGTACTTAGGGGGGTGCGTGTCACATGGAGAGAGAACAAGGGAGGAGAGTGTTGGATGGGTCTATATGTATAGCGCGAGCGAGACATGTGTATGTGTGAACCAAGGAGATATAAGGCAAGTTTGGCTTGCGTATTGAGCATCTTTTGCCTGGCCTGGAGTTGTGGCTGGATTTCATGCACGCTTGTTTGGTTGCTACCCTGTGAAAAAGAAAGCCCGCCTGGCCTGGGTTCCCTTGCACTTTAATTAGCCTGGCTGAACTCCAGACATCGCAAGTAGCCCGCCCAGCGACCGATTTCAACGCTGGCGTGCTCGGTCGTGACCACGAGGCTAACAGCAACATGGATGGATATTAGCATTACATAATTGATGCATCGATTGATTGATGGGACATTGATGCTTTGCCTTGCCCATGCATGAACCAAACGCTTCAGCACCACACAAGCCTGGCCAGGCAGAAATATTTTACATTTCACGTCCACACCAGGCAGTACCGGCCATCAAGGCATGAGGGTCAGGTCACGAACCAAACTGACAAATAAAGTTTGAGAGAGATTGAGGAGCCCCGATAAGGCTGAGTGGTGCGTCAGATAGCTGAGAGGGAGAAAGAGATATTCCATCCGCTCGATAATGCAGTGCATGTAAATTTTTTAGAAGTCAAACTTTGGAAACTTTGATCAGGTTTACGCAAATGTTATTTATATCTACAATACCAAAGATACATCATACAAAACTACATCTCATGGTGAATCTAATGGTATATGTTTTCCGTACTAGATGTAATTCTTTTTCTCCACGTACATGGTCAAACTTTGTGATGTTTAACTTTTCAATAAATCTATATGCTATGGACCGAGGAGAGTGCCTCGGTCGAGACAGATCAAGTGCGTGTCAAGGAGAATGAGTAAGTGTGCAAAAAGAGTATGTGTGTGGAAGAGAAAGTGACAACAAACGATAAATTAGAGAGAGAGTGTGTTTTTTCGTTTCTTATGCGAACATATCACGCATGCATCTCCGAGATGGAAAAGCGAGGCGAGGAGATACACGAAGATAGCTAGTGTGTGATTGTTTGCAATGGAGAGAGACACCCACAGCACATGTCCAATAGAGGTCCGGCCAACAAGGAAAAAGGTCGAGAGGGACACATGGATGGCATGGACGCATGGGGAGGGAGAGAGGGTGTGTTTGTGATAGAGATCCCTCGAGATTGTGAGGGGACTATATGGGTGGGAGATCGAGGGAGTGTGTGCGCTATAGAAAGATGCCCCGAGAGAAATCGAGATAGACCATGCACATGTTTGTGATGGAGACTAAGATTAGCTAGTCATATACATATAGGGGGGACTGCGTGTGCCTACAATTGAGTGAGAGACCATCATACTTGGCTAGCTGGGCATGAGATTGTGTGTGCGTGAGAGAGAGATGGAGAGAGAACGAAGGAAAGAGATAGCGTTTTAGATGGGCCTATCGAGCGCGAGTGAGATATGCATGTGTATGTGTGACCTGTGGATGGAGAGTTAGAGAGGGGGAGAGCTCCGAGACGACATAGTGGTGCGTGAGAGAGTTACGGGCAAAGAGCCAAGGAAATTTGTGTGCGTACGATGAGTGCACCCAAGATATCTAGCTTGGACTAGCTAGAGTATCATGCATAGTGTGTGAGAGAGACCTATAGATGGTGTATATATGCATGCGAACTAGAAAGACCCCCCCAACACACACACAAAGAGAGAGAGAGAGAGAGAGAGAGAGAGAGAGATGGAGAGAAAGGGAGAGGGACCAACAAGGTTTTGTGTCGGATGCGTGCGACAGAATTGAAGATTGTCGGCGAGAGAGAGAGAGAGAGAGAAAGAGAGAGAGAACTCTAGTTTACTTATTTTCACCCACTTCCACATGGGCCAGCACACAAAGATACAGAACACGAGCTGACAAGGCAGCATGTGGATTGGTTGACTGGTCAACTAAACAATATACGGAGCTATACGCTGACACAGTGAGCGTATAATCCGTCGGTATAGAGAGTTCGAGTGAGAGGGGAGGCCCGTGAGAGATAGCGGAGAGAGAGAGAAAGAGAAAGAGCTACTCCCTCCGTTCGATAATGTAGTTCCAACATTTTTTTAGAGTCAAACTTTTGAAACTTTGACCAAGTTTATAAAGAAATTACTTATATCTACAATACCAAAGATAAATGATAGTATGAAGTAAGTACATGTTGTGATGAATCGAATGATCGTTCCAGATGTAAATGTTTTTCTCCACATATACCTGGTCAAACTTTTCTAAGGTTTGACTTTTCAAAACATCCATATGCTTATGGACGTGACAGAGTCCCTAACTAGAGAGAGAGAGAGAGTGAAAAAAGTGTGTGTGCGTGTGTGAAAGAGACATGGACAACACATGATGAAAGTAGAGAAAAAGCGTGTGTGTCTTATGCAAACATATCACACATGCATCTTCGACAACGGAGGCAAGGTGAGGAGATAGTGTGTGGTTGTTTGGAACCAAGAGAGCAAGACCCCTAGCACGTGGCCAAGAGGGGGTCTGCCAAACAAGGGACAGAGGTCGAGAGAGACGTACGGAGAAGATGCAGACATCGGGAGGAGAGAGTGTATGTTTGTCATAGAGAGATCCCCTGGAGATCGTGATGGGATTATATGGGTGGGAGATCGAGTGACAAGGTGTGTGCGCGATAGAAGATGCCCCGAGAGATATAGAGATAGACGTATGGATGGAAGGAACAATAGTGTGTTCCTGATTGCTAGTAAGAGATAATCATACTTAGGAGGAGGGGTGCTTGCGCCTATGGCCCTGTTTGGATACTCTAACTCAGTTAGAGGTTAGAGTTAGATTCTAACCCTGAACTAACTCTAAGTAAAGAGATGTTTGGATGGCAGGGTTAGATGGAGCGCGGATACGGCGAGGCACCTTCACGGGCGGTGCGAGAGGGAGGGAGGGAGAGGACGAGAAGCTTCGAGGAAGTGGGGAGGGATCTGCATGGGAGAGCGAGAGAAAAAAGTGTTTATTAGTGGTCCCGAGAAGAACTAACCCAAATAAGCACCACTTGGATGGGTTAGTTTTTTTGGATGGGTTAGGTGCATCTAACCCAAAATAACCCTCCTGTTTGGATCTTTTTGGGTTAGTTGACTCCAAACTAACCCAAAATAACTCTAATCCATGGATCCAAACAGAGCCTATGATGGAGTGAGGGATTATGGTACTTAAGGGGGTGCGTGTCACATGGAGAGAGAACAAGGGCGGAGAGTGTTGAATGGGTCTATATTTATAGCGCGAGCGAGACATGTGTATGTGTGAACCAGGGAGAAGTTTGGCTTGCGTCCTGAGCAACTTTTGCCTGGCCTGGGGTTGTGGCTGGATTTCATGCACGCTTGTTTGGTTGCTACCCTGTGAAAAAGAAAGCCCGCCTGGCCTGGGTTCCCTTGCACTTTAATTAGCTTTGGCTGAACTCCGGACATCGCAAGTAGCCTGCCCAGCGACCGATTTCAACGCTGGGCGTGCTCGGTCGTCTTGACCACGAGGCTAACAGCAACATGGATGGATATTAGCATTACATAATTGATGCATGGATTGATTGATGGGACGTTGATGCTTTGCTCGCCTGTGCATGAACCAAACTCTTTAGCACCACACAAGCCTGGCCAGCAGAAATATTTTACATTTCACGTCCACACTGTGCAAAGCCGACCATCAAGGCATGAGGGTCAGTCACGAACCAAACCGACAAATAAAGTTTGAGAGAGATTGAGGAGCCCCGATAAGGCTGAGTGGTGCGTCGATAGCTGAGAGGGGAAAGAGATATTCCATCCGCTCGATAATGCAAAGGTGCATGTAAATTTTTAGAAGTCAAACTTTGGAAACTTTGATCAGGTTTACGCAAATGTTATTTATATCTACAATACCAAAGATACATCATACAAAACTACATCTCATGGTGAATCTAATGGTATATGTTTGCCGTACTAGATGTAATTATTTTTCTCCACGCATTACATGGTCAAACTTTGTGATGTTTAACTTTTCAATAAATCTATATGCTATGGACCGAGGAGAGTGCCTCGGTCGAGACAGATCAAGTGCGTGTCAAGGAGAATGAGTAAGTGTGCAAAAAGAGTATGTGTGTGGAAGAGAAAGTGACAACAAACGATAAATTAGATAGAGAGTGTGTTTTTTCGTTTCTTATGCGAACATATCACGCATGCATCTCCGAGATGGAAAAGCGAGGCGAGGAGATACACGAAGATAGCTAGTGTGTGATTGTTTGCAACTGAGAGAGACACCCCTGTAGCACATGTCCAATAGAGGTCTGGCCAACAAGGAAAAAAGGTCGAGAGGGACACATGGATGGCATGGACGCATGGGGAGGGAGAGAGGGTGTGTTTGTGATAGAGAGATCCCCTCGAGATTGTGAGGGGACTATATGGGTGGGAGATCGAGGGAGTGTGTGCGCTATAGAAAGATGCCCCGAGAGAAATCGAGATAGACCATGCACATGTTTGTGATGGAGACTAAGATTAGCTAGTCATATACATATAGGGGGGACTGTGTGTGCCTACAATTGAGTGAGAGACCATCATACTTGGCTAGCTGGGCATGAGATTGTGTGTGCGTGAGAGAGAGATGGAGAGAGAACGAAGGAGAGATATAGCGTTTTAGATGGGCCTATCGAGCACGAGTGAGATATGCATGTGTATGTGTGACCCAGGTGGATGGAGAGTTAGAGAGAGGGGGAGAGCTCCGAGACGACATAGTGGTGCGTGAGAGAGTTACGGGCAAAGAGCCAAGGAAATTTGTGTGCGTACGATGAGTGCACCCAAGATATCTAGCTTGGACTAGCTAGAGTATCATGCATAGTGTGTGAGAGACACCTATAGATGGTGTATATATGCATGCGAACTAGAAAGACCCCCCCCCCAACACACACACAAAGAGAGAGAGAGAGAGAGAGAGAGAGAGAGAGATGGAGAGAAAGGGAGAGGGACCAACAAGGTTTTGTGTCGGATGCGCAAGGATGTAATTGAAGATTGTCGGCGAGAGAGAGAGAGAGAGAGAGAGAGAGAGAGAGAGAGAGAGAGAGAGAGAGAACTGGAGTGCGGGAGAGGGGGAGGTCGCATTTTATGCATCAAAGACTGATATACACCATGTTTCGATATAAACTTGCACCGAGAAGAACTAACCCAAATAAGCACCACTTGGATGGGTTAGTTTTTTTGGATGGGTTAGGTGCATCTAACCCAAAATAACCCTCCTGTTTGGATCTTTTTGGGTTAGTTGACTCCAAACTAACCCAAAATAACTCTAATCCATGGATCCAAACAGAGCCTATGATGGAGTGAGGGATTATGGTACTTAAGGGGGTGCGTGTTACATGGAGAGAGAACAAGGGCGGAGAGTGTTGAATGGGTCTATATTTATAGCGCGAGCGAGACATGTGTATGTGTGAACCAGGGAGATATAAGGCAAGTTTCGCTTGCGTCCTGAGCATCTTTTGCCTGGCCTGGGGTTGTGGCTGGATTTCATGCACGCTTGTTTGGTTGCTACCCTGTGAAAAAGAAAGCCCGCCTGGCCTGGGTTCCCTTGCACTTTAATTAGCTTTGGCTGAACTCCGGACATCGCAGTAGCCCGCCCAGCGACCGATTTGAATGCCCGGGCGTGTTCGGTCGATGCGGCCACGAGGCTAACAAAGAACATGGATGGATATTAGCATTACATAATTGATGCATGGATTGATTGATGGACGTTGATGCTTTGCTGGCCGGGCATGAACCAAACGCTTCAGCACCACACAAGCCTGGCCAGGCAGAAATATTTTACATTTCACGTCCACACCAGGCAGTACCGACCATTAAGGCATGAGGGTCGGGTCACGAACCAAACTGAAAAATAAAGTTTGAGAGAGATTGAGGAGCCCCGATAAGGCTGAGTGGTGCGTCAGATAGCTGAGAGGGGGAAAGAGATATTCCATCCGCTCGATAATGCAGTGCATGTAAATTTTTAGAAGTCAAACTTTGGAAACTTTGATCAGGTTTACGCAAATGTTATTTATATCTACAATACCAAAGATACATCATACAAAACTACATCTCATGGTGAATCTAATGGTATATGTTTGCCGTACTAGATGTAGTTCTTTTTCTCCACGTACATGGTCAAACTTTGTGATGTTTAACTTTTCAATAAATCTATATGCTATGGACCGAGGAGAGTGCCTCGGTCGAGACAGATCAAGTGCGTGTGAAGGAGAATGAGTAAGTGTGCAAAAAGAGTATGTGTGTGGAAGAGAAAGTGACAACAAATGATAAATTAGAGAGAGAGTGTGTTTTTTCGTTTCTTATGCGAACATATCATGCATGCAATCTCCGAGATGGAAAAGCGAGGCGAGGAGATACACGAAGATAGCTAGTGTGTGATTGTTTGCAATGGAGAGAGACACCCCTGCAGCACATGTCCAATAGAGGTCTGGCCAACAAGGAAAAAAGGTCGAGAGGGACACATGGATGGCATGGACGCATGGGGAGGGAGAGAGGGTGTGTTTGTGATAGAGAGATCCCCGAGGTCGTGAGGGGACAATATGGGTGGGAGATCGAGGGAGTGGGTGCGCGATAGAAAGATGCCCCGAGAGAAATCGAGATAGACCATGCACATGTTTGTGATGGAGACTAAGATTAGCTAGTCATATACATATAGGGGGGACTGCGTGTGCCTACAATTGAGTGAGAGACCATCATACTTGGCTAGCTGGGCATGAGATTGTGTGTGTGTGAGAGAGAGATGGAGAGAGAACGAGGGAGAGAGATAGCGTTTTAGATGGGCCTATCGAGCGCGAGTGAGATATGCATGTGTATGTGTGACCCAGGTGGATGGAGAGTTTGAGAGAGGGGGGAGAGCTCCGAGACGACATAGTGGTGCGTGAGAGAGTTACGGGCAAAGAGCCAAGGAATTTGTGTGCGATTTAGTGAGTGCACCCAAGATATCTAGCTTGGACTAGCTAGAGTATCATACATAGTGTGCGAGAGAGACCTATAGATGGTGTATATATGCATGCGAACTAGAAAGACCCCCCCCCCCACACACACACACACAAAGAGAGAGAGAGAGAGAGAGAGAGAGATGGAGAGAAAGGGAGAGGGACCAACAAGGTTTTTGTGTCGGATGCATGCGACAGAATTGAAGATTGTCGGCGAGAGAGAGAGAGAGAGAGAGAAAGAGAGAGAGAGAGAGAGAGAGAGAGAGAGAGAGAGAGAGAGAGAGAGAGAGAGAGAGAGAGAGAGAGAGAGAGAGAGAGAGAGAGAGAGAGAACAGGAGTGCGGGAGAGGGGGAGGTCGCGTTTTATGCATCAAAGACTGATATACACCATGTTTCAATATAAACTTGCATTCAAATATTTAAATTGGAGAACATGTTGTCTGCAATCCACACATGATCGGATATATGCGTATATCAAACAAGTTCATTAATTTGACTTTCAACATGTTCATGGAGTACTATAATACTGTACAACATGCTACTCGATTGAGGTGTTCAATTTTGGATTTAGTTCACTATTTTGACCTACTGAACAAGCTATTTCATTGAATCAAGATATTTCATTTTGGGTTTGATTCGCGTTTTTGAGTGGGTCAACTATTTGTTATATAGTAAATCTCTAGCAACGAGCATGTAAAAACACATTACTCTCGAGCATCATCTCTCCATCTAAAAAAGAAGTGGCAAGCTAATATTTCAAAATTTGATTCGAATCGACTTGGTAAGGTAGACGTGGATGCTCGTTCTCCCAAAATTTGAACGAACCGTTAAACATCCTCTCTGCTCGGTGGAATTTGCCCGAGCAAATAAATGGGAGACGTGAAATTGTCGTCCTATGTGGGACACGCATCAATTGGCCCGTTGTACATCGAGGGTAGGTTCGTAACTTCATCCAAGCGCGCCTTCTCCTCGGCCGAAATGACATGTGCCGAATAATTCGTAAACCATGGTCGGCAAAACACGCTCTCCTCGCCCGAAATAGCTCGCGCCCACTATTTGAAAACACGCTCTCCTCGCCCGAAATCGTTCGCGCCCACTATAGTTCAAAAGATGCCCTCCTCGCCTGAAATCGCTCCCGCCCACTATTTGGGGTTAAGCAAAGTTACTCTACTATCCCCGACCCTCAGTACACAGACCCAAGCCGATAAGCCTATAGGCAAGGGTAGAACTGTAACTCCCCCTCACATTTCGCATAAATGCGTCTGTAAGACATGGTTCCACTCCTCCCAATCCCCCGCCCGCCCCATTCATACCTCGTTGGCGCCAAATCACCTTCTCCCGGAAGCTCCCTTCCGCCGAGCCACGAAACCTCAGCCCCACCTCCATGGCGCCCCACCGCAATTTCAATTTCAGCCACCCTCCTCCCTAATGTCGGAGACGCTGTCCATTTGCCATCGTGCACTTTGGGCCGTGTGCCTCTTACTCCGTGATCTTTGGTGCTGCCTCGACGACGCCGCGTGAACTGCATCGGAGCCGATTCACCCCGCCGTTGTTCACGGCACCGAGCGGCTCCAACTTCGGGTCCGTCCAGTCTGGCGCTGCTTCCGTAAGCCGTCGACCGTCGCGACATCGCTCTTTCCCCGCCGGTCGCCATCAACCGCGCCGGCCTCACCGACTTCGGCAAGCTGGACTCGCCTACTTCACCATGCTGCCAGATAGGTCGCACCCTCATCTCAAATCACTTTATTTAGGCGTCAGTTCTCTGAATTTTTATTCTGGGCCAATCGATTCCCAATGGGAAGCAGCACCTCTCGAGGCGGCGGAGCTCCTAAGCTGCCGGTTGGCTGGTGTCTAACGTAAGGGTGCGGGGCCGCAAGTTCGCCGCGGAAGCAGCGCTTAGATGGCTATCTTTTGGAGTTGCGTGGGTTGAAGGTACTGCCGCCGCCGGATCTGGATGACGGGGAGTCTTTGTGGATTGGCCCGGTGGCGGCGCAACCACGGCAGTGCGGTGGGGCGGGGAGCGGGGTTTTGGCTGGGGCCACGGACGGCGGAGGTAGGCTGCTCTGCCGTTGGTCGCTGGCTCTTTGGGGAAGATTCTGAATAGTGTCAGCCGGGAGGCACAAGACGGTCATCAAGCCATCCGGCGTAGATCGGACAGTACCAAAATAAAATAAAATTGTGTGACCCCAATTTAGTCTTCAGTCAACATACATGTGACCACTCTCGTACCTTGTTGTTGATCTCTTAGTGTATTTCTTCAGATCAAAGAGATATGTCATTCTTAACATTATGTGTTATCTGCATCTTCAGACACACCGTCTTCCGACTCACCGCAGCTGCTCCAACAAGGGAAGCATACACCAGAAGGGAGCTATAGTCCCCACTCAGTAGTTCCCTGCATCAAATGCGTGTGCCCGACATGGACAGCCACAACAACTGCAGGGCCATCTACAAGTCAGCACATGATGCTCACTCCTATGGATGGCAGCCAGATAGGTTGTACCCTCATCTTACTTGTGTGCAACATTTATGGCTTTGTTATTCATCTAAGCATGGAAAATAGATCATCACATTTCACTTTGTATATTCATGCTGATCTCTTACGGGTCTTGTTCAGGAGTTCACGTTGTTCCATAGTTCAGCTAAGATACTTGTTCTTTAGGTAACACAGGTTCCATAGTTATCATCCATCGCCCAATGCTATCCCACAGGCTGGTGATTATAGTATTATACCACTTCTAGTATTACCTATGTTGTTCTTTAATACTTTTGTGTGCCATCTAGTTAATCTCGAGTACAAACGATACATATTCTCGTAGCTTTCATCCGTGGTCTCCCTTTAGTTTATGAGAACTGTTGCTGCTAGTTAACCCCAGTCCTACTATTTATGTCGTCTCCTACGTGCACTCATTACATAAATCTAACTACTAGTTGTCTTCCATGCATGTCAGATATAATTGCACACATTGATATATCCACAAGAACCTCACGAGCAATGTAAAGGCCAATAAACTTGATGTCAATGATACCCAATATGGTGGAACATGTAAAGGCAGTTCTTCAGAAGACTTGCAGAAAGATGATGAATCCTCTTCACCCCACAAGGTCCTTGCTCTAACTTGGCCTGTGATATGGGTACAACATGCATATAATGTCCTGGAGTGTATCTACTCGGTTGCAATGCCATGTGCTTAGCATGCTGATCATGCATGTAAATATGTCATGCCTTCCTGTTTTTCAGTACCTATTCCATTCATGATAACATGTTTTCAAATTTAAGTATTGTCATTCTACTCTATCGCAATGCCATCTGCTTAATCTGGACATCATGCTTCTGAATATCTTATGCATTGTTATTCATCAGTATGTACTTCATCTGTCTACCATACCACGTTTTTTACATTGAAGTGTTGTTCTAGTGCTCTGTTGCAATGCCATCTTATTTTCCCAATCATACACATGTATGTTGCCTTAGTTATTTCTGTACGTATTCCGCTAGCATATAGTTTCACATTCAACTAGTGTTTTTTTGCTGTGTTGTCCTGTCGTATCCCTAGCTCTTACACCATACTCCCTCCGTCTGGATTACATGTTGCTGAAATGGATAAAAAAGGATGTATCTAGAACTGAAATACGCCTAGACCCATCCATTTTTTTCCGAATGGAGGGAATACATGTCAATATGTCAGGCCTTTCTATTCTTCAGTACCTATTGCATCTCTCTGTTTGTCGCATGTTCTATAATTAAAGCACCATTCTTCTATACAAGGCATGCAAGGGGAAGACGACTATGTTAGAATCTGAAGGGTTACAAACAAGGCCTTTGCAAAAGATCCAAATGCCAGGAGATAATAAACCAAGTCCAGTTTTTATAGATACTGCTCCAGCACAGAGAAACCCAACTCCTACTGATAATAAGAAAATTCCAGTGGCCAAAGAACTAGTCCGCTCCAGTCCAGCAAAAATATGTCAACTCAATTCTAAGAAGTGTGTGCGTATCCTTGCATCATGAAATTTTATAGCATGCTGATCATATTTTCTACATGTTTCTTACCCATCTCTCTTTTGGAAAATAAGCTTAACAGATAGAGGAATTTCTGCAATGGTATCGTTTATGAGGAAAGATTCTTGTAGGAATTCTCTGTGCTCCAATGTAGATGTAAGTACCTATTGTATATCACTATATTTTTACATCAGCATGTATTTTGTTAATCGGCATGAATCCAACCTTTATCTGATCTAAATTTAGTTGTAGCAAAATGTATGATTAAAGGCCACAATGTTGATTTTTGTAAGGAAAACTGCACAGTAGTTTTGCATCCCGAAATGCATGAGTGTACTATCTCATATCAGTGGGTTTGAATACTTTGGTTCTGCAGTGGTTTTTCAGTGTTTTTTTACCGTGTTGTCCTATCGTATCCCTAGCTCTTACATAATACTCCCTCCGTCCGGATTAAATGTCGCAGAAATGGATAAAAGCTGGATGTATCTAGAACTGAAATACGCCTAGACCCATCCATTTATTTCCGGATGGAGGAATACATGTCAATATGTCATGCCTTTCTATTCTTCAAGACTATTCCATCTCTTTGTAGCATGTTTATAACTGAATCACCATTCTTCTATATAAGGCATGCAAGGGAAGACGGCTATGTTAGAATCAAGGATTACAAACTAGGTCTTTGCAAAAGATCCAAACGCTAGGAGATAATAAACCAACTCCATTTTTCATAGATACTGCTCTAGCACAGAGAAACCCAACTTCCACTGATAATAAGCAGATTCCAGTGGCCAAAGAACTAGTCCGCTCCAATCCAGCAAAAGAATGTCAACTCCATTCTAAGAAGCGTGTGCGTATCCTCGCATCATGAAATTTTATAGCATTCTGATCATATTTTCTACATGTTTCTTACCCATCTCTCTTTTAGAAAATAAGGTTAAACGATAGAACACTTCCTCCATTGGGATCGTATTCGAGGAAAACATCTTGCGGGAATTCTCTGTGCTCCAATGCTGATGTAGTACCTGTTGTATATCACTATATTTTTACATCAACATGTATTTTGTCAATCGGCGTGAATCTAACCTTTATCTGATCTAAAATTAGTTGTAGCAAAATGTTAAAGGCGCCAATGTTGATTTTTGTAAGGAAAACTGCCTGGTAGTTTTGCATACTGAGCTGCATGAGTGTACTATCTCATATCACGCACATTACTGAATTGTAGTGCTTCTCTAGTTGCCCATTCATTCATTGTGTCAATGTTGCTTTCATACTACCTTACATGGCTGATGATAGCTGTGCCATATTGTGTTAATTTGGTGTAGGCTTGTTGCCCAAACGTTCGTTGTGTGAATGTTGCTTTCCTATTATCTGACTTGGCCAATGATAGCAATGCTAGTGTGTTAATTTTGTGCAGGCTGCTGAAGATAAGAAGAGAAACTCTGAAAATAGCAAGGCAACCCCATTGTTTCTTTCCAGTAAATCTAGGCCAGGTAATATGGCAATAACTCATGATTAATCTGTTTGGTTCCCGTCCTAATTTATGGTATGATGCAGTGGTCGAGACACTCTTCACTATCAATAATACAAGCCTTCCAAAATCGCCATCTGAATCTGTTCAGTATCCTCTGCCTCGAATGCAACGGAATAAATGTATGTTCGTGAACCAAGTAATGGCTGAAGCAATGATGAAAATGGTGGATGAATCAGAGGTGCAGAGTTGTACGACACAACAACTAATCAATGTTTTCAGAGACAGTGTAGCAAAGCAGCAAGAACTTGCCCACATGCTTATGGGCGTCATCTGTGCTGAAGTTGCAGATTGTGACGTTGTAGATGGTTAGGTTCTGCTCATTTATTTGCACTGGCATCAATCTTTGATTGCCCAGTGGATGTAATTTCTGTAATATATCTTTGGATGTGCAACATTATTCTCTGTATGCCGTACCTTTGCTTGATCGGTTTTGGTCCCGTGCATAATTGCTCGTCGTAATGGGCTCAAATTATCTAATTTGGCCTAAAGACATGTCTGAACTTTAGTGGGCCCATTAAGTTAATGGGCGTTACTAGGCCAAAGTTAATGGTCGGCCCTCTTACCTCCCGGTCGTTAACGAGCCGACATCGAAGCGGGCAACAGGTGGCCCCAATTTATTTCACGGGTCGTTAACAGGCCGTTACTCAGTTTGGGCTACATATGGCCCAACTATACTGTAGGCCTTTAGCAGGCCGTAAGAGACAATGGCTTATCTTTGGACCATGAAGAGCATGGGCCGCTAAGAGGCCGAAAAGTCGTCGTATTGTAAATGGCCCAATCAGGTTGTGGGCCTTTAGCGAGCCGAAGAGAAACCGGGCTGGTATTGGACCATGAAGGGCATGGGCCATTAAAAGGCCAAAACTAAGGTCCGACTACAAATGGCCCAACTCATTTATGGTCCGTTAACACGCCGAAAGGCACACAGGGCCTGGAATTGGCCCAACACTTAAATGGGTTGCTAAAAGGCCAAAACTCAGGTCCGACTACAAATGGCCCAACCGATTTATGGGCCGTCAACAGTGAAAGTGACACCGGGCGTAAATTGGCCCAACACTTAAATGGGCAGCTAAAAGGTCAAACTCAGTCCGACTACAAATGGCCCATCAGATTTATGGGCGCAACAGTCGAAAGACACACCGGGCAGGAAATTAGCCAAACATTTAAATGGGTCGCTAAAAGGCCGAAAGATGTACATCCTGAAAATTGGCCCATCCATTAAATGGGCCGTTAGCAGGCCGAAATCTCATCGGGCCGATATTGAGTCCAATTATATAGCGGGCTGTTAACGGGCTCGAACTGACGATGGGCTGCAATGGTGTCAAATCTTTAACGGGTCGTTGACGGGCCGAATTGACACATCTCGTATGGGCCGTGGGCTTAAATGCACCTGACACAAGTAGGCCTTATATGGGCCGGCCTGCTAATTTTTACTGGGCCGACCTTTTTCACCGGAATGGGCCATTGTTTGGCCGTACACGTGTCGACCTATCATAGGAGCCTCTGTCCAATGAGTGGATGACATCTGTCCCCAACGGTGAGGCAACACGTGTTTCCTCGCACCAATGATGATTTTACACGTGGAAAATCCCCATTGGTCCGGCCGTTAACGGGTTATCGGATCCAAAACCCGACCCGATAGCTTAACAGCGTTCCGTTACGGTGGATGGCACGTGTCGGTCACCCTTGACGAAAAGCACTTCTGCGGACGCGCGATTTATCGTCATGGAAGTTGACACTTCCGTGATGATAATTTTGGTAATGTCATGGAACACTTCTCTGACGACAGGTATGACTATCTTGTTTCTGTCATAAAATCGTCATGGATGTACATGCATGACAAAAAACGTGACCTACTGTGACAAACACGTATCATCACGGAAGTGTATTTTTTTGTAGTGCATCCCACTTATGATTAACTCCTATTACAAGCATCCGCAACTACAAAAGAAGTATTAAGGTAAACCTAACCATAGCATGAAACATATGGATCCAAATCAGCCCCTTACGAAGCAACGCATAAACTAGGGTTTAAGCTTCTGTCACTCTAGCAACCCATCATCTACGTATTACTTCCCAATGCCTTCCTCTAGGCCCAAATAATGGTGAAATGTCATGTAGTCGACGTTCACATAACACCATTAGAGGAGATACAACATACATCTCATCAAAATATCAAACGAATACCAAATTCACATGACTACTAATAGCAAGACTTCTCCCATGTCCTCAGGAACAGACGTAACTACTCACAAAGCATATTCATGTTCATAATCAGAGGAGTATTAATATGCATATAGGATCTGAACATATGATCTTCCACCAAATAAACCAACTAGCATCAACTAAAAGGAGTAATCAACACTACTAGCAACCTCACGGTGTACCAATCTCGGACTTAGAGACAAGAATTGGATACAAGAGATGAACTAGGGTTTGAGAGGAGATGGTCTTTGGTGAAGATGTTGATGGAGATTGGCCCCCTCCCGATGAGAGGAGCATTGGTAATGACGATGGCGATGATTTCCCCCTCCCGGAGGGAAGTGTCCCAGGCAGAACAGCTCCGCTAGAGCCCTAGATTGGTTCTGCCAAGGTTCCGCCTCGTGGCGGCGGAGTCTCGTCCCGAAATCTTGCTTATTATTTTTCTTCGGACGAAAGACTTCATATAGCAGAAGATGGGCACCGAAGGGCCAACAGGGGGCCCACGAGGCAGGGGGAACGCCCAGGGGGTAGGGCGCGCCCCACCCTCATGGCCAGGGTGTGGGCCCCCTCTGGTATTTCTTCCGCTCAGTATTTTTTATTATTTCCAAAAACAACTTTCGTGGAGTTTCGGGACTTTAGGAGTTGTGGAGAATAGGTCTCTAATATTTGCTCCTTTTCCAGCCCAGAATTCCAGCTGCCGGCATTCTCCCTCCTTATGTAAACCTTGTAAAGTAAGAGAGAATAGGCATAAGTATTGTGACATAATGTGTAATAATAGCCCATAATGCAATAAACATAGATATAAAAGCATGATGCAAAATGGACGTATCAACTCCCCCAAGCTTAGACCTTGCTTGTCCTCAAGCGGAAGCCGATAACGATAAATATGTCAACATGTTTAGAGGTAGAGGTGTCGATAAAATAAAATACGGACATGAGGGCATCTTGATTATTCTCATAACATCAACATATATGGATAATGTCATATGATTTCTTATGCTCAAGTAGTAATCTATTCACAATGCAAAGTACGAATCAGAAACTTTATTGAGAACTAACAAACTATAATCTCAGTCATTGAAGCAATTTCAATTTATCATAACATCATAAAGAGTCTATGTCAGAGCTTTTCAGCAAGTCCACATACTCAACTATCATTTAGTCTTTCACAATTGCTAACACTCACGCAATACTTGTGGTTACGGAGTTTTAATCGGACATAGAGAAAGATAGGGGCTTATAGTTCCGCCTCCTAACCTTTTACCTCAAGGGTAATGTCAACAATAACAGTTCATGCTAACTTATATCCAATTAGATATATATATCAAGATCTTTCCAACACACCGTGCTTGCCAAAGGATAAAATGTAAAAGGGAAAGGTGAAAATCACCATGACTCTTGCATAAGGTAGAAGATAAAAGTAAAAGATAGGCCCTTCGCAGAGGGAAGCAGAGGTTGCCATGCGCTTTCAGGGTTGGATGCACAAAATCTTTTGAAGAACACACCTATATGAGTCTGATTGTTAAACGTCGCAATCTATGAGAGTAGGGTTCTCTCTATAAACTCATGAAAGGTCTTGGACTATGAAGCATAAGCTCCACCCGCGGGGAAGACCCACGGTAGCCACGTATCGGTCAAGGCTTTATGTGAAACTAGATTCGCAGAAAACTTGCAGTTCAAGGCCCAGTCCACTATTCAAGTTGCTTACTAGTGTAGCATAGAGTTCTAGGTGGAAGTTCAACTTAACAGTCTCCACTGCAGTACCGGTATATAAAATAGTGTTTTGGAACCAAGGGCAATTCTTGTGTGCCTCTGGGATCTGGTGGGGGATTGCTGGAATTTTGTCTATTTTGGGCCTAACCCAATAGCAGTTTCAGAAATTCCTAATAAATCCTAGAGGCCCACGCAGCCCATTCGTGCAAGGCAAGAGGTGGAACTAAAGTTTAGTCCCACGTTGCTAGTTTAGAGGGAGTTGGACCTCTTTATAAGGGAGGCTCTTTCTCCACATGTATGAGGATGAGAACAAGAGGCACATCCATGCATGCTCCTCCTCCGCTGCCCGTCTCGCCACGCCACGCCTCGCCTCGTCACGACGCACCGCGGGTTGCGGGAATGAGCCGAGCCGATGTCTAATTTTTTTGCCACGCATGACGGGTATACGAAAGGTCACGCGGAAGCTGAAACGTTTTCCTGTAGTGGAGATTAAATACGAATAGCGCACCTCTTCGCCTGCTGCCTGTTCGTTTCGTCTCCCTCATTCCATTCAGCTCCCGGCGCAGCCTCTCGCCTCCTTCTCTTGCGCCTATAAAAGGGAGGTCGCTCCTCTCAGAGATATGCACCAGAAGATCCTTCCTCTTGCCACAAAGTTCCTTAGCACTGCGCTGCTGCTACAACCTTCGCCATCCCGGCTTGCGGCGTGCACCGCAGGTCGGGACAATAGGCCTCCGAAACCGCACCTCTTTGAGTCTTGTACGGGAGAAGGGTGATAAGGTTATTGGGGAGCGCTCAACGCGACTACTGACTTCTTCGTCATGGACGCGCTGGACTCCGATGACTACTTCCCCGACGACGACTTCTTCCCCTGTTGGAAATATGCCCTAGAGGCAATAATAAAATGGTTATTATTGTATTTCCTTGATCATGATAATTGTCTATTGTTCATGCTATAATTGTATTAACCAGAAACCGTAATACATGTGTGAATACATAGATCGTAATATGTCCCTAGTAAGCCTCTAGTTGACTAGCTCGTTGATCAATGGATGGTCGTGGTTTCGACCATGGACATTGGATGTCGTTGATAACGGGATCACATCATTGGGAGAATGATGTGATGGACAAGACCCAATCTTAAGCATAGCACAAGATCGTGTAGTTCGTTTGCTAAAGCTTTTCTAATGTCAAGTATCATTTCCTTAGACCATGAGATTGTGCAACTCCCGGATACCGTAGGAATTCTTTGGGTGTACCAAATGTCACAACGTAACAGGGTGGCTATAAAGGTGCACTACAGGTATCCCCAAAAGTGTCTGTTGGGTTGGCACGATCGAGACTGGGATTTGTCACTCCATATGACGGAGAGGTATCTCTGGGCCCACTCGGTAATGCATCATCATAATGAGCTCAATGTGACTAAGGAGTTAGCCACGGGATCATGCGTTACGGAACGAGTAAAGAGACTTGCCGGTAACGAGATTGAACGAGGTATGGGGATACCGACGATCGAATCTCGGGCAAGTAACATACCGATAGACAAAGGGAATTGTATACGGGATTGATTGAATCCCCGACATCGTGGTTCATCCGATGAGATCATCGTGGAACATGTGGGAGCCAATATGGGTATCCAGATCTCGCTATTGGTTATTGGCCGGAGGTTGTCTCGGTCATGTCTGCATGGTTCCCGAACCCGTAGGGTCTACACACTTAAGGTTCGGTGATGCTAGAGTTGTTATGGGAAATAGTATGTGGTTACCAAAGGTTGTTCGGAGTCCCGGATGAGATCCCGGACGTGATGAGGAACTCCGGAATGGTCCGGAGGTGAAGATCGGTATATTAGACGAAGGGTATTGGAGTCCGAAATTGTTTTGGGAGTACCGGGTGACGACCAGCGTGACCGAAAGGTGTTTCGGAGGCCCCGGCAGGCGTTGGGGGGCCTTATGGGCCAAGGGGAGGGGCACACCAGCCTACTATGGGGCTGTGCGCCCCTCCCAACCCCTCTCACGTAACCTGGAGAGGTGGGGCGCCTCCCCTAGGGCAGCCGCCCCTCCCAGCTTGGGGGGCAAGTTTCCTAGGGGTGGGGGCGCCCGAACCCATCTAGGGTTTACCCTGTGGCCGCCACCCCTCCCCTAGGGAACCCTAGGGCGCCTCCTCCACCCCCTTCCCCCTATATATAGTGAGGGAGAGAGAGGGCAGCTGCACCCCTTCCCTGGCACAACCCTCTCCCTCCCCAACACCTCCTCCTCCGTAGTGCTTAGCGAAGCTCTGCCGGAGAACCACGAGCTCCATCGCCACCATGCCATCGTGCTGCTGGAGTTCTCCCTCAACTTCTCCTCTCCCCTTGCTGGATCAAGAAGGAGGAGACATCGCCGGGCTATACGTGTGTTGAATGCAGAGGCGCCGTCCGTTCGACGCTAGATCGGATCTTCCGCGATTTGAATCACCGCGAGTACGACTCCATCAACCACGTTCTTTGTAACGCTTCCACTTAGCAATCCTCAAGGGTATGAAGATGCTCTCCCTATCTCTCGTTGCTAGCATCTCCTAGATTGATCTTGGTGACACGTAGGAATTTTTTTTAATTTCTGCACCGATCCCCAACAGTGGCATCAGGGCTAGGTCTATGCATAGATTCTATGCACGAGTAGAACACAAGTTGTTGTGGGCGTCGATTTTGTCAATTTACTTGCCGTTACTAGTCTTATCTTGATTCGGCGGCATCGTGGGATGAAGCGGCCCGGACCGACCTTACACGTACACTTACGTGAGACAGGTTCCACCGACTGACATGCACTAGTTGCATAAGGTGGCTAGCGGGTGTCTGTCTCTCCCACTTTAGTCGGATCGGATTCGATGAAAAGGGTCCTTATGAAGGGTAAATAGAAATTGGCATATCACGTTGTGGTTTTGGCGTAGGTAAGAAACGTTCTTGCTAGAAACCTATAGCAGACACGTAAAAACTTGCAACAACAATTAGAGGACGTCTAACTTGTTCTTGCAGAATATGTCGTGTGATGTGATATGGCCAAAAGGATGTGATGAACTGTATATGTGATGTATGAGATTGATCATGTTCTTGTAATAGGAATCACGACTTGCATGTCGATGAGTATGACAACCGGCAGGAGCCATAGGAGTTGTCTTAATTTGTTATATGACCTGCGTGTCAATGAAAACGCCATGTAATTACTTTACTTTATTGCTAACCGTTAGCCATAGTAGTAGAAGTAATAGTTGGCAAGACAACTTCATGAAGACTCGATGATGGAGATCATGGTGTCATGCAGGTGACGATGATGATCATGGCGCCCCGAAGATGGAGATCAAAAGGAGCAAAATGATATTGGCCATATCATGTCACTATTTGATTGCATGTGATGTTTATCTTGTTTTTACATCTTATTTGCTTAGAATGATGGTAGCATAAATAAGATGATCCCTCATAAAATTTCAAGAAAGTGTTCCCCCTAACTGTGCACCGTTGCGAAAGTTCGTTGTTTCGAAGCACCACGTGATGATCGGGTGTGATAGATTCTAACGTTCGCATACAACGGGTGTAAGCCAGATTTACACATGCAAAACACTTAGGTTGACTTGACAAGCCTAGCATGTACAGACATGGCCTCGAAACACAAGAGACCGAAAGGTCGAACATGAGTCGTATAGTGGATATGATCAACATGAAGATGTTCACCGTTGATGACTAGTCCGTCTCACGTGATGATCGGACACGGTCTAGTCGGTTCGGATCATGTATCACTTAGATGACTAGAGGGATGTCTATCTAAGTGGGAGTTCATTAAATAATCAGATGAACTTAATTATCATGAACATAGTCAAAAGGTCTTTGCAAATTATGTCGTAGCTTACGCTTTGGTTCTATTGTTTAAGATATGTTCCTAGAGAAAATTTAGTTGAAAGTTGATAGTAGAAATTATGAGGACTGGGTCCGTAAACTGAGGATTATCCTCGTTGCTGCGCAGAAGGCTTATGTCCTTAATGCACCGATCGGTGTGCTGAACCTCGAGCGTCGTCTGTGGATGTTGCGAACATCTGACATACACGTTTTGATGACTACGTGATAGTTCAGTGCGTAATGCTAGCGGTTTAGAATTGAGGCGTGAAAGACGTTTTTGAAACGTCGCAGAACATATGAGATGTTCCAAAGACTGAAATTGGGATTTTCGACTAGTGCCCACGTCAAGAGGTATGAGACCTCTGACAAGTTTCTTAAGCCTGCAAACTAAGGGAGAAAAGCTCAATCGTTGAGCATGTGCTCAGATTGTCTGAGTACTACAATCGCTTGAATCAAGTGGGAGTTAACCTTCCAGATGAGATAGTTCGCCATAGTCACTGCCACCGGGCTATGAGAGCTTCGTGATGAACTATATCATATCAGGGATAGACATGATGATCCTTGAGCAATTCGCGATGTTTGACACCGCAAAAGTAGAAATCAAGTAGGAGCATCAATTGTTGATGGTTAGTAAAACCACTAGTTTCAAGAAGGGCAAGGGAAAGAAGGGATACTTCATGAAACGGCAAATCAGTCGCTGCTCAGTGAAGAAACCCCAGGTTGAACCCAAACCCGAGACTAAGTGCTTCTGTAATGAGGGGAACGATCACTGAAGCAGAACTACCCTAGATACTTGGTAGATGAGAAGGCTGGCAAGGTCGACAGAAGTATTTTGGATATACGTTATATTAATGTGTACTTTACTAGTACTCCTAGTAGCACCAGGGTAATAAATAACGGTTCGGTTGCTAAGTGTTAGTAACTCGAAATAAAAGGCTAGGGAGACTAGCTAAAGGTGAGATGACGATATGTTGGAAGTGTTTCCAAGGTTGATGTGATCAAACATCGCACGCTCCCTCTACCATCGAGATTGGTGTTAAACCTAAATAATTGTTATTTGGTGTTTGCGTTGAGCATAGACATGATTGGATTATGTTTATCGCAATACGGTTATTCATTTAAGGAGAATAATGGTTACTCTGTTTATTTGAATAATACCTTCAATGGTCTTGCACCTAAAATGAATGGTTTATTGAATCTCGGTCGTAGTGATACACATGTTCATGCCAAAAGATATAAGATAGTAATGATAGTACCACATACTTGTGGCACTGCTGTTTGAGTCATATTGGTATAAAACGCATGAAGAAGCTCCATGTTGATGGATCTTTGGACTCACTCGTTTTTGAAAAGATTGAGACATGCGAACCATGTCTATTGGTATATATGCATGAAGAAAGTCCATACAGATGGATCGTTTGGACTCACTTGATTTTGAATCACTTGAGACATGCAAAGCATACCACATGGGCAAGATGACTGAAAGGCCTCGTTTTCGGTAAGATGGAACAAGAAAGCAACTTGTTGGAAGTAATACATTTGGATGTGTGCAGTCCAATGAGTGCTGAGGCACGCAGTGGATATCGTTATGTTCTTACTTCACAGATAATTTGAGTAGATGCTGAGTATATTTACTTGATGAAACACAAGTCTGAATTATTGAAAGGTTCAAGTAATTTCAGAGTGAAGTTGAAGATCGTCGCGACAAGAGGATAAAATGTCTATGATATGATCATAGAGATGAATATCTGAGTTACGAGTTTGGCACACAATTAAGACATTGTGGAAATTGTTTCACAACAAATACCACCTGGAACACCATAGTGTGATGGTGTGTCCGAACATCATAAGTGCACCCTATTGGATATGGTGCATACCATGATGTCTCTTATCGAATTACCACTATCGTTTATGGGTTAGGCATTAGAGACAACCGCATTCACTTTAACTAGGGCACCATGCAATTCCGTTGAGACGACACCGTATGAACTATGGTTTAGAGAAACCTAAGTTGTCATTTCTTGAAAGTTTGGGGCTGCGACGCTTATGTGAAAAAGTTTCAGGATGATAAGCTCGAACCCAAAGCGGATAAATGCATCTTCATAGGATACCCAAAACAGTTGGGTATACCTCCTATTTCAGATCCGGAAGCAAAAGTGATTGTTTCTAGAAACATGTCCTTTCTCGAGGAAAAGTTTCTCTCGAAAGAATTGAGTGGGAGGATGGTGGAGAGTTGATGAGGTTATTGAACCGTCACTTCAACTAGTGTGTAGCAGGGCACAGAAGTTGTTCCTGTGGCGCCTACACCAATTGAAGTGGAAGGCGATGATAGTGATCATGAAACTGGATCAAGTCACTACCAAACCTCGTAGGTCGACAAGGATGCGTACTATTTCAGAGTGGTACGTAATCCTGTCTTGGAGGTCATGTTGCTAGACAACAATGAACCTACGAGCTATGGAGAAACGATGGTGGGCCCGGATTCCAACAAATGGCTCGAGGCTATAAAATCCGAGAGGATCCATGTGTGAAAACAAAGTATAGACTTTGGAAGAACTACTTGATGGTCGTAAGGCTATTGGGTACAGATGGATTTTAAAAGGAAGACGGACAATGATGGTAAGTATCACCATTAAGAAAGCTCGACTTGTCGTTAAGATGTTTTCCGACAAGTTCAAGGAGTTGACCGCGGTGAGACTTTCTCACTCGTAGCGATTTTAAGAGTCTGTTGGAATTGTATTAGCAGTTACTGCATTATTTATGAAATCTTGCAGATAGGATGTCAAAACATTGTTTCCTCGACATTTTTCTTGAGGAAAGATTGTATGTGATACAACCAGAAGGTTTTTGTCAATCCTAAAAGATGCTAACAAGTATGCAAAGCTCCAGCAATCCTTCTAAGGACTGGAGTAAGCATCTCGGAATCAAAGATTTTGGGTTTATACAAAGTTTATGGGAAACTTGTATTTCCAAACAAGTGAGTGGGAGCACTATAGAATTTTTTATGAGTATATGTTGTTAACATATTGTTGACCAGAAATGATGTAGAATTTCTGGAAAGCATACAGGGTTATTTGAAAAGTGTTTTTCAATGGAAAACCTGGATTAAGCTACTTGAACATTGAGCATCAAGATCTATAAGGATAGATCAAAAACGCTTAATAGTACTTTCAAATGAATACATACCGTGACAAGATTTTGAAGGAGTTCAAAATAGATCAGCAAAGGAGTTCTTGGCTGTGTTACAAGGTGTGAGTATTGAGTAAGACTCAAGACCTGACCACGGCAGAAGAGAGAGAAAGGACGAATGTCGTCCCCTATGCTTTAGGCGTAGGCTCTACAATATGCTATGCTTGTGTACAAAGACTGAAGTGTGCCTTGCCATGAGTCAGTCAAGGGTACAAGAGTGATCCAGGAATGGATCACATGACAGCGGTCGAACTTATCCTTAGTAACTAGTGGACTAAGGAATTTTCTCGATTATGGAGGTGGTAAAAGAGTTCGTCGTAAAGGGTTACGTCGATGCAAACTTCGACACTAATCCGGAGGACTCTGAGTAATAAGCTGGATTCGTATAGTAGAGCAGTTATTTGGAATAGCTCCAAGTAGCGTGTGGTAGCTGCATCTACAAGACTACAAGATGACATAGAGATTTGTAAAGAACACACGGATCTGAAAGGTTTAGACCCGTTGACTAATAACCTCTCTCACAAGCGAGATATGAACAAACCCCGTTGGATTCATTGCAATCACATAGTGATGTGAACTAGATTATTGACTCTAGTGCAAGTAGGAGACTGTTGGAAATATGCCCTAGAGGCAATAATAAAATGGTTATTATTGTATTTCCTTGATCATGATAATTGTCTATTGTTCATGCTATAATTGTATTAACCGGAAACCGTAATACATGTGTGAATACATAGATCATAATATGTCCCTAGTAAGCCTCTAGTTGACTAGCTCGTTGATCAATGGATGGTCGTGGTTTCCTGACCATGGACATTGGATGTCGTTGATAACGGGATCACATCATTGGGAGAATGATTTGATGGACAAGACCCAATCTTAAGCATAGCACAAGATCGTGTAGTTCGTTTGCTAAAGTTTTTCTACTGTCAAGTATCATTTCCTTAGACCATGAAATTGTGCAACTCCCGGATACCGTAGGAATTCTTTTGGTGTACCAAACGTCACAACGTAACTGGGTGGCTATAAAGGTGCACTACAGGTATCCCCGAAAGTGTCTGTTGGGTTGGCACGAATCGAGACTGGGATTTGTCACTCCGTATGACGGAGAGGTATCTTTGGGCCCACTCGGTTATGCATCATCATAATAAGCTCAATGTGACTAAGGAGTTAGCCACGGGATCATGCGTTACGGAACGAGTAAAGAGACTTGTCGGTAACGAGATTGAACGAGGTATGGGGATACCGACGATCGAATCTTGGGCAAGTAACATACCGATAGAGAAAGGGAATTGTATACGTGATTGATTGAATCCCCGACATCGTGGTTCATCCGATGAGATCATCGTGGAACATGGGGGAGCCAATATGGGTATCCAGATCCCGCTATTGGTTATTGGCCGGAGGTTGTCTCGGTCATGTCTGCATGGTTCCCGAACCCGTAGGGTCTACACACTTAAGGTTCGGTGACGCTAGAGTTGTTATGGGAAATAGTATGTGGTTACCGAAGGTTGTTCGGAGTCCCGGATGAGTTCCCGAACATGACGAGGAACTCCGGAATGGTCCGGAGGTGAAGATCGGTATATTGGACGAAGGGTATTGGAGTCCGGAATTGTTCTGAGAGTACCGGGTGACGACCAACATGACCGAAAGGTGTTTCGGAGGCCCCGGCAAGCGTTGGGGGGGGGGGGGCTTATGGGCCAAGGGGAGGGGGCACACCAGCCTACAAAGGGGCTGTGCGCCCCTCCCAACCCCTCTCACGTAACCTGGAGAGGTGGGGGCGCCTCCCCTAGGGCAGCCGCCCCTCCCGGGTTGGGGGGCAAGTTTCCTAGGGGTGGGGGCGCCCAAACCCATCTAGGGTTTCCCCTGTGGCTGCCACCCCTCCCCTAGGGCGCCTCCTCCACCCCTCCCCCCTATATATAGTGAGGGAGAGAGAGGGCAGCCGCACCCCTTCCCTGGCACAGCCCTCTCCCTCCCCAACAACTCCTCCGTAGTGCTTAGCGAAGCTCTGCAGGAGAACCACGAGCTCCATCGCCACCATGTCGTCGTGCTGCTGGAGTTCTCCCTCAACTTCTCCTCTTCCCTTGCTGAATCAAGAAGGAGACATCGCCGGGCTGTACGTGTGTTGAACGCGGAGGCGCCGTCCGTTCGGCGCTAGATCAGATCTTCTGTGATTTGAATCGCCGCGAGTACGACTCCATCAACCGCGTCCTTTGTAACGCTTCTGCTTAGCGATCTTCAAGGGTATGAAGATGCTCTCCCTATTTCTCGTTGCTAGCATCTCCTAGATTGATCTTGGTGACACGTAGGAAAATTTTAAATTATTGCTACGTTCCCCAACATCCCCGACGTCGACAACCTTCTCAACGACATGGTTGGCGAGGACACCGACTCCAAGTCCAGTGTTACTGCTGCTGCTGTTCCGTACGTGTTCTTGCTCTTTCTGTTAGAGGTCCTGTCGCAATTCTTTGCTCTAGTGTCTGTCCTACATATGATAGGTTCTATGCCATATATGCACCCTGCTCTACTATCTGCTTTAGACATGTTTGGTTGCAGTTCATACATGCAGATGTTTTTTACCTTCTCACTGTCAGGTCGCATGACTACTTTTATCCATGTTATATTAGTCATGCTTTATCTAATATTTCTATTAATAAAATCATTTGATAAATTGCTCATATTTCCAACACCCATAGCGTCTCTGCACAGAGCGGAAAAGCATGTCCAGACAGTTAGTGAAGTTTTCTCATTATGCAATGCGCCCGCAAGCTGCAACCATCGTTCCACGCATGCTCATGTGTTCGCTGCAACGTGCGCGGAGGCTCAGCTGGTTCTCAACCTATCAGGCAGAAGCCTCACCCCAAGATGACGTGTGGGCTGACGCATCTCATTGCATTCAGCATCCCACAGGCCACGGCACGCCGCCGCCTAGACAGTAACCATGGCACATGTTGAGACAGGAACAGCACAAGAATCATTCAATCGGTCAGTCAGTCCCAGAACAGCTCGAGTGCACTGTGGAGCGATGCCTGTGGAGTGATTCAGTGGAGCCGATGGACCACCGCACTGCAGTACCGCGGCGACCAGCAAAACTCCATGCCTGCCGCGTCGATCAGGCGCCGTTGCTTTCATTCGGCCGGCAGCGCGCAGCTGCCGTCGTCCTTGCCCACGACGTGGCGTATATATTCTGTCCGTCGTGCTCCAGGCGGATGCACAGAGCTTTCAGTATGAGCAGAAGTACCCCACAACACACAAACTACAGCCAATAAAAGCTACTGTACCGTTTTCGAGATCGGCACCGCACCCAGAAGGAAGCACAAATTCGGCAAACCATCTCTACGGCAACAGCATATTTGTAACATCTCACAAATGCCTGCACGTTCTGGAGCCTTGCCTATTTTTCTCTTTTCTTTTTGAGAAACAAGAGCTTTGCCTATTCTGAACATTTGCTGATGAACAGTTGCTGTGGAAATGACCTGAAAATTCTGCATATCACGGTCAAAGGTTTCAGACAGGCAACCAAGGCATATATATACATTTAATGATTAATAATGGCGAGTAAGAGAATACCGTGGATGCGCGAAAACATAATATCTTGACCAATTGAATTGTTCTTTAGAGAAATTCAACGCTACCAGTTAGTTAGAGTTCCTCCTTTCCGCACGTCACTAGAATCTTCAAACAAGCGTGTCTGCCATTTTCATTTTATTTATTTATCTACTGTCTATCTAGTACTCCCTCTGTAAACTAATATAAGAGCGTTTAGATCACTACTTTAGTATTCTAAATGCTCTTATATTAGTTTACGGAGGGAGTATAGTCTACTAGTTAAACACTAGAATGTTATACGTTCCATCAGAAGCCAACTGATAAGAAAAGTACTACTAATAATCTAGGCTGCTTCATTATTTTAAGAGGAAGATTAGGTAGATCTCGAGAAGGATTTCGAGCCGACAGGGCCCAGATTTGGTGACCTAAGTGTGCTTAGCCATTAGCTTAGAGACGACTCAATTGTCTAGGAGGCATCACAGATTACATGGTGGTCACTGATCTTACCCTGTTCGTTTATGTTTGTCTGTACAAAGTCAGTGCCTACATACACAATCAATGAACAGTGGAGCAGAAAGGGAGAGGAGCCCATGGTGGCCATGAAAGGGCAAGCTTTGCTCTTCTAGATTAGCAAAAGACACCTTTCCATGGGAGCACATGGGAGAGGAAGAAGAGAAAAAGCTCATCAATGTTTTAGCCTGGTATATGCTTGCCGAAGATGTTAGAGCTGACTCACAAGAAATTCTGAAAAAACACTTGAATTTTGTGATTTGTAAAAATTCCAGTGTTGTGAACATGGCCTAAATTTAACGAATCCTTGCAGGTTACAAGACGCCATGGACTGATCAAGGATGAAAATCTTGTGTGTTCTATTGGCCTAGAGCTACTCCCTCCGTAGCAAAATACTTGAAGTTCTAGGTTTGTCCCAAGTAAACATTTTTATGTTTGATCAAATTAATGGAAAAATACACCAATATTTACAACACCAAATTAGCTTTATTACCTCAGCCGTCTGTAGTGTCATTGGAGCCAGAGATCGGTCGCCGCAGATCTTTGAGCTCAAGGATGGATCTCAGACTGAACCAAACAGGTACCACGGCGGCACACGTGACGATCGAGTTTGCACGTCGACTGGGCCACCAGATGATGATTGGAGTGCAATAGGGGATTATTTATCTTTCCATTATTTTATTCTCTTGAATGAATGGTCAGCTCATTATTACAGACAGGACACCACTCGCACCTATCCTGAATCCGTATTTGTAGATGTAATCTCTTTTCAGAATATCAAGCTGTTTGCACTTCTTCATCATCAGACGCACAGTCCATCCTGGGATCAGACCAAATTGTAGTGCCTGTGGTAGCAACATAAATAAACCCTGAGAAGAACAGGATGGCAAGCCAATTCGCACTCCCAGCGCAAGTAGCAACAGAGATGTAGCAGGAGACCGTCCATCTGTGTCCTCCTATCGCAGCACCAGGCGGGCGGGCATCCAGTTCTTGATCTTGCAACAATACCACGACCTTGACAGAACGCCTTTTGAGCTGCGATTGGGCACGTCGAGCAAGATACACTCAGGAATGTCAACCAATGTATGATAAATCACTAGAGATTAACCGTATGTATTCTTATAAGGTCCTTGTCACTAGCAATCATCCAACAGCTAAGTGTTTCTGTTTTCTAAAAGAATTTTGCGGCAGGAAATAGTTTCTGAAAGATCCATGAGATAGTTTCTAACACATCTATGACCATATGCACCGTACAAAGTTTCCTGAACAAACAATATTTCACAGTGACTGAGGACAAACCTGGGAACAGTGCCACGTTGGTGCAAGTCGTATTCTGTTGCTTGTCGAAGGGCCCTGGCAAATGCTTTGAAACACGCCTCGATAATATGGTGCGAGTTGTTCCCCGCAAGCTTTTTTTTTTGGAAGGAAAAAAAATAGAGTCCAGGGTTAGGCCAATTTAGCTCACTTCATCTGGGGGGCACCGTAGAGGAAAGCCATCGCATTTTGACCCCACTATGGGAGAGGATTTCAATTGAAACGGAAGCAATATATACCTGACAGATGTGAAGCGTCATCACAAATGTATTCACTAGAGACTGGAAGAAGTGCTCAACGAGCTGCCAGAAAAACAAATAAATTATTATTCGCCTAAGTTGGTACCAGGAATGTACAGGTACCAAGATCTCATCACACAAGCTAAAAAAGACAAATATGTCTTGTTAAGATTTGTCAGAAATTATTCACTGGAGAGAGGAAAAGTTGAATGTAACAAAATTGGAGGGATAAACTTGAACTGAATATGTCAGATGTGACAATGATATTATTTCTTAAGTCCGACATACAGAAACAGAACATCAAAGGCTTTTGCAATCGACGTTGCAGAAAACTGAAAACAGCTGCGAAATTTCACAAATTACCGACAAGCATATGTGCCAACCTGCGCTGTATGAAATCATTAATAATTTATTTTTGTAGCTGCTTCGCTAGCAAAGAATGAGATTATGAATTTGTAAAGATATGTTACATATGCAGCATATTAGTATTATGAAAAGTTATCTCGCCGCCTGTTTAACACAACATACATCCACAAAATGTCCGTGACTGAACCATATTCGCTCTGTATTCGTATCCGGGCACTGTCCGCTCTGTCGATGTATCTGAGAAAAATATGGTCGCGACCATGGTTTCACTACTCTCCGACCGTATTCGCTCCTTTTTCAGCCCTAGTTTATGGGCCCTGTTGGAGCACTTTTTTTGGCCCACCTCCCCCTAAACCAGAAATATTTACGGGAAAAGGGGGGCTTGTTGGAGATGCTCTTAACATGTAAATTTAGTGTATCCTACATATAAGGCTTTTCCCATAAGAAATTCAGAACTACTTAACGTTTTTATGTATGTGTTCATAGATCTCAGAGATTTGAGTTAAGGGATTTATGATTAGCAAGTTCCGTTTTGCCCTTGTTAGCACGAAGAAGTTACTATTCTTCCTCAGCTAGATGCGAGAGATGTCACATTCTTGCTTCAAACAAACCCAAAGGTCAAAAAACAAAATACATGCGCTACCACAAGCATATGCGGTCAACCTCAACCCACAACTATATACAGACAAAAGGAGTAAACCATACTCACATCAAGCATGTGATCCAAGAACGGTATCCCTGTGCTGCAGTCGGCAACGCCGGTGCCGTCAAGGCTGACCTTGACATGCGCATTTGTCTCCTCAGTTACCCTCTTGACCTCTCCCAGCCTAGGCGAGACTGCAAATTTCGAACACAATTAAGCTAGGTCACATGGTAGAAATTTAATCTCCTAGGCTAGGAGTAGAAGACACTAGTAGGGAAAATAAACGACACGAAGTAGATGATGATATATAAACTAGGCACAAATCTTATCACGAGGCAGCAAAGCAGACATGGTAGAAATCAAATCAGGTACGGAAACAACCTGTGTAGTCTTCAGGCGCCACCGGAGGGCCGTTCCCGCCGACGCCGCCGGCAGACATGACAGGCGACCTCAGGCGAAGCAACGGCCCGTACGGCCGACCGGGGAAGGCGACCCCGGCTCCGGTCCTCGCCGAGGATCTGGGGAACGGAGAGGCCCGCTCGGAGTGTAGTGGGGAGAGGGTGGGGGAGACGGACGGCGCGGTGGTCATCAGCAAGAGCCCGCGGGGGCCGCGAAATCCGGCGGGACTAGGCTGGGTTTGGAGCTAGTGACCGGGCAATTCGGGCGAAGCTGCACTGAGCTCGAGCTCGGATCCAATACGCTCGGCAACAGCGCGGCGACGGGAGAGTCTGGAGCTGGGGACGACGAGGTGGGGCTGTCGAGAGAGGAGGGGCGGCGTCGAGCCCGGAGAACCTCGTCGGGGTCGGCGGCGGCGGAGTGTGCTCGAGTGAGGACCGGAGGAGGAACAGGGGTCGCTGGCGGCAGCCAGGCCCGGCCCTGAGTGGCAGGTGGGCCGGTCGTCCCGGGCCCCCAGCCTGGGTATGGACGTCGGACTAGCCCACTCGATCGAGTAAACGGCCCATCCACGAATTAGTAGCAGGCTAGCAGCGCACGCTCCCCTCGAAAAAAAAGCAACTTGCTAGAAATCAAAAAAATCAAAACTGTCTCAAAAAAAGTTTCTCCAAAAAAATAATATAAACGTATGCTTGAAGTAAAAGGTGGCATGGGTTTTCGCAACATGCAGTC
This sequence comes from Aegilops bicornis, assembly GCA_021605145.1. Lineage (NCBI taxonomy): Eukaryota > Viridiplantae > Streptophyta > Magnoliopsida > Poales > Poaceae > Aegilops > Aegilops bicornis. The sequence continues at coordinate 83,930,597 of CM038670.1, forward strand.
CTTCAACCTCGCTATGCTTGGGAAACACGGTTGGCGTCTTCTTACAAGACCGGACTCTTTGTGTGCTACGGTACTGAAAGGAAAATACTACCCTTACATAGAGTTTCTTAATGCAACAGTGCCGGCCAAAGCGTCAGCAACCTGGAGGGCAATAGTGGCAGGACGAGATGCATTATAGGTTGGTCTCATTCGTCGAGTTGGCGATGGCTCAACCATCTCAACTTGGACTGGCAGCTGGATTCCGAACACGACCACACTGAAACCTAGGGGCGCATTGGCACTATGCCGCTCAATAGGGTTTCGGATCTCATTGATGAATACTCAGGGAATTGGAATGAACATATTGTCCGTCAAAATTTCTTGCACCCGGATGCGGTAGCCATTCTTAATATACCACTGAATCCGGCGGGTGGCGAAGATACTCTAGCCTGGTCTTTGGAGAAGTCGGGCATCTACACTGTAAAATCAGCGTATCGTTCTCTTATGACTCGCAACGAGCTTGGCTCTTGAGAGGAAGGGGCAACTACAGAAACTTCATCAGCTAACAAACAGTTGTGGACTGCTCTTTGGCGACTTCGAGTCGTTCCCAAGGTCCGGGTATTCTGGTGGAGAGTTCTCCGTGGGATACTACCTGACTCCACTAGTAGAAAAAGGGTCAAACGTGAAGCACATTAGTGCCGGTTTGAATTTGAGCCGGCACTAATGTATACATTAGCGCCGGTTCCAACAGCTAGCCGGGCCGCTTCCATTAGTACCGGTTCGTGGCGAACCTTTAGCACCGGTTCGTGCCACGAACCGGTACTAATGAGAGTGGTGGCAGGATGTTGTCGACTGGGCCCTTCCAGTTTTAGTACCGGTTCTTGGCACGAACCGGTACTAAAGGTCGCCCTACATAAACCCTTCGGCCCACCCGAGCTCGCTCTGTTCTTCCCCTTTCCCTCTCCTCTCTGTTCTTCCCTCTTCCTCTCGAGCTCATCACACATTTTGCCCCAAATTTGTCAAGATTTGAAGGCCCCCATCCATTCAAATGATCCAAAGGTTAGCAACTTTGTCCTTTCATCTCTCATTGCTAGATTAGCTCTTGCAATGCTTTATATAGTGATTAATTTGTGAGTTTAGTAATTTGGGAGGAAATATATATGTGCAAGTATTTGATTTATATGCAATTTGAGGTAAAAAATAACACTTAGTTTGCATATGTAGGTGTGTTTTACTTAGTGCCTTCTAAATCTCCGTCAGAATTCACTGGCCGACGCCTGACCGTCTCTGTCAGCGGCACCACCTTGTGGTGAGCCTCTTGTTCATGAAATTTTATATAAAAATTGATGTTTGTGTGATTTGGATATATAGTTACTCGTATTATTATCTTACCCAGACGTTGTTTGTTATACATAGTGCCATGGTTTTGATATCCGTCCCCTTCGACCCTCGTCCTTGTTCTGAGTCGGATGTGGTATATTCTCTTTTAAAACTATTTGTTGCATTTCGTGTTTATGACAAATTATGCCCATCAAGTTGACATAGATATTTTTATCTAGGAGGTATGTGAACTGGAAATTCCAACCGACCCTATTGTCGAGAGGTTAAATTTAGTTGAAAGAGAAAACGAGTACTTGAAAGAAAAATTGAAAAGAATTGAGGGGAGAAGATGGAATTGGAGTTGCATGTTGCCGATGTCGTCGATGATCACAAGATCAAGATGGAGAAAATGCGCTTGAAGATTAGAAAGATTAGAAAATATGCCATCGATAGTGAGGCTTGGTATCATTATGCTGTTGGATCAATTGTTACCTTAGTTGCGATCTTGATCGCATTTGTTGTTGCATTTAAATGCTTTAGCTAGAGAGTTATTTGTTTGTTGCATTTAAGTGTTGTATGAACTTTATGTATGAACTTGTATTAATTTGGTCTATTCGGTGTTGTGTAATGAAGATGAGCCGGCAATGGATGTACGATGACCGATGCTCTCCCGATTCGTTGAGGGCGTGCATACTTTTCTCGCTATGCGGGTGAGGCAAACAAGCGGGCGGATGATTTTATGCCTTGTCCATGTCTTGGCTGTAAGAATGGTTGCAATTACTCTATGTCAAGAACCATTCACGCCCACTGTTTGAGTCCGGTTTCATGCCCCACTATAATGTTTGGACCAAGCACGGAGAAAGAGGGGTTATGATGGAAGACAATGAAGAAGAAGAGGACGACGACGACAGCTATCCCGCCATGGGTTCCCTGAATACGATGATACAACAATGGGGAAGAAGTCGAGCCGACAATGCGGGAAGAAGTCAAGAAGAGGCATCGATGAGCCCGTTGATGATCTAGGTCGGGCCATTGCCGATGCAAGGAGAAATCGCGCAAGTGATTTGGAGAAGAAGAAGTTGCAGCGCATGTTAGAGGATCACAAAAATTGTTGTACCCGAATTGCGTGAGGTGACAAGAAAAAGCTGGGCACCACAATCGGAATTGCTGCAATGGAAGGCAGAGAATGGTGTATCGACAAGGGATTTGGAAAGTTGCTTGGTAATGATAAAGGATATGTTTCCAAAGGACAACAAATTGCCCGAGAGTACGTCTGAAGCAAAGAAGGTTGTACGCCCTCTAGGGTTAGAGGTGCAGAAGATACATGCATGCCCTAATGATTGCATCCTCTACCGCGGTGAGTACGAGGATTTGAACGCTTGCCCGATATGTGGTGCATTGCGCTATAAGATCAGCCGCGATGACCCTGGTGATGTCGAGGGCGAGCGCCCCAGGAAGAAGATTCCTGCCAAGATGATGTGGTATTCTCCTATAATACCACGGTTGAAACGTTTGTTCCAAAACAAAGAGCATGCCAAGGCATTGCGATGGCACAGAGAAGACCGTAAGAAAGACGGAAAGTTGAGAGTACCCGCTGAAGGGTCGCAGTGGAGAAAAATCGAAAGAAAGTATGGGAAGGAGTTTGCAGATGACGCAAGGAGCGTATGGTTTGGTCTAAGCGCAGATGGCATTAATCCTTTTGGGGAGCAGAGCAGCAACCATAGCACCTGGCCGGTGACTCTATGTGGGTATAACCTGCCTCCTTGGTTGTGCATGAAGCGGAAGTTCATTATGATGCAGTGCTCATCCAAGGCCCTAAGCAACCCGACAACGAAATTGATGTGTACCTAAGGCCATTAGTTGAAGAACTCTTACAACCGTGGAATGGAATGTGTAATGCGGCGTGGGATGAGCACATGGGGAAGAATTTGACCTAAAGGCGTTGCTGTTCGTGACCATCAATGATTGGCCTGCTCTCGGTAACCTTTCGTGACGGACAAACAAGGGATACCGCGGATGCACGCACCGCTTGGATGATACCGATGCGATATATTTGAATAGTTGTAAGAAGAATGTGTACCGACATCGTCAATTTCTTCCGAGCAGGCATCCCGTAAGAAAGAAAGGCAAGCATTTCAAAGGTGAGCAAAGCGGATCACGGGACGAAGCCTCGCCACCGCATCGGTGCTGATGTACATGATATGGTCAAGGATTTGAAGGTGATATTTGGAAAGGGTCATGGCGGACAACCTGTTCCGAAGGACGCTGACGGACGCGCACCCATGTGGAAGAAGAAATCTATATTTTGGGACCTGCCATATTGGAAAGACCTAGAGGTCCGCTCCGCAATCGACGTGATGCACGTGACGAAGAATCTTTGCGTGACCCTGCTTGGCTTCTTGGGCGTGTATGGGAAGACAATAGATACACCTGAGGCACGGGAGGACCAGCAACGTATGCACGGAGAAGACGGCGTACATCAGGGTCATGCAAGCTACGCTCTTACCAAAGAAGAGAAGGAAATCTTCTTTGAATGCCTCGCTTCGATATTAAGGTATCATCGGCTTCGTCGAATATAAAGGGAATAATAAACATGGCAGAGAAAATTTCCGAACCTAAAGTCTCATGATCGCCACGTGATTATGACGCAATCGCCTTCCGGTTGCATTGAGGGGGCTTCTACCGGAAAACCTTCGATTAGCCATTGTGAAGCTATGTGCATTTCTCAATGCAATCTCTCAGAAGGTAACCGATCCAGAAATCATACCAAGGTTACAGAATGATTTGGTGCAATGTCTTGTCAGTTTCGAGTTGGTGTTCCCACCATCCTTCTTCAACATCATGACGCATGTCCTAGTTCACCTATGCGAAGAGATTAACATTTTGGGTCCTGTATTTCTACACAATATGTTCATAACCGTGCTAGGCCAGAAGGAAGCATCTCCAAGGGCCATCAAAATGAGGAGGTCATTGAGTTTTGTATTGACTTTATTCCTGACCTTAAGCCGATTGGTGTTCCTGAATCGCGGCATAAGGGCAGATCGGATGGAAAAGGCACGCTAGGAGGGGAACAAATAATATGTATGGACGGACATTCTCTTTGAAGCACACTACACAGTTCTACAGAATTCCGCCTTGGTGGCTCCGTATATGGATAAACACAAGAATTTGCTACGCTCCAAACACCCGAAGCGGTCTGATGACTGGATTACACGTGAACAAACCAGGAGTTTTTCCAGCTGATTGCAGACACGTACCATGCATGACACCTCTATTGAAGATGACCTGTACTTGCTGTCCCAGTTACCATCTTCGAATATAATGACTTTCAAAGGGTACGAGATAAATGGTAATACATTTTACACGATCGCCCAAGATAAGAAGAGCACCAACCAAAACAGTGGTGTCCGCTTTGATGCAGAAACCAAGACGGGAAAGGAAACATATTATGGTTATATACATGACATATGGGAACTTGACTATCGACGTGGTTTAAAGGTCCCTTTGTTTCGGTGCAAATGGGTCAATATGACACGAGGCGGGGTAATGGAAGACCCGCAGTATGGAATGACAACAGTGGGTCTCAACAATCTTGCGTATGCAGACGAACCATTCGTCCTAGCCAATGATGTGGCACAGGTTTTCTATGTGAAGGACATGTCTACCAAGCCAAGAAAAAGAAAAGATAAGGAAGCGAATGCATCGTACGATGAGCCAAAGCGGCACATAGTTCTTTACGGGAAGAGAAACATCGTGGGAGTGGATGACAAGACAGACAAGTCGGAAGATTATGAAAAGTTTGATGAAATTGCTCCATTCACAAAGTGAATATTGACCCGAGCATCCCGTTAAATGATGAAGATTTTCCATGGTTACGGCGCAAAGGGACACACGCCAAGAAAAAGTTTCACACCCAAAGATGCAGGATGTGATCGGCTTCACTATCATCACTTTCTTCTGTGTTTCACACCCAGAGAGGAATCTTTGTAATAGTTAGGGTAGTTATGTGTTTTGGCATTTGAAACGCGAAGAAATTTTATGTGCAAACAAATTCTTTCATGCCTATACTGATTTTTAAAGTTAAATTATTCACAAACTAGTGATTCACACTAATTTCAAATAATTCAAAATTTAAACTATTCAAATTTGAAAACTACGGGCACTAACAGAAAGTTTGTAATTTTTTGTACCTAAAGCAAAAATATTCACAAAGAAACTCTAAATACACAAAAAAAGAACAACACAAAAATAAATAAAGCAAAAAAAAATTAAAAAAAGCCCGCCTACTAGGCCAGAGCGGCCTGCATACGACTAGAAACCCAACCTGTTGTTGGGCCAGGATGCGGGCCCGCAAAGGCCAAGTGGGCCCACAGGGCAACAAAGAACACGTAGGCCCAGTAGGCCTGCTTTGGGGACGAGCTCGAGAGAGCGACCGCATGGGGGTTTATAAACCAGTGCGGTCGCCCCTCGGCTAGCGAGGTGGGACTGAACTTGTCGCGATCAAGCACTGCTTAAGATTCCCCCTTTAGTACCGGGTCGTGGCACAAACCGGTACTAAAGGGGGGGCCTTTAGTACCGGTTTGTGCCACCACCCGGTACTAAAGGGGGTCGCTTCCCGCCGCTTGGGCTGGCCAAAACTGGCCTTTAGTACCGGTTGGTGGCTCCAACCGGTACTAAAGGTGCCTTCTATATATACAACACTTCGAAAAATTTCATTCTCCCTCTGTTTCTTCCTCTGTTTCCCCATTGAAGCACCGCCGCCCGATCGATCGACGCTGTCGCCGCCCCGTCCCCATCGTCGCTTCCCCCTCGCGGGCCGCCTCGTCCTTCGCCGCCTGCCCGTCCCCATCGCCGCCCGTCCCGTGGCGCCCTCGTCTCCTTCGCCGCCTGGCCAGTCCCCATCGCCGCCCGCCCCTGCCGCCGCCTCGCCTCCTTCGCCGCCCGGGCCCGCCCCGTCGCACCGTCCCGTGTCGCCGCCCCTGCCATGCCCGTCGCCCCCGGCCGTCGTCGCCGCCGCCGCCGTCGCCCAGCTGTGAGCTCTCGCCCTCTAACCCTTCTCCCTCGCCCCCGGCGGCCACCATGGGCGCCGCCGCTCCCCGAGCCCATACACACACACACAAGCATGATGAACACACACACACACACACGTATATATGCATGAATGCATGTATATATTAGTATATACGTATTTTCTATGTTTAATTAGTTTAGATTTTTAGATTATTATTTTTTCACTAGTATATATGTATGAATGCATGTTAGATGGATATAATTAGTGTTTAATTAGTATGGGATTTTTTATATAATGTTGTTTTTCTGTTTTTTAATGGATGTATAGAAGTTGTTTTTCTGTTTTTAGTGTTAGATGCTTAATTAGTATGAAATAGCATATAGAATTTTGACATATGCAATGATAGCATAATTAGTGTTATATAGAAATGTTAGAAATTTTAGTTGTCAAAATCCAATCATTAAAAAATGATACTTTTTATGCGGGCATATAGCTAGTATTTGTTCTCGACGATGCCCGACCCGCATCTCGCCGTCGACATCGTCCGCGACAACGTCCGGCTGACCCATGTCCGGGACTGGGCTCCGGCTGGCCGGCACCGGGAGGTGCTGCTCGGAGGCGCGGCCGCTTGATGAGGAACCCGCCACGGGTCCCGTCGTCGACCACGATCTCGTTTGGTGGCGTTCGCGTGGGCCAGTTCCAGTGCGGAGGGAGCCGGCCCCGCCGGAGGTGGTACGTCGCCGTGTCAGTGAGGAGGACGAGCACGTCCATCGCTACATGGTTGCGTTAGAGGGCGGCAGGTTCTCCAATACCTGGCAGTTTCTTCAGGGATCTCACTTCAGCTATGATCCTGTGAGGGTTCCTTCTCTTTGGGTGTCCACAGCCCGCGCCGTAGGAACCGCGAGTGTCCTAGATTCTTCTGTAGTATTCGATCTTTATTAGCTACCTAGCCAGTGATGTATTCGAGATTATATCTATTATTCGAGACGATGTATTCGAGATTATATCTATTATTCGAGATGATGTTTTCGAGATTATATCTATTATTCGAGACGATGTATTCGAGATTATATCTACTATTCGAGACGATGTAATTTGAATACTAAATTGTTTTATATTTCTTTTGGATTAGTTAAATAAAAGCTATGGCGGACAATACCGGCAGAGAGGGAGAACAGGCCATGTTCGATATGATACGCCATCCTCACGGGCCAGATGATGATCAGAATGAAGAAGATTATGACGACTCCGAATTTCTAAACAACACCGGAGAGGGTGATATGATATTCGATCGCGACAACCGAATTGATGAAGTCATGAACTATGATTATGATGATGACGAAGAAAATGCTGATCTTGAAACAACAAAGACCGGCGAGGTATATATATTTATATAAGCAGGCATCTGGTGATCATCATATGTTTTAAATGACTTGAAGATATATTGACGAATCGATCTTTGTTCTTTCAGCCATCCGGATCGAGCAAATCTTCAGGCAAAAGGACGAAACGAGGCCCGAACAAAAAATTGAAGGAGGGCGTAAAGTATAATATCGAGGCAATCAGACCTAATGGCGAACCATTAGCGCATAACAAGATTGCGGACAAGTTCGTTCGTCAGTGCGGAGTTGTTGTGAAGGACCAACTCCCGATCTCCCTTCAAGAATGGAGAGAGCCAGCAAAAGACAAAAGACAAAAGGACAAAAAGGACGATGCTCCACGTCCAGATGTTACTTTTGTCGACAAAAGACAAAAAGAACTGCTTTGGGATACTCTCATGGAACATTTCACCCTACTAGATCATTTCACAGAAGCAGATGTGCAGAAAGTCAAGGACGCTGCTCTTAGGAAGATGGCGGTTGCATTCAAGAACCACAAGAATCGTGAATGGGACAAGTACGTCAAGGGAGGAAGGAAGACTCCAGATTCGAGGGAACACTAGAGAACCAACGTGCTCACCGGGACGATTTCGTGAAATTCAAGGATTCGGAATTAGCTAAGGAACGGTCGAGAATAAACAAGAAGAATGCCGAAAAAGGATAAGTTCCATAAGTTGGGGCGGTGGCTATGCGGTGGCAATGCCTAAGTGGGATAAGTCCGAGAAAGAGATCGAGGATGCAGGTGTCACTCCGGTTACTAGAGCTGGCCCCAGTGCGTGGACTTGGTTCTATGCGCATGGGGGAGTTGGACCAAGATGTGCAATGTTTCGACGAGGGCAAGTCTGAAGGGAGCCGACGATGCGATACTTGTTGCAATAGAAGAGGCACGATCGGGGGTGTTCCAGCCCAATAGAGAGAACGACGAGCTTACGCGTGCCCTGGGAAATCCTGAACACCCGGGAAGAACACGAGGCAAGGGCGCTATTCCGTGGTATGAGGGGTTTTCGGACTGGAACAATGATTACAGAACCCGTGCGAGAAAGAAGATTGCGGAGGAGAAGAAGAGGAAGATGGAGGAGGAGCAGAGGAAGCGGGACTATGAACGCCTTCAAGGACTAGAAGCAAGTCAAGCGGAATTGGCAAATCAAATTCCAGCGGCAGGAGCAGATCGACTCACTTAGCCAGCAAAGGGGTCTCAAAGAAGCAGCAGCTAGCGGATGATCCAAAGATTGGATAGCACCGCCCCATCCATGCCGAGAAGCGGCGTGGGTTCCGCCCAGACGACGCAATGCTGGATAGATACCCCGTGGATGACATCACGAATAACACTAACTGCGAGCTACACGTCAAAATGAAGAACATATCCATGAAGATGGCGGACGCCGTTGCTTTTACAAATCCCCCCAAGGCAACCTTCCATTGCAACCCGATTCCAGCGGGCTATGCTCGTGTCTTGGTTGATAAGGTGGTGGACCCATATTCGGACCTACAGCTTGACATTCCTGGAGGTGACGACGAGCACTTTCTCGGAGAGGCCAAACGTCGTATCATCCTATGGAAAAAAGATTGCATCATCTTTCGAAGGCCACCGACACCGCGTCAGCCGACTCCTCATCGAAGTCCGCCACCGAGTCAGCAGACTCCCGCTCCTGCAAGTCCACCAAGTCCAGCAAAGTGTCAGGCCACTCCTCCTCCAAGTCCGGCAAAGTATCAGGCCACTCCTCCTCCAAGTCCGCCACAGCGTGACGTCCACTCCTCCTCCAAGTCCCAAGCACAACCTCAGGCCACTCCTCCTCCAAGTCCGGCAAAGTGTCGAGCCACTCCTCCTCCTCCAAGTCCGCCACAGCGTCAGACGTCCACTCCTCCTCCAAGTCCTGGCACAACCTCAGGCCACTCCTCCTCCAAGTCCGCACAGCTTCAGGCCACTCCTCCTCGTCCAACTCAGCCCGTCGGCCGTCTCCGCCGCCTCGGCAATCGCAGAAGAGACACCCGCAGCTATGGTGCGAAGCGGCACGAGTCGAGGTAGTACAGAAGGAAATCTGGCGGAGGCAAGCGATATAAATATGGTCCAAGCCTCACGCCTCTTCCGCAGAGGCCTTATGACAGGTCCGAGGAGGAAAACGCAGCCATATCAAAGGCCCGTGGAAGCCCATTTTGCACCAAACCGCCATCGCCGCCAAGGGAGAAAGTGCACGAGGAAACGATTGACCACTTCATTCGTATGGCTCAACCACCAGCTCCCAAGCCTGTTGACACAGACTATGAGCGCCTACATCGTGAAGTTAAATCGAGCACGCCTCGTAAGGAGGCGAGCTCGGATCGAGCAAACAACAAGCAGCTGTCAAAAATGCGGGAAAACCATTCCTCACTGGGAGAACAAAGCGGTAATCGATCCCCTCGCTTGTTGTGCCAACAACACGTGACAGTACGCGCGCCTAATATTATTGTGGGCAAACAGTTTACGTTCCCGAGGTGGGCAATGTGGTAATAACCAAGGACCATATAATGCAGGCTGAAGTTCTCAACATCACTGTTGGACGACTCCTCGAGATCGAGCCCATGCCTGTGCTTACAGAGGACGAAATAAAACGGAAATATGTCCGGGAACAACCTTTGGTCAAGCCAGACAAGGTCAAGAACCTCCCAACAAGAATGTATGAATTGCATCAATGGTACATGAACATTACCAAGATTTTCAATCGATTGTCCCTCATGGTGAATGTCAAGGAGGATCATTACTTCCATGAGAAAGCTCTGTCCGTTGAGTATTCTGAACTGTTTCAGTTATACAATCAAGACGCACTCGACAAATCTATCGTCAGTTGCTATTGTCTGTAAGTGATTTCTTTCTGTAATTTAAGTCTCAAGCTAGCTGTAGTGATCCTTTTGATCAATCATTACCTGTAATTATCCTCACTATATTCTTTTCTGTGGTATTATGCAGGATGAAGATGTATGAAATGAGAAAAGGTGGACGCTTTGGCATTGGGTTCATTGACCCAAACACCGTTAATGAATACACATGGAAAATAAATCCACATCATCAAAAGGCCGTAGAGGACAACATGCTAGAGTTCTTGAAGCGCCTCAAATACAATGAAGATATACTACTTCCTTACAACTTCCAATGAGTCACACTGTCTTGTACTACAAATTCTCTGTTTTTGCCTACTAGCTAGCTACATGTTTTTGCTTACATATGCCCGCTTAATTAAGACATGCAAACGTGTGTGCATGCAGATTTCACTGGATCTTGTGTATCATTAAAGTTGACGCTGGAACAGTTAAAATACTGGACTCACTACTCAAAGCAAATACTGACTATAACATCTTGTTTGGGATAGTCAACATGTAATTTCAATCATTATTAACTATATATCTCGGCCTATTTAGTTCGTCATTTCATGATATGAACTATTTAATAACCCCTTTATTCATTTTCTTTGTCGGCAGGTGGCTTGGGCAAGGTTCATCAACACACGGAAGGCGTAATGGAAAAAAAAGCTTAAATGGTTTCGACCCAAGGTAAGTAATTATAGTACTAGCTAGCTAGCTAGCTGCCATCTTTTAATTATCATGCTTGATTAATTATTATCTGATCAAATTTCATTCTCGTAAAGGCCCCGCAGGTAGCGAGGACTGATCTGTGTGCATTCTGCGTTATGCGAGAACATTCGCATGATGACGCTCGAAAGGAGCAGATCTCAAAGACAGGAATGGGTACGCTTGTCGAACACTATTCACAATTTTTACACCATTATCGATATCTAGTCACACAACTAATACACATGCATATTGATCTCCTTCTTAACAGTTCACAGAGGTGCGGACAAGCTCCTAGAAACGGAGCGCCAGAGAAGCACTTCAAGAGGAAATAGTGGGATTTTTGCTCGACCAGGTCATAAATCCAAGGAGAATACTATTACCCGCTACCGCCCCATGAAAACCACTTCCAATTGTCATCGTGTTCAAGGCACCAATTAGGCTAATGCCACTGGCTCAAGGCAACATGCATATGTAGGAGAAATTGTATATAGCTATACATGTGTGTATGTGTGAATTAATTAATATGGTGGTTTAAGTAGACATTGATGATATATATGCATGATTGGTTATATATATATATATATATATATATATATATATATATATATATATATATATATATATATATAATGTTTCCTACAAGCAGTGGTAGTTACCACCACCTGCGTTTTGTATGTTGTATGTAGTATCTATCGGAACCGAGAGTATGTATGTGTAGTATGTAGTATATAACAATGATTAGGTAGTATATATACTAATTTTTAGGTAGTATGTACCTTTTTTGAGTATGCTCATTTTTACGTACAAATATGTTCGTATTTTACAAATATAACAAAAACTATGGGCTCATATGCAATTTTTTCAAGTAACTTGCTTTGAAATATCTTAGATATAGTATATGAACATATTTAAAATAATAAAATAGTATATATAGTACCACATGGTAGTATGTGAGACATGTGGGGTAACTACCACCGGATGGTAGGATGGATTTTTCCCTATATATATCGTAAACAATGTGTACAATGTGTACAATATGTAGTATCGTAACGTGTACAATGTGTAGTATCGTAAAATATCAGCAAACGAAAAAGAATTAAAGGAAACACAAAATTAAATGAAAAAGAAATCATAAAACTAACCCCCCCCCAAACCTTATAGTACCGGTTGGTGTTACCAACCGGTACTAAAGGGCTCCCTGCCCCCGGAGCTGCCTCGTGCCACGTGGTTGGCCTTTAGCACCGGTTTGTGCTAAACCGGTACTAAAGGGGGGGGGGGCTTTAGTGACCACACTTTAGTGCCGGTTGTGGAACCGGCACTAAACGGCCTTACGAACCGGTGCTATTGCCCGGTTCTGCACTAGTGCTCGACTACTTTGTGCTATCGCCATATCAAGCAGTTACATGCACTAATCTATTGTTCCCATGCAAAGGCGTTTTGGGTGGCTGTGAGGGATAGATTTCAGCTCTCTCTCTCCCACGTTTGCACCATGATACGTGGGCGCATGATATTTTGCTCGATCCCATGTTCTTTGATGAGGAAAGTTGCAAGATAATCACTATCATGCATAGCATATGGACGTCACGGAACAACTAGACCCATGATCGCAAAGGTTACAACCCTGTACAAGCGTTGAAGTGGGTTCATGAGACTTTGGCGATCCTGGAACTTCCTCCTTTGGGAAGGAAAACGAGGGCGGGTCAGTGCTGGAGACCACCTGAGGCGGGCTGGGTTACTATCAACACTGACGGCGCACTTAATGCTGACGAGATGAGGGGGGAGCGGGAGGTGTAGCCAGATCACACATCGCGTTCCTTGGTGCCTGGTGCAAACCTCTGTTTGGCATATCGGACCCCTTCATAGCGGAGTTGCTTACTCTTCGGGATGACATGATCTTTGCGCAACTTCGTGGTTTTTCACATGTGATCATAGAGATTGATTGCTTGGAGCTAGTTGATCTATGGAATTCATGCGGCAACACCAGATCAGTTGCAGCGCCTATCTTGAATGAACTGGAGGAAATTGGTGCTACCTTTGCTTCTTTATCTATCATGCATGTCAGCAGGGAAGCTAATGTGTCGGCGCATCAGTGTGCCCGTTTAGCTAGCACACTGGATGGCACTGAGAGTTGGCTTGATGTAAGCCCTGATTTTTTGGTCTCTTGCCTGCGGGCGGATTGTAATAGTATGATTCTAAGTTAATAAAGTTCCTGAGTTTGATGAAAAAAAAAAGAATAGGAAGTTAAGTGCACGAATAGCTCGGTTTTGTTGGAGGTCAAAGAGCGTTTCCTTCAGTTGGATTCATATACACAAGGGAAAGGCATCAAATCACAAGGCACATAATTTTGTAAAGAGCATGTTATCCCTCGATCATGGTCGCTACCTTTGGCTACTCCAGCCTTTGGATCATGCAGATTTTGGAAAGATGTTGTTAACCGTGAACATCGATTGGAATTAGGTTTGAGCGGCTGCGGGAATTGCACATAGCGGAAGCTGCTCATTTGTAAAATTCACTTTGAATAGAGGTCACGACAGCAAAATCAAAGTATTTTTTTATGAATTTCATTAAGAAGGACAACAACACGGAGTGATGGGTGGACATCTGGCCGACTCATGTTAGCCATGTTGCATAGTACTCTCAGTGTCAAAAATGCTCTTATATTATGGGACGAAGGAAGAAGTTCCGATACAAGTGTGATCCCTTTTCCTTGGTACAGAACTATGAATTACACATATTATACAAAACAATCAAATCTTGACCCTTGTTTTATATAATACTGCTCGCGACCAAGCTTATGTGTGACTCTTGATCTATATGCTCCGAGAAATGAAACATGTTGTTTGTAAATTAATTGTTTTTAGAAGAAAAAGAAGGCTCGAGACGAGTCTGACTTTCAATTAACAAAGTCATCGACCGGTAAGTATTTCTTAAATTTTGATAATGTGGTTCAGTGAATTTGATCCGGTGCCTGGAAATGTTGAAGCAGCTCTGCGGTCGCTCAGTTATACAGTAGTATTACTTTTAGAAAAGAAGGATGACCCCCGGTTTTAGCATCTGGCAGGGCCGTCTTCAGAAATTTAGGGGCCCGGGACGAAATACAAAATGGGACCTAAATTTTCAAAATTTTGTATAGCTAAAGAACTATCCAACAACTACTTCACGCAAAAGCATCAAAAAATTAGCTCGGCTGCACAGAATATGTAGAACTGAGTCTCAACAAAATAGATAAAATATGGAAAAAAATAAAAATAAAAATAAGGGGTACAAAAGAATACCAAATCAATAGTTTGCTTCATCCACGCCTCCCATGAGTAGACACTCCTGTTGTTGCAGAGTGCCAATGAAATATATTTTCATCTTATTTTTCTGTAACATGAAATATAGTTATATAGTCGATATCAAAAGGCATCCATTTTGTGTTTATTTCAGACATACACGCAGTTCTTTTTCAATTCAATACAGTTCAATGTTCAAATGTGTCGATTGATCTAGAAATAAACACATACATCATGTCAATTCAAATGCATCTTTGATTGTTGTTTACCTGTTTCCGTCCAAGAAATTACCCACGGATCCATGGCCGAGGAGAAGGTGTTTCTCGGCTTTGGAGGTGCAGCTTGCCTTGGGCTTAGCGGAGGCAGGGCCAGCGTCTAGCGGCCGCGGCAGGACGGCCGGTCGGAGGCCGGGGAGCACTGCCAATAACAGTACCATGGCGCTACGGCGGAGCAACTAGCCGGCGGCGGTCTGCAACAGACCACATCGGCATTGATTCGTGGAACGGGAGCATGGAGATGGCAAGAGGCGGCGCCTGCGTGCTAGGGTAGGACTGGGGGGATGCGGGCGGAGGATTGGTAGTGGGTCTCGACACTAGGGCTCAGCCCGAAGCAGGCGTCCCACATATTGCGAAAGACAACTTCGATCCACTCGCATACGGACGTGCAGGACAGAACCTAGGCTTGCCTTACATTTTTTCTCTGATCGGGGGCCCATGATTTGGGGGGCCATGTGCGGTCGGCCAGTTTGGCCATCCTCATCGACGGGCCTGTCATCTGAATGATGTATGCAGCTATTTTATTAGTTATTCACACAAGACCTTACAAAGTCATATAATAGTAAGACTAAAGCCACCGTCTAGGCAACATCTCTTGCTACTCCTATCCAGTTGATGTAGGGATGCTGATAGTCTGAGCCTAATACCAAACAGACCTCGCAGCCAAACCTAACATCTAAGACCTGAGGTCCCAACCAGGACGCCTGCTGGATATGGGCACCCACCAGTACGGCGCACTCCTCAACCAGAACGCCTGCCGTGTAGGAGGCAGCCGCAGCCACCTGCCACCAATCCATCTTCAGTGTTGTATTGATGCGTCTACCTTGCCGGTCTAGCTGCCGTCGTGCCACCACGACGCCAGACAACGCCACCATCCTGCGCTCGTCCATCATCACACGCCCACCGGTGAGACCCCGCTGTTCCATGCCGCCGAGACCCGCCGTTGTCAACGTGCCAAATGCCACGCCGCTCCTCCGACGCGAAACACCGCCTGTTGACACTGGCCCCATCCTCTCCGCCCGCAGTTCCTCAAACCGAGCACCCAAACGCCCCAGACGGCGCCTCCAAGAAGGGTACGACACACGCAGTGCCGCCGCCGCCCAATCTAAGGAGATTTAGGGTTTTCACCCGCCGCCCAATCTAAGGAGATTTAGGGTTTTCACCCGGGCATGGGGTCGGGGTGGAGGGTAGGGACCTCGACGGCACCTGCAAGGAGGAGAACGGCGACCCTGGTCGTCCTCACCGTCGGGATGAACGAGTCACCTAGAGTTTCCTCCTGCCCGATGTCACCTCTACCAGCCCCCGCGAACACACTGAGGCCGACGACCGCGATCGCAAGCCACCAAGTGCAGCAGGAGAGAGTCTGCAGCACGGAGGAGATCCACCGGCGACTCACCGCCCACGCGGTCAAGACGCCGTTCATCCACCTCCCGCGAACGTTGCCAGCCGTGGGCGCCGTCGCCATGCCTAACGGGGCTGCCGTCCCTGGTCCAGGTCCCTCCACGAAGGCCGGAGTGGCGAGATCCGCCACGAGCGACGAGATCCGGCACCGCGTGGCCGACGCCATCGTCCAAGCCCGCCGTCGACCGATCCCGCCGACGCCGGGAGCCCGCACGTTGCCGGGAGTCCCACACCCATGGATCTAGGCACCCGTGCACCGCCGCGAGTCCGCCGCCTCCGGGATCCGCCACACCGTCGGGAGGGCCGCACCCCACGGATCAAGATGCCCACGCTGCCGCGGATCCGGGAACAGGAGGAGAGACCCTCTGCCGGCACCGTCGCACGCACGGGCTTTGACCGACGCCGACCATCGGCAGCAGCGGAGGGGGAGAAGGGCGCTGGAGGGACTAGGAGGCGGCGGCGGCGACCGAGTCCTCCCGAGTCGCCTCCGAGGGAGGCGACGCCAGACTCTCGGTTACGTCCACCCAATGGTACAGTTCATACAGTCAGCACGTGTCTCACAGTAGTATTAAGTTGTAACCAGCAGATCATGCTCGGCGGGAGATCGCTCATGGTGGTGGGTTCCATGGTGTGGCTGGCAAGCGTATCCTTTCAACTTGGCGACTATTATTGTCCCTGCAGTTTTCATTCTACCACGAGATGCGAAAACAGGTTCTCATCTTATCACGCAACAGAAACAGAAACAGAACCCTCAGCCCACCAAGATGTCGCGTAGCCTGTCTCTCCATTTGTGTAGGCGCATCGCATCCCATGATCACATCGCAGGCCGCCGCTTCGACAGTACCGTGGCATGTTCGAGATAGGAACAGCACGAGAATCAATCCGTCCGTCAGCCAGCCAGTCAGTCCCAGATCGAACAGCCGCTTGAGTGCACTGTGAAGCCGAAGGGATGCCGATGGGGTCGATGATCAGCAGCCTCCTCGCCAATCGCAGGCAGGCGACGTGTAGCGGAGCCGATGGATGGGCCACCGCGGCGACCTCCACGCCTGCCGCGTCGACGACCGAGCGCCGTCGCTTTCGTCGTGGAGCCGGCCGGCAGCCCGCCGCTGGTCTCTGACGCGGCGTCGTCCTCGCCCACGTTGCCGCGAATTTATTCAGTCCAGCCAGTGCTGATGGATACACTGCTTCTCTCGACGTAGTACTAGCGCAGACTCCGGGCCCATAAAAGCCACATTATCGTCGTTTTTGGATGGAGGTGCGCGCCGTATCTATTCTAGGGAAGAACCACAAATTCGGCAAACAATCTCCACGGTTAGTACGTACGTCCTCCATATCTATAGAAAATCTCACATTTGCTGATGAACAGACGAATCTTACAGTTGCTGTGGAGTCGTATGGAGGGCCTGAATTCTGGATATCACGGTCAAAGGTTTCAGACTGGTGAACCAAGGAATGCATATGCTCTTAGGTTTCAAGCAACATTTTTCGCTTTGTTACACTTTCACAAGAGTGGCGATCCCACCTAATTAAGTTCCTCCTCCCACTAGCCGATTAACAATGACCGTGGACGAGCGGAAACAGAATATCTTGACCAATTGAATTGTTCTTCAGATAAGTTCAACGCTGCCAGTTAGTTTGTTCCTCCCTTTTGCACGTCGCGAGAATCTTCAAACAGGCGTTCTACTAATTAAACAACTGATGGCATGTGCTTCATCAGAAACCAACTGGACGCACAGGAGTGCTAATCAGCAAGGGTGCTTTATTTTAAGGGGCGGATTAGGTAGATCTCGAGAATGATTTGGAGCCGACAGGGCCCAGATTTGGTGCCCTAAGTCTGCTTAGCCATTTAGCTTAGAAACCACTCATCAAATGCCCACAGAAGCATCTTCACTTACATGATGGTCCCTGAATCTGACACTGTCCGTTTATGTTTCTCTGTATGACAGAAGAGATCGTATGACAGAAGGAGCTTGTGGCGGATGGGCGACTCGGGCGACTCCGCCGGCTCCTCCGCGGGCTCCGCCGTCGTTTCCGCCGCTGCGCCACGGCATCCTCCCCGCCTCCCCGCTGCCTCCCGGCCGCTGCCCACGCCACGGCCGCCGGTGGCCCCCTTCCGATGGACTGCGTCGATGACGCGCCATTTCCCTCCTCCTTCCCCGACTCCCACTCCCTCTCCTCCCCGGGCTGCCTTGCCCTTGGTGGCTAGCTCAGCCCCCATGTGAGGGGCTTGGCTTCGATGGCGGGTGACGGCTGGTCGCCTCGGCGCCCGGGGCCGGCTCGGGTGCCCCCATCCAAGGTGTGGCCTTGGCGGTAGACCCTCCGCGCCAGCAGTGAGCATGGGGCGTGGCAGGCGCGCCGATTGGGGCCCGCCCGCTCCTCCCGGCGCCGGCCGTGGTGGGCCCGTGACCCCTCCTCCCCCCCGCTATCCTCTCCCTCCTCCCCTCCTCCCGGCCCGTCGCCTCGGCGGATCCATCGACCGTTTATTGCACATTCGGCTCCTCCGGGCTGCACGCAGACGGCAGCCTCCGGCACCCTAACTGCAGCCTCGCTGGTCCGACGCGGCCAGCGGCGCTGGCCGCGCCCGGTAGGGTTTCCTCTTCCCTCGCTCCATGACGTTGGCCACCCGACGGCTCGCTGGCTCTTGGGCCCCGGCCCATCTCGCCGGGGGCCCTACTGACCCATGGATCGCCCCACTCCTCGCAGCCGGCCCAATCCGGGTGGGCCTTCCCGTGCCCTAGGCCCAGCGAGGAGCGTTGGCGTGATGTGGCTCCCGTGGCCTCCCTCTTGCCCGTCCCGGTCTTGCGCCGCCTCCACTTCCATCCCCGCCCGCCCCTGTCCTCACCTCCCTTGCCTCGCCCCTCGGCGCCCCTTGCTGCTCCCCTCCTCGTCCTGCCGTCCGGCTTGCCCGTCCCCGCCCGCTCCTCTCGCCCCTCCCTCCGGCTCCCACTGCGTGCCGAGGTCGGCCATGCCGAGGAATCGGAAGGACCCGGCTCCCGGGCAAACGGAAGGCGGGTGAACCCTCTCGCGACTCGATCCTCCCTCCCCGACTCCTCCGGCGGGGAGGAGGAGCTCAGCCTTGACTCCGGAGCTGCGTGGCCCGCCGCTCCCCGCCCGCGGGAGGACCGAGCCTCGGTCAGTCGCCGCCCGGTCGTCGTCGGGTGGCCCAGCGCGCCGCCCGGCGCTCCTCGTCACCGTCCCACCGGCAGGCCGCTCCCCATCCCACGCCCGTCCGGCTCGGCCCGGCTCCCCTCGTCCGCGGGATGGAATCCTCCCGACCCCGGACACTCGCCGCTACGTTCCTCCGCACGCGGCTCCCGCGGGGGTCGCGGCCCCGGCTCCTGCCCAGGGTGGCGGCACCACCCGTGGCCGTCCCGGACCTGCCAAGAAGAAGAAGCGCCGTGGTGTTCGCGTCACTCCGGCTGTGCCACCCCCCGCGGGTCCGGGGTCCTCCTCCGTTCCAGGTCCCGTCTCCGGTCTCCCTCGCCCCTTGCTTCAACTGTGGGGTGAGGGGGCATTCCTGTGTTGCGCAAGGCCAACCCCCAAAGGTCAAGCTACTGCAAGGATCCCGGCCACCCCGCCCTACTGTGCCCGGATAGACCGGTGGTCTCGGAGCTCATGATGTATGGGCATGGGATCGAGGGGTTGGGCTTCTTCCACCATGAGGTCCCGGACGCCCCTCCTCCGTCGCCCTCCCTTCAGGCGATTGTCACGGTCGTTGATGGGGTCGCCTCCCCTAAGATGATCGAGGCTGAGCTCAACCACCTCTACCGGCACCAGTGGGACTGGGTGGTCACCCCCACCGCCGGTCACGTCTTCTCCGTCGTCTTCCCCGACTCCGTCAGCTACGGCTACGCGACGCGTAGTGGCTGGATCACTCTCGCTCTCAACCAGCTGGTTGTCGAGATATCCGAGCTGCTTTCGACGCCTTGAGCCGTGGCTGTCCTCGACACCGCCTGGATCCTCATCTCCGGCCTCCCGATATTGCGCGGTCCGAGCTTGTCATCCGCCAGATGTCTCGCCTCTTGGGTAAGGTAGTGGTGGTCGACGAGCTCTCATGCGCAGGAGGAGGAGGTGCGGTCAAGGTCAAGTGCCTCGACTCCTCCAAGCTGCGCACTTCGGTCCGGGTCTTCTTCAACGACCAGGCTTGACCTCGAGATCGCCCCGAGCCTCCCAACCACGTTGGGCGTCCCCGCTTCCTCGACGTCGGCCCCCCCGGTGACAACCCGGGGGCTGGCGGAGATTACCACGGCCGCCACCGCTCCCGCTCTCACCGCTCGGATGAGGAGGGGGCGTCCGAGGACTCCCGCTCCCCCTCCCCCTCGCCTCCTCCTTCTGCCGCGGGGGGCAAGGGCCGCCAGGCCGCTTCTCGCCTCCCCGTGGATGTCCCGCCGATCTCTGAGGCGTCGCCATCCGAGGGGAGCGACATCTCCAGTGTGGGTCGGGTGGTGCCTTGACTTCCTCCCAGCGCTCCCCGCCGTCTCCGCCACCAGCGCTAGACCCGGTGGGCCTGCCCCGCGACCTGCTCTCCGACTCTCCGGCAGCGGCCGCAGATGGGGGGACGCCTCCTGTGGTGGTCCCCCCGCTCCGGCTTCGCCTCCCCCCGTCGCCATCTCCTTCCCGCGGCCGGATGCACCTCCGGCCCCGTCGTCTCCGCGGGCTGCCACGGAGACGGTCTCTCCGGCCCCCGGTGCCGTCCCTCCCCCCGGCCGATCCTGCTCCCACGGCCCAGCTCTTCCTCGGCTGTGCTGGGCCGGGTCTGCCGCCATCTCCTCCGGCATCTCCTGGGGTGGGGGCGGCCCGGATCATCACCCCGCTAGTGGCCCAGCCTCCCCCTCCTCGGTCCGCCGCCTACTCCCGTCGCGGTCGGTCGGCCTCCTCCCCGGTGGTGGCCTCCCGCCGGAGTGCTCGGCTGGATGCGGCCCATCCCGAGGGCATCCCGGCGTTGCCCATCCCGGCCAGGCGGAGCTCCGTCTTGCCGCTTTGTAACACGGAGCCAGGTACGCCCTCCATTCCCCCCTCTGCTTCGTCTTGTTCTTTCTCTGCGCTTGAGTCTGCTCCCCTGGGTCACCTAGCCAAAGTGGCCTCCGACTCCGCGATCATTTTCCGCGGGGAAGTTGGCCCCCCTCTTGCCCAGATCGCGGCCATCAGGGCCCGTGAGGTCCTCGATGGGAAGCTCACAGAGGCCCGGGCGGCCCTCCTAGTTCCCCCACCCGCCTCTACGGCTGGGGGACCTCACTCTCCACCTTTTGCAATCGGCCCCCCTCCCTTGGTGGCCGTGCAGGAGATTCGGTCGCTTTTCGCTCCCGTCTGGCGGCCCTTCGTGCGCTTTAGCGCTTCCCGAGTTCTGGGGTCAAGCAGCCCCCAATGGCCCCTTAATGCGGGCCCTCTTGGAACATCCGCTGCTTGGTCATGATGGCCGCCGCCATGGGATTAGTGGAATATATGCGTGATGAGCACATCGACATCGTGGCGGTGCAAGAGACCATGCATCGCGAGTTTGCTCTCCCCGAGCTTGATCGGTGAGCTCTCACCTATTTGCGTGGCACCGCTCCCTTCTAGTGGGAGCACGGGCCACTCGGGTGGCATCCTTTTAGGTGTGAAGGATGCCACCTTTGAGGTGGGTAGCATGGATCGGGGCGAATTCTTCGTCAGCATGGAGCTGTTCGAGAGGTCGCTCAACTTCAAGTGGGAGATCATCATTGTCTATGGGCCGGCGGATCATAGTAGATCGGCCTCCTTCTTGGAGGAGCTCCACCGAAAATCTCGGCCGCTTCCCTCCCGTGGTCGTCGGGGCGACTTCAACCCATCGCTGCTCCGTGAGGACAAGAACAATGGCAATGTCTGCTTTGCCGGATGGACATGTTTAACGACTTCATTGCCGACCTCGCCCTCCGGAGATCGATCGGGTTGGGGCCCGATTTACTTGGACCAACCGTCAGGCCTCCCCGACCCTGTCCGTCCTGGACAGGGTCCTAGTTTCCCCGGACTGGGACCTCCGGTGCCCTCTAGCTTCCCTCCGCGCCATCACCTGGATTGGCTCGGATCACGTCCTCTTGCTCCTTTCCTCCGCGGACGAGCGTCCGCCGACCCCACCTCGGTTTCTCTTTGAGACCTTCTGGCTCTCCCAGGCTGGGTTTACCGACGCCGTATGTCTTCGGTGGATCGCGGCTCAGGCCCACCCCCACCCTCGTCCCCTTACGCTATTGACACGTGGCACTTCATGCGGCGTGGCGGCAATTTATGAAGGGCTGGGGGCCAACACAGGCCGTGACGCCAGAGAGCGTGAAAGGCGCTACTCACCGCGATCCAGGCGCTTGACTTGCGGGCTGACGCGGTGGGCCTCTCCCCGGAGGAGTGGCTTTCCCGCTATGATCTCGAAGACCAGCTCTCTGTGATTTACACAGATGAGGAAGCCTTTTGGCGCCTTCGGGGCGCGCAGCATTGGGTCCTGAAGGGTGATGCGAATACGGCTTACTTCCAGGCGATCGCCAACGGTCGCTGTAGATGCAACACCATCCCCTGCCTGTGGGATGGGGCAGCCCTCCTTCAGGATCCCCGCGACATTCGCTCCCATGTCGACGGTTTCTATCGGTCCCTCTTCTCTCCCGCTACTCGGAGCGGCATCACCCTCGCTCCGGATTGTTGGGCCGGCGCCCAACTAGTCTCTGACGCAGAGAACGCATTCCTGACGGCTCCGTTCTTCCGGCAGGGGAGTGCAGGAGGCCATCAAGGGGATGAACTCCCCTCTGCTCCGGACCGGGCGGTCTCCGGTCATTTTCTTCCAGACCTTCTGGAACGTGATTAAACCAGAGGTCATGGCCATCTTTGATGAGTTCTTTGTGGGTTCTATTGACCTTAGTCGCCTCAACTAGGGGACCATCTCCCTCATCCCCAAGGTCCACAGGGCGATCGACATTCGCCATTCCGCCCGATCACGGTCATTAACGTGATCTTCCGGATCTTGGCCAAGGGTATGCCAATAGGGTGACCACCTTGCGGATCGGATTACCCACCTAACCGATCGACCTTCATTAAGGGCCGTCATATCCTGGATGGTGTCACGGTGCTTCATGAGGTCCTTCATGAGGTCCGCCAAGCGCTGAAAAGGCGGTCTTGTCAAGATTGATTTCCATAAGGCCTATGATACGGTTAGCTGGCCCTTCCTTAGGGAAGTCCTTCTTGGAAGGGCTTCGACGACCGTGGATCACAAGAGTCATGCAAATGGTCTCTTGCGGTCGCATCGGCGGTCAATATCAACGGCGTAGATCGGCCCCTTCTTCCCTACCCTATGTGGGGTTCGCCAAAGCGACCCCTTCTCTCCGTTCCTCTTCAATATGGTCGTTGACGCTTTGGCCGCCATTCGGATAAGGCGAAGTCACCGGCCACATCTGGGGGATTACCCCCCACCTCTCTGGGGCTCGGGGATCTCCATCCTCCAATATGCTGACGACACGATCATCATGGTCGAAGGCTCGGAGTTGGACATCACCAACCTCAAGTTCCTCCTTCTCTGCTTCCAACAGATGTCGGGCCTCAAGATCAACTTCGATAAGAGTGACGTTATGGTGATGGGGTACTCCCCTCTGAGTCGGTGGCCATTGCCAACCGGCTTAATTGCCGCTGGGCTCTTTCCCCACTACCTATCTGGGGCGCCCATTAGTGACTCGCGTCTCTCTGTCGCTGACTTGCGCCCCTCCGTGACCAAGCTCGAGACAGATCTGAGCCTGGCAGGGAGGTGGCTCTCTAAAGGCGGCCGGACTATCCTTCTCAACTCATCCCTATCCAGCCTCCTCTTGTTTCTTATGAGCTTCTACAGCCTCCATGAATCTCTCCATAAGGAGATCGCCAAGATTCAGTCCCGATTCTCTTGGGCTGGCGATCAGGGGCAAGTATCACATGGTCACTGGCGGACATCTCGCAAGCCCGAGGAGCAGGGTGGATTAGGCATCATGTGCTCTAAATGGATGAATATCGCCCTTCTCTCCGGTGGCTTTGGCGTGTCGCCTTGAGGTCGTGGTGGCCTCGGCTGGACATTATCCGGAGTAAATACCTGCATGGTCAACCCCTTGCCTTCTGCCGTAAATCGGGCGGATCTCAGTTTTAGCGATCTCTCGTCCAACTCCTACCGGTGCTCCGCATTGGTACCTCTATCTCGGTGGGGTCCGCCTCTCGACGCTTTTTTGTTCGACCGTTGGGCGGAGACTCTCCTTCATGCCCGCTTCCCCACCCTCTTCTCTATCTCTGTCGACCCTATGATTTCTGTTGATAGGGCCCTCGGTGACTTAGGCGCCTTGCTTTCCGCCGTCCTTTTGGGCGGCGGAATCCGCCGCTGGCGTGAGTTGCTTGAGCTGCGTTGCTCTTCACGAGCCGTTGGTGGATGGCGACCAGGACCTTATCTTGTTGGCGGCGGAGCCGTCTGGCGATTCTCCACCAAATCGCTTTACTTGGCCATTGCTCCCTCATCCGCCCCCCTCCCCCTTTCGATGGTGTGGTCCGTCCGCGTCCCACTGAAGATTCGCATCTTCATGTGGCAGTGGATCCGTGGTCGGGTACCGTCCGGCGTGGAGGTCCGCAAGTGAAATGGCCCGGGCACTGGTATACGCCCCTCTGCGATGTTCTGAAGACTCCAATCACATTTTCTTCGCTATGCGTTTCCGCCCGGTTCCTTTGGAGCTGCTTTCGCGAGATTGTCGGTGGGAGTTGGTGCCACACCAATTTCCCGGACCTTTTGCTGAACTCAAGTGTCCCCACGACCTCTCGCCACATTAGGTGGCTGGAGGTTGGGGTCCTTGCTGACGCCGTGGACCGTTCGCAATAAGCTTGTGATCCAACATTCTCCCCTCCGTCGCGCTCTTGATGCTCTCTACAAATTCTCGGGTTTCTTGCAGCTTTGGCGGCCGCTTAGCCGCCCGGATCGGGGCGCCATCTCAGCCTTCATCACCGATCTTCGCCGATGGCCGTCCGCTTTGTCGCCGCCGCCCCGCCGCCCGCCGAGCAGTGACTAGATCTCCTACTGGGCAGGCTTTCTTTGTGTTGTGTTTTCTTTTCTCTTTCTTCGGGCTTGTTGAGCTGTGCCCTCAATGAGAACCTCTGTACTTTGTTTGTGGTACTTGGGTGGTGTGTGTGTGTGGACCTGCTTTGGTTGTATGTCTTGTGGCAGTTTGCTTTATTTATAAAGTGGGGCGAAAGCCTTTTTCGGTATGTTTCTCTGTACGAACTCAGATCCAATGGTCTAACTTGATCCCGGTAAAATCCTCAGGTTTCTGCAGAAAACTTAGCGGGATTCAACTGAAATCCCCGCGAATTGCTGCTCAGAAACCATCCTTTGCCGTGTTGATCCCGTCGCCGTGTGCGGTGCGGGTGCCCCCGTCTCCCGGCGCTGGCCTCCGCCTCAGGTGACCAGTCGCTGTCGTGGCGTCCCTGGCGAGCATGTGAGGGGTTCGCCGAGCGAGATGACGGATGATGGATCGCCACCAACGCGCACACCATGAATGAACAGCGGAGAAGAAAGGGAGAACGGGTGTAGTAAAGCTAGGACAAAGCTAACGCCCACACGTATGGTGGGAGCCAAACCCGCCCACACGCCCTATAGCACACAGACTACGCCATGTCACTGCATGCATGCATGTGGAAATCTTTTTGAATTTTCTGTTTTTAAAATGTTTTATCTCTTAAATGAAAAATTCGATTGAAGATCCGTTTTCACCATTAAATCCCTCGCGACGAGATCTTCGAAACTAGATCTCATATCAATATATTTCGACGAATTTTTTTTTGTTAAAAATTGCCGTGTCTATTGCACATAAATTGCCATGATGTTTACACTGAAGTTGCCATAATATGTTTCAGCTATTTTCTTCTACATTGAAAAGTAAATTTTGACATATTATAAAACGAGGAATTAAAAAACTAGACTTGCCATGCATCATAAATTAAAATTGCCATGATACATGCACTTAAAATTGCCATTGTTCATAAAAAAATATACTTTCATGGTCAAAATACTTGAATTGCCATCATCAAAGAACTAAAATTGCCATGATCTACAAACTAAAATTGCCACATGGCAACTTTAGTTTAAGCACTACGGCAACTACAGTGTAAACATCATGGCAACTTTTAGGCAAAAAAATATTTCTTCAAAACATATCAACATGGGTCTAGTTTTGAAGATCTCGTCGAGACGGATTTAATGGTGAAACCGGATTTTTAATTCACCTTTTTAATTAGGAGATAAAACATTTTTAAGCCGAAACCAAAAAAAATTCTGCTGATGTCATCTGTTCATACGTGGCAAAATGAGTGACAATGGAGGCGTGTGGGCGATGTTCAAACGCCCACACGTGTGGGCGTTTGTTTTTCCGTAAAGCTACCCCATGGCGGCCATGAAAGGCCACACTTTGCTGAGTCTTCTAGATCAGCAAAAGGCGCCTCTCACGAGCGAGGAGAAGCACAGGAAAGTTCGTGGGTGTTTTGGTTCCGAACTTCTCGATCGACGTTCGACGAACAACTAAAGTGGTGGATGAACGTAGGGATCCAAAGAATTTCGAAAGGAAAAGAACAGTTCGATTTGTGTGATTTGTAAAAAAATTCCAGTGTTCTCGACATGGCCTGGATTTGACCGATCCTTACAGGTTGCAAGACGCCATGCTCGAGAATGGAGACCTTATGAATTCTAATGGCCTAGAACTACATGCTAATCATGGGTGGTTCCTCCTTGGTTGTTCAGTAGAACCAGTTGGGTCCAACGTGCTTCTGCGGCGGTTGCTGCATGGTGGTTAGTGACGAGGGCTCGACCTACACACCACCTTATTGTAGCTGAAGCTCCCAAGTGGGCTATCGAGAAGGTAGACCAGGGATGTAGAGCTTTCTTCTGGGCTGGTACTGACGCTGTTAGTGGCAGAAAGTGTGCGGTGTCTTGGCAGAGAGTATGTCGCCCTAAACAGCTAGGTGGACTGGGCATTTTAGACCTCAGTAAGCATGGCCTTGCCGTACGGCTGAGATGGGAATGGTTACGCAGATTGGATGACAGCAGGCCTTGGCAAGGGCTCAATCTGGTACCGGACAAGCAGGTTCCAGGCGCGTTCAACAGCTTGGTGAAGTGGGAGGTTGGAGATGGCAAGAGGATTCTATTTTGGAAGGACAGATGGGTGCGAGGTAACACGATCGCTGAGATTGCCCCTAGCCTCGTGGCTAAAGTCAAGACAAGAATGATCAACACTCGGCGGGTCAGCGAGGGACTACACTACACGATTGGATCAAAGACATCCCGGAAAATCTGTCCACAGATGAGCTGGCGCAATTTATCCAGCTATGGGACATCCTTTTTTTGGAAAAGGAGGATGACCCCCGGCCTCTGCATCTGGAAGATGCATACGACCACTTTATTGATTATTCTCGAGGACCTTACAAAGTATTACAACAATGTGCCTGAATCCACCATCTTGGCAACATATGCCGCTACTTCTATCCAAAATGATTAAGGGGTGCTAGCTGGGCCACTACCCAGACCACTCACCTAAGCCTAACATCAAAAGCTGAAAGCCGAAACACTCATTCGGAAGCCCCAGCCGAGTCACATACCGGGTCTGGGGCACAATCCGGTCAGACGCACTCGTGTGTCGTCGCCGCCATCTTCCACAGGTCCGGCTTCAGATCATATTGAGGCTTCTACCTTGGCTGGCCACTCTGCCATCGACGTCACCATCACGCCAAACAACAACCTCCTCCTGCGCGAGTCCATCTCCGTGCATCGGACGCCGAGCCTCCACAGCGCCATGCCGCCGATATCCACCGCCATCAATGTGTGAGATGAAGCACCGCTCCACCATCCCCCCAGCCATCACTTACTCCAAAACGATGCCCCCAGGAGGGAAAGCGATAAAACGCCATCATCGTTCAATCCGGAAGACCCAGATCTAGGGTTTCCCCCGGAGCATCCCGAGCCTGATGACACAGACTGCAACGACGATGCCTCGACAAGGGAATGACATCAAAGACGCCACCTTCGTCCGCCATGATCGTAGTCGGCGCGATTTTCATTGGCAGTTGCTCCACCAGACGTGCGCCGCCGACATCACTGGTCCCTTCAACCGGAGTAAACTCCAAAACAATGCCCTAAAGAGGGACTACGACGCAAAAGCGCCGCCATCGCTCGATCCCAAGGAGATTTAGGGTTTACTCGGAGTTGCCCGCGCTGACAAGGACCAGACAAGGGTAGAATCCCGCGGATCTGCCCAGTTGCCGACGAGTCGCACCCACCACCGAGCCAACGACAAACCAGCGATCAAGGCCCACGCTTGGGCATAGATCTGGCCGCGACGCCGCGAACCGATCCGGTCACGCCGCCGCCATCCCTAGTGGTCGCGACACACCAGATCGCGAGGCCTCCTGCCGCGGGGAAGCAAAGTCGCCGAGGCGCCGCCACCACCCGGGGAAGCTATGGGACATCTTAATGCACGTTGATATTACCCCAGAAAGTGGAGACAAGGCCATTTGGGCTTGGCATGATTCAGGTGTCTACACAACGGCATCGGCATATCGGATGTTCTGTTTTGGTGGAGTTAGTTTCCCACCAGCAGCTCCTATTTGGAAGAATGGAGCCCCTCTTGCCTGCAAGATATTCATGTGGTTGGCTGCCCAATACCGCATCTGGATGTCGGACATGAGACTTAGGCATGGGTTGCAGGACACGGCCTCTCCCTATTTTCTCTGTGACCAGGAGGAGGACAGGGTAGATCACCTCATGATTCAGTGCGTGTTCGCGAGACAGGTATGATTCCAATGCTTCGGCGAAGTTGGCATCAATCCAGACCTGATGCCTGGGCAGCACGATACAATGCAACAGTGGTGGATGAGTACGCGCAAGCAAGTCAGCAGGGCGGACAAGAAGGGATTCGATGCTTTCGTCATGCTGATTTGCCGGACGCTATGGAAACAAAGGAACGCTAGGGTTTTCCAGCCAGGTAGGGTTTGCGATGAGCAAGCTACAGTTAGCCTGATCTTTCAGGAGCTAAACCTATGGAGGTTACGGGAGTGGGGGGAGTTCAACGTTTTTGTGAGTAGTCCACTTAGGGTGTTGGAGTGGTTGGGTGGGATTGCCGGTTTGTGACGATCTACCATGCAAACTCTTGTACATACCTTTCTCTCTTCTATAAAGCTAAGGTACGTCTTTGGCGTACTCTCGAAAAAAAGAACGTGTGCGAGCTTTTGCTTCAGTTGGATTTATATGTGAGGGAAGACATCAAATCATGAGGCACATAATTTTGTAAAGAGTGTGTTATCCCTCGATCATGGTCGCTACCTTTGGCTACTCCAGCCTTTGGATCATGTAGATTTTGGAAAAGGTGTTGTGAACCGTGAACATCGATGGAAATTAGGTTTGAGCAGCTGCGGGAATTGCACATAGTGGAAGCTGCTCATTTGTAGAACTCTTAATAAAGATCAGGACAGTAAAATCAAAGTATCTTTTTATGAATTTCATTAAGAAGGATCACAACACGGAGCGATGTGTCGGCATTTGGCCGACTCATCCAACACAATAAGGTGCGGGAGAATGGCGCCTCGTCGCGCATTCCACCTCGTCAATTTTACTGTGCTAGCGAGAGAGAAAAAACGAAGATCGTAAAAAAGCGCAGGGCGTCGGTGCCTTCCCTTCCTCACGAAGCAAGACCCACCCTTTCTTCTTTCCCTCCCAACAGATCGTATCACACAACCTCCCCTTTCCTCCCTTCCCTAGGTTGCCGCCGCCACTGCCCCATCGGCGCATCCCAGCTCCTCCGGCACCCGGCACGAGAGTCCCCCGCCTCTATCCCCGTCCCGAGCTCCGCCGCCTCCACCACCGGCTCCTCGCTGTAGTGCCAGCAGAGGCCCAAACATCAGCTCCTCCACCCATCCCTTTCTTCCCCGAGTACGGTAGTGGAAGGAGGGCTGCGACGTCGCGGACGAGCACGGTGGGACTACCTTCGTCAGATCTCTCGATTTGCCAGACCCAGGTCGACGCCGCGGCCGCTGTCCAAGGTGAGGAAGAGGATTGGCCGCATCTGGAAGCGAGGAGGGGAGCAGCCGCGCCTAGAGGTGGTCATCCCCGGCGCCCGCATCCTCGTCGTCAACCTTGCCCACCCGGACCACCAACCACACATGACTAACCCATGGTTTGGTTCACATCGCCCTTTTTCTTTTTTTATACTCTGATCTTCAGAAATCCCGTCAAGATATGTCCTTGATCGCTGGAAAAGAGACATATTTTGAATGGTTTGATCTATCTGCATAAGCAGAATCTGCTGAAGGTGGGTATTGGAATGCTCGTTCAAGGTATTTAATTTCTGCGTTATATTTCTTACTAGCCATTGAGAGTCTAGTTCTTGTTGGATTACCAGGGACATCTAATGTGCAAAGATTTAGTTTGCATTGCAATTGAGACCCATGTGACTCGGAGACGGGTCAAGGGAAACCTCTAATTTGATTGTTAATTACTCCCTTTGTACCGAATACTATGTTGCGTAGCCCCAATGCAAGTGTGAGAGATCGTTGGATCCCTTTTTTTCCTTGGTACAGAACTATGAATTATACTTACCACACAAATCATGAATTCATGTTTTTTTTGCGAAATTGATTCTTTTTTCCTTTTTTACGGGCGGAAAACTTGTATTACTCAATTGATAGAATTACAATTATCAACATCTAGCTGGACAGTTTCCTCAAGACCACAACCCAACCAAGTCATGGTTCTACCTTTGGTACGAGCAAAACTAGCTAAACTGTCGCTAACCCTATTTTGGGATCGAAATATATGAGTAATATAGGATTCACAAAGACTCAAAAGATATATAATTTCAATAACTAAGGAATAGTACACTAGTAGAGAACATGGCTATCGTTCGGGCCTGGCCAGCCCATTAGTCCCGGTTCTTCATGAACCGGGACCAATGGGGGGGATTAGACCCGGTTCATGAGCCCAGGGGGGCGGCATTGGTCCCGGTTTGTCTGGACCCATTTGTCCCAGTTCTAGGCACGAACCGGGACCAATGGTCCTCGCTCCTAGCCCACAGCCATTGGTACCGGTTCATGCCTTGAACCGGTGTAGAAGGGGGGGGGGGGGCTTTAGTCCCGGTTCATGCCATGAACCGGGACAAATAAATTGCCTATATATACCCATCGCCGCGGCAGAGCACTCCACAGTGCTCTGTTTTTTCTGGCCGGCGAGGGGAGGGCATTTGGGTGCTCTAGCTCACCTCCTATGCACATGAGATGTTCGATGAAATGTCCGAGCCACAGTAGTTAATCTTTCTCCTCTCGAAACTCGACCTCCGAGCTCCATTTTCCCCGAGATTTGTCTAGGTTTAGCGGTCCGTCACGTCCCTTCCCCGTCTTCACCGTCGTCGATCGCCCGCGCCGATCTCGTCGCCGGCACCACCATGGTGAGCCTCTTGTTCTTATCTTCTTTCTGAAAGAAAATAATTCTTACTTCAGATAGATACTTGTCTAATTTTCTTACTTTTATTATTCCTTGTTATTATATAGTGCGATGGTTTTGGTATCCGCCCCCGTCGGCCCTCGTCCTGTCTATGATTCAGATGTGGTATATATTATCTTTTGATAACTATTTGGTTCATTTATTGTTTATGACAATTATGCAGACCAACATGACATATATTTTATTTATCTAGGAGGTTGTTGAACCGGAAATTCCAACCGACCCTATTGTCGAGAGGTTAAATTTAGTTGAAGAAGAAAACAATTACTTGAAGGAAAAAATAAGACAAATTGAGGAGGAGAATATGATATTGGAGTTGCATGTTGTGGATGTAAATCGATGATCACAAGATCAAGATGGATGCAATGCGGTTGAAGATTAAAAAGATTAGAAAATATGCCATTCATACCGAGGCTTGGTATCATTATGCAGTTGGATCAGTTGTTACCTTGGTTGCGATTATGATCGCATTTGTTGTTGCATTGAAATGTTTTACATAATTTCAATGTATGGTTTAATTAGATGCTCTGGAGAGCTATATGTTGTTCAATGAGAACTATGTATGTACTTTGGTTTTAATGTGATGATGAACTTCTATTAATTTGGTCACTTATCTATTCATGAGAGGGTTGAAAATTGATGATGTGGCTTTGAATGGTCCATTTTGAACACAGAAAAACTATGAAGTTCAAATAAGTTCAAAAAATGAAATCCCTTTGTAACAGACGAGTTTCCGTATGAAACCATGATACTTCGAAAGAGATTATCCGTTTTGTACATGAAGTGCATCCAGGTTTTGCCGTAACCCTCTCTACTTTGTTGCACATGCTATGTGGGTGAAATGATGATACCATGCCAACTTTCAACCTTTTCAGAGTTCATTTCAAATGCTTTTCAATTTCATGGTCTTCTAGCTCAAAATAATCAGTAAATGCATGAAAAATAACAAATGAAGTCAGAAAGGGTTGAGAATTGGTGATGTGGCTTTGAATGGTGCATTTTGAACATAGAAAAACTATGGAGTTCTGATGACCCACAAGTATAGGGGATCTATCGTAGTCCTTTCGATAAGTAAGAGTGTCGAACCCAACGAGGAGCAGACGGAAATGATAAGAGGTTTTCAGCAAGGTATTCTCTGCAAGTACTGAAATGAGTGGTAACAGATAGTTTTGTGATAAGGTAAATTGTAACGAGCAACAAGTAACAAAAGTAAATAAGGTGCAGCAAAGTGGCCCAATCCTTTTTGTAGCAAAGGACAAGCCGGAACAAACTTTTATAATAGGAAAAGCGCTCCCAAGGACACATGGGAATATCGTTAAGCTAGTTTTCATCACGCTCATAGGGTTCGCGTTGGGTACTTTGATAATTTTATATGTGGGTGGACCGGTGCTTGGGTGCTGTTCTTACTTGAACAAGCATCCCACTTATGATTGACCTCTATTGCAAGCATCCGCAACTACAACAAAAGTATTAAGGTAAACCTAACCATAGCATGAAACATATGGATCCAAATCAGCCCTTACGAAGCAACGCATAAACTAGGGTTCAAGCTTACATCACTCTAGCAACCCATCATCTACTTATTACTTCCCAATGCCTTCCTCTAGGCCCAAATAATGGTGAAGTGTTATGTAGTCGACGTTCACATAACACCACTAGAGGTTAGACAACATACATCTCATCAAAATATCGAACGAATACCAAATTCACATGACTACTAATAGCAAGACTTCTCCCGTGTCCTCAGGAACAAACGTAACTAATCACAAAGCATATTCATGTTCATAACCAGAGGGGTAATAATATGCATAAAGGATCTGAACATATGATCTTCCACCAAGTAAACCAACTAGCATCAACTACAAGGAGTAATCAACACTACTAGCAACCTACTAGCACCAATCCCGGACTTGGAGACAAGAATTGGATACAAGAGATGAACTAGGGTTTGGAGATGAGATGGTGCTGGTGAGGATGTTGATGGAGATTGCCCTCTCCCGATGAGAGGAGCATTGGTGATGATGATGGCGATGATTTCCCCCTCCCGGAGGGAAGTGTCCCCGGCAGAACAGCTCTGCCGGAGCCCTAGATTGGTTCCGCCTCGTGGCGGCGGAGTCTCGTCCCGAAAGGTTGCTTGTGATTTTTTTCTTATCGAAAGACTTCATATAGGAGAAGATGGGCGTCAGAGAGCCACCAGGGGGCCCACGAGGTAGGGGGGCGCGCGCAGGGGGAGGGGCGCGCCCCCCACCCTCGTGAGCAGGGTGTGGGCCCCCTGGCCTTCATCTTTGGCGATGCTTTTTCTTTATTTATTTTAAGGTATTCCATGGAGTTTCATGACTTTTGGAGTTGCGCAGAATAGGCCTCCAATATTTGCTCCTTTTCCAGCCAGAATTCCAGCTGCCGGCATTCCCCCTCTTCATGGTAAACCTTGTAAAATAAGAGAGAATAGCCATAAGTATTGTGACATAACGTGAAATAACAGCCCATAATGCAATAAATATCGATATAAAAGCATGATGCAAAATGGACATATCAACTCCCCAAGCTTAGACCTCGCTTGTCCTCAAGCGAAAAGCCGATAGCAATAAATATGTCCTCATGTTTAGAGGTAGAGGCGTCGATAAAAATAAAATACGGACATGAAGGCATCATGATTATTCTCATAACAGCAACATATATAAATTTTGTCATATGATTACTTATGTTCAAGTGATGATCTTTTCATAATGCAAAAGTATGAATCAGAAACTTTATTGGGCACCAGCAAAGTATAACCTCGATCATTGAAGCAATTGCAATTTATCATAACATCGGAAAGAGTCTATGTCAGAGCTTAAAAGCAAGTCCACATACTCAACTATCACTTAGTCCTTCATAATTGCTAGCACTCACGCAATACTTGTGGTTACGGAGTTTTAATCGGACACAGAGAAAGATAGGGGCTTATAGTTTTGCCCCACAACCATTTACCTCAAGGGTAATGTCAACAATAACAGTTCATGCTCCCCTACATCCAATTTATATATATATATATATATATATATATATATATATATATATATATATATATATATATATCATGTTCTTTCCAACATCTTTGGGCTTGCCAAAGGATAAAATGAAAAGGAAAGGTGAAGATCACCGTGACTCTTGCATAAGGTAGAAGATAATAATAAAAGATAGGCCCTTCGCAGAGGGAAGCAGAGGTTGCCATGCGCTTTTATGGTTGGATGCACAAAATCTTAATGCAAAAGAACTTCACTTTATATTGCCCCTTGTATGTGGAACTTTATTATGCAGTCCGTCGCTTTTATTACTTCCACAATAAGTTCGTACAAAGCTTATTTCTCTGCACTAATAAGTCATGCATATTTAGAGAGCAATTTTTATTGCTTGCACCGATGACAACTTACTTGAAGGATCTTACTCAATCCATAGGTAGATATGGTGGACTCTCATGTCTAGCTGGTTTAAGGGTATTTGGAAGCACAAGTAGTATCTCTACTTGGTGCTGAGAATTTGGCTAGCATGAGGGGGAAAGGCAAGCTCAACATGTTAGAGGATCCATGACAACATACTTTATCTCAGATATAAGAAAACATAACTCATTACGTTGTCTTGCTTGTCCAACATCAACTCTTTAGCATGTCATATTTTAATGAGTGCTCCCAATCATAAAAGATGTCAATGATAATATATCTATATGTGAAACCTCCCTCTCCTTATTACTTCCTATTAATTGCGACGATGACCAAAACTATATTTGCCAACTCCCAACAACTTTTAATCATCATACTTTTTCTATGTGAAGTCATTACTTTAAATAAGTCCAATATGAACTCTTTGTTTCTTTTTATTCTTTTATTTTATTCACTCAAGATCATGGCAAAATAATCAAGCCCTTGACTCAAGACTAATCTTTATTATATATAGCTCACGGACTCGATTGCATAGAGGGATCATAAAGGAAAACTTCAAAACTAGATCATGCCATGACTTTATTCTACTATATCAAGATACTACTAATAGGATCGAACTACGAAAAACGGTAAAGATAGGAGTTGTGATGGTGATACGATACCGGGGCACCTCCCTAAGCTTAGCGGTTGCCAAGGGGAGTGCCGATACCCATGTGATTATGTCTCCTTCTTTGTTCTTTGGCGGTGGAGGTGTTGCGATGATGCAAGCTTGTCATCCACCTTCCATGGCATAGGCTCACCCTCATAGAAGGATGATCGAGTCTCAGGAATCCTCAAATCTGCAGCGGAAACAACTCAAACGAAAACAGAGGATATTTGCGTGACACGGAGTCAAAACCTTCGGGAGAATATATAATGAATTTTTACCGACCAAATCGTGTCGTGCAAGAAAACGGAGTCCGGAGGACACAGGGGTGCTCACGAGGTAGGGGGTGCGCCCGTGGGGTAGGGCGCGCCTCCACCCTCATGAGGCCTCGTGTCCTCCCCGGACTGCTACTTATTTTTCTATTTTTCTAAATATTTCCAAAGCGGAGAAATATTGCCTTAGAATTTGTTTTGGAGTGGGTTTACTTACCGTAACACATACCTATTCCTTTTCGAGTCTGGGCGATTACGGAAAGTGTCCCTTATGTATTCCTCCGAGTTACGGTTTCAATAATATTAGTTTCAACATTTATAGGATTACCTGAGATATAGTGTTTGATCCTTTGACCGTTTACCACCTTGGATTTGTGCCTTGAAGTTGTTGATTTTTATGGCACCGGAACGGTAGACCTCCTCGATAACGTAGGGACCTTCCCATTTAGAGAGAAGTTTTCCGGCAAAAAATCTTAAACGAGAGTTTTATAGCAATACATAATCACCTACATTAAACTCACACTTTTGTATCCTTTTGTCGTGCCATCTTTTAACCTTTTCTTTAAACAACTTGGCATTTTCATAAGCCTGGGTTCTCCATTCATCAAGTGAGCTAATATCAAATAACCTCTTCTCACCGGCAAGTTTGAAATCATAGTTGAGCTCTTTAATAGCCCAATATGCCTTATGTTCTAGTTCGATAGGTAAATGACATGCTTTTCCATAAACCATTTTATACGGAGACACACCCATAGGATTCTTATATGCAGTTCTATATGCCCATAATGCATCATCAAGTTTCTTGGACCAATTCTTTCTAGACCTATTAACAGTCTTTTGCAAAATTAATTTGAGCTCTCTATTGCTCAATTCTACTTGACCACTAGACCGCGGGTGATATGGAGATGCAATTCTATGATTAACATCATATTTAGCAAGCATTTGACGGAAAGCACCATGAATAAAGTGTGAACCACCATCAGTCATTAAATATCTAGGGACTCCAAACCTCGGAAAAATAACTTCCTTAAGCATTTTGATAGAAGTGTTATGATCAGCACTACTAGTTGGAATAGCTTCTACCCACTTAGTAACGTAATCAACAACAACTAAAATATGTGTATATCCATTAGAGGCAGGAAAAGGTCCCATATAATCAAAGCCCCAAACATCAAATGGTTCAATAACAAGTGAATAGTTCATAGGCATTTCTTGACGTCTACTAATATTACCAATTCTTTGACATTCATCACAAGACAAAACAAACTTACGGGCATCCTTGAAGAGAGTAGGCCAATAAACACCAGATTGCAATACCTTATGTGCAGTTCTATCTCCAGCGTGGTGTCCTCCATAAGCTTCGGAGTGACACTTGCGTAGGATCTGTTCCTGTTCATGCTCAGGTACACAACGTCTAATAACACCATCTACTCCTTCTTTATAAAGATGTGGATCATCCCAAAAGTAATGTCTTAAATCATAAAAGAACTTTTTCTTTTGTTGGTAAGTGAAGCTAGGTGGTATAAATTTAGCAACAATATAATTAGCATAATCAGCATACCATGGAGTGCTACGAGAAGTACTTATGAAATTTAATTGTTCATCAGGGAAGCTATCATCAATAGGTAGTGGGTCATCAAGAACATTCTCTAACCTAGATAAGTTATGCGCAACGGGGTTCTCAGCTCCTTTTCTATCAACAATATGCAAATCAAATTCTTGCAGCAAGAGAACCCATCTAATTAGTCTAGGCTTAGCATCTTTCTTTTCCATAAGATATTTAATAGCAGCATGATCAGTGTGAATAGTTACTTTAGAATCAACAATATTGGGTCTGAATTTATCACAAGCAAATACAACTGCTAAAATTTCCTTTTCGGTAGTAGCATAATTTCTTTGAGCATTGTCTAGAGTCTTACTAGCATAATGGATAACATTTAATTTCTTATCAACTCTTTGCCCTAGAACAGCACCTACAGCATAATCACTAGCATCACACATAATTTCAAAGGGTAAATTCAAATCAGGTGGCTGAACAACAGGTGCAGAGACTAATGCTTTCTTAAGTATTTCAAATGCTTCTACACAATCATCATCAAAGACAAATGGTACATCTTTTTGTAATAAATTAGTCGAGGTCGGAAATTTTTGAGAAGTCCTTAATGAACCTCCTATAAAATCCGCGTGACCAAGGAAACTTCTTATACCTTTGATGTCCTTGGGACATGGCATCTTTTCAATAGCATCAACCTTGGCTTTATCAACTTCAATACCTCTTTCGGAAACTTTGTGCCC
Source organism: Aegilops bicornis (assembly GCA_021605145.1). Taxonomy (NCBI): domain Eukaryota; kingdom Viridiplantae; phylum Streptophyta; class Magnoliopsida; order Poales; family Poaceae; genus Aegilops; species Aegilops bicornis. The sequence goes on from CM038670.1 coordinate 83,968,890, forward strand.
CAAGACAATACCTTCATTAACCATAAAGTGGCACTTTTCCCAATTCAAGACAAGATTAGTTTCTTCACATCTCTGCAAAACTCGATCAAGATTGCTCAAGCAATCATCAAAAGAGGAACCATAGACGGAAAATTCATCCATGAAAACCTCACAAATCTTTTCACAAAAGTCAGAGAATATAGCCATCACGCATCTTTGAAAGGTAGCAGGTGCATTACATAAACCAAAAGGCATACGTCTATAAGCAAAAGTACCAAATGGGCATGTAAAAGTAGTCTTTGATTGATCTTTAGCCGACACAGGTATTTGAGAGAAACCAGAATAACCATCTAGAAAGCAATAATGTGTATGTTTGCATAATCGTTCTATCATTTGGTCAATAAAAGGCAAGGGGTAATGATCTTTCTTAGTAGCTTTATTTAATTTGCGGAAATCAATTACTATCCTATAACCTGTGATAATTATTTGCGGAATTAATTCATCTTTATCATTAGGGACAACAGTAATACCTCCCTTCTTAGGGACACAATGGACAGGACTTACCCACTGACTATCAGCAACGGGATAAATTATACCTGCCTCCAGAAGCTTGAGTATTTCCTTTCTTACCACTTCTTTAATTTTAGGATTCAAACGCCGTTGAGGATCACAAACTGGTTTGGCATCCACTTCCAAATTTATTTTATGCTGACATAGAGTGGGACTAATGCCCTGAAGATCATCAAGAGTATATCCAATAGCGGCACGGTGCTTCTTGAGTTTTCAATAATCTTTCTTCTTCATGGTGCGAAAGGTTAGCACTAATAATAACAGGATATATTTTTCTTTTCATCAAGATAAGCATATTTAAGATTATCGTGCAACGGTTTAAGCTCAAACACGGGATCACCCTTGGGTGGAGGAGGATCCTAGGATTTCAACAGGCAAATTGTGTTTGAGAATAGGTTCTTGTTTAAAGAATACTTCATCTATTTCCCTTCTTTCATTCATAAACATATCATTTTCATGGTCTAGCAAATAGTGTTCCAAAGGATCACTAGGAGAATGCAACAATAGAAGCAAGACCAATAATTTCATCCTTACTAGGCAATTCTTCTTCACGATGTTGTTTACTAAATTTAGAGAAATTAAACTCATGAACCATATCATCCAAGCCAATAGTAACAACATTCTTTTCGCAGTCTATCTTAGCATTAACAGTATTCAAGAATGGTCTACCAAATATAATGGGACAAAAGCTATCTTGTGGAGAACCAAGAACAAGGAAATCAATGGGATATTTGGTTTTCCCACACAAGACTTCAACATCTCTAACAATTCCCATTGCAGATATAGTATCTCTATTGGCAAGTTTAATTGTAACATCAATATCTTCTAACTCAGCAGGTGCGATATCATGCATACTTTCTTTATATAAGTCAATGGGTATAACACTAGCACTAGCACCCAAATCACATAAGCCATGATAACAATGATCTCCTATTTTAACAGAAATAACAGGCATGCCTACCACAGGTTTATGTTTATCTCTATCACAGGGTTTAGCAATTCTAGCAGTTTCACCAGAGAATTGAATGACATGCCCATCAATATTATCAGACAAGAGATCTTTAACAATAGCAATATTAGGTTCTACTTTGACTTGCTCAGGAGGTGTATAAGTTATAGTATTGCTTTTACGAACAACAGTTGAAGCTTTAGCATGATCCTTTACTCTAATAGGGAAGGTGGTTTCTCAACATAAGAGGTGGGAACAATAGGATCATTATAAGTGATAGTCTTTTCTTCAACTTTAATAGGTGCATCTACTTTTACTTCTATGGGAGGATGATATTTAAACCACTTCTCATTAGGGAGATCAACATAAGTAGCAAAAGATTCACAGAAATAAGCTACTATCTCAGAGTCAAGTCCATATTTAGTGCTGAACTTACGGAAAATATCGGTATCCATAAAAGATTTAACACAATCAAACTTAGGTGTCATACCTGACTCCTTACCTTCGTCGAGGTCCCAATCTTCAGTGTTGCGTTTAATTCTATCCAATAAATTCCATCTAAATGCATAGGCTTCATCATAAAAGAGCCAGCACAAGAAGTATCGAGCATGGTTTGATTATAATGAGAAAGCCGAGCATAAGAACTTTGCATAATCACTTCTCTTGCGAGCTCATGATTGGGGCATGAATATAACATTGATTTAAGCCTCCCCCAAGCTTGAGCGATGCTTTCTCCTTCGCGAGGCCAAAAATTATATATATAATTGCGATCACGATGAACAAGATGCATAGGGTAATACTTTTGATGAAATTCCAATTTCACTCTTTTATAGTTCCATGATCTCGTATCATCACATAGCCTATACCAGGTCAATGCATCGCCCTCCAAAGATAAAGGGAAAGCCTTCTTCTTAACAACATCATCGGGTATACCTGCAAGCTTAAATAGTCCACAAATATCATCCACATAAGCGTAGATGCTCGTCAGGATGCTTTGTTCCATCTCTGTAAAAGTATTAGCCAGCAGTTTTTCCATGATACGAAGGAAATTCAAAAGAGTTTCATTTTCAATAGGTTCAGTAGGTTGAGGAGCAACTCTTTGCTCTCTTGGAAGGGGTGAAGATACCGAACAAGCCCCTCATAGAATTACTTTCCATAGTAACAAGTGACAGAAAATTTCAGCACACTATATAAATTTTTCCTTACCAAATTCCACCTACCAAAGGTGCTACACTCCCCGACAGCGGCGCGGAAAAGAGTCTTGATGACCCACAAGTATAGGGGATCTATCGTAGTCCTTTCGATAAGTAAGAGTGTCGAACCCAACGAGGAGCAGAAGGAAATGATAAGCGGTTTTCAGCAAGGTATTCTCTGCAAGTACTGAAATGAGTGGTAACAGATAGTTTTGTGATAAGGTAAATTGTAATAAGCTACAAGTAACAAAAGTAAATAACATGCAACAAAGTGGCCCAATCCTTTTTGTAGCAAAGGACAAGCCGGAACAAACTCTTATAATAGGAAAAGCGCTCCCGAGGACACATGGGAATATCGTCAAGCTAGTTTTCATCACGCTCATATGATTCGCGTTCGGTACTTTGATAATTTGATATGTGGGTGGACGGTGCTTGGGTGTTGTTCTTACTTGAACAAGCATCCCACTTATGATTAACATCTATTGCAAGCATCCGCAACTACAACAAAAGTATTAAGGTAAACCTAACCATAGCATGAAACATATGGATCCAAATCAGCCCTTACGAAGCAATGCATAAACTAGGGTTCAAGCTTACATCACTCTAGCAACCCATCATCTACTTATTACTTCCCAATGCCTTCCTCTAGGCCCAAATAATGGTGAAGTGTTATGTAGTCGACGTTCACATAACACCACTAGAGGTTAGACAACATACATCTCATCAAAATATCGAACGAATACCAAATTCACATGACTACTAATAGCAAGACTTCTCCCGTGTCCTCAGGAACAAACGTAACTACTCACAAAGCATATTCATGTTCATAACCAGAGGGGTAATAAGATGCATAAAGGATCTGAACATATGATCTTCCACCAAGTAAACTAACTAGCATCAACTACAAGGAGTAATCAACACTACTAGCAACCTACTAGCACCAATCCCGGACTTGGACACAAGAATTGGATACAAGAGATGAACTAGGGTTTGGAGATGAGATGGTGCTTGTGAAGATGTTGATGGATATTGCCCTCTCCTGATGAGAGGAACGTTGGTGATGATGATGGCAATGATTTCCCCCTCCCGGAGGGAAGTGTCCCCGGCAGAACAGCTTTGCCGGAGCCCTAGATTGGTTCCGCCTCGTGGCGGCGGAGTCTCGTCCCGAAAGGTTGCTTGTGATTTTTTTCTTATCGAAAGATTTCATATAGGAGAAGATGGGCATCGGAGAGCCACCAGGGGGCCCTCGAGGTAAGCGCGCCCGAGGGAGGCGCGCCCCCACCTCGTGAGCGGTGTGGGCCCCGGCCTTCATCTTTGGCGATAATTTTTCTTTATTTATTTTAAGGTATTCCGTGGAGTTTCAGGACTTTTGGAGTTGCGCAGAATAGGCCTCCAATATTTGCTCCTTTTCCAGCCATAATTCCAGCTGCCGGTATTCCCCCTCCTCATGGTAAACCTTGTAAAATAAGAGAGAATAGCCATAAGTATTGTGACATAACGTGAAATAACAGCCCATAATGCAATAAATATCGATATAAAAGCATGATGCAAAATGGACGTATCAAGTTCAAATAAGTTCAAAAAAATGAAATCCCTTTGTAACACACGAGTTTCCGTATGAAACTCTGATACTTCGAAAGAGATTGTCCGTTTTGTACACGAAGTGCATCCAGTTTTTGCCGTAAATCTCTCTACTTTGTTGCACATGCTATGTGGGTGAAATGATGATACCATGCCAACTTTCAACCTTTTCAGAGTTCATTTCAAATGCTTTTCAATTTCATGGTCTTATAGCTCAAAATAATCAGTAAATGCATGAAAAATAACAAATGAAGTCAGAAAGGGTTGAGAACTGGTGATGTGGCTTTGAATGGTGCATTTTGAACACAGAAAAACTATGGAGTTCAAATAAGTTCAAAAAAATGAAATCCCTTTGTAACAGACGAGTTTCCATACGAAACCACGATACTTGAAAGAGATTATGCATTTTGTACGAAGCGCATCCAGTTTTTGCCGTAACCCTCTCTACTTTGTTGCACATGCTATGTGGGGAAATGATGATACCATGCCAACTTTCAACCTTTTTAGAGTTCATTTCAAATGCTTTTCAATTTCATGGTCTTATAGCTCAAAATAATCAGTAAATGCATGAAAAATAACAAATGAAGTCAGAAAGGGTTGAGAATTGGTGATGTGGCTTTGAATGGTGCATTTTGAACACAAAAAAACTATGGAGTTCAAATAAGTTAAAAAAATGAAATCCCTTTGTAACAGACGAGTTTCCGTATGAAACCCTGATACTTCGAAAGAGATTGTCCGTTTTGTACATGAAGTGCATAGAGTTTTTGCCGTAACCCTCTCTACTTTGTTGCACATGCTATGTGGGTGAAATGACGATACCATGCCATCTTTCAACCTTTTCAGAGTTCATTTCAAATGCTTTTACATTTCATGGTCTTATAGCTCAAAATAATCAGTAAATGCATGAAAAATAACAAATAAAGTCAGAAAGGGTTGATAATTGGTGATGTGGCTTTGAATGGTGCATTTTGAACACAGAAAAACTATGGAGTTCAAATAAGTTCAAAAAAAATGAAATCCCTTTGTAACAGACGAGTTTCCGTATGAAACCCTGATACTTCGAAAGAGATTGTCCGTTTTGTACACGAAGTGCATTCAATTTTTGCCGTAACCCTCTCTACATTGTTGCACATGCTATGTGGGTGTAATGATGATACCATGCCAACTTTCAACCTTTTCATAGTTCATTTCAAATGCTTTTCAATTTCATGGTCTTATAGCTCAAAATAATCAGTAAATGCATGAAAAATAACAAATGAAGTCAGAAATGGTTGAGAATTGGTGATGTGGCTTTGAATGGTGCATTTTGAACACTGAAAATCTATGAAGTTCAAATAAGTTGAAAAAATGAATTCCCTTTGTAACAGACGACTTTCCGTATGAAAGCCCGATATTTCGAAAGAGATTGTCCGTTTTGTACACGTAGTGCATCAAGTTTTTTCCGTTACCCTCTCTACTTTGTTGCACATGCTATGTGGGTGAAATGATGATACCATGGAAACTTTCAACCTTTTCAGAGTTCATTTCAAATGCTTTTGAATTTCATGATATATAGCTCATAATAATAAGTAAATGCATGAAAAATAACAAATGAAGTCAGAAAGGGTTGAGAATTGGTGATGTGGCTTTGAATGGTGCATTTTGAACACAGAAAAACTATGGATTTCAAATAAGTTCAAAAAAATGAAATCCCTTTGTAACAGACGAGTTTCCGTATGAAACCATGATACTTCGAAAGAGATTGTCTTTTTTGTACACGAAGTGCATCCAGTTTTTGCCGTAACCCTCTCTACTTTGTTGCACATGCTATGTGGGTGAAATGATGATACCATGCCAACTTTCAACCTTTTCAGAGTTCATTTCAAATGCTTTTCAATTTCATGGTCTTATAGCTCAAAATAATTAGTAAACGCATGAAAAATAACAATGAGGTCAGAAAGGGTTGAGAATTGGTGATGTGGCTTTGAATGGTGCATTTTGAACACAGAAAATCTATGGAGTTCAAATAAGTTGAAAAAATGAAATCCCTTTGTAACAGACGTGTTTCCGTATGAAACCCTGATACTTCGAAAGAGATTGTCCGTTTTGTACACGTAGTGCATCCATTTTTTGCCATAACCCTCTCTACTTTCTTGCACATGCTATGTGGGTGAAATGATGATACCATGACAACTTTCAACCTTTTCAGAGTTCATTTCAAATGCTTTTCAATTTCATGGTCATATAGCTCAAAATAATCAGTAAATGCATGAAAAATAACAAATGAAGTCAGAAAGGGTTGAGAATTGGTGATGTGGCTTTGAATGGTGCATTTTGAACATAGAAAAACTATGGAGTTCAAATAAGTTCAAAAAAATGAAATCCCTTTGTAACAGACGAGTTTCCATATGAAACCCTGATACTTCGAAAGAGATTATCCGTTTTGTACATGAAGTGCATCCAGTTTTTGCCGTAACCCTCTCTACTTTCTTGCACATGCTATGTGGGTGAAATGATGATACCATGCCAACTTTCAACCTTTTAAGAGTTCATTTCAAATGCTTTTCAATTTCATGGTCTTGTAGCTCAAAATAATCAGTAAATGCATGGAAAATAACAAATGAAGTCAGAAAGGGTTGAAAATTGGTGATAATAACTTTGAATGGTGCATTTTGAACACAGAAAAACTATGGAGTTCAAATAAGTTCAAAAAAAATGAAATCCCTTTGTAACAGACGAGTTTCCGTATGAAACCCCGATACTTCAAAAGAGATTGTCCGTTTTGTATACGAATCATCATAAAATAAAATAAATAAGTTACTTGAAACAAAATAATATAAACTTTAATAAAATATATAAGTAGAAATAAAATAAAATAAACTTTAATAACATAAATAAAATTTATGAAACTAAAATTATCAAAGTATTTTCTGTTCAAAACATTATAAGGAACCTCTAGTATTATTGAAACTAAAATTATATAAAATTGATGCAACTAAAATTATCAAAGTATTTTCTGTTCAAAATCATTAAAAGCAAAAATAAATTTCATAAGGAGCTTTTTTTTGTTAGAAACTTTAATATCAAAAAGAATTATCATAAAATAAAATAAATAAGGAATTATAAACAAAAAAATAAGTATTTTGTTATAAGTAGAAACAAAAAAAATAAAGCAAAAAAGAAAAAAAACTGGGAAAAAATAAAAAATTTGCCAACTACTGGGCCACCACGGCCTGAATACGACTAGAAACCCATCCATGGGCCAGGATTCAGCCCTTGAGAGAAAGCCTAGTAGGCCCATCGAGCATACTTGATCACAATTAGGCCCGTAAGCACGCAATGGAGAGGAGCTCGAGGGGGGTGCGGCAGTGGGGCTTATAAACCACTACGCGCCCCTCTCAACTAGCGAGGTGGGACTAAACTCACACCACCACGCCACTGTGCAAGGCCTTTGGTCCCGGTTGGTGGCACCAACCGGGACTAAAGGGGTTCATTGGTACCGGGTCATGGCACCAACCGGTACCAATGCCCCCCCTTTAGTCCCGGTTGGTGTCACCAACCGGGACCAAAGGCCCCTACTTACCGCCCTTTGGGCTGCTGAAAAGTGACCTGTGGTCCCGGTTGGTGGCACCAACCGGGACTAAAGGGGGCATTGGTCCCGGTTTGTGCCACGAACAGGTACCAATGCCCTGGGTATATAAGAAAACACTTAGCAGTTTTGACCAAATCCATCACTTCTTCTCCCCCGATGCCCCTGCTCCTCCTCGCCGTCGCCGCCCCTGCTCCACCTTCTTTGTCGCCGCCACCGACGCCGTCAGTGCTTTCGGCGTCGCCGTCGCCCGCCGCCATCGACCCGTCAGTCTTGGGCTGTCGCCGCCGCTGGCCGACGCCCTCCTCTGCCTGACGGAGTCGACGCTCTCGCCCTGCCAGCCCGACGCGCCGCCACCCCACTGTGAGCACCAACTGCTCGCGCCCCTCCCACATCCGCCCTGCCTGCCCGCACGGGCCGGCCCCTCCGCCGTGCCCCTCCGCCCCTGCGTCGTGTGCTACTTTTAGATGTTTTTAGATGCTATTTTTAGATGTTTTTACATGTTTATACATGTTTTTTAGATTAATATAGTTTATGTTTAATTTAGCTTTAAGATTAGGAAAATTTCAGATATGTAGTTATGTTTATTTAGATATGTAGTTAATTTAGCTGTTGTAATTTGTTCATAAAAACTGTGCACTTTTGTATAGAAACTTTATTTTTTTCATATGTACGAAAATGTAGAGTGAAAACGAAAACAAACATATAAGAAAAAACAAAGGAAAAAATGAAGAAGGAAAAGAAAACCACCCGGCTCGGCCACCACCGCATTTTCATAAAGTGTTTCCACCGCATTTACATGACGGGGGACATCGGAAAAAATAAGAAGAGGAAGAAGAAGAAAAAAAAGAGGAGAAGAAGAAGGAATAGAGAGGAGTATAAGAAAAAAGAGGAGAAGAAGAAGGAATAGAGGAGTAGAAGAATTTTCTTCTACTTCTCTCTATTCCTTCTTCTTCTCCTCTTTTTTTCTTCTTCTTTTTATCGCGAACTAGGGCAGAGGGTCGAGGGTCACCCTCTCGACCGTGATAACCTATACCACGGGAGCACCCCTCCGGCCCTCTCGCTCGACCAAAACTCTCGAGGACACCCGAACCCTAGAAAAAAAGATGTCGGTCTCCTACCCCCTCCCGCCGCGCCCCTACTCGACAAACTCTCTCGAGGCCACCCAAATTTACGAAGTTAAAAGAGCGTTGTCGTCGAGGCCACCCCAAACCCTTGAAGCGTTGTCGAGGCCACCACAATCCCTTGAAGCGTTGTCGAGGCCACCCCCAAACCCTTGAAGCATTTCCGAGGACACCCCAAACCCTAGAGAAGCAGCGTCGAGGCCACTAATTAATATGATTCCTTATTGTGATTAGCTAGCAAGTTCGACGTTTGACACTAATATATCCATCTGTCATGTTTGAATAATAATTGCCATGTGATACGTCTCCAACGTATGTACTTTTCCAAACACTTTTGCCCTTGTTTTGGACTCTAATTTGCATGATTTTAATGAAACTAACCCGGACTGACGCTTTGTTTTCAAAGAGAACTGCCATGATGTTGTTTTATGTGTAGAAAAGAAAAGTTCTCGGAATGTCCTGGAAACCCATGGAGGCACTTTTTGGAATTAATAAGAATTTCTGGGCGAAAGAAATACACCAGGGGGCCCACACCCTGTCCATGAGACAGGGGGCGCCCCCCTATAGGGCACGCCCGCTATCTCATGGGCCCCCTGGACCTCCACCGACCTCAACTCCAACTCCATATATTCACGTTCGGGGAGAAAAAAATCAGATAAAAAGTTTTATCGCGTTTTTCGACACGGAGCCACCGCCAAGCCCTAATCTCTCTCGGGAGGGCTGATCTGGAGTCCTTTCGGGGCTCCGGAGAGGGGGATTCGTCGCCGTCATCATTATCAACCATCCTCCATCACCAATTTCATGATGCTCACCGCCGTGCTTGAGTAATTCCATCGTAGGCTTGCTGGAAGATGATGGGTTGGATGAGATTTACCATGTAATCAAGTTACTTTTGTTAGGGTTTGATCCCTAGTATCCACTATGTTCTGAGATTGATGTTGCTATGACTTTGCTATGCTTAATGCTTGTCACTAGGGCCTGAGTGCCATGATTTCAGATCTGAACCTATTATGTTTTCATGAATATATGTGTGTTCTTGATCCTATCTTGCAAGTCTATAGTCACCTATTATGTGTTATGATCCGACAACCCGAAGTGACAATAATCGAGATACTTCTCGGTGATGACCGTAGTTTGAGGAGTTCATGTATTCACTATTTGCTAATGCTTTGTTCTGGTTCTTTATTAAAAGGAGGCCTTAATATCCCTTAGTTTCCGCTAGGACCCCGCTGCCACGGGAGGGTAGGACAAAAGATGTCATGCAAGTTCTTTTCCATAAGCATGTATGACTATTTACGGAATACATGCCTACATTACATTGATGAATTGGATCTAGTTCTGTGTCACCCTATGTTATAGCTATTACATGAGGAATCACATCCGGCATAATTATCCATCAACGATCCATTGCCTACGAGCTTTTCACATATTGTTCTTCGCTTATTTACTTTTCCGTTCTTCTGTTACAACTACTACAAAAACCCAAAAACAATTATCTTTACTTTTGCTCATTACCTTTACTATCATACCACTTTTGCTACTAAATACTTTGCTGCAGATACTAAGTTATCCAGGTGTGGTTGAATTGACAACTCAACTGCTAATACTCAAGAATATTCTTTGGCTCCCCTTGTGTCGAATCAATAAATTTGGGTTGAATTCTTTACCCTCGAAAGTTGTTGCATCGCCTACACTTGTGGGTTATCAAGACTAATTTCTGGCGCCGTTGCCGGGGAGCATAGCTCTATTTTCTGGGTCACTTGGGATTTATATCTGTTGATCACTATGAAGAACTTGAAAGACGACAAAACTACTATTTTGCCCTCAACTACGAGGGGAGGTAAGGAACTGCCATCTAGCTCTGCACTAGATTCTCCTTCCGTTATTAGTAAGCTTGCGACACCTAAACCTGCTACTGCTATGAATTACGATATGTCACATGTTATTGATGATGCCATACGCTATGCATGATGAAACTACTTACATGCGTGATACTACTTTGCCATTAGGTGAATTTCTTGATGAACAACTTGCTAGAGTTAGGGGGAATGAAATTATTGAAGATGCTATTATTGATGATAGTGATGATGAAAATTCTCCCAATGATTATGAATTACCTGCTGTTCCTGAGGGTTATGTTATGAATGAAGAAGCTGCTAGAGCTATCTTTGGTTGCAATGATAGATATGATCTTAAGAAATTATTAGCTAAATGGAAGCAGCAGTCTCTTAATGCTAGAATGAAACCTGACCACCTTTTGCTACTTCACCTATCGTATTCTTGATAAGGATTATGAATTCTCTGTTGATCCTGAGATTATTACTTTAGTTGAATCTGATCCTTTTTATGGCCTTGAATCTGAAACTCTTGTGGCACATCTTACCAAGTTGAATGATATAGCTACTCTGTTTACTCATGATGAGAAGTCTCGCTATTATTATATTCTTAAGATATTTCTGTTTTTGTTAAAGGGTGATGCTAAGACTTGGTATAATTCTCTTGCTCCTGGTTGTGTGCGTAGTCCCCAGGATATGATTTATTACTTCTGTGCTAAATATTTCCCTGCTCATAAGAAACAAGCTGCCTTGCGGGAAATGTGTAATTTTGTGCAAATCAAAGAAGAGAGTCTCCCACAAGCTTGGGGGAGGCTTCTCCGGTTACTTAATGCTTTGTCCGATCATCCTCTCAAGAAAAATGAAATACTTGATATCTTTTATAATGGACTAACCGATGCTTCCAAGGACTACTTGGATAGTTGTGTTGGTTGTGTTTTCAAGGAAAGAACCGTCGACGAAGCTGAAATACTATTGAATAATATGTTGACTAATGAAAATAATTGGACTCTTCCTGAGCCAATCCCTGAGGCAATTCCTGAACTAATTAAGCCAACTCCTGAGCCTATTCCTAAACCCACTCCGAAGAAGAGAGGTGTTTTATTTCTCGATCTGAAGATATGCAAGAGGCAAAGAAATCAATGAAAGAAAAAGGTACTAAAGCTGAAGATGTTAAGAATTTGCCTCATATTGAAGAAATACATGGTCTTAATATACCGCCTGTTGAAGAACCACATTGTCTTGATAACCCGACACAGGTAGTAAAGGTAAATTCTCTCTATAGTTATGATAAAGTTGAAATCCCCTCTACTAAATTTCATAGCCCATGCTTAGATGAATTTGATGACTTTATGGCTAGACAAGAAAGTTTTAATGCCTATGTTGGTAGAGAGTTAAAGAATAATGCTTTCGAGATAGGACGCGTGAGCGATAATATGGCTAGAGTTAAAGGTGAACTCCAACTCATTAGCAAATATACTTCTATGGTTGCTACTCAATTGAGCAAGTACTTAAAGCTCAAAATGATTTGCTTGAGGAATTAAATAATAAAAATGACTTTGCTGTTAGAGTGGCTACTAGAACTGGTAGAATGACTCAGGAACCTTTGTATCCTGAAGGCCACCCTAAGAGAATCGAGCAGGATTCTCAGAGAAATAATTTAGAGCACTACAAAAAAAAGACACATCCGTGACATTTTGGGCCGAACGAAATTTTTTCTGTCATACATATGACACTTCTATGATGATAATTGTGACAAAACCCAGTATCATCATAGATGTGGTGGGCTCCTACTTCTATGACAAAAAATCATGACAGAAAATGGGCTTTTCGTCTTGGGCGGGCCGGAGACGCAGCTGCATGACATTCTTTGGGCCGTCCATGACGGAAAAACCATGGTAGAAGCGAGGGGAGGAAAATTTGGGGAGTTACGGTTACGGTGGGAGGTCGAGGCGGAACAATGCGCGTTCTCTCGTGCGTCTGCTGCAGCGTGTGTGCGGCGTTGGCTCTAGCGAAGCCGGCGAGGCGTTGGGCTCTAAGCGAACCCGGCGATTGCCTGCGAACTACGCGTTCATCGAACCCGGCGATCGATCGATGGTCATTAATGCGAACCCGATGGAGCGATTCGCCGCTCTGCTGCTAGTGAGCGTTGCGGGGGGTTGGATGAGCGATGGCGGTGGCGTTGCCTCTGGATGAACTGGAACCCGTGGTGTGGAGGGCTGGATGAGCGATGAGCGGTGGAGGGGTGGCCGTGGAGGGTGGTTGAACATGACCCGTGGTGTGGAGGGCTGGATGAGCGATGAAGCGGTGGAGGGTGCCCGTGGAGGGTAGTTGAGCGATGGCGGTGGAGTGGCAGCGGTGGAGGCTGGATGAACAGGAGCCCGTGGAGGCTGGAGGAGGTCAACGGTAGCCCGTGGAGGCTGGAGGAGGTCGACGGTGGAGATGAACAGTATCCCGTGGAGTCCCGTTTTGCGGTACGCCACACCCCTCCCCCCCGGTTTCGACCGTAGCGCTCCAACACAAGTCCGTTTCGTCCGTTTAGTGGTACGCCACACCCCTCCCGATGAACGTGACCCCCGTTTCGACCGTAGGAGGTCCGTTTCCTCCGTTTTGCGGTACGCCACACCCCTCCCGATCAACAGGATCCCCGTTTCGACCGTAGGAGGTCCGTTTCCTCTTTTCTTGCGATACGCCCGGGCCCCTCCGATCAACGGGACCCCATTTGAATGTGGCGGTCGAACACAAGGCCGTTTCCTCTGTTGTCGCGCACGCCAGCCTCGTTCCATCGCATGTTCCGTCCAAGCCCTCCAGATGAACACGCCCACGCATTCCGTTCCGACCCAGCCGGTTGGCTCCCCATGAACACGATGACGAGGCCGTTTCTCCGTTCCGACCCAGCCATGTATGTATGCGTGATAGGCGTTAGAGACCCTGCCCGTATGTATGTATGTGGCCGTATTTTCTTTCTTGCACCCTCGTCGATGTACGTACGTGTACATGCTACATCCGCGCCTCTACATCTACGACACGTGCGCACCTCTACATCGACCAGTATGTACGTACACGTTCGCGACCAGAATGACAACGCTATGTACGCTTCGACCAGGTGGGTCCCAACTGTCAGGGAGTTCCTTGCATGCGAAAATGTAGCTGGTGGGTCCCAGCAGTCAGAGGGGCGAATCGTTTTTTTTTTGCCCGGACGCACTTCCTTTGCGTGCGAAGATGTAGTTGGTGGGTCCCAATAGTCAGGGGGCGAATAGTTTTTTTTGACCGGACGCACTTCCTTGCGTGCGAAGATGTAGCTGGTGGGTCCCAGCGATCGTGGGGAAACTTTTTCACGAAATCGATGGCCCGTCCGGTGGGTCCCCTCTGCCGGTGGAGGAATCATTATTTTCCAGCGTAATAAGGAGGCACTTCCTTGCTGCGGCCGTGGACCTAGTTGTCGACCTCTCCACGTCTGATCCACGTCGATGGAAGTCGTTCCTTGACCACGTTGACCACGCCGCGCCGAGCACCACGGCGGTGGGCGACAGCGATGAGCCTAGGAAGGAGGCGACTTCGGAGCCGGGAAGACGCAGCGATGGATGCCCACGCGAAGAGGAGTACGAGGTTCACCGGTTCGGCTGCGGTGTGAGCTGTCGCCGTAGATTAACGAGGGTGTGGGTGAGTCTGAGGATGGCCTGCCAGCGATGGGAGTAGTAGGTGTAACGCCCGGTTTCGATCGCGTGGTATACGCGATTATTCGTCGTTGTTGCCATGTCATTTGCTTGCGTGTTGCATTTTATCATGTCATCATGTGCATTTCATTTTGCATACGTGTTCGTCTCATGCATCCGAGCATTTTCCCGTTATGCATTTTGCAATCCGGCACTCCTATGTCTCCGGCGCCCCTTTTACCTCTTTTCGTAATGCGGGTGTTAAGCGGTCTCGGAATGGACCGAGGTTTTCAAGCGGCCTTGGTATAGCACCGATAGACCGCTGTCAAGTTTCGTGCCATTTGGAGGTCGTTTGATACTCAGCAGTTAACGGAGTAACCGTAAAAGCCTCTTTTGTGCAGCCCAACACCCCTTCTAAAGTGGCCCAATACCCATCTAACTCCCCTCCATGCTCTCGGTCGTTCGATCACGATCGTGTGGGCGAAAACCGCGCTCCATTTGGACTCTCCTAGCTCCCTCTACCTATAAAACTAGACCTCCCCCGAAATTTTCGGGTCATTCTACCCCAAACCCTAGATTTTTCCCCTCGCGTCTTGGACATGTCATCCGTCCCTGGCAGACGCGTCCGCCGCCAGCGCCCGACCAATCGGAGGCCGCCACATGGCGACCGCCGCCCGGCCCTTGTGGCCGTCCCGGCCCCAGCGCCGCCGCCGCCCGTTCTCCGGCGACCGGCCTCGGCGCCCGCCGCGGCCGGATCCGCCCCGGCATCATCCCGTCAACTCGGCGAGCTCTCCGTGAGATCCGCCGCCCGTTGACTTTCCCCCCGAGGTCCAAATCTCTCTAAGTCCCAGATTTCAGTAATTATCATGCCATGTTTGACCTGTTGTATCTCTGCATCCGTAGCTCCGTTTCGTGCGTGTAATATGTCTAATTCTTCGTCTTGACGAGTACATCATTTCATCGCATTGCATTATTTACATTTGAGCTCATCTTGTTGCCCGAAATGCTGTTAGAAGAGGGCGATGTGATGTAGTTTCAGATTCTTAACAGAACATGCATTTTTGTCATTTTTGCCATGATTGATGTGTGCATCCTATGATCTTGAGTCCTACATGTGTTTTGTAATATGCCATGCCATCTTTATAGTGGTGTATGCCATGTATTTTTGTGATCCCTGTGGTGACTAGTACAAGCATGCAAACTAGGCTTCATGTTGTTGCTGATTTCAGCCCCTGTTCTGCTGATATTTTTATGCCATGTAAACTTGATGCTACAGAGAGATCCATGCATATTTTGAGATACTTCAGTAAGGACGTTTTGCACATATGGTTATTTTTCTATCCATCCATACCCTTGTTTGCAATTATGGAGTGCCATAGCTTGAGTCAAGCATGCTATGTTGTTGTTCTTACCATGTCTAGCTTCTATGCCATGTATAGTTGCTGGGTGTATGCTTAGTTTGTCATGCAATGCTTCGTAGTGAGTGCATCGAGCTCGTAAACATGCCTACTTGTTATCTGTTTATGCCATGCTCCAGTTTTGCACTAGGTCTGAATCTGTTTATGTTTTTGCTATATTCACATGCTTGCAACTGTATTTTCTGATCCCTTTTGGCTCATGATCAGTAAAGGACTTTTGTTCTATGCATTTATTAGTATCATGCCCTGCCTTTGTGTGCCATGATAAGTTCCTGTAACATGTTGTTTGATAGCTCTAAACGTTGCAACCTGATGTTATTTTCTGCAAAGTCTGACCTGTTATTATATGCAACCTTGCCATGTCTTTTTGAGCATGTTCTAGTGATTTCTGGAGATAGCTCAGTGTTCATGTTTTGTCATGCTTTACATTTAAATCACGTCCATGCCTTTTGTTATCATGTTAAGATGTTGTAGCTTGTTGTTTTGATGCTTGCAATATGCCTACTTGCTGTTTTGGACAGCTTGTCCTTTAAACTTGTATTGTGTGTATGTGTTGAACCGTTACTCCGTTTTGAGTGTGCTCTATATGAAACTTGCTTGATTTTGCATGTAGCTGCATATTATCATATTGCATCCTTGTTTTGAGGTGTTTTCTTGATATTTGAATGCATTTTGCATCAATGTCATGTTTATCTTGTTTTGCTCATATCTTCTAGACCGTAGCTCCGAATTTAATGAAATTTATATGTAACTTGACTAGAATTTCGTGTAGATCATTGTGGTGCATCTTAAATTGCTGTTTAACAACTTTAACAAAAAGTTATTCAGATATGGACCAATTTCGAAATTTGCATATGAGGACTGACCGGAATTGTTATATGTTGTTTCCGGCTTCATTTAAACTTGCTTTGATGTGCTGCTCTTGTTTGCATCATCTCTTGCCATGAGTAGCTTCATGTAGATTTGTCATGCATCATGCTTGTTGTGCATCATGTCTTGTCTATGTGTGGTGTGTTTACCATGTTGAGTGCTTCTTCTTGTTAGTTCCTGTTTCGTTGCGATCGTGAGGATTCGTTCGTCTACGCTTGGTTAAATCTTAAATGGCCGTCTTCTTCATGGACTCGTTCTTCTCCTAAGCGGGATTCGAGGCAAGATGACCGTCACCTTGGATCTCATTACTATCATTGCTATGCTAGTTGCTTCGTTCTTTAAGCTATCTTTGCGCTACCTATCACTTGCTGCTCAAGCCTCCCAAATTGCCATGAACCTCTAACCTTTGTCACCCTTCCTAGCAAACCGTTGTTTGGCTATGTTAGGAAGGGTGAAAAGGTTAGAAATGACATAACAATTTGGGAAAATGAAATGAGTAGCAGCTAAAAGATAAATGTATGCATGATGACTTGCTGAAACATGAAAGCAATGCAAATCATAAACACACTGACACAGCTGAACACAATGCAATCGTAAAACAGCAACTACATATTGCAAGCATCAAGCACTATGCTACAGCACAACATGAGACAAAAGGCATGGACATTGTTACAGAGTAAATCATAACAAAACATGAACACTGATCTATCTCAGAAATCACTAGAACATGCTCAAACACACATGGCAAGATTGCAAATAATAGGTTTGAACTTTGAGAAATAACATCAGGTGGCAATGTTTAGAGCTATCAAACAACATGTTACAGGAACTTATCATGGCAAACAAAGGCATGGCATGAATCTACTAATTTCATAGAACAAAAGTCCTTTACTGACCATGACCAAAAAGGATCAGAAGATATGATGGAACCCATGTAAACATAGCAAGTTATATTACAGATTCATACATGGCAGGAACAACAATAAGTAGGCATGTTGGTGAGCTTGAACCACTCACCACAGAGCAATACATGGCATGGAAAGGCAACTCACAGTAAGAAGACATGTTTATGAAGCTAAGAATGGCAAGAACAAGTTCATATAGTGCATGGATCACTCACAACAACCTTGGAAAAATTGAATAACATGTAAACAATCTGCCAGGAAACATTTTATAGCAAAAGTAGAGCTCGATTGACTCAAGCTATGGCAATCCATAATTGCAAACAAGGGCATGGATGGATAGAGCATAACCATATGTTCAAAACATCCTTACTGAAGTATCTCAAAATAAGCATGGATCTCTCGGTAGCATGAAGTTTACATGGCATAAAAATATCAGCAGAACAGGGGCTGAAATCAGCAACATAATGAAGCCTAGTTTGCATGCTTGTGCTAGTCACCACAGAGATCACAAAAATACATGGCATACACCCCTGTAAAGATGGCATGGCATAGAACAAAACACATGTAGGACTCAAGCTCATAGGGTGCACACATCAATCATGGCAAAAATGACAAATCATCAAGTTATACCAGTTTCAGCAGATTAACATCACATAGCACTTTTGCAACGATGATTCAGGCATCAATATGGACTCCAATGAACATGATTCAATGGAATGAAATGATGTACTCGTCGAGGCGAACAATTTGACAAATTACACGCACGAAACAGAGCTACAGATGCAGAGTTATGATGGCATGAACATGGCATGATTATGTCAAAAACTCAGGGACTTGGAGAGATTTCGGGGGGAAAAGTCAACCTCTCGATTTGGATCCGGACGGCACGTGGATCGAGGCAGGCGGCGGCTCTCGCCGGAGAGTGGCGGAGGAGGTCGGCGACCCGGCGGATCTCGCGGATCCGGCCGTGGCTGAGACGGGCGAGAAGAAGCGGCGTGGCGAGGCGAGGCGGGGCAGGCCTTGGCGGGAAGAGCATGTGGCGGAGGGCGCATGGCGTGACCACCGGCGGCAAGCGGCGACCAGGCCTGGCGGCGCAACCCGTGAGGCTTGACAGGCGCTGGCGGCCAGACGGCGGCTGTGGCGACAGCGGCCAGATCCGGCCGGAACTGTGAACTGGCGGCGGACGGGGAGGACAGGTGTGGCGCACCACTGGCTGCTCTTGGTGGCGGACATGTCCGTGTGACGGACACGTCCGTGTGTGAGGAGGCTAGGCTAGGGTTTGGACTGCGATTTTTGGTGGGGGAGGTGTTTATATAGGTAGAGGGAGCTAGGAGAGTCCAAATGTTGGAAATATGCCCTAGAGGCAATAATAAATTAGTTATTATTATTATATTTCCTTGTTCATGATAATCGTTTATTATCCATGCTATAATTGTAT
Organism: Aegilops bicornis; assembly: GCA_021605145.1. Lineage (NCBI taxonomy): Eukaryota > Viridiplantae > Streptophyta > Magnoliopsida > Poales > Poaceae > Aegilops > Aegilops bicornis. The sequence continues at coordinate 83,987,973 of CM038670.1, forward strand.
TGATAGGAAACTCAAATACATGTGTGGATACATAGACAACACCATGTCCCTAGCAAGCCTCTATTGGCTAGCTCATTGATCAATAGATGGTTACGGTTTCCTAACCATGGACATTGGATGTCATTGATAAAGGGATCACATCATTAGTAGAATGATGTGATGGACAAGACCCAATCCTAAGCCTAGCACAAAGATCGTAGTTCAGTATGCTAAAGCTTTTCTAATGTCAAGTATCATTTCCTTAGACCATGAGATTGTGCAACTCCGGATACCGTAGGAATGCTTTGGGTGTACCAAAGCGTCACAATGTAACTGGGTGACTATAAAGGTGCACTACTGGTATCTCCGAAAGTGTGCATTGGGTTGGCACGAATCGAGGCTGGGATTTGTCACTCCGGTTAACGGAGAGGTATCTCTGGGCCCACTCGGTAGGACATCATCATAATGTGCACAATGTGACCAAGGGGTTGATCACGGGATGATGTGTTACGGAACAGTAAAGAGACTTGCGATAACGAGATTGAACAAGGTATCGGGATACCGACGATCGAATCTCGGGCAAGTACAATACCGCTAGACAAAGGGAATTGTATACGGGATCGATTGAGTCCTTGACATCGTGGTTCATCCGATGAGATCATCGTGGAACATGTAGGAGCCAACATGGGTATCCAGATCCCGCTGTTGGTTATTGGTGGAGAACGTCTCGGTCATGTCTACATGTCTCCCGAACCCGTAGGGTCTACACATAAGGTTCGATGGCGCTAGGGTTATAAAGGAAGTTTGTATGTGGTTACCGAATGTTGTTGAGTCCGGATGAGATCCCGGACGTCACGAGGAGTTCCGGAATGGTGGGAGGTAAAGATTTATATATGGGAAGTCCTGTTTTGGTCACCGGAAAAGTTTCGGGCGATATCGGTAATGTACCGGGTCCACCGGGAGGGTCCCGGGGTTCCACCAAGTGGGGCCACCAACCCCAGAAGGTTGCATGGGCCAAGTGTGGGAGGGAACCAGCCCCAAAGGGGCTGGTGCTTCTACAAGGGGCCCAAGGCGCAAGGTGAGTGGGAAGGGCAAACCCTAGAGGCGAGATGGGCCTTAAGGCCCATCTAGTGGGCGCCTCCCTCTCCCTCCCCTCTTGGCCGCCACCCCCTTTCCCATCTAGGGCTGCCGCCCCCTAGGGGTGGGAACCCTAGAGGCGCACCTCCTCCCTTCCCCTATATATATGAGGCCTAGGGGCTGCCCATAACACATGAGTTTCTCTCCCTCTTGGTGCAGCCTGCCTCTCCTCCTCCTCCTCTCCCTTGGTGCTTGGCGAAGCCTGCGGGATGCCACGCTCCTCCATCACCACCATGCCGTTGTGCTGCTGCTGGATGGAGTCTTCCTCAACCTCTCCCTCTCTCCTTGCTGGATCAAGGCGTGGGAGACGTCACCGGGCTGTACGTGTGTTGAACGCGGAGGTGCCTTCCGTTCGGCACTAGGATCATCGGTGATTTGAATCACGACGAGTACGACTCCATCAACCCCGTTCTCTTGAACGCTTACGCTTAGCGATCTACAAGGGTATGTAGATGCACTCTCCTTCCCTCGTTGCTAGTTTCTCCATAGATAGATCTTGGTGACATGTAGGAAAATTTTGAATTTCTTTCGTTCCCCAACGATGGTATCGAGCTAGGTCTATTGCGTAGATTCTTTGTCTGAGTAGAACACAAAGTAGTTGTGGGCGTTGATATTGTTCAATATGCTTACAGTTACTAGTCCAATCTTGTTTCGACGGTATTGTGGGATGAAGCGGCCGGACCGACCTTACGTACTCTTACGTGAGACAGGTTCCACCGGTGACCCACATGCACTTGGTGCATAAGGTGGCTAGCGGTGCCGATCTCTCCACTTTAGTCGGAACGGATTCGATGAAAAGGGTCCTTATGAAGGGTAAATAGCAATTGGCATATCACGTTGTGGTTTTGCGTAGGTAAGAAACGTCCTTGCTAGAAACCCAAAGCAGCCACGTAAAACATGCAAACAACAATTAAAGGACGTCTAACTTGTTTTTGCAGGGTATGCTATGTGATGTGAAATGGCCAAGAAGAATGTGATGAATGATATGTGATGTATGAGATTGATCACGTTCTTGTAATAGGATTCACGACTTGCATGTCGATGAGTATGACAACCGGCGGGGAATATAGGAGTTGTCTTTATTTATTGTATGACCTGCGTGTCATTAAACAACGCCATGTAATTACTTTTACTTTATTGCTAACGGTAGCCATAGTAGTAGAAGTAATAAGTTGGCGAGACAACTTCATGGAGATACGATGATGGAGATCATGATGATGGAGATCATGGTGTCATGCGGTGACAATGATGATCATGGAGCCCCGAAGATGGAGATCAAGAGGAGCTATATGATATAGGCCATATCATGTCACTACTATATAATTGCATGTGATGTATATTATGTTTATGCATCTAGTTTACAAAGAACGACGGTAGTAAATAAGATGATCACTTACACAAATTTCAAGAAGTGTTCTCTCCTTACTGAGCACCGTTGCTACAGTTCGTTGCTTCTAAGCACCACGTGATGATCGGGTGTGATGGATTCTTACGTTCACATACAACGGGTGTAAGACAGATTTACACAGCAAAAACACTTGGGGTTAACTTGACGAGCCTAGCATGTACAGACATGGCCTCGGGAACATAGAGACCGAAAGGTCGAGCATGAGTCGTATGGTAGATACGATCAACATGAAGATGTTCACCGATGTTGACTAGTCCGTCTCACGTGATGATCGGACACGGCCTAGTTGACTCGGATCATGTAATCACTTAGATGACCAGAGGGATGTCTATCTAAGTGGGAGTTCATAAGATGAACTTAATTATCTTGAACATAGTCAAAAGACCTTTTGCAAATTATGTAAAGCTCGCGCTTTAGTTCCACTTTGTTTAGATATGTTCCTAGAGAAAATATAGTTGAAAGTCGAAAGTAGCAATTATGCGATCGGTAGAAAGCTTATGTCCTTAATGCACCGCTCGGTGTGCTGAACCCCAAACGTCGTTTGTGGATGTTGCGAACATCGGACATACACGTTTGATAACTACGTGATAGGTCGGTTGAGCGGTTTAGAGTTGAGGCACCAAAAGGCGTTTTGAAGCGTCACGGAACATGAGATGTTTTGAGGATGAAATTGGATTTCAGGCTCGTGCCCACGTCAAGAGGTATGAGACCTCCGGCGATTTTCTTAGCCTACAAACTAAGGGAGAAAAGCTCAATCGTTGAGCTTGTGCTCAGATTGTCGAGTACAACAATCACTTGAATCGAGTGGGAGTTGATCTTCCGGATGAGATAGTGATGTTTCTCCAAAGTCATTGCCACCAAGCTGCTAGAGCTTCGTGATGAACTATAACATATCGAGGATAGATATAATGATCCCTTGAGGTATTCGCGTTGTTTGACATCACGAAAGTAGAAGTCAAGAAGGAGCATCAATTATTGATGGTTGGTGAAACCACTAGTTTCAAGAAGGGCAAGGGCAAGAAGGGATACTTCATGAAACGGCAAATCAGCTGCTGCTCTAGTGAAGAAACCCAAGGTTGAACCCAAACCCGAGACTAAGTGCTTACGTAATAAGGGAACAGCCCTTTGGAGCAGCATTACCCTAGATACTTGGTAGATAAGAAGGTGGCAAGGTCGATAGAAGTATATTTGATATACATTATGTTAATGTGTACTTTACTAGTACTCCTAGTAGCACCGAGGTATTAGATACCTGTTCGGTTGCTAAGTGTTAGTAACTCGAAATAAAAGCTACGGAATAAGCGGAGACTAGCTAAAGGTGAGCCGACGATATGTGTTGGAAGTATTTCCAAAGGTTGATGTGATCAAGCATCGCGCTCCCTCTACCATCGAGATTGGAGTTAAGCCTAAAATTGTTATTTGGTGTTTGCGTTGAGCATATACATAATTGGGTTATGTCTATACTTGTCTGATTTATTCATCTAAGGAGAATAATGGTTACTCTGTTTATTTGAATAATACCTTCAATGGTCCTGCACCTAAATAAATGGTTTATTGAATCTCGATCGTAGTAATACACATTTTCATGCCAAAAGTATAAGATAGTAATGATAGTACCACTTACTTGTGGCCTCGCCATATAAGTCATATTGGTGTAAAAGCATGAAGAAGCTCCATGTTGATGGATCTTTGGACTCACTCGTTTTGAAAAGTTTGAGACATGCGAACCATGTCTATTGGTGCATACGCATGAAGAAACTCCATGCAGATGGATCGTTTGGACTCACTTGATTTTGAATCACTTGAGATATGCAAAGCGTTACCACATGGGCAAGATAGTGAAAAGCCTCGGTTTGATAATATGGAACAAGATAGCAACTTGTTGGAAGTAACACATTTTGATATGTGCAGTCCAATAAGTGCTGAGGCATCTGATGAATATCGTTATGTTCTTACTTCACGGATGATTCGAGTAGATGTTGAGTATATTTACTTGATGAAACACAAGTCTGAATTATTGAATGGTTCAAGTAATTTCAGAGTGAAGTTTAAGATCTTTGTGACAAGAGGATAGAATGTCTATGATATGATCATAGAGATGAATATCTAAGTACGAGTTTTGGCACACAATTAAGATATTGTGCAAATTGTTTCACAATTAATACACTTTGGAACACCATAGTGTGATGGTGTGTCCGAACATCATAGTTGCACCCTATCAGATATGGTGCGTACCATGATGCCTCTTATCGAATTACCACTATCATTCATGGGTTAGGCATTAGAGACAATCGCACTCACTTTAATAGGGCACCACGTAATTCCATTGAGATGACACCGTGAAAACTATGGTTTAGAGAAACCTAAGCTGTCATTTCTTGAAAGTTTGGGGCATGACGCTTATGTGAAAAAGTTTCAGGTTGATAAGCTCGAACCCAAAGCGGATAAAATGCATCTTCATAGGACACCCAAAAACAATTGGGTATACCTCCTAGTTCAGATCCGAAAGCAATAGGGATTGTTTCTTGAATCGGGTCCTTTCTCGAGGAAAAGTTCGTCTCGAAAAGTTGAGTGGGAGGATGGTGGAGACTTGATGAGGTTATTGAACGATCACTTCAACTAGTGTGTAGCAGGGCACAGGAAGTTGTTCCCGTGGCACCTACACCAATTGAAGTAGAAGCTTATGATAGTGATCATGAAGTTTCGGATCAAGTCAGCGGCGTACCTCGTGGGGTGACAAGGATGCGTACTACTTGAGTGATGCATAATCCTGTCTTGATGGTCATGTTGCTAGACAACAATGAACCTACGAGCTATGGAGAAGCAATGGTGGGCCCAAATTCCGATAAATGGTTAGAAGCCATGAAATCGAGATAGGATCCATGTATCGAGAACAAAGCATGGACTTTGGTGGACTTGCACGATGATCGGCAAGCCATTGAGATAAATGGATCTTTAAGAAGAAGGCAGACGTGGGCGGTAATGTCACCGTCTATGAAGCTCGACTTGTGGCAAAGAGTTTTCACAAGTTCAAGGAGTTGACTACGATGAGATTTTTCTCATCCGTAGCGATGCTTAAGTCCGTCGGAATCATGTTAGCATAAGCTGCATTTATGAAATCCGGCAGATGGATGTCAAAATGAGTTTCCTTACCAGTTTTCGTAAGGAAAGGTTGTATGTGATACAATCAGAAAGTTTTGTCGATCCTAAGGATGCTAAAAGGTATCTTGACTCCGACAATCCTTTCTAAGGACTGGAGTAAGCATCTCGGAGTTGGAATATGCACTTTGATAGGATGATCAAAGATTTTGGGTTTATACAAAGATTATGAGAAACTTGTATTTCCAAAGAAGTGAGTGGGAGCACTATGGAATTTACGATAACAATATGTTGTTGACATATTGATGATCGAAATGATGTAGAATTTCTAGAAAGCATATAGGGATGTTTGAAAAGTGTTTTCAATAGAAAACCTGGATTAGGCTACTTGAACAATAAGCATCAAAGATCTATAAGATAGATCAAAATGTTTAATAATACTTTTAAATGAGCATGTACCTTGACATGATCTTGAAGGTGTTCAAGATGGATCAGTCGAAAGAAGGAGTTCTTGCACGAGATGTATGGTATGAAGTTAAGACTTAAAAGCTCGACCACGGCAGAGCAGAGAGAAAGGGCGAAGATCGTCCCCTATGCCTTAGACATAGGCTCTCTGGTATGCTATGCTGTGTACCGCACCGGAAGTGTGCCATGCCATGAGTCAGTCAAGGGGTACAAGAATGATCCAGGAATGGATCATTGGACAACGGTCAAAATTGTCCTTGGACATGTTTCTCGATTATGGAGGTGATAAAGAGTTCGGCGTAAAGCGTTACGTTGATGCAAGCTTTAACACCTATCCGAGTGACTCTGAGTAGCAAACCGGATACGTATAGTGGAGCAACCATTTGGAATAGCTTCAAGTGGAGCGTGGAAGCATCATTTATAATATGACCTAGAAATTTGCAAAACACACACGGATCTGAAAGGTTCAGACCGTTGACTAAAACCCGTTGACTAAAACCTCTCTCACAAGCAAAACATGATCAAACCTCGGAACTCATTGAGTCTAAATCACATGATGATGTGAACTAGTTCTGAGACACTAGTAAACTCTTTGGGTGTTAGTCACATGGCGATGTGACATATCGGTGTTAATCACATGACGATGTGAACTAGATGATTGACTCTAGTGCAAGTGGGAGACTGTTGGAAATATGCCCTAGAGGCAATAATAAATTAGTTATTATTATTATATTTCCTTGTTCATGATAATCGTTTATTATCCATGCTATAATTGTATTGATAGGAAACTCAAATACATGTGTGGATACATAGACAACACCATGTCCCTAGCAAGCCTCTATTGGCTAGCTCGTTAATCAATAGATGGTTACGGTTTCCTAACCATGGACATTGGATGTCATTGATAAAGGGATCACATCATTAGTAGAATGATGTGATGGACAAGATCCAATCATTATTATAGCTCATAGATAGTATTTAGTATGCTAAAGCTTTTCTAATGTCATGTATCATTTCATTCGACCATGAGATTGTGCAACTCCGGATACCGTAGGAATGCTTTGGGTGTACCAAAGCGTCCTGGCGTAAGCTGGGTGACTATAAAGGTTCACTGGTATCTCCGAAAGTGTCTACATTGGGTTGGCACGAATCGAGATCGGGATTTGTCACTCCGGTTAACGGAGAGGTATCTCTGGGCCCACTTTCGGTAGGACATCATCATAATGTGCACAATGTGACCAAGGGGTTGATCACGGGATGATGTGTTACGGAACGAGTAAAGAGACTTGCCGGTAACGAGATTGAACAAGGTATCGGGATACCGACGATCGAATCTCGGGCAAGTACAATACCGCTAGACAAAGGGAATTGTATACGGGATCGATTGAGTCCTTGACATCGTGGTTCATCCGATGAGATCATCGTGGAACATGTGGGAGCCAACATGGGTATCCAGATCCCGCTGTTGGTTATTGGTGGAGAACGTCTCGGTCATGTCTACATGTCTCCCGAACCCGTAGGGTCTACACACTTAAGGTTCGATGATGCTAGGGTTATAAAGGAAGTTTGTATGTGGTTACCGAATGTTGTTGAGTCCGGATGAGATCCCGGACGTCACGAGGAGTTCAGAATGGTCCGGAGGTAAATATTTATATATGGGAAGTCCTGTTTTGGTCACCGGAAAAGTTTGAGGCGATATCGGTAATGTCTGGGACCAAGGGAGGGTCAGGGGTCCACCAAGTGGGGCCACCAACCCCAGAAGGTTGCATGGGCCAAGTGTGGGAGGGAACCAGCCCCAAAGGGGCTGGTGCGCCCCCCACAAGGGGCCCAAGGCGCAAGGGTGAGTGGGAAGGGCCAAACCCTAGGGCAGATGGGCCCTAAGGCCCATCTAGTGGGCGCCTCCCTCTCCCTCCCCTCTTGGCCGCCTCCCCCTTTTCCCATCTAGGGCTGCCGCCCCCCCTAGGGGTGGGAACCCTAGAGGGGGCGCACCCTCCTCCCCTTCCCCTATATATATGAGGCCTAGGGGCTGCCCATAACACATGAGTTTCTCTCCCTCTTGGTGCAGCCCTGCCTCTCCTCCTCCTCCTCTCCCTTGGTGCTTGGCGAAGCCCTGCGGGATTGCCACGCTCCTCCATCACCACCATGCCGTTGTGCTGCTGCTGGATGGAGTCTTCCTCAACCTCTCCCTCTCTCCGTGCTGGATCAAGGCGTGGGAGACGTCACCGGGCTGTACGTGTGTTGAACGCGAATCACGACGAGTACGACTCCATCAACCCCGTTCTCTTGAACGCTTCCGCTTAGCGATCTACAAGGGTATGTAGATGCACTCTCCTTCCCTCGTTGCTAGTTTCTCCATAGATAGATCTTGGTGACACGTAGGAAAATTTTGAATTTCTTCTACGTTCCCCAACACCAAATGAGGTGCGGTTTTCGGCCACGCGATCGTGATCGAACGGCAGAGAGCATGGAGGGGAGTTTGCTGGGTTTTGGGCCACTTTGAAAGGGGTGTTGGGCTGCAAAGAGAAGGGGCTTCTACGGTTACCCGGTTAACCGTTGGAGTACCAAACGACCTCCAAATGATCCGAAACTTGACAGGCGGTCTACCGGTGCTATACCAAGGCCGCTTGACAAACCTCGGTCCATTCCGAGACCGTTTAACACCCACACACGAAAAGAGGTAAAAGGGGGCGTCGGGAGACATAGGAGTGTCGGATTGGAAAACGGACAACGGGGAAAATGCTCAGATGCATGAGACGAACACGTATGCAAAATGAAATGTACATGATGACATGATATGAAATGCAGATGATGACATGGAAAAATGCAACACGCAAGCAAATGACATGGCAACTACGGCGAATAACTGACAGACACCTGGTTCAACGAATCCGGGGCGTTACATTCTTCATCTCTTTTCCGGTGTACTCAATTCTAATTTTCGGTAGCTGCTCGTTCGCCTCTCGCCAATTTATCCTTCCGGAGTGTTCAAGACATCTCAGGAGATTCGTCTGTGTTTGAATTAATCCGAGGCTGTCACCTCATTCAAATATTTCATTTGTTCCGGTGCATCATCTATCTGTTCAACATCCCTTTTCAACGGTGTTATCTCTTCAGTGGGCCCTAACCCACAGGTCTTTTCCCAGGATCTTACCTGACTCTTCTAATTATTCCGGAGCTATTCTCTAATTCTTTTCAAGTGTGACGTAAGAATGGATTGCATCAGCCACATGCCTTCTCCAAGATCTCTTTCAAATCATTTCATTGTTACCTCAACCTCTTCGCTTTTCGTTTCCCCGGAGTGCCTTAACAATTTTGGTGGTGTTTCTCGTCGTCATTTGAAGACCGAAGAAGAGTTCTTTCTAAATCTTGTCCATTCTCCCGGAGATTCATGGTGATAGCTCGATGTTATCCTATCTATTTGTTTCCAGTAGTGCAATTCTTTTCATCCATCCGGAGTATTTCAGGAGTTGCTTTCCGTCTCAATCATCCGGAGGCCATCTTTTCGGAATATTTCTTCGTTCCAAGTTTTCAGCTTCGTTCATCTCAATATTCTTCCGGTGCTTCGTTCAAGCATTAAATCAATCGATTCGCGATCTCTTCGTTCTCTTGTCTCTAATTTTCCCTCAAGTATCTTCGTGGTTTCTAATTCTTTCCGGCGATTCGTTCTCTTCTCTTCGTTCATTTTCATTTCTAACGGCGGTTCGTTCAAGATTCTTTTTCCTTGATTATCATTTTAATTCATTCTTCAAGTGTTCATCAAGATTCTTGTTGGTGGAGTTCAAGTATCCTTCTTCTTGCGTCTCGAAGTGCAATTAACTCTCTGTATTCTTTTGAAGTGGAGTTTTGTATTTCTTCGTTCTTCTCAGCTATCCAATCATTTCCGTTTGTGGCCGGTTATCATCTTATGATCTTGAGATGTTACCTATAAGCCCACAACAAGCTTATTTCTTTTCGTTGTTGATTTTCTCAACAACTCCGTTCAACCCTTCCTTCTAAGTTCTTTTCATTCAATTATATCGGAGGCATTGTGTTGTTCCTCTCGTCAACTATCGTTCCATTTTATCAAACTCAGTTCCAACTCCTTCCATGTTCAGCCGGAGTGCTGCCTAAATTCTTTCAGTCTTATTCGTTTCTTACCTCGTTCTAACCGGAGTGGTTTCATAGTCTATCTGATTCCGTGAGCTTTTGATTCTCATCATTCTCGTCGTTCCTCTCTTATTCTAGAGTGCTCTCAATTCTTTGCTTCTTCTCTTCAGTTCTTGCTTCACCTCATCCATTTTTCCCTTCCGTCTCGGTCCTAAGATCTCGGGACGAGATCTCTTGTTAGTGGAGAAGTGTTGTAACGCCCCGGTTTCGATGCGCCGGTGTCGCCATTATTAAATCGTTGTTGCCATGTCATTTGCTTGCGTGTTGCATTTTATCATGTCATCATGTGCATTTCATTTTGCATACGTGTTCGTCTCATGCATCCGAGCATTTTCCCGTTGTCCGCTTTTGCAATCCGGCACTCCTATGTCTCCGGCGCCCCTTTTACCTCTTTTAGGTATGCGGGTGTTAAGCGGTCTCGGAATGGACAGAGGTTTGCCAAGCGGCCTTGATATAGCACCGGTAGAACCGCTTTGTCAAGTTCGTGCCATTTGGAGGTCGTTTGATACTCCAAGCAGTTAGCAAGGGTAACCGTAAAAGCCTCTTTTGTGTGCAGCCCAACACCCCTTCTAAAGTGGCCCAAAACACATCTAACTCCCCTCCATGCTCTCGATTCGTTCGATCACGATCGTGTGGTAACGGCGCTCCATTTGGACTCTCCTAGCTCCCTCTACCTATAAAACTAGACCTCCCCCGAAATTTTCGGGTCATTCTACCCCAAACCCTAGATTTTTCCCCTCCGCGCGCGCCGGACATGTCCGTCCTTGGCCGGACGCGTCCGCCGCCGCGCCCCGTCCAGTCGGAGGCCGCCACGTGGCGACCGCCGCCTCGCGCCGCCGCCAGCGCGGCAACCCCGTCCCGCCGCCGCCCGTTCTCCGGCCGGCCTCGAGCGCCCCCGCCGCCGGCCGGATCCGCCCCCCCGGCATCATCCCCGTCAACTCCGGCGAGCTCTCCGGCGAGATCCGCCGCCCGTTGACTTTCCCCCCGAGGTCCAAATCTCTCTAAGTCCCAGATTTCAGTAATTATCATGCCATGTTTGACCTGTTGTATCTCTGCATCCGTAGCCCCGTTTCGTGCGTGTAATATGTCAAATTGTTCGCCTCGACGAGTACATCATTTCATCTCATTGCATCATTTACATTTGAGCTCATCTTGTTGCCCGAAATGCTGTTAGAAGAGGGCTATGTGATGTAGTTTCAGATTCTTAACAGAACATGCACTTTTGTCATTTTTTCCATGATTGATGTGTGCATCCTATGATCTTGAGTCCTACATGTGTTTTGTAATATGCCATGCCATATTTACAGGTGTGTATGCCATGTATTTTTGTGATCCTTGTGGTGACTAGCACAAGCATGCAAACTAGGCTTCATGTTGTTGCTGATTTCAGCCCCTGTTCTGCTGATATTTTTATGCCATGTAAACTTGATGCTACAGAGAGATCCATGCATATTTTGAGATACTTCAGTAAGGATGTTTTGCACATATGGTTATTTTTCTATCCATCCATACCCTTGTTTGCAATTATGGAGTGTCATAGCTTGAGTCAATCGAGCTCTACTTTTGCTATAAAATGTTCCTGGCAGATTGTTTACATGTTATGCAATTTTGCCAAGGTTGTTGTAGTTGATCCAAGCATGCTATGTTGTTGTTCTTGCCATGTCTAGCTTCTATGCCATGTCTAGTTGCTGGGTGTATGCTTAGTTTGTCATGCAATTCCTTGTAGTGAGTGCATCGAGCTCGTAAACATGCCTACTTATTATCTGTTTATGCCATGCTCCAGTTTTGCACCAAGTCTGAATCTGTTTATGTTTTTGCTATATTCACATGCTTGCAACTGTATTTTATGTTCCCTTTTGGCTCATGGTCAGTAAAGGACTTCTGTTCTATGCATTTAGTAGTATCATGCCATGCCTTTTTTTGCCATGATACATTCTTGTAACATGTTGTTTGATAGCTCTAAACGTTGCAACCTGATGTTATTTTCTACAAAGTCTGACCTGTTATTATATGCAACCTTGTCATGTCTTTTTGAGCATGTTCTAGTGATTTCTGGAGATAGCTCAATGTTCATGTTTTGTCATGCTTTACATGTAAATCACGTACATGCCTTTTGTTACCATGTTAAGATGCTGTAGCTTGTTGTTTTGATGCTTGCAATATGCCTAGTTGCTTTTTTGGACAGCTTGTCCTTTAAACTTGTATTGTGTGTATGTGTTGAACCGTTGCTCCGTTTTGAGTGTGCTCTATATGAAACTTGCTTGATTTTGCATGTAGCTGCATATTATCATGTTGCATCCTTGTTTTGAGGTGTTTTCTTGATGTTTGAATGCATTTTGCATCAATGCCATGTTTATCTTGTTTTGCTCATATCTTCTAGACCGTAGCTCCGAATTTAATGAACTTTATATGTAACTTGACTAGAATTTCGTGTAGATCATTGTGGTGCATCTTAAATTTCTGTTTCTACAACTTGAACATAAAGTTATTCAGATCTGGACCAATTTCGAAATTTGCATATGAGGACTTACCGGAATTGTTATATGTTGTTTCCGGCCTCATTTAAACTTGCTTTGATGTGCTGCTCTTGTTTGCATCATCTCTTGCCATGAGTAGCTTCATGTAGATTTGTCATGCATCATGCTTGTTGTGCATCATGTCTTATCTATGTGTGGTGTGTTTACCATGTTGAGTGCTTCTTCTTTTTAGTTCCTGTTTCGTTGCGATCGTGAGGATTCGTTCGTCTACGCTTGGTTCGTCTTCGTGGCTTCGTCTTCTTCATGGACTCGTTCTTCTTCCTAGCGGGATTCCAGGAAAGATGACCGTCACCTTGGATCTCATTACTATCATTGCTATGCTAGTTGCTTCGTTCTTTCGCTATGCTGCGCTACCTATCACTTGCTGCTCAAGCCTCCCAAATTGCCATGAACCTCTAACCTTTGTCACCCTTCCTAGCAAACCGTTGTTTGGCTATGTTACCGCTTTGCTCAGCCCCTCTTATAGCATTGTTAGTTGCAGGTGAAGATGAAGTTTGTTCCTTGTTGGAACATGGAGTTGTTGTTCCTTGTTGGAACATGTTTACTTGTTGGGATATCATAATATATCTTATTTTATTAATGCATCTATATACTTGGTAAAGGGTGGAAGGCTCAGCCTTATGCCTGGTGTTTTGTTCCACTCTTGCCGCCCTAGTTTCCGTCATATCAGCATTATGTTCCCGGATTTTGCGTCCCTAACGCGGTCGGGTGATTTATGGGACCCCCTTGACAGTTCGCTTTGAATAAGACTCCTCCAACAAGGCCCAACATTGGTTTTACCATTTGCCTCACCTATGCCCTTTTTCCCTTGGGTTTTCGGAGCCCAAGGGTCATCTTTATTTTAGCCCCGGGCAGTTCTCCTCTCGAGAGCTGGTCCAAACCGGCGATGTCCGGCGCCCTGGCAACCAGGGTCTATGCCAACCCGTCGTCTTGCTCATCCGGTGTGCCCCGAGAACGAGATATGTGCAGCTCCTATCGGGATTTGTCGGTATCATCGGGCGGTCTTGCTGGTCTTGGTTTATTCTTTGTCGAAATGTCTTGTAGCCGGGATTCCGAGACTGATCGGGTCTTCCCGGGGAGAAGGAATATCCTTCGTTGATCGCGAGAGCTTGTCATGGGCTAAGTTGGGACACCCCTGCAGGGTATAAACTTTCGAGAGCCGTGCCCGCGGTTATGTGGCAGATGAGAATTTGTTAATGTCCGGTTGTAGATAACTTGACACCTGATCCGAATTAAAACGCATCAACCGCGTGTGTAGCCGTGATGGTCTCTTCTCGGCGGAGTCCGGGAGGTGAACACGGTTTCTGGGTTATGTCGGCGTAAGTAGGAGTTCAGGATCACTTCTTGATCATTACTAGTTGACGACCGTTCCTTTGTTTCTCTTCTCGCTCTCATTTGCGTATGTTAGCCACCATATATGCTTAGTCACATCGCAACCTCACCACTTTACTCCTTCCTTACCCATTAAGCTTTGCTAGTCTTGATACTCATGGTAATGGGATTGCTTTGAGTCCTCGTGGCTCACGGTTTACTACACCAATTCTTGCAGGTACAGGTTGTCACGATGATCATGACGCGAGAGCGATGTTTGCTTGTGTTGGAGTTAAATGCGCTTCTTCTTCGATCGGGGGATAGGTTCGGTCGGCTGACTGGGCTAGCGAGGTGGATATTGTTTGAGTTTCTGTTTATGTTCCATCCGTAGTCGGATGTTGATCTCTTGTATATGATGTTGATGTATTCTTGTGGCATTTGTGCCTTATGTATGTATCCCCATCTATTATGTAATGTTGATGTGATGATATCCACCTTGCAAAAGCGTCTTCAAGATGCGCTTCTATCCTTGGTGGGACCGTCGAGTTCCTTTTGGATAGGGTCGCATCTTGGGCGTGACATAGGGGGCGGTGAGGCCTCCGCGGCATCACAGCCGGCCACGGGAGGCAGGAGCATGCGGCACGACCGGCGCTGGTTTGGGCGGCTGGAGCAAGAAGACCAGAGGTTGAAGAAGCACTACAACCGTTGGATGAACATCGTCTTTGTAACAAGAGCTAGAATCGTTCATATTGACTAAGTTGACAAAGCCCTCCGTCCCCGTCAACTTGGTAGGCCCACAAGTCAGCCTCCCAGTATGTTGGGTTCCAGCTGGCAGGGGGAGTATTCATTTTTTGTGCGTAATAAGGAGGCACTTCCATGAGTGCGAAGATAGCTGGTGGGTCCGACAAGTCAGCGGGGGGCACGTTTTTTTCACGAAATACAGAGGCACTTCCGGTGAGTCCCAGATGTCAGGTGGACGAATCATTATTTTGCGCGTAATAAGGAGGCATTTCCTTGTGTGCGGCCATGGACCCAGCTGTCATCCTCTCCACGCACAGCCTACTTCCGATGGTGTCGTTCGTTGACCACATTGACCATGCCGCGCCGAGCGCATCCAAGGTGGTGGACGACGACGAGACCCCGGACAACAACGAGCCGGAAATGGGAAGACGCGGGAGTAGAGTCGCAGACGGAGAGGTGTACAAGGGTTAACTGGTTCTAGTGTGGTGTGGTTCGGCAGTCGATGGAGAAGAACAGGAGGTGTGGAGGGTTGGAGGGATGGCCTGGCCAACGGTGGACTAGCGCTTCATAGCGAAGCATGCTAAGCAGAGCTGCTAGCAGCAGGAGGCGGGAGGTGGTCGGCGCTGGAGGAAGAAGACGAGAGATTGAAGATGGATGCCGGCCGTTGGATATAAATCCAACGGCTAACATGTCAGAATCATTTGTTGACTAAATTTACAACGACTTGCGTTGGCTTCGACCTATTGGCCCACATTTCAGCCTCCAAAAATGTGGCACGTATTCAACCCATTTTTTCAGAATTCTGATCTTTTTTTGCGCGCGGTAGAATTCTGATCAATTTGATCTTTTTTTGAATTACAGCCATTAGCTGGGCTGGGTGAACAATTATTGTAGCTTTCATGCGGCCCATTTATTTTATTTCCTAAAAAATTACAGGCCATTTGCACTTTATCTAGATACTCGATTTTGCTGGGCTGATTCTAATTATAATGTTGGGTTGGGCCAGCAATGTTATCAAAAAATAAAAAAGGGCTGAGCATTTTGTTATAAATATATTTAAATAATAAGTGATATTATTACATTCGTCCTTAAATCTTACCAAGCTTTTGTACACAATCACTAGGATTTTCATGCCAAAACAATCCAGGATTTTATTTGTTAAGAAATTATTTTTATAAGTTAATAAGATGTGGGATATTGTTTTCTTACATATGTAAGTATCTATTAAATATATGATGACAATAAAAATAATATATAATAACATATAAAATAATTTAAATATATATAATATAGTTAAAAGGAAACATAAGTTGTACCTGGCGTTCCTATTCTTATATAGAAAAATAGAACAGACCGCTGCGTTTTCTTCAAAAAATACATAAATTGGGCTGCCAAAAATAAAACCTCGGATGGGAGGTCCATAGGCCGGTCGATACATGACGGCCCTAAGAAAATACAAACAGGCCCTCCCATCCGAGGTCATGGGCTGCGCATGTTAAAAATGAAAGCCTAGACGGGGCAGCCCAAAACCACGTCCAACACTTGCCAAAACTCCATCCCTCGTTTTCTCTGTGTTTCGCACACTCAACATTGTGTGGGCATTTTGACTGTGCATCATATGAAGATGTGCTATGCATGAATGTTGATCAGCATGATGTTAACTGGCTGGTAGTTACATTTTCGACCATGAATAAAACTTCCAACATGATGTTAACCCTGTTTGAAAAGGCCGTGTTAATATAAATGCTCTGCCTCTGAAAGTTGCAGTTTCTTATCTGAAACTGAACTTGCAGTTTCTTATCTGAAACTGAAACTTGCAGTTTCTTCTCGTCTGCACTTTTATACTCCTATGAAACTACATTTTTTAAAGTGCTAAAAATGGATCTATAGAATTCATAAAATTCTTCATATGCTCAATACTGCAAATCTGAAATTCAAAAGACATTCATATCTGAAAGTACTCTCAAAATACACAACACAAAACACAATTCACAACCTGCAAATACTGACAACCCTAAGCTCCTCCTGATAATTCACAACCTGCCCGACTATTGGGCTGGGGGCAGTGGCAGACAGCCGCCCCGTGAGACGATGTGAACGGCGAGGGAGACGATGGCAGGGAAGCGTCGTCGGGCCAACTGCTTTTCTCCTCTTGAAGTTGGGTTCGGTCGACGAAGACTCCACCGGCTCGCTCTGGCAGGATACCCTCACAAAGCGGCACCCGATAGATGCTCGATCCTTCAATCTCTGGTGGATGCTCCATCTGGGATCGATACTCCCACCACCGCTCCCTCACGATCGGATTCGATGAATCTGTTTGCTCCATGGCCCAGAGGAGCAGCTCTATGTACTCCGGCGCGACTCCCTCCGGGAGTATCGCCGCCTTTTCGCTCTGTTGCAGATATTTGGCCATGGATGTCGCCGTCGCCGCTAGTTGGTCCTTGTTGTCAAACCAAGACTGTATATCCAACATCCTAACTAGCTTCACAGGGTCGCCGTCTGCGATCCTCACATATCGGTTGTACTCCTCCATCGATCTACTTCTCCATAGCACCTTCAGTCGCCGGCGGTGGTTTTTGAATGGAAGAGGAGAGGAGCGGCGCTGGTTTTGGATTAGAACGGGAGAGGAGCGATGCTGGGTTTGGACTGGAGCAGAGAGGAGGCGGTGGTTTTGAAATGGAAGAGGAGAGGAGCGGCGCTGGATTTAGATTGGAACAGGAGAGGAGCCGCGGTGTATTTAGATTGAAACAGGAGAAGAGCGGAAGAGCGGCGCTGGTCTTCGAAGTATTTTTTTGTTGTTTGCGTATTTTGGGTCATAGTTTGACCACATACTGTATGTGACAAGCAAAATGTGAATGCATGTCACCAAAAATTGTATCGTTTGGTTCGTATCTGAATGTACTTTCAAATTATATTATTTTTGCAACGTATAAAATATATTTTATGTGCAAAAATCATGGTCAATTATGACCCAGAATAAAAGGGAGACTAGTTAATGTGGGGTCGCTTTCTTAATTGAAGGGTAAATTTATTTTGATTTTGATCCGGTCACAGCGCGCCGGACCTCTCGCCCAATCCTAAATCGCTGTCGCACGCTCCTCTCCCTCTTCTCCATTGCAAAACCACCTCCTCTCCTCTCCATCATCTCCATTCCAAAACCACCATCTCGCATCTCCCTCTTCTGATCTTCTCCGTTGCAAAACCACCTCCTCTCCTCTCCATCATCTCCATTCCAAAACCACCGCCTCGCCTCTCCCTCTTCTGATCTTCTCCATTGCAAAACCACCTCCTCTCCTCTCCATCATCTCCATTCCAAAACCACCTCCTCTCCTCTCCATCATCTCAATTCCAAAACCACCGTCTCGCCTCTCCCTCTTCTGATCTTCTCTCCATTGCAAAACCACCTCCTCTCCTCTGCATCATCTCCATTCCAAAACCACCTCCTCTCCTCTCCCTCTTCTCTATTGCAAGACCACCGTCTCTCCTCTCCATCATCTCCATTCCAAAACCACCTCCTCTCCTCTCCCTCTTCTCTATTGCAAGACCACCGTCTCTCCTCCCATCTTCCAAAGCTAGCACCGGACCACTCAGAACGACATCTATGGAGAGGATGCAGCAGCGAATCAGGCAGATCGCCGGCGGTGACCAGGCAAAGTTAGCCAGGTTGAAGGAGATCCTTAGTTGGTTTGACAATGAGTGGGAGATTTCAAGGACGGTGCGGGCCATGTGGCAATGTATGCGAAAGAGCGAGACGGCGGCGATGAGGGCGGCGATGTACATGTACTCCTCGGTGGCAATCGCGCGCGATCCTCCGAGTTCATCGAGTATCTCCTATGGGCGATGGGCAGACAGACACGCCCGAGGCGACAGTCAAGCGGAGGTGGTGGGCGTCTGGTCGAAGGTCGAGCACCCAGAGGATAACGAATCGATCGAGTATGGTGTGCCGTTTGTGAGGGTGCAGAGCCAGCCGGAGCCACAGGAGTATTCGTTCTCCCACCGCAAGAGGAGGTCGGATGGCGCGACGTCGCTTCCCCCACGTTCTCCACGGTTCCCTTGACGCTCGCCTCGTTTCAAAGGCGGCGGTAGGGTTTAAGGTAAGCTTCGCACTAACCTAATCTTCTACCTGCTCATGCTTACAATCAGTGTGACAGCTAATGAAAATCATGCTTACAATCAGTCTCCGAGCACTACGCCGAGTTGATGAAACATACTTTAACAAAGAGAAGCACTTTCTTTATCTACATTGGAAATGAAATGATAGATATGACACTCGCTCTATTTTAACTGTATTATTACTTCATTTTATCAGTGACACTAGGGTCGAGCGGTGGCAAATGAGGTGTACTGCGTCGCGTCGCAAGGATGGAGGCCGGGGTGCTTAGGCGGGATCTTTGGCTGGCTCTTTCAGTCACCAACATGGATGATTCAATTCATGGGACCTTTTGGTGCAGTTCACCTAAAATGAAGCAATGTCCCGTGAGCTAGCAGTTTCTTCTTCATTTTTTTAAGAAAAGGGCTCCAAGCCCGGTTCCATTTCCATCAAAAAACAAAACCCACAGAGCTTCTTCTTCATTAGTTGCAATAAAATTGAGCAACATCAAGGTTGGTTGTGAAGCTCCTGGAATGCTCAACTATAATTTGGATATCATTCGTGCAGTTCAACTAAGATCGAGCGTGAAATGTATATCTCTGTTTGCACAAAAAAGGTGGAAAGGAGGGTGACTAACAAGTAACAAGTGATGAAACATGCATCAAATGAAAAGAAGCATGTTCCTTATCTGAATGGCAATCCTACAAGGACAGTAGCAATTTCTAAATTAGTGGCATTGCTAGATATTAGTGTGGGCATCAGGATTAACTATGACAACCGTTAAATCTGACATTACTTTGGGCACGGAGAGTAGGCGGACCGGGGCGATTTGCATTTCTAACAAAAGAACCAACTTATCTTAATGGGAAATTTTAGCGAGGACATGTAAAGAAGTGCCATTGATTCATATTCTTTGGAGGCATTACATTGAAAACAACATTGGTTTAACGTATCCTTACTTTTAACAGTGCGACTGCTACATTTTACTAGTGGCATTACATAAGAGTGGCTCGGGGCAACAAACATCAGAACAGGATATCTGGGTTGGTCCCATGCATTTTTGTTCGGTATAGCCACCTTATACTGTGTGAGGCTAGCAAATCTAGTGCTGGACTTACCCTGTTGACTTGTCCCCCAATGCCCACTTTCTTTCCTTTTTCAACCAATAGATCGGGTTTATATTGAGTTTGTACTGCGTTTCCCTTTATTTCCCTATTAGACCTAGAGACCAGTTGGATAGCCAGTCTCTGCTACTTTTTGCCCCCATTATTTCCTCTTTCGACCAAGTCCTAGATTCAGGTAACAAATCCTCCTCCACCCCCACCCCCTTAACCCCTTTCTTCCATGTTTGAACCAATTATTAATAGATTCGAGTGCAGGAACTAGTTTTACCACTTAAGCGTAAAAAATTAGGTGGTTTTGAACAGCCGATCGATCCTATCTATGAGGGGCACGAGAAATAGTAAAAGTTACAAATGCAGCGACGTCAGGAGCTCGGGAAGTAGAGCAAGGCCGGTTTCGAAGGAAGTTATACCTGATGGTCGCCGGGATGTCGCTAGGTGGGCGGCGGGAGGCCGGATCTGCCCACACTACGGCAGCAAGGAAGAAGAGGTCGGAGGCCCTCCCTCGCCAGCGGTGCTTGGGAGAGAACGACAAGGCAGGCTGATCGGGACGCGCCCAGCAGTGGGTAAGAGCCGTCGCCGAGGACGACCGCATGAACGTTGCACCTTCTCACCTTCCCCGCCGGAGAGGATCCAGCTGGATCTGTGACCAGCGGTGAGCAGAGAGAGAGAGAGTGTGTGGCCACCGCTGTCGTGTTTAGATCTGGAGAGGCCGAGACGGTGTGAAGAGAGCAACACTAGCAAGCAAGCACGGAGGCTCCTGCCTATATAGTGGAGTAGTACTTAGTTTTCTTTTTGTCTACCGGAGCCGGCTTGACCTCGTCAATTCTTGTCGAGAAGTCTTCATGCACGTGGCCGGGCGCAGTTGTCGTCATTTTGATCTGAAGCGCGGATTATAACATATAACACGAAAAATGCCACATGACAAGAAATCATAACCTCAACGCCCAAAGGAGACAACATTAATCCCGACGGACAAACTAGACGAGGAACAAAGCTCAAATTAAAGATAAACTTCGTAGAAAAGGGGTCCGTCGATAGATGTCCTAATTAGCATAGCCCGGCTTGACCTAGATGGCAGCCGAGTAGTCACTGTTCGTGCATGTGCCCCCAATGACTAGCCCAACTCGGTTGTCGCTATTTAACCCTCGCATGATGATCCGAAGCACATGACACATAATTTTGCGAGATGACAAGAAACCTTTTTTAGATTTCTCACCACAACTACAGCCATGTACAACACAGCTCGCACATGTAGGCGATAGCCAATCCAGGCGTGTCTTTGGAGTCTGGTCACATGCATGGACGAACCGATCTTCCATGTCTTGCGAGGATCGTCCAGGCACCAACGTAGTACAACACTTCTCTAGTACTATCGCTCGTCTCCCTCTTCTATTAAGTCACCCGACTTGCGAGGCCAGGGAGTGTGCCTATGGTCGGTTCTCAATTGCCGTCCCACATGTGTGTGTGAACGCAATATGACGCGCGTTCCATTCGGAGAGCAGCGCGTGCTGCATCGACCGACCGTCTGGGGTGCGACGCGAACGCGACGTGCGTCTTTGTATACTCCGTACATGTGTACCGCCCGTTTTCTAGACAGCTTTGCTCCATGGCGTGGCGCAATCCATGGATACAAAATTAGTATCTTGTATACTATTTAAAAGTCGAGGCGGGGCTTTTCCTGCCCGATGGCGGTGGGGCGATTCCGCCTAGTCGGTTCGACAGAGACGCGAGAAGACGAGGGAGTAGGCTGCTGCAAACATAGGGCTGTGTGATTTGACAATGATTCTTGCTGGACAGGTGGGGCCCGTGATTTGACTTGCCATTATCATTTTAAGCTGCGGCACTGACCGGCGTGAATCTCCCGATTCTGACCACCTCCATACAGTGCCTCTCCCAATGCTCCACCATGTAGTAGTAGAGGCTGGCTCTTGCATGAGAGCCCACTTCTCCACTTTTTCCTTGCCTCTCTTTCCTCCACATATGCAAAAATGCCATGTAAAGCGGCAAAAGCGCACTCTTGTACTTACTTGCTCCTCTGAGGTTCTTAAGCTTGCCACATAGGCATAAAGTCTGATGTGGCAAGTTAATCAAGAAGAGAGAGACTAGTTTGGTGACCCAAGGAAGAAAGCGGTGCTAAGCGTGTACCTAGGTGAAAAGACAATTTTGAGTCTATAGCTAATTAAATGAAGCAAACTTAGCAACACCATTTCATTGGAAGAGGTCACTCCTTGGCAAATGCAATAAATACTAGTACTCCATGTGTCCCATAATATAAGAACATTTTGGCACTACACTAGTGTCAAAAGCGTTCTTATATTATGAGACGGAGGGAGAATCTGAAGAAAGAGATAAAGAGGAGTAAAAAAATACACTTATAGCCAACCTTATAGCCAACCTTGTTGTAGTATGAGTGACTAAGTGATGACTATGTATGACATGCCAACATCAGATAGCCTAACGCACCGTGTTAAATCTCCAAGGCACGAGCGACGCGACGGTCGTGGTAGGCGCAACCATGATATGGGCTGCTGGCAGCCCTTGGATCTGAGATCAAACGCTCGCATGCTAAGTTGCTGAAAATTTGCAGAATAACCCTCCAGGATAGGATATTCACCCATTGGTCTAGAATCACGCCATGCAACCGTTCGATCTCCGATCCAAGGGCTCTCGGAAGCCCGTATCATGGGAGAATGGAAACCACTACCCTGCCGTTCGCCGCGGCTGGCGATTCGCTCCTACCGTCCCCGCACGTCCTTTAATACTACGGCGGTTCGCTCCTAGTCGTCCCGTCATTCACATTACGACAGTTCCACTAATCCTAACCCTCCTCCCAAATCCATGGCGTCCCAAATCTCCCCGATCGGTGGTGAGTACAAGGTTAGAACCATCACCGGCGATGAGTTCGACGTCATCTACACCCGTTCTTCCGCGGCGGTGAAAGGATACCTTTCTCGCTTCAGACGCATGTTCGAAGACTCACATGATGAGTTGGTCGCCGGGCTAGATGTTGAGTACACCACAGTCGTGGGACGAGAGAAGGATCTAAAGGACGAAGATAGGAAGAAGCCCGCCGTGATCCAGGTTTGCGTGCATGACTTATGCTTGGTCAAAGAATTCCAGGGTGCTTAGTTTTATTTGAGGGTGGGTTGTCTTTGGACACCATTATTGTGACTAGCCTTTTTAATAGTACTATATGCATAATTTGGCGGCGAGCACTCTCTATATGTACCACCTTTTTTAATTTCAAGTTTTGCTCCATGGCGCAATCCATCGATACTACTCTTTGCATTTAAAGTATACATTTTTTAAAAGGCTAGAGGGCGGGCAGTCTAGCTTGGTCGGTTTCATGAGAGGCGAGGGCCTTTGTGATTTGACGGCTCATTACTGCTTTGGAAGGCGGGGCCTTGTGATTTATTTGCTTTCGTATAAATGCGCCGATGACCTGATCGAGGAGGAGCAAAGAATCGTGCGGTATACTCAAGTTTTCCACTGGAGTAATCTTTACTGACGGAGGAGCCTGAAACACGGCAACCCTGTGCCATATGGTGATAAAAATGATCTAATTTGCTAGTCATCTCATTGTTAGCATTGTTCTACTCATTCCCTCAAAAACAAAAACCATTGTTCTATTCATGCCTCGCAGATGACGTGACACGTCTTGTGAAACACCGAAGCAAAAGATGAAACACAACAGCAAAGAAGAAGGAAGATTATCACCCCAAATGATCTAATTCGGCCATGAGTCGAATCGCTTCTTCATCCATCTCCTTCGCGTCTCCTCCGCCATCTTCTTCATTCTGTCCATGACACGGGATTTCTCAAAGCGAGCCTTCATCATCTGTTCCACGGCCGCATTACGTACCTTGACAAATGCCGGGTGCTCGATGCGGAGCTTCGCCAACTCCTCCTTCTGTTCCATGACGAGGGCCTGCAGCATCTTCATCGAGGAACTGCTATTTTCATGCAGCTTCTTCCAGCCGGCGTTCTTCTCCTTCAACAGGTCGATCTCGTGGCAGAGCTTCGCCTTGTCCTCCTGAAGTCGCAGGATTTCTCCGGTCGCCTTCTTCTTTGAGGCAATGCTCTTCTTCAGCAGCTTCACCAAGCCGGCGGTCAACTCCCCCTGCTGATTGAGCTCAGCGGGCATGTCATCGAGGCTCTCCTTCAGCAACTCCGTCAAGCCTTGGATGAACTCCTTCTGCTTATTGACGTGCTTATTGAGCTGATCGGGCATGCCATCGAGGGATAACGACTCCAGCTCCGCCGGCTCGGCATGTTCGCCTCCGCGGCTAGGCGCTCACGGGAGCCATTGCCTGCCCTTGAGAGATCTTTCGAGGTCTCCGCATGGCGGCGAGCCCTCTCTTTTTTTCCACAGCCTTGGTTGCTGCTCCCTTGTTACGAGTAGTTCTCGACCTAGAGCTCTGCTCACCGGCTATGGCAACGACGGACGAAGAAGAAGCACTTATGAGGAGGAAAGGTAGAGTAAATTTCGGTTAGGTAGTTCCCCTTTTTATAACCTAAGTACTAGCACTAGTAGTACTAATACCTGCATAGTGGGGAACACGTTCAGGTTTGGTACGTAGTACTAGTAGGTGTGAGCGAGCTTTGAATGTGATGGGAACAAGGTAAAGATTAATTGATGGTTTTGGTTTCGAGCCCGAAACGGCTCGCGATGAGTTTAGTGGAACATAAATTTCAAGTAGACTACACTGCTCAAATGCGTAAATATTATGTTACTATCAAAAATTAGCACAAAATACAAAGGAGACCAATGGAAGTACTACTAGCAACCCACTATTTAACTACTCGCATGCTTGTATGGAGTAATAATGTCTTTCTTCCGCCTCATGTCCACACAATTTGCATGCGCTGTATTAATTGACCATCAATGAAGTGAACGACTTTACGCGTCAAATTATCACATGGGGTGGATCTTGGTACAAAATTGCGTCCGCCGTGTACCAGCGTGTGCGTGTGAGGAATGAGTGCGTGTGTGGCGTGCGTGCACATCTTCGCTTCGCGTGCATGTACCGCCCGGTAAAGGCTCGAGGAGGGCGAGTACATTCTTCTGGAACCAGCAGCACGTCATTGTGATCAATCCACGCAAGGAGGTCGCGACAACGCCTCCACATGTGCCACGTGGCTTCATGAACTGTAAGAGAGACACTGTGTAGCGTGCCATTGGTATTCTAATTTACGTGTTTTGCACATACTCGAAGTACTAGTAATTTACACGTGCATTGCACGCATCAGATTTTGCAACCAAATTATGAATAAATACCACACTATAGCATGTAAGCTCTTAGTCATATATGCGTGATGTAGCCCTTCGTTTAATTCTTATAGTTCATCTCATTCAAAATCAAATTAGTTTTTATAAAAAAGCTAAGAATGCGTGAATAGGAAAAACATGGGATTATAGTGGAATGTCGTATTGAATCCTACAGGATTGTACGAGTGTTTGATTGTGCATAGAAAAAAGCAGAATTCTTTCAAAGAGGTTTGAGTGGATGGGATGTTTCCTATGAAATCTAGTGCAAATGAATCATATGGAAAAATTCCTATGGTTTACAATCCTACGAATCAAACAACCAAGATAGGAAAAATTCCTAATGATTAGAATCCTCCAAAATTCCTTTGAGAATCCTTTGAATCAAAGGAGCCCTTGATCTATTTTATGATTCATGAAATTGTGCGTTGTAAAGCATAAAGTAAAAACAAATAATGGCAATTCAACTAGAAAAGAAGTTTGGGCAGTTATGATACGGAAGATTCTAGAACAAAAGAGAACCACTATTGTTTTGAGGTTTGTGCATTATGCTTAAGTTCAACCATGGAGTCTGCTAGATTGTACATGTGGCAAACTCCGGTGGGGGGCTAGAAGATGGTGCGAGGGGCCGAGTGGAGGGAGACTATGAAGGAATGCACAAGTGCGAGATCGATATTTAGAGAGGGGGGAGAACACGTGTGTTGTTGCACGCGGTGGCGGAGCCATGAAAAATAATGAGCTAGGGGGCCAAGCATTGCTAATCCTTTACGAGGAGGGTCAATTCCAGAAATTAAACCTTTTTTAGCAGCAATTGTCTAATGATCACATTCATATTAGCCTCGATATATAGTGATGTTATGGGGGGCATGCCGCCCTTATCGCCCGTCTTCGCCATTGTGCACGATTCGAGAGATGAAGCGGAAGGCATGGATGATGAGAGGGGGACGTTGGATATATAATTAATGTGGGTGTATTAGCTATTTATGTTAATCCTATATAGAGAGGTACAAATTGATCGATGTGGACGTGGGAGAGATATAGATTGATCGATGTGGACGTGGGAAAGAGGGTGAGACCTCACTGGATATATCGATTGATCGGTTTGTGTGGAAAACTATGAAAGACCTAGCTATATACACACATACATAGAGGAACATCGATCGTTGCGCATGCAGCGTGAGAGATAAAGAATGCCCGGTATGAGGGAGAGGGGATGTGTGTGGGTGTGTGCCTTCATGGGAGACCGACCTGAAGAAAAAGATTGCATGCGTCACGATAGATAATGCTTGTTGGTAGTGTGTGTGCATGCATGCACGAGAGAAAGTTAGTGGTACAATTATAAAGAGAAGACTACTATGTGGGTGTAAAATAATAGGTGAGGTCATAATCAATGTAAAGTTGAATTCAAATATTTGAATAAGAGATCCTGATGTTTGAAACCCATGCATGCATGAATATAACGGAGATCTGCGCGGTGTGCTTTGGAAACGAGCATGTTGTAATGTATACACATTGAACAAGGTCGACTGATTTGAATTTGAGATACCGATGGCAGACATCATTTGCCCATGTCGCATCCGTGCATGTAATTGGAGATGATGGGCGGCTTTCGCATCACATATCTATATCTATACCCTTATATATATTATATTATATATTTTTTTATATTGTGAGTGGGTAACTTTAACTTTGAAAGATGGTCGTTGAATGAGGCGAATCCGAAGGTCCAAAGATGGCAAATTTGAGCACTATTGGCCATTGGATATCATCTAGATTCCACCAGATTTCGCCACATGTATAATCTAGAAGACTCCATGGTTGAACTTAAGCATAATGCACAAACATCAAAACACAAGCACTTCTTATTTGTTCTAGAATCTTCCGTATCATAATTGCCGAAATGTTTTTCTACATGATTTGCCATTATTTGTTTTTACTTTATGTATTACAACGCACAATTCCATGAATCTTAAAATAGATTAGCTTTCTTATAAAAACTAGATGATTTTGAACGAAATGAACTATAAGAATTAAATGAACATCTACATCATGCATATATGACTCAAATCTTGCATGCTATAATGTGGTATTTATTCATAATTTGGTTGCCAAATCTCATGCGCGCAATGCACGTGTACCTTACTCTAGTCTAAATGGTGTTTGTGTGTGTGTTGTGTGTGTTGAGGTGCAAATTGTCTTTTTTTTGGGTACACGTTAAGCTTGTTCTTCCGAAATTTCAATCCGCGCCTTGTTATGCTGAAAATTGAAGCTAGCGTCTCTATCTATCGTGCTGCGAAACTCCCGCCTCTTCAATCCGCGCCTTGTTAGCCTGAAATATTTAAGATATATCTTTGTCTCGTTGTGCTCCGACAACTCCCTCCATCTCAACCCGCGCCTTGCTATTCCAAAATTACAACACGCGCGAAAACTCCCACCTCCTGTGAAATCTCGACATGCGGAATGCCCGTGGTACCCCTGAACCAAAAGAACCGCCTCAAATTGGTGGGGGGTACTTTCGTAACTAACCCCACATTTCGGACAAGCGCGTCTCTAAGCCATGGTTCCCCACTGCCATCCCATCTGCCCACCCATTCGTACATTGAGGCCGCGAAAACCCGCGACGAAAACCCACACCCTGCTCCGTCCGCCACCCAGCCGGAGTTTCTTCCCCGACGATGTCGTCCACAGCAACACCTTGACGTCCCTCATCCACCGTACCGGATGAGGATCCGTCATTGATCTCATTGTCCCGCCGGTTCAGCCACCCCGTCCTCCACCTCCAAGGAGCTGCCCCGACGTTCCCCTCGTCTTTCGCGCCACCTCAATTCCCACACCGCCGTCTTCACCTGCACCACCGGAAGAGCATCATCATGACCATTTCCTCGGATGAAGTTGCGGCCTAATCGGCGCCACCAAAGAGGTTGTACACTAATCGCCACATTTTCTTCTTGATTCGATCTCACGGTGCTGCCGGCGCTCGGTCCCGAGCCGACACGACGCGGCTCCATCCACGGCAGCGTCGCCGACCACTTCCTCCACGGCATCGCTCCCTCGGCGGCGACGTCCACATCAGTAGGAGCTGCTGCTGCTTTAGCTCTCGCTCGCGCTGCAGCTCTGCTCTTGCTCTCGGTCCCCTGCCTGGTCTGCTCTTGCTATTGCTCTTGCTCGCGCTACTACTCTCGCTCTTGCTCTTTCTTGCGATGCTGCTCCGATTGGCCACACTTCAGTCGACTGAATCGACTTTTGGGTCAGTCGATTTCTAAGGGGTGGGCTCACCGGAGTGAAGGAAGAACCACCGCAGCAGGGAGGGGGGCTCGCCGGAGAGGTACCCCACTATCTATCTTAGGGTTCACGATGGGGGCAGTGGTCGCCGGTGGTGGCGGGGCGTTGGCGGGGCGGTGGCGTGGGGATCGCCGGAGAAAAAGCTCGGCACGGGGGCGGGGGGGCTAGAGGGATGGCAGGCGGCGCGGACCGGCGGTGGGGAGTGTTTTAGGCGGTGCGGCGGCCGCCGCGATGAGGGGGCTGCTGTTTGGCCGGTGGTGGTGGCGGCTCGAGGGAGGTGGAGGTTGAAGATGAACCGCGAGCCCTTGATTTCGTATCCAACGGCTGCAAAATCGTGACGAGAGATGAAAAAGTGAGTCGACCGACGTGTAGCCTCACCTTGCTAGTGCGTTCGGTTTAAAGACAAAATTCAGTTTCGGCAACAAAAATTCAGTTTGGACAGTTAGGTTCGATTTGGCGATTAAGTTCAGTTTCGTGATTAAGTTCAGAGATGAGCGGCTGATTTATTTTACGTCTAGCACTTTGTGGTTATGTATTTTACGTCATGTATTGGAGATGCTATTAGAATTCCACTCGGAGTTAACGTTGTTCGTTGTCTCTGTTGTCTGCTTGACCTCGGCGTCGTACAACTCACCGGAGCTGCTCCAATGGCGAAACCCTCCATCACACGGGAGCGATACCTCGGGCTCCATCTCCAGACGCCTAAAATCTTCTTCCCTCCTCCGACAAAGAAAGTCAGCGGGGCATCCTCACCAGCCAACCCAATCACGCCGAGATCGACATGGCTTCGCCAAAGAGGTTGTACACTTGTTGCATCTCTTTTTTACTCTACATGTTATATATATTGTCCACTTTGAGCACTTTCGTAGTAACGGGAAATACGATTATTTTATCCTACTATATAACAAGCAGTGAGGTACCAGGCAACTTAGCTATCCATGATGGACTCTCTTGAACGCCATCATTATTTATCTCTGCGCGTTTGAGCTGCGCATTTGTCGATGGGCCTGGGAGTTGAGCTAGTATGGCAGTGGCCTGGGTCCAAAGTAATAGAATTAGCACAAAAACATTTTTTTAGTGTAGGATTTTCCTTGCTCAAGCCTGCCTACTAGAATCGCCAGTGCTCGAAAGGAG
Organism: Aegilops bicornis; assembly: GCA_021605145.1. Lineage (NCBI taxonomy): Eukaryota > Viridiplantae > Streptophyta > Magnoliopsida > Poales > Poaceae > Aegilops > Aegilops bicornis. The sequence goes on from CM038670.1 coordinate 84,017,692, forward strand.
AAGTGAATGAAAAACATAGGAATTGGAAAGTTTCCTATGGTACTACTTTTCATGAATTTGGTGCAAAGGAATGGAGCAAAGGAAAACTGTAGGATTTGTTCCTTTAGTGTCTCCTTGAAAGAAAAACCGTAGGAATTCTAATTTCCACTTCTCCTCCTTTTCAAATTCCTATTCATCAAGCACAAGACTAAGAGATAGTAGCATAATAGCATTATAACCGTACATTTTCTTGTGGTTTGACTTAATCTCACCATGCTTTTTTGCATCCTGTGATCTTCCAATTGTTGTGAATCAAACACCCAGTTAGCGAGAAATCATGTGTGTTTTAAATTCTCTGTTTTGCACGTGCATTCCTATCCTATTCCTGTCTATTTCCTATCCTGCATTGTTAGAATCCTCAAATTCAAACAAGCCCTTACTCAATTACTTCATTACAGATATGTGTCAAAGAAAACCTTGTGTGGTTTGTCCTGCTCCTGTGTTGTGTTCCACCCAGCTCAGTTGCACCAATGACGGAAGGGTTCACCACAGCAGGATCCGCTCTCCAGACTGTCTTTCTCCGCCTCGAGATCTTCTTCCCGCCGCAGCCACGACAACTGCATTACCATCATCAATCGAGCAGATGACCTTGAGGACTACAGGTCTGCAAGAGAGGTCGCATTCTTCCGTGTACGCTTACGTTATGCGTCGCTTAATATGATGACATGCTACATTATCGTCGTGTTCACCTATTAGACTCGAGTCGAGGTCCAAACTAATCTTTGAAACTTGAGTTTTAAATGGTTGTGGGGTACATATTGGGGCAGCAATCGGTACTATCTGTCTACTATCTGGTTAATCTCCGGTGTCTACTATGAGTTTCATGTTGGGTGCAAACAAACATTAAAGGAGCCATTATCTTTATTTTTAACTAAAGCTATTATCCGCTCGCTATCATTGGTTTTGGGTCTATCCACAGTTTGCTACCATCACTCTGGATTTGTGCATGCACTCCTTACATAATCTCACTATGTTTTATTCCTATGCATGCCAGTTATTGTACACAATGGAACTGATCATGTAGAGCAAAAGAGACGAGCCTTGCGTGGCAATAAAATTTCATGCAGACGTCGTTCCATGGTGGGTGCAAAGGCAGCCCCCCCTCCACCCATTTTGGATCATAATCAAGAGGAAGATAACTATTCTGAGGGGAATTCAGAAGGAGAAGACCACTCCTATTTACCCCATGAGGTCTTCGCTCTAACTTGGCATGCTGATGTTGGTAATATCATGCATATGGTGCCTTGCATTGCTTACTGTATACATTAAAGATGCCATCTGCTTAGTTTAGACATGCTTTGTGTCAATGCCATCTATTTTGTTTCTTTATCGTATATGTGAATCATGCAATGCCATCTTGTCTAGCCAGGCATCATATATGTGAATTTTGCAATGCCACCCTGGTTAGCCAGTCATCTTATATGTGAATTATATCATGCCATCATTTTTTATTACGTGTTAAATTTGTCAACAATTTTAGTACATTCAATTACTCTTCCGGTGCATCAGCCATTCGGCACGGTCATGGAAAAATCTGGAGTGGAAACAAGGTCTTCAGAGCAGACAATGCTATCTGACGAAGCGCATGTCTTGTTGGTTACCGATAACTCCTCAGAGGAGGATTCAGAGACATATGACCAGTCATATTTCCCCCCTGAGGTGCATGCCCTAACTTGGCAGGGTTATGTTACTCATATCGTGCGTATGGTATCTTGCATTGCTATGTCATTTGCTTAGTTTAGACATGCTTTGTGTGAATGCCACCTGTTTAGTGTCTAATTACCATATATGTGAATTATGCAATGCCATCTTGTTGCAAGACATTATATATGTGAATTATGCAATGTTATCTTGTTGCAAGGCATTATGTATGTGAATTATGCAATGCCATGCTTTGTTTAGGCAAGCGTCATATATGTGAATTATATAATGTCGTCCTTTTTGTATTTCTCATTGCTTTTGTCGACAATGTTTGTATATTCAACTGCTCTTCCTGTGCATCAGCCATTTGAATTGGTGATGGAGAAATCTAGAGTGAAAACAAGGTCTTCAGAGCAGACAATGCTACCTGCTGAAGCAGATATCTTCCTGGTTACAGATAGCTCTTCAGAGGAGGATTCACAGGCAGATGACCAGTCCTATTATCCCCCTGAGGTGTATGCTCAAACTTGGCAAGGTTATATTACTCATATAATGCATATGTTGTATTGCAATGCTTATTTTTTACATCATATACACAATATTGAATGCCATCTCCTTAGTTGACACATCATATATGCAATTGCCCTCTGCTCACTTCCTTAGTATATAAATCATTTATTTGAATTATGCCATGCCATGATGTTTACATAGACAGCATGTATCTGAATTATGGCATGCCAACCCATTTTCTAAAGACATAATATAGTTATATCATCTCATCCTGTTTACATAGTCATCATATTTTAAATTATGTCATTCTATCCGTGAATTATATCATGCCATCATGTTTCCATCGACGACATGTTTGTGATTTATGGCATGCCAACCACTTTAATAGACACATCGTATAGTTATATCATGTCATCCTGTTTACATAGTCATCATATTTTGAAGTATGCCATTCTATCCTGTTTAGTTAGCCATCATACATGTGAAATTGTGTCATGCTATCCTGTTTAATTAGCCATCATATATGTGAAATTATGTCCTGCTATTACATTTGCTTAGACAACATAAATGTGAATTATTTCATGCCTGCTTTTCTTCCCTACTATCCATTGCACTGTCTATCTTACAATGTCTGTACATTCAATTACTTTTCTTGTTTATCAGCCATTTCAATTGGAGGGAGTGATGGCGATATCTGTGGGAGTAAAAACACGGTCTTGAGAAAAGATCGTGCTACTGTCGATGCAGATAGAACCACGGTTGTACTTGCCCAAGAATCAGCCCCACCACACATAACCCACACTCATGCAGATTGTACCCCTACCCGGTTGGACAGAGAACCAGCTGACCCTTCTAACCCCAACCCCAGCAGATAGACACCCAGTTCCTGCTTGACACAAAGACCGTCTCCACCACAGAGCACCCAAACACGAGCAGTTAGTAAGGCAACTGCAGTGCCCAAATCACGAGGACCACCACTCCGAACCCGAATTCAACGCTTAAAGCAGAAGAAGAATTGTTCTCAGGTCAGGTTCCGTAGCTATGGTTCATACTACTTTTCTCTTGCATCCTTGTATTCATCGATACCAACCAATTTCAAATTTGAAGGATGCAATTGAAACTCCAATGGCATAATGGTATGTTTTAAACATGTTTCTTCAACGTGTTTGGATGTTCTTTGTTGTAACTTGCTCTATGTTGATTTCGGTTTCAATTGAATAAGCAGTTATGTTCTCATGCCATGCACATTACAAGTGTTGTTATTCTTGTGTAGTTTCCCACACTTATAATATGTCTATGCTGCTTTGTCTTAAATAGATATGATTGACTGTATCTATCTTGATTTGGCAACATAAACTAGAATGATATAGACCATACAGTGACCATACTACATAGATATATGTTTGTTTCATGCTCTTATCCTGTCCACCTTACTACTAAACTGGTTTACCAAAATGAGTTTCATATACTACATTGTAAACCTGAGATGTGTTTGTTTGTTTCCCTTTTAGAACGCGGATAAAATATTGGAGAAGAGTACCTTGTTATGCAATGGTAAAGGAATTAATGCATATAAGGTTCAAGCTGGTGAGACATCCCTGTTGGTATCCAAGAAAGCTGATAAAAACTATATTGAGGACACTGAGACAACCCCAAAGTCCTCTCTTTATGTAGTGTTCGAGTTCTTGGCTACCACTTCTTTGGCACCAGCTCTTGAACTTCGTTGCTGAATCAGTTAAACTTCTTGAGTCTCAACTTCAAGTTGAAAGACATCGATCGGATGTTATGCGACAGAAGTCAAGGACCGAGGAAGTCCTCGCAGAATTCAGATGCATACTTTACGGTGCAACAAAGAAAGGCCGGAGGACTTATCGCCAAAACAAGAGAAAGTTAATAAGCTTGCTAAGCATCTTGCCAAAGACATTATGGGTACCAGGATATTGTTTCTTGAGCTCTTACGAAGTGGTTTCGATTCTGGACTTGTTTTCTTTGCGGCGTTTATATCTTTCTTGTGTTCCCTATATTTGCACTGGTGGTGAACTTTGATGCCCATTGGATGTAATATGTGTAATAGCCGTGATAGCCTAGTGTAAGTTGCTTGCTTATTTATTTCCTTGTTGTCTTGTTTATTTGTTTGCTTGTAATTAGTGCAGTTCTTTTTCTGCGGTTTGCTAGTGGCTGCAACAACCTATTTTCTAAAACTAGGCCACAATAACCATGGGCTAATATTTGCTGTAGTGACACTGCACCTACGGGCCGTAAAGCGATGGGCCTTATCTGGACTGTATATAAACAGTGGGCCTTCCACGGTCAGTAGAAACAATGGGCCTTCTACGGGCCGCGAAACAATGGGCCTTCTACGGGTCGTATCATCAATGGGCCTTATACGGGCAGTATGATCGATTGGCCAAACATGGGCCAATAACAGGCCGCATTATGGCAGTAAACGGGCTAGAGTTGGAATTGTCCGTTCATGGGCCGAGCATAACGGGCCATCGTTAATAGGCCATATTTCATGACGCTATGAAAACGGCCCAACGTGTTAACGGACCACAAACGGGCCGACTGTAACCACGGGCTGAATTTGGTCCATAAGCAGAAAATAGCGATGGGCCGTAAGTAAGCGAATCTTTGGAGATGAGCCCAAGAATAAATGGGCTCTGAGAAGGCCGAAAGATAACATGGGCTGGAAACGGCCCAACGGAATAACGGGTCCTTAATGGGTATAAAGTGATACACTGTTCATTACGGGCTAGTTTCACCACGGGCCGTTAATGAGTGTAAAGTAATACACTGTTCATTACGGGCCAGTTTCACCATGGGCCATTAATGGGTGTAAAGTAATACACTGTTCATTACGGGCCAGTTTCACCACAGACCGTTAATAGGCCAAGAGTTACATAGGGCCTCATATGGGCCGAAAGACGTCATGGGCAATACATGGGCCAGAAGTGGCAATTTGGAATCATATTGGGTGGCCAGATGACGCCATCGGGCCTAATTCGGATAGGGCGAACGGGCCTTGGGTTAGCGGGCTGTAAATGGGCTATATGCGAACATGCCGTTAACGAAGCTTTACATGGGCCGCCCGCCACCTTTTGACCAAGTCAAATGGGCGGCCTTTTCACGAGAATGGGCCTCTGTTGGGCCGTGCCACGTGTTGATGTATCATAGGCGTATACATCCAATGAGTGGATGACATCTGTCCCAACGGTGAGCCGACACGTGTTTCCTCCAGCCAATGATGATTTTACACGTGGAAAATCCCCATTGGTCGGGCTGTTAACGGGTTATCGGATCCAAAACCCGACCCGATAGCTTAACGGCGTTTACGTTACGGTGGATGCCACGTGTCGGTCACCCTTGACGAAAAGCACTTTTGTGACGCGCGATTTATCGTCATGGAAGTGGACACTTCCGTGATGATAATTTTGATAATGTCATGGAACACTTCTCTGACGACAGTGTATGACTAGCTTGATTTTGTCATAAATTTGTCATGGATGTACATGCATGACAAAAAACGCGACCTACTGTGACAAACATGTATCATCACGGAAGTGTATTTTTTTGTAGTGGAGGCACCTAGTTCTTCTAAAAAGAAGAAAAAGAAAAACTATAGAACTTTGCATGCTTCTAGTGAACCTACTGTAGACACACCTGAGAATCCCAATGATATTTCTATTTACGATCTTTGAAACTCAATCAGGTGATGAACATGAACCTAGTGATAACGTTAATGATAATGTTCATGTTGATGCACAACCTAGCAAAAACAATGAAGTAGAGATTGAACCTGCTGTTGATCTTGATAACCCACAATCAAAGAATCAACATTATGATAAGAGAGATTTTGTTGCTATGAAGCACGGTAAAGAAAGAGAACCATGGGTTCAGAAACCCATGCCTTTTCCTCCTAAACCATCCAAGTCAAAGGATGATGAGGATTTTGAGCGCTTTGTTGAAATGACTAGACCTATTTTGTTACGTATGCGCTTAACTGATATGCTCAAAATAAATCCTTATGCTAAGTATACGAAGGATATCATTACAAATAAAAGAAAGATACCGGAAGCTGAAATTTCCACCATGCTTGCTAATTACACTTTTAAGGGTGGAATACCAAAGAAACTTGGAGATCCGGGTGTACCAACTATACCATGCTCCATTAAAAGAAATTATGTTAGAACTGCTTTATGTGATCTTGGAGCCGGTGTTAGTGTTATGCCTCTCTCTTTATATCGTACACTTGAATTGAATAGTTGACACCTACTGAAATATCTTTGCAAATGGCCGATAAGTCAACTGCTATACCTATCGGTATTTGTGAGGATGTGCCTGTTGTGGTTGCAAATGTCACTATCTTAACAGACTTTGTTATTCTTGATATTCCCGAGGACGATAGTATGTCGATTATCCTTGGTAGACCTTTTCTTAATACTGCAGCGGCTGTTATTGATTGCAACAAAGGCAATGTCACTTTTCATGTTAATGGTAATGAGCATACGGTACACTTTCCAAGGAAACAATCTCCAGTTCATAGCATCAATTCTATTGGAAAAGTTCCAACTATTATTATTGGAGGTTTTGAATTTCCTCTCCCTCCTGTCAAGAAAAAGTATGATATTCTTATTGTTGGGGATTTTCATATCCCCGTTGAGGTAACTTAGTGTTATTCGAAATTTCTACGGTTCCGTGTTATTCGGAATGAGTTTGTTAACAAGACTTGATCAACCTTGTTAGTGGATTCACTTTGATGCATGATCACGAGATGGATGAAACTAGAAGGCACAACCTTCTGTACCCTCTTTTTACTTTCTGTTATTTAGAATAAATAAAGCAAAAATAGTATTACATGTCTGTTTTCTGAATTATGCGTGCATTAAAAAAATATCCCGAAAATAGAAGTGATCCAAATGTCCTGCAAATTTAGTATGATTTTTTATGGAATATTTGAGGATTTTAGGCACTGAAAACACTGCATGAGGGGGAAGCACCAGGCCACGAGAGTGGAGGGCGCGCCCCCTGTCTCGTGGGCCCCTGGTGGCCCCCCTCCACTTATGCCAGCACCCACACACTTCATCTTCTACCCAAAAAAAATCCCCATCCAGCTCAAGCACGAGTTCTAGCTCATTTGCTGCGATTTTCGATCTCCTTGCTCAAAGCTCCATTCACAAAACTGCTTTTGGGAGATTGTTGCTTGGTATGTGACTCCTCCATTGGTCCAATTAGTTTTTGTTCTAGTGCTTTATTCGTTGCAAATTTTTGCTGCATAGGTGACCATGTTCTTGATCTTTCATGTTAAATTTATGAGGTCCCAAGCAATTCCAATGCATGATATAGGCTCTAGGTACTTGTAGGAGTAGTTGCTATCAATCTTGTTTAGTTTTATTCACTTTTATTTTGAAGTTACTAAAATTTCAGAAATTTTTCAGAATATGTTAAGGAAACTTTTGAGGGGCTCTTCTAGCCAAAGCTCCCAGGAAAAACAAGCCAAAGAGAAGGAAAAAGCCAAGTATAATCTTCCTCGCTTAGCGGAAGTACGGTCGTGTGAATGGCCATGTGAGGATTTCTTGAAAGAAGCTGGAATTCATGAAGATTTTTATTCTTTAATCGAGACTGCAAGCCTCACCGGTTTCATCAACGACTGGATCGATCAGTATCTATTACTCACCAATACCACTACAAGAAATATGTCAACTTGTGACCACCACTATTGGTCACTGAAAGGTCATGGTTTTTCATTTGCGACCTTTTTGTGACCAAAAACAAAAGGTCAAAAGTTGGCGGTCGTAAACTGACTATAGCGACCTTTCTTCTGGAATGGTCGAAGACGTTTATGACCAAAATATGTCCACTGTGGCGTTTTGGTCACTCGCAACCTCCCTGTGCCACGTAGGCATCCGGCGTGGTGTCGATGTGGCACAAGATTCAGCCCGGCCCAATTCGGTTTTCTACATGGGCTTAGCCCAACAATTCGGCCTTTTTACTATATTTATTTCTGTTAATTTTGTCTAGATACATGGGCGTGGCCCAACAATTTGGCCTTTTTTTATTTTGGTCCATGGCCTTTTTAGTTTTTCAGTATATATTTTTCAATCTGGTCCCACAAGTCAGATGGGTCCCACTTGTCATAATCTCCTATATTGGTCCCACATGTCAAAAATGTGAGCATTGTTTAGATTATTTTCACAAATGGGCCCACTAATCAGGTTTCCATTTCACACGTCTTCAAATCACACAAATAATAAATATTTTAAATAGAACAGAAAAAATGTAGAATTTCTTAGGCCTCGAGCTCATGTACATAGTCTATTACAATCTGTGCATAGTTTATTACAACCCAGATATGCCTACTATTACAATACTATAATATTTACAGTTTATTACACCAAATGTAACAAATCTTTGCTACTAGGGCTACACGCTGCTTTGAACTTGAAATTTCCTAGGCCTGGAGCTCCTGTAAAAGGGTGAACACAAAGGCATTAGAGTACCATCTTCATTCCTGGAGTAGATATTCAAACCTCCAGGTTTAGTGTATAGACAATCTAGAAAATATATATTTAACAAAATTTCACAGAAATGCAGATGTCTATAATGTAATGAAGATGTAATCACAACAACTGATGTATACAAGAGAAGCAACAACTAAAAGAATTCTACAATCTTTCATAGCAAGATATTGTATATTACTGTACTATGATGTATTGTATATTATTGTACTTCAGATGTATTGCCACACCAAATTCCATACATGATAAAACATTTCCATACATGCTAAAAAAGTTCCTAAATAGAAAGAAACATAAGAGAAATAAAGAAAAATGACGAAATAGATTTTTTCCAGCCATATGTGTGATTTGAGTGATCGGTCAACAAATTAATAAAGCTATTATTGGTTAACAATGACAGCACAAAGAGATACATTTGTATGCATAAAAATTCTAATGATAAGAATATCTAGTCGCCTAACAAAGACTAAAACGAAAATTGTCCTCAATGTACACCTAGACAACCAGAACAAAAAAACAGCATAATACACGACACTACAACGAAGTGTCCATCAAATTATCAAAAACAACATAAGAGCAAGTGAATGAATACAGTATGAATTACTATTAGGCATCAACAAGTAGCAAGCTTGAAGATATGCATCATTCAGAACATGGTGTCGACTTCCTGCCTATGAAACGAGGTGTTGTTATATAAGCCTCCTCCTAATCTCGAACCCAGGCGTGCGCACCGGACAAAACGCTATGATGCTTTCACTTGCAAGCTACAAGGAAACCCTGGCCGCTTTTAACCACTAACCACGGCGCTGCCCCTCATAGATGAACCGCGACAAACTGACCAATGCAGAAACAATAGCTACCTGCCCAATCCCAATCGCATCCACTAAACCTAGCACATCGACAGGAACAAAATTTCACCCACCCAGCCACCGCAGCGAGCCTAAAGGTGAAAACAGAGCTATGTTAAGAGCAGTAGACTCCAAGGTTAAAAGCAGTAGACAGCATAATACTACAGTAGTAATCCACCATCGAGAACATGAATGATATGGGTAAGCTTCTGTAAGTCCAACCCTGACCTTCCACGCACCACCCTGGTAAATACCTGCAGCAAGGAAACAGAGGAAGCCTACCAATTAGGCACCAAATGAATCTTTAAGTGCTAGAGAGCAGATTGAAGGATCAAAATGTAACCATATAACAGCAGACTAAATACCACTAAAAGAACACCACAATGAATTGAAAAGCAATGCAGCAGAGGCAGTTAACATATACTACTTGCAAACTGGAAAGATATTGATTGTAGAATCCCATCTGAACTTCTGAACCATGCATACAACACCGAGACTACCACGGACAGAACAACAAATGGCTTAACAAGGAGTTATTTTACAAAATGGAAAGCTAACAACTCTTCATAGGGAAGTAAAAGCAGTTAGCAAGAAGGAATGGCCTAGAAAATGCAGCATATCCTTTCCAGAATACACAACCTCTTAAAGTCAGAGCACTACAAAACTCCAATTGCACACAAATGCAAGAGTTCACCTAGAGAATCCCACAATATACAATCCTAAGCAATTGCACTAGAAAACTTTGTCAGCAAGTGGCTCCGACTATGAATGGAAAACGCTCAAGCAGGTCAACAAAATGGGTGTATCACATCTAACGTAGTAGCTGGCAAGGCACATGAATTAGCAAGGCTGTATAAATGTTCCAGCTATCCACCTATTCACAAATGGGTTGTTGGTGAGCCCACTTCTTTGGCGGCGAATCTTCTTGCGAAACTGCCGGAAAAAGAAGCGAGCTATTCGATCAAATCTGGGTCTCGAGAAGGGTATTGCATCTGATCTCGAATTTAGCATCAATTTCATGCAAACAAATCAGAAGAAGGGGGCAGCAGAAGAGATGGATATACCAGAACTTGAACTTGGGGAGGCAGCAGATGAAGGGCTTGAACTCGTCGTTGCCGCGGGTGGGGAGCGCGGGGCCGGCCTGGTCGAGCGCCTCGAGCTGCGAGTCGACCATGGGGGAGAGGAAGCCGATGAGGAGGTTGAGGAGGTAGATGTCGAGGCCGTAGGAGACGACTGATGTCTACTACACAACCTTCTTCTTGTAGACGTTGTTGGGCCTGCAAGTGCACAGGTTTGTAGGACAGTAGCAAATTTCCCTCAAGTGGATGCCCTAAGATTTATCAATCATGAGAGGCGTGGGAGGAAGATGGTCTCTCTCAAACAACCCTGCAACCAAATAACAAAAGGTCTCTTGTGTCCCCAACACACCCAATACAATGGTAAATTGTATAGGTGCACTAGTTCGGCGAAGAGATGGTGATACAAGTGCAATATGGACGGTAGATAAGAGTATTTGTAATATGAAAATATAAAAACTGCAAGGTAGCGAGCGGTAAAAGTGAGCGTAAACGGTATTGCAATGATAGGAAAAAAGGCCTAGGGTTCATACTTTCACTAGTGCAAGTTCTCTCAACAATAATAACATAGATAGAACATATGACAAGCCCTCAACATGCAACAAAGAGTCACTCCAAAGACACTAATAGCGGAGAACAAGCGTAGAGATTATGGTCGGAATGCGAAACCACCACAAAGTTATTCTTTCAGATCGATCTATAAAAGAGTTCGTACTACAATAACACCTTAAGACACAAATCAACCAAAACCCTAATGTCACCTAGATACTCCATTGTCACCTCAAGTATCCGTGGGCATGATTATACGATATGCATCACACAATCTCAGATTTATCCAACCAACATAAAAGTACTTCAAAGAGTGCCCCAAAGTTTCTACCGGAGAATCAAGAACGTGTGACAACCCCTATGCATAGGTTCCCAATGTCACGAAACCCGCAAGTTGATCACCAAAACATAAATCAAGTGGCACATGATATCCATTGTCACCACAAATAATCACGGCAAGACATACATCAAGTGTTCATAAGAGACTCAATCCGATAAGATAACTTCAAAGGGGAAACTCAATTCATCACAAGAGAGTAGAGGGGGAGAAACATCATAAGATCCAACTACAATAGCAAAGCTCGGGATACATCAAGATCGTATCACCTCAAGAACACGAGAGAGAGAGAGAGAGAGATCAAACACATAGCTACTGGTACATACCCTCAGCCCCGAGGGTGAACTACACCCTCCTCGTCATGGAGAGCGTCGGGATGATGAAGATGGCCACCGGAGATGGATCCCACCTCCGGCAGGGTACCGGAAAGGGGTCCCGATTGGTTTTTGGTGGTTCTGGAGGCTTGCGGCGGCGGAACTCCCGATCTATCTTGTGTTCTGGAAGTTTTAGGGTATGACGGTATATATGGGTGAAAGGAGAACGTCGGTGGAGCTATGGGGGCCCCACGAGGCAGGGGGTGCGCCCAGGGGGGGAGGGCGCGCCCCACCCTCGTGAGCACCTCCCGTATCTTCTGACGTGGGGTCCAAGTCCATCAGGTGGGTTTCCTTCCAAAAATAACTTCTCTAGTTGATTTCGTTCCGTTTTGACTCCGTCTGATATTCCTTTTCCTTGAAACACTGAAATAGGCATAAAACAGCAAATCTGGGCTGGGCCTCCAGTTAATAGGTTAGTGCCAAAAATAATATAGAAGTGGATAATAAAGCCCAATATTGCCTAAAACGGTAGATAAAGTAGCATGGAGCAATCAAAAATTATAGATACGTTGGAGACGTATCAAGCATCCCCAAGCTTAATTACTGCTCGTCCTCGAGTAGGTAAATGATAAAAAAAATTGATGCATAGTGCTACTTGGCATAATTTCAATATAAATCTTCTTACTTGTGATATGAATATTCAGATCCGAAAGATTCAAGACAAAAGTTCATATTGACATAAAAATAATAATACTTCAAGCATACTAACTAAGCAATTATGTCTTCTCAAAATAGCATGGCAAAAGAAAGTTCATCCCTACAAAATCATATAGTTAGGCTATGCTTCATTTTCGTCACACAAAGATGTTCCCAACTTCTATACCCCCGATGACAAGCCAAGCAATTGTTTCATACTAAAATAATCTCAAACTTTTTCAACCTTCACGCAATACATGAGAGCGAGCCATGGATATAGCACTATGGGTGAAATAGAATATGATGATGGGGATTGTGTGGAGAAGACAAAAAAGGAGAAAGTCTCACATTGACTAGGCTAATCAACGGGCTATGGAGATGCCCATCAATTGATGTCAACATGAGGAGTAGAGATTGCCATGCAACGGATGCTCTAGAGCTATGAATGCTCAACAAAAGAAAAACTAGTGGGTGTGCATCCAACTTGCTTGCTTATGAAGACCTAGGGCATTTGAGGAAGCCCATCGTAGGAATATACAAGCCAAGTTCTATAATGAAAAATTCCCACTAGTATAAAAAGACAACTTATGAGACTCACTATATGAAAAACATGGTGCTACTTTGAAGCACAATATACGAGACTCTCTACATGAAGAACAAGGTGCTACTTTGAAGCACAATATTTGAGACTCACTACATGAAGAACAAGGTGCTACTTTGAAGCACAAGTGTGGAAAAAAAGGATAGTAGCATTGCCCCTTTTATTTTTTTTTGTTTATTTTTGGCCTTCTTTTTTTTCTTTGGCCTTTCTCTTTTTTTGGGACAATGCTCTATTGAATGATGATCATCACACTTCTATTGATTACAACATAAGGATTACAACTCGAAACTAGAACAAGGTATGACTCTATATGAATGCCTCCGACGGTGTCTTAGGGATGGTGCAATGAATCAAGAGTGACATGTATGAAAAATAATGCATGGTGGCTTTGCCACAAATACGATGTCAACTACATGATCATGCAATGGCAATATGACAAAAGTAATGTATGTCATGATGATGATGAGCGAACGGTGGAAAGTTGCATGGCAATATATCTCGGAATGGCTATGGAAATGCCATAATAGGTAGGTATGGTGGCTGTTTTGAGGAAGATATAAGGAGGTTTATGTGTGATAGAGTGTATCATATCACGGGGTTTGGATGCACCGGCGAAGTTTGCACCAACTCTCAAGGTGAGAAAGGGCAATGCAGTGCAGAAGAGGCTAGCAAAGGCGGAAAGGTAAAAGTGTGTATAATCCACGGACTCAACATTAGTCAAAAGAACTCATATACTTATTGAAAAAATTAGAAGTCATCAAAATCAAGTACTACGCGCATGCTCCTAGGGGATAGATTGGTAGGAAAAGACCATCGCTCGTCCCCGACCGCCACTCATAAGGATGCACAAGCCAGGTACACTTCATGTTTCAAATTTGTTACACAACTTTAACCATACGTGCATGCTACGGGACTTGCTAATTTCAACACAAGCATTCTTTAAATTCATAACTACTCAACTAGCACAACTTTGATATTATCACCTTCATATCTCAAAACAATTATCAACCATCAAACTTTTCTTAGTATTCAACACACTCATAAGAAAGTTTCACATATCTTGTATGCTTAGCATATTAGAATTAAGCACATTACCATGCCATTTAAGACTATCAAAATAATCTAAGTGAAGCATGAGAGATCATCTATTTATTCAAAATAAAACTACCACCATGCTCTAAAAGATATAAGTGAAGTACTAGAGCAAACGACAAACTACTCCGAAAGATATAAGTGAAAATCAATGAGTAGTCGAATAATTATGTAACTATGTGAAGACTCTCCCATTTAATAATTTCAGATCTTGATATTTTATTCAAACAGCAAGCAAAGCTAAAGAAAACTATATTGCAAGGATAGCACAACTCTAAAATTCCCACTGTAATAAATTTATCAAAGCTCAGTATGCAAAAAGATTCAACATTATACCACTCTCTGACTTTTCTAGAGAATTTTTGCAACAACGGTAAACTTTCTGTTTTCAAACAACAACATGTATACTAGCAAAATAAGCATGGCAAAGGCTATCCTTGACTTTTTTATTGAAACTAAAGGTGCAAAACACTATTCTAACTAACAGCAAACAAAACAAAACAAAATGACATGACGCTCCAAGCAAAACACATATCATGTGGTGAATAAAAATATAGCTCCAAGTAAAGTTACCGATGAGCGAAGGCGAAGAGGGGATGCCTTCCGGAGCATCCCCAAGCTTAGGCTCTTGTTTGTCCTTGAATATTACCTTAGGGTGCCTTGGGCATCCCCAAGCTTAGGCTCTTTCCACTCCTTATTCCATAGTCCATCGAATCTTTACCCAAAACTTGAAAACTTCAACCACACAAAACTTAACAGAAAACTCGTGAGCTCCGTTAGCGAAAGAAAACAAAACACCACTTCAAGGTACTGTAATGAACTCATTATTTAGTTATAATTGTGTTAAACATACTGTATTCCAACTTCTCTATGGTTTATAAACTATTTTACTAGCCATAGAGTCATCAAAATAACCAAACAACACATAGAAAACAGAATCTGTCAAAAACAAAACAGTCTGTAGTAATCTGTAACTAACGCAAACTTCTGGAACTCCAAAAATTCTAAACTAAATTGGTGGACCTGAGTAATTTGTATAGTAATCATCTTCAAAAAGAATCAACTAAATAGCACTCTCCAGCAAAACGTTATAGCTAATCTCGTGAGCGCCAAAGTTTCTGTTTTTTACAGCATGATCATAAAGACTTCACCCAAGTCTTCCCAAAGGTTTTACTTGGCACAAACACTAATTAAAACATAAAACAACATCTAAACAGAAGCTAGATGTATTATTTATTCCTAAACAGAAGCAAAAACAAAAAACTAAAAATAAAATTGGGTTGCCTCCCAACAAGCGCTATCGTTTAACGCCCCTAGCTAGGCATTACGATTTCAATGATGCTCACATAAGAGATAAGAATTGAAACATAAAGAGAGCATCATGAATAATATGACTAGCACATTTAAGTCTAACCCACTTCCTATGCATAGGGATTTTGTGAGCAAACAACTTATGGGAACAATAATCAACAAGCATAGGAAGGCAAAACAAGCATAACTTCAAAAATTTAAGCACATAGAGAGGAAACTTGATATTATTGCAATTCCTACAAGCATATGTTCCTCCCTCATAATAATTTTCAGTAGCATCATGAATGAATTCAACAATATAACTAGCACCTATATTCTTTTCATGATCTACTAGCATAGAAATTTTATTACTCTCCACATAAGAAAAATTCTTCTCATCAATAGTAGTGGGAGCAAACTCAACAAGATAACTATCATGTGATTGAAAATTAAGATCAAGATGACAAGTTTCATGGTTATCATTATTCTTTAAAGCATACGTGTCATCACAATAATCATCATAGATAGGAGGCATGCTTTCATCATAGTAATTTGCTCATCAAAGCTTGGGGAACAAAAAATATCATCTTCATCAAACATAGCTTCCCCAAGCTTGTGGCTTTGCATATCATTAGCATCATGGATATTCAAGGAATTCATACTAACAACATTGCAATCATGCTCATCATTCACATATTTTATGCCAAGCATTCTATGTAATTCTTCTTCTAGCACTTTGGCACAATTTTCTTTTCCACCATACTCACGAAAGATATTAAAAAGATGAAGCGTATGAGACAAACTCAATTCCATTTTTTTGGTAGTTTTCTTTTATAAACTAGACTAGTGCTAAAACAAGAAACAAAAAGATTCGATTGCAAGATCTAAAGATATACCTTCACTTACCTAGCCTCCCCGGCAACGGCGCGAGAAAAGAGCTTGATGTCTACTACACAACCTTCTTCTTGTAGACGTTGTTGGGCACCGCAAGTGCACAGGTTTGTAGGACAATAGCAAATTTCCCTCAAGTGGATGACCTAAGGTTTATCAATCCATAAGAGGCGTAGGAGGAAGATGGTCTCTCTCAAACAACCCTGCAACCAAATAACAAAAAGTCTCTTGTGTCCCCAACACACCCAATACAATGGTAAATTGTATAGGTGCACTAGTTCGGCAAAGAGATGGTGATACAAGTGCAATATGGACGGTAGATAAGAGTATTTGTAATCTGAAAATATAAAAACAGCAAGGTAGCGAGCGGTAAAAGTGAGCGTAAACGGTATTGCAATGATAGGAAAAAAGGCCTAGGGTTCATACTTTCACTAGTGCAAGTTCTCTCAACAATAATAACATAGATAGAACATATGACAAGCCCTCAACATGCAACAAAGAGTCACTCCAAAGACACTAATAGCGGAGAACAAACGTAGAGATTATGGTCGGGTACGAAATCACCACAAAGTTATTCTTTCAGATCGATCTATAAAAGAGTTCGTACTAGAATAACACCTTAAGACACAAATCAACCAAAACCCTAATGTCACCTAGATACTCCATTGTCACCTCAAGTATCCGTGGGCATGATTATACGATATGCATCACACAATCTCAGATTTATCCAACCAACATAAAAGTACTTCAAAGAGTGCCCCAAAGTTTCTACCGGAGAATCAAGAACGTGTGACAACCCCTATGCATAGGTTCCCAATGTCACGAAACCCGCAAGTTGATCACCAAAACATACATCAAGTGGCTCATGATATCCCATTGTCACCACAGATAATCACGGCAAGACATACATCAAGTGTTCATAAGAGACTCAATCCGATAAGATAACTTCAAAGGGGAAACTCAATTCATCACAAGAGAGTAGAGGGGGAGAAACATCATAAGTTCCAACTACAATACAAAGCTCGGGATACATCAAGATCGTATCACCTCAAGAACACGAGAGAGAAAGATCAAACACATAGCTACTGGTACATACCCTCAGCCCTCCTTGTCATGGAGAGCGTCGGGATGATGAAGATGGCCACCGGAGATGGATCCCCCCTCCGGTAGGGTATCGGAAAGGGGTCCCGATTGGTTTTTGGTGCTTCTGGATGCTTGCGGCGGCGGAACTCCCGATCTATCTTCTGTTCTGGAAGTTTTAGGGTACGACGGTATATATGGGTGAAAGGAGAACATCGGTGGAGCTACGGGGGCCCCACGAGGCAGGGGGGCGCGCCCCCCACCCTCGTGAGCACCTCCCGTATCTTCTGACGTGGGGTCCAAGTCCATCAGGTGGGTTTCCTTCCAAAAATAACTTCTCTAGTTGATTTCATTCCGTTTTGACTTCGTCTGATATTCCTTTTCCTCGAAACACTGAAATAGGCATAAAAGCGACAAATCTGGGCTGGGCCTCCGGTTAATAGGTTAGTCCCAAAAATAATATAAAAGTGGATAATAAAGCCCAATATTGCCTAAAACAGTAGGTAAAGTAGCATGGAGCAATCAAAAATTATAGATACGTTGGAGACGTATCAACTACGTAGAAGCCACAAGACGTAGTAGACCAGCCAGACGGCGGGGCCAAGAAGCCCACCGCCGCCCACCGCAGGCGTGTGCGGCGGCGGCGTGGCGCTGTAAATCATGGCCACCATGAGCTCGCGACGAGGACAGCGCCGCCTTGGATTGGTATTTCGCGCCGCACTGTGAGTGAGAGGGAGGAAGGGTGGGGTGGGGATTAGTTGCGGTTTGATTGGTTGCGGATCGAGGAGAGGTCGACGGCGGTGGTGGCGGCCACCGCGGGCGAGGACGACGGCGAGGTGGGGGCGGCCGCCGTGGTAGATCGACGGCGGGTCGGGGGCGGCGGTTGTGGACAAGCACGGTGGATCCGGTGGGGACGGGACCGGGGGAGGATGGGATCTACACCAGGCCGTGAGGAGGGAAGGAGTAGAGGGCGATGGAGGGAGGGCGCCGCCGCCGGCGACGGGAAGCTAGGGTTAGAGAGGGGTGGCGGCGTCGATCTGGATCGGATCGAGATCTGAGGGAGGGAGAGGGCGGCGGCTGTGGGTGCGTAGGGGGTCGAGAGGGCGAGTGTGCGGGTAGTGCTAGGGCTACTTAGGTGAGACGGTGGGGGGGTCAAGTCTGTCGTTAGATCCGGGACGATCGGACGGTTCAGATCGCCTATGGTAGGGTGATCCGGGGGAAACGTCCTGATTCGTTGGAGACTACGGCTGTAATTTAAAATATAGTCTCTAAGTGCTAAAAACAAAGGGGTTTATGAAGCAACTACCAATAATATTTTGTAAATTGGAACCACTAAAATTTTCACTCAAGTTATACCACATTTTATGGATGATGATAACCAACTTGTATGCATTTCCAATTGTTCTAGCCTTTTTTGGCCATTTAAGTTTTGTAAGATTCCACCCGCAGCTACGAACGGTTATGCCCATGGTTTTAATCGCGTTTTGAAATTGGCAAAAAGAATTAAAAATCAAAAAATGGAAAGCCTTTGCATTGTGTGATCTAGTGTCTAGGAAAAACAAACTTCTAATACGATAAATACCTTTAAAAAGTCTGCTCAAATGGCATAGTCTGCTCAAATGGCCAATCTTATGGTCATATTCTTAGCATAGTCTACTCAAATGACCTCATATCATGCACAAGGGTGCATCCTGGAATGGCAAACCATTTTGCCTAAGGGAGTTTTCATTTTCTTTGCACGGAAAAATCATTTTTCATTTTTTGAGTGCCCGAAATGAGGTTTTTTTGTGAAGGACCTATCATATATTTATTGCAAAATTGTACCTAATCAATTTTATAAAATACTAGGCCATATATAATGCACAATTGACCAAATGGTTGGGTGCAAAAAGTTTTGATCCACCTCTGGTGAAAAAGACAAATTCTCGCTGATTCAGCTGGAAGCGGGTCAAATTTGAACTGTAGCTACCTCGTAGTTTGCTCTTTATTTTTTCCAAAAATCATTTCGAGGTACATAAGTATCTATTTAATCAGAGAAATACCAAAAAAAATTCCAAGATTCAACCGCTAGCTAGGAATGGCCATTCCCGGCGTTTTGACCGCATTTTGAAACGGGCATAAAAATTAAAAAAAGTCAAAAAATTGGGAAACATTCGCATTGTGTCATTATATGTGACCAAGTTTCCAGGAAAAATAATAAACTTGTAATATGGTAATTATTTTAAAAAAGTGTTCTTAGAAATGAGCTACCGTGCGTGAAGATTCATAGCTTTCAAGCCAAATGATCAATCTTATGGCCACATTCATGGCATATTCTACTCAAATGACCTCATACTGTGCACAAGGGTGCATCCTGGAATTCCAAACAATGTTGCCTAAGGGAGTTTTCATTTTCTTTGCACGGAAAAATCATTTTTCATTTTTCGAGTGCCCGAAATGAGGTTTTTTGTGAAGGAACTACCATATATTTGTTGCAAAATTGTACCAAGTCAATTTTCTAAAATACTAGGCCATATTTAATATACAATTGATCAAATGCTTGGGTGTAAAAAAATTTGATCCACCTCTCGTGAAAAAGACAAATTCCCACCGATTCAGCTAGAAGCGGGTCAAATTTGAACTGTAGCTGCCTCGTAGTTTGCTCTTTATTTTTTCCAAAAATCATTTCTAGTTACATAAGTACCTATTTAATCAGAGAAACATCAAAAGTTTTGCAAGATTCAACCACTAGCTAGGAACGGTGATTCCCGCCGTTTTGACCGCATTTTGAAACGGGCATAAAAAATTCAAAAAAAATCAAAAAATTGGGAAACCTTCGCATTGTGTCATTATATGTGGCCAAGTTCCTAAGAAAATAAAAAACTTCTAATACGGCAATTATTTTAAAAAAGTGTTCTCAGAAACGAGCTATCACGTGTGGAGATCAATGGCTTTCAAGCCAAATGATCCATCTTATGGCCACATTCATGGCATAGTTTGTTCAAATGATCTCATATTGTGCACAAGGGTGCATATTGGAATGACAAACAATGTTGCTTAAGGGAGTTTCCATTTTCTTTGGACGAAAAATTCATTTTCCATTATTCGAGTGCCCGAAATGAGGTTTTTCTGTGAAGGAACTACCATATATTTGATGCAAAATTGTACCAAGTCAATTTTCTAAAATACTAGGCCATATTTAATATACAATTGATCAAATGGTTGGGTGTAAAAAAATTTGATCCACCTCTCGTGAAAACGACAAATTCCCGGAATTCGGTTGGAAGCGGGTCAAATTTGAACTGTAGCTACCTCGTAGTTTGCTCTTTATTTTTCCAAAAATCATTTATAGGTACATAAGTATCTATTTAATCAGAGAAACATAAAAAAATTCCAAGATTCAACCACTAGCTAGGAACGGTCAAGCCCGCCGTTTTGACCGCATTTTGAAACGGGCATAAAAAATTCAAAAAAATCAAAAAATTGGGAAACCTTCGCATTGCGTCATTATATGTGACCAAGTTTTTAGGAAAAATAACAAACTTGTAATATGGGAATTATTTTAAAAAAGTGTTCTCAGAAACGAACTATCAAGCGTGAAGATTCATGGCTTCCAAGCCAAATGATCAATCTTATGGCCACATTCATGGCATAGTTTGTTCAAATGATCTCATATTGTGAACAAGGGTGCATATTGGAATGACAAACAATGTTTGTTAAGGGATTTTTCATTTTCTTTGGACGAAAAATTTATTTTCCTTTTTTCGAGTGCCCGAAATGAGGTTTTTTGTGAAGGAACTACCATATATTTGTTGCAAAATTGGACCAAACCAATTTTATAAAATACTAGGCCATATTTAATGCACAATTGACAAAATAGTTGGGTGTCAAAAGTTTTGATCCACCTCTGGTGAAAAAGACAAATTCGTAGATCCAAAGCAGGAAGCAGGTCAAATTTGAACTGCAGCTGCCTCATAGTTTGATCTTTATTTTTTCCAAAAATCATTTCTAGTTACATAAGTACCTATTTAATCATAAATACATGGTTTGGTGGCGATACATCGAGGTTTGGATGGTGGCCGAGGGCCCCAACTCTAGAGCTGCCAGAACTTCGCATGCCCGCCGAGTGGTCACCGCGTGACCGTGGCGTTGCCATGTGTTCTGGGCGGCCTAGGTATGTCTAGTGGGTTGGGAACTCCCCAGGTAGATGCTAAGAAGAAAATCACAACATAAGATTCTCACGACGAGACCGATCGATGCTCAAACATGAATAAGCAGCCAAGTGTTTGATTTGCGGTACGGGAAATGCACATGGATAATGGGCGTGAGTTTTGGCTGAGGATGATCAGTTACTAAGAAGACCGTCTTCACAAATTTTCACCTCAAAAGGAGGAGCCTAGGTGGTACTTGCTTTACAAAGTACCACACTGGACATAAATACGAATGTTGAAGCTCGGCTCAAAATAATGAATGGATTGAGATGGCATTTGGTCGAGGATGGTTATTTGGGCATAGGAAAGCACTGTAGAAAATGGATACTATTTGGACATGCCAAAGTGCTACTTCCTTCACAAAGTCTTTGCTCACGAGCAGAATAGGAAAATGAATATTTTGAATTATTTTTGAACTAGGCAATGAATGTTTTGACATATTTGATGAAGATATGATCCAAAACATTTATGAGATTTTTTAGGAATTTTGGGAATAACAGAAATATAGGTTGCTTCACAACCTAGGGCAAAACTGCCACATGGACATGACACATAGGCAAAACTGATGAGATGGCGCCTAGTCATCACAACCCACCACAATCTACAAGGCTATGACCATCTATATTGGTCATTATCAACTAGAAATAAGGCAGCGGACTAGCACTGTTTGCTTTGTGACCATTCCGTGTAAGGAAATTACGACCTTTCTGACCAAAATGGTCGCAATGGTTTAGGGTTTGGAGCCCCCGAACAGCTTTTGACCAATTGGTCTCAAATGGTCATAGATCTATGACCAATTCTTCTAGGGTCACTGACAGAAGGTCACTAGTTGACATATTTCTTGTAGTGTACTTTCGTGCAAAACTTTTATTATTATCCTAAGAAGTCACCGCCTGCAGTATCATTTCATTTATATGATGAATTCAAAGAAATTTCTTTACGTAATTTTTGCGTGGTGTGTAGGATACCTTATGAGGGAGAATTAGAGGAACCCCATCGTGAAGATGTGGGTGGCTTTGTGTGACGCCCGGGTAATTAAGCTACAGTAATCCCTGCTAATGATGCCACGCCACCTCGGTTACTGTGGATAAACTCGCGTTAGTTTGGAACCTAGTTCGAATTTTAAATTCAAAATCGAGCAAACAATAAAAGTTTTCAAATATTAAAATTTAAATGTTCGGAGTGAACCAAATAATACATAGGTAATTATGGTGGAGAAACCAAACTTTGATAAAATGTTTAAAGGCCCTAAAACAATTAAAACAATAGTGAAAACAATTAAACAAATGCCTATTGAATTTATAAAATGCTAACACTATTTTATTATGGGTTAAGAATTAATCTCATAGTAGTTTATTGGTAAATACAAATTAGGCACTAGTGGTAATTTTATAAAACTGAAAATAAAAGAAACTACAAATAAAAAGAGACCAGAAAATATTAAAAAAAAGAAAACAGAAAACAGGACAAACCCACTTGGGCCAAGTGGCCCAGTGGCCTCAACCTCCCGAACGGCTGGCCCACCCCACGGCCCACCGGCCCCCACACACTCCCTTAACCCCCACCCGATCAAACCCTAATCCCCCACTCGCCCACTCCTCCCCGATTCCCTGGATCGGGATCGATTCCACCTCTCCCTCGCCTCCTCTCGCTTCCCCACGATCCAACTTTGGATCGGGGCCGATCTTGCCGCCCGTCGCCCGACCCAGCGCCACCTAGCACCGTCGCGGTGCCCGCCTTCATCCCTCCACCCCGATCTGGATCGGGATCGGGGGCTCGACGCCGACGCCGCCCAGTGCTGTCCCGCCGGACGCCGGCGCCCCACCGCCACATGACGCTGCCCCGTCCTCACCTCCTCCTCGACCAGCCACCTGTGGCAACGGCGCCCTCATCGCACGCCTAACGCGCGCGCCTCCCGGATTTCGTCGCCGGAACCACGCCGCCACGCCGCCGTCTCGCCGCTGGAGCCCCACGTCGCCTCGGATCCGTCGCCGTTCATCACCGCCTCGCCCCGCCACTCGGCCTTTTCGCCGGAGCTGCCCGCCGGCCTGCCTCCTCTCCGCCGACGTCGTCCCCGTCACCCCCCTCGACCCCCGCTGCCATTGCCCTACTCCTCGATGTGAGCACGCGCCCCTCCTCTCTCTCCCTCGCCCGCGACCGCGCGAGCCCCGCCGTGGCCGCGCGCCGACCCCCGCCGTTGCTCCTCCCCGCGGTCGCTCGTGCTCACCACCGCCACTCCCGCCGAGCACCGCCGCTCCCCACGGCCCTACTTTGCTGCCGTCTGTTCCGCGTGTTCGCGTCCGGCCCTTGCACTTCCACGCCTTATGTAGTCCGTCGCCCACGGCGGGACCTGCTCGAATGGCCTCGCCATGGCATCGACCTCCCTCTGGGGTGCCCTCCGGGTCGCCCGTCTTGGCTTCGGTGCGTCAAGCGCCCGCCCGCTAAGCGGCGCCGATTATTGCCAGGGGCCCACGAGCATGTGGGGCCCGCCCTTGAGCGATTAAAAAAAAGAATGTAATATATATATATATAAATATAATAAGTAAATAATTAATAATAAACTTAATTAATTAATTAACTAAATAATTAACTTAATTAATTCTGATTAAATTAACTAATTAAGGTTAATTAACCTAATGACTAATTAACCTAATTAACCACTGTTAATTAACTAACAGAGTATGACAAGTGGGACCCACGCGTAAGTTTGACTTAGTCAATCCCAGTTGATCTTGATGTCAACATGACATCATGCTGATGTCATAAATCCATTTTCGAATTAAATTAAATAATTAATTAAATTCCAGAAATTAATAAAATCTTTAGAAAATCATATCTTTTAAACCGTAACTCGGATTAAAATATTTTCCACATGGAAGTTGCTCAGAACGACGAGACACACCCCTAACGAATTCCAGTGAGTGTTTACTATAATACTCTTCCCTTACGAATTGCAGTGAGTGTTTACTATCTTGTGCATATTCGGTTTCCCTTATTAGTCGAGGTTATAGTAATGTAATTGATGAGTTATGCATGCGTGCACAGCTTCCACTATATTCTCCTAGAGATTAAGCTTGATCAGGGACTAGTAACCGTCTTAGACTCGAGACGAAAAGATCCCAAGGAGTATGCAGACATGACTGAAATTCTAGAGAAGTAAGTTAAATCAATCATTATCGCACCATATCGGCAACTTTGTTCATTTCACGATATCAAGTAATTGTTTTCTTTATGCGGCAGGGTTTGGAAAAATTCACCTCAAAAACTCCGGGACTGCCGAAGAAGCTGCAATTTAGACACCCGAAAGTAAGTACTATAGTAGCATGTTCCACGCATCTCCTAGTGATTCAAGCGCTAGTTTCATCAATACCATTTAGCATGCCTCCTAATTATCAGTTTGATTGACCTCTATTTCTTGTAAAGTGGTTGTGGCAGGAACAAGGGAATGATTACTGTGGATACTACATTTGCGAGTCTATTCGCCACACGACCTGTGAGCGGGGCTACTCTGGCAAACAATATAAAGTGCGTAAATAATAATATTCACAATTTTATTTATTACCAACATTTGTGTTCAGTTTCATTTATTCATATATATGTATTGACCCCCTTCTTCAAATTAGATATTTCGGATGCGGGATGAACTCCTACCACCAGATCGTATGCGAGGAATTCAAGAGGAATTGGCGGCATTCTTTCTTGACCACGTGATCGCTAAAGGCGGAGAATACCATGTGGACCACTGATCAGCTCGTTTTAATTAGGAGATTATATTGTAAGAGATACTTATATTGTATATATGTAGTGATGGCGTCGGATAGATATACGAGAATTTATTGTTCGACCAATCTCTCAGAGAAGGAGAGGTGGTCGATATCACTTCTCTCTGTATGCATATGTTCATGACGATCTTCTGCTTCCTTTATTTGCTTACTAGCTAGCATGTCTAGCCCTCTCTATACGTATAGTACGTAGAGTCGACCAAGCACGGAGATAAGAGATGACACTTCTCTCTATTAATTAGCTAACTAACACAATATATGAAACACCTAAATTAACCCCCCAAAACCCCCTAAAATTACCCCCCCCCCCTTTAAAAAAAACCCCAACACCTGAAATGCTGACGCGTGGATGCCTATTGGTCCCGGTTGGAGCCACCAACCGGGACCAAAAGGCCTCCTGCCTGGGCTTGCCGCTTCGGCCACGTGGAGGCCCATCTGTCCCGGTTTGTGTAAGAACCGGGACTAAAGGTCAAGGGCATTAGTACCGACACTTTAGTCCCGGTTCAAAAACCGGGACAAATGGCCCTTACGAACCGGGACAATGGGCCTTTTTTCTACTAATGGTACACCGATCTATCAATTTCTTTAGACTGAACAAGCTTAACTGCCACAATGAAATTCAACTCTATGGATATTGGATGATTGCTTCTGTGCAGGGAAAATGATTTAGATCCATTATCAAAACTCACCCAAAATACAAAGCATCTCAAACATAATAGAAAAATTACATCAAGATTTCAAGACCACCAAACGACCACTACTGCCGTTAGAACATAGTTGGGTAGACAATCAAATCTTACCCTTGCTTTCCATAAGACTGCTGGATTCACCCCTGCGACCAGGCGTATGTGCGACCCTGGATCTCTAGCTCCGAAAAATGAAACATATTGTTGGATCACGATTAACGGTACACCGCCACATCACACCACACAACACAAGAAAGAACACGGCAAGATACAAAGGTGCTGATGAGCACGTAAATGACATTTACGAACTCATCTGTTTAGAAAGAAGACATTTGGCCTTGGTGTCGTATAACTGTTTTTTAACACAGTACAGCACAAACGCTCATATATACGCGCACACGCACATCCTTTTTTTTATGAGCATCTCGGAGAGACTGAGCCGGCGTGTCATCTTGGTGTACTATAACTCATCTCAAGGGTATCGTTTGGACCTGGCACCGATTATTGTCCCTACAGCCAGTTCCCATTCCACGAGATGCGAAACCAGGTTCTCATCTTATCGCACAGAGCAGAAACAGAGCCCTCAGCCCACCAAGATGTCGCGTCCCATTTGTGTAGGCGCATCCCATGATCACATCGCAGGCCGCCGCTTCGACAGTGCCACGGCATGTTCGAGACAGGAACAGCACAAGAATCATCAATCCGTCCGTCAGCCAGCAAGTCAGTCCCAGATCGAACAGCCGCTTGAGTGCACTGTGAAGCCGAAGCGATGCCGATGGGGTCGATGATCACCAGCCTCCTCGCCAATCTCAGGCAGGCGGCGTGTAGCGGAGCCGATGGATGGGCCACCGCGGCGACCTCCACGCCTGCCGCGTCGACGACCGGGCGCCGTCGCTTTCGTCGTGGAGCCGGCCGGCAGCCCGCCGCTGGCCTCTGACGCGGCGTCGTCCTCGCCCACGTTGCCGAGAATTTATTCAGTCTGTCTGTCGGGGTCCAGCCACTGCTTCTCTCGACGTAGTACTAGCACAGACTCCGGGCCCATAAAAGCCACATTATCGTCGTTTTTGAATGGAGGTCCGCGTCGTATCTTGTCTAGAGAAGAAGCACAAATTTGGCAAACAGTCTCCACGGTTAGAGCAACCCCAACAGCCGCGCAAAAAGACGCGTGCATAGGGTAAATCCAGATTTTAGCGCGTGTGGTACGTTTTGCCGCGCTCCAGCGGTGGCGGGATACTCGCGCGTGGGGGAACCGTTTGCGCACGCGTGAAAAGTTGGTGGCGCCATTTTTACCGCACAGTTTCCGGCGTGCCTATAAAATGCGGCGCTTGCCACGCGCCTTTTGCACGCCTCCTCTTCTCCTCTTCCTCTTCCTCGCCATCACGCTCCACCGCTTCCAGCCGCCACCGACGCGCCTCCACCGCTCCAGCTCCCGCCACCGACGCTACCATGCCGTCGCGCCGAGGAAGCGTCCGGCTCTGGCGTCGCTGCGCGCCTAACGGCTACTACTCGGAGATACGCCCGGCAATCTCCGGCTCGGCCTCGGCACCTCTGGGACGGCGAGGCCGCCAGCGCGTCTGATGCGGCGGCGTGGCGCTTAGGCCGCAGCGTGGCAGATGAACTTCAAGACGTGTACACGCTCCGGCGGCCGGACGTCGACCCGCCGCCTCGTCGAACACGGCACAAGACCGTGCGGAGCACGCCGAAGCGCCGCCTCCTCGTCGCCAGTGAGGACGAAGCGGGTCATGGCGGAGTGGCGCCGGCGCCACCCGGAGGACGTCGCCTACGAGCAAGTCTACTGGGCAAGGCGCCGCGAGGAGGACACGCAAAGGCGCCGCGAGGAGCGGTTGGATAGGCATCGGCGGAAGGCGTTGGCGAATGCGCAGTCCAATCTCGTTGCAGCAGGTGGGCAGTCGTTTTTCACGGCAGATGATGATCGGTGGTTGGACATATGGCTCGATACCTCGGACGTCACCGCCGAGGATGATAATGGTGATGATGATAGCGACTTAGAGTAGTTTATCTATGTAATCTTTCTAGTTTTTATCGTTTGTTGTTTTTTATCTATGCAATCTATGCTTCCGATGTAAAATACCTTTGTATCGTTTTAAAAAACTATGCAATCTATGCTTCCGATGTATATACATCTAGTTTGTAGAATGAGCGCGGGCTGCATTTTTTGCGTCTTCTTTGGAAGCGGCCAACTGCATTTTAACTTGTTCTTTGGAGCTATGACTGCGCCAGCGTCAAATCCGTCGGACGATGGGCGTAGCGCTAAAAGGCTGTGTTTCTTGTGCGCGTTCGGCGCCTATTGGAGATGCTCTTAGTACTACATATCTATAGAAAATCTCACATTTGCTGATGAGCACACGAATCTCACAGGTGTGGCTAAATTTCGTGTTTTGACCCTTTTGGCATACAAATTCAGGATCTGACCCCGGTTTGAAAAAATTTCGGGATTTGACCCTTTTTCTTACCGCCAGGGTCTCTGGCGGTTGGTTACACCTACCGCCAGCGCCTGGCGGTAGGGTACTTATCCACGTCAGCCTGACCAAACGGCTGCCGTTTCGTGCCGTCGACCCGACCGCCAGGAGACTCGGCGGTAGGGTGTGCGACCCTATCGCCAATGTCCTTGGCGGTAAGTGCCGAACCGTTATAACCCCGCGGGGGCCGGCTCGTGAGGCCCATCCACGAACCCAGCCCCCATCTTCTTCTCCCCCGCCGCCGCCCGCAAGAACAGAGAGGGGAAGGCCTCTCATCCCTCCACTCCCCATCCGATCTTCTTCGTTTGTGAACGGTTTTTTCGGATCGATATGGCTCCGAAACGAGAAAAGTAAGCTCTCTCAATCCCTCCAATTCGTTTTAGTTAAGAAGTTGTCGATTCGACGCATTATTAGGCACAAGATGAACCCTATTTCATCTAGTAGATTTTGATTTTTGTTGTTTTTAGGTTTGTTTAATTAGGAGTAATATGATGTTTGATGTAGTTGAATATGATTTAGGTGGTGATGTGGTTGAAGTTGACTATGATAGAGCCTATTTTATACAGTTGATGAACACTAGTTCATGTTAATATTTTTTGAATTGTTTATTAATGTTTGATGTGGTTAAATATGTTTGAATATGATTGATGAGTTGATGTGGTGATGTGGTTGAATATGTTGAATTTGTTAACTAGTTTGAGGATAGAACCTATTTGGCATAAGATAAGGTGATGAGGTGATGTGGTTTGAAGATGAATATGTTGGTAATTTTTATATATGTTTTTACAATTGTTGAAATTGATTGGTTAATGTTCATATTCATAATAGGATAGAATAACTAGTTTGAAGATGAACCGCAGTTCATATTCATAATATTTTTTTACATTTGTTGAATATGATATGATTGATGTTTAGTTGAACGGTTTAACATGATATGATTATATGTTCATAACAAAGTGTTCGTGTTTCAGGAGGCCCCCCATTGGTCCGGCGATCGGCACTAATTACACTATGCTTGACCCGGCATTCGATAATGGTCATCACGCCCGTTACATCGAGAACGGAGTGGTAAATAGCACTGATCAACGTGTTGCATCACAATTTTGCCTTTTCAAAAGTTTTTTCTAACTATTTTCATGTGCACATTGACAGATGCTTCCGCCCTTACGTATGAGGGGTCACACCAAGGTCAAAGAGATGAACTACGACAACCGCTACGAGCCATATTACAGGAGAGCCGGGCTCTTGGGTTTCGTGCTCCAGTTAAAGCGTATGCCACCGACGCTTGTCCACACGGCTCTCATAGCGTTGGTGGACCGTTGGCGGCCCGAGACGCACTCTTTCCATCTCCCATGTGGTGAGATGACGGTGACGCTCGAGGACTTCGCCATGATCACGGCCCTACCGATCAAGGGCCATGCTCTCATTGGGCGCGTGGATAGGAAGAACTGGCCGGACAGGGTTATCGCCCTCATCGGCGACTGCCCTCCCATCAAGAGTCACCGAACATCCGGTGTAGCACTGGCATGACTCCTAGACCACCGGGATGAATGCCCGCAAGATGCGGATCCGAGGACCGTGGAGCGGTATGCAAGGGCCTACCTGGTTTCTTCTCGAGAGGTGGTCTTTCCGACCGCCGGGGACAACGCCCTATGGATGTACCTGGACTTCTGGCCGATGGGATGCAGTGGTACAATTTGGGGGTCTGGCCTCGCGATACCTCTATCGCTCGGTAAGAAGTCATACATCTCACCTATGTGTGTGGTTCTTTAAATTGCTTTAAATTGTGTCATCTGATCATCACTTGTTGTTTGGTACTGGATGACGAACGCAGAGGACCGAGAAAACATCTGGGATGTGTGGGTGTGTCTGGGCCCTCTCGATTTGGAGTTGGGAGCGGTTGCCGGTTGGTCGCCCTGAGAAACTGCCACAGACAGAGTGGACGGAGTATGGCGAGGATGGCGACCGTTCTCGATACCCTATTGTCGCCTATTCTTGGGACAAGGTTAAGGTCTTCTCGGGCAAGGGAAGTGCGATGTACAAGGCCTTCACCAACGAGCTGGACAACCTGACATCTTTTCAGGTATACCAATGAGCGAGATAGTTTTAAATGTTTATACTTTCACGGTTGCTAAACAATCTTTGTATAGGTTAGCGGTGGCCGTACCATGATAGAGATTGGGGGTTCGAGCTGAACGAGATGTGCGAGCGGGACCGCCTTCTCTTCCGGTGCATTGTCCCGCTGATATGCGTGTACGCCGTCGAATGGCACCTACCACAACGTGTGGCGACACAATTTGGCGTATTGCAACACACACCACCTGCAAGGCCCGACGACACCGGCGGTTACGACCTTCACAAGTATGTGCTGCCATCTCTTTACCGTGATTTCTTTAAGTTCGATGTTCTTATGGTCTTTTGTGTTTTTGCTTGTTATGTCCCTATGCAGGAAGAGCGTGCGGTATTCTCGGTCGATATTGGACTGGGGTGACGAGCACAAGTCTTTTGTGACAATGTGGGACGAGAGGACGTTCCATAAAGATGAGGAGAGGTCGGGCATTTGCTGGAATGTGTATGAGAGGCACATGAATTGGTATGACGATGGAATCAAGTTTCGTCTGCGTCTGAGGCCACGATGGACGGAAGCGGACATGGCATCACTTCAGGAGGAGGAGGACTCTGAGGATGAAGCATATAAGAGAAACCTCAGAGATATGCAAGGTGATTTCAGAGAGTATGCGCCACTTATGAACAGAGTGGTAAGTTTTGTTGAAATGCATTCAAGCTAATGATGATGACATGGTCATTCTCGCTAACTTTTAATGATCCTTGGATTCCTAGGCATGAGCTAAGCGAAACATTTTCGACGACTTCGAATGCGCTAAGTTCGACCCGGAACCGTGGAGGGTGAAAACAATTTGAGGGAAGCGGCGAAGGTAACTTTAAGCCTCATATCATTCTATTGGAGCGAATGCAAATTTGATCCATGCCACATGTTCTTACTTATTTGCAACCCTAAACCTGATCCAAGTCATACTCTACTATATTTGTTATTGCAGAAGATCATTAACCGCTGCAAGCTAAGCGGGCATGCTTAGGTGTTGCCTCGGTTGGCGTGCATGTTCCTCCTCTGGTGGGTCAACACGTGCCCTAGCTTCATCAAGCCAGACCGGAGGAGGTTCCTCGAGCCATGTCGCCTCGTCGTCTCGCCTTGTTAACGAGACCGAGGAAGAAGAGGAAGTGGACGAGGAGGAAGAGGAAGAAGAGGGAGAAGAGGAAGGAGGTGACGACGGAGAAGGTGATGAGGAGGAGTACGACGACGATGATGGACCTCAACCGACTCAGCCAACCCAGGCGAAGAGGG
Organism: Aegilops bicornis; assembly: GCA_021605145.1. Taxonomy (NCBI): domain Eukaryota; kingdom Viridiplantae; phylum Streptophyta; class Magnoliopsida; order Poales; family Poaceae; genus Aegilops; species Aegilops bicornis. The sequence continues at coordinate 84,049,673 of CM038670.1, forward strand.
TATCTCATCCGCACCAGGATGTTCTGAGCCCACCACCGTTTCAAAAACCAGTTCCTCATCGTCGCTCGAAGAAGCCGGATGAGGGCCACTCGAAGATAAACGAGGAGCGTGCCGCCAAGAGGGGGAGGGGGAGGAACTAGTGATGTTGAACTTGCTAAGTTAAAGTTGTTGTCTTATGTTGAACTACTCGGTGTCTTGTTATTGCTACCTATGTTAGTAGTTGAACCTATTTTAATATGTTGAACTTAATGGATACATCATTTTTACTATCTATAAGTGTGAGGTTATCATAATTTCATATGCAAACACTTTTCTTTGTTGTGCTTATCTATCTCGTGATAATCTTGATGTCATATTGAATTTGAAAAGAAGCAAGCAACCGAACTTGGAAAAATAAAACACAGGACCCTACCGCCACGGCCTCTGGCGATCTGATCCGCCTGGAACTAGCCAACCCCTGGCGGTAGGGTGAACTCTACTTGAGGCACTTTGGTATTTAAATCACGAGAAAGTTTGGGAGGCGAAACCGAGCCGCACCCTACCGCCGAGGCGCCGTGAGTTTAGACAACCTACCGTCAAGGTACCTGGCGGTAGGGTACTTATCCACGTCAGCTCGGGCAAACGGCCGCCATCCCCTCCGTCGCATCCTACCGCCAGAGGCTCTGGCGGTAGGCTGTGTAACCCTAACGCCTATACCCCTGGCGATAGTAAAAGGGTCAGATCTCGAAATTTTTTCAAACTAGGGTCAGATCTCGAATAGGTTTCAGAAAAGGGTCAAAACACGAAATTTAGCCCATAGGTGTTGTGGATTCGTATGGAGGGCCTGAATTCTGCATATCACGGTCAAAGGTTTCAGACTGGTAAGCCAAGGAATGCATATGCTCTGATGTTTCAAGCAACATTTTTCGCTTTGCTACTTTCACAAGAGTGGCAATCCCACCCAATTAAGTTCCTCCTCCCACTAGCCGATTAACAAGGACCGATAGGGTCGAGAGGAGAGGACCGTGGACGAGCAGAAGCAGAATATGACCAACTGAATTGTTCTTCAGAGAAGTTCAACGCTGCCGGTTAGTTTGTTAGTTAGCTCCTCCCTTTTGCACGTCGCGGGAATCTTCAAACAGGCGTTCTACTAATTAAACAACTGATGGCATGTGCTTCATCAGAAACCAACTGGACGCGCAGGAGTGCTAATCAGCAAGGGTGCTTTATTTTAAGGGGCGGATTAGGTAGATCTCGAGAATGATTTGGAGCCGACAGGGCCCAGATTTGGTGCCCTAAGTCTGCTTAGCCATTTAGCTTAGAAACCACTCATCAAATGCCTACAGAGGCATCTTCACTTACATGATGGTCCCTGAATCTGACACTGTCCGTTTATGTTTCTCTGTACGAACTCAGATCCAACGGTCTAACTGAATCCCGGTAAAATCCTCAGGTTTCTGCAAAAACTTAGCGGGATTCAACTGAAATCCCCGCGAATTGCTGCTCAGAAACCATCCTTCGCCGTGTTGATCCCGTCAAGGTCAGCAGCATCTTCAACAGCGTGTCGCCGTGTGCGGTGCGGGCGCCCCGTCTCCCGGCGCTGGCCTCCGCGTCAGGTGACCAGTCGCTGTCATGGCGCCCCTGGCGAGTGGCGAGCATGTGAGGGGTTCGCCGAGCGAGCGAGACGACGGATGATGGATCGCCACCAACGCGCACGCCATCAATGAACAGCGGAGCAGAAAGGGAGAGGCGGTGTAAGAGCATCTCCAACAGCCGCGCTAAACTAGCGCCGCGCCGCAAATTCGTCGGTTTTAGCGTACGCGCAACACGGCGGGTCGCTTCAGCGGGCACGCAAAATATCGCGCGCGCTATACCGAGTTGGGCGCGCTGTCGGAAACGCCATCCCGCGTGGTGTATTTCGGACGCCTGCTACAGCGTGCGGCACACTCAACCGCTCGCGCCGCACTCTCTCCTTTCCTCCTCCTACGCCCGTATGCGTCGGCGCCGCGCTACCGCCACCCATGGACGCCAAGACACCGGCACCCCGCTTTCCCATTGTCAGACCGCGACCCTTCCCACCCGCCGCCGCCACAAAAACCCTAAGCGGTAGCGTTGGCGTCGCCACCGCGAAGCTTCGCTGAAGCGCCGCCTCAAGAGTTTCTTCTTGCCGCCGGATGACCACGGCGACGGTGGCGGCCGGCGCCGTCTCATGCCGCCACAGACCGTCGAAGCTTCCCCAATGCGGCGAAGAAGCGGTAAAACGGCGAAGAAAAACAAGGCGGCGGACGGCTCGGGCACGAAGGCGAGGGAAAGAAGCTTGCAGGGGCATTCGACGGTCATGGCGGCTATCAAGCGCCGTGAAGCTCACTCGTTGAGCCGGCCGCCGACGCGCACCATGTGTTCGACGAAATGCCCCAAGGTGAAAAAAATTCCAACTTTTATTTTCTTCTTGTTTTTTCAATGCATCATCACATATAGATAGCTTATTTGCATTGTTCAAACATTTTTGTAGTCTCAATGATGATGCATACATGTCAACTATGGGTGTTGGGTCCAACAATTCGCATTGGTCTCAAACCAATGACATCCATTTGGAAGACCATGAGTTTGAGGTGGACGAGGAGGGTGAGGGCATTGTCGACGCGCCGAAAGGAAGAGCGGGCAATTACAGCACCAACGATGACAAGTTACTATGCAATACTTATTTGCAAGTGTCAAGGGATCCATCCATTGGAGGTGATCAAAGTAGAGATGCGTATTGGGGGAGAATGAAAGAATACTTTGATGCTCACAACATGAGTGGAATTGACCGCTCGAGAGATCACTTCGGTCCCGATGGTCCACAATCAACTCGGATTGTCAAAAGTGGGCGGCCGCTAAAAGGCAGTTGACAAGATTAATCCAAGTGGCACAAATGAGGATGATAGAGTAAGTGGCATCTCATATATGTTCATCTCATACTTGTTTTTGGTGTCCAAGTGCTAACTTGTTTTGTTTTTCTTGTAGTTCAACATTGCACAAAACTTGTTCAAAGAAGAGACGAGGAAAACCAAGAAGGGGAAGATCAAGAAAGGAAGGGTCTTTACCTTGTCTCATTGCTATGAATTGTTAAAGAATGATGAGAAATGGAAGAATCGTGATGGTTTGGATGATTTGCATTTGAGCAACAAACGCAAGCGAACAATTGAGTTGAATGATGATGATGAGGAGGATGATGCATCAAGTGATGACGGCAAGAGAAGCCCCACGCCCAACTCAGTTTCATACTCGAAGCCAAAACGACCGGATGGGTGCAAGAAAGACCAAACCGAAAAGAAGAAGAGGAAATGAGATGATGAACTCAAAAATGCTACGGAAGCTATTGTGAAGGCAAGAAAAGAAGCCAACGAGGTGAGGAAAATGGCAAGGAACCAAGATGCCGCGGCCGAGGAGAGGAGGTTGGCGGCCGAGGAGAGGAGGGTGGCCGCCGAGGAGAGGAAAGTGGCATTGAAGGAGAGGAAGGTGGGCATGGAGGAGCGATATAGGTTGTTGGAATGGGAGAAGCACTTGTTCTTCTTGGACACATCTTCGTTCAATGGTGCGCAAAAGGAATATGTCAACCTTGCTCGTGAAGAAGTCTTGATCCAAAAAAGAGCCATGATCCGCACAATGGGTGGCGGTGGCCTTGGCGGCATTGATGGCGGTGGCCTTGGCGGCATGGGTGGCGGCGCCATGGGAGGCATGGGTGGCTTCGGCGCCATGGGAGGCATGGGTGCACCTCCGGCCGCCATGGGAAGCATGGGTGGCTTCGGCGCCATGGGAGGCACGGGTGGCTTGGGCGCCATGGGAGGCATGGGCGCACCTCCGGTCGCCATGGGAGGCATGGGTGGCTTTGGAGCACCCTCTGACGCTATGGCCGTCATGGGAGGCATGAGTTTCGCTAATCTTATGGGAGGCATGGGTGCACCTCCGGCCATGGGTGGAATGTCTTTTGATGTGCCTCCTCACACACATTCTCGTGAAGATGCCGTTGAAGATCTTGCCAACACCGTCGGAGCTTCACGTGATGCGATGCATGATGAGGATAGGGAGGAAGATTCATCTTCGAAGGCGGAAGAATCGTCTTCGGAAGATGAGGACGAAGACGAGGAAGATGTTTGATGTGTCTTTCATTTATGTCATGAACTTTACTTTGCATTTTGAACTTGGTTGGATGAACTTGTGGGCATGAACTTGGTTGGAAGATGTTTGTGAAAAATTTCACATGTTCATTGCATTTTGATCATTTTGATAATTGTTTTAAACTCATTTCGTAGCTAAATCAAGACGGGCGGTGGAGTCGCTATTGTATTTTCACGTATTTGTTGAAGCGGCCTTGTATGCGTTACTCTTATTTGTTGAAGCCATTTCATGGCGCTTAAACTGAAGTCGGCATGACAAAACAGTTTTTACAGCGCGGCGTAAGCGCATTTGTTGGAGATGCTCTAACAAAGCTACCCCATGGCGGCCATGAAAGGCCACGCTTTGCTCTTCTAGATCAGCAAAAGTCGCCTTTCAGATCGAGGGGAAGCACGGGAAAGTTCGTCCAAGTTCTGGTTCCGAGCTTCTCGATCGACGAGCAGCTAAAGAACTGGCGGATGAACGTAGGGACCCAAAGAATTTCGAAAGAGAAAAGAACAGTTTGATTTCGGTGTGTTTTGTGTAAAAATTCCAGTGTTCTCAACATGGCCTGGATTTGACCGATCCTTACAGGTTGCAAGACGCCATGGACTGATCGAGAATGGAAGCCTTATGAATTCTAATGGCCTAGAGCTACATGCTAATCATCGGTGGAGGTGGTTCCTCCTTGGTTGTTCAGTAGAACCAGTTGGGTCCGACGTGCTTCTGCGGCTGCGGCTGCTGCATGGCGCCGGCGTAGTCCGCCGTTGACAGGTCGAAGCCCGGCCCGAACCTGCCCAGCTCCGGCGCCCCCATGCCGAAAGGCGCGTCGTCGCCGATGAAGAACGCCGCGCTCTGCTGCTGCTGCTGCTGCTGCATAAGGTTGTTCGTGCCAGCAAGCGAGCGTGGCGCCAGAAGGCTGCCGCCGCCGATCTGCATGCTGGGAGCGGCGGCGTCGTTGACTGCGCCTGCGCCTCTGTGCGCGGCCACGCCGGTCTCGTACATGCTCATCAGCCCGGCGAGGCATCTCTGGTCGGCCACGGGCAAGCCGAAGTCGAACCCGCCGAGCGCCTGGCTCTGCGGGCTGTAGGGCGCCGCCGGGAAGAAGGACGGCGGCGGCTTGCTCTGGGCGGCGGCGACGGCGGGGTTGTTGTACCTGCAGGTGTACTGGTGGGCGCTGCGCGCGTTGCGGTCGAGGAAGCCGAGCGCGTGGCCGGCGTGCGGGCACTGCACGTTCTCGCAGGTGTAGACGCGGGCGCTCCCGTTCAGCATCAGCTCCGGCTCGGCGTCGGCGGCGCTCCGCTTCTGGGCGTGGGTGAAGTCGGCGTCGGTGGTTTCTTCCTTCATCAGCGGCGCCGGCATGATCATGAACTCGTTGCTCGAGGAAGCGTCCATGGTAAGGTCGACGAACGCGGCTGCCTCGGAGCGCGCCTTCATCTGGTTCGCGGCCTCCTCGCCGAAGAAGTCGACGTCGTACTCGCCGGAGCTGGCGTCGAACGACAGCGTGCCGGCGGAGGGCCGCGGGGGGAGGCAGGCGCCGGGATGCAGCTTGTGGCTGAGCTCCTCCTCCGCCTTGAGCACGGCGAGCCATGTGACGATCTCCCTGGCCGTCATCTTGTCCTGCAGGCACTTGGACTGCCGCACGAGGCGGCGGACCTTGTCGACGTCGGGCGACATGTGCTTGATGACGGCGGTGAGCACGGCGACCTTCCACGCCTTCTTGAGGTCGTGCGGCTTCTTGTACGGCGGCGGGCCCAGGTCGTCGGGCACGCCGGCCTCCGGCCACCACGCCTCGGACGGCCCCTGCGGCCACCACGGCGGCGGCACGCCCTTCTCGAGCGGGAACCGGCGCTGCGGCGGGTCGCAGTGCTGCATGAGCGACGAGAGCAGGGATCCGAGCGTGGTGTCCTGCAGCTCGTGCAGGGAGCGCGGGCCGGCCGCCGCCCCCGCTCCGTCTTCCCCGCCGCAGAGCGGCGCGGCGTTGTCGGACCGGTGCTTGGCGATGGCCGCGGGGGCGTTGCGGTCGAAGCGGACCTTCTCCTTCCACCAGGCGCGGAGGTTGTCGGAGGCGCCGCCCACGGGCTTGCCGTTCTCGGGGACGATGCCGTAGACGAAGCCCTGCGCGCTGCACGCCTCCATCATCTTGAGCATGTACTTGAGGATCCCGTCCTGCGCGCGCGACATCTTCTTGCGCCGCGCCTGCTGGTCCTGCTGCGACGCCGGCCGCCTCGGCCGCCCCTTGCTCGCCGTCGCCGCCGCGCAGCCGTCGGGCCTCTGGCTCTGGCGCTGCTGCAGCTCCTTGAGGCGCTTGAGCCTCATGCGGTCGCGCCACATGCGGCGCTCCAGCTCCTCGATGCCGTCCACGTCGTCGTCCTCCTCCTCCTCCTCGCTCTCCTCCTCGTCGAGGAACCTATCCCGCTGCTCCGGCGCCGGCGCCGTCACGGGGTCCACGAGGTCGCCGGCCCCCACGAAGCAGCCGGCTCCGAAGAACTCGAAGCCCTTCTCGGCCTCGCCGTCCGCCGCGAACGCCATGCGCCGATCCATCATCGCCACCCCTCCTCCCATCATCTCCACCACTCACCCCGCACACCGACGCCGAAGCAAGCAATCAAGCAACCCCTCCCTCACTCCTCAGCAAGGCTCGCAGTAGCACCGAAGTCTATATAGCCACCTGCGCAAGCAACACGACGAAGAGAGAAACAAAAGTGAGCATGGACTCGAGCGGGAAGAACATGCGCCCATGCAGCAGCAGAGCAGAGCAGCTAAGAAATGGACACGGATCAGAGTTTGCGAGCCACAAATGGCCAAACTGATGGATCGGGAGGCCCCGTGACCGCAATCGATCGATCAGCCGAAATGTGAAGCAAGCGGGATCTTGGTTGGATCGAGAGGCGAAAAGTGAAATCGATCGTACCTCTTTACGGCGTCTATGGCTGCATCTGGATCGTTTCTCTGCTTCGCGGGCGGATGAGGATGGAGGGTGAGGAGGAGGAAGGAGGCGAGGAGGAACACGTTTTGTTGGGGGCGGAAACAGGAGATGGGGAAAGAGCGGCGAGTGGGATGGGCATTATATAATGGCAGGCATCTGGATCTTTTTGACCGACGATTTTGGCGATGACCTGCAAGTTGGTTGCATCGGTCGAGCCATCCATCCGGGTCTCCCGTCTCCCCCATCTCCATGGTGGGTGTTGCACACGTGGTGGATGCTCATGCTCCGTGCCTGGTGATGGTGGCGTGAGTGTGCTCCCTTTTGGTTTTTGTTTTGCTTTAAGGGCGTGCACAACCGACTGAAAATTGAGGCAAAAGCATTAGAGACCCATAAACTTGCGTTGGTGTGATGGTTTAGTTCAGAAACTTATAAAAGGTGATCAATTCATCCATAAACTTGTAAACTATGTGATGGTTTAGTCCACAGCCAATAAGACGCGAACAATTGGTGCCCAGCTGGCTGCTTGGTGGCACACCAGGTCGGATCGGTTTTTTTGCGAAAACCCCCTCGACTTTGTCTATAATTTTAATACAGCCCAACCAACCATCATGTTTCAATATGATACTGAAAAAGCAAGTCAGTTTAGCATCTTTACCTCCAGAGACAAGGTTTAATAGATTTGTCTCTACTACCAGTATAAAGATGATCGGTTCCAGACACAGCCAAACAATGAACACCCCGGTAGATCCAATCAATGTTTCATACCATTTATTCAATGGTACTTGCTTCAGAGAGGTACCAACACGCCAGACAAAAATTCCACTGACATTGTCTCCACTTATACAAAGAGACTGGTTATCATTGTCAACAACAACAATTGCTGTGATTTTGTGCTCGACCCTTTAAAGTCTGCACATGAGAGAATGCTCGACCCTTTAAAGTCTGCACATGAGAGAAGTCCTGTAGAAGCAAGTCAAGTCAGAAAAAATAGGCCACAGAAAGGTTATGCGTTTTATGGTAATGAATGTGTTTGTTGTATGCCACTGTGATTTCACACTACGAGAAAAGCATGCTATTCATTTCAAGAATGACACTCACACAATTAACAGCTCATCAAGAGAAGAGTGTACACCGACAGTTTCATACCTGCAGCGACCATACATTGATTGTTTTGTCGTAGGAAGAACTAAACAAGAATCCCCCTGCAATACAGTAAAGATTCATCAACACGGATTACTTGAGTCATAATTCTGGTCAAAGGCATTAGGAAGATCCACTAGCATGGTAAGGCAAGCGATGGTCACGGACAGAAACCAAATAACATAGCACAACGGGTAAAAACATAGTAAAACACTGGTAAGTATATGAAGTGAGATATCTAGCAGAACTGCAAAATACTCCCTCCGTTCACAAATATAAGATGTTTTGGATATTTCAGTATGGACTACATACAGACTGAAATGAGCGAACAAACACATTAAATCGTGTCTATATACATCCAGTTCACAAAAATATTAAAACATCTTATATTTGTAAACGTGGGGAGTAATAGAAAGGTCAGTTGTGCATTTCATTTTGGTTTCGGCATAAAATGAACATAAAAACTTCAGCAAAAAAATTGTTAGATTTATTTCTCAACACTACACTATGGAATTTGAAGTTATAATCTATGTCCAAAGATATGAAAATGAAAAATTAAATCTCTCAAATGACACAATAAATCTGTCTATGGAGGTTTCATTCAAATAATTATACACTGTTTTCTTCTAACACATTTTGGGTTACAAGTTGAAATTTTGAATGGTACTATAACACTCCATAGACCTAATTATCATTTCTTTCCAGAATTTTTCATATTGCATCGGTGCCCAGATCAAAATGTTTTGCATGATTGTACTAAATTATGGCATGATGCCTCCAGTAATGAAACAGTGTATTATGTACACAGTACACTGGCCATGTTGTGTTTATACCTCCAATGGCTAATCCTGTGACGCAATCACGGTGAGCAAGCAGAGTTGAAGATTTAAACACTCCATTACGCTGTGGCTCATCTGTTTCTTGCTGTGCAAACAGATTCACCGTTCGAGCAACCACAATTGCTTTCATCATCTGGAGTTGAATTTTTGTCATCAGAATCTTGAGAGGGCTGCACTATATCATCTGACTCAACATCTTGGGCGGAGCACATTGAGGACAACTTCCCGAGGAGCAAACACCTAAAACTTTTCTGAGCTACAATATCATCAGCAGGAGCCAAAGCATCAACACCATGTTTCATCTGTGAGCCTCTGATACATTTCCAAACATCAGCAATCTCTCGGCGGCTTGTGATTTCCTGAAAAGTTGAGGGGTTTTCCGCAAAAAAGCCGGCCCGACCAGGTGTGCCACGAAGCAGCCAGCTGGGCGCCAATTGTCCGTGTTTTATTGGCTGTGGACTAAACCATCACATAGTTTGCAAGTTTATGGATGTGTTGATCACCTTTTGCAAGTTTCTGGACTAAACCATCACATCCAATGCAAGTTTGTGAGTCTCTAGTGCTCTTGCCTCCTGAAAATTTACTGCGTTTCAGTAAACTCGTTTGTGGTCTACTTTAAGTGCAAGCATAACACCAAGAAAGTTCTTAATCAAATATCCTGCAAACGTCCGGACCACGAAAGTCACCCGACACGGCCTATATCGGTCTAGCTCGGCTGTTTAGACGCACTTTTTTCATAAATCCACCCTCTCGACTTCATTTTCTTGCACTACGCCACTTCTCCCCCTAGTTTTGCATCCGCACCCTCTACCTTTGCCGCCGTCGATGTACCTCTCTGGCCGCCACACAAGCATTGCCAGACGTTCGCAACCATCACCAACGCGCCCACTCGCATTTTACGACGGCGCTATCCACCCTGGAACCATTTGTATCCAGGTACACTTCGCCGCCCTGTCGACGACCACCATGGCGGCCACCACGTCCGGCAGGTATTCGGCCAAATGCCATTGAGCTTATTTTCGGACGCCATTTCGTTTTTCCAGATTAAGAAGGATGGCGGGGTACTCGACCATAAAGGTGCCCGGTCAAATGTTATGTATGAATGATTTGTGCTATTTTCTTTCCTAGATGAATATTAACCAATTTGTATGAATTTCGTTCGCTAAGTCGAACCCTGGCTTGAAATGTATTTGGGCAGCGTTGGATGGCCGGCTCCGGCATCCATGTCCACGAACTGGTCACCTCCTGCTCATGGGCGAATACCAGAGCAAATTTGCAGGTCACCATTGTAAATGCTCTAATAAAACTTTAAAAATAATTAACACAATATATACAAATAAATAACTAAAAAAAACTTTCGCCCGGCACGGAAGCCCTCGTCGCCAACAACTATCGCTGCTTGGTGTTGAGGTTTTTTTAGATAAGAGGCTATTGCCCTGCCTTAAAATAAGGCCCTTAGAGTTTAGGTTTACAAGACAACGAGCCTAGAAGGGAGCGTAGTGAGTTAGATAGGAAATGAAGTTTGATACAAGGCCAACGATGACCCATCTCACGACACAACACGGAACCCAATCAAGGATAAAACGTTGCGACACGCTGGAAGCGCGCACACACACGAGGAAGTCCTTCCATTTCAAAATGGATGATCCAACTTTGTATTAACTTTGTACTAAGATTAGTACAAAGTTGAGTCATCTATTTTGAAACGGAAGGAGTAGCATGGAAGGATGGAAGCCACCCTACCTTGTATTAGGAGTCCTTGATGCCGGTCGTAGTTGAGTACACTTGGCGTGAACGTGAAGGCTGTTGATGAGGGTGTCAAGCCGCGCACGGTCCCACCATCTCCACAGAGCTCTCCAAAGTTGCAATAATATCACAATACCCTCAATCAGCGCTTTATTGCGTGCGTCCCACAATGCCTAAGACATGGTGCCAACTCCAACCCACGTCATTCTAGCATCCCTACTCGACGTGTTTCTAATAAGGTGATAGAGATTGGCGCACCCAGACGGGTTCTAATCACAACCCATTGCCTCTCGGATCACACACTTCAGGTGAAGCTCGCCACAATGCATCGGAATAGGATGTGATCACTATCCTCGTCCATCCGACACCATTGACACTTGCCATCACCCAAGCAAAGTTGCTTCCGCACTTGATCACCACTTGGGATTCGATTTTTTGCAGTTTGCCATTGGAAAATTTTGATCTTTGCTGGAAACTTGGCTTTTCCATATCCCTGTTAAGTCGATTATGGGTGTAATTCTGAAAATCTTATTTTATAAAGATCCCATGGTAAACTCATTGGATGAGTCTAGTCTGCAAGACACCTCAACACCTCATCCCTATTGGTGAGGGTCTCAAGTCATGGAGTAGAAGACGAATATTCTGCCATTCCCTTGTTTCAAGAGGCCCAAAAGTGCATCTGAAAGTCAGCACCCATCCATTGATGGTCCAGACATCTGCCACCCTAGCATCCTCGTTGTGAGTTATTCAAAATAATCGCGGGAACATTTTGTGCAGAAATCTGTCCCTGCACCACCTATCTAGCCAAAAAGAGGCAAGTTTCCCATCCCAGATCATGCATGTTCTTCCCAGGCGTAATAGGTGTTGGACTTTGTGGATGGCCTTGGTGACATGGTATCTCTTGCATTGCGGTGCTGCCACCTGTCGGCCCTCCCTAAGGTATTTTTACGGTATATTTGTAGCCATAACTCTCCCTGCTTGGTTATAATTTTCCAAGCCCATTTTTCCATCAGACACCAATTCATATTTCGGGTGTTTATAACTCCCAAACCACCACTCTCTTCGGGCGAGAAAATGTTTGGCCAATTGACCATGTGATATCTTTGTTGCCCGTTTATTTTCTCTCAGAAGAATCTCGATCGAATCCTATCCAAATTGTCATGCACCCCATCTTGTAGGAGGTATAAGCCCGTGGTAAACATGGGAGTATTGGTTAGACAGTCGTTCACTAGGACCAACCTTCCGACCGATGCCATTAACCACCCTTTCCACGGCTCCACCCTATCGGCTACTTTTTCCACAACCAGCTCAAAGTCCTCAAAGGGCTTTATTCAAAATCGCCATTCCTAGGTATTTGATGGGCAAGTCCCCTAAGTTGAAATTTACCATATGAGCAGCCCTTAGTTGCTTCTCCAACTCACGTCCCACAACCATCGCTTCACTTTTGTCAAAAACATTATCCTTGACATCGCCTCGAAGTACATCAGAAGGAACTTTTGTTTACTAGTTTATTTTGCTTCTATCCGAGTCAACATGGCAAACCATATTATCAAGGGGGGTCAAGCTTAAAGTCTTCTTATGTGTGATCAACCCAAGCCTAAAATCTTAGAGTGAAGACTTTGGGTGGTACATCGAGTGCATTTGGCTTCTAAGTATAAATCTTAATATTTGGTACTCCCTAGAGCATTTGGTTCGCAATAAGTTGTCTGTCTTGCACGGTAAGACTAACCACATGAGAGAGAGAGCTGCTTTGAAATCCGACCGTTAGCCATATGCCATGTTGACATCGTGAGTGTGATACGTCTCCAACGTATCTACAATTTTTTATTGTTCTATGCTGTTATATTATCATTCTTGGATGTTTTACAATCATTTTATAGAAACTTTACATCATTTTTGGGACTAACCTATTGACATAGCGCCCAGTGCCAGTTGTTGTTTTTCGCTTGTTTTTTACTTCGCAGAATATTAATACCAAACGGAGTCCAAATGCAGCGAAACTTTTTGGAGATTTTTTTCAACCAGAAGACAACTTGGGAGCCAAGGAAGTGGACGAGGGAAAGCCCATGGGACCCACAACCCAGTAGGGCGCGCCAGGAGGCCCAGGCATGCCTTGATGGGTGGTGGGGCCCACGGAGCTCCGTTGCAACGCCTCTCAGCTCTATAAATACCCCAATATTCCAAAAACCCTAGGGGAGTCGACGAAACACAATTCTAGCCGCCGCAAGTTCCAGAACCACGAGATCCAATCTAGAGCCCTATTCCAGCACTCTGCCGGAGGGGAACACGATCATGGAGGGGTTCATCATCCTCATTGGTGCTCCTCCAATGATGCGTGAGTAGTTCACCATAGACCAACGGGTTCGTATGCAGTAGCTAGATGGCTTCTTCTCTCTTTCTGATTTTCAATACAATGTTCTCCTCATTGTTCTTGGAGATATATTTGATGTAATGACTTTTTGCGGTGTGTTTGTTGGGATCCGATGAAGTTTGAGTTTATGATCAGATCTATATCCATGAATATTATTTGAGTCTTCTTTGATCTCTTATATGCATGATTATTTATAGCCTCGTATTTCTTCTCCGAAACTTTGGTTTGGTTTGGCCAACTAGATTGATTTTTCTTGCAATGGGAAGATATGCTTTGTGATGGGTTCGATCTTGCGGTGTCCTCACCCAGTGACAGAAGGGGTAGCGAGGCACGTATGTATCGTTGCTACTAAGGATAAAAAGATGGGGTCTATTCCTACATGAATAGATCTCGTCTACATCATGTCATCGTTCTTATTGCATTACTCAATTTTTCCATGAACTTAATACACTAGATGCATGTTGGATAGCGGTCGATGTGGGGAGTAATAGTAGTAGATGCAGGTAGGAGTCGGTCTACTAATCTTGGACGTGATGCCTTGATACGTCTCCAACGTATCTATAATTTATGAAGTATTCATGCCATGTTTACAATAATTTTATATGATTTTGGTATGATTTGATTAGAACTAACCCGGACTAACGATGTTTTCAGCAGAACTACCGTGGTGTCGTTTTTTGTGCAGAAATAAAAGTTCTCAGAATGGGCTGAAAATTTAAGGTTTTTTATGGACCAAAATAGACCCCCGAAGCACCGGAGCTGGGCCAGGAAGTAAAGGAGGAGGCCACAAGCCTAGGGGGCGCCCCCCGGCTTGTGGGCCCTCGGGCACCCCCTTGACGTGAGACCGACGCCAAAAATTCTTATAAATACCAAAAAACCCGAAAAGAACCCTAGATCGGAAGTTCAGTTGCCGCAAGCCTCTATAGCCATGAAAAAACAACCGGGAGCCTATTCTGGCACCCTGCCGGAGGGGGAAATCATCACCGGAAGGCCATATTTATCATCCCGGCAACCGCCATGATGAGGAGGGAGTAGTTCACCCTCAGGGCTGAGGGTATGTACTAGTAGCTATGTGTTTGGTCTCTCTCTCTCTCTCTCTCTCTCTCTCTCTCTCGTGTTCTTGATTTGGCACGATCTTGATGTACCGCGAGCTTTATTACTATAGTTGGATCATATGGTGTTTCCCCCTGTCGGTGTCAAAACCGGCGGATCTCGGGTAGGGGGTCCCGAACTGTGCGTCTAGGCGGATGGTAACAGGAGACAAGGGACACGATGTTTTTACCCAGGTTCGGGCCCTCTCGATGTTGGTTATACCCTACTCCTGCTTGATTAATATTGATGATATGGGTAGTACAAGAGTAGATCTACCACGAGATCAAGGAGGCTAAACCCTAGAAGCTAGCCTATGGTATGATTGTTGTTCGTCCTATGGACTAAAACCCTCCGGTTTATATAGACACCGGATAGGTTAGGGTTACACAGAGTTGGTTACAATGGTAGGAGATCTACATATCCGTATCGCCAAGCTTGCCTTCCACGCCAAGGAAAGTCCCATTCGGACACGGGACGAAGTCTTCAATCTTGTATCTTCATAGTCTTGGTGTCCGGCCGTGACGATAGTCCGGCTATCCGGACACCCCCTAGTCCGGTACTCCCTCAGTAGCCCCTAAACCAGGCTTCAATTACGACGAGTCCGGCGCGTTGATTGTCTTCGGCATTGCGAGGCGGGTTCCTCCTCCGTATACTTCATAGAAGGTCATGAACACAAGGATAGTGTCCGGCTCTGCAAAACAAGTTCCACATAACACAGTAGAGAGAATAATTTTTGCACAGATCTGGTGACGTATTCCGCGGCGTGACATCACACCACGGCCAGGCCTTTATATGAATCGTTTTTTACCGTTTCACCTTAGCGTGTTTAGCGAGGCGGTTTCCTTGGCACGTCTTATCAAAGCATACATCATGCCCCCTTATTCCGGGATTCTCATCAATACGGACGTGGGTAACCCAACTGCGTTCGCTGGCACGCCTCCTCTATCGGCGAGTCCTAATTGACCACGGGCGGGCTCTTGGTATTCAACCTCTTTATAATGAGACCAAGGCCCTCCTCTTTTACACCCTCCATCGAGTTTGCCTCAAGGCTCGAGTTCCAACACCCAAAGCTTCAGATTCAGCGCTCGGACCTTCGACGATGTCCGGCTCCGACCAACACGGCCGATGGATGTCTTCCTCCGTCACGAAGAAGATGTGCTAAAGTTGCGAGACGCCAGTATCTAACCGGGCGAGGTCTCAGACAGGCTGCTCGGGGCAGGTCATTCCCACTCCCGAGCCCGACGAGAACGTGGTGTTCGTGTCTCACTTCCGTCGGGGTTTAGGCTTCCGTCGGATCCCTTTTGGGGGGCTCATGTTTTATTATGGGCTTGATTTCCATGACTTGAATCGGAGTCCATCCTCCATATCTCGTCATTCATTGTCAGATGTGAGGCCTTCCTCCATATTACCCCCACTTTGGATTGTGGCTCAAGACCTTCAAGGTGGAGCCAAAGATGATCGAGGGGCAACAAGCAGAGTGCGGAGGGGCGGCCATAAGCAAATGTGCTGATGCTCCGTGGCCCGAGGGCTCTTTTCAAGAGGAGCTTGGTTTGTGGCAACGGGAGTGGTTTTATATCACCGCTCCTAGGGGCACCAAATCGGCAAGGCCCCGCCTTCCGCTTAGGTCCACCACAGCGGCTGGCATCATGGGTCAACAAGGGGCTCGGGGGGGCCGTCCAAGGGCGTTCCCTTGCTGCAGGCCGTATTCGAGACCTCCGGGAAAGAGGGATCAATCTGGTTGCGATGGCACATGTTATGGTGATCCGCGCCTTCAGCTGCAAGCGCCGCCTCCGCCTGTGGGAATTCAATCCGAGGGACCACGAGCTCTCCAAAATTTTATGGGCACGACGCCTGGAGATGTATAAACTGTTCTTCGGATCACAAGAGAACTGTCCGGACTTGACCGAGGATGCAGGACTAAGCTGCAATTGCCGGATACTCAAGTAAGTAGTCCTGTAACGGACAAGCTGTTCATTCATTTATTTTATATATGTGCCCTTTAAAGGAGCCGTTTTTGAACAGGAGTGGATAGCCAAGGCAAAGTTAATAAGGTGTCCGCTCCCTCCCAGAGACCACACCGGATCCCATCTTGACCAAGATGTTGAAGGTCGCGCCTTTTGAAGAAGGCGAAGGGGGAGCGGGAGGCAACCGCCTCTACGAAGGAGGATATCAAGGAAGGAGGGATTAAGAGTCCCACCTTTTGAGGAGAGAAGAGGACCGCTTCGGAAGATCCGGAGGTCAAGGCCTCAAGAGGGGAAAGGAATCTTCGGCAGAGAGTCCGGCGCTGGGAAGTAACCTAGCCGCATTATTTCCCCAAGGGGATCAGCCCTCCAGCGAGCCGTAAGTAAAAAGAAGGGGTCTTGTAAATAAGGAACATCCCTGTATTTATTCATGAAGATAACCTAAATTGTACCTTGTAGTTCGTACCTCAGCCCTTATCAGCAGAGCTCGTCTTCGGGGGATCTTCTTCCGGAGATGATGGAGAGCGAAACGCCTCCACCTGTCGCACCCTCATGCGAAGCGGACGACCCGGAGGTGTCGTCGTGGAGGGTTCCCCCAAGTCCGGCGGGGCCGGAAGGTCCGGCGCCAAGTGGTGTGCGGTCGGAGGAGCTGAAGGATCTGCTCGGGCGAGCGGATATCTCAAAAGATCACCATGCTCTAATGGGTACGGTGATTGAAATAATTGCATTCTCGGAGAGCGGATTGCACGAAGCCGTCAGAAGCTTACTGACGGGGTTTGAGGTCGCAAAAAATAATGTACCTTCTGACAGTTATGCATATAAAATGCGCCCTGTATAGATAGTAGCCCCTGAGACTCGGTATGTTGGCAAAATTGACAACGTGCCGAGGATCAAATTCTCGATTATAACATATCGCCGCTCCTAAACAGGTGGCGGGCGTCCGGAGGCCAGCCGATCGATGAATATGCCGAACTAAAGCGGCAACTTGATGAGGCGGATGCGGACATCACGCTGGTCAATAAACGGTTTGACGAGTCACAAGGTATGCGACTTCTATGCGGACACCTGGTAAGGGAGCTTGACGCCCGTGTCTTACTATTCGTATGCTTAATGCAGATGGTGCCGCTGCCGTGGAAGAGCTGCGGGCAGAACTTCGCCCGAGCGAAAGAGCAAGCGAAATTAGTAATACGCCCGCTTTAAAGGCGGCCAAGAGCTAGAAGCTGAACGGGCTGCTCGCCGAAGCAAAGAGGAGATGGCCGATATGGCCAAAAGGTTGAGGAATACTACCGATCGCTGCGAGGTTCTTGAAAAGAACGTCAAGTGGAACAAGAGGGCCTAAAAAGGCCGCGCGAATCCAAGAATGCCCAGTCGGCTTTGAGAGCTGCCAAGGAGGAGCTGAGTCAGGCTGGGGCAATTGCGGCTGGAAAACCGTTTCTGCTGTGGAGGAAATATACAGATCCAAAGTATGCTCAGTTAGATAAGTTGTGGAGTTCGGAGGATGCTTATCTGGACTTGGCGGCAAGCGCTGCGGACGCGGTTGAGCACTTCCGGGGCCAGAAGGGGCACCGAAGGGAAGAGCTATCTTGGTCGCAATTCCATAGTCCGGAGCGTCCTCTGCCTCTGACCGATCGGTTGGCCGAATGTGTCGAGCTGAATCAACTGTCCGGATTTGCCATGAAGCATGTCTTGACTCACTTGTGGTCGGGCGGACCCCAGCCGAAGAGCTATTTTGGTTTAGTGCAGCAGTTCCTTGGTGCGGTACCGCGTATCGACGCAATGAAGCGATCGACGTGTATTGAGGGAGCGCGGATGGCTCTTGCCCGTGTCAAGACATCTTGGGCAGAGATGAAGGCCACCGATGTTGCATCCCAAGATTCGGACAGGGGCCGAGTACTGCCGAGCACTACTTTGAAGAAGTCTTGCGGCGCTTTCGTTTAATAGAGGCGATGCTCGAAGGATATTATGTTTAAATGACATGTATGATTTGTGAAAACAATGTTTCAATATAATATAAGAGCTTTTTATACTTGTGCGTTCAAGTAGTAAACTACTCCTGTGCGGCGCCGTTTATGTATATGTGTATATAACACGAAAGATGGCAGTCCTTGGCTTCAGCCCCCACGCACATAGTGCGGGGGTGTTTGCAAAGAAAGCGCTTTTTCACACTTAATCCAACGTCTTGGTCCTGTTAAGGAGGTGATAGCGTAGCAAACCAGGCAACCAGACTATAATGCTATATCACTTTCACTTAGCCATAGGATTTCGAGGGTGGGGCTACTATATAGCCCCTAGGGGCACCGCACTCTCCCAAATTCGGGGTGCGTATGTGCTTGACCGAAAACCGGTCCTTCGTTAATGCGGAGGAATCCTAAACATTCCTGTGAGTCATCGAGTGGTTGACCAGTCTCTCGCTATACCATGACAGTCAGTTTTCGGCTTTCTCTCGAGGTGCTTTCGCCCGGCGAACCGGGCACAATCGCAGTAGTTCTCCACAGTGCCGCGTTAGCCGTGAAAGCGGGCGTAAGGCAGCAAAACACAGAGCCGGGCAACCCAACATTTGACCAAAGACATGATTCGAGCTGATGCATATAAGGCCTAACTCGAAGCGCCGAATACTCCCTAAGGTATTTGGTCTTTATGAAAATGGGCAGAATAATGCCCTAAGCCCTGGTGTCAGTGTGCATAAAAATTCTGGTGCGGCCAATGCCAAAACGCCACCTCCTCCTCGGTTATAGTAAGGAACCGGGGATGTATATCAACAAGAGGCGATAAACAAGGTTTACACAGGGTCTTAATCTGAAAAGAATCCTTGCAACGGGTCCCTACTGCATGTATGCGCCTGTGTCTCCGTTGTGCCGTATCCTGGACGGGTGTAGCACGTTGTTCATCTGTAAAAGAGAGGAACTTAGTTTAAAAGAAAAAGGATCGTGCGAAAGATGTACTTAATATTAAATAAATAGAGTATGGTTTGAAGAAGTGAATAAAGTTGAGCTTTATTGTCTCTTGTTATTCAAGCATGCAGCCCCTCGTATGGGGGTATGCCGCTAGTAGGCGCCGGACTCGTCTAGCCGTGTCCGGGGTTTGAATGACCAATTCAGGTTCTTTGCCTAGCCGAGCCGGATAGCTGTGGGGCTGTCAAGGCAGTCTCCCGTTCCTCCGTGCTCGAGTAACACTTAATACTTCCTTTTAAAGAGATGATGCCGCGTGGACCGGGCATTTTAAGTGTTAGAGATGCATAATGCGGTATTGCGTTAAAGCGGGCGAAAGCTTCGCGTCCCAATAGTGCTTGATGTCTGCTTTTAAGCGGGCGACATGGAAGAGTAACCTTTTGACGGAAGTTGTCGGATGAACCAAACACAACTTCTAGCAGTATGGAGCCATTACAAAGGGCATATGGGCTGGCATTACTCCTTTAAAGGAGGTGTTGCTCTGGCCGAATTTTGGTCGGGTTTATCCACATCCTGCGGATTGTGTCCTGATATATCAGGTTTATGTCACTGCCGCCATCCATGAGGACTTGTGTAAATTGGAATCCGTCGATTATAGGATCCAATATCAAGGCAGTCCATCCTGCGTTCCGGATATTTTCGGGACGGTCGAAGGTGATTGGTTTTGACAACCAGTGTGCGGCGCGCCTTTTAGTGGGCGCCGCTCTGTTTTTCCCTTTGATCACATGAAGTGAGTTTACTGTTTTAACCTCCTGTGGGAAATTTTTTTGTTTTCCGGGGCTCTGCTTGTGGTGCTCGTCGTCATCTTCACTTGGTGTGTCGAGCCCCTTGTTTTCGGCGTTCAGTCTGCCGGACTGTTTGAAGACCCAACAATTTCTGTGGGTATGGTTAGCAGGCCTCCCAGGAGTACTGTGGATTTGACATGTCTTGTCCAAGATTTTGTTGAAGTTGGATAGCTCATCGCTATTGTCCTTAAGGGGCAGTTCTTTGTTGTTCTGCCATGAGCTTTTGAACACGGCGTTGACTGCCGTGCTCTTTGGACTGTTCCTTTTAATCCGGCGCTGGTCCTTGTTGCGCCGTGGTTTCCCATTTCCATCCCTAATTTCGGATGTACTTGGGTCATTTGGTGCTGCATCTTGCTAGCCAGCTATCCTCTCCCACGCAAAAGCGGGTCATGAGGCTTGTTAACGCGGCCATTGTTCTTGGCTTTTCTTGGCCGAGGTGTCTGGCGAGCCATTCGTCTCGGACGTTGTGTTTGAAAGCTGCTAAGGCTTCGGCATTTGGACAATCGACTATTTGGTTCTTTTTAGTAAGGAACCTGTTCCAGAATTTCCGGGCTGACTCTCCGGGCTGTTGAGTTATGTGACTTAGATCGTCTCAGATCCGGAGGGCGGACATAAGTCCCCTGAAATTTGCCTCAAATGCATCCTCGAGCTCTCCCAGCTTCCAATGGTATTTTCGGGAGGCTTTTAAGCCAATGCCGAGCTGGCCCTTTGAGTTTAAGGGTAAGTATTTTATGGCGTGGAGATCGTCTCCTCTAGCCATGTGTATGTGGAGGATGTAATCCTCGATCCGCACTCTGTGGTGCATTGTTCCGTCGTATGCCTCTATGTTTATGGGTTTGAATCCGCTGGAAATTCATGATCCGACACCTCATCGGTGAAACATAGGGGTGTGCGGCGCCCTATATTTGGGTGTGCCGTGATCTTCAGAATTTTGGCATATTGCATTGCTTTGTGAGCCTGCTTTCTTGGCCCATAGATGGACCTAAGCTGGGCCATCCTTTTGATGTGAATCCTTATGCGGATCGCATATTGGCTTGTGTCTTGACGCCATTTGCCGCTCTCTTTTGCCGTGGGGTCGTCCATCCGACCGGGTGGCCTTCTTACTTTTTAATTGTGGGGGCTCTAAGGCCTCCTCGTCGAATCAGGCAGTAGCTTTCTTTTCGGGTAGCTCTTTGTTCGCGGTCGCCCGTACTTGTTCAAGGGTGCTGAATACTTTGCTCCATCTGATCCTGAGTGCATCTTCCGCTGTTTTGAGCTTCCTCTTCTGCTTTTTCAGGCTACGCGCAGTGGCGACGAGCCTTTTCTGGAGGTCATTTTGCTCCAATAGTTTGTCCGGTGTGAGATTGTCCGGACTATTGTCTTCGCCGGGGACAGATTGTTTATCCAAGTTGTCTTGTTCGGACGATTACTCGATAGCTTGTTCGTTGTCCACCGGTTCGCCCTGCTCTATGGCTAGGTCTTTGTTGAGGCGGAACTTTGTTCGGCGTTTACGTTGCTGTTTTGACTGCTTTTCGAGGGATTTATACTTCGTAGCGTCCCGTTGTTCCTCGTCTTCATTTCCTTTAGGTGTATCCACCATGTATACATCATGGGATGAGGTTGTCCAACATCCTACAGGTGCTGGTTCATTGTTGTCTCCTACATCGTCGTCCATACCGTCGATGTCTTCGGAGTCGAAATTGAGCATGTTGTGTAAGCTTTCGACAGTGGCTACGAAGTGGGTGGTGGGTGGGCGTTGAATTTCTTCGTCGTCCGCATCCCAACCTTCCTGACCGTAGTCCTGCCAGGGCTCTTTGGATGTCGCCAAAGGGCAAGTGCTGAAAGATGTCTGCGGCCGTGAACTCCATGACCGGCGCCCAATCGGATCCGATTGGCAGGGGCGCGGAGGGTTCGGAGTCCGGAGAGGAGTCCGGCACCCTGGAGTCGAGGTCTTCGCAGCGACAGGATGGAGTTCGCTCAATCGCCGTAGAGATTGTAGTCCCCGAGGCGGTGTCCAACCACTCGTCCTCGATCGGGAATCCGCCCGGATTAAGGGCCGAGCGACATCGGTGCGACCTCCGGGCCTTTGTTCGGCTGCAGAGCTAGATCATGCCCATCGAGACGGTCGCGTCACGCTATTGCGGCTCGAATCCGTCGAAGATCAAGTCTCCGCGGATATCGGCCATATAGTTTAAACTTCCAAATCTGACACGATGGCTGGGGCGTAGCTTTCGATCTGCTCCGGATGGCTGCTTAATTGGCCCGCGGTGCAAAGCCGCCGAATACGAAGATCTGTCCGGGAGAAAAGTCTCACCTGGACCGCGTCGTTGTTGATGATCGAAGGAGCCATCGGGCCTATCGGTGACGACACGGAGGAACTCTCAATGAAAGCACCAATGTCGGTGTCAAAACCGGCGGATCTCGGGTAGGGGTCCCGAGGCGTGCGTCTAGGCGGATGGTAACAGGAGACAAGGGACACGATGTTTTTACCTAGGTTCGGGCCCTCTCGATGGAGGTAATACCCTACTCCTGCTTGATTAATATTGATGATATGGGTAGTACAAGAGTAGATCTACCACGAGATCAAGGAGGCTAAACCCTAGAAGCTAGCCTATGGTATGATTGTTGTTCGATCTCACGGACTAAAACCCTCCGGTTTATGTAGACACCGGATAGGTTAGGGTTACATGTAGTCGGTTACATGGTAGGAGATCTACATATTCGTATCGCCAAGCTTGCCTTCCACACCAAGGAAAGTCCCATCCGGACACGGGACGAAGTCTTCAATCTTGTATCTTCATAGTCTTGGAGTCCGGCCGTGACGATAGTCCGGCTATCCGGACACCCCCTAGTCCGGGACTCCCTCACCCCCTCTCTATATTCTTGTGATGATTTAAGTTTCACCATTGAGGTTTCACTATTATTGGGTTTAATACTTTTATGGATTTGAGAACATTTGATGTATGTCTTGCGTGGGATACCCGAGGTGACAATGGGGTGTTCTATTGATTCACTTGATGTATGATTTGGCACTCAACTCGCAGATTCTCGAGGTGACATTGGGGTAATCTATGCATAGGGGTTGATGCACGTTTTCATCCTTGTTTATCCGGTAGATATCTTGGGGCACTCTTTGAGGTTCTTTGTGTTGGATTGAATATTATGATTCTGAACTTGTTTGAAGCATATCATATAATTGACCCACAGATAGTTGTGGTGACATTAGAGTATCTAGGTGACTGATGACCCACAAGTATAGGGGATCTATCGTAGTCCTTTCGATAAGTAAGAGTGTCGAACCCAACGAGGAGCAGAAGGAAATGATAAGCGGTTTTCAGCAAGGTATTCTCTGCAAGCACTGAAATTATAGGTAACAGATAGTTTTGTGATAAGATAATTTGTAACGAGCAACAAGTAACAAAAGTTTATGAAGTGCAGCAAGGTGGCCCAATCCTTTTTGTAGCAAAGGACAAGCCTGGACAAACTCTTATATAGAGAAAAGCGCTCCCGAGGACACATGGGAATTATCGTGAAGCTAGTTTTCATCACGTTCATATGATTCACGTTCGGTACTTTGATAATTTGATATGTGGGTGGACTGGTGCTTGGGTACTGTCCTTACTTGGACAAGCATCCCACTTATGATTGACTCCTATTGCAAGCATCCGCAACTACAAAAGAAGTATTAAGGTGAACCTAACCATAACATGAAACATATGGATCCAAATCAGCCCCTTACGAAGCAACGCATAAACTAGGGTTTAAGCTTCTGTCACTCTAGCAACCCATCATCTACTTATTACTTCCCAATGCCTTCCTCTAGGCCCAAATAATGGTGAAGTGTCATGTAGTCAACGTTCACATAACACCACTAGAGGAGAGACAACATACATCTCATCAAAATATCGAACAAATACCAAATTCACATGACTACTAATAGCAAGACTTCTCCCATGTCCTCAGGAACAAACATAACTACTCACAAAGCATATTCATATTCATAATCAGAGGAGTATTAATATGCATATAGGATCTGAACATATGATCTTTCACCAAATAAACCAACTAGCACTACAAAAAAAGACACATCCGTGACATTTTGGGCCGAACGAATTTTTTTTCCTGTCATACATATGACACTTCTATGACGATAATTGTGACAAAACACGGTATCATCATAGATGTGGTGGGCTCCTACTTCTATGACAAAAAATCATGACAGAAAATGGGCTTTTCGTCCTGGGCGGGCCGGAGACGCAGCTGCATGAAATTCTTTGGGCCGTCCATGACAGAAAAAACTGTGGTAGAAGCGAGGGGGAGGAAAATTTCGAGGAGTTGCCGGTTACGGTGGGAGGTCGGGGGCCGAGCGATGCGCGTTTCTCAGACGTGCGTATCTTGGCGTGTGTGCGAGGCGTTGGCTCTAAGCGAAGAAGCGGCGGCGTTGGGGTCTAATCGAACCCGGCGATTGCTGCGCAGCTACAGCGTTCATCGAACCCGAGTGATCGATCGATGGCTGTTAACTGAACCCGATGGAGCGATTCCTTCGCTACTGCTGCTAACTAAAGCCGGTCGATGCTGCCTCTGGGGTGAACAGTGAGTGTTGCGGGGGGTTGGATGAGCGATGGCGGTGGCGTTGCCTATGGATGAACAGGAACCCGTGGTGTGGAGGGCTGGATGAGCGATGAGCGGTGGAGGGGTGGCCGTGGAGGGGTGGTTGAACAGGACCCGTGGTGTGGAGGGCGGATGAGCGATGAGCGGTGGAGGGGTGCCCGTGGAGAGGTGGTTGAGCGATGGCCGGTGGAGTAAGCGCGGTGGAGGCTGGATGAACAGGAGCCCGTGGAGGCCGGAGGAGGTCGACGGTAGCCCGTGGAGGCTGGAGGAGGTCGACGGTGGAGATCAACAGTATCCGTGGAGTCCGTTTTGCGACGCCACACCCTTCCCCTGCTTTCGACCGTGGCGCTCCAACACAAGTCCGTTTGCTCGTTTTTGATGCGCCACACCCTCCTGATCAATAGGACCCCCGTTTCGACCGTAGGAGGTCCGTTTCCTCCGTTTTGCGGTATGCCACACCCCTCCCGATCAACAGGAACCCCGTTTCGACCGTAGGAGGTCTGTTTCCTCCGTTTTGCGGGACCCTCCCGATCAACAGGACCCCGTTTCGAACGTGGCCGGTCGAACACAAGGCCGTTTCCTCCGTTGTGCGGTACGCCAGGCCTTGTTTCCATCGCCCGTTCCCTCCAAGCCCTCCCGATGAACACGACCACGCAATCTGTTCCGACCCAGCCTGTTGGCTCCCCATGAACACGACAACGACGTTGTTTCTCTGTTCCGACCCATCCATGTACGTATGCGCGATAGGCGTTAGAGACCCTGCCCGTATGTAATGCACGCGTGGTCAGATTTTCTTTCTTGCACCTCGCCCTTTATGCGTGCGTGTACATGCTACGTCGCGGCGCCTCTACTATGACACGTGCGGCGCCTCTACATCTACGACACATGCGGCGCCTCTACATCGACCCGGTATATGTATCATTACACGTTCGCGACCAGAATGACAACGCTACGTACGCTTTGATCAGGTGGGTCCCGACTGTTAGGCAGTTCCCTGCGTGCGAAGATGTAGCTGGTGGGTCCTAGTAGTCAGGGGGCGAATTGTTTTTTCGGACGCACTTCCTTGCATGCGAAGATGTAGCTGGTGGGTCCCAGTAGACAGGGGGAAACGTTTTTTTCGCGAAATACGGTGGCCCGTCCGGTGGGTCCCCGCTGTCAGGTGGAGGAATAATTATTTTGTGCGTAATAAGGAGGCACTTCTTTGCTGCGGTCGTGGACCCAGCTGTCAGCCTCTCCACGTACAGTCCACGTCCGATGGAAGCCATTCCTTGACCACGTTGACCACGCCGCGCCGAGAATACCAGGCGGTGGACAACGGCGAGGCCTAGGAAGGGGATGACGCGGAGCCGGGGAAGACGCGGCAGTGGATGCCCACGTGTAGAGGAGTATGAGGGTTCACTCGTTCGGCTGCGGTGTGAGGCTGCCGTCATCGCAGAATAACATGGGGTGTGGGTGCGTAGAGGTATGGTCTGTCAGCGGTGGGAGTAGTAGGGGCGGTGAGGCCTCCGCGGCATCACAGCCGGCCACGGGCGGCAGGAGCAGGCGGCACGACCAGCGCTGCTTTGGGCGGCTGGAGCAAGAAGACCAGAGGTTGAAGAAGCACTACGGCCATTGGATGGACATCGTACGGTCACTGGAGCTAGAATCATTCATATATTGACTAAAGTTGACAAAGGCCTCCGTCCCAGTCAACTTAGTAGGCCCACAAGTCAGCCTCCCACCAAGGTTGGTCCCAGCTAGCAGGGGGGTATTCATTTTTTTGTGCGTAATAAGGAGGCACTTCGGTGGGTCCGGAAATGACAATGGGGAACGTTTTTTCGTGAAATACGGTGGCCCGACCTATGGGTCCCATGATCGGGGAAAGTTTTTTCGCGAAATCTGGTGGCCTGTCCGATGGGTCCCGGATGTCGGTGGGGAATAATTATTTTCAGCGTAATAATGAGGCACTTCCTCGCGGCTGCCATGGACCCGTATCGCCGCCTCTCCACGTCTGATACTCTTCCGATGGAAGTCGGTCGTTGAACACATTGACCACGCCGCGCCGAGAGCACCACGGCGGTGGACGACGGCGAGGCCTAGGAAGGGGACGACGCGAAGCCGGGGAAGACACGGCAGTGGAAGCCGGGGAAGACACGGCAGTGGAAGCCCGCGCGGAGAGGAGTACGAGGGTTCACCGGTTCGGCTGCCGTCGCCGCAGAATAACAGGGGGTGTGGGTGAGTAGAGGGATGCCCTGGCCAGCGGTGGGAGTAGTAGAAGTCTTTGAGGCTGCTTGGCAGCAAAGACAAACGCCACGGAGGCGGAGCAAG
The DNA here is from genome assembly GCA_021605145.1 of Aegilops bicornis. Classification (NCBI taxonomy): domain Eukaryota; kingdom Viridiplantae; phylum Streptophyta; class Magnoliopsida; order Poales; family Poaceae; genus Aegilops; species Aegilops bicornis. Next base: position 84,076,497 of record CM038670.1, read on the forward strand.
CGGTCCCTTGGCTTGCTTTAAGCGGCTAGAGCAAGAAAATCAGAGATTGAAGAAACACGACGGCCATTGGATTGACATCCAACGGTTACATCTGCTAGAATCGTTTGTTGACGTAGTATATAATAACTAAAAAAATCTTGCATACGCGTCAACTAAACAGGCCCACAAGTCAGACCACTCCCTCTTTTTTTAATAATTTATATATAGCTCATGGCAACTTCTTTTGCAATTTATTGCAGTCGTTTTTTTGTTTGCCAGGGCCAATTTCGCATATTTCTGTGGGTTCCAAACTATTTTTAATACCGAAATGTCGAGCAAGATTTATAGTACTTTGAAGATATATTTGAATTAGGTTAATGCCCAATGAAATAAGAATCTAAAAATGTGAAAAAAATAGAAATTATAAAGTGATTTCCAATTTGTCATCTGTTTTTATATTTACAACCCATTTCATATTACTTTCAAGGCGTAGAAAAATAAGTAGGCCTGGATTGGGTATTCTTCAGAAAAAATAAACTGGGCTCATTTGCACAAAGAAAAAATAGTTGGGCTAGTCACATGGTGAACATAAAATATAAGCCTGGGCTAGACGGGCCACATCCCAGTTCAAACCCTGCTCCGTCTTAACAATACCAAACAAAAAAAATACTGCTCGAGTAGCTACGTCCTGTGTGTCGGCCGATCTTGTGCTGTTATCTTGTCTATTGACTATATACGCTCACAATGTCGTGGGTCCCGGATGTCGTGAAAACACTAGGAGGAAGCATTTTATTTTTCCATACTGTTGACGTGGTGGGCCCCTATTGTCATCCTCTCCACGCATTTACGCCGATTCCTGTTGTTTGTTGACCATGTTGACAACGCGAGAGGGCGGCGCCAGGGCGAAGCGCACCAAAGCGCTGGAGGACGCCGGCGTTAACGATTTTGGAGACGGTGGGCGGCGATGCGTGCGCCGAGGCGCAGCCACCGTGGGAGGCGGAAGCGGCGGCCCCGCTGGTTTGGTTTTGACGGCTGGAGGAAGACATGACTGAAGAAACACGACAGACTATAAAAGCAGCAAGAGTACTTAACAACCTTAACTGAAACCAGCAGGGGCACTTAACAACCAAAGCTGAAAGCAGTATGAGTACTTATACATGTTCAACCGTACAAAGCACGCCTCGAACATTGCTACTTTGCCTACAAAGCTCTGATTAACCAAGGGTGAGGCCGCCAAGCCCTGTGGCAAGGCCAGCGCCACCCCGCGCATCCACAACCTTCTGAAAAGCGGCTTCATCTCGCAACGTGGTCAATAAACAGGATATTCGCTTTAGAGCCATGGAAAAGCATGAACATAATCTTCTGTCTTATTCTCCAAAATGGACGGGCCTTCAGTATCTGAGACCACCCACGAATAAGTATCTTTTCACCTCCAAAGGGGAATTGAGTAGGTCGACATAAACATCATGTTGTGACCAAGCGCAAGTCTGACCCGACCATGGTCAGGCATCTGTATAGGAACAATAGAACTTGACAGTTCCTATTTCAAGAAGATCACTGCTGTAAAACTGTGTATAAGCAATAGTTTATGAACAACATATATAACATAAAACAGCTCGTACCATAAGTTTCTCGACACAATTGGACCTGTTCAACGAGTGCAGCAGTGGCACACATATCCAACGTGGCCTTCCACCATTGAAACGCCCCACAAGGACCTCAAGACGATCAATAAAGTGTAGGAACATGTGGATGTCGATCCAGTCAACTTCAGTGCCATTAGTAACAGCCGAGTTAATACAGAGTAACAAACGAGCAGACTGCTTAACTCTGAAAAAACCTACACATGCCACCAATTATAAGACAATATTAGTTAGAAGTAGCATCTTCATGGGAGATTCATTGCTACTTCTAAAGTTAAATTGTGATTAGTTAGACAGAATAGGTGGATTAAGAAGTAATCGAGGCAACAAGCAAGAACCAGATACAAAACTAACATGGATGAACAATTGGAACGACGTCGGGGTGGAAGATCGCAGTGAAAATGAGACCAGGTTCTGCTATTTCCATCAAGATTCGTGCGCCAACTTTCAGTCCGTAACACTTGAGAAAGTTTATCCAAGTTCGGCCATAAAAAAAGCAGCGATCTTATTGGTTCATGAACCCAACTCGGAAGCAATATCCATGGATTGTCTTCACTGTGACCATTAAACTAGTGTATTCAGTTATGGCAAGGACGAGCATCTTGAGTACATGTGTTCTGGCAGAGCAAATAATACACTGCAGGAAAAAAAATATGAGAACACAGCATGTTAAAAAAAAACCCCACCCTCCCGGATAGAGAAGAGGATTCTAGGAACATATTGTGCGCGTTTCAAAATGTTGTGGTAGGACGAGAAGGAACAAGTGTGGTGTCTCGCCGTGGGCGCAGAAATCTGTAGGGTACTCGCACTTTGGGCACTGCAATTGAAACACACTAGATTCAGTACGAAGAAAAATGCATCAACGGCGGCGGCTGCCATCCTAGGATTACCTGCGACCAAGGGACTTGGATTTATCGGGGATGTATGAAGAATTCGTACACAGTTCTCCATGAGAAAACCCTATGCAATCGCCAAGCTGGGGTTTTCTCTGAACAAGCAGACGAGGGAGAAGGGGATTCAGGCCCAGTGAAATATTGTCGCTTCGTCCGTCCAGCTTACTGCTAAAGCTGGAAAGGGGGGTTGTGATTTGACGGCTCATTGGGCATTACTGCGGCGCTACGACCGGGGTGTGTCTACCGTGAAGTTGTGCACTCTAATTTGTGCATATGGCACGTGGACCCGTTCTTTGGTTGACCCACATATCAGCGAAAGGAAGTAGAAAGACAGGAGTAACTAGTTACACATAAATATATTTTTTGATAGAGAGATACTCCCTCTATAAAGAAATATACAAATCTTTTATATCACAGGCTCACCTTGCCGAGAAATATACTCCCTCTGCAACGCACGGGCATTATGGGGGTTCATCTTTTTTTTATGAGGGGTTCAACTGAGAATATAATACTCAGATAGGCTCACGGTTCTGGACTTTGGGCATGAGCCGACCACGCATGTTTGGGGGCCCATGTGTTCTACCTCAGCTCTTTTTCATATTGCAAGCGATCGATCAAGCGCTGGTTTTAGATGCTGCCGCAAGCTAATACACAAAATTGAATAAAGCACGGCAATTGTTGGAATGAAATCGAGCAGCGGTTCCTAACCAACAATCGAGTTGCAATTCTATCAATGATATACCATGTGATAAATAATCTTTGTCATACTACTTATATACACATGACACTTGTTTCACCATGCCAGATTATTACATCAAAATCTCTCGGAGGATAGATCAGTTTGGCAGTTGCGTGCTGCTACTGAAGAATTTCAAAGTTGATTTGGACCAGCTCTCCTTGCCGAGAAAGTTCGATTTTGATATCATCCCCTACCGCAAGATATGATTTAGATTTGAACCTTGACCATCCTTTAGCATCAATCATCATGCGACCATCCTTTGTACTTACGGTATATTGAGCAGGTTCATTCACACCAAAGGCTGCATGGTAAGAGAAACTTGGCATGATCGCCGGATTGTTGAACGACTCCCTCGTTGCTCTAGGAATTCTCTGTTTGAAAACAAGAAGACATACCCAAACAGTTAGATCAACACAGTGAATCATGTGAAACAACATGGAAAGAAAAAGAACGAAGCACTTGGGCGACCAATGCTTACCAAGAAGGTGGACATGTCGGTTTTTGTAAGGACTTTGGTATATGAAGTGCGAATCGCAGCCCGATCATTGCGGTGCAAGCTGCGGGCGGACCAAATGCAAGTGCAAGTGTTGGTGCAGGTGCCGAAGCTTCTGCTGCCGGAGATGGTGCTCCTTGTAGAGGCTGGCGCCGGTGTCGATGCCCGATCCTCCGGTAGATCGGGACTGATCCGACGCGGTCGGTCCCAATCCTCGTGTGGATCGAGACTAGTTGCCGCTGCCGGTGCTAGAGCAACTGCCGGTGCTCGATCGTGCGAGACAGCGGCGATCGTGTCTGGTCCGCTATGATCAGCTTTCTAACTTCACTAGGATCCGTGGACCGTGATCCAGCTTTTTTTTCTTCATTTCTTTTAAGCGAGAAGGTCTAATTGTGGAGTTTTTGTTAAACCAAACTGCAGTTCATCATAGGGATTCAGCTTGTACTCGGACAACAGTGATCCAATTTTTTCCGATAATATAAGTGATGGATTGCCTTCACGTTCTTGACCACGACATAAGAAGTGAAACCTGCAAAAATAGCCATCGTAGAGCAAACCAAACGGTTTGATTCTGTGATGAATGTCACATGGCAAAACCCGTGATCGTAAAATTGCAGGAAAAGAAAGAAAACATGACATTAAATCAATAAGATTTAGGCAGTAAATCAATAAGATTTACTTGATGTGACACGAGTGAATCCTTACTAGGAAATCACTATGTTGAAGTACTAAGCAGTAAGATTGATCGACCAACCACGCTGTGGCATATGTGGGGCCCCGCTACTCCCACAAGCAACAGTCCAAAAGGTCATGACAAATCGTATGGACCGAACATCCATGGAATGGAAATCCTGGTGGGTGCGATAAACCCTGCAATGCATACATATATTGGAGTGTAACCATAATTGATAAACCGTCCTCACAAAAATATGATCTGGATACTTCAAAATGTACACTGAATTGAGTGGACAGACATTAACATAGACCGTTCTCGGGATCGACCACACACCAAAAGTGGCAGTACTAATAAACAATCTGAGGTTCACAAACACAAATCAAATGCGGATCAATAGTACTTACTACGGACAAGCAAAGTTGCACTAACTAAACTCTGCAGACTATTTCTTGCCACCGACCCACGGGATGAACCCGCATAATCGACTAGGCCATGGACTTCGTGTGAGATGTCTACATGCACCATCACCATCTTGTCAACCTTGGAGAACCTAACAGTGGTCTTTCCACTCATAAACATGATGATGAAGACAGGCCGCATCAGATTTGTTGGGAAGCTTTACAAGAACCACACCCTTCATAATCGAAGGCACAGCCAGAAATTGTTGTGGTCAAGTACAGCCTCGAGAACAAGCGACAACAATGCTGCTGTGGAAAACACTAGTTCAGGACACGTGGCGACAAGGACACAACAGCTGGATAGTTCAGCGAAGAGAACTCATCATCAGGTCTTCCAGTTCACACGGCATGACTTTGAGAACTTCATCTCCACCGCGGACCTGGTTCTAATTCAAGCGAAACCATATTTCATTACTACCTCCGTTCAGAAATATAAGATGATTTTCGATATTATACTCCATATATGACTACATATACGCACAGAAATGAGTGAACAAAGACACTAGAACATGTCTTCAAAGGCATGAGAGCAGAGGGATTACATGCAATATCAATAACACAAGTTACTGAGGCAAATATACCCTCTTAAAAGGTAGCATTGATGTTCATAAAGTACTCCCTCCGTCCCAAAATTCTTGTCTTAGATTTGTCTAGATACGGACGTATCAAGTCACATTTTAGTATTAGATACATCTGTATCTAGACAAATCTAAAACAAGAAATTTGGGACGGAGGGAGTAGTTGAAAGTAATCTATAAGAAATCAGTGTCAACCTCTCTCATGTTTTGGTCAAAAGAGGAATTTAGAACCGTCATTTGGCACACTAAAATCACATGCAAGATCACCCAGAAAGTTGTACTACCAGTACTAGTACTGCATGTTAGATGAAAAAACACGATCAAGATCGAGAAAAAGATCGTCAACAAGAGACATTACCTGGACTTGCTTAATGAGGGATACCGGAGAGGGGAGCTTGGACAGGGCGATGTCTTTGAGCTTGTCTGCGGTAGTCTCGGCGGGTGCTTGCGCTTCTTCGCACTACCATGAGCCTCCACGGTTTTGGCCAGAGCCATAGACATCACGTCGGCCGGTGCTCCGGCATCCATCCAAGAGAGGAAGCTGAGAGAGAAGAGTGAAAGGAGGAACGAGATGAGGGAGAAGCGAAGCGAGTGGGGGTTTTCTTCAAGAGAGGAAGCTGAGAGAGAAGAGTGAAATGATGGTTGCTTCGTCAGTCCAACTTCTTCTTTGGAAAGGAGGGGGTTTTGTGATTTGACGGCTCATTGGGTATTACTGCGGCGCTTCGATCGGGGTAGTCTACCGTCACTCTACTACGGAGTAATTTAGTGCATGGCTGGTGGACCCCGATGCTGGCTGTCCCACACGTCGACGAAAGTGAGTAATTTAGTGCATGACTGGAGGAGGATCCACACGGTAGAGCGTGTCCACTGTTTTTCAGAAGAAAAAAATGATTACAGCAAGCGTTTCAAATCTTACGATGGAGGAGTGCGAAACATGACAACCACTTGAACATACACAGTGCTCCTACTACTAGGCATGTGCAGTGGTTCATACGTCAGTACTACACAATCTTGTTGATGTGTTGTGCGCATGTCAACTACTCCTATAGGTAACATAGTACCGCTTTTTTGACTTTCCGGTAGAGAATGAACGGTGAGATCAATGTTAACATAATAGGTCCACAGCGCACGGAGAGTACGGTGCTACAGTACTCCATGAAACATGAACCATATGAAGCACATCCTATAGTGTTAGACAGGGTGTATGAACGGTGCACGGGATGGGAGCAAAAGTTCCCTTCTCGACCCACTTTTGGGTGTTTGGCAGAGTGCATGAAGGGTGCATGAGTCCACACTAGTAGGTTGACAAAAATACACGAACAGGAAACAACTATATTGAGATGAGAATGCAACCAAACACACCCACACGCTTTGTGCTACGATGGCGGATCTGCACCGTTCGAGTTTGATCCAACGGTCATGTTGCGCCGAGACATGGACATGCCCATGCAGAGGGCGCCTAAACACCATGAAGTCCCTCTCGCTTCTCGAGGCGCACGACGTTGGTGATGCAGAGGTGCAACCGCCAGAGCCCGCTCCCGGCCGACGGGAGCCAGCTCGTCAAAGACGGCGTCCAATGGCACGAATGGATTCCGGTGACGGAGCCCTGAAAGGATTCGCCCGGCAACAGCGACGGCAGCATGCAACCCCTCCTTGTCCAGCTCAGCCCCCACCATCGCATGGAGACGACTCAGCTCCTCGGAGATATAGGTGAAGAAGGAGACCAGGTTAGGAAGCCGCAGCTCATTGAAGTCGACCAGGTGGTCAAACGGGTTTAGCCCGACGGCCGACATCGTCGCGCTGGCACGACGGTAGGCATCGCGCAGCCGCAACACGTGCGTGGCAACTTGGTTCACCAAGTGGCTGAGGCGATCCTGGACCTCGTCACGACCGGCCCGCTCGCGCTCGGCCGACTCCGACGGCCTATCGTATCTCCCGCTTTCTGCAGCAATGCCGCCAACGCCTCGAGCATCTTTGTGGTGGACGACTGCCGCTTTTGAAGCTCCGTGAACTCCCGCACATAACGGAGGATCATGGCACTCCTCTCCTCCTTGAGCTCACGGAGCTCCATGTCCTTGGCCCTGAGCTCCACATCCTTGACATGGAGCTCCTGTGTCAAGCGCCTCACCTCGGACTCCGTGATCTGCTGCGCCGCCATGGCACCGGGTAGAAGGAATGGGGAGAGGAAGCAAAGGGGGCGAAACTGTTGAAAGGCAATGCAATCTACGGGAAGGCGGAGGGAGCCAGCCGAGGAGCGGGGAATCTTTTGGTTTTCACCATGGTAAAACACCAGTCGACGACTTCTCACATCAGGGAGCAGTGGGTTTTACAGGCGGAGTCATCGTGACTAATTGCTGCCGCGCCTGCTCCCGTCAATCAAAAAATTAAAAATCCTGCCGCACCGCCTCGTTAATCAAAAATTTAAAATCCTACCGCACCCAAACACCGAGCAACGCCGCGGTGGATATTTAAATTTACCTGCCGCAAGTAGATAAAAAAGGGGTGAAAAAACAAATGTGGCGGCGGCCTAGCTAATCGGTCGAACTAGCCCAACTAGCTAGCCACTGTGCTTCACTGATGTACTCGGCGGGAAAGGTGGTCTTTCGTGATTTGACGACTCATTTACTTGCTTCGGCGCTAAACCGAGGAGGACCCAGAAAACGCGCGGTAGGGCGTCCCACGTCAGGAAGAATATATGCGTGCACCACCCGGGAGGACCCCGAAATTGCGCGGTAGGGTGTGCCACATCTCGGCACGGAGGAAAAATGTGCGTGTAAAAATATACTATATCAGACGTAGTACCTATGGTTCGACCTCGGGACCCAGCCAGTCGGTCGAAAACACCCCACTAGCCATACAACTTCATCATGCAAACGTGGCACGGTTAGCTCCGTCTCGACCAGCCGCAACGTCTCTTGTTCTAGGAGATTCTTCTATTTTCCAAGCTTTTTTTAGTTGTAATAACACCACGGCAAGCTAGCGCCGCTCTTCATGTGTGCTCGTGCAAAGGTTAGATGATGGACAGAAGAGAGATTGAGATCGCAGACCTGGAACCACCTGTAAGTGAGACAACGGTCATGCACGTGTTGACGAGGCACTCCCTCTACTCTACTCAACGCATAATCTTGTATAAAATCAAGTTATGGGACAAAGCCAACAACCGTTCGTTTTTTCAGGCTATCGACTTACGCTTTGTAGTCCAGGTTGCCGTTCGAATCTCGCCTTTCAGATTTGTTACTTTTAGGTCCAAATTTGATTAATGACAAGTGGGACCCCCGTGTGTTGTTCCGATATTTCAGTGTAGGATGGTTTTTTTGAACAAACACTTTGCACGGTTAGACAAGTAACGGCACGAGTTACAGGTATTTTGCAAGTTTACGAACAAAAATGACAGTGGCATAGAATATCACATCCACCCCGCAGCTTAGATACTATGGTGACACGAGTTTTTACACCGTTGGAAGTGAGATCCAATGGCTTGGGAGTAGTCTTTGTAATTATGCACAATTTCCAAACTCTCCAAAGATTTTTTTTGCAAATAAAACATTCAGGCCTCGTGTGTGCCGCTGCATCTTCGATCTAACGGCTCCCCGATGCTAATATTAGGTTCTCCCCGTAGCTTAATTACCCGCTACGGTGATATGAGCATCTAGGTCGTATGATCAGTGATCATATGGCACATGCATAGTACTTGTACTTTCTGCGCATTTCCCAAACTCTATCAGCCGTATATTGCAAAAACATTCAAACCTCCTACTGTGGTCCGTTAGATCTCAGTGAACTCGTATCACCATAGAATCTACGGTGCGGGAGCACCTCATACTCTCCCGAGCGAGAAAACATAAGGAGCTATCGCAGCTTGGATGCTACGGCGTCTGAGCTTGGAGTTCGTTTGATCCGAGATCCAATGGCATCTCGAGCAGTCTTTGTGCTTGTAAGCGATGGCGAACTCTTTTGGGGATTTTCTGCAAAAACCATTCGAACCACCGAGGAGGTGTTGGGTCACAAATCCAACGCCTCCAAAGAGCTTGTATCACCAAAGCATCTAAGGTGTGGTGGCACATGATATTCTTACATACAGGAGAATATGATGTCCTCCTTCATTTTAGATGCTACGGTGATACGAGCTTCGAAGTCATTGGATATGGGATCAAAGGGCATCTAAGTAGTTTTTGTACAAATTGTGTGCAATTCTCAAACTCATCAAGGTTTCCTGCAAAAAAATTAAGACACATCATGTGAGCTGCTATATCTCAGATCTACAAGCTCCAAGCAACTCATATCGGCATATAGCTTGTAAGTTTTGGGGGCACATTATATTCTCCCGGGGCGGTGGGGTGGGGGTGCACAACAAATCGGTGGTTGGGTGGGTGGTAACAAATATAATCTAAACAACCCTAAACAGAGCTCCACAGTTTTATCTAAGGTCGAGGGGTTGACCCCCGACAATCATAGCTCCGCCTAAACACAACATTTGCATGTCTTTGTAGTACTAGACTTAATATTCATGTTTACATTTCATGTTCATTTTAAATATTGAACTGAGGACCATGAATGTCTTACATTTTACTCCTTAGTTCCTAAATATTAGTCTTTTAGAGGCTTCAAATGGACTGGCACATACGGATGTATATAGACATATTATAGAGTCTAGATTCACTCATTTTGCTCCGTATGTAGTCACTTGTTGAACTCTCTAAAAGACTAATATTTAGGAATAGAAGGAGTATTTTTGAACTCATATCATACATGCATGGGTTGGAAAAATAGATGCACTATACTTATTGAATTGTTGTTGTGTCCGTGCGTGTGTGTCTGTGTGTCTGTGTGTGTGGTCATATGCTTGATACACACAAAGTTTTCTCACCTCCATATTGTTCATCTTTTAAATTTGAATTTGCATTGGAAAACTTACTAGGGATACCATGAAATGTGAAATCCACGTTGAGATCACTATATCACAAATTCACTCTAATTCAACGACTCGTCATAAATCAATTACCATGTTGAGATTAGTATTTGCAAGGAAAATACGGGTATTGTAATACACACAGATTCGTTCGGCAATTTAAAAGGTTCCTTTCGTATTCTCAAATGGTAGGACCCAACGGCGTACCAGCCAGACCTTGGCTCGTGTTGATCCTAAAAAAAACGGGCTCGTGTCCTTCGGTGGCGTGCGTGGTACGCACTTTAGGCAACCCCAACCAGTCGAGCCTCAACGTTTCAAGTCGAAATATCTGGCGGCCAGAATTCCAGCCCTAGGAAATTCCCCTCATGTCCCCAGTCCATAATGACTACCGATGAACAACGGAGGGATGCTTTAGTAACTAGACAACGTTACCTACCGTGCGAAACGCAGTTCAATTCCTCGGTCGCCGCTCGTCAATGTCACCTGTCAACTGCATTGCCTAGTACTACTACTACTACTACTACTACTACTACTACTACTACTACACCAGGATGAGCACAGAATTGAGCCCGTTTGTTCGTGCCTAGTACTTTTTTTGTTCGTGCCTAGTACTTGAGTTAATATATCAGGCAATGCACTGGTACGGAGGGATTATCCTTTTACCCCTTTTTCTTCAATTCGAGACAAGCTGCTTATGACAAGTTTCACAAATGAAGAGCCAAGGTATTTTGGAACAAAGACACATCACGCTTTTTTTTGAGGGAAAAGACCTGTCACGTTAAGGCGAACGCTTTCACTATTGAAACCGTGGGCGTTTACGTGCCGCCACGAGTCCCCGCTTCTCATCGGCAGGTGCTGTCCCAACAAGCGTGTGAGTCGACGGGAGGCATGCGAGCAAACTGCTGCGCCGGCTGTCAGGGAGGCGTGTGAGCAGACCGCTGTGCAGACTCACTGGGAGGCGAGCCCTTTGACCAGGCTCCGCCGCCCACCGTCGTCCCAACTGCTCCCACTTTTAATGTCGCCGGCGCCGCAGTTTAAAATCAACCCCGCACTACCCGGTATCGCTACAATCCTCTCTCTTCCTCTCCGATTCTCCCGTCGTCTACCTCCAACTAGCTCGACCTAAACGTATGCCATGCCGCATCACGATGGTCTGCCCTTAGTGTTCGATTTCATGAGGAAGACACCTGCCGGAGTCTCAAGAACATAAGGCGCTTTGAGACGAGCTTGAATCGCCTTGCGGGAAGACGCGCGCTACCGTCCCGCTCCTCCCTGCCCGCTCCTGCCGCCTGATCGCGCCCCATCCCGTGCGGGCATTGATGGGCTGGGAGCCGCACATTGTCGCCAAGCTTAATGCCACAGGGTTCCACGAGGTCCTCGCCGACTTTCACGCTACTGCGCACCTGCCAACAAGATGCGCCTGGCAGACCGACGCTGCACGCTTGCCGATGCGTGCACCTGCCAACAAGATGCCTATCGTGCAGCACCGACGCGCACGCCTGTGCCGATGCCCGTGCACACGAACGTCTCCGCCGCGCTGATAGCCGCTTTGTCCCCGCTGGGTGCCAGTTCTCGGCGGCATGGATGGCCGCTGTCGACCGCTTCCTTGCACCAACGCCAGTTGCCTCCTCCCGCCAGTTGACTTGTTCCGAAGTCCATAACATTTTGGCCTTCCTTAAAGCTAGGCCAACGTCTAGGAGTACGCCAACAACGGCGCAAGACGCTGCCGTCGCCGTCGGTCAGTGGCCCGACGACACACAGAGCATGGCAGAGGAGCCGCTTCCCACCGCGAGACGCCCCCGCCGCCGCCGCGTAATCTAAATTTGTCATGAAAAACGTTCGGATTGCCATGCTTAAAATCCGAATGTTTATCATTTCCGTTTATGTTATATCGATCGTCGTATAATTTAAAGTCGGAGTCAGACTGAACGAAATGTATGGTTTGATTGATTGAATGTTCTGCTAGAGCCGTATCAAATTAAATATAAAACGTCATCAAGCCACATGTATTCCTTGTCATCCAACGACCTAGACTGCTTCAATGTCGAGCGCTCAACACGTTTAGCGTGCAGTTAATTTTATGCCAAAAATAGTGCTAATCACATGACAACACGCAAATAATATCCTATTAGTTAATATCCGCATGCACTTAATGTACTTCCAAATTAACGTGCATTGCACATACACACTGACTAGTGCCGCTAGTACGTGAAACTGGTACCGTGACTTGTGAGTTGTGAATGCGTCCAGATATGGTCAACGGCAACATCGCCCGCGAGTTCTTCCTGTTTCCCGTGCGTCTAAATGCGGAAGGGGAGGAGAGAGAGAGAGCACACATGGAACCCACCAGTAAGTGAAGGCGAATAGTAATAAAAATAATATTACATGTTATCCATTAATTAGGCTGTGGTAATATAAAAACATTATGTGAACAAAGGGGGTACAACAAACATTGCTATTCTACGTATGTTGCCTATTGACGTGCGGCTTGAAGGCCCGGTCGCATGTTCAATCGTCCTTTATTTTTTAATTTGTGTATGGGTCCAAATTTGTTTCATGACATGTGGGCCCCTTGGTGTGTAGTTTGTAGCACTTTAATTCGTGGGTCGAAATTTGTACCATTCCAAGCGGACTATCGGTGTGTAGTTTTGTAGCTTATTTATAATAATTAAAAAGAACAACATAGTTTTTTCAATAATACCATGGCGCGACGTTGAAGGTGAGAAAGGAGGTGCAAGAGAGCGATGAACGAGCCAGAGGGAAATCAACTAGGGGAGTTGCGTGGGTTGCAACGGCGTTTGGAGTAGTTGTGGGCCGAATGCTACGAAAATATAATCTAAACCGACCGGAATAAATGCCTACACAAATTAATCCAAGGTTCGAGTGCCCCTCGCAATGTAAATAGCTCCGGCTTTGCGAGGGATGGAGAGGTAGTAGCTTCAACGCGTCGAAGATACGGTATGAGAAAGCGAGGTCAATCGAGAGACATATAGATAGAGAGACAAAGTGAGTGTGGTCCGACATTCATTGAACAAATATATATGCTCCAGAGAGATATTGTCCGATTGAGGTTTTGGTAAGGGGTGAGGGCTGTAAGATAGAGCTTGAGAGATGATCCAGTCATAGACGTGTAGATATATTTTGTGCATGGGAGGAAGCAAGGTCAACCGATCACATAGGGTCGTCGTGCGATCGGAAGAGTGACATGGGTTGGAGAGAGTGACCTAGATAGACGGTGTGCGTGAGAGAGTATACAATGTGAATAGGTCGAATTGGGCTCAAACATGGTGATATATCGTTTTTGTCCGAGAAAGAGCGAGGTAAATCGAGACATACACACACACACACACACAGAGAGAGAGAGAGAGAGAGAGAGAGAGATTGAGTGAGCGTGGCCCACCATGAGGTCGAAAGAGTGGCGGCGGCTTGGATGGACTGACCTAGATAGACAATCTGCGTGAGAGAGTATAGAGTGTGTCGACCGAGGCCCGAACAGGGAGATATACCATTTGTCTGTGAAAGAAAACGAGGTTAAACGAGACTCAGATAAAGAGAGCGAGATTGAGATAGTGTGGCCCGCCCTGCGGAAGAAAGAGTGAGACAGTCTCGAGGAAGTGACCTAGATATACAACGTGCGTTCGTGCGCACGAGAGGTTGGGGGGGGCTAGATAGGCAATGCATGTATTTAGCATGAGAGGGTGAGAGGGAGAGGGGGAGAGAGAGAGCTCGGCATGGGGTGCAAAGGCGGGTGTGTGAGGTAAATACATTTGGTAACAGGAGTGGAAAAAGGGGTTGTGTAGTTGAGAGACTTAGAGATCGAAACATGGAGAGAAAGAATGAACGTGTGTTGGAAACCGATAGCTTGCTAAGGTGGTTAGGAGAGGAAGATTGACCGACACAGGAAGTATGTAGCGTTTGAGCAGGGGGGGGGGGACTAAAACAACATTTGAATGTACATAGTACGAGACTTAATATCGATGTTTCAATTCGTGTACATTGTAAGATTTGAACCGAGGACCAGGCATACGGGTAATTATTTCGAATTCGTGCCATACTAAGTTTAAAAAAGTTGACATTGGCTCAATTTGTTGTGCTATTTTGTAGGTCATATGTTTGAATCCATCCAAAAGTTTTCTCATTACCATGGTGTTCATCATATACATATGAATTTGTATTAAAAAAGTAGCGTGGATACAGTGAAATGCGAAATCCACGTTAGAATTGGAGATCGCTACGTGACACACACTCTAATTCAAATAACTAACTACGTGACACACACTCTAATTCAAATAACTAACTACGTGACACACACTCTAATTCAAATAACTAATTATGTGACACACTCTAATCCACGTTAGCGTGGGTACCGTTTCGATTTTTTTCAAATAACTCCTCATTAATTAATTTATAGTACTCCCTATGTTCACTTTTATAAGACCTTGAAGACATTTCAAACAATGTGCAAAACAGTTCATTTTAAGTTATGCAAACGACTTACAAAAGTGAACGGATGGAGTATCTCGTTCGAATGACTAATTATTGCAAGGAAAACACGGGCATGGTAATACATACAGATTCGTTTGCAAATGAAAGAAGATTCGTTTGCATTCTCAAATGTAGGCGCACCAGTGCAGACCAGTGGTCGTGGTCGGGTGGACGCTGCTTTGGTGCCTTAAAGGCAACAACCCTTGGGTGACTGACATGTGGGCCAGCCACCTGTTGGGCCCACATGTCATGGACACAAAGGCAGGTGCCTTAAGGCACTGAAGCGTAGTCCTGTCTGGGTGGTCGCGTGTGTCGGACGGACGCATAGCACCCAGCCACCCACCCCCCTCGCCCCAAAAAAAGGACGACGACAATATAAGTTCGTGCTTCCATGTTTCGGATTGAAATATCTGGCAGCCCCAATTCCAGCCCTGCAAAATCTCTCTTCTCCACCGTCCCCTTCCACGCCCAGATTGCTCAAATCCCTAATTCGCCGCCATCCCTCGAATCGCCCCTCGTCTCGTCTCTTTCCCCACCGTTCCCCACCTCTCTGTGGGGACGGCGATAGCGAAAGGCGAAGACGACGGTCGTGCTTCACCACCGCACCGGAGCTACCTCATCTACACCCTCGTCCGCTGCACCGGGTGGTCCACCGACAACGTCGGCCGCCGCAATCGACGTGCCTCACAGACACCGAGTTCCACCGCATCAGGTGCACTGCACCGACGCCGTCTCCCAGCTCACCGGGGCTACTTCACCGAGCACATCGTCGCACCTCCGCCCCCCGAGGTCGTTGGGGCTTCACCAACGGTCTTTTCCACCGCATCGTAGCGCTCCGCTGCCACTCAAGATCTGCATCCGTGCGCAACAAGCCAACGCCAGCGCATCACCCTCAATGGCTCTGAAGTGACCCGCACTCTAGCTAGGCGAGCATGCCCAAACGCCGGCCCGAACTAGGTATCCACACATCACTCCCTTGTGCACTGTTCCGACGATGTTTGGATATCCTTTCACTGCTCTCTTAGCTTACACGCCTATGCAAATCTGACTTTAACTCTTATTTCTTCTCGAGATATCATCTGAAACAAGCAAATCCATTTTTTAGCGAAGCATGACGGGGCTACGGGATCTGGTACACATCCTGCACACCCGTATAACCTTGTAAGTATCATCCTCCAAGACAACATCAAGGTCGATTCCTCTTATTTGATCAACCATTCGCCGTGTCAAAAATGCAGAGGGGATGCAAGGAGCACAAGGCCCGCACATCCAAGCAAGTGGTAACATGGACTTGTACATGGAACATCCCAAGCACAAGCAGAGCTGCGTGAGCCTCTACAACGAGCTAAGCGTAAGTCCACGCATTTCATTTAATTCGTCTTGGCATTCGTGTATGATTTGTGTGCAGTGGCTGATCCATGAATTCAAGTTACCAGGGGCGAACATTTAACTTAAAAAATACGAAGGCACTTGCACTTCGGAAATCAACCTAACTTGAGAAATGTGAAGCTACATGCACTCTGAAAACCAGCTAATGATCCAAAGTAGTTGAGATCATAAACACTAAATGATGCAAGCACAAAAAAACACAAAATGCAACATGGTGTACAAGGACTACAAACATGGTGCATACTGCCTGAATTATTCGTTCTCGGCTGAAAATATCGAAGTGTAATTGAACGTATAACTCGCATAAACTGCATATCAATATATCTATCTTGCACAAGTATGCCAATAGTTTCAAACAACAGATTAGAAAAGTATTTATGCTATGTTGTCATGATACGGGACTTTCTAGTAGATGGCCTCGACGTTTCCTCAAGCTATGAAAATGCACTATAATTTGCTTGTCATCAATGCCTGCAAATCTCTGTCTCTCTCAACATAGTAGATCATCATTAGACACTAAATCCTTCAATGAGCTTGCAAAATGCTTGCATTAGATCCCTCATTAGACACTATATGTTCATCACCAGGAGCATGTAAAATGTTTGCATCAAATCCTTCATTAGCGATGCATTCATTAGACACTTGAGCTCAAGAACAACATGAGCTTGTATGTTTGCACGGAAACTTGATTAGATACATCAGATTCAGTCGATTCAGTATTGATTGGGGAGTTATAAAATAAGTAGAAATTGGTTTCATTTTCTCATATATTCCCTACATACAAGCAATTTTACAACACCGTCGAGTTTAACTATTGGCCGAAATTGAAGAGTTGAATTAGATATAATCAGGGATGTGATGTACACCTTTCGTTATGCATGCTACTCTTGCAAGCTGCGATTGTCCGTTTGCGCAAGCTCGATGCCATGCCCGTGCTGCCGCCGCTGCCTCCCATGCAGGCTACACCCAGGGTTTGATCTTCATCTTCTTGTCCTTCCGTTCACTTGAAGCCCGGCGACCGCCCTCCAACGAGGGCGCGAGGAAGTGCTGTGTCGGTCTGTCCAAATGGCG
Source organism: Aegilops bicornis (assembly GCA_021605145.1). Classification (NCBI taxonomy): domain Eukaryota; kingdom Viridiplantae; phylum Streptophyta; class Magnoliopsida; order Poales; family Poaceae; genus Aegilops; species Aegilops bicornis. The sequence continues at coordinate 84,093,810 of CM038670.1, forward strand.
GCTAGGTTAGGAGCTAACCAGACCGGAGGGCTGTAGCAAATGAATTGGGATTTTTCCTGTTGTCGATTGATATGGGAGGCGCTTGTTTGGGCCATGAGCCTGCTATAGGGCCATGCCTTGCACTTATGTTATTGGCCCATCCAAATTGAAACATTTTTCTTCATTTTTTACATTGCCTGCTCGTGCGTTGGGACGAACAAAACTAGCGTTGGCCAACCTGGACGACATAAACTAGGTGCAAACTCTCCAGCCACCGAGGCGGCCGCCCATACCAGCCCCTATGGTGGCGTCGCCCCTTATGCGTGTATGATTGGATAGTGAAAAATATTCGATGGCGCTTTTGATTTACCCACGTAATGATTGAATTGCTTGTTTCTATGAACTGAGTTCGCCAATAATGTGAAGGATGCCAGTCTTTTCATCCTATTGTAGATTGCTTAGATCTCGATATGCCAAAAGTAATCGCATGAAATATACAGTAAAAGCCAGTGTGATGTGTTTGGCTACAACTAGTCTAACTACATGTCCTCATATAACATATCAAGGACGCACCATCTTACCAGATTAACCATTCAACTTACCCATGCAGTGTGGGAAGAAAGAAGTATTGGGACTGCGTATCCAAGCAATTGATGCCATGGACTCCATTGTACAACCTTGTGCGAAAAAGAAGTTGCGGTGTGCCTGTACAAAGAACTAGCGTAAGTTCGATTACACGCTTCTCGAATTTTAGTTAGCCACTTATTGCAAAATTGTTCAATTACGTTGCTTAGCTTAATTTAGTTTGCTCTCGATTACATAATGGCACAGCCTGTTAATCATATTGTAGACTGCGCCTATCTATGTGTTTGATACTTACTATTAAGAATTACCTGTTTGCCTTAAATTAAATATCTACTTGTTTGTTTAACTGCTTTGCTGCTGCAACATCGGGTTACAATGATGTTAATAACTACTCCCTCCTTCCCATAATATAGGACGTTTTTTGACACTAGCATAGTGTTAAAAAACGTCTTAAGTTATGGGACAGAGGGAGTACTTTTCAGCATCCAATTGAAACTCTTTAATTCCTTGTTTGTTTAACTGGTTTGCTGTTATAACTCCCAGTTGAGATGTTTTGCTAACTTCAACTTTTCTGAATCCAATCGGAACTCTAATGGCAAAACAGGTTAGCCCAAGATCAAAGATCGAGGTCCCCATGGACGTTGCATCATCCCACAAAGATGGCACCGCCCAATCGTGCATTATGAATTGCCAACTGCTGATGCTCTAGAGGCTAAACTAGTGGTAGAAAGAGATTCTCGCTTACGCACTTAGAGATGAAGTTGACATGTTGAGGAAGCAAACAACACAATCACAAGCGATACTCAAGACAACCATTAAATATTTGGTGGATTTCAAAAGCGAAGCAAGCTGAGACTGCCAGATTGTTAAGGTCATGAAGGAAAAAAGGAAATTAAATTCCTACTTGGTAAATCATAGGTGAAATGTTCTTTCCATAGTTGAATAACCTTTGTGTTGTATGTTCATGTAATCAATCAAACCATTTGTTTTAGAGATCATGTAATATATTTTTTTGTTTTTTGGTTTGTAATTTTATTTGAGCACAAGTCTGTATTAATTGATAAGACTCGGAGACATTTCATTTGGATTGCTGTGCAGGACCTACAAATATGTTAATCGGGCTGAATGTGCATTCAGCAATAGTAGTAGTATAGATGGACCATAAGTGGCACGCATCGGAAAGGGCCAAGATGCTGGCTAAAAAATAGATCTTTGTTGTAGCCAAAAAAAGTACAGCCTGGCTTATGTATGTTAGTTGATATTATTGATCCATATACTCTATAAGTGTTTATATGTCTGTTAGTTCTGTACATTCTTGGTTGATTGACTCAATATTTGAATCTTGATACATCGCTTGTGTACATATCTAAATGGGAGTACACATTATGCTCCGTGTGACATTTGAGTTGGACATGAAGTGTTCCAAATATTCGAATTCACCTTAAACTGGATACTAGCTTCTGAATTTGAGTATCGGCATTTGTAAACCATATTCATATATGACGATGGAATACATCTTTGTCGTCCTTTTGAAGATATATAAAAACACATAGAACGATTTATAAAGATTCATATAGGAATACAAAATGGATTCGAATTTAGTTGCCAGGGTAAACGTGGATGCTTATTGTCCCAAAATTTGAAAGAAGCTGCAAAATGTCCACTCCCACGTCGGCTGCCTGATGCCAAGTGTTTGGGAGATGGAAATTACTGCCTACCCATTACACGGACAATCCATCGGCTCGATTTCCACTGCTCTAAATAGGGGTAAGTTAGTAACTTCAATTAGACATAACACGACCGCCTCTGGGCCCATTCTGACACGGTGGGCGTCAAACATGGGCGGCAAAACACATTTGATTCAAGCTCGTCCGAAAGACCTCTGTTTCTCCCTCCATTCCCCATTCATACACGGTGGGCGGCAAAACAAACTCGACTCGGCCGAAATCGATGTAGGTAAATATTTTCAATAGGGGCAGGTTTGTAACTTCACTCAGACGTGACACAACCGTCCTACCTGTCAGCCCTGTTCATACACCGTGGGCGCCAACCATGAGCGCCAACCACCCTCTCCTCGCCCGAAATCGCTTTGGGCAAATATTGGCGAGATGCGAGATTACCGTCCTATCCCCAACCAACGAGACGTCCAAATTTTAAACAGGGGCTAAGTTCGTAACTTTCCCATATTTCGAACGGTAGCGTCCCAAAAACATGGTTCCCCGTACCTTTCCCTCCATTTTCCCATTCATACACCGTCTGCGCTAGAACACCCCATCCCCACACCAGCCTCCGTCCGCCACCCCATCCATCGCCGCCGTCCTCCACCACATCCACCACCACTGCTAATGATGGACGTTTCTCATCCACGACGACGGACCAATAGCCTTGCATCGCATCCTCTCGCTTCATCGGCGCTGTCATCCTCTTTGTCGGGGCCGCTCACACGACCTTCTCTTCCACCGCAACGGGACTTATCCCCCGATGCACCCGTCTACCATCGCAGATCTGCTTCAACGCCACCGACAGCCATCGCACTTCGATGCCTACAGCGCCGCAAGAGAGGTGGTACTTCATATCTCTTGAACTTTTGATCTCAACCAGAAAATAGATCTTAACTTGGTTACTCTACTTTCTTTTCAGCTCTTAGAATTTAGTTCTTAGTTCAAGCAAACAATGGATGCTAAATATCATTTCTCCGGTTTGCAGCTTCAAATCTGCCATGGCACAGCCATAATACGGTTTAATTGATCATGCTTAGGGTTTAATTGATCATGTTGGTTCCGTGGTGGTTTCTTTAATAGAAATAGGAGGGAAAACCCTCTTTTGCTAAAAAAAATGCTAAGAGTTTCCCTTTTATGATCACTATACAATCGAATACGTGCTTCGTGTCATAATAACATCGCTTCCACGCATCAAGCTAAACAAGCTTAGATGTTCAAATCTGAATCTGATATTATTAAAACAGAGTTGTTTAATTGGTCAGCTAAATGTTCCTAAATTAGTTTGAAAATGCATGTTCGCTCGGGTGTGTATCTCTGAGGTGCCCACGGTGGGCGGCCCATCACAGGATTTTGGGTCGCCCAGGCCCGATTCCCCTCTGTTACTGCTGGCGCTTCCGATCTCTACTGCCTGACCACCTGCCTCATGACGACTTGTCGTCCCCTGACGGCATGACTCTAGGAGGAGATGCCGGACTAACAGAGGCCAGAGCCGCCTAACAACAGCGTCACCGCTGCCGGGCGCGCCGCCGTGCCTACCTTCCCAGTCCGTTCAGGGCTCGGGCGTGCAACACCCACCAACCCAACCCGATTTATCCGGAGATATGTCCTCAACACTCAACCACTCCTCATCACCCATTTTCTAATTGATTCATTACTCATTAGGCAGGACTGTCATTAGGGTTTGTTGTGTGCTCAGTGCTAACTACACTTAATGGTTCAGATGTATTTCGGTAATCTTTAGCACCTCTAAAGTTCACAGGGTTTTCAAAATTCTGGCCCTCGGAACAGAAACTAGTCATTTTGGATTGTTGGCCGTAGTGACATTGACCCAGATTACTACCGCAAGCCAGGTTTTGTTGACAATTTTACTTGTCTTTCTTACTCATTCGATATAATATCCAGTTATTCACGTTGATTAGTTGCAAACAATAAGTGCTAGACAAACTTCTTATTCAGATTTTAGACGGTCTCTTACTGCAGTTACAGTTCTGCATACTTGTCCTAATAAGCTCACTAGTAAATGATTGATTCACTACATCTATTCTTGCCTTGTCATATTTGTTGTCAATATTCTTTTAGGGTGGACCACCCTGTTTCTAAATACTGGAACCGTAGACCTGAGTGAATAGTATTTCTCTATGTGATCTCTTCCATCATGTGTGGGTAACGATCCTTTGCATTGTATAGAAAAGAAAGTGTCATTTCCAGCTTTTACATAGGTTTCGAACTTTTACATGGAATACAATCTGCCTACTTGCTATGTGTTGCAATACCAACACTCCACCCTTGAAGCAAAACATTAAGCCACTCATAATAGCTTAGTTTATTATTTCAAATACGAATTTCATATGATTCTAATGTTCCTACTTCAGTTTTGAAATGTGCACTGTTATAGAGACATAAGGGGTTTGTATTTACGTGTGTGATGCAGTCAAGACGATTGGGGAGGTGAACTTTGCATATGCAGGGGTTTATAGGGAGACACTCTCCGAGTTGAATCCATAATGCATTCCATAGATAATCTGACTAATTTTATGTTTTCATGAATCTCAGATTACGAACAGCATCATAATGATTATGAGCTTGCGCGCATGAAAAAATAAAGCGAGAACAATGCCATGGCTGTCAAACTTGGCATTAAGGGACTGAAATCAAGTGCGGATGCAATGCAATGCAAACGCTCTCCACCTACAGATTCATGCTCAGAATATGATCCTAACAGTGATTCTGAGCTAGAGGGAGACCTAAGTCAATGTAGCTCCCTAGTGGAGGAGTCAAAGGAAGATGCCCTATCTTATTCACCCATCAAGGTACTTGCTCTAACTTTCCAAGGTTACATTGCTCGCACATATCTTGCAACTAATGCTTTGCATTGCTTCTAATTTGTTGAACTGCCATTAGCTTAGTTTACACATCGTGTATGTGAATACGCCCCGCCTATCCATTTTCAGTACATATTCCATCTGTCATCATACCATATTTATCCATTCAAATGATGTTCTTGTGTATCAGACGTTCAAAAGGAAGAGGGCGATTGCTGATCGTGGAGGAGCACAAGCAAAGTATTTGGAAAAGGTAGTGGCACTGATAAATCAAATAGCCCATTAGGTGTAGTTGCAATATCACACGACCCACAAAATACCCCAACTCTAGCAGACTCTAGCCCTACTACATCGGGTCATTTCGATGCCCCAACTCAGCAGACACCAAGCTGACAAGCAGTATGATTATGCCAGTTCACATAGCATCATTTGTCTGACATAAAACCCCATTCCACCAAAGAGTACACCAGATCGAGTTGCCAAATCCTTTTCGAACGGAGAGAGCCCCAATTGCAGCAAATAGGACCCTGTTCCATTTCTTCCCAGTTTAGAAGACGAAGCTTATGTTGTTGTCAGAACTTTGTGCGCATCTTTCCTTCATGGAAAGATTATACATGAACACAGAACAATTTCCGGTCTTCCTCCGCAACTTCTGGCGTAAGTAATGTACTAATGTTATTCATGGTCATTCTTGCATATGTTTCTGACGATGAAGACACAAGATTTCATTCTTTTAAATAGGCGAGGAGCAAACTGGATTGTGATGACGAGCAAGAGTTGGTTGCGCTTTTCAAGCACTCGTTGATGAAGTATCGTTCCTACCTGAGGCAACCGCACTTCGATGGCAAGCCTCTGAACAAAATTTCTGTAAAGTCTCCGGTGCTACAATTATCCGACGGTGACTGGAATAATCTTGTTACACATTGGTCTTGGCTGCAGCGTAAGGTACTGTCTATGATATCACATCACAATTTGAACTACATTTCTGCATTTGCCTTAATGTCTCACTTGTACAAAAACTGTTAGCAGAAGAACATTCGTTCTCAAGGGACCACAGAATCTCGCAACTATACTGCACACTGCATTGCTCCCGTGAGTACCTCTTACCCTGTATGACCATACTTACTTTCATAGCTGTTTGATTATGTAGCATCACTGCACATGTTAGCCTCGTAATCGCCCATTTGGTGGACATTATAAGATCTGTATGGACTCTTACACAAATTTAGAATCAACCCAATGCTTTTGAAGAGGTTTAGCTCTGCAGTCCTCTTGTAAGGACTGAACGTGGTGTATCACTTACATTAACACCTACTCCCTCCGTCCCATAATATAAGAACGTTTTGTACAGTACACCAGTGTTCAAAACACTCTTGTATTATGGGAAGAGGGATTGGTTCATTTTTGTAGCATTCTGCATCTTATCTCCCTCGCACACCATTTACTAAAAAAGATCAGATCTATATTTAATCTTACCAACAAGTAGAATACACAGACAATGCGGTCTTGAAGTGTAGCCCATTGCTCTTGTCAAGACATTTTGTCATATAACGCTTGTACTTCCGTGGATTGGTAGTTGATTATGTAGCATCAATCTGCATCTTATCTTCATTATCCTCTATCCCTTCCAGTATTATCATATCTATAATTACTCTCTACAAAATGTAGAGTATGTGCAATGCTTCGAAGAAGATTTTGTGCTGAAATTCTTGAGTTATCCTTCCCTTGACATGGAGAAGGGCATTATAAAGCCGGTGTTAACTGTTAATGTAAGTCAGTCCTTCTAAAGCCTTTATCCTCAACTCGCTGTTTAATTTGCTCATACTCACTATCGTTTCTTGTCTTTGTTTAGTTTGCTTTGTTTCTACCAAAATGCATGTTCGTAAGAACCGTAAGTTCTAAGTTTTACTTGTAAAACCAAATTTCTTATTCATACCATGCACATTACTTAATACTCCCTATATGTATGTTGGTTTTGTGGATCTATAATCCAGTGTGTGGTGAAGCAGCCCACGTTTGCACCTTGTCATCTCCTGTTTTATCTTACTGATGTGGCTGATGATATGAACAACATGCCATGCACATTATCCAAAATAGATACAATGATTTTCTTTGCCCTTCATCTATGCTTGTTATGTTGACATGGTAATCCAAAGAGTGTGGTGAAGCTCCCGCATTATGAACAATGCCAAATTATGCTATTGATATTTTAAACTTACTCTTTATTTTCTAATTTGAAATTGGATAGAATTGATGAGCAGTTATCATCTTTGTTTATACACGTGCAAAACCTGTCATCTCTCGCTTTGTTTCAGGTGATATGCCCGATGGCATGCACAAGTCTGCTGAAGGCTGTGAGACAAACCCAACATATATTGCAGCAAAGAAGGCAAAACATCTTGAAGATAGCGAGACAACCCCAAAGTCTTGTCTTGATGCAGTGTTCAAGTTACTTGAGACTAACAGTTAGACAAGCTCACAGAATTCGTTGTCTGAATCAGTTCGACTTCTTCAGTCCCAAGTTCTAGCAGAAAGGCATTCTGCAACTCAACTTCGACTTGAAGTCCTATCTCTAAGAAAGATTGTGCAAAACACCAATGAGAACCTCATCGCTAAATAGCTACACTGGAAGCTATGATCGACATGCTAGGCGGTCTCACAGCCTTGCTTTCGGCTGACTTCATGGCAGTTCCCCATAAGGCTAACCTTTCTTGAACTGTCTTGGAAGTGGTCTCGTTCGATATTATTTTATTCTGTTGCAATGGTGCCCAGTTTTTGTAACCTGCTTCTTCGTTGCGCTTTATGATCACTGGTGGCGAACTTCGATGCCAGTGGATGTAATATACCTTAAATCCTTTATTGTATAGTGTAGGTTTATACTTAGTTACTATGCCGTAATTTCTTTCTGCCGTCATTCGCTATCTGAAAAAAATCAGATGTAGTCGGCCGGGCGAAACATTCGATAACGGGCCAGTTTTTAGCGGCCACAATTGGGCCTGCTGCGTCTTTCTTGGGCACGAATGATTGGGGCCTTCACACATTGCGCCAGCCCAAACTTACACCGCCTATATTTTAGTTGGGCCTTTTGTCGACCAGTAACTTAGTTTGGCCCGGTAGCATTGGGCCATTAACAGTTGAATATTGCACCGGCCCGTTACGGCCGAGATGAAACCACAGCCTTTAGCGGTGCCAAAATGCATGTTGGGCCTCAATTTTCACTAGTTGTCGACGGGCCTTCAAAGAGCCAAAATGTAGACCGGCCGTTATGGGCCCGATTAGCTCACGGGCCGTTACCGGGCCGAATATATCTCGGGCCTTAGTTGGCCCATCGATATCATGGGCCTTTAAGAGGCCGAAAGCTTAATCTGAGCATCAACGGGCGAATTACGCGACAGGCCTTTAACACGCCCAAAGTCACGTTGGGCTTAACTGTTTCCACCTTTAGCACGGGCCGTTAGTGGGCTCGATATCCCGTCGGACCATATATGGCCCATGGGCAGCACGGGCCATTCCCAGGCCAAAAGTCACAGCGGGCTGAAATGGGCCCATGACTACATCAGGCCTCTAACAGGCCGAAAGTCACTGGGCTGTAGTTCGGCCCGAATATTGACGAACAATTAACGGGTCGATCTAGACGGACGTAAATGGGCCCAAATATTGGGCGAACAATTAACGGTCCAGATCTGGTTTCGGTACGTAAATGGGCCTTTATTAAGTAGGCCGTTATTGGGCTGGCCCACTAGTACCTGATTAAGTTCTACGGGCCTTTGACTGGGCCGGCCTTTTTAACCTATATGGGCCTCTGTTAGGCCCAGCCACGTGTCTACGTACCATAGGCATGTCTCCTCCAATGGACGGGCTACATCTGGCCCACTGACGGCCAATTAGAATTTTACACGTGGAAATTTCCAATTGGTCGGGGCTGTTAACGGGTTATCGGATCCAAAATCCGACCCGATAGCTTAACGGTGTTCCGTTACGGTGGATGCCACGTGTCGGTCACCCTTGATGAAAGCACTTCTGTGACGCGCGATTTATCGTCATGGAAGTGGACACTTCTGTGATGATAATTTTGGTAATGTCATGGAACACTTCTATGACAAAGACAGTATGACTATCTTGATTACATCATAAATTTGTCATGGATGTACATGAATGACAAAAAACGCGACCTACTGTGACAAACACGTATCATCACGGAAGTGTATTTTTTTGTAGTATAGCATCAACTACAAGGAGTAATCAACACTACTAGCAACCTACAGGTACCAATCCCAGACTTAGAGACAAGAATTGGATACAAGAGATGAACTAGGGTTTGAGAGGAGATGGTGCTGGTGAAGATATTGATGGAGATTGGCCCCCTCCCGATGAGAGGAGTGTTGGTGATGACGATGGAGATGATTTCCCCCTCCCGGAGGGAAGTGTCCCCGACAGAACAGCTCCGCCGGAGCCCTAGATTGGTTCCGCCAAGGTTCCGCCTCGTGGCGGCGGAGTCTCGTCCCGAAAGCTTGCCTATGATTTTTCTTCGGACGAAAGACTTCATATAGCAGAAGATGGGCACCGGAGGGCCAACAGGGGGCCCACGAGGCAGGGGGGCGCGCCCCCACCCTCGTGGCCAAGGTGTGGGGCCCCTCTGGTATTTCTTCCACTCAATATTTTTTTATTATTTTCAAAAATAACTTCCGTGGAGTTTAAGAGCTTTTGGAGTTGTGCAGAATAGGTCTCTAATATTTGGTCCTTTTCGGCCCGAATTCCAAATTTCCGCATTCTCCCTCCTTATGTAAAGCTTGTAAAATAAGAGAGAATAGGCATAAGTATTGTGACATAATGTGTAATAACATCCCATAATGCAATAAATATCAATATAAAAGCATGATGCAAAATGGACGTATCAGTGACATTTAGGTTGATTGATGTGTATCATATGGTGTTATTTTAGTACGAACTCTAGGGCTGTTTGTGACACTTATTGGAATAGCTCAAAAGATTGATCAGAAAGAATAACTTTCAGGTGGTTTCGTACCCTACAAGCAATTTCATATTATGTTCTCCGCGATAGGAACTTTGGAGTGACTCTTTGTCGCACATTGAGGGATTGCCATATGATTTAATTATGTTATCATTGTTGAGAGACTTTGCACTAGTGAAAGTATGAACCCTAGGACTTGTTTCCAAACATTGCAATACCGTTTTTGCTCACTTTTACTACTTGCTACCTTGCTGTTTTTATATTTTCAGATTAAAAAAACCTATATCTACTATCCATATTACACGTGTATCACCATCTCTTCGCCGAACTAGTGCACCTATACAATTTACCATTGTATTGGGTGTGTTGGAGACACAAGAAACTATTTGTTATTTGGTTGCATGGTTGTTTGAGAGAGACCATCTTCATCCTACGCCTCCCACAGATTGATAAACCTTAGGTCATCCACTTGAGGGAAATTTGCTACTGTCCTACACTCCGCGCTTGGAGGCCCAACACGAGTCTTAAAGAGTAAGGTTGCGTAGTAGACATCATGCCTATATTCATAATCATTGTCCTGGATATCGTTATAATTATTCTTCTATCAATTGTCCAACAGTAATTCGTTTACCCACCATATGCTAATTTCTCGAGAGAAGCCACTAGTGAAATCTACGGGCCCCGGGTCTATCTTTTATCATATTGTGTTCAGATCTATTATTCCAAAAACCCAAAAATACTTGCTGCACTTTTTCTTTACTTATTTTATTTCGTGTTTTATTTAGATCTATTTATCCAATCTGATACAATTTAATCTATCTTTTTACCGAGGAGGGATTGACAACCCCTCTTACGCGTCGGGTTGCAAGTATTTGTTTTTTGTGTGCAGGTACCGTTTACATAGTGTTGCTTGGTTCTCCTACTGGATTGATAACATTGATTTTATAACCGAGGGAAATACTTACCGTAGCTGTGCTGCATCACCCCTTCCTCTTTGGAGAAATACCAATGCAGTCTAAGCCACGTCAGAGTGCTCCTCCATTGTATGAGCAACCCATTTTTCTCCCACGTATCTGAGAGAATCTTAGTGAGGAAAAACCCAAAGCCTAAAATGCTAAAGTGATTGAGCATCACCGAAGAGTTAGATTGAGATGATCTCATCCTATTACTCTTGTGGACTGTGCAGTCACTAGACGGTTAGGCATATGTTCTTAGCACCCAAGAGTAATTGTGTACTACCTGAAGAACAAGTATGCGAAGGCCTTGGGGATCTGCCATGAGTGACTGGGCGCAGTCAGAGTTGGTTGTAGCTCAAGGAGAATAGGGTAAAGACTTTGTCTTTCGAGTTAAATCTCAGCCCCTCCAACCAGAGGTAGAGTTGTGCCAGCAACTTGAACTAGGGGAACAATTCATTATCTTCACCAAGCCTTCGAGTTCTATCTCCTCACTCTCAATTTACTTTTGTACTTTGTATTGCGAAGAACTTTCTCCCTATATGTTATCCTCTTTGAAGACTATTTCTTTCCATTTTGCTGCAATTGCTATGTTTAGCTTTGTCGTGTGCTATCATGTGTTATGTTTCTGTCTTTGACATGTTAGTTTGTTTTAATGCTATGTATTTTGTTGTTTGAGTAGTTTGTCTTATCTACATCATTTGTCCCTGTTAGTTGTCTCTATTTTACTTCGGTTAGTTCATTTTATTCAGAGTAAATTGTCGAATCCCCCATTCACCACTTCTAGTCGATATCTGTGCTTACATATATTTATTTGTTGTTATTATTTTATAGTTACAAAATAATTATTAAATATAAAACATAGTAGAATGGAAATTCACATGCATGTTTGCATGTTGAAGCAGGCTTGTTCCTATGTGTGGTTGTATATTGAGGTGGGCCTATTGCCATGCTTGTTGTATGATGAGGTGGCATGCTTGCATGTTGAGAGCAATGAGTTAGTGGGGGTAGATATTTATTTATTAAACATAAATTCCATAGTACAATGGAAATTCACCTGTATGTGTTGCATGTTGAAGTCGCGTTTTTCCTATACATGGTTGCATGTTGAGGTGCGCCTGTTACCATGCATATTGTATGATGAGCTGGTATGCTTGCATGTTGAGACAAATGAGTTCATGCTAACTTACATCCAATTGGATATATATATATGTATATAATATATATATATATATATATATATATATATATATATATATATATATCAGGATCTTTCCAACATACTGTGCTTGCCAAAGGATAAAATGTAAAAAGGAAAAGGTGAAGATCACCATGACTCTTGCATGAGGTAGAAGATAAAAGTAAAAGATAGGCCCTTCGCAGAGGGAAGCAGAGGTTGCCATTCTCTTTCAGGGTTGGATGCACAAAATCTTAATGCGAAAGAACGTCACTTTATATTGCCACTTGTGATGTGGACCTTTATTATGCAGTCCGTCGCTTTTATTTCTTCCACATCACAAGATCATATAAAGTTTATTTTCTCCCACACTAATAAGTCATACATATTTAGAGAGCAATTTTTTTGCTTGCACCAATGACAACTTACTTGAAGGATCTTACTCAATCCATAGGTAGATATGGTGGACTCTCATGGCAAAACTGGGTTCAAGGGTATTTGGAAGCACAAGTAGTATCTCTACTTGGTGCAAAGAATTGGCTAACATGAGGGGGAAAGGCAAGATCAACATGTTGGATGATCCATGACAATATACTTTATCTCAGATATAAGAAAACATAACCCATTACGTTGTCTTCCTTGTCCAACATCAACTCTTTAGCATGTCATATTTTAATGAGTGCTCACAATCATAAAAGATGTCCAAGATAGTGTATTTATATGTGAAACCTCTCTTTCTTTATTACTTCCTATTAATTGCAACGATGACCAAAGCTATGTTTGTCAACTCTCAACATTTTTTAATCATCATACTCTTCCTATGTGAAGTCATTACTCTCCATAAGATCAATATGATCTCTTTGTTTCTTTTTATTCTTTCTTTTTTCTTTTATTCCCTCAAGATCATAGCAAAATAATCAAGCCCAACACTAATATTTATTATATAGCTCACGGACTCGATTACATATAGGGATCATAAAGAAAAACTCAATACCAGATCATACTAAAAACTTTATTCTACTAGATCAAGATATTACCAAAAGGAACGATCTAAGAAAAACGGTAAAGATAGAGATGTGATGGTGATACGATACCGGGGCACCTCCCCCAAGCTTGGCAGTTGCCAAGGGGAGTGCCCATACCAGATACTTAGTTTTCCTTTTTCGGAGGAGGTGATGATGGAGTTGTTGATGATGTAGGCTTGTCGTTCATCTTCCAAGGCATAGTCTCACCATCATAGAAGGATGATCGGGTCTCCGGGATCCTTAAATCTGCAGCCAAACTCATCCTCTTGAATCTATATTCATACTCACAGTTTTGGTTTTGCAGGTCATAGATTTGGGCTTGGAGGTGCTCGATTTTCTCGTGAAGCTTGAAGATGGCCTCCCCAATGTCCTTGGCATCCAGCTTGTGGTTATTGGTGAACTCCGTGATCATTATGTGATTGGAGTCAAGTTCACGCTCCACCATCTCCTGGCACTTGAAAACTTGTTGCTCCATTGCCCCGAGCCATGTCTCCACGCTTCTGGTCCTCCTTGGTCCCTCAACATCGTGGATGTGCAGCACCCCCTCATGCATCTCAATGGTTTGAGGGTGTTGCAGCACCTCCGCGAGGTAGGGGTTGATGACCTTCTCGAAGAACTTGTCCTTGGGGCACTTGGAGACGTCATGATGATCTAGATCTGTCAGAAAAACAGCTCGAAACAAGAATAGAGGACAATTGCGTGATACAGGAGTCAAAACCTTCGGGAGTTTATATAATGAATTTTTACAGACCAAAACACGTATCGTGCAAGAAAACGGAGTCCGGAGAGCACACGAGGTGCCCCCTAGGCAGGGGGCCGCGTCCTCCACCCTCGTGGAGGCCTCGTGTCCTTCCCGGACTGCTTCTTATTTTTCTATTTTTATAAATATTCCAAAACGGAGAAAAATTGCCATTGAACTGTTTTGAAGTCGGTTTACTTACCGTACCACATACCTATTCCTTTCCGGAGTCTGAAACGTTCTGGAAAGTGCCCCTTATGTATTCCTCCGGGGTTACCATTTCAATAACATTATTTTCAACATTTATAGGATTTCCTGAGATATAATGTTTAATTCTTTGACCGTTCACCACCTTCGGATTTGTGCCTTCGAAGTTGTTGTTTTTTATGGCACCGGAACGATAGACCTCCTCAATAATGTAAGGACCTTCCCATTTAGAGAGAAGTTTTCCTGCAAAAAATCTTAAACGAGAGTTGTATAATAATACAAAATCATCTACATTAAACTCACGCTTTTGTATTCTTTTGTCATGCCTATCTTTTAACTTTTTCTTTAAACAGTTTGGCATTCTCATAGGCTTGGGTTCTCCATTCATCAAGTGAGCTAATGTCAAATAACCTCTTCTCACCGGCAAGTTTGAAATCATAGTTGAGCTCTTTAATGGCCCAATATGCCTTATGTTCTAGTTCGAGAGGTAAGTGACATGCCTTTCCATAAACGATTTTATAAGGAGACATACCCATAGGATTTTTATATGAAGTTCTATAGGCCCATAATGCACCATCAAGTTTCTTGGACCAATTCTTTCTAGATCTATTAACAGTCTTTTACAAAATTAATTTGAGCTCTCTATTACTCAATTCTACTTGACCACTAGATGTGGATGATAAGGAGATGCAATTCTATGATTAACATCATACTTAGCAAGCATTTTACGAAAAGCACCATGAATAAAATGTGAACCACCATCAGTCATTAAATATCTAGGGACTCCAAACCTCAGAAAAATAACTTATTTAAGCATCTTAATAGAGGTGTTATGATCAGCACTACTAGTTGGAACTCTACCCACTTAGTAACGTAATCAACAGCAACTAAAATATGTGTATATCCATTAGAGGCAGGAAACAGTCCCATATAATCAAAGCCCCAAACATCAAATGGTTCAATAACAAGTGAATAATTCATAGGCATTTCCTGACGTCTACTAATATTACCAATTCTTTGACATTCATCACAAGAGAAGACAAACTGACGGGCATCCTTGAAGAGAGTAGGCCAATAAAAAACGGATTGCAATACCTTATGTGCAGTTCTATCTCCAGCGTGGTGTCCTCCATAAGCCTCAGAGTGACACTTGTGTAGGATCTGTTCCTATTCATGCTCAGGTACACAACGCCTAATAACACCATCTACTCCTTCTTTATAAAGATGTGGGTCATCCCAAAAGTAATGTCTCAAACCATAGAAAAACCTTTTCTTTTGCTGGTATGTGAGACTAGGTGGTATAAATTAAGCAACAATGTAATTAGCATAATCGGCATACCATGGAGCAGTACGAGAAGCATTTATGACATTTAATTGTTCATCAGGAAAGCTATCATCAATAGGTAGTGGGTCATCAAGAACATTTTCTAACCTAGACAAGTTGTCTGCAACGGGGTTCTCAGCTCCCTTTCTATCAATAATATGAAAATCAAATTCTTGTAGCAAGAGAACCCATCTAATAAGTCTAGGTTTAGCATCTTTCTTTTCCATAAGATATTTAATAGCAGCATGATAAGTGTGAATAGTTACTTTAGAATCAACAATATAAGGTCTGAACTTATCACAAGCAAATACAACTGCTAAGAATTCCATTTCAGTAGTAGCATAATTTCTCTGGGCATTGTCTAGAGTTTTACTAGCATATTTAATAACATTTAATTTCTTATCAACTCTTTGCCCTAGAACAGCACCTACAGCATAATCACTAGCATCACACATAATTTTAAAGGGTAAATTCCAATCAGGTGGCTGAACGATAGGTGCAGAAATCAATGCTTTATTAAGTATTTCAAATGCTTCTACACAATCATCATCAAAGACAAATGGTATATCTTTTTGTAATAGATTAGTCAGAGGCCGAGAAATTTTTGAGAAGTCCTTAATGAACCTCCTATAAAAACCGACATGACCAAGGAGACTTCTTATACCTTTGATGTCCTTGGGACATGGCATCTTTTCAATAGCATCAACCTTAGCTTTATCAACTTCAATACCTCTTTTAGAAATTTTATGCCCCAAGACAATACCTTCATTAACCATAAAGTGGCACTTCTCCCAATTCAAGACAAGGTAGTGTCTTCACATATCTGCAAAACTCGATCAAGGCTGTTCAATCAATCATCAAAAGAGGATCCATAAATGGAGAAATCGTCCATGAAAACCTCACAAATCTTTTCACAAAAGTCAGAGAATATAGCCACCATGCATCTTTGAAAGGTAGCAGGTGCATTGCATAAACCAAAAGGCATACGTCTATAAGCAAAAGTACCGAAAGGGCAAAAAAAAGTGGTTTTTGCTTGTTCATCAGCTGACACAGGTATTTGAGAGAAACCAGAATAACCATCTAGAAAGCAAAAATGTGTGTGTTTGGATAATCTTTCTAGCATTTGATCAATGAATGGAAAGGGGTAATGATCCTTTTTAGTAGCTTTATTTAATTTGCGGAAATCAATTACCATCCTATAACCTGTAATAATTCTTTTGAGGAATCAATTCATCTTTATCATTAGGAACGACAGTAATACCTCCCTTCTTAGGGACACAATGGACATGACTTACCCACTGACTATCAGCAACAGGGATAAATTATACCTGCCTCAAGGAGCTTTAATATTTCCTTTTTTACCACTTATTTCATCTTGGGATTCAGCCGTCGTTGGTGATCAATAACTGGTTTGGCATCTTTCTCCAAATTTATTTTGTGTTGGCATAGAGTGGGACTAATGCCCTTAAGATCATCAAGAGTATATCCAATAGCAGCACGGTGCTTCTTCAGAGTTTTCAATAATTTTTCTTCCTCCTTCTCTGAAAGGTTAGCACTAATAATAACATGATATATCTTCTTGACACGTCTCCAACGTATCTATAATTTTTGATTGCTCCATGCTATATTATCTACTGTTTTGGACATTATTGAGCTTTATTATCCACTTTTATATTATTTTTGGGACTAACCTATTAACCGGAGGTCCAGCCCAGAATTGATGTTTTTTTTTTTGCCTATTTCAGAGTTTCGAAGAAAAGTAATATCAAATGGAGTCCAAACGGAATGAAACCTTCGGGAACGTGATTTTCTCACCGAACATGATCTAGGAGACTTGGACCCTACGTCAAGAAAGAAAGGAGGAAGGAACGAGGTAGGGGGGCGCGCCCTCCACCCTCGTGGGCCCCCTGTCGCTCCACCGACGTACTCCTTCCTCCTATATATACCAACGTACCCCCAAACGATCAGATACGGAGCCAACAACCTAATTCATCCGCCGCAACCTTATGTACCCACGAGATCCCATCTTGGGGCCTGTTCCGGAGCTCCGCAGGAGGAGGAATCCATCACGGAGGGCTTCTACATCAACACCATAGCCTCTCCGATGAAGTGTGAGTAGTTTAGTTCAGACCTTCGGGTCCATAGTTAGTAGCTAGATGGCTTCTTCTCTCTTTTTGGATCTCAATACAATGTTCTCCCCCTCTCGTGGAGATCTATTCGATGTAATCTTCTTTTTGCGGTGTGTTTGTTGAGATCGATGAATTGTGGGTTTATGATCAAGATTATCTATGAACAATATTTGAATCTTCTCTGAATTCTTTTATGTATGATTAGTTATCTTTGCAAGTCTCTTCGAATTATCAGTTTGGTTTGGCCTACTCGATTGGTTTTTCTTGCAATGGGAGATGTGCTTAGCTTTGGGTTCAATCTTGCGGTGTCCTTTCCCAAAGGATGTGAGGGGGCAGCAAGGCACGTATTCTATTTTTGCCATCGAGGATAACAGGATGGGGTTTTTATCATATTGCATGAATTTATCCCTCTACATCATGTCATCTTGCTTAAGGCGTTACTCTGTTTTCATGAACTTAATACTCTAGATGCATCTTTGGATAGCGGTCGATGAGTGGAGTAATAGTAGTAGATGCAGGCAGGAGTCGGTCTACTTGTCTCGGACGTGATGCCTATATACATGATCATACCTAGATATTCTCATAACTATGCTCAATTATGTCAATTGCTCAACAGTAATTTGTTCACCCACCGTAAAATACTTATGCTTTTGAGAGAAGCCACTAGTGAAGCCTATGGCCCCCGGGTCTATCTTCATCATATTAATCTTCCTACACTTAGTTATTTTATTTGCTTTTATTTTGCTTTTATTTGACTTTGCATCTTTATCACAAAAATACCAAAAATATTATCCTATCATATCTATCAGATCTCACTCTCGTAAGTGACCGTGAAGGGATTGACAACCCCTTATCGCGTTGGTTGCGAGGAGTTATTTGTATTGTGCGGTGCGAGGGACTCGCGTAGCCTCCTCTTGGATTGATACCTTGGTTCTCAAAAACTGAGGGAAATACTTATGCTACTTGTCTGCATCACCCTTTCCTCTTCAAGGAAATCCAACGCAGTGCTCAAGAGGTAGCAGAGAAGATTTACGGCGCCCGTTCTTGGGAGTCTACGCAAAAGTCAACATACCAAGTACCTATCATAATCCCTTATCTCCCGCATTACATTATTTGCCATTTGCCTCTCGTTTTCCTCTCCCCCACTTCACCCTTGCCGTTTTATTCGCCCTCTCTTTTTCGTTTGCCTTTTTTTTTGCTTGCCTTTTTTTGCTCGTGTGTTGGATTGTTTGCTTGTCACGATGGCTCAAGATAATACCAAATTATGTGACTTTACCAATACCAACAATAATGATTTCCTTAGCACTCCGATTGCTCCTCTTACCGACACCGAATCTTGTGAAATCAATACTGCTTTGTTGAATCTTGTTATGAAAGATCAATTAGCCGGCCTTCCTAGTGAAGATGCCGCTACTCATCTAAATAGCTTCGTTGATTTATGTGATATGCAAAAGAAGAAAGATGTTGATAATGATATTGTTAAATTGAAGCTATTTCCTTTTTTGCTTAGAGATCGTGCTAAGGCTTGGTTTTCGTCTTTGCCTAAAAATAGTATTGATTCTTGGAACAAGTGCAAATATGCTTTTATCTCTAAGTATTTTCCTCCCGCTAAGATCATCTCTCTTAGAAACGATATTATGAATTTTAAGCAACTTGATCACGAACATGTTGCACAAGCGCTGGAGAGGATGAAATTAATGATACTTAATTTCCCTACTCATGGTTTTAATTTGTGGATGATTATACAAAAAAATTATGCCGGATTGAACTTTGCTTCTAGAAATCTTTTAGATTCGGCCGCGGGAGGCACTTTTATGGAAATCACTTTAGGAGAAGCTAATAAACTCCTAGATAATATTATGGTTAATTATTCTCAATGGCACCTTTGAAGATCTACTAATAAAAAGTGCATGCGATAGAAGATATTAATGTTTTGAGTGGAAAAATGGATGAACTTATGAAATTATTTGCTACTAAGAGTGTTTCTTCTTATCCTAATGATATGCCTTTGTCTAGTTTGATTGAGAATAATAATGAATCTATGGATGTGAATTTTGTTGGTAGGAATAATTTTGGTAACAACGCGTATAGAGGAAACTTTAATCCTAGGCCTTATCCTAGTAATTCCTCTAATAATTATGGAAATTACTACAACAACTCTTGTGGAAATTTTAATAAGATGCCCTCTGAATTTGAGACTAGTGTTAAAGAGTTTATGAATTCGCAAAAGAATTTCAATGCTTTGCTTGAAGTGAAATTGCTTAAAGTTGATGAATCGGCTAGGAACGTTGACAAATTTTCTCTTGATGTTGATTCTTTAAAGCTTAGATCTATTCCTCCTAAGCATGATATCGATGAGTCTCTCAAAGCCATGAGAATTTCCATTGATGAGTGCAAAGAAAGAACTGCTGGGATGCGTGCTACGAAAGATGCCTTTATTAAAGCGTGTTCTTCTAACTTCTATGAAAATAAAGATGAAGATCTAAAAGTTATTGATGTGTCCCCAATTAAATCTTTTTTTTGCAATATGAATCTTGATAATGATGGGACTGAATATGATCCACCTTTACCTAGAAGGCGTTCCAAAAATTCGGAGTTTTTAGATCTTGATGCTAAAATTGATAAAAGTGGGATTGAAGAAATCAAAACCCTAGATGTTGCTAAACCCACTATTTTGGATTTCAAGGAATTTAATTATGAAAATTGCTCTTTGATTGATTGTATTTCCTTGTTGCAATCCATGCTAAATTCTCCTCATGCTTATAGTCAAAATAAAGCATTTACTAAACATATCGTTGATGCTTTGATGCAATCTTATGAAGAAAAGCTTGAGTTGGAAGTTTCTATTCCTAGAAAACTTTATGATGAGTGGGAACCAACTATTAAAATTAAGATTAAGGATCATGAGTTTAATGCTTTATGTTATTTGGGTGCTAGTGTTTCCACTATTCCCAAAACTTTGTGCGATTTGCTAGATTTCCGTGATTTTGATGATTGCTCTCTAAACTTGCACCTTGCGGATTCCACTATTAAGAAACCTATAGGAAAAATTAATGATGTTCTTATT
The DNA here is from genome assembly GCA_021605145.1 of Aegilops bicornis. Lineage (NCBI taxonomy): Eukaryota > Viridiplantae > Streptophyta > Magnoliopsida > Poales > Poaceae > Aegilops > Aegilops bicornis. The sequence goes on from CM038670.1 coordinate 84,114,510, forward strand.
GTTGAAAATAGGAATTATGTGCCTGTAGATTTCATCGTTTTTGATATAGATTGCAATCCTTCATGTCCTATTATTCTTGGTAGGCCTTTCCTTAGAACGATTGGTGCAATTATTGATATGAAGGAAGGGAATATTAGATTCCAATTTCCATTAAAGAAAGGCATGGAACACTTCCCTAGAAAGAAAATAAAATTACCATATCAATCTATCATGAGAGCCACTTATGGATTGCCTACCAAATATGGCAATACCTAGATATATCCTTGCTTTTATGCCTAGCTAGGGGCGTTAAACGATAGCGCTTGTTGGGAGGCAACCCAATTTTTATTTTAGTTTTTTTGCTTTTTGCTTCTGTTTAGGAATAAATATTTGTTCTAGCCTCTGGTTAGATGTGTTCTTATGTTTTAATTAGTGTTTGTGCCAAGTTAAACCTATAGGATCTTCTTGGATCATAGTTATTTGATCTTGCGGTAATTTCCAGAAACTTTCTGTTCACGAAAACAATTGTTAAAAATCACCAGAACGTGATAAAATAGTGATTCCAATTGCTGCTGATCAATAAAACAATTGCCTAGGTCTTCCTATTTTGGCTGATTTTTTTGGAATTCCATATGTTTGCGTTAGTTACAGATTACTACAGACTGTTCTGTTTTTGACAGATTCTTTTTTCGTGTGTTGTTTGCTTATTTTGATGAATCTATGACTAGTAAAATAGTTTATAAACCATAGAGAAGATGGAATACAGTAGGTTTAACACCAATATAAATAAAGAATGAGTTCATTACAGTACCTTGAAGTGTTCTTTTGTTTTCTTTCGCTAACGGAGCTCACGAGATTTTCTGCTGAGTTTTGTGTTGTGAAGTTTTCAAGTTTTGGGTGAAAGATTTTGATGGATTATGGAACGAGGAGTGGCAAGAGCCTAATCGTGGGGATGCACATGGCACTCCAAGATAATCTAAGGACAACAAAAAGCCAAAGCTTGGGGATTCCCCGGAAGGCATCCCCTCTTTCGTCTACTTCCATCGGTAAGTTTACTTGGAGCTATATTTTTATTCACCACATGATATGTGTTTTGCTTGGAGTGTCTTGTATGATTTGAGTCTTTACTTTTTAGTTTACCACAATTATCCTTGCTGTACACACCTTTTGAGAGAGCCATACATGATTTGTAAATTGTTAGAATACTCTTTGTGCTTCACTTATATCTTTTGAGTTATATAGTTTTGCGCTAGTGCTTCACTTATATCTTTTAGAGCACGGTGGTGAATTTGTTTTATAGAAACTATTGATCACTCATGATTCACTTTGATTATTTTGAGAGTCTTAAATAGCATGGTAATTTGCTTAAATAATCTTAATATGCTAGGTATGCAAGAATAGTAAAAACCTTCTTATGAGTGTTTTGAATACTAAGAGAAGTTTGATGCTTGATGATTGTTTTGAGATATGGAGGTAATAATATCAAAGTCGTGCTAGTTGAGTAGTTGTGAATTTGAGAAATGCTTGTGTTGAAGTTTGCAAGTCCCGTAGCATGCACGTATATGGTAAACGTTATGTAACAAATTTGAAACATGAGGTGTTCTTTGATTGTCCTCCTTATGAGTGGCGGTCGGGACGGCGATGGTCTTTTCCTACCAATCTATCCCCCTAGGAGCATGCGCGTAATGCTTGGTTTTTGATGACTTGTAGATTTTTGCAATAAGTATGTGAGTTCTTTATGACTAATGTTGAGTCCATGGATTATCGCACTCTCACCCCTCCATCATTGCTAGCCTCTTGATGCCGTGCATTGCCCTTTCTCACATTGGTAGTTGGTGCAAACTTCGCCGGTGCATCCAAACCCCGTGATATGATACGCTCTTTCACAAATAAACCTCCTTATATCTTCCTCAAAACAGCCACCATACCTACCTATAATGGCATTTCCATAGCCATTCCGAGATATATTGCCAGGCAACTTTCCACCATTCCGTTCATCATGACATATTCATCATTGTCATATTGCTAGCATGATCATGTAGTTGACATAGTATTTGTGGCAAAGCCACCATTCATAATTCTTTCATACATGTCACTCTTGGTTCATTGCATATCCTGGTACACCGCCGGAGGCATTCATATAGAGTCTTTGTTCTAGTATCGAGTTGTAATCATTGAGTTGTAAATAAATGGAAGTGTGATGATCATCATTTTCTAGAGCATTGTCCCAAGTGAGGAATAAAATAAAAAAAGAGAGAAAGGCCATAAAAAAAGAGAAGTCCCAAAAAAAATGAGAGAAAAAGAGAGAAGGGACAATGCTACTATCCTTTGCCACACTTGTGCCTCAAAGTAGCACCATAATATTCATGATAGAGAGTCTCTTGTTTTGTCACTTTCATATACTAGTGGGAATTTTTCATTATAGAACTTGGCTTGTATATTCCAACAATGGGCCTCCTCAAGTGCCCTAGGTCTTCGTGAGCAAGCAAGTTGGATGCACACCCACTTAGTTTCTTTTGTTGAGCTTTCATACATTTATAGCTCTAGTGCATCCGTTGCATGGAAATCCCTACTCCTTGCATCAACATCAATCGATGGGCATATCCATAGCTCATTGATTAGCCTCGTTGGTGTGAGACTCTTTCTCCTTTTTTGTCTTCTCCACATAACCCCCATCATCATATTCTATTCCACCCATAGTGCTATGTCCATGGCTCACACTCATATATTGCGTGAAAGTTTATAGGTTTGAGATTATTTAAGTATGAAACAATTGCTTGGCTTGTCATAGGGGTTGTGCATGATGAGAGCATCCTTGTGTGACGAAAATGGAGCATGACTAAACTATATGATTTTGTTTGGATGAACTTTCTTTGTCCATGTTATTTTGAGAAGACATAATTGCTTAGTTAGTATGCTTGAAGTATTATCATTTTTATGTCAATATGAGATTTTGTCTTGAATCTTTCGGATCTGAATATTCATGCCACAATTAAGAAGAATTACATTGAAATTATGCCAAGTAGCACTCCGCATCAAAAATTATCTTTTTTATCATTTACCTACTCGAGGACGAGCAGGAATTAAGCTTGGGGATGATTGATACGTCTCCAACGTATCTATAATTTTTGATTGCTCCATGCTATATTATCTACTGTTTTGGACATTATTGGGCTTTATTATCAACTTTTATATTATTTTGGGACTAACCTATTAACCGGAGGTCCAGCCCAGAATTGCTGTTTTTTGCCTATTTCAGAGTTTCGAAGAAAAGGAATATCAAACGGAGTCCAAATGTAATGAAACCTTCGGGAACGTGATTTTCTCACCGAACATGATCCATGAGACTTGGACCCTACGTCGAGAAAGAAAGGAGAAAGGCACGAGGTAGGGGGGGCGTGCCCACCCCCCAGGGCGCGCCCTCCACCCTCGTGGGCCCCTTGTTGCTCCACCGACGTACTCCTTACTCCTATATATACCTATGTACCCCAAACGATCAGATACAGAGCCAAAAACCTAATTCCACCGCCGCAACCTTATGTACCCACGAGATCCCATCTTGGGGCCTGTTCCGGAGCTCCGCCGGAGGAGGAAACCATCACGGAGGAATTCTACATCAAGACCATAGCCTCTCCGATGAAGTGTGAGTAGTTTACTTTAGACCTTTGGGTCCATAGTTAGTAGCTAGATGGCTTCTTCTATCTTTTTGGATCTCAATACAATGTTCTCCGCCTCTCTCGTGGAGATCTATTCGATGTAATCTTCTTTTTGCGGTGTGTTTGTTGAGACTAATGAATTGTAGGTTTATGATCAAGATTATCTTTGAACAATATTTGAATCTTCTCTGAATTCTTTTATGTACGATTGGTTATCATTGCAAGTATCTTCGAATTATCAGTTTGGTTTGGCCTACTAGATTGGTTTTTCTTGCAATGGGAGAAGTGCTTAGCTTTGTGTTCAATCTTGCGGTGTCCTTTCCCAGTGACAGTAGGGGCAGCAAGGCACTTATTGTATTGTTGCCATCGAGGATAACAAGATGGGTTTTTTTATCATATTGCATGAATTTATCCCTCCACATCATGTCATCTTGCTTAAGGCGTTACTCTGTTTTCATGAACTTAATACTCTAGATGCATCTTTGGATAGCGGTCGATGAGTTGAGTAATAGTAGTAGATGCAGGCAGGAGTCGGTCTACTTGTCTCGGACATGATGCCTATATACATGATCATACCTAGGTATTCTCATAACTATGCTCAATTCTGTCAATTGCTCAATAGTGTTCACCCACCGTAAAATACTTATGCTTTTGAGAGAAGCCACTAGTGAAACCTATGGCCCCCGGGTCTATCTTCATCATATTAATCTTCCTACACTTAGTTATTTTCTTTGCTTTCTATTTTGCTTTTATTTTACTTTGCATCTTTATCACAAAAATAGCAAAAATATTATCCTATCATATCTATCAGATCTCACTCTCGTAAGTGACCGTGAAGGGATTGACAATCCCTTATCGTGTTGGTTGCGAGGAGTTATTTGTATTGTGCAGGTGCGAGGGACTCATGCGTAGCCTCTCTTGGATTGATACCTTGGTTCTCAAAAACTGAGGGAAATACATACGCTACTGTGCTGCATCACCCTTTCCTCTTCAAGAAATCCAACGCAGTGCTCAAGAGGTAGCACTTCTTTTCATCAAGATAAGCATATTTAAGGGTATCAGGCAATGGTTTAAGCTCAAACACGGGATCACCCTTGGGTGGAGGAGGATCCCCCTAGGATTTCAACAGGCAAATTGTGTTTCAAAATAGGACCCTGTTTAAAGAACACTTCATCTATTTCCCTTCTTTCATTCATAAACATATCATTTTCATGGTCTAGCAAATATTGTTCTAAAGGATCACTAGGAGGTACGGCAATAGAAGCAAGACCAATAATTTCATCCTTACTAGGTAATTCCTCTTCACGATGTTGTCTACGAAATTTAGAAAAGTTAAACTCATGAGACATATCACCTAAACCAATAATAACAACATCCTTTTCGCAGTCTATCTTAGCATTAACAGTGTTCAAGAAGGGTCTACCAAATATAATGGGTCAAAAGCTATCTTGTGGGGAACCAAGAACAAGAAAATCAGCAGGATATTTAGTTTTCCCACACAAGACTTCAACATCTCTAACAATTTCAATTGGTGATATAGTATATCTATTGGCAAGCTTAATGGTAACATCAATTTCTTCTAACTCATCGGGTGCAATATCATGCATAATTTCTTTGTATAGGTCAATAGGTATTTGTCGGTGTGGAACGACACCTATGGGATCACAAGAATCCCTACTACGATTGCCGGAGCGCAGGGTTGCGAGAAGAGCAGGATTAGTAACCAGCACAAGGATCGTTTACCCAGGTTCGGGCCGCGAAGATGCGTAAAACCCTAGTCCTGCTTTGGTGGGTGTATTTCAGAGAGTTCCTGAGCTCTCAAACTAGCTATGGTGGGGTGTGTGGTTCCAAAGAGCCGAATCCTTCTCCAGTATGCCATGGGCATCCTTTTATAGTCGAAAGGGGCTGCCACAGTGGCATTCAGGAGGTGAAAAGGCATACAGTGCTACGAGCTTATCGCTCGTATTACAGGACAAGGCGCATTTAATGCGCGGCTGAGGTGTCCCCTAGCTTTATTGGGGACGGGGGCGAGGCATGTCCCGTCCGTCGCCGCTCCTCCTTGCTTTGACACGCGCCCTGGCCAGCGATGCGCGCGGCGCCATGTAGGCAGGCAGGCAGCTGAGGTGGCGCGGTGGCGGAGCCTTCACGAAGATCTGCATGCTGCCATGCAGGCACCTGCAGAGTTGGCCTGGAAGCTACATGTTGCCACGCAGGTGCCTGCCCAGCTGGTTGGGCTGGCAGCTGCATGCGAACGGCAGTGGAGATTTGGTTGGTGCAGGCCTGGCAGTGGCCCTGCTGGCGTCCTCGGTGAGAGCCTTGCCAGGTGGCCCGGCAAGGGTCTTGTCGTGGCGCACTGTCGTCCCCGGCAAGGATCTTGCCGGGTCTTAGGGTTTCCTCGGCAAGGATCTTGCCGAGGACCGTTGTCTTTAATCCTCATCTGATCTTGAACATTCCTCGTCTTCACAAAGATCTGCATGCCATCATGGAGGTGCCTCCCGAGCCCTAGTTCCAACGTGGTTGGTCGAGTTGGAACCCGTGGGCTCGGGGGTGTCTCACTCCGCTGGCGTGGGCGAGCCGCCCCCGCGAGGGCCTTGCCGGGGCCGCTGAGGCTGCCCCCGGCAAGGATCTGTCGGGGGAACCTGCTTCGCCTCTTTGCTTCTTGGTGGTCTCGGTCTTGGCGTTGCTCTGGCTGTCTTGGGCTTTGGTTTTACCTTGGTTCACCTGCCCTGTTCTGCTTGGTGTGGCCGCGGGCACGGCTCCGACTGTCTATGCACAGGTAAAGGGGTACAAAGGTGCGCCCCCTCTTTTGTACACCGACAGGAGCCCCCGGGCCTGGGCCACACATAAGCGTGACACGTTGTTGGGCCAGGCCCAAAACAGTGTCTTGAGCGGTAGGCGGTTTTACCGCGGTAAAACTTTTCGTGCGCTGCGCTTCCCACGACCCGCGTTGAATGCGCGACGTGGAGGGGTGCGCGTGACGTGGGCGGCATGCGTGGGGCGATTCCCGCACGCATGCGTCACATCGCAGTAAATGGGCAGCGCGACCCGCGGCTTCCTCATAAAAAGGGATAACCGCGAGCGCACTGTTCCTTTACCCTCTACGCAATCCCAATCTCGGAAGCCTCTGTTCGCCTTCCTCTTCTTCCCCAAGCTTCGCTCTTGCTCGCCGCTGTTGCGTTCCCGCCGTCCTCTGTTTCTTGCCCCCCTCCCCCAGCCGCCACGGCGCCAAAATCCACCAAGGGCAAGGGAGTGGCCAAGGATGCCGGAGTGGCGGAGCCGCCGAAGAGTGTGTTGGCGGTGCAGCGGACGCAGTCCGCCTTCTTCCCCTCGACAGTTGACGTGTTCGAGCTTCGGGAAGCCTTCAAGCCCCTGTGGGGGGTGAAGACGGGGGGAGAGAAGTCGGGGCATCCAGCCACGCGCGTCATCCCCGCCAACTGCGCCGAGGCTGCCCCAAATCGGTACCCCTTCTTTGTCGACTATTTTTCCTGCGGGCTTTGTCCTCCCTTCTCTGATTTCTTCAGCGACATCGTGCACACCTTTAGCTTCCGCCTCTTGGATTTTACCCCGAATGAGGTGGCGTGCATGGCCCTTTTCGCGCACCTCTGTGAGGGTTTTGCCGGGGTGCACCCCAACACAGCGCTCTTCCGCCATTACTTCTTCCCTCGGATCCAGACGGGGGCGCCATTTCTGGTTGCGTCACCTGGATCCCAAGGTCCAAGGGAGCGTACCCGGATGGCGCCATGAAGGAGAGGTGGGAAGAATGGCGGGGCCGGTGGTGCTGGATCGAAGAGAAGGACCCGCCGACGTTCTGCGAAGTTCGTCGGGCGCCGCCGGTCCGCAGAAGCGATTGGAGCGACGTCGACGCCGACGACGAGAAGCTCACGGTCGCCACCACCAGGATCCTTCAGCTCACCGAGGCCGGGCTCACTGATACGTCTCCAACGTATCTATAATTTTTGATTGTTCCATGCTATTATATTATGTGTTTTGGATGTTTATGGGCTTTATTATCCACTTATATATTAATTTTGGGACTAACCTATTGACCCGAGCCAGTGCAGTTCTGTTTTTTCCCTTGTTTGATGTTTGAAGAAAAGGAATATCAAACGGAGTCGAAACGGAATGAAACCAACTGGAGAAGTTACTTTTGGAAGGAAAGCTACCGTATAAACTTGGAGTACACGTCAGGAAAGAAATGAGGGAGCCACAAGGCAGGGGGCGCCCACCCCCCTAGGGCGCTCCCTCCACCCTTGTGGGCCCCTCGTGGCCCCCCTGACGTACTTCTTCCACCTATATATATCCATATACCCTAAAAACTTCAGGGAACGGAATAGATCGGGAGTTCCGCCGCCGCAAGCCTCTGTAGCCACCAAAAGTCAATCGGGACCCTGTTGCGGCACCCTGCCGGAGGGGGGGACCTTCACCGGTGGCCATCTTCATCATCCCGGCGATCTCCATGACGAGGAGGGAGTAGTGCACCCTCGGGGGCTGAGGGTATGTACCAGTAGCTATGTGTTTGATCTCTCTCTCTCTCTCTCGTGTTCTTGATTTGGCACGATCTTGATGTATCATGAGCTTTGCTATTATAGTTGGATCTTATGTTGCTTCTCCCCTCTACTCTCTTGTAATGGATTGAGTTTTCCCTTTGAAGTAATCTTATCGGATTGAGTCTTTAATGACTTGAGAACACTTGATGTATGTCTTGCCGTGCGTATCTGTGGTGACAATGGGATATCACGTGATTCACTTGATGTATGTTTTGGTGACCAACTTGCGGGTTCCGCCATGAACTTATGCATAGGGGTTGGCTTTACGTTTCCGTCTTGATTCTCCGATAGAAACTTTGGGGCACTCTTTGAGGTTCTATGTGTTGGTTGAATAGATGAATCTGAGATTTTGTGATGCATATCGTATAATCATACCCACGGATACTTGAGGTGACATTGGAGTATCTAGGTGACATTAGGGTTTTGGTTGATTTGTATCTTAAGGTGTTATTCTAGTACGAACTCTAGGGCTGTTTGTGGCACTTATAGGAATAGCCCAATTGGATTGATTGGAAGGAATAACTTTGAGGTGGTTTCGTACCCTACCATAATCTCTTCGTTTGTTCTCCGCTATTAGTGACTTTGGAGTGACTCTTTGTTGCATGTTGAGGGATAGTTATGTGATCCAACTATGTTATTATTGTTGAGAGAACTTGCACTAGTGAAAGTATGAACCCTAGGCCTTGTTTCCTAGCATTGCAATGCCGTTACGCTCACTTTTATCATTAGTTACCTTGCTGTTTTTATATTTTCAGATTACAAAAACCTATATCTACCATCCATATTGCACTTGTATCACCATCTCTTCGCGAACTAGTGCACCTATACAATTTACCATTGTATTGGGTGTGTTGGGGACACAAGAGACTCTTTGTTATTTGGTTGCAGGGTTGCTTGAGAGAGACCATCTTCATCCTACGCCTCCCGCAGATTGATAAACCTTAGGTCATCCACTTGAGGGAAATTTGCTACTGTCCTACAAACCTCTGCACTTGGAGGCCCAACAATGTCTACAAGAAGAAGGTTGTGTAGTAGACATCAAGCTCTTTTCTGGCGCCGTTGCCGGGGAGGTGAGTGCTTGAAGGTATATCTTTAGATCTTGCAATCGAATCTTTTTGTTTCTTGTTTTAGCAATAGTTTAGTTTGTAAAATAAAACTACAAAAAAAAATGGAATTGAGTTTGTCTCATACGCTTCATCTTTTTAATATCTTTTGTGAGTATGATGGGAAGGAAAATTGTGCTCAAGTACTAGAAGAAGAATTACATAGAATGCTTGGCATAAAATATGTGAATTATGAGCATGATTGCAATGTTGTTAGTACGAATTCTTTGAATATCCATGGTACTAATGATGATTGCACTAGTTATGATGAAAATATCTCCTATAGGCATGTCAATTTTTGTGGAGTGCATCGGGTTTGCAAATACACTCCAAATAGGGAAGATAGATATTGCAAGAGGCATAAGCACTTAGAAACTAAATTTTTGCAAGAAAGGCTAGATGTTTGTGCTGAAGATTTAAATTTTCTTGGCCGTACTTGTGGACTTTGCAATGAAAGTGGTCATTTAGCTATCCGATGCAAATTGTTTCATGATCTAATCATGTCCAAAAATTGTGATGAGTTGATTTCCCTTGCACATTATAATGAACTTAGCTTGCTTGTGGGTTGCGAAGAAATGAAACGTTTAACTAATTATCTTCCAGAATTTGCCCGTTACAAACTTCTTGGTTTTGATCTAGAGGAAATTTATATGTATTGTGCGGTGAATTGCATTGAAAATCCTTATATTGCCAATTACATAAAGAGAAGAAAACAAATAGAAGATGAAGAGAATACTAACGAAAGGGAAGAGACTTCCCAATATCCTCCTATTATTTCTTATGATGAATCAGGTAACGAGGAGGAGCCTTCTATTCAACCAATCTCATTAATAAGGAGCTCCAAAAAGAGGATTGAACCCACACATGATGTGGCGAAAAAGAAGAAAAGAAAAAGGAAGAGAGGTAAAAAGATATCTCTCCCAAATAATGTTGCTCCTATTATTGCTGTGCCTCATGAAAATGAATCAAAAATAATTGTGGAAGATGATGCACTTAATGATGATCTCGTTATGCCTATTGCTTATTGTGATGATTATGATTGGGAAGATAATGATACTTCTTATGATCTTGAAAATCTTTTTGGCACTTGCCTGGAAGAATATGATAATTGCTATACTATTGGAGCTATCCATACTATTAATGATGAGAGTGATTATGCTTATGATATGAAAAGGCCCAAGCTTGGGGATGCTATGTTTGATGAAGATGATGTTTTTGAGAATATATTTGCTGCAATTAATGTTTGTCCCAAGCTTGGGGATGCTATGCTTAATGAAGATGATATTTTTAGTCTCCCAAGTTTGGATATGCAAAGTTGTTATGATGATAGCATGCCTTCTACCTATGATGATTATATTGATGAAAGTGGGTTTGGAAGAGTGTCAACTTTAGGAAGTAATGATCCCACTATTTTGGAGGATGTTGAATCTTATAATATTTATGAAAGTGGACTTGGAGAGGTCATGACTTTATTTAGTGATGTATCCACTATTTCGGAAGAGGTTTCAATTGATTATGATGAGAACAAAGTTGCTACTTATGATGATTATTGTGATGAAACTTATGCTATAAAAAGTAGTGATTATTATATTTATAAAACTTGTCATGATTATGATTTCCCTTTTTCTGAACATTACTCTTTTAATGTGCAAACAATTTATAGTATTCAAGTCTCTTATGATACCCCCACTATTCCGAATGAGAAGAAATTTCCTTATGTGGAGAGCAGTAAATTTTCTATGCTTGTAGATCATGAAAAGAATGCTTTAGGTGCTGGTTATATTGTTTAATTCATTCATGATGCTACTGAAAATTATTATGAGGGTGGAATATATGCTTGTAGGAATCGCAATAATATCAAGTTTCCTCCCTATGTGCTTAAAATCTTGAAGTTATGCTTGTTTTACCTTCCTATGCAAGTTGATTCTTGTTCCCATAAGTTGTTTGCTCAAAAAATCCCTATGCATAGGAAGTGGGTTCGACTTAAATGTGCTATTCATATTCTTCATGATGCTCTCTTTATGTTTCAATTCTTATGTCTTATGTGAGCATCATTGAAATCATCATGCCTAGCTAGGGGCGTTAAACGATAGCGCTTGTTGGGAGGCAACCCAATTTTATTTTAGTTTCTTGCTTTTTGGTTCCGTTTAGTAATAAATAATCCATATAGCTTCTGTTTATATGTGGTTTTATGTTTTAATTAGTGTTTGTGCCAAGTAGAACCTTTGGGAAGACTTAGGTGAAGTCTTTATGATCATGCTGTAAAAAAACAGAAACTTTAGCGCTCACGAGATTAGCTTCAACTTTTTACTGGAGAGTGATATTTAGTTGATTATTTTTGCAGATGATTACTAGACAAATTCCTCAGGTCCACCAATTTATTTTAGAATTTTTGGAGTTCCAGAAGTATACGTTTGATACAGATTACTACAGACTGTTCTGTTTTCTTTGTGTTGCTTGCTTATTTTGATGAATCTATGGCTAGTAAAGTATTTTATAAACCATAGAGAAGTTGGAATACAGTAGGTTTAAAACCAATATAAATAAAGAATGAGTTCATTACAGTACCTTGAAGTGGTGTTTTGTTTTCTTTCGCTAACGGAGTTCATGAGATTTCTGTTAAGTTTTGTGTTGTGAAGTTTTCAAGTTTTGGGTAAAGATTCGATGGACTATGGAATAAGGAGTGGCAAGAGCCTAAGCTTGGGGATGCCAAAGTCACCCCAAGGTAATATTCAAGGATAACCAAGAGCCTAAGCTTGGGTATGCCCTGAAGGCATCCCCTCTTTCGTCTTCGTTCATCGGTAACTTTACTTGGAGCTATATTTTTATTCACCACATGATATGTGTTTTGCTTGGAGCGTCATTTTATTTTCTTTAGTTTTGCTTGCTGTTTGAATAAAATACCAAGATCTGAAATTCTTAAATGTTAGAGAGTCTTCACATAGTTGCATAATTATTCGAAGACTCATTGATCTTCACTTATATCTTTTGGAGTAGTTTGTTATTGCTCTAGTACTTCACTTATATCTTTTAGAGCACGGTGGTGGTTTTATCTTGAAGAAATAGATGAAATCTCATGCTTCACTTATATTATTTTGGGAGTCTTAAATATCATGGTAATTTGCTTAAATAATCTTAATATTCTAGCTATGCAAGAATAGTAAAAACTTTCTTATGAGTGTGTTGAATCCTAAGAGAAGTTTGATGCTTGATGATTCTTTTGAGATATGGAGGCAGTGATACTCAAGTAGTGCTAGTTGAGTAGCTGTGAATTTTAGAAGTACTTGTGTTGAAGTTTTCAAGTCCCGTAGCATGCACGTATGGTAAACGTTATGTAACAAATTTGAAACATGAGGTGTTCTTTGATTGTCCTCCTTATGAGAGGCGGTCGGGGACGAGCGATGGTCTTTTCCTACCAATCTATCCCACTAGGAGCATGCGCATAATGCTTGGTTTTTGATGACTTGTATATTTTTGCAATAAGTATGTGAGTTCTTTATGACTAATGTTGAGTCTATGGATTATACGCACTCTCACCCTCCATCATTGCTAGCCTCTTGATGCACTGCATTGCCCTTTCTCACATTGAGAGTTGGTGCAAACTTCGCCGGTGCATCCAAACCCCATGATATGATACACTCTTTCACACATAAACCTCCTTATATCTTCCTCAAAACATCCACCATACCTACCTATTATGGCATTTCCATAGCCATTCCGAGATATATTGCCATGCAACTTTCCACCATTCCGTTCATCATGACATATTCATCATTGTCATATTGCTAGCATGATCATGTAGTTGACATAGTATTTGTGGCAAAGCCACCGTTCGTAATTCTTTCATACATGTCACTCTTGGTTCATTGCATATCCCAGTACACCGCCGAAAGCATTCATATAGAGTCATACTTTGTTCTAGTATCGAGTTGTAATCATTGAGTTGTAAATAAATAGAAGTGTCATGATCATCATTTTCTACAGCATTGTCCCAAGTGAGGAATAAAAAAAATAAAGGCCATAAAAAAGAGAAGGCCCAAAAAATGAGAGAAAAAGAGAGAAGGGACAATGCTACTATCCTTTGCCACACTTGTGCTTCAAAGTAGCACCATAATCTTCATGATAGAGAGTCTTCGTTTTGTCACTTTCATATACTAGTGGGAATTTTTCATTATAGAACTTGGCTTGTATAATGGGCCTCCTCAAGTGCCCTAGGTCTTCATGAGCAAGCAAGTTGGATGCACACCCACTTAGTTTCTTTTGTTGAGCTTTCATACATTTATAGCTCTAGTGCATCCGTTGCATGGCAATCCCTACTCCTTGCATTAACATCAATCGATGAGCATCTCCATAGCTCATTGATTAGCCTCGTTGATGTAAGACTTTCTCCTTTCTCGTCTTCTCCACATAACCCCCATCATCATATTCTATTCCACCCATAGTGCTATGTCCATGGCTCGCGCTCATATATTGCGTGAAAGTTTATAGGTTTGACATAACTAAAGTATGAAACAATTGCTTGGCTTGTCATCAGGGTTGTGCATGATGAGAGCATTCTTGTGTGACGAAAATGGAGCATGACTAAACTATATGATTTTGTAGGGATGAACTTTCTTTGGCCATGTTATTTTGGGAGGACATAATTTCTTAGTTAGTGTGCTTGAAGTATTATTATTTTTATGTCAATATGAACTTTTATCTTGAATCTTTCGGATCTGAATATTCATACCACAAGTAAGAAGAATAACATTGAAATTATGCCAAGTAACACTCCACATCAAAAATTATCTTTTTTATCATTTACCTACTCGAGGACGAGCGGGAATTAAGCTTGGGGATGCAGATACGTCTCCAACGTATCTATAATTTTTTTTTGTTCCGTGCTATTATATTATGTGTTTTGGATGTTTATGGGCTTTATTATCCACTTTTATATTATTTTTGGGACTAACCTATTGACCCAGAGCCCAGTGCCAGTTCCTGTTTTTCCCTTGTTTCAGTGTTTCGAAGAAAAGGAATATGAAACGGAGTCGAAACGGAATGAAACCAACTTGAGAAGTTATTTTTGGAAGGAAAGCTACCGGATAAACTTGGAGTGCATGTCAGGAAAGAAACAAGGGAGCCACGAGGCAGGGGGGCGCGCCCACCCCCCTAGGGCACGCCCTCCACCCTCGTGGGCCCCTCGTGGCCCCCCTGACGTACTTCTTCCACCTATATATATCCATAGACCCTAAAAACTTCAGGGAACAGAATAGATCGGGAGTTCCGGTGCCGCAAGCCTTTGTAGCCACCAAAAGTCAATCGGGACCCTGTTCCGGCACCCTGCCGGAGGGGGGAACCCTCACAGGTGGACATCTTCATCATCCCGGCGATCTCCATGACGAGGAGGGAGTAGTTCACCCTCGGGGCTGAGGGTATGTACGAGTAGCTATGTGTGTGATCTCTCTCTCTCTCTCTCTCTCTCTCTCTCTCTCTCTCTCGTGTTCTTGATTTGGCACGATCTTGATGTATCGCGAGCTTTGCTATTATAGTTGGATCTTATGTTGCTTCTCACCCTCTTCTCTCTCGTAATGGATTGAGTTTTCCCTTTGAAGTAATCTTATCGGATTGAGTCTTTAATGACTTGAGAACACTTGATGTATGTCTTGCCGTGCGTATCTGTGGTGACAATGGTATATCACGTGATTCACTTGATGTATGTTTTGGTGACCAACTTGCGGGTTCCGCCCATGAACTTATGCATAGGGGTGGCACACGTTTTCGTCTTGATTCTCTGATAGAAACTTTGGGACACTTTGAGGTTCTATGTATTGGTTGAATAGATGAGTCTGAGATTTTGTGATGCATACCGTATAATCATACCCACGGATACTTGTGGTGACATTGGAGTATCTAGGTGACATTAGGGTTTTGGTTGATTTGTATCTTAAGGTGTTATTCTAGTACGAACTCTAGGGCTGTTTGTGGCACTTATAGGAATAGCCCAACGGATTGATTGGAAATAATAACTTTGAGGTGGTTTCGTACCCTACCATAATCTCTTCGTTTGTTCTCCGCTATTAGTGACTTTGGAGTGACTCTTTGTTGCATGTTGAGGGATACTTATGTGATCCAAATATGTTATTATTGTTGAGAGAACTTGCACTAGTGAAAGTATGAACCCTAGGCCTTGTTTCCTAGCATTGCAATACCGTTTACGCTCACTTTTATCATTAGTTACCTTGCTGTTTTTATATTTTTAGACTACAAAAACCTATATCTACCATCCATATTGCACTTGTATCACCATCTCTTCGCCGAACTAGTGCACCTATACAATTTACCATTGTATTGGGTGTGTCGGGGACACAAGAGACTCGTTGTTATTTGGTTGCAGGTTTGCTTGAGAGAGACCATCTTCATCCTACGCCTCCCACGGATTGATAAACCTTAGGTCATCCACTTGAGAGAAATTTGCTACTGTCATACAAACCTCTGCACTTGGAGGCCCAACAACGTCTACAAGAAGAAGGTTGTGTAGTAGACATCACTCACCCTTGAGATGATCGAGGAGGACTTCATCCGCCGCCGGATCGCTCCACTGCACAACAAGGGGAGGCCGGCCTGGCTCTTCACGAACCCCGCCGACATCATGCGGCTTCGCCCCGGCATCGACCACAACTTCACAGTGATGGGGCATGCCCGTTTCTACCAGCGGCTCTTCCAGCTTGATGTGGGCCGCGACGGTGAGGTCGAGCGGACCGGCAAGGTCGCAAGGGCCGCCGCGAAGGCCGGCAAGGTCTTCAAGGGGCCTTTGTTCAAGATGGCGGCGGGAGTGGTCCCGCTGTGCAATAATTCGCGTCGGACCGAGATCATTGCCATGATGCCGGACTGCAACGCGCATGGCCCTTACCCGAGCTGGAAGGAGTCGGAGGACGTAGAGGTGCAGCAGTTCTTTGACACTCTGCACGAGGGGTACATCGACACCGATGCCGAGCGGCTGCTCGTCCAGGACACCATCCAGGCGGAACTGGACTACATCACCACCAGGGCGAGGGAGGCGCAGCTTGCCGAGGAGGCCGGCAGCACTGGTGGTGTGGAGGACAAGGCCGCGACGGCCACGGAGGAGGAGGAGCTCGCCCGATGGGCGGTGGCCGCCGGGGAAGCCAGCAGCGCCGGCACCAAGGCTCCTCTGGTTGAGGATGCGGCCGACGAGTCATCGGAGGAGGAGGTCGGGGCTATTGACCCTCCGGCCACGGGGAGAGGGCGAGTCCTGCGGCGGGCCACTTCCGGCGAGCCGGTGCGGCCCGTCAGGGCTGCGCGGCGACCAAAGTCCCCGGAGGAGTCCGTGCATCAGACGAGGGCCGCGACGGCGAAGAAGGTGGTGAAGGCCGCGACAGCGAGGAAGAAGGCATATGCTTCTTCTTCGTCCAAACGTATGTAGACTCCGCCCTCCTCCCCTCCTCCGGCAGATGCCGACGCGGGGGTCACTTTCGACTCCGGATCCCTCAGCCCGAGGAGGAAGAGGAAAACAGCAGAGGAGGAGGTGGACGACGAGTAAGTATCTGGCTTCTTCCCGTCATCTCTGTCTCCTCAATCTGTGTCGCTTGTCTTGACTTGTTTTCATCTTTGTAGGGACGCGGAGACGCTGGCCCAAAGGGTGAAGAGGGCCAAGACCTCGGCGGGCGGCCAGCCCCCGGCTGGTACTTCAAGGGCGCCACTGGTGGTGCTGAGTAGCCCGGACAGCAGCCCCCGGCCCAGCCCCCAGCGTAAGCTCACTACTCTCCCCTCGTCGACAAGTGTCAGGGGTACGATACTTTGGTGCTGACCTTGCTGGGTATGCAGGAGGAGAGCGGCAGTAGGAGGAGCCACAGAGGGCTACTCCCAACACGCCGCCCCCATCAACCACGCCTCCCCGAGGGGCGTCCCCGGTAAGGGCGCCAAGCACCGAGCCCATGCACATGGAGGAGGAGGAGAACTTGGGCGCTGGCGGATTTGCCTCGACGCCAAATGTTGGCAGGGAGGGGACTTGTTTTTCCCAGCCTGGCACTGGCGCTGGTAAGTCGCTCGCCTTTCGTCCCTGTTCCTTTTTCTTTTTGGCTCTTGGTCTTGGCCTTGACTCACTCCCTTCTTTGGTGTCCAGATTCCTCCTTGGTGAACCCAGAGGACATGGACGCCATCATCGAGGATGTCGCCAAGGCCGCCGAGGCGGACGCCGAGAAGATCACCACCGAGGAGGCCGCCAAGGGAGCTGCTGAGGACGCCGCCAAGGGGCCTGCCGGGGAGGCCGGCAAGGCCGCCGCTGAGGAGGCCGGCGAGGGGCCTGCCGGGGAGGCCGGCAGGGCCGCTACCGAGGAGGAGGAGGAGGTGGCTGATGACCGGCCTTCCTCCTCTGCTGCTTCTGGCTCCAGCAAGTACCTGAGGGTGAGTGACGACTTGTTCGTCCACCTTCCAGGCGCGTCGAGCACCAGGACACCCGTTGAGGGAGAGGTGTTCGACGACGAAGTGCTTGCCGCCGCCGAGCTTGAGGTCGTCGACGAGCCGAGCGTTGGTGGCGACGGCTCCCTGGAGGAGCGGCTGCTCCAGGCCATGGGTGCCAACTTCCGGAGGCTCCAGGTGCTCCATCGTGCCCGCCTGGACAAAACCAGGTCCAGGACGGCGGTGCTGGAGAAGGCGGAGGCAGACCTCCAGAAGCGCGTCGCCGAAACGCAGGACTGGTTCAGCCAGGCTCGCGACGAGCTGAAAGCCGCCCAGGGCAAGCTGGCCAAGTGTGATGTGGAGCTCATCATGAAGCTGGCCGACGTCGAGAAGGCCCAAGAGACGGCAAAGAACTTGGCCGCTGTTGCCGAAGCCGCCCGGACCCAGCACGAGGCCGCATTGAACTCCCAGGAGGAGGACCTCGCCGCGCGCGAGGAGAAGCTCGCCGCCACGCTTCGCGGCAAGGATGAAGAGGTGGGGAAGCTGGTCTTGCAGCGGACCCGTGAGCTGGAGCGGAGGCACCAAGAGGCGCTCGATGCCCAGGCCCTGGTCCATGCTGGCAAGGTGAAGAAGATGGAGGTGGAGCGGGACGAGCTAAAGGAGCAGGCCCTGAAGCTGTCCCAGGAGAAGGACACGCTCAACGACGCTCTGACAGATGCGCAGGGCGCGACCATCAGCAAGGCCGGGGAGCTCTCCGAGGCCAACAAGTCCATCAAGGACCTCACGCTAAAACTGGAGGGCCTCGAGGGAATGCTCTGTCATAGCCCTAGAATTTGTTTGTCATTAGTTGCATTAAGGCATTCATGTCATCATGTTCAAATTTCTCAGAAAGTTGAAATGGGGATTGCCTAAACCCTAGCATTAAAGGAATTCACTAGTTTTACCTAAAATATTTTCGGTAAGTCCAAATGGCTTTCAAAAATGTTCATCATTTATGGTAAATACTGTAAACACTAGCCAAAGGTGATGCACATTTTTCCATGACATATTTGGGCTCTGAATTAAATCATATTCTATTTGAATTTGGGCACTTAAATACTATGAAATATTTAAAATGTCCAAATAATCCTAAACTGAAATGTTCCATGTTGGATATATTCCAAGCACTGGCCATGATCAGTTTGGTGATTTTTGAGTGTGCCTAAGTATTTTTAATAAAGCCCTGACATTACAGAAGAAATAGAAAACAGAACAAATTAAATAACATAGAGAGAGAGAGAGAGTTGGTACTGGCCAGTACCATGCGGCCCAGAGCCGGCCCAGCCAGATGGCCGATGCAGTCGTCTCCTCCTCTCGCCAGAGGGACGAGGGGCGTGTGCCCGCCACGCGCGCCCACGCGTCCATGCCACCTCCTGCCTGCTAGCTTGCGTGGCGCCGCGGACAGACCCTCGAGAGCCGTCTGGATCACTCTGACCGCCCCACACTCTCCCCCTCGTCTCCCTCTCGCCCTCTCCACCATGGCCGAGACGCCTGCGAGCTCGCTGCTGCCATAGCCGCAGCCACCGTGCTCCCCTCACCGCCCCTCTGAGTCCGCAAGAACCGCCAACGACCGCTGCTTCGCCCCACCCTGGCCCCAAGCGCTGGGACGACCTGCATCTCCGGCTACTCCCCCCTTCTTCCTCCTCGCTCACCGGAGATCGTCGCCGCCGATTCGTCGTCCACAGGGCCTCCCGAGCCCGCCGACCCCTCTCCGACCCACTGTGAGCTCCTCTTCCTCTCCCCTAGCTCCCGTGCTCGTTTGGCCTCCGTGAGCCGCCGTTTCCACTGCACCAGCTCCCGCCGCCCGGCCATGGCGCCGTCGTGGCTAGGGCCATGATGGCTCGAAGCCAAGCTCACCGTTGTGCTCAGCTGACACCCGGAGCCGTATCCACCACCAGCCCCTCCCGTGCACCGTAGCGCCGAACCCAACCTGTCCGAACTCGCCGCCGCAAGAGTTGCATTGTCGTCGATTTAGTCCACTCCGGCGTGAGTTGTTGCCTCCGTTGGATGCGCAAGACTCTTAGCTTTATGTAGCCGCAAACCGCGTCCAAAACCGAGCCCTGTGGGCATTTTCCGAAGCCCTCCGCCGCGTATGTCGTCGTCGGCGTCAAACCGCCGGCGAGTTGACCCCGTTTGACCTGGGGTTTGACTCCCCTGGATCAACGAAAGGTGGGCCCAGGCCCCTGCTTAATTAGCGTAGGTTTAATTAGTGTTAAATTAATTAAGTTAACTAATCAAGCCACTGACGTGTGGGCCCAGACCTAATTAACCTAGGTTAGTGCTAACCTAACACTAAACTAACTCTGTTAGTTAGTTGTTTCACCGACATGTGGGTCCCAGCTGTCAAGTTTGACCTGGGCTGGCGCCTTTGACCTGCTGACGTCACACTGACGCCAGGCTGACGCAGTAATGCCTTTTCTGGATTTAATTTAATTCAGGAAATTCCAGAAAATGCCCAAAACTTCTAAATTTCATAGTAATTCAACCGTAGCTCCAAATGAATTAAATTATATATGAAAAATTATCAGAAAAATTCAAGGAATCCATCTGTACCATTTTCATGCATGTTTGAACAATGTTTGTCCTCTGTTTTTGACAAAACAATTAAAGGGCATTTAAATAATCATATATGGAGTTGGAATTTGAATCATGTATTCAAACCAACTTCATTTAAATTATAGCTAGATGCATTAGCTCAAATCACAACATATTGCCATGTCATGATCATGCATCATATTGTGGCATTGCATTGATTGTGTTCTTTCTCAGTTGCCGGTGTTTGCCCCCTCTCGATAGACGTGGTTTCGGCGATGTGATCGATGACACCGATGAAGAACTATACTATCTTCAGACGTGCCAGGCAAGCAAAACCCCCTTGTTCATTCCGATACAATCCCACTCTCTCGCTCCTGCTCTTTTTTACTACATTAGGACAACAATGATTCAACTGTTACATGCTGCGGTAGATGAACCCCTTTATCCTCTGCATGACCTGTCATTCCACAGTAATTAGATGAAACCCACTAGCATGAGTAGGAGTTGTTTGAGCCTGATGTGCCTACTCATTCATGCTTGTTTGTCATGCCTGCCATCGCTTAGAGTTGAGTCAGTCCGATTCATCGGGAATGAATTGGAATGGTGTGTGAACATGTTCTCTTTGTTGAGAGCTAAGTGTGTGAACACGATTTGGTAAAGGTAGCGGTGAGAGGCCATGTAGGAGTACATGGTGGGTTGTCTCATTGAAACCGTCCTCGTGAACTGAGTTACGTGTTTGTGATCCATGAAACGATTACTACCACGCATTGGCCCCGAAACCAATGGACCCTCTCGGCTTCTTAACCACCCTTGTTCTCTGTCTGTGAGTTGCAACTAGTTTACGTGTTTTTAGGATATGTGTTGGAGGCCGTGCGTAGCGCTGACCCTAGGGGTGGGCTATGATGCGGTAGATACACCGTGGCCCGGTGTACCGAATGCCTGTTTGGTATCTCGGGAACCTGCACACATCGTTCGGGGCCGTATGTGGAAACCTCGGCCGGGCTCCCTGCGGATGGAACCTGAATAGGCGATAAACTTGGACTAGAGACTTGAGTGTTTAGGTACGCCCTGGCCGACACCCACGTTGGGCTTCCGCTTGAAGGTTGCCGAGTACATGTCGTGTAAACGGCGGTAAGTGGTGAGAGCGTGTGTGAAGAAGTACACCCCTGCAGGGTTAATATGATCTATTCGAATAGCCGTGTCCGCGGAAAAGGACTTACGGGTTGCCTATAACGGTTCATAGGCAAGTGAAAGTGGATACTCTAAAATGCGCAAGATAAGCGTGAGTGCTATGGATGGCGTTCTCGTAGGGAAGACGGGATCGAATCCATAGTGGTGTATTGATTGGTGAATATGTGGACTCGTGTGCGCCACCTCAAAAGAGTTACTTGCAGTCGTAGTTCAGGATAGCCACCGAGTCAAAGCTGGCTTGCTGCTGTTAAACTCCACCACCCCCTTTGTTGATAATGATGCATATGTAGTTAGTTCTGATGTAAGTCTTGCTGAGTACATTTGTACTCACGTTTGCTTATTTTATGTTTTGCAGAGACGTCGGTCTCGCTTAGTAGTTCCGCTTGGACTTGACGTTTAGCTTGTTACCTCGGCTACGATCTTGTGCCCTCGGCAGAGATGTGGTAGATAGTCGGGCTTCTCAGCCTTTTTCATTTGTAGATGTACGTACTTAGACATGTTAAGCTTCCGCTTGTGCTTTGACTTGTATGTTTCAATGTTGGGTCGTGAGACCCATGTTTGTAATATCTCGCTCCTCGGAGCCTAATGAATAAATATTTGAGTCGTAGAGTTATGTTGTGATGCCATGTTGTATTTACACATATTGAGCATATTGTGTGTATGTTTGAAATGCTTGGTATGTGTGGGATCCGACAATCTAGTTGTTTATCCTTGGCAGCCTCTCATATGGGGAAATGTAGTCTAGTGCTTCTGAGCGATAGTAGTCCGCTACAGCCGGTTCACCGGAGTCCCGCTAGCCCAAAGACTACTGCTTTGGACACTTGATCGGCCGACATGTGTTTCACGCCGTTCTGGTTCTGTCTCTTCGGGAAATGTCACGGTGACATCCGAGTCTGCCTTAGCTCACAGCCCGGGTTCCCGAGTCCTGTTAGCCAGTGCTACAGCCCGGATTCACACGCTGACCGACATGCTCGATGTGATTCATGTATGCTGTCCCCATGGGTTAGTGCCGCTTTGGGTTCACGACTAGCCATGTCGGCCCGGTTCTCTGTCATATGGATGCTAGCGACACTGTCATATACGTGAGCCAAAAGGCGCAAACGGTCCCGGGCCATGGTAAGGCGACACCCATGGGAATACCGTGCGTGAGGCCGCAAAGTGATATGAGGTGTTACCGGCTAGGTCGATGTGACTTGGAATCGGGGTCCTGACATGCTCATGGAGGCCAAAGCCCGGGAGGGGATCCTGGCCAAGGAGCTGGAGACCGAGAAGCAGCTATAGAAGAACGAGGCCGCCGAGCATAAGGATTTCAAGGAGGGCATGAACTGCTAGATCGACCGCCTCGAAGACGTTGCCGGAAGGATCAGCGCGCAGTTGGCTACCATGGGGGTGCCAAACGTGAGGTACGCCCCAGAGCGCAGCGGGACGACCAACGCCAAGCTGACCCTGTTCTTTGAGTGCGTTCTCGAGACACTGGAGCAGCTTCACGCCAACCGGGCGGCCTCGCTGGCCGACGAGGCCCGGAGGCTTCGCCAGGGCGCCATGACCAAGGTTCTCACCAAGGTGGCATACTGGTACCCCGACCTCGACTTGACGCTACCGTTGGAGAGCTTGCCGGAGGATACTGACCTCGCGTCGCTCAGGGAGCGCATCAAGCCCATCATCAGACGTGTCAGCGGAATTCTGAGGGTGGAGGGCCAGCGCCGGGATTAAGCACCCCATTTTTTATCATCGCTGCAGGTTCATGTCCAAGAAATTTTCTATCTTTAGTTAGAACCACAACAACAATTTGATGTAATATAACTATGCAGTGCTCTTGATATTATGCATGTTATTTCCCCGTTTGATTTTTCCTTGTTTGTCCACCCTACGTAACTGGGTAGGCTTGTCGGCGCGTAAACCCAGGGCGGCGTCTTGGGGACGGATCCCCATTGGCCTGCCGGGTGTGCTTGCTGCCGAGCGAACCACCTTACCGCCCTTAGCATGGCCGTCCGAACTGTCGAGCTTGACTCGAGTCAGAGTCGGGAGCGTTGCCAAGTGCGGAAGGCATCCCCGCCACTCTCGACGCGACCGCTCTGAGCTGTTGAGCGGGCTCGAAACAGAACAATGGCGTTGTCAATCGCGGGAGGGCCCCTTCGCGTGCAGGTTTTCCATACATAGGCAAGATCTCCGGGGACGATAACCTTAGGTATAAAAGGAAATAACTCAGGGCTCTGAATGACTTAGCTTTTCTGTCGCCGTGCTGGCGTCCTTTGCGTTCACGGGCGGCGCTCTTTTCTCCTGGCCGTCTCCTTCTTGGGAGCCATGGCGATGAAGAAATGCTAGGCTAGCTACTAGACCAGATTCTCACAATTGCGCCCCCTACCTGGCGCGCCAAAGATGTCGGTGTGGAACGACACCTATGGGATCACAAGAATCCCTACTACAGTTGTCGGGGCGCAGGGTTGCGAGAAGAGAAGGATTAGTAACCAGCACAAGGATCGTTTACCCAGGTTCGGGCCGCGAAGATGTGTAAAACCCTAGTCCTGCTTTGGTGGGTGTATTTCAGAGAGTTCTTGAGCTCTCAAACTAGCTATGGTGGGGTGCATGGTTCCAAAGAGCCGAATCCTTCTCCAGTATGCCATGGGCCTCCTTTTATAGTCCAAAGGGGATGCCACAGTGACATACAGGAGGTGGAAAGGCGTACAGTGCTACGAGCTTAATTATTGCTCGTATTACAGGACAAGATGCATTTAATGCGCCGCTGAGGTGTCCCCTAGCTTTATTGGGGACGGGGCGAGGCCCGTCCTGTCCATCGCCGCTCCTCCTCGCTTTGACACGCGCCCTGGCCAGCGATGCGTTGCGTCGCCATGTAGGCAGGCATGCAGCTAAGGTGGCGCGGTGGTGGAGCCTTCACGAAGATCTGCATGCTGCCACGCAGGCGCCTGCTGAGTTGGCTCGAAGTCGCATGTTGCCACAGTGTGCCTGCCCACTGGTTGGGCCGTGCATGTGAACGGCGGTGGAGATTTGGTTGGTGCGGGCCTGGCAGTGGCCCTGCTGGCGTCCTTGGTGAGAGCCTTGCCGGGTGGCCCGACAACGGTCTTCCGTGGCGCGCTGTCGTCCCCGGCAAGGATCTTGCTGGGGGTCTTGTGGCTCTCCTCGGCAAGGATCTTGACGAGGACCGTCGTCTTTTAATCCTCGTCTGATCTTGAAAATTCCTTGTCTTCACAAAGATCTGCATGCCACCATGGAGGTGCCTCCCGAGCCCTAGTTCCAACGTGGTTGGTTGAGTTGGAACCCGTGGGCTCGGGGGTGGTTCACTCCGCTGGCGTGGGTGAGCCTCCCCGGCAAGGTCCTTGCCGGGGCCGCTGAGGCTGCCCCCGGCAAGGATCTTGCCGAGGGAACCTGCTTCGCCTCTCCGCTTCTTTGTGGTCTCTGTCTTGGCGTTGCTCTGGCTGTCTTGGGCTTTGGTTTTACCTTGGTTCACCTCCCATGTTCTGCTTGGTGTGGCCGCGGGCGTGGCTCCGACTGTCCGTGCACACGTAAAGGGGTACAAAGGTGCGGCCCCTGTTTTTTACACCGACAGTATTGCACTAGCACTAGCACCCATGTCACATAAGCCATGCTAACAATGATCTCCTATTTTAACAGAAATAACATGCATGCCTACCACAGGCCTATGTTTATCTTTAGCGCAAGGTTTAGCAATTCTAGCAGTCTCATCACAGAAATAAATAACATGTCCATCATTACTATCAACCAAGAGATCTTTGACAATAGCAATATTAGGTTCAACTTTAACTTGAGGTGTATAAGTTCTAATATTGCTCTTACGAACCACAATTGAAGCTTTAGCATGATCCTTTATTCTAACAGGGAAAGGTGGTTTCTCAACATAAGCAGTAGGAACAATAGGATCATTATAAGTGATAGTCTTTTCTTCAACTTTAATAGGTGCAACTACTTTTACTTCTATGGGAGGATGATATTTAAACCACTTCTCCTTAGGGAGATCAACGTGAGCAGCAAAAGATTCACAAAAAGAAGCTACTATCTCAAAGTCAAGTCCATATTTAGTGCCAAATTTACGGAAAACATCGGTATCCATAAAAGATTTAACACAATCAAACTTAGGTGTTATACCTGACTCCTTACCTTCGTCGAGGTCCCAATATTCAGAGTTGCGTTTAATTCTTTCCAATAAATCCCATTTGAATTCAATAGTCTTCATCATAAAATAACCAGTACAAGAAGTATCGAACATGGTGCGATTGTTGTCAGAAAGTCGAGCATAAATTTTTTGAATAATCATTTCTCTTGAGAGCTCATGATTGGGGCATGAATATAACATTGACTTAAGCCTCCCCCAATCTTGAGCGATGCTTTCTCCTTTGCAAAGCCAAAAATTATATATATAATTACGATCACGATGAACAAGATGCATAGGATAAAACTTCTGATGAAATTCCAATTTCAATCGTTTGTAGTTCCATGATCCCATATCATCACATAGCCTATACCATGTCAATGCATCTCCCTTCAAAGATAAAGGGAAGACCTTCTTCTTGATAACATCATCGGGCATACCTGCAAGCTTAAATAATCCACAAACTTCATCCACATATATTAGGTGCTCATCAGGATGTAATGTTCCATCTCCTGCAAAAGGATTAGCTAGCAGTTTTTCTATCATACCCGAAGGAATTTCAAAGTAGAAATTTTCATTTTCAATAGGTTCAGTAGGTTGAGGAGCAACTCTTTGCTCTACTGGTCGGGGTGAAGATACCCCGAACAAGCCCCTCAGAGGATTACTTTCCATAGTAACAAGTGATAGTAAATTTCAGCACACTATATAAATTTTTCCTTACCAAATTCCACCTACCAAAGGCGCTTCACTCCCCGGCAACGGCGCCAGAAAAGAGTCTTGATGACCCACAAGTATAGGGGATCTATCGTAGTCCTTTCGATAAGTAAGAGTGTCGAACCCAACGAGAAGCAGAAGGAAATGATAAGCGGTCTTCAGCAAGATATTCTCTGCAAGCACTGAAATTATAGGTAACAGATAGTTTTGTGATAAGATAATTTGTAACGAGAAACAAGTAACAAAAGTAAATAAAGTGCAGCAAGGTGGCCCAATCCTTTTTGTAGCAAAGGACAAGCCTGGACAAACTCTTATATAGAGAAAAGCGCTCCCGAGGACACATGGGAATTATCGTCAAGCTAGTTTTCATGACGTTCATATGATTCGTGTTCGGTACTTTGATAATTTGATATGTGGGTGGACCGGTGCTTGGGTATTGTCCTTACTTGGACAAGCATCCCACTTATGATTAACTCCTATTGCAAGCATCCGCAACTACAAAAGAAGTATTAAGGTAAACCTAACCATAGCATGAAACATATGGATCCAAATGAGCCCCTTACGAAGCAATGCATAAACTAGGGTTTAAGCTTCTGTCACTCTAGCAACCCATCATCTACTTATTACTTCCCAATGCCTTCCTCTAGGCCCAAATAATGGTGAAGTGTCATGTAGCCGACGTTCACATAACACCACTAGAGGAGAGACAGCATACATCTCATCAAAATATCGAACGAATACCAAATTCACATGACTACTAATAGCAAGACTTCTCCCATGTCCTCAGGAACAAACGTAACTACT
This sequence comes from Aegilops bicornis, assembly GCA_021605145.1. NCBI lineage: Eukaryota > Viridiplantae > Streptophyta > Magnoliopsida > Poales > Poaceae > Aegilops > Aegilops bicornis. Next base: position 84,141,601 of record CM038670.1, read on the forward strand.
CACAAAGCATATTGATATTCATAATTAGAGGAGTATTAATATGCATATAGGATCTAAACATATGATCTTCCACCAAATATACCAACTAGCATCAACTACAAGGAGTAATCAACACTACTAGCAACCTACAGGTACCAATCCTAGACTTAGAGACAAGAATTGGATACAAGAGATGAACTAGGGTTTGAGAGGAGATGGTGCTGGTGAAGATGTTGGTGGAGATTGGCCCCCTCCCGATGAGAGGAGCGTTGGTGATGACGATGGCGATGATTTCCCCCTCCCGGAGGGAAGTGTCCCCGACAGAACAGCTCCACCGGAGCCCTAGATTGGTTCCGCCTCGTGGCGGCGGAGTCTCGTCCCGAAAGCTTGCTTATGATTTTTCTTCGGACGAAAGACTTCATATAGCAGAAGATGGGCACCGGAGGGCCAACAGGGGGCCCACGAGGCAGGGGGCGCGCCCAGGGGGTAGGGCGCGCCCCCCACCCTTGTGGCCAGGGTGTGGTCCCCCTCTGGTATTTCTTCCACTCAATATTTTTTATTATTTCCAAAAATAACTTCTGTGGAGTTTCAGGGCTTTTGGAGTTGTGCAGAATAGGTCTCTAATATTTGCTCCTTTTCCAGCCCAGAATTTCAGCTACCGCCATTCTCCCTCCTTATGTAAACCTTGTAAAATAATAGAGAATAGGCATAAGTATTGTGACATAATGTGTAATAACAACCCATAATGCAATAAATATCAATATAAAAGCATGATGCAAAATGGACGTATCAGTGACATTTAGGTTGATTGATGTGTATCATATGGTGTTATTTTAGTACGAACTCTAGGGCTGTTTGTGACACTTATAGGAATAGATCAAAAGATTGATCAGAAAGAATAACTTTGAGGTGGTTTCATACCATACAAGCAATTTCATATTATGTTCTCCGCGATAGGAACTTTGGGGTGACACTTTGTCACACATCTAGGGATTGCCATATGAGTTAATTATGTTATCATTGTTGAGAGACTTTGCACTAGTGAAAGTATGAACCCTAGGACTTGTTTCCAAACATTGCAATGCCGTTTTTGCTCACTTTTACTACTTGCTACCTTGTTGTTTTTGTATTTTCAGATTACAAAAGCCTATATCTACTATCCATATTACACTTTTATCACCATTTCTTCGCCGAACTAGTGCACCTATACAATTTACCATTGTATTGGGTGTGTTGGAGACACAAGAGACTATTTGTTATTTTGTTGCATGGTTGTTTGAGACTAGCGCACCTCAACAGGGGGCCCACATGCAACAAAGCTAAAGGTGGAAACAGTTAAGCCCAACGTGACTTTGGGCCTGTATGTGTTGCATGTTGAAGTCGCGTTGTTCCTATACATGGTTGCATGTTGAGGTGCGCCTGTTACCGTGCATATTGTATGATGAGGTGGTATGCTTGCATGTTGAGACAAATGAGTTAGTGGGGGCTAGCTAGCAATTTAGATATGGAAGATATGGCGTGTGTTCATTAGCTTTGTTGTTTCGAGTCTTGTATAGTGTCGCGCGATTTATGTGCATTCACGGGAAAAAATGTGCATTTGAATAGTACAACATTTAAGGATAAAATTATACAAAATTTAGTGTATAATTTTGTATTTATGCATTTTAAAACCCAAAATTGTATTTTAAAAAAGCAATCTTGAGTTCAAAATTACGCAATTGGGTTGTTTGTACATTATGTAGCACATAGTAACACATTTTTACTTATTTTTTGCAAATTGGAGTTTATAGTTGCGAATTTCCAAACCTTGCTACTGCACGGAAATTTTGTGCAACTCATTCCTATTTAGTCTCCGTTAGTTTTGTGGTATGTGTATTTAATTTTTGTCTGCGTTAGATAAATTAAATTTGGAGGCCTTGAAAAGAAATAGTTTTCTTAATTGATGAGCAGAGCTCCTAATTTCATTTACCATGGAATCGTCACTCTCTAGGGGCCTACCCCCTATAACAAAATCTTTTTAAAACACCCACAATACTCACCATGCTCTTAACCCCTCAAGGTGGGCAACAGATAAATACACTCGTGACCCAGCGCCCAAAACAGAACATCTCACCAACATCACTAGCAAGAAACAAAACAAAACATCTCAGCCGAAAAGACTTGAGTTATAAAAGTTTTGACGTGTAATTTTGTATTTGTGCATTTTAAAACCTACATTTTTTTTGAAATGCAGTTTTGAGTTTAAAATACGCAGTTGGGTTGTCTATATATTTTAGAGCATATAGTTGCACATTTCTTACTTATTTTTTGCAATTTGGAATTTATAGTGCAAATTTCTAAATCTTACTACCGCCCAGAAATTTTGTACCTATTCCTATTTAGTCTCCATTAGTTTCGTCGTATGTGTATTTAATTTTTGTCCACATTGGATAAATTAAGTTTGGAGGCCTTGAAAAGAATTAGTTATTTTAATTGAGGAGCAGAGCCCCTAATTTAATTCACTCCATGGGAGTCTAAATCCACCCCCCCCCCCCCCCAAAAAAAAGATTTTTAAAACACCCGCAACACTCACCACACTCTCGACCCCTCAGGGTGGGCTGGAAATAAATAATCTGGTGACCCAACGCCAAAAAAACATCTCACCTGCGTCACTAGTAAGAAACAAAGCAAAACATCTCAGTCGAAAAGGCTACAACTATACAACTTTTGGTGTGTAATTTTTTATTGGTGCATTCTAAAACCTAAAATTGTATTTTCTAAAAGCAATTTTGAGTTCAGAAATATGCAATTGGGTTGTTTGTATATTTTGAAGCATGTAGTTGCACATTTTTACTTCTTTTTTGCATTTTGGAGTTTATAGTTGCAAATTTCTAAACTTTACTACCTCATGGAAATTTTGTGAAACTCATTCCTATTTAGTCTCCATTAGTTTGGTGGTATGTGTATATTTTTCCACATTAGATAAATTAAGTTTGTAGGCCTTGAAAAGAACTAGTTTTTTCTAAAAAATTTTAGGACAAGAGCTCTAATTTGTCATGAAATAGTCGCTCTCTGGGGGTCCAAATCCCCACTAACAAAAGCTTTTGAAAGTCCCACAATACTCACCACACTCTTGACCCCACAGGGTTGCCAGCAAAAAATTAAGCTGGTGACCCGAGGCCTAGAACATAACATCTCACCTAGATCACTAGTAAGAAAACAAAACAAAACATCTATGCCAAAATGTTAAAATTATACAAGTTTTGGTGTGTAAGTTTGTATTGGTGCATTTCAAAACTTAAATTGTATTTTTTAATCCAATTTTGAGTTCGGAAATGTGCAATTGGGTTGTTTATATATTTTTAAGCATGTAGTTGCGCATCTCACCTGTGTCACTAGTAAGAAATGAAACAAAACATCTGAGCCAAAAACAAAACACGACTAGCTACACTGGACATTAGTTCTCCTTCCAGTAGCCACAGAAGAACATCACCCGCGATCCGGAACACCATGGGCAGAGCACTCTGCTTCCTGCTAAAGGTTTCAACCGCCATCTATGGAAGCAACTGTGCATCCTTGCTTCTCGACTTCAGACAAAAAAATATATCTAGTGAGCAACTTGAGCAAATTCACTAGTTGGTTCATAGGGATAACGGAAGTCCAAACAATAGTCATTTCTAAATTTTAATGATAGCCCAAATGACTACAGTAACCCCTATAATAACCAAACCCTCAGCCCACCCGGGAAATTGAAAATCCATGAACAAAGCTCATGAATTGAGTTTTAAATTCAGCTTGTTCCCCAAAGCACAACTGTCCACCCCCAAGCATATTTAGCGAGCGAACAATGGCTGAAAGTTGGTCTATATCTTCCCTTACCATCACAAAATCAACATTTCTCACTGCCTACGCAACCCCTCTTAAGTAAATTATCTTTAGTCAGTATGGCATTTTTAAACATTATAACCACAAGCACACTTTAATATTTGAAGGCAATTTTCCGGAACCAAAGTTTTCTAGAAGGACATTTCACTTGTAAGCTTTTAGCATTAAATACAAGACTTGACTGAAAAAACTTGGGTAAGCGTCCACACACAACTGTCCCCCCTCCTCATTTAACTTGACATGTCTACAAGTACTATCTCGCAATTGCTGTCACAAATATGCTGGCGATACACTGTTTCTATTTGACGCTAGTTTAGATGTACTAGCGTTAGGGTTGAGGGGGAAAGCAGAATGAACCGGGGGCCAGGACAAAAAATAGATGATTGCCGTACGCACAGCCGTATAGGCAGTCCTTTGCTTTTTTCATATGTTAATTTCAAAACCAAGACGACCATTAGCTGGTCCTGCCCACATGTAGCAGTCCCAAGTGGCCTGCAGCAACTGTTGGGGAGGCCACACATTAACGTATCCAGATCGACCCTGCTGCCATTACCAGGCTGGTTTTGAGCTCGATGGATGGATCGCGCGAACACACATATCAATCGCAGGCCCCACGCAGGCGCGTACCATTTCGCCATGTGGATATCATTCTTTAGGTGTCGGCAGGTTGGCCAGGTCAGCAGCCGCCTCCACAGATGCACACTGGCAAAACCAACAAAAATTAACAACGACGGCTGCCCTTTCTGATTTCCTAGTGGATCGCTGCCTCTTCAAATCTCAACTCTCAACCACATCTGCTCAGACTTTGGAGTGAGACAGCTGGAATTAATATGCAGAATAATCGAGTGAATGATCCACAGGATCAGACTCCAGAAGTGAGAAAAGGACCGCACAAGTGTGCAGCTATGTTTATGGCCGGGACGTTGATGGTTGGATTAAGAACGAGGGCAGGTCAACTAGCGCCAGCAACTTGCAGGTCAGGGGTGTGTATCAACAGCAATGTGTATAATCAAGCCAAAGTGATCTCACGATAGCTGCGCTTCAGTTCCCTAATACTGCAATCGATACATAATTTGAGTTGACATACGGCCTTTCCTTCAGCTTCTGTTAGTATAACACGAGCTCACGTAGTGGTTGCTGTAACCGAGATGATCTCGACCTAGAATATATATTTTTGGAACGGATCGACCTAGAAAAATGGACGCTTCTCCGACGGGCCAGCCAGTCTGCCAAGTGCCGAGCACATGCCATCTTCTTCCTCAGAGCGTACAGGTTCTCTGAACAACGAACTGGTGGTGTAGGATAATGCGACCTCCCAGAGTGCGGCGAGCAAAGTTACAATCGGCAGCAACAGATGGCGTGCGTGCTCCCTTCTGGCTAGGCATGCAGGATCACTCTGGATCTTGTCGAATCTTAGGTAGATCGATTGTCTCCTTGTAAGTCGCGTTCGATCAGTTCGCTGCACAGGGATGGCATTGGAGGTCCGGATTTGTTGCTTGTGCTTGGATCGTGTGCAATCATGAACCCTCTGTCCATGTTCAGTTAACTCCTGGGGAATCTGGGCATTATAGATACATTCATTTTATCAATTTCTAGAACAAGTATATTCGGACGGAGGAAGTACTAAGATAACATACCTTTTCTTTTACAGTGACATGAAGATGATTTTTATTAAGAGTTTTGCTTCAGTGCATCACTTTTTAAAATCTGCGCGAATTTCAAAGTTACTTAAAAAGACTATCGCCATATTAGCCTCTAGATCAAACACACTGAATATTTTTTTTGAAAAGAACACAGATGTATTACATTAAACTGGTGTTATGGGTATATTACCAGTACACAGGTTTAGTACAAACTGTGGTAGATGACAGTTTAAAAAAAAACTGCGGTAGATGGCCAATCCAGACCTCACGATCTCCATCCCCTAACAGAGCGCCATGCGCAGCTAGTTATTGAATAAATTGATTGAATACAAAAGACTATATTATTCTTTTTGATGATTGAAGGGGTACCTTCTAATCTCTACATATAATCGACATCAAATCCATAAACATTTATAGAAGGTGTACCGACGCAAAGTTCTTTTTTGAAAAGAAGCATGAAAACAACTTCAGATAGCTGGTAAGCGCGGGAGTTTTTTTTTTTTTTGAGAAGAACGCGAGCGTGGGAGCTTTTTTTTTAACACAGTTCAGACGCAAACGCTCATGCATACACACATACACTCACACCTATGAACGCACATACGCACACACTACCCTTGTGAGCACCTTCGAGAGACCGAGCCGGCATATCATCTTGAGATTTACGAAGTCACCGTAAGCGCCTCGTCGTCAAGGGAACGCCTACTCCCTAATCGAAAACGACGCACGGAAATCAAATAAATCCAAAAATAATGCGAGCATCAGGACTATGTGTCACTTACTATGAGATGTAACTTCGGCTCGCCTCTGGCCCGGTGCTACTGGGCCAACCCAGTACTGTACCTCCCGTGCAAGATTTTTTTTCTATGTGGTTTTCTTATCGATTTTTCCGTGTTTGCAATGGCTTTTTTGTGTTTTTTTATTCAGTTTTTCCTTGGGTTTCTTTGTTTTTTCTTTGGTTTCCATCGGTCATCTTAGGTTTTTTTCAGTCTTTTTTTCAACACATGTCTATAATTTTTCATGTACACCAGGAATATTTTTATACACTTTTGTCATTTTTTATTTTTATTTTTTTCTTTTTCTTTTTCTTTCTTTTTTCTAACACATGTCTACATTAGTGCGAATGACTTTTCTCTCACCAGCTCATGTCTCTCTCGCTTGTCTGCTCGCTTTAAGTTTTTTCAACGTTGGTTACCTATAGCAAATTTTTTGGATAGTGACGAATTCAGAAAAAGTTTATGAATTAAATATGTGAACAGATATTGAGTACATATATTTCAAAACTTTAATTTGACTTTTTAAATGATGATTTTTAAAAATGATAAAGCGAATTAAAATTTGTTACCATAGTTTAAGAAAATGTTGATATCATTATTATTTTTGGTACATTCACGGGTTTAAAAAAATTGTATGTGAAATTATAATTTTAAATAATGTATTTAAAAATATATTTAAAGTTTATAAAAATTGGTCTTGATGTATATGACAAATGTACAACATGTATGAAAAAAGCAGACATTAGAACATATCTTGGGAAAAATAAATCAGGTATTTTAAAAAATATTACTCCCTCCTATCCATAATAAGTGTTGTGGTTTTAGGTCAAATTTAAACTAAAACAACGCCACTTATTTATGGATCGGAGGGGAAATAGTTTATAAATTTGTTTTTGATGTACACAAAAAATGAACAATGTTCATGAAAAAAGCAGACATCAAAATATATGTTTCAGAAAGAAACACCAAAACTTGCATTTGATTAAATAAAACCCATCCCTCGAAAAAAATATTAAATAAAACCCATGATTTTGAAAAATGTTAAAACCATGTACAAAATTTCATAGTGTATTTAAGAAAAATGTTGGTAGCACTAAAACATTGGTACAAAATTTATTCAGGTGAAAAAATGTATGTGACATTATAGTTTTTCAAATAATGTATTTTAAAAGTATTAAACTTCTATAGAAAATGGTCTTGATGTATATGACAAATGTACAACATATATGAAAATAGAAATTAAAACGTATATGAAAAAATCTTTAAAATATATTAATTGTTTATATTTTTTTTTGCTGATGTTTATGAAAAAGGTACAACGTGCATAAAGAAAGTAGACATCAAAATATATATTTATAAAAATGTTAGTTATGTATTTGAAAAATGAAAGTGTGTATTGAAAATATTTCTGATGTATATGAAAGATGTACATTGTGTGTGAAAAAAGAAGACATCAAAGCATATATTTGAAAAAATTATTAATTATGTACTTGTAAAATGTTAAACATGCATAAAAAGAGTTTCTGATGTATACGAAAAAAGGACAATGTTTTTTATGGGCCTGAAAGCCTTGTTATCTCGTCCCTTTTGTTTTCTTTGGAGAGAATGTGGGCGCCTTCACTTTCCCCACTCGCTCAGCTCGTTGACCCATCCAGATGAGCCATCACCTCGCCGCCACCACCGCCGCCGCTAGCTCGTCTCCCAGCCGCCGGCCGAGCTTAACCTCATTCCCGTCGCCGCTCCACCGACCAAGCGCGCTGTTCCAGCAGACTAACTTCGTTGCCACTCGCACAGAGAGGAAGCCCGCACCTTTAGTGGCCGCCGCAGCGGCGTCGCCGGTATCACCCCTGCTGCACAGGTCAGGCTCAGGCCCCCCTCTTTTTACCTGCGGTAAACGGTAGCAAGAAAACTGTACACGTTCGTCGGGATGTAGTCGTAGCAGCAGATCCGGCGCAGGAAGCTGCACTGAATGTAACAAAACCATCTTCGTCAGATTAGCATCTCAGATGATTCGGTCGTACCAAGTAGTTCAATAATTTGTTAAAAAAAGAAGTAGTTCAACGATTGGGGAAAATGCACGCACATTTTTGCATCTTTATATCAAGACCCACCCACACCAGCACCACTTTTCCAGCACAACTTACTGAATTACTAGTTGCGTCTACTCTGTGAGCTAACTGACGAAACAAAACTTGCTTTGATCGTTCTGTAGGCTCGAGGAAATGAGTGGCCATGAGGCAATCCCTGAAAGGTGATCAGCGTCATCTATTGTTTTCCTCTTGACGACGACGAGCAAGGATGCTAAACTTTTCCCTGTGTGATTCAGGCTTGCTGTGGTCACTGGTGGAAACAGAGGGATCGGCATAGAGGTGTGCCGCCAGCTTGCTCTCCAAGGTGTGACAGTCATTCTCACAGCAAGGGATGAGGAGAAAGGAAAAGCTGCGGTCGAGTCCCTTAGCCGTGAATCTAACCTCTCCAACATAATCTTCCATCAGCTCGATATACTGGATGATGGTAGCCGTGCCTTATTAGCACGACATATCGAGACCAGATATGGGAAGCTCGACATTTTGGTAAAATCATTTGTTTCTTCTGCAGTGAATGTCTTACCGTTTGTACTTCTATGAGACCCTATAATGAAGATAGAATGAATGGGCAATGCAGGTGAACAATGCAGGTGTTGGAGGGGTGGCAGTAGACCAGGAAGGCCTGAGAGCTCTCAACATTGATCCTAAGATGTGGGTATGTATTTCTCGGAAAAGAAAGAAAAATGTGGGTGTGTAGACCTGAGAATGATTTCAATACCGTCCATGAGAAAGGGGAATCAGACAGAACATCACCCTGTAGGCTTTTGAATTTCCAAATTGAACTAAAAACTTTCTATTTGACACCTTTCCGACTTTCAGCTTTGATTTAAAAACAACTTTCAACTGATTTTCTGAACTTGTGCTTCAACCCAAATATCGGAGGGATACAGATGGGCTGATGTGGCAAAATCCACTGATGTGGCTTCTTACATGGGAAAATGAAATGCTGATTTGGATCCATGTTAGCAAAACCAGTCTTCGAACTGCTTGAATGTTCGCTAGAATGGACGTATTCCTCCCTCGTATGCCACACACTGTCTCATGGACATATGGGCTGGAACCACCTCGTTAGTGACATAATGAGTGGTTCCACAAATGTTGAGTGGCATACAATACAAGTGTGTTTAGTAATACTACTACCTTACTAAGCATTCATGCTGTTACAAAACTGATTTATCTGTTTTTATCTCAAAAAGCACATTGAGTGTGAAGTGATTTCTTTGACTGATACAGTACAAAATAGGATCCTTTCCTTACTTAGTAGCATGTCTTTTAGTGATTTCTTGTAACTTGTCGACTTGCTTTGGATGGAACTTGCAAATCTTGCACAAAAGCACATATTTGCATCTGTATGCCTCCTACAACTTTAGTCAGAATATTCATGCCTGATTTTGGTACAATGTGCTCATGGGAGATTTTGAATTATGTGTTTAATTACAATATCGTTTCTGATATGCCTTTCTGGTTCAGCTATCGGGCAAAGCAGCCCATCTGATCGAATCGGTGATTGTACAAACATACGATGAGGCAGTAAAATGTCTAAACACCAACTACTATGGACTGAAATGGGCAACAGAAGCTCTCCTTCCCCTGCTGAAGAAATCCACATCAGGAGCAAGGATCATCAACACCACCTCCCTTCGCTCAGAACTGCAGGTTCATCACCGCAACAACAACAGTAACCGAAAATGAAATGGCAACTTTAGTCACCTGGCCTAACCACAACCGTACTGTGTCCACCAGAGAATGCCGAACGAGAAGCTGCGGGAGTCCCTGCGCGACGCCGACAGCTGGGACGAGGCAGGGATCGAGGCCATGCTGAGCGAGTTCCTGGAGGACATGAAGAACGGGCGGCTGGAGGTGGCCGGGTGGCCGATGATGCTGCCAGCTTACAGCATGTCCAAGATGGTGGTGAACCTCTACACCCGGATCCTGGCGAGGCGCCACCCGGAGATCTGGCGTCAACTGCGTGCACCCTGGGTTCGTCAAGACGGAGATCAACTGGAACACGGGGGTCCTCCCGCCGGAGGAAGGCGCGAGGGGCGCGGTGATGCTGGCGCTGGCGCCTGGCGACGGGCCCACTGGCTGCTACTTCGACCAGACCAAGATGGGGGAGGCTTGGTGATCGATGGTTACACGACCGGTGCCACTTTGTTTAGGTTTGCTTTTTTCCACGCTTCAGACCTTCAGTTTAGATGTTTCTTAGCTAGGCTGGTCCAGCAAACATGATTATCATTCCCTGCATTGTGAAACACGTCTGCAATAATAAGAGGTCTCAGCTTAGATGTTTCCTGTCAAGGATTTAGTAATGCAATGTTATTACTCAATTTCTTACGACCAGTGTATTGCTGTTTGTCTGACGTTATATGGGTGCCTGATCAAGGTCTGTGTTTTCATCGTAAGCCAAGCCGTGTTAGCAAGTTGTGATCCCCATTGGATCACCTTGTTCCCATACGAGACACCTCCCTCTCTTTGAGGGGTGTTGTCGGGTGGCAAGCAACTAGGGGGCCAAAGCTCAAGGCGCCCGCCGAGACCTCTGAAGCCAAAGCCAAGCTCCTTGTAGCGTGTTTGTGTTTGTTGTATGTTGTCGTCTCCTCTCCCTCCTGGAGAATTTGGGTTGTTGTTGTGCTCCTGGTGAGCTTTGTAAACTGCTCTTCCCTTCTTATTCACTGGATTGCGACGCTGCTGCTTTTCGTCAAGCAAACAAAAAAAAAGTCTATTGCTGTTAATGAAGGCGATGATGCTGTTGAGGAAATGACCCCAGTTCAAGACCCGAATCACAACCTATCTTTCTCAGTGTTTCTCTTCTGTACATGCTGCTACAGGTGCGGGGATCATCGTCTTCTGGCAAGGTGATGGCAATGGCGGTATTGGCGACGGGGTCTAAGAAACAGAATCCGGTGCCGTGTCCCATTCCCTCTCGAGCTTCTTCGCCAAAGCAAAAGGTACGGCCTTCTTCCCCAGCACTAGGAATGGCCGTCGCGGGTTCCTTTTCCAAGGAGGTCGTCTCATCTTGGTTCAATCCTTATCTTGTGTTTCTGCCTGTTTGTAGAGTATAATCTGATTCGCTGAGCACCAGAAGGTTGGTCCACTGGAACGCCAAGGGCAGACCTTCCATGCACCCACTCTGTCAGTGTCATTTTCTCCCATTTCTTAGTGCAGCTCCTTGTAATTTTCGTTTTAAAATCTATTGATAGAACTCGTTTTGAGCGCAATAGAAAATGACCCGTTCAACCTCACCTGATTTCATGACTACGATATTTTTGTTCAAGGATCTGTTGACATATACTAGTACGTACTCATTTATGAGATGATAGCAGATCATATCTGGGGATACAGAACCAGCACGTATTAACTTTGAAAAATTAATTGTCCTCCAATTTCGCAGATACTTCAGTAGGAGTATATTTATTCAATATCATCAAGAGAATGGAAGATATCTTTCACCATATCCCCTATCCCGCACCACAAAACCGGCTAGATGCATTACCCACGTTCCTGGCATCCCAGTAAACCTTATCATATCTTCCAGATTTAGCGGAAATTAAAGTCATTAATGTGTTACCAAGATGCGCTGGATTTATCAACTGATGATTAATACATGCCAAAAATAAGGCAACGCATTAATCATTCGTGCTGTATAAAGATTACCTGGTGATTAATACATGCCAAAAATAAGACAATGCATTAATCATTCGTGCTGTATAAAGATTACCCGGTGATTGATCCTATTCCAGCATTGCCATCATCTTCCTCGTGTAGCTGTTCGTGGCTTGAGGAATGGCGTCGTTTAGGAACCTCTCCGTGCCACTTCTCTTGCTCGCAATCCTCTTTCCTACGCTCGCACTCTGCTATATCAGTCCAGATGCCACAAGCGTACACCAAAATGCCACAAAATCCTCTGCTTCTCGTGCTTACATCGTGCTCGTAGAGCCACCGCGCTCGAATGCCGGCGAAGACGCCCACCGCCAGTGGCACGAGTCTTTCTTGCCGACCTCGTTGGCGGATGTGTCCAGCGAGTCGCGCCTTCTCCACTCCTACACCGAGGTGTTCAGCGGCTTCGCCGTGAGGCTCACTGAAGCTGAGCTCGACACTATGGCTAAGAAGCCAGGGTTCGTGCGTGCATTCCCGGACCGAACGCTGCAGCTCATGACCACCCACACGCCGGAGTTCCTCGGGCTAAAGAACGGCACCGGGTTCTGGAGCCGGGCTGGCTACGGGAAGGGAGTCATCATTGGACTACTCGACACCGGTCTCTATGCGACGCACCCTTCCTTTGATGACCATGGAGTTTCGCCACCCCCAACACGGTGGAAGGGCTCGTGCAAGGCGGCCCGGTGCAACAACAAGCTCATCGGTGCCAAGTCACTCATTCAGGGTGATGAATTTGGTGACGAACAGGGGCACGGAACGCACACCTCGTCCACTGCCGCCGGGAACTTCGTCACCGGCGCATCATACCATGGTGCGGGCGTGGGCAAGGGCACCGCGGCCGGAATTGCTCCTGGCGCTCACATCGCCATGTACAAGGTATGCGCCAATAGCCGCTGTAAGCAATCTGCCGTACTGGCAGGCCTAGAAGAGGCCATCAAGGATGGTGTGGACGTGCTCTCGCTCTCCCTTGGCGGTGACACGAGTGCCAGCTTCGATGATGACCCCATTGCTATCGGTGCATTCAGTGCTGTGTCCAAGGGCATCCTCGTGGTGTGCGCCGCCGGCAATAGCGGTCCGAGGTCGGGCTCGATCACCAACGAGGCGCCGTGGTTGCTCACGGTCGCCGCCGGCTCCGTGGATCGGAGCTTTGCTGCCAGCCTGCATCTCGGCAATGGCAAGAGCATCGACGGAGAAGCACTTACCCAGAAAGTGAGTCCGAGTTCAAAGTCACACCCTCTCCTCTACTCCGAGGAAGGACGGTACTGCAATTACAAGAGTGGCAGTGGCATCACCGGTAAGATCTTGGTCTGCGAAGGCACTAGGTCGAAGACTCAACAGTCCAACATCCACAGAATAGTGGGTGCTGGTGCGGCTGGTGTGGTGCTGTTCAACGATGAGATCAGCGGCTACAGCACCATGGTTCAGGATTACAACTCCAGTGTTGTACAGGTGAGCGCGGCCGACGGCGATGTCCTCATAGCTTATGCCGTGTCATCGGAGAGCAGCTCCGTGGCCTCTCTCATCTACAACAACACACTGTTTGGTGTCCGTCCGGCCCCCATCGTGCCCTTTTTCTCTTCCCGTGGTCCAAGCGTCATCGCGGTCGGCATCCTAAAGCCGGATATATTGGCACCAGGCCTCAACATCCTCGCCGCGTGGCCGCCAAGCACGGGCTCTGGAAGGGGCACTTTCAACATCATATCAGGAACATCCATGGCGACGCCACACGTCAGTGGTGTCGCTGCACTTATCAAAAGCATCCATCCTGACTGGTCGCCAGCCGCCATCAAGTCTGCCATCCTAACGACGTCGGACATCGTTAATAGCACTGGTGGCTCAATCTTGGACGAGCAACATAGGAAGGCTGGCGTGTACGACACAGGCGCCGGCCATGTGAACCCGACCAGAGCCGCAGATCCTGGCTTGGTGTACGACCTCAGTGTCACCGACTACGCCGGCTACATCTGCTGGCTCCTCGGTGACAGCGGCCTAGCAACCATCGTGCGCAACTCAAGCTTGACCTGTGCGAAGCTGCCCAAGGTCCACGCCGTGCAGCTTAACTACCCGACGATAACCGTGTCAGCGACATCGACGCCATTCACGGTGAAGCGGACTGTGACGAACGTTGGGCCAGCAAACTCGACGTTCACGGCGAAGGTGGACGCGCCAAGATCACTGACAGTGCGTGTCTCCCCGGAGACGCTGGCATTCTCCAAAACTGGAGAGAAGAAGACCTTCAGCGTGTCTGTGAGCAGCCACGGCTTGGGCGAGGAGCTGCACGTGGAGGGAAGCTTGAGCTGGGTATCGGAGAAGCATGTCGTGCGGAGCCCCATCGTTGCTGTCTCCCCAAGAGGCGATACTGCTCCGCACCCATCACCATGAATGATGTACGTGCCGCGAAATTAGTAGATGTTTACTTTGTCAACATAATAATAAATAAACAGTACTAATGGAAATTTGTATTATGAATTACTGGTGCAAAATTTTAGGTTATGCCATTCAAACGAGAGATCAGTACAGAGTACTTGATATTGCGTCCTGCTGCTTAATGCCTGTTTGAAACTCCACCGACCTTTTTGTTCAGAACAGGAAACTTATGAAACTCTGGAGTTGCATTCGTCTCTGTAAATTTTTGTCAGATAAGAAACAGAGAAAATGGGTGAAAAGAGAGGCGATTGTGTCCATCACAGGCCATCTGCAATCGAAAGTCTTTTTTGCTTTAATTCAGATGCCCCTCTAAGTGCTCAACAAAAGATATGTGAAAATTGTTGGTGTAAATCTCGTTACAAGTCTGCATGTTTCTACAGTTGTATGAATGTGCAAGTTTGTGGGTTTCCTGCAGACATATGAATACTCAATATAAACACATACTATATGCTAGACTCAAAATCCATGTTTATAGTGCTTTTGTTCATGTGATATAAGCGCATATATGCTAGACCAAGTATCACCATCACTTGGTATGGCAAAGAAAATTAGAATGCATTCCATCAAGCACCAACATCCAGGATTCCAGGTCGTAGTAGTACAATGCATTCTTGTTTGGTCTTTCACTAGAAAATGACATTCTTTTTGTTTAGTTTTACAACAAAAGGACTTGAGCATTGTTACCTTAATCTCCTTCCTCAGCGGTGAGATCTTGAACATTGTTTTAATTGCAGGATTGTGTCACATAGAAAAAATTGATGCACCGCATTCTATTACCGAGTTTCCATTGGCTCCTGTCTCATGGAAATGTATCTTTGGCTACTATGGCACACAACTAATTCTTGATCTTTGATTCAGAATAATTTCACAGAAAATTATGGGAATAAAATCTTTATAATTATTCTTCATGACGCTTTGATTTGTACTGTATTTGGGAAGTTTTCATTTGGCCCACTGTGCTCTCAATTGAAAAAAGGGGAAAATTTCATGATCAAACTTATTGAAAGTTTTCCTTTGTTTAAATGTCAATTATGTCTTATACACCTAATCCTTCAAAAAGTCATGTGTTTTTCATATGCCACAGCAAACTATTTGTTCTTGCTTATTCATGTGGTTCCTATTTATGTAGAAATGGCATGTCATGACATCCAATTCATGTGTTTTATCCATCGGGCATTTTGAGAATTCTGCAAATTGAATAGGCCCCAAAGAAAATTCACGTATTTCTCCTATGATGATGATGCAACCAAATAACTTCGGTTCCATATTCCTTTGTTTTAAATTTCAATAGGTTACAATAGCCCCAGCATTTCATATCCCGTCCTTTTCCAATTCCCGTGTATTTGAAATATGCAAATCAAAAGGCTACTTAAAATTTGTGCATCTGGGTTCGTTTGGTTAGGATTATAATGGGCTCCGTGTCTATGTCAGAGTGGGGAAACTTACTTGCAACCCAAAGATATGCACTGCTGCTGCAACACCCGCCCAGAAACGAACTTGAACCCAATAACTAATAAGAGTTGGTTTTGATCAGCTGATGTTTCGTCTTCCCACTCAGCGTTTCCTCCCAAATACAGATTCCTAACGCCCTATCTATGGAGTCTTGGCTACTAATCAGGCATCAGTCAACGTACATATTCCTACCTTTTAAAGCTGATTGTCTGACCCTGCCATTCTATTGTAAAGTAAACACATACGTATTTCCTTTCTAAGTAAACACATCAGTGGCCTATCATCGTCACCGAATCGATTCATCTGGAACTTTAGCTGGTTATCGGTTAAATTTCTCAATGATTAGTAATTCTCTTTTGCAGACTGAGATTGCCGACGATGCTAAAAGAACGCAATAGACAAAACTTTGGAAGATGTCGTTTCTGATCGTGTAAGCTGTGAACTGTTTCGTGCTCTGCTTCAATAAAATGGGGCAGGGGGGGGTATAACCCCCTTTCGTTCAAAAAAAAAAAACTTTGGAAGATGGTGACCCTCCAACCAACTGATGTAAGACCATTTTCTTTCTTTCTTTCTTTCTTTCTTTCTTTCTTTCTTTCTCAGGCAATAGATTTCTAATACACATACTACTAAATCAGAATCTTTCACCTCCCTTATATCTCTGAAAGAGTACAGTCGTTCACAGAGCTCTGAATGTCAACCATAATTTGCTCCATTTCTATGCTCCATCGGGCGAAGTAGGCGGGACGGTTGGGGGCTGGAAGCGTGGTGCTTCCATTCTCGAAGACGAATACAACAGTTGACATCAGGGGCCTATCATCTGGATTTTCTTGCACACACAGGAGTCCCACATGGATGCAGAGCAAAACTTCGTCTAGTGAATATGTGTCCATGAGAGATGAGTCTGCCAATTCCTGTGTCTTCCCTTCCTTCCACATATTCCATGACTGCAACAATAAAAACGGTCACATGTCTTTTTTGAGGTTGTTGAACGGAAACAGTTTCAAGAATAAAATCTTGATATACTTATGAATTTGAAAGCTGTGAGAAATATTGTGTGTGCTCACATAAACTGCAAGGCTAGGAAAGCTTGATGTCTGACTGTTAGAGTTTCTCCTAATACCAGTGACGACCTCTAGTAGTAACACGCCGAAGCTGTAGACGTCGGACTTGGTAGAGAAGACGCCCTCCATTGCATACTCAGGGGCCATGTAGCCACTGCTTGAGCATTTCACTCGAAAGAGTTAACAAAAGGGAGTTGAATTGTTCACAAGTCAGTATGAGTTGTTGGTTTACAAGGCTACTCACTATGTTCCGACAACGCATTCGGTATTTGCATTTTGTTGGTTATCACCAAAGATTCTTGCCATACCAAAATCAGCTATCTTGGGTTTCATATCTGCATCTAGCAAAACATTTGCAGCTTTAAGATCCCTGTGAATTATGGTCAACCTTGAGTCTCCATGAAGGTAAAGAAGTCCCCTTGCGACCCCTTTGATTATGCTAAACCGTGTTCCCCAATCCAAGAACAATTTTCTCGAGTCATCTGTAGATAGAACAAATGTTAGATCAAATGTTTTTGAGTTGTGTTCAGAAACCATAGTGAGTATATTTGGACATTTACCAAAAAAGGGTGGCATCTAAGCTCTTATTAGGTAGATATTCATATATCAGGAGTTTTTCATCTCCCTCACCACAACATCCCAGAAGTCGAACCAAGTTTCTGTGTTGCAATTTGGCAATTAGAATTACTTTGTTCCTTGTTGAGAATCTTTGCTTAGCCTCTTGACTACAACTTCTTGACCACCTAACATTCCCTAGATAAATATAATTCAAACATTATATCTGAGTTTGAAATATGAACAAATCAACCCTCCTAATTTAGAATGCGTACCAAAAACTTTATATTGTACGAGTTACCTTGTACACTTTGCCGAAACCTCCCTGTCCAATCATGCATGTTTCAGAAAAATTGTGAGTTGCGAGGGCAACTTCTTCAAATCTTACAAATGGGAATTCGTGATCATGGGGCTTATTTTCTTCCCCAAGCTCATTAGAGGTACTCGCGTTATCCACCCTAATATTCTTGTGCTTTCTCCATTTAAATTTCTTGCCTGCTCCGATATTACAGTCATTTCAATGAGCATATCATAGGGATAAGAAATTAGTTTGACGTCGGTAACTACTAATGTTCGTTACACTTCCATGTATGAATTCACGAAACATTAAGAAATAACCCACAAGGCATGGCTGTCACCATGACAAAATTGCCAACCAGACAATATGGCTATGGCCTGACATAGTTGAAGGAAGACTACCCATGCACGCAATCAAAATACATGTGTTGGAAAACCACCCCTAGATCTCTAGACTCCCCCTTACAAACGATGTTGACAATTTTGTGTCATGTCAGCGCTTACAGCGGGCCTGGGCTGTCAAAAATCAGATTAATCACTTCAAACCGATCATCAGTGTTTGTTGAGAATTTTAGTAAGGAAAACCGTAGATTTTTGGGGCTCCCAAGAAATGTGGTGTTTTTTTTTTTTTTTTTTGCAATTCACTCCGAGAAAAACACAGATGACACTTGAGTCCATTTGCACCATGTTGGACATTGTTATGCTTTTCCTGTCCCATTTTATATAGTGAGTGTTTTAAGAGCAACGGTTGCTTGAGCATGGTAAGTGCCGACCTCTATGATCGATGTGTACACACTCTAGCATGTGCATTCCATATTTTTTGCCACTAGATTGCATGTTATTGTTACATGGCTCTCATAGTGGCTAAACAAAAAAAACACCTAAACGTTATTTGTTGTACTTTTACTTATTCAAGTGGCTAAGAAGATTTTTTAACCAAATTGTGACGGCATATTATGGTAGTAGGCTTCGACTTCCAAGTTGGTCTAACACAAATTTTCCTAAGGATAGCAACTAAAGGTACCTTTGAATTTGAACCATGCTAGGGAGATGCATATGAGCACGAGAACACTGCTGCCAAAAACTGGTAGCACAATCCTCACTGCATTGCTCTTTGTCCTTTTACCTATGCAAGAAATATGTAATACCATAAGAGAAAAACATTGTGGAAAGAGAACTATGGAAGCGAAGACAAAAACCACCAGCGAAAGAGGGAGAAATAACAAAACCAGTAGGGGGAAAATGGAGAAATGACAAACGCAATTGGATCAAAGAGTGAGGATTGGCAAAACTAGTTGGAGAAAGAGCAAGAAACCGAGTTTTGTACCAGTAGATGCATCCATGCCTGCAAGCCGAATATAGAGTGTTTCTCCGCCGAGCTCTGCGCTGGACTTTCCGGTGTCAACCAACTCCCCAGCCCACACCAAGCACCTTGCCACATCTCCGCCGGACCTGCCGCTGCTCAGTATCGCATATGCATACCCAATGCATGAGCAGTTGCGGTTGCACTCGGCCGCACACTCCTCGAATGTACTCCCGCCACCGCCTATGCGAGTGAACCTGTCTGGTGACTTCATCCCTGGCAAGGCCAAGAAACCGTCGCCACACCCGCGCAACGGCTTCTTCCGTCGGCAGCCGGTTGAGAACCTACCACTGGCCCACTCCTCGATGTTTGCTGGCTCAAAACCATCAAGGCATTTACACGATGGGGCTGGCAACACCGTCTCGTCGCAGTAGCCATATGGGCCACAGTAACCGTAGCAGGTGCATTCGGCGGACGGCCACTTCGAGAGGACATCCCACGTTGATGTCCAGCTGCTCCAGCTTTGGAGCTGGTACTCGCCCGAGTAGGTCACCACGTACCTTGTGTGGGCGGCACCTTCGGAGAGGGTATACGTGACATATATCTCTTCCTCGTTGTCAGCAAAGGCGGTGTAGACGATAATGGAGTTGTTGTTCATGCGTTGGCTCATCACTAGGTCCCCCATCCATGTGGCGCTACGTAACACCGGGCGTGACCCGTCCGAGAGGAGCGTCTGGAGGAGCGTGTTCCAAATTCCGATCGACCCCAAAGGAGAAGCGCCCTGGTGAGGGGTCGCTAGAGCCCTTCCAGGCCACTATGCTATGCGCTCGTTGTCCACAGGCGCCCCGTACCTGTACCTGACTACCTGTACCGGATATTCATGCCGGGAAGGAACGTGTCGGCCGGGTGTTAAAAGCTTTGCCACAGCATGGTGCCGTTTGGGGAGCGGATGACGAGATTGCCGGTGTTCAGAAGCACTGCCGTCGTCGGGGGAGATGACGCTGGTGCAGCACCCACGTTGGTTGTTGCCCAAAGAAGTGAAGAACACGCTCACCACCATCACCTTCGGAGAGAACAAGATTGGAGGCGTTGGTGAAGGAGAGTGTCGGTGGTGGAGACGAAGTGGTGTTGGTGGCCGGGGTTTCTCCGTTGGCGACCCACACGACCGTGAGCTCGGGGATGTTGTTGTACCAGATCCCGAGGTACAACTTGGTCGGAGTGGAGTTGGAGAGGGCGAAGAAGCCCAAGGTGAAGGCAATGCCGTCGGAGACGATGGTGGAGCCAGGGGAGAGCGGCTTGCCGGGGACAAGCCGGTCGTCGAACGCACTAAACGGCAGGACTATAAGAAGGATCAACACGGCGGCCCCGGCGAAGCATGGGAGAGCCTGCCAGTCCATCAATCGTTAAGGCTTAAATCATACTCCCTCCATTTCAAAATAGATGACTCAACTTTGTACTAACTTTACTACAAAATTAGTATAAAGTTGGGTCATCTATTTTGGAACGGAGGGAGTAGTACTGAGTAGCTAATGTGCTATTGATGCTGTTAAGTGGTGTCGGCTATATCTAGCCTTGGTCACAAGTCACAAGCACAAAATGCATTGGCAAGCAAGGAGGACTCGTTCCAGCCTTGGCCACATGTTTGATTGCGGAAGCAGATGGCTCGGTAATGCAAAGTTTTCTTTTATTTTTATTGGAGCAGTTGACAGTATGCTGGATTGAGTTAACATCTCAGCTGTCCATGTCGGAGTAGGAATGCCACTGTCACTGCTGACTAGTCACACTAGTGACTGAAATATTAAGCGGCTGCTCCAACCTCGATTCGACTGGATCTTGTTATAAAATGAAAGCATATGACTAAATCCGGAAGTGCAGTTTATAACCGCTGTAACTTTAAATACTCTCTAAGGCCTTATACAATAGTAGATGCCTATGCACAGATGCTTGAAGAAAAAGAGTAGCTTTGCGCCTCATCTTGCAATGCAGAGGTGCCATGCAAAGGTGCTTTGTTTCTAAGATGGAGGCCTTGGGGTCTTTTTTCTGAATGTTTTTTCTATGGATGGAGGCCTGAAGGGAACAGTTATTCCTTCCAAGTACCGGCTGGCACCGAAACAAACATTTGCTTCTACCTCCCTTCTTAAACACCGGTGCAATCCCATGTGAGTAAAAAAACCAGGTTTTTTTCTATGGCATCTGGCTAAGCACCCATCGTTGTACAGGGCCTAAACACGAAAATGCCGTTTGATGGCTGAGCATCATGCAGGACGTAATCTGGCTCATCAGTGTTCGTACGGATCGGCCGCTGTCCCTTCTGACTCATGCGTATTTGACCTGACACTATTTTTACACCACACCGTATTCTCCATTTTATGCATAGTGTCATTCCATGTTAACGACACTGCCCAACCAGGCTGTTCACATGTTCCACCGTCTCACCCATCATGTACAGGCAGTGCGTTACACTTCCGTGCCACAGGAATATGCAAGCTCTGAGAACATGATAATCCACCACGATACACTAATTCCTTAGTTTTGGGATTAGCAGTACTAGTTCTTAAGGGAAAGTTTTCGCTGCAGGCACCTCAGATTTACCCATGATTGAGAATAATAAACTAATTGCAATTTCTTCTGATGATTACATTCGATTGCCATAATTAAGCCACTAACCATAGTAGATTTGGCCCAAACTAGTACAAAATCGTTCAAAAACATACTAAAAACAGCAACAAATGTACAAAATAAATCTTTTTTCTTGATTGAGAACTGATCATTAGACTGCCCCAAAGAATCATTTCATTCCAAACATAAAAAATCTTTTCGATAAATTACCCATGGATTCAACAAGCAATGTCAAGTGTCTGTATTTAGTGCACGCATATTTATCATCAGGTACTCACATGCCGTACATGTTCCAATTGGTTAACTCCTTTTTCTTGATGGTTATTGGACTAGTCCTTAATCAACCAGATTGAACAAATACATGTTGCACCTTGTTATTTTTACCACGCGATCACCTCAGTAAAAAAAATCGCAATTTTACAATTGATAAAAAAGTTATGCAAACAATTTTGTATTACCAACAACAACACTTCTAATTTTAAGTACTCTAAGTAAGTACCAAAGTTCGGTCACACGAATCATGTCGCCGCCTCCCAACCCAAGCCGCAGCCTCAGTGCCCCTCATCTTCCCGTCTGGTGGCATCATTGGCGGCAAGAGGAGTTGGGGCCCGTCTGCCCTGCTTTTATTTTTCTTAGGTTTTTGCTTCTCCAATATCATCGACAAGGTGGTGGCGACGATGGCGTGTTAGAATAAGGTCTCTCTGATTTCTTCCTACCTTGATGATGCTTGATCTGGCACCGCCGAAGGGCTTGTGAGGGTTTTTGTCCGCAGATCTTTTGGTTCCCTTCAGATCTTGATAGTTTGCAGATGTGAGGGTTGATGCTCACTAGTGCAGAATCGGGCTTTAGTCCCGGTTCATAAGGACCTTTAGTCCTGCTCAAGAATCGGCACTAAAGGGTGGAGACTAAAGCCCCCCCCTCTTTAGTCTCGGTTCAACACGACCCGGGACCAAAGGCCCACCACATGGCACGAGCCCACCAAAGGCCCACGTGACCAAAGGATTTTTTTTGAAATTTTTTGAAACAAAAAATATATATTTTTCAATTTTCAATTTTTTGAATTATTTGACAATTTAATCTCTAATCACCCCTCATCACTGCTCAAGTGTGGAGCACTCATTCCAAACCATCTAACTTCTCGGCCGGTCACCCATCCTCTCACTACTCCAGCCTGAGTATGCTTAACTTTCGAGTTCTATTCCGCCTAGATCCCAAGTCTGCACTTGTTGTTTTCCTGACAATAGTAAGCTGTCAATCCTATTAACCCTCAGGAGTTTAGCTTGAGCATGAAGTCACACGTTTCACCATTTGAGTTTGCAACTATTATTCTAAAAAACAATAATTATTTAGTAACACTAATATTTCTTGAATAAGTAGTTTGACCACAGTTTGACCAGATTTGACCAAAATTCAAAAAAACTGAAATAATTATTTATTAACACTAATATTCTTGAATAATTATTTAGTAGCACTAATATTTCTTGAATAAGTAGTTTGACCATAGTTTGACCAGATTTAACCAAAATTAAAAAAACCGAAATTTGAGCATAATTTTTTTCCTTTCAGAATTTGAGGATTCTAAAAATTTGCAAAATGGCCTACGGCGGTCGAAACCGGAACCGGATTTTCGTGCTGAACATTTTGATATATTATACGTTTTCTTTTCGACATCGTATGCAAAAGATATAGTCGTTTTACTTTTTCATAACACTTTTTTGCAAAACATGTCGAAATTTATGTTTTTAAATTTCCCTAACTAGTAGATGTAGTAACATAACTACATCTCAAAGGATTTTAATTTTTGAAGTTTTTATCATTTTCTTTTGTTTTTTTTTCAAAACTGAAAAGGCGATGGGGGGGGGGGGGGTAGAGTTTGAAAAATTGCAAAACTCCTTTAGTCCGGGTTGGAGCCACCAACCGAGACTAAAAGGTTAGACTCCTTTAGTCCCGATTGGTGGTTCTAACCCGGACTAAGGGTCTATCCTACAGTCCCGGTTTGTGGCACAAACCGGGACTAAAGGGGTTCGTGGGGCCCCGGCCTAACGCCAGCCTGCCACCACCCCTTTAGTCCCGGTTTGTGACATAAACCGGGACTATAGGTTAGAAATGAACCGGGACTAATGCATAGCTGTTGGAACCGGGACTAATGTTACCATTAGTACCGGGCGTAACTGAGCCGAGACTAATGAGGTGAACGTAAGGTCGTTTTTCTACTAGTGGCTCCAGCGATTAATAGATCTCATCTCAAAGGGCGAGCCGCTATTGCCGTCTTTAAAGCCCGGTATGGCGAGGGCGTTTGCAGTTGTTTCCTTTGTTGTTGGTTGAGTGCAATTTTTAAATTTCGGCGGGTGGCATACAATCAGAGGACGGATACTAGCATGCTTTTAATGTAATTTATTTTTATGGTTGTTCTACAATCAGAGGAACCGGTCTTTGTTTTCCTCAATATTAATCAGAACTAATACGCCCTTTGATTGTCTTTATTCAGAAAAAAATAACACTTCTAATTCTCGTCCAAATATGAAACATAGTTGTAGAAACAATAATAAGAAACATTTACATGGCCAATAAAATGGTCCTAATCCACGGCCCGGCTCTCATCACCAAAATACCAGCTTGTGTTTGTACTGTTTTGTTTCAACATAAACTTGAAAATTAGAATGCAACTTTAACCTTCCATCTCCACAAAACTTCAAGAATATTCAACCCAAAAAAAGAGATTTCCTGAGAATAGGTGCACTGAATACTTTCCCCTCGGGGAGTAGATATATCGGCGGTGTCACTAACAAAGTGATAATCAGTTTTCTCTAAATTGTTTTTGAATATGGGGTGAATTATTTTAAAATATCGATGAACATATTTTGAATACAAGATGAATATTTTGTATACATGTCATGGACATATCCAAATACGTAATGAAAATATTTTCAAATATGCGATAAACTTTTTCGCATACACGACGAATATTATTCCAATACGCTATGGACATATTTTAAATACATGCTTTCACTTTCAAAATTGGTGAATATTTTTTAAATACGTGGTGAACAATTTTCATATATGTGACAAACATTTTCTTTCTGAATATGTGATGGACTTGTTTTGAATACGCGGTGATTATTTTAAATACATGATGCACTTTTTTCAAATACACTATCAAGATTGTTTGCAATATGAGTCGAATAATTTAGCAGTGCCTTCAAAATATTTTTCACTTTTCTAATTTTTTATAAATGAATGAAATATAAAAACCAAACATAACTTTTACAGAAATGTACGGCTGAAGAAAAAAGAAGAAGAAGAAAAAGGAATAACAACCAGCCTTGCATGTGCGGACGTCCGCTGTGAGCGACTACAGATGAGGGATAGCAGCACCAAAATTCAAACTCACCCAACGAGGCACATCATGTTCCTGCAGCATCGCCCACAACGGCGGCTGACGTACAAATACAGAAGACGGGAGAATGGCATCCCTGTATTAGCATCTGTATATAACTAAAAAGTAAGAAGGCACAGATCCCAATCCCTCAACGTCCGCCCGGGGTAGAGGCCTTCAGACAGCTCGGCCTCCAAAACGCTCCACTTCTCTAAACGCTCTTATATTATGAGACGCAGGAAGTATCATTTAAGGATAAAACCGCGCTAAATCACCTTGCACAGTTTCCCCTGGTGATAGAAGGGAAATCCACGGCATGGCCATCAGATGACACGCAGCTAACTTAGACCAGAAATCTGCATATGAACGCCTGCATCTCATCACATGTTTGGCATATGTCTGTCTCACCCTAATATACTACTATGTCTGTTGGTCTTGACATTTTTTTTTGCATGTAGGAGTAAGCATAAACCAATTGCAAGAATGGACAGAAAATAACACGCTACTACCTAAGCACTTGCATCTAACCGCCCTCTTGTAAAATCACGAGAGCCTTGCTTCGCTAACCTCTACAACATCCTTGATTCCAAAAGTTCAAAACTTCTGATACAAATTGACGACTGAGTTTGAAGCTTATATTTTCGCTGAAAATGTGGTATTGTCACAGATCAAGGAGTTTTTGTTCCCTCTCAGAAACAGGCTTTCGCCCCACTTTATAGGTAAAGCTAAGATCACAAGTACACGGCAAACGATACATGGTGGTGAGGAAACCCACAAACAAAGAAGAACTCAGAAAAAGGGGCACAATACATGGTTGAAACACGACTACGACACCAAGCAAGAAAAAAGGAGGACCTAAAGACTACACTAGCAACGACCAACGACACCTGGGCTCCTCGACAACACCCTCACGAGGGAGAACAGCGCAAAGCGTCGCCATTCCCGCGTCCGACTGAACGGACGAAGGTTTTGACCAGGAGCTCTAACAGGGGAAGTGAGCTAGCAACATCCTCATGAGGAAAGCAGCACCCGCGGGTGTCGTTGTTGTTGGCGCCGAAGCACAGAGCTTTCACCTACTCGCTTCCCCGAGCCATACAAGATTTGAGCCAGCCGCCACGATGAAGCCGAGATCACCAGAGCCAGATCTAGGCACCTCCCATGCCGTGACAGAGAGGACGCCAAGGCCTCCCAACGCAACACTCCTCGCCGTCCACACAACCGAGGAACATCGCCACCACTGCTACTCGATGACCTATCGGATAGCCGACCGAGTAGCCCGCCACCCAAGGCCCCCGCCCCGGCATCCTGCTACGAACCTCTCATTGACGCCATAACACGCAGATGCCACTGCCCGGAGGGGAGGTAGGCACCTCCCCACCAACCCTCGAGGTCCCACCTCACGACCAGCCGGAGGCGGGCCATAGCCGGGTAACATCGCCACCACGGCTGGCTAGCAAGCAAGCACTAGACCGCGGGGTTGGAGAAAGCCCTCGCACTCGGGATCGCGCCGCCAGCCACCTGCTGGCAGCACCTCCGAAGGCCACAATAGTCAGCGCTCTGTCAGATCTAGTCACTCTAGATCTCAATGGGGAGCGGCCCAGGAGTGGCAGCTCTGGTCATCGGGAAGCCTCGGCAGTGTCGGCAGTCGGAGCCTCCGACCCTCCACCCCCATGCTAGCCCCCATCGTAACCCACCATGAGCCACCATCACGCCATCTTCCCACGCCCCACGCACGCGCAGAGAAAGGCAGAGCCCCGTCAGAAACTAGCCACCAACACCCACGCCACCACGAGTAAGCACTACCGGGCCACCACTACCAGCCGCCACCACTGTCCATGCATCACGACAGCCGCTGGTGATACGTCTCCAACGTATCTATAATTTATGAAGTATTCATGCCATTATATTATCCATCTTGGATGTTTTATGGGCTTTACTATGCACTTTTATATTATTTTGGGATTAACCTATTGACCCAGAGCCCAGTGCCAGTTCCTGTTTTTTCCCTTGTTTCAGTGTTTTGAAGAAAAGGAATATCAAGCGGAGTCGAAACGGAATGAAACCTTCTGGAGAAGTTATTTTTGGAAGGAAAGCTACCCGATAGACTTGGAGTGCACGTCAGGAAAGAAACGAGGGAGCCACGAGGTAGGGGGGCGCGCCCACCCCCCTAGGGCGCGCCCTCCACCCTCGTGGATCCCCTAACGTATTTCTTTCGCCTATATATATATATCCATATACCCTAAAACGATCGGGGAATAGAATAGATCGGGAGTTCTGCAGCCGCAAGCCTCTGAAGCCACCAAAAACCAATCGGGACCCTGTTCCGGCACCCTGCCGGAGGGGGGGGGGACCCTCACCGATGGCCATCTTCATCATCCCCGCGCTCTCCATGACGAGGAGGGAGAAGTTCACCCTCGGGGCTGAGGGTATGTACCAGTAGCTATGTGTTTGATCTCTCCCTCTCTCGTGTTCTTGAGGTGATACGATCTTGATGTATCGCGAGCTTTGCTATTTTAGTTGGATCTTATGATGCTCCTCGCCCTCTACTCTCTTGTAATGGATTGAGTTTCCCCTCTGAAGTTATATTATCGGATTGAGTCTTTAAAGATTTGAGAACACTTGATGTATGTCTTGCCGTGCGTATCTGTGGCGACAATGGGATATCACGTGATTCACTTGATGTATGTTTTGGTGATCAACTTGCGGGTTCCGCCCATGAACCTATGCATAGGGGTTGGCACACGTTTTCGTCGTGATTCTCTGGTAGAAACTTTGGGGCACTCTTTGAGGTTCTATGTGTTGGTTGAATAGATGAATCTGAGATTGTGTGATGCATATCGTATAATCATACCCACGGATACTTGAGGTGACATTGGAGTATCTAGGTGACATTAGGGTTTTGGTTGATTTGTGTCTTAAGGTGTTATTCTAGTACGAACTCTAGGGCTGTTTGTGACACTTATAGGAATAGCCCAACGGATTGATTGGAAAGAATAACTTTGAGGTGGTTTCGTACCCTACCATAATCTCTTCGTTTGTTCTCCGCTATTAGTGACTTTGGAGTGAATCTTTGTTGCATGTTGAGGGATAGTTATATGATCCAATTATGTTATTATTGTTGAGAGAACTTGCAGTAGTGAAAGTATGAACCTTAGGCCCTGTTTCCTAGCATTGCAATATCGTTTACGCTCACTTTTACCACTTGTTACCTTGCTGTTTTTATATTTTCAGATTACAAAAACCTATATCTACCGTCCATATTGCACTTGTATCACCATCTCTTCGCCGAACTAGTGCACCTATACAATTTACCATTGTATTGGGTGTGTTGGGGACACAAGAGACTCTTTGTTATTTGGTTGCAGGGTTGTTTGAGAGAGACCATTTTCATCCTACGTCTCCCACGGATTGATAAACCTTAGGTCATCCACTTGAGGGAAAATTGCTACTGTCCTACAAACCTCTGCACTTGGAGGCCCAACAGCGTCTACAAGAAGAAGGTTGTGTAGTAGACATCAAGCTCTTTTCTGGCGCCGCTACCGGGGAGGTGAGTGCTTGAAGGTATATCTTTAGATCTTGCAATCGAATCTTTTTGTTTCTTGTTTTAGCACTAGTTTAGCTTATAAAAGAAAACTAAAAAAAATGGAATTGAGTTTGTCTCATACGCTTCATCTTTTTAATATCTTTCGTGAGTATGATGGAAAGGAAAATTGTGCCAAAGTGTTAGAAGAAGAATGTATTAAAATGTTTGGCACTAAATCTTTGAATGATGAGCATGATTGCAATGTTGTTAGTATGAGCTCCTTGAATATCCATAGTACTAATGATGATTGCACTAGTTATGATGAAAATGTCTCCTATAAACATGTCAATTTCTATGGAGTGCATTGGTTTTGCAAGTATACACCAAATAGGGAAGATAGATATTGCAAGAGGCATACGTACTTAGAAACTAAATTATTGCAAGAAAGTCTTGATGTTTGTGCTGAAAAATTCAATATTTTTCGCGCCCCTTGTGAACTTTGGAATGAACATGGTCATTTAAATCTCCAATGCAAATTGTTTAATGACTGAACCGTATCCAAAAATTATGATAACTTGATTACCCTTGAGCATCATAAAGAGCTTAGTCTTCTTTTGGGTTATGAAGAAATGAAACGTATAACTGAGGGTATTCCAAAATTTAATCTCGATAAATTTCTTGATTTTGATCTAGAGGAAATTTATATGTATTGTGCGGTGAATTGCATTGAAAATCCTTATATTGCCAATTACATAAAGAAAAGAAAACAAATAGAGGATGAAGATAATACTAACGAAAGGGAAGAGACTTCCCAATATCCTCCTATTATTTCTTATGATGAATCAGGTAACGAGGAGGAGCCTTCTATTCAACCAATCTCATTAATAAGAAGCTCCAAAAAGAGGATTGAACCCACACATGATGTGGTGAAGAAGAAGAAAAGAAAAATGAAGAGAGGTAAAAAGATATCTCTCCCAAATAATGTTGCTCCTATTATTCTTGTGCCTCATGAAAATGAATCAAAAATAATTATGGAAGATGATGCACTTGATGATGATCTCGTTATGCCTATTGCTTGCTGTGATGATTATGATTGGGAAGATAATGATACTTATTATGATCTTGAAAATCTTTTTGGCACTTGCTTGGAAGAATATGATAATAATGTTTGCTATACTATTGGTGCTATCCATACTATTAATGATGAGAGTGATTATGCTTATGATATGAAAAGGCCCAAGCTTGGGGAAGCTATGTTTGATGAGGATGACATATTTGAGAATATATTTGCTGAAATTAATGTTTGTCCCAAGCTTGGGGATGCTATGTTTAATAATGATGATATTTTTAGCCTCCCAAGTTTTGATATGCAAAGTTGTTATGATGATAGAATGCCTTCTACCTATGATGATTATATTTATGGAAGTGGATTTGAATAGGTCATGACTTTATTTAGTGATGATTCCACTATCTTGGAAGAGGTTTCAATCGATTATGATGAGAACAAAGTTGCTACTTATGATGATTATTGTGATGAAACTTATGCTACAAAAAGTAGTGATGATTATATTTATAAAACTTGTCATGATTATGATTACCCTTTTTCTGAACATTACTCTTTTAATGTGGAAACAATTTATAGTATTCAAGTCTCTTATGATACTCCCACTATTCCGAATGAGAAGAATTTTGCTTATGTGGAGAGTAGTAAATTTTCTATGCAAGTAGATCATGAAAAGAATGCTTTAGGTGCTGGTTATATTGTTGAATTCATTGATGATCCTACTGAAAGTTATTATTAGGGAGGAATGTATGCTTGTAGGAATTGCAATAATATCAAGTTTCCTCTCTATGTGCTTAAAATCTCAAAGTTATGCTTGTTTTACCTTCCTATGCAAGTTAATTCTTGTTCCCATAAGCTGTTTGCTCACAAAATCCCTATGCATAGGAAGTGGGTTAGACTTAAATGTTCTAGTCATATTCTTCATGATGCTCTGTTTATGTTTCAATTCTTATCTTTTATGTGAGCATCATTGAAATTATCATGCCTAGCTAGGGGTGTTAAACGATAGCGCTTGTTGGGAGGCAACCCAATTTTATTTTAGTTTCTTGCTTTTTGGTTTTGTTTAGGAATAAATAATCCATATAGATTATGTTTAGATGTGGTTTTGTGTTTTAACTAGTGTTTGTGCCAAGTAGAACCTTTGGGAAGACTCGGGTGAAGTCTTTATGATCATGCTGTAAAAAACAGAAACTTTAGCGCTTATGAGATTAGCTTCAACTTTTTACTGGAGAGTGATATTTAGTTGATTCTTTTTTCAGATGATTACTAGACAAATTCCTCAGGTCCACCAATTTATTTTAGAATTTTTGGAGTTCCAGAAGTTTGCGTTAGTTACAGGTTACTACAGACTATTCTGTTTTTGACAGATTCTGTTTTTCGTGTGTTGCTTGCTTATTTTGATGACTCTATGGCTAGTAAAGTAGTTTATAAACCATAGATAAGTTGGAATACAGTAGGTTTAACACCAATATAAATAAAGAATGAGCTAACTACAGTACCTTGAAGTGGTGTTTTGTTTTCTTTCGCTAACGGAGCTCACGAGATTTTCTGTTAAGTTTTGTGTTGTGAAGTTTTCAAGTTTTGGGTGAAGATTCGATGGACTATGGAATAAGGAGTGGAAAGATCCTAAGCTTGGGGATGCCCAAGGCACCCCAAGGTAATATTTAAGGATAACCAAGAGCCTAAGCTTGGGGATGCCCCGGAAGGCATCCCCTCTTTCGTCTACTTCCATCGGTAACTTTACTTGGAGCTATATTTTTATTCACCACATGATATGTGTTTGCTTGGAGCGTCATTTTATTTTCTTTTGTTTTGCTTGATGTTTGAATAAAGTATCAAGATCTGAAATTCTTAAATGATAGAGAGTCTTCACATAGTTGTATAATTATTCGGCTACTCATTGATCTTCACTTATATCTTTCGGAGTAGTTTGTTGTTTACTCGTATGCTTCACTTATATCCTATGAGTAAATGGTTGAATGATTTGAATGTCATAAATCTGAAATTATATATGTTTCATATGCCTTTCCCATGGGGAGTAATGCCTTCACATATAAGAAGTAGAGGTGGTAAATTTATTGAAGGTTAGCAAACATTGTATTGGTCACTTGAACAATTCATGAAAGAATATTAAAGGAAGGGAGGTTTCACATATAAATATACTATCTTGGACATCTTCTATGATTGTGATCCCCTTTAATTATTTTCAAACCTGAGCAAATTAGTTGAAGTTGGACAAGGAAGACAACATAATGAGTCATGCTTGGGTATATTTGTATAAGTTATATTGTTTTGGGTCCTCTAACATGTGGTGCTTGCTATTTAGAATCCTTTGCTAGCCAAAATATCTGTACTAAGTGGGAATACTGCTTGTGCATTCAAAATCCTTGAACCAAGTTTCTTCCATGAGTGTCCACCATATCTACCTATATGCGGTATTTACCTGCCGTTCCAAGTAAATTTGCATGTGCCAAACTCTAAACCTTCAAATAATAATCTGTTTTGTATGCACGAATCGCTCATGTAGCGACTACGGGTTAGCAGTATCTTCCATGATAGGTGGGTTATTCTCACGATGAGTGGACTCCGCTCATCATTCACGAGAAAATGGCTGGTAACTAGGATGCCCAGTCCCATGATCAAAAGATTGAAATCAAATAAAAAGTAATTGCAAACAAAACTCCCCCAGGTTTGATGTTAGTTGGAGGCACCCGTTTTTTCGGGCAAGCCATGGATTGATGATTGTTGGTGGAGGGGGAGTAAAAATCTTTACCTTTCTGTTTGGGAACCGCCTATAATGTATGTAGTATGGAAGATCTTGGGAACTCTTGGTCGTTATGTTGACAATGAAAGCATACCTCTCAAAATTATTTTCATCTCTGCTTTTTGCTTGAGCTCGCACCTCTGCAAATCCCTGCTTCCCTCTGCGAAGGGCCTATCTTTTACTTTTATGCAAGAGTCAGTAGTATTCCTTCTCATTCCAACCTACTCTTTAGTTGGCAAGCATCATGTGATGGAAATATCTAGGCATATATGGCCATTCAAATATATTTGAGCATGAATTATTACTGTTGACATTACCCTTGAGGTAAAAGGTTGGGAGGCGAAACATTAAGCCCCTATCTTTCTATGTGTTCGATGAATACTATTTGTTCTAAAAATATGCTTTCAGTGGTAGCAGTCATGGAAGACTAAATGATAGTTGAGTATGTGAAGTTTGCTGAATCAAAGCTCTGACATAGACTCTTCCTGAAAATAAGATGAATTGCAATTGTTTGATGACTGAGAACATAGTTTGTTAGTTTTCAAGAAAGTTTATGATCTATACTTTAACATGTGAAAAGTTTGTTACTTGATCATGAAAAGTTTTATGAGTTGAGCTACTGTTATGACATATAATGATGCTAGAAAAGGTGATTAAAATTATCATTGATCAAACTTATGCACCTGCTAGCATTCACACTTCATAAATTATTTCTTTTATCATTTACCTACTCGAGGACGAGCAGGAATTAAGCTTAGGGATGCTGATACGTCTCCAACGTATCTATAATTTATGAAGTATTCATGCTATTATATTATCCATCTTGGATGTTTTACGGGCTTTACTATGCACTTTTATATTATTTTTGGGACTAACCTATTGACCCAAAGCCCAGTGCCAGTTCCTGTTTTTTCCCTTGTTTCAGTGTTTCAAAGAAAAGGAATATCAAACGGAGTCGAAACGGAATGAAACCTTCTGGAGAAGTTATTTTTGGAAGGAAAGCTACCCAATAGACTTGGAGTGCATGTCAGGGAAGAAACGAGGGAGCCACGAGGTAGGGGGGCGCTCCCACCCCACTAGGGCGCGCCCTCCACCCTCGTGGGCCCCTCGTGGCTCCCCTGACGTATTTCTTCCGCCTATATATCCATATACCCTAAAACGATCGGGGAACAGAATAGATCGGGAGTTCTGCCGCCGCAAGCCTCTGTAGCCACCAAAAACCAATCGGGACCCTATTCCGCACCTCACGGAGGGGGGAACCCTCACCGGTGGCCATCTTCATCATCCCGGCGCTCTCCATGACGAGGAGGGAGTAGTTCACCCTCGGGGCTGAGGGTATGTACCAGTAGCTATGTGTTTGATCTCTCTACCTCTCGTGTTCTTGAGGTGATACGATCTTGATGTATCGCGGGCTTTGCTATTTTAGTTGGATCTTATGATGCTCCTCCCCCTCTACTCTCTTGTAATGGATTGAATTTACCCTTTGAAGTTATCTTATCGGATTGAGTCTTTAAAGATTTGAGAACACTTGATGTATGTCTTGCCGTGCGTATCTGTGGTGACAATGGGATATCACGTGATTCACTTGATGTATGTTTTGGTGATCAACTTGCGGGTTCCGGCCATGAACCTACGCATAGGGGTTGGCACAAATTTTCGTCGTGATTCTCCGGTAGAAACTTTGGGGCACTCTTTGAGGTTCTATGTGTTGGTTGATAGATGAATCTGAGATTGTGTGATGCATATCGTATAATCATACCCACGGATACTTGAGGTGACATTGGAGTATCTAGGTGACATTAGGGTTTTGGTTGATTTGTGTCTTAAGGTGTTATTCTAGTACGAACTCTAGGGCTGTTTGTGACACTTATAGGAATAGCCCAACGGATTGATTGGAAAGAATAACTTTGAGGTGGTTTCGTACCCTACCATAATCTCTTCGTTTGTTCTCCGCTATTAGTGACTTTGGAGTGAATCTTTGTTGCATGTGGAGGGATAGTTATATGATCCAATTATGTTATTATTGTTGAGAGAACTTGCACTAGTGAAAGTATGAACCTTAGGCCATGTTTCCTAGCATTGCAATACCGTTTACGCTCACTTTTACCACTTGTTACCTTGCTGTTTTTATATTTTCAGATTACAAAAACCTATATCTACCATCCATATTGCACTTGTATCACCATCTCTTCGCCGAACTAGTGCACATATACAATTTACCATTGTATTGGGTGTGTTGGGGACACAAGAGAATCTTTCTTATTTGGTTGCAGGGTTGTTTGAGAGAGACCATCTTCATCCTACGCCTCCCACGGATTGATAAACCTTAGGTCATCCACTTGAGGGAAAATTGCTACTGTCCTACAAACCACTACACTTGGAGGCCCAACTTCGTCTACAAGAAGAAGGTTGTGTAGTAGGCATCAGCTGGCCCGCGCTGCCAGCTACTGTCAGGCGCCAGATCCACGCCAGACAGCAGCTCACTGATATGTCTTCGACATATCTACATTTTTTTGATTGTTTCATGCTATTATATTATCAATCTTGTTTGCTTTATACACCATTTACTATCATTTTTTGGGAAGGCTCCTGCTACGCATCGGGAAATCAGTCGGGTGCGGGGCTGTCCGATCGCTGTGATCTGGACGCAGCATGGCCACCTAATTTAGTCAATGCACCGGTTGTAATGTTGTTCACAGTGGCAGCGGCAACATTGAATTGAGAGAGAGAGAGAGAGAGACGAGAGACATGAGCGGCAGCGTGGCTGCTGCAGCGGCGGTGACCAACGAGTCCGGCTTGTAATGGCGGGGCCGTTTGCAGCAGGGGCAGCAGCAGAGGATATCGGTTTGTGGTGGCGACATAGGTGCCTACAGCAGGGCCGATAGCAGCGACGGAGAAACTGATAGGCAAGGCCCATGCTTTTAGCTACGTCGTGCGTGGAGCGGTGGAGATAAGGCAGTAGAGGAAGAATTGTGCATGCGTCCATGCAAGGACACGTGGCAATCATGGGAAGCGGTTTACGTTTGGTTGTTATCATCCAGTTGAAAAAGATCATTTTCCTTTTGGGAACTAATGTATTAACTCAGTGCCCAGTGCCAGTTGCTGTTTTCTGATTGTTTTTGATTTATAGAAAATCCGTACCAAACGACGTCCAAACACGACATAACGTTTTGTTGATTTTTTTGGACCAAAAGAGACCCTAGAAGCTTCGGGGGGGGGGGGGGGGGGAGGGGGAGACCAGGCGATGCCCAAGGAAGCGACAAGGCAGGAGGCGCGCCCCGGGATGGGGCCTGCCCTCTTGTGGGCTCCCTGTTGCTCCGATTGACCTAATTCCTTGCCTATAAATTCATATATTCCAAAATCCCTAGAGCAAGACCCAAAACAATCCTTCCATCGCCACAAGCCTCTATTCTTCTGCGATCCCATGAAGGCCTTTTCCGGTACTCTGCCGAAGGGGAATCGATCGTGGAGGCCATTTTCATCAACCTTGTTGCCTCCATGATGATGCGTGAGTAGCTAGATCCCCCCCCTCTCTCTCTCTCTGGTCTTCAATACAATGTTCTATTCGGAGATCGATTAGATGTAATCCTTTGGCGGTGCGTCTGTTAAGGTCCGATGAATTGAGGGTTTATGATCAAATTATTCATTAAAAGTAATTGAGTCTTTTCTGAACTTTATTATGTGTGATTTCCATAGCTTTGTATTTCTCTCTGATCTATCCGTTTAGTTTGGCCAACTAGATTGATTTATCTTCAGTGGGAGATGTGCTTTCTGGTAGATTCAATTTTACGGTGTCTTCACCTCATGACAGAAGGGGTAGAAAGACAAGTATTTGTATTGTTGCTACTAAGGGTAAAACGATGGGGTTCGATCATATTGATTGGTCTTATTTTGTCTACACTATGTAATCATGCTCCAATCATTACTCTGTTTATTATGAACCTAATACCTTAAGATGCATGTTGGATAGCGATCAACGGGCGGCCTACTTGTTACGGACGTAATGCCTATGTATTTATCATGCCATAGAATAATATAATAACTGTGTGCCTTTTTATCAATTGCCCAACAGTAATTTTTCTACCCAACATTGCTATGTTCATGAGAGAGACGCCTCTAGTGAAAGCTATGGCCCCCGGGTTCATTTACATCATATTGCAAAAAGCCTAAATACTTTGCT
This sequence comes from Aegilops bicornis, assembly GCA_021605145.1. Taxonomy (NCBI): domain Eukaryota; kingdom Viridiplantae; phylum Streptophyta; class Magnoliopsida; order Poales; family Poaceae; genus Aegilops; species Aegilops bicornis. The sequence continues at coordinate 84,178,221 of CM038670.1, forward strand.
GCATTTTTTCCTTTTTTTGCAATTTATCTATCTATCACTATCAGAATTAATCCTTGCAATTAACGAGTACAAGGGGATTGACAACCCCCTTGCTTGTGTTGGGTGCAAGTATTTGTTTTGTGTATGTGTGCAGGTATCGTTTACCTTTTTTGCGTGAATCTCCTACTGTTTCGATAAACCTTGGTTCTCTACTGAGGAAAATACTTTCTGCTACTATACTACATCAGCCTTCCTCTTCAGGGAAATCCCAACGCCTATCACAAGTAGCAGAAAACTTTGGATGCCGTTGTTGGGGATACTTCATCAAACAAAGCAGGTCCCTTCACACACATTTACCATTTACTTGTTCTACTTTTTGTTTGCTTTTATTTTTCTTTATAGTTTCCATTAAAAAATAAAAAATACCAAAAATATCTCGTGTGCTTTATTTGCTCGTTGCTATGGCTAGCTCTTGGCTTGTTGGTTGTACCCCTGAAAATGAAGTGCTTAATTTTAAACAAAGGGGAGGAGAAAGTTTAAAAGATGGTTGGTATATGATTTGCAATGCTCAAAATAGATCTACTCGTAAGCTATCCACCACTGTTCTTCTTTGCAACTTTTAAGTGGGTGTTACTACTTGGTTTAGATTTGTGCTTGACACTATTACCGGAGGAAGTTTCCCAAGTAGTCACCCTTTGGATGCTTTCAATGCTATGGGGAATTTAGTGGGATCATGACCTATCACTATTAATGAAACGACACTAACTCTGAAACATGTTATGCGAAGATTGGAAATTATTGAGAACAAAATGCCAACTATTGAACACATTGAAAATCTTGATAAAAAGGTGCATAACTAAGTTACTAAATTTATCTCTTCGGTGGGAACGACATTAAAATTATTAAAGGATAGAGAACCAACCGAGAGAGTAGAACAAAGTCCTGCTAGAATTGATAAACTGAAAGAGACCATTAATAACTTGGGCTCAGCTTTTTCTTCCCTTAAAACCATTGAAAGGACTCCTACAAGTAAGAATTCTAAGCTTATGTATTTTCCTAAAAACAAGGGTGCTTCATCTAGTAGAAAGAAAGAAGATCTAAAAAAGATTAGCGTTCAGCCCAACATCATTAAAATGATAGAGGAACCTATGATTGAAAAATAATTCCTTAATTTTGTTCCTAGGAGTGTCGTTATTAAAAACATGTTTGCTAAACCTTCTAGGAAATCCGGATGCATAATTGAGGAATTGGACAAGGATGATAACAGTTGAAACTATGCATTATGCCTAGCTAGGGGCATTAAACAATAACGCTTGTCGGGAGCAACCCAATACTTATATTTTTGCTTTCATTTTATTTTATTGAGTAAACATGGTTATTGCTACTGTAATGATTATGTTTGTATCCTTTATTTTGAGTTTTGTGCCAAGTAAAGCCTTTAGGATGATTTGGGTGATTGTTGAAATTGGTACTGTGTAGAAACAAAAATTTAGCGTCCAATGCGTGAATTGTTCCCGTTTACTGGAACGTGGTCAAGTGCTGATTTTTTTACACATTACTGTGATATAAATATTTTACGTTGTACTAACTGTTCAGAATTTTTGGAGTTACATAAGCATGGATAAAAATTCTAGCATTACGTACTGTCATGTTTTAGACAGATTTTGTTTTTATTGCATAGTGTGCTTATTTTGATGATGTTATGGATTAAATCGAGGGGTATAAGTCCTAGAGATGTTAGAATATAGTAGGTATTATTCAAGGGAAATTATGAATCTATTTATAACAGTACCTAAAGTGGACGATTGTTTTATTATACTAACAGATCTCATGAAGTTTCTGGTGAGTTTTATATGTTGAAGTTTTCAAGTTTTGAGTGAGATCACGATGGATGAAGGAATAAGGAGCGACAAGACCCTAAGCTTGGGGATGTGCAAGTCACCCAAGGTAACATTCAAGGAAGACTCAAGCATATAAGCTTGGGGATGCCCCGTATGGCATCCCCTCTTTCGTCTTTAATCTATCGATAATATTACTCGGAGCTATAGTTTTATTCATCACATGATATGAGTTATGCTTGGAGCGCCGTGTGCTATAGTTTTATTTTGTTTGTTAATTTTCCACAATCACTCTTTGCTATATACACCTATTGAGAGAGACACGTATTCATCATGATTTGTTAGAATGCTCTATGTGCTTCACTTATATCTTTTGAGTCGGGCAGTTGCTCATTACTTCACTTATATCTTTAGAGCATGGCGGTAGATATATTTTATAGAAATCATTTGCACTCTCATGCTTCACTTATATCTTACTAAGAGTTAAATAACAAGTTAATTTGCATGGGTTATATGACTAGTTCAAAAATGATAGGTATACAAGAGTGGTGTAATAAAAACTTTCATGTAGATCGCTGAATATGAAGCATGTGATTTAAATGATATTGATGTAGTAATATGAAAGAGTATTAGTTCACAATCATTAGTTTATATAAATATCGATATTAAAGCTTGTTATGTACTACTCATTTATGTGTCGATCATGGCATGACTGGGATGTTGGAGCATATTTATTCTCGTTGAAATCCTTTGTGGATCAGGGGCGCGCGATAGTGAACTCCTCACAACCTCCTCCCTTGCAGCATGCGAGTAGTACTTTGCTTCGAGTGCTAATAAAACTTTCACAATAAGTATATGAGTTCTTTATGACTAATGTGAGTTCATGGACTAATATGGAACTTCCATCTATCCATATTTTCTAGTCTCTTCGGTGTCGTGCATTACCCATTTTTGTTGGGGAACGCAGTAAGTTCAAAAAATTTCCTACGAACACGCAAGATCTATCTAGGTGATGCATAGCAACGAGAGGGGAGAGTGTTGTCTACGTACCCTCGTAGACCGAAAGCAGAAGCGTTAAGTAACGCGGTTGATGTAGTCGAACGTCTTCGCGATCCAACCGATCAAGTACCGAACGCACGACACCTCCGCGATCTGCACACGTTCAGCTCGGTGACGTCCCTCGAACTCTAGATCCAGCTGAGGCCGAGGGAGAGTTTCGTCAGCACGATGGCGTGGTGACGGTGATGATGAAGTTACCGGCGCAGGGCATCGACTAAGCACTACAACGATATGACCGAGGTGGAAATCTGTGGAGGGGGGCACCGCACACGGCTAAGACAACTGTCAACTTGTGTGTTCTATGGGTGCCCCCTGGCCACGTATATAAAGGAGCAAGGGGAGGGGGCCGGCGGCCTCATAGGGTGCGCCCCAAGGGGGGAATCCTACTCCTACTAGGAGTAGGTTCCCCTTTTCCTAGTCCAACTAGGAGGGGGAGGAAAGAGGAGGAGGGGAGAAGGAAAGAGGGGGCCGGCCCCCAAGCCCTAAACCAATTCGGTTTGTGCCTAGGGGTGGCGTGCCCCACACTTCCTTTGCTGCCCTCTATTTCCACTAAGGCCCATGAAGGCACATTGAACCCCCGGGAGGTTCCGGTAACCTCCCGGTACTCCGGAAAATGCCCGAACTCATCCGAAACCTTTTCGCTGTCCGAACATAGCCTTCCAATATATCGATCTTTATGTCCCGGCCATTTCGAGACTCCTCGTCATGTCTGTGATCACATCCGGGACTCCTTTTTTTAGAAAGCTCTACCAGCGAGAAAAAGTGTTTGGCACATGACCATTTCTTTTCTGAGAAGTTAAGTATCCACCACAAAGCCTTCGTATAAACAACCTTCGGTACATCAAAACACATAAACTCATAATACTGATCGTCATCGAACGTTAAGTGTGAGGACCCTACGGGTTCGAGAACTATGTAGACATGACCGAGACACATCTCCGGTCAATAACCAATAGCGGAACTTGGATGCTCATATTGGCTCCTACATATTACACGAAGATCTTTATCGGTCAAACCGCATAACAACATACGTTGTTCCCTTTGTCATCGGTATGTTACTTGCCCGAGATTCGATCGTCGGTATCCTCATACCTAGTTCATTCTCGTTACCGGCAAGTCTCTTTACTCGTTCCGTAATGCATCATCCCGCAACTAACTCATTAGTCACATTGCTTGCAAGGCTTATAGTGATGTGCATTACCGAGAGGGCCCAGAGATACCTCTCCGATACACGGAGTGACAAATCCTAATCTCGATCTATGCCAACCCAACAAACACCTTCGGAGACACCTGTAGAGCATCTTTATAATCACCCAGTTATGTTGTGATGTTTGATAGCACACAAGGTGTTCCTCCGATATTCGGGATTTGCATAATCTCATAGTCTGAGGAACATGTATAAGTCATGAAGAAAGCAGTAGCAATGAAACAGAACGATCATAATGCTAAGCTAACGAATGGGTCTTGTCCATCACATCATTCTCCTAATGATGTGATCCCGTTCATCAAATGACAACACATGTCTATGGTTAGGAAACATAACCATCTTTGATAAACGAGCTAGTCAAGTAGAGGCATACTAGGGACACTTATGTTTTGTCTATGTATTCACACATGTACTAAGTTTCCGGTTAATACAATTATAGCATGAATAATAAACATTTATCATGAAATAAGGAAATAAATAATAACTTTATTATTGCCTCTAGGGCATATTTCCTTCAATTTTCACCTCAAGAATTGGCGCAAACTTCATCGGTGCATCCAAACCCCGTGATATGACATGCTCTATCACACATTAACCTTATTATATCCTTTCTCAAAACAACCACCATACCTACCTATCATGACATTTCCATTTCGAGATATACTGACATGCAACTTCCACAGTTACTATTTACATGACTTATGTGTTCATCATCATATTGCTTTGCATGATCATATAAAGCTGACATGATATTTGTGGCAAAGCCACCGTTCATCATCGTAATACATGTTACGCCAGATCATTGCACGTCCTGGTACACTGCCAGAGACATTCATTTTTTCGAGTTGTAAGTAAAAAGAAGTGTGATGGTCATCAGCATTGTTCTGGTGAGGTAAAGAATGATGGAGACTGATGAGTCCTCAAAAAAGTGGGGATGAGGTTCATGATATTGCTCTAAGAAATTAGAGAAAAAGAGAGAAGGGGCAATTCTACTATGTTTTTACCATGCTTGTGCTTCAAAGTAGCACCATGTTCTTCATATAGGGAGTCTCCATGATTTATCACTTTCATATACTAGTGGGAATTTTTACATTATAGAACTTGGCTTGTATATTTCGATGATGGGCTTCCTCGAATGCCCGAGGTCTTCATGAGCAAGCAAGTTGGATGCACACCCACTTAGTTTCCATAACGAGCTTTCATACATTTATAGCTCTAGTGCATTTGTTGAATGGCAATCCCTACTCCTCGCATTGATATCGATTGTCACGCCTCTCCATTGCCTAACGATCCGCCGAGTTGATGGGATATTTTCTTCACTTTTTGTCTTCCCTCTACCAAAATACTCTATTCCGGCCACCCATAGCGTTAAGTCCATGTCTCACGCTCATATACTGAGTGAAGTGGAAAAATGTTGAAGTAAGAAAAGATACGATGTAATTGCTTGATTTGGCACCGGGGTGCGCATAATTTGTACTTATGTTAGGAAGATGGAGTCATGACATGCTTACATAATTCAATGAGTAGGGGTAACATTCGTTAAGCATCGTATATTTTGAAAAGTAATGATTATTTTCTAGTATTCATGGATATTATTATGTTGACATTAATTACATTATTGCTTCTCAATATTCATACTGTAAAACAGATTACATGATAAGACATGTTAGGTAGCATTCAACATAAAAATTCTGTTTTTATCATTTACCTACTCGAGGACGAGCAGGAATTAAGCTTAGGGATGCTGACACATATCTATAATATTTTATTGTTTCATGCTATTATATTGTCAATCTTGTATGCTTTATACACCATTTTATATCATATTTGGGAACTAACCTGTTAACCCAGTGCTCAGTGCCAGTGGTTGTTTTCTGCTTGTTTTTGGTTTTGCAGAAAATCCCTACCAAACGAAGTCCAAACACGATAAATTTTTTTGATGAATTTTTCTGAACCAAAAGAGACCCTAGAAGATTCAGGGGCAGACCAAACGATGCATGAGGAAGTGACAAGGCAGGGGGCACACCCTGCCCCTTGTGGGCCCCATGTTACTTTGATTATCCTAATTCCTACCCTATAAATTCACATATATTCCAAAAAAACCTAGAGCAAGACCCGAAACAATTCTTCCGCCGCCGCAAGCCTCTATTCTTCCGCGATCCCATCTGAAGGCCTTTTCCGGTAATATGCGTAAGGGGGAATCAATCATGGAGGCTGTCTTCACCAACCTTGCTGCCTCCATGATGATGCGTGAGTAGTCCCCATAGGTCCTAATCAGGGTCCATAGCAGTAGCTAGATCTCTATCTCTCTCTCTCTCTCTCTGTGTGTGTGTGTGTGTGTGTGATCTTAAATACAATGCTTGTCTTTAGAGATCAATTCAATGTAATCCTTTTGCGGTGCATTTGTTAAGATCTGATGAATTGAGGGTTTATGATCAGATTATTCATTGAAAGTACTCGAGTCTTTTGTAAGCTTTATTATGTGTGATTTCTATAGATTTGTATTTCTCTTCTATCTATCTGTTTAGTTTGGCCAACTATATTGATTTATCTTCAGTGGGAGATGTGCTTTGTGGTTTGTCCAATCCTGCCTCTTATGGTTGTATTGTTGTTTTCTTTTGCGGGGTTTATGGTTGTATTGTTGTTATTGATGAGTCCAATTTATGTGACGATTTTGATAAGTATTTTATGCCTACATGGTAGGCTTTGTGGAATTTTACCGCGTATGTGCACCTGTTTTTGTTGATAATCCCAGGTAACATCTTTTGGACTAATTATCATATAATGGAAGAAATTCTCAGAAATGGTAGTGGAATCACGTATTTAAAGTGATAATCACCTACATAAAAGAATCGAGCAAGAAGGCCAAAGATGTAGTCGTCACCACACATCCAGAGAAAAAGACGCCGTTCCATACGATCGCACCCGCTCGTATGGGAGGTCGTATGGAGTGTCACCACCATCGCCAGATCGACTACTTTCACCCTGTCGAATCAGATTGTGGATCAGACGCCCAGAGAGACCAGAAAATCGTCCCCAAGGAAGAACTCTAGCCTCCAAAGTTCATTCGGAGAAGGGATTGGCAAGGGGAAGAAGAGGATCTTCCTCACCGCGCACGGGGGAGATACAACATCATGGCCACTGCCATCATCATCATCATCCACCCCATCATCATCATCATCATCATCACCAGCATCATCCACATCCTTATTGTGTGTAACATCAAGAACCCTAGTGGAGCATCTTGTGTATCATTTGAATCGTTCATCCATGTATGCCATCACTTTTGTCATGACGATTGTTGTCCCCATGTGTGAGTAAATGATACCTCCTTTTATTGATGTGGTATTGGAACAAAAAAGAGTATCCCGCACCCATTTCCCTAGAGTTGACCCTGGGTAGAACCCCCGAGAGGAAGATTCCCTTTAAGCAATATTCTCTAGCAAGCTTTCGTCAAAGTGTCAAATCCAGCTTTTGACCGGACCAGGAAGAAAATAGTGATTCAAGCACTTATAATAAAAAGAGGTACGGGTATGAGGTCTTAATGCTTACAACCTTGTATTTGTGCTGGGATCAAATAGGATATTAATTTGTGCGATGTAAGTCACCCATCGGGATGTGCTTGTTACGGATGAAAGTGGGGGATGTGTCTAAATAACATCTTGACCGACATGAGTCCTGCATCAAGAATCTTTTCTATTTGTCCTACCGGAGGCCGTATCCATCACGCGGGGTTTAATCAATAATTAAGATAATAAAATCAGACAAGAGCTTTGGGCGTTTAATGACTACACCTCATTTATCCCCAAGGATATGATCCATGTTACCCTACTGAACCTTACTATCACCAGTGTTCGGTATAACACTTGACAATCTCCTTGCTCCTAGCCTCACGGGTGCTCGATATCCATCATCCTTGGTACCTTCAGGGATGAAGATCGCGGACAAGACAAGAGACATCTGCACGAAACAATTTTATTTCATACATACGTGACGTTATGTCAAAGTCTTCCATTGACTCCCTCAACAAATATACCTTGGGTTGCTCATGTCTCAACCCATACCTTACCAAACTACTCACACATGGAGATCAGATCATGAGAAGAAAACATTGAAGAGCACATCTTGAGATTGATTGATTGCAATATCTCTTACAATGTATGCCTTGTGCGATGCACGATTACAAGTATGAACTAGATGGAGAGCACTATGGTGGTGGAGATGACTTTTGAGATGGAAATGACGGCATCTAGGGTTTGTGGATGAATATGATCATGAAGAGGTTCTGGCTTTCGTGTTCATCGTTCTATTGACATTTTGATGGGGCCCCTTTAATAAAAGTTGTACAGGTGGACGATTGATACGTCTCCAACGTACCTATAATATTTGATTGTTCCATGCTATTGTAATATCAATCTTTGATGTTTATTATGCAATTATATGAAATTATATTCATTTTTTGGGACTAACCTATTAACCTAGTGCCCAGTGCCAATTGTTGTTTTTTGCTTGTTTTTGGCTTTTTAGGAAATAAATATCAAACATAGTCCAAACGGAGAAACAACTTTGGATTAATTTTTTCTGGACCAGAAGGGACCCTAGAAGGTTTGGGAGAAGACCTGACGAGCCACGAGGGAGCGAGCAGCTCGGAAGGCGCGCCCTAGGGGGTGCCCCCAGGCTTGTGGGCCCCTCGTGGCACCTTGTCGGGGCAGGCTGATCTGGCCCACGAACACCTATGGGACCGGCGGACCGAGCCCCTTTCGGTTCGGCGGGGAGCGGAGGTCACGCGAAGAGCAGATCGAGGCGAAGCACGCGAGAGGTTTACCCAGCTTCGGAGCTCTCCGGAGAGATAATACTCCTACTGCTGCATGTCTAGGTGTATTGCGTTCTTGCTCAGGAGCGCTGAGTGCTACAGTACACACGAGCTGCTAACGAGACTGAGCGTGGAGGGAACTGATCGACCAACCCTCTCCTACGTTGCGCATGGGCCTCCTTTTATATGCTCAAGGGGCTCCCACAGGTGGCAGCGTAGACGGGGGTACAAATGGAAAAATAGTGGTTGGTACACCTACTTGTACAAAGGTACGATGTATGCGATGTACCATACCTAACCCTGACGGCAGGGGACAAAGGCATTAAATGCCCATCTAGTCGCCCTAACAGTGCAAACAGGGACCGTCAGGGGCGCCACCGTTCGCCACGATGGCAAACTTGCCAGTGCCGCTTGCCACCTCGCACCGCTGGCTGCACAGCCTCTCGCCACGCACTACCGAAAGGTCGAGGCGACACGTTAGTGGATGTCTTTGGGCGTGGAAATCTGAGAGGTGGTCTGCGCAAAGCGCCTTTGCCGCATGTTGTTGTCTTGTCGCGCCCGGAAGCTTGTCGCCGCTGGGCCTTCCCGGCAAGCTCCTCTTGCCGGGGCCTTGTCTTGTATGTGCCTTGGGTGGCCTTCCCAGCAAGCTCCTCTTGCCGGGGCCTTGTCTCCTTGGCTTAAATACTTTGTTCTTGAATGGCTCCAAAGGAACCATGGAAGATCTTGGCGGTCACCCGGTTAGCCTCGCCATGGAGGGCTGCAATCGCCCGTGCACAAGTTCGGGATACTAGGGTACCCTACTCTAGTACACCGACAGAGCCCCGGGCCTGGGCCACACACGGTGCAGCGCTGTTGGGCCAGGCCCAAAACAGGCACGGGCACACGCGGCCCGGTCACACCATAACTCACCCCGGACCCACCACGCCCCCACAGGCACGCACGCCAGGCGTGGTGTCGTGTGAGAGATCGTGGGCGAGATCGTGGGGGTTTCTTTATTCGGAAAATCGAACGTCCGCCCCTCCCTCTTTATAAGCGGGGAAACAGGGCACGCCGCCACCTTGCCGATTCTTGTCCCATCGAAAAACCACCGCTGCTCCCCCCCTTCTTCTCAAGGCTGAAGAGAGCGGCGCTCCGCCCCCCATCGCCACCAGCACCCTCAACGCCGTCGATCTCCTCCACCGCCTCCGCCATGGGCCCGAAAGACGACAAGGGGAAGGCCATGAAGTCGGCCGAGGCGCAGCGGCTTGCGGCGCTGTGGAAGGAGCGGGCCATCTTCCCCCCCCCCCCCAGCTCGCTGCGAGGGAGCCGAGGGAGAACTACTACCTCTTCTGGTCGACGGAGACGCGGGCGCATCAGCGCACGAAGGTACTCCCTGCCGCTGTCATGAACTGGCCTGACGGGTATCCCTTCTTGGCGCTCTTCTTCTCTGCGGGCTCTGCCCGCCTTTCTCTAATTCTTTTGTGACATAATGAACACCCACGGGTTCCGCCTCCTTGATTTCGCCCCAACGCCGTTTCGACCATGGCAGTTTTCGCACATCTCTGCGAAAACTTTGTCGGAGTCCACCCAAATGTAGCTCTTTTCCGTCACTTCTTTTTACCCGTGTTGAGAGAGGAGAGCCCCTTGCCGGAGGAATCGCTTGGATCTCCAGGGTCGGCAAAAAGGAAGCTTATCTGGAGGGAGAGCTCCGTAGCAAATGGGAGGAGTGGAGGGCGGATTGGTGCTGGATTGTTGAGGAGAACCCGCAGCCGTTCACCGCCCAGCGCCAAACCCCAGTGGTGCGCGGCAATGATTGGAGCAATCTGGCTCCGAAAGACGCTAGGCTGAAGATCGCGGTCACCCGAATCCTCCGCCTCAGACTTACCGGACTCACCGTAGGCACTGTTGGCACGGACTTTCTTCGCGCCAGACGCTTCTTGCAGAGAAGGAGACCTGCCGGGAATTTCAGAACGCAGCAGACATCATGAGGCTGCGCGCGGGCCTCAACTTCAACTTCACTGTCTTGGAGCTTGACGCGATGCTCTTAGAGCTGTTCAAGCCCGATCCCGATCATCCGGAGATGTTTAGGTTGCCGAGGGTGTCGTTCATTGTGCAACAATTCCGCGCTTGACCGCATCCGTGCAATGATGCCGTCGTGCAACTCACATGGAATTGTCCCAACTTGGCAAGAGCCGGCAGATGACATGGTGCGGCAGTTTTTTGACAATCTGGTGGAAATGCCGGTCCGCCCCGACGAGCAGAGGGGCCTCACCCGCGACACTACTGACGATGAGATGCAGCGCATCGCCACCGGGCTGGAAGAGGCGGCAGCAGCTGCTGCCGCAGGCGAGTTTGGCTTCACTATGGAGGAGGCAGAGGCAGCCGAGGCGGCAAGCCTTGTCGAGCGAAAGGAGTTTGCCAGCGAGGAGGAGCTTGCCGAGCCTGAAGCCGAGTTGAGCGAACCCGCCGAGGGCGCATCCTCCCCGCCTCCAAGCAGCTTGCCGCGAGCGGAGCCACCAGCTCCACCAAGAAGGCGTCTTCGCAAGGCCGGAGACGCAGCGGGGCGGCAGACGGGCCAACAGCCGCAGCGCCGCGCGACGCTCTCCACCGCAGCAAGCACTGTTGCTGTGGGAGCACCTCACGCCGCCGCGGCAACTGGAGCGGGGCCCTTGCAGGCCACCGGTCCCGCTCCCGCTAAGCGTTCAAGGGAACCCACTCCTCCGCCTCATCGTACTGGAGGCGGGCCAGAATTCGACCTCTCTGCGCTCAGCTCCGACGAGGAAGAGGAAGAGTAAGATTCCTTGCTGTACTTGTAATTCTTCGATTTGTTGCTTTGTCTTGTATCTGATTTGCTTTACTCTGAATCCATTCCTTTTCAGGACACTGGCCCAGAGGATGTCGAAGAGAGCCAAGAACCCGGTGGTCGTCATCGAGGACGAACCTACTGCGACAGCAGGAGGCGCGTCCGAGACCACTTTGCCGGACGAGGCAACCCTTCTTCAAAGAAGCCCCCAGCGCAGCCCCCAGCGTAAGCATATGGTCTACTTCTTGCTGTTCGGCGTGCGTGGGTGCTTTTTCCTTGCTGATATCTGACTGTTGATTTGTGTAGGAGCAGAGCGGCCTCCTTCTGCTTCGACTACGCCGCCAAGGGTGGATTCCCGGCAAGGGGCGTTCTCCGGCAAGGGGACTTCTCCGGCAAGGGCAGCTCTCCGGCAAGGGGCGTCACTGGCGACCCTTGGCGGCGGAAACCATGACCGCAGCCCCCGGCGCAGGTAACCTTCTCGCCTGAGTACTTCCCTTGTGTTTTTCTTCTGATTTTGTCTTTGAATATTTGCTTGACTTTCTTCATCCATCCGCCACAGAGCCAATGGAGACCGAGGTCGCCGGCGAGGAGGATGTGTGCGGCAACACTGATGAAGCCGCCGCCATGGAAGAAGAAGCCGGCGCTGACGAGCCAGCCGGCGAAGAGGCCGCCAAAGCTGCCACCGCAGAAGCTGGCGAGGGGTCTGGCGATCGCACTGACGACCCTGAGGCCGCAGGAGCGCCGGGCGCCCGACTGCCGATCCCTCCGCCGCTGCTGCAGCGTCAGGCTCCGAAGAGCCCCAGCCCGGCGCCTACTTGAAGGCCGACGATGGCGTCTTCATCAAGCTCCCATGGGAGTCGAGCTCGTGGTGCCGGGCGGGGAAACCTTCGATGAAGAGCTGCTCGCCTCGCCGGACCGACGCTGGTCGACGCGCCAAGAAGCGGCGGCGAGCCCGAGGAGGAGCAGCTGCTGCGGAAGTTGCCGCTCTACCGCCCGACAAGCCAAGCTGGAATCCCGGAGGCGCTTGTCGCAAAGGCGGAGCAGACATCGAGAAGCGGAGGAGGAGCTCCGGCCGCAACCAGAAGCCCTCCGGTCCTTGGCGGAGGCGGGAGCAACTTCGCCGAGGCGCAAGGCCTTCATCCTCGAGAAGGCTGAAGCTGAGGAGGAACAACGGCTTGCCGCTGAGAAGCTGTCTGCGCAGGAAGGTGAGTTGGCGCAGCGGAAGGTTAACCTTGACAGCCACGAGGAGGATCTTGCCACGCGCGAGGAAACATTTGGCGGGGCTCTCAAGGAAGCAAAGGATGCTGCCGCAGCTGCCGAGGCCGCCAAGAAGGAGCTGGAGACGAAGGTGGCGCAGTTGGAGGACAGCCTCAAGAAGAGCGGCGAGGAGCTTGCTTGCACTCAAGCACGCGCGAGAAGGACGCCCTACACTCTTGGCGAGCTGCAGGGCTGTCTCGTCGTGAGGAGCAAGGAGCTCAGCGCCGCCGAGACTCCAATGCAGACCTTGAGTTGAAGCTAACTACTTTGACTCGAGGCTGGGCCAGGCGCCCGAGGAGCAGGAGGCGGCCTTGAAGGAGAAGATCAAGGCCGACGAGGCTCTGGCGAGTCTTGTTGCCGCCCAGAGTGCCTTGAGGGAGAACGTGGAGCACTGGACCGAGGGTCTCGTGGATACTGTTGTAGCCATCCACAGGGAGCTGATGGAGCTGGGGATGGTGGATCTTGGATATTCCTCCGATGAGCACCTCCAACCCAGCGCCAAGCTTAGCTTGTTCTTCAAGGGCGTGGTGAAGGGCCTCCAGCCGACTCGGAAGAAGTCCCAAAGCAGCTGGCCGAGGAGTCGCGCTGATCTGCGCGGGGCTCTTCAAAGGTCTTGATGAAGGTGGCCTTCCACAATCCAGGCCTCAACCTCACCAACGTCCTCAAGTCCCTGCCGCCGGATGCTGATGTGGAGGCGCTCAAGACCCTTGTCGCTCCCATTGTGGACAGGGTGAGCGGAATCAAGAGGGTTGAGGGCGATCGCGTAGATTAGGCCGCCCATTTTCTCTTTCTCTTGCCGCTGCTGGTCATGTTATAAGAACAATCCATTAGAGCTGCGGCAAACTATCTTGTAATATAACTCTATTTTGAGTATCAGTCGCTATGTTATTTCCTTTACTTGATTCCTTCCTTTGTATGTTTTTGCCCTACGCTTTTAGGGGACTTGTCGGGGCGGGCACCCGAGCAAGCTTGAGTGGAGACGTCGCCAGCTTCTTTGGCGGTGCCGCTCCGTAAGCAACCTTGTCGCAACTAGTCGCAGCTCACCTAAGTTGTTGAGCGGACTCGAAACAAAGTAAGGCGCAACTAGCTACGAGTTGGTTCCTCTGCACACAGGTTTTCCATACAAAGTTCGGTCGTTCAAGGAAGATAACTTAAAATTTTTAAAACTGATTGCTCAAACTTTGGCAACTTAGCTTTTCTGTCGTTTGCTTCCCGGTAAGGCTAGGCTTCCTTGAGCGACGCTTGGTCCACACCATTATCTTCTCCTTTCCCCCGGAAAACTTGTGTGCCAGGGAACCTTCCTTTCTTTGAGAAAGAGAAAGAAGAGAAAATAAAGATATGGAGCCTTGTGGCTCGTTATCACTTACCAGGGGTAGGTGCTGCACAAAGTGTCAGATAACGCATGCAAAATAGGAGTAAAAGCATGAAATTGACAAGATGTGCAAAGCACGCTAGCTTTACTTATGCACAGGGTCTGCGCCCGGCTTTGTACAAAGGATTACATGCAACAGCGGCAAGACTTGTACAAAAGGTGGTTGCGGAACAAGTTCCGCAACCGCGCCTCTACGGGTAAAACTTACGAAGATGCTCAATGTTCGGGAGTTGCTCACGGAATGCCATCTTCGGTCTCAAAGCGGACAGCGCCGAGCCTAGTGACTCGTTTCACCCGATAAGGGCCTTCCCACTTCAAGGCGTCAACTTGTTGGAATTCTTGGCGGACTGAACGCGCCAAGAACAAGGTCGCCTTCCTCGAGACTTCGGCATTGACTTTGCGGCTATGGTAGCGGCGCCAAAGCTTGTCGGTACCGAGCAGCTCGTCTGCACTGAAGGCGATCTTCCTCAAGGAGCAGTAGCGTCATCTTGTCGCAGCTGCTCTTGCTCAAGCTCATCATAGCGAGCACTCGAGGCGATTCGTATATGAGTTCCGTGGGGAGAACTGCCTCTGCTCCATAGATTAGAGCGAAAGGTGTCCGGCGATGGCTCGATTTGGCGTCGTCTGATCGACCAAAGAACCACCGACAGACTCCTCAATCCGATTTCTTCCGCACTTGTGCAGCTTGTCGAAAGTTCTGGTCTTGAGCCCGCGCAGCACTTCAGCATTGCCCTCTCCGCTTGACCGTTGCTTCTCGGATGAGCAATGAAGCGAAGCGAACCTTGGCGCCAAGATCTTGGACGTCTTGCATGAAGGTGCAGCTCGTGAACTGCGTGCCGTTGTCGGTGATGATCCCGTTAGGGATTCAAACGGCAAACAATCGACTGAAGAACTTGATTGTTGTCTTGTCACCTTCCTCATCGCTTCCACCTCCGGCCACTTTGTGAACTTGTCGATTGCAACGCATAAGTACTCAAAGCCCCGACAGCTTCGGGAAGGGGCGAGAATGTCGAGCCCCGGACCGAAAATGGCGGGATAAAGGGATCGTCGGAGAGCTTGAGCTGGCTGGTGTATCTGCTTGGAATGGGCCGCACGCTTCACACTTGGTTACTTGTGCGATTGCATCTGGAGGGCTGTCGGCCAAAAGAAACTTTGCTTTAACGCTTTGCCGGCAAGTGCTCTGGCGCCAATGTGGTGACCACATATGCCTCCATGTATCTCCGCCAACAGCTTTTGTCCGTCTTCCGGTGAATACACTTCAATTTCACACCGTTGAGTCTTCTTACATGCAGTGTCAGTCGACAAACTAGTACATACTTGACTGCCGGGCTACTCTTTCCGCTTCTTCTTGCTCTTCGGGAAGTTCTCCTGTCTGAAGGAAATGGACAATCTGCTGCGCCCATGCTGGAGCTTGCGGCTCGACAATAAAGACTAAAGGCACATCTGCTGCCGCGGGAACATCAGCTTCCACGGCAAGAACCTTCGGCTCAGCCGGAGCTTGGCGTTCCCCGGCAAGCTTGTCGGGAGCGTCTGCTTCAACGAAACAAACCCTAGAGCTTGTCGGAGCAGATCGCTCCTCGGCAAGCTGGTGTCGATCTTGGGGACCTTCTTGGCGGCGGCTTCGGAAAGCTCTGCCGGAAAATAGTCACCAGAGATCAACTTCCTCTTCTTGCTCTGTCCAGTTGATGGTGTTACAGACGGTTGAGTCAGCTTGAGCACAAAAATCCCTGGTTCCACAGGTAGCTTAAGTGCGGCGCACTTTGACAGGCCATCAGCAATGTCGTTCTGAGCTCTTGGAATATATTCCATCTGTAGGCCGTCAAAGTGCTCTTCTAGCTTTCTCACTTCATCAACATAAGCTTCCATCAACGTACTCTGATAATTCTTGTTCACTTGGCGGATAACCATTTGCGAGTCACCCCGACAATGAGCTTCTTGATCCCAAGGTCTCTGCGATCTCGAGACCGGCAAGCAAACCTTCATACTCTGTAGTATTGTTTGTTGCTTGCTCCTTGGGAAAGTGCATCTGGACTACGTACTTGAGGTGCTCTCCGATGGGTGCGACAAGTAGCACGCCGGCACCGGCGCCTTGCAGCGAGAAGGCACCATCAAAGTACATCAGCCACTCTTTGTTTGCTTCCTTGGCGGGGATGCTCGTTTCTGGAATTTCTTCGTCTGGTGTTGGCGTCCATTCTGCTATGAACTCCGCCAATGCACCTTTGCTTTGGATAGTTGAAGTGCTCTCAAACTTGAGGCCAAAGCTTGAGAGTTCCAAAGTGCCCACTCGACAAT
Source organism: Aegilops bicornis (assembly GCA_021605145.1). Classification (NCBI taxonomy): domain Eukaryota; kingdom Viridiplantae; phylum Streptophyta; class Magnoliopsida; order Poales; family Poaceae; genus Aegilops; species Aegilops bicornis. The sequence goes on from CM038670.1 coordinate 84,194,820, forward strand.
CCTGCCTGTTGCCTCTGGATTTTGCAGTATCCTCTTCAGCGGAAAGCGAGTGACAAGCTGTGGATCTCATGTGCCCGGAAGTAATGGCGCAGCTTTCTCGAGGCCATGAGGAGGCCGAAAGCAATTTCTGCACACCGTAGTACCTTGACCTAGCCCCTGCAGAAGGGAACCGACAAAGTAAACTGGCGCTGCACCATCCTTTTCGCATCTTCTCATGTGTCTGCAGATCCATCCTTGTCGGGACCAGAGCTTGCCGTGAAGCCCCACCTTGTCATTGGATGCATCCGCCATGGTTGCTAGCTCATCATCCGCCTCCCTCTCCGCTACTAACGCATCACTAACCACTTGATTGGTTGCCGCTATATATAGCAGCAACTTCTTTTTGTGGCCTAGGTGCGACAAGTGTTGGAGTGGAGGACAGGTATCTCTTCAAGTCTGCAGCGCAGCCTCCGCTTCCGAGTCCATTGCATCGGACCTGCCTTCTTCAAAATTTTGAAGAATGGCGAGGCGCCTTCAGCAGATCTAGAGATAAACCTTTGAGAGCAGCTACGCAACCGGCAAGTCTTCGTACATCCTTGACGCGCTTTGGTGCTTCAATCTGCTCAATGGCCTTGATCTTGTCGGGATTGGCTTCAATTCCCCGCTGAGACACGAACAACCTGAGAAGCTTGCCGGAAGGGACTCCGAACACGCACTTCTCGGGGTTGAGCTTGAGGTTGATCTTGCGCAGATTTGCAAAGGTTTCATCTAAATCTTGAATTAGGGTCGCACTGTCCTTGCTTTTGACAACTATGTCATCCATGTAGGCTTCCACATTTCTGTGCATTTGCGGCTCAAAAGCGTCATGAACTACTCTTGCAAACGTTGAACCAGCATTCTTTAACCCGAAGGGCATCCGTACAAAACAGTATGTGCCACATGGGGTGATGAATGCGGTCTTCTCCTCATCCTCTTCTGCCATGAAGATTTGATGATATCCTGAGTATGCATCCAGAAATGAAAGCAAATCACATCCGGCCGTGGAGTCAACAATCTGGTCGATGCGCGGCAAGGGAAATGGGTCTTTGGGACAAGCTTTATTGACATCTGTAAAGTCGATACAAAGCCTCCATTTTCCGTTAGCCTTGCGTACAACTACAGGATTGGCCAACCACGTAGGATGGAGCATTCCTCTGACAAGGCCTGCTGCTTCGAGTTTCTTGATTTCTTCCGCGATAAACTCTTGACGCTCCACTGCTTGCTTCGACTTTACGCTTGACGGGCGCGCGCATGAGGACAAAGCGGCAAGATGGTGCTCAATTACTTTCACAGGAACACCGGGGATGTCGAGACGGTTGCCACGCAAACACGCCGACGTTCGCCGCAGGAAAGCAACGAGCGCGCCTTCCTATTTAGGGTCGAGAGGCAGCGATGGTGAAGGTACCACGGTCTGCCGTCCTCCTTGGCGGACACCTTCTTGGTCTCCGGTGGAGCTGTCGCCGTCTTCTTACACTTGCCGGTGGAGCTCGATGGCGGCGTCCTCGACGGTAGCGCAGCACTCCGAAGAGGTGCGCTTGCCGGAGTGGGCATCAGAGCTCTTGCCGGACCTGGTCTTCTTCTTCCCCCCGGGAGCTTCAGCGGCAAGTGGCTTGCAATCTGTTGCAGCTGCTGCTTCCCGGTAGATCTTGTCGGCGCAGATAAGAGCATCCTTCTTGTCGCCAGGGACAGAGATGACACTTATCGGGCCTGGCATCTTCAGCATGTTGTATGCATAGTGAGAGGCCGCCATGAATTTGGCGAAAGTCTTTGGGCGGCCAAGTATCCCATTGTAAGGCAATGGAAAGTCAGCAACGTCAAAGGTGACCCTCTCGATTACGAAGTTCAACTCGCTGCCAAATGTCACCGGCAACGTGATCTTTCCCTTCGGCTTGCTCCTTCCCGGATTGATTCCTTGGAATGTGCCGGTTTCTTCGAGCTCGCCATGAGGGATCTAGAGTTTCTGGAGCACCGCAGAGGAGATCAGATTCAAGCCGGCCCCGCCGTCAACTAACATCTTGGTGACCTTGAGGTTGCGGATAGTTGGTGAAATCAACATTGGCAAGCACCCGACCGCTTGATTACCGCGATCAGGGTGGTCCTCAATATCAAAGATGATAGGCGTCTTTGGACCATTTCAGAGGCTTGCGTGACTCGATGGATGGTTCTGCTGCATTGACTTCCCGCATCCACCGCTTGAGTTGGCGGTGTGAAGTATGCGCAGAGAAGCACCGCCGTCAACGCATGTGACCTCTGTGGCTTTCTGGAACTCCTGCTCATCGGCCTCGTCATCATCCATGTCCTCCTCGTCGTCGTCGTCGTCGTCCTTGTCGCGGCCGCGGGGAGGCCTGTCTCCTTGCCGCTGCTTGGCCTTGCCGCGGCGCCCTCCCCGGCCGGGACATTTCTTGCTAGCTCCTCCAGCACCTTCCTGGGCCTTCTCCTTGTCGCGTTGTTCGTATTCAGCTTTCTGCTGCTCGACAAACTGCTCGACCTTCTTGCAGCTCTGGAGGTCATGGCCCTTGGTGCGGTGGATCTTGCAAGATCGCTTTGTCGGAGCCGCCCCGCTTGTCGGCGACCGCCACAGATCGGCAGTTGGTGCCAGCGGCAACCTCCTTGCCGGAGCTACCAGCCTTGGCGTTCTTGGCGCCACCTCCGTTGCGGACTGTTCAACAACTAGCACATCTACGCCTTTCTTTTTCCTGTTGCCCGCCGCGCTCTTCTTTGCCGGGCGGTCTCCTCTTGTCGAGATCCTACCGCCCGGTATTTTCTCCGGGAGTCTCGTTCCTTCTTCAAAGACGTGCACACTTGTCGGCGGGCATATAGCTCACTAACGTCTACGATCTTGCACATCGCCATCTCCTCCGCATCCTGCGGTTTCGCGACGCTCGATGGAACGCAGCGATCACCATGGCGGTGGACATCTGAGATGTTGTCTTGTACGGCTGAATCTTTGAATATACTTGCGAGGGCTCTCCTTCCTTCTGGGCGAGCAGATGAAGGTCGCTTTCTTGGCCATGGGGCTTGTGGCCGCCGACAAACTGATGGCATAGATCTGCCCAAGAAGATATGGAGTTGTCCGGCAAGTGCATGAGCCAGGATCTGACATTGGGCTTGAGCACCGGTGAAGTAGTTGGCAAGGATCTTGTCGTCTCGCCCCGCAGCCTGCACCGCGATGGTGTAGATGCTGAGGAACTCCGACGGATGCGTCTTGCCGTCATACTTCTAATGCGTCCGGCTTGAAGTTTTTCTTTGCCGGGCCTTTGGACTTGCCGCAGCTCACGAGTGAACGCTGGGCAACGCATCTCGTACGGCAAGTCGCCTGGTTCCTCCGGCGCGTGCATGTCAACAGAGGGCCCAGCGCGCTTGTCTGATTGACATCGCGCTTCTCTTCGGCGCTCGATGCGAGTTCGAGCGTCTTCTTGCTGTCGATCGTGTAGAACTTGGCGCTGATCGCGACGAGCTCGTGGATCCGATGACGCGGTGGAGTCGCTGTCGAGGTGGATCCGGCGAGTCGGCGATCTTGGCCTTCGGGGCGGAGAGTGCATGGTGGTTGCACCGCCACGGTCTCGTTGCCACCGGCTCGTGTTTGGCAGTCCTGCCGCTGCAGCGATACTTTCGGTTGTCAGCGAGCGTCGCCGTTGGCGGCCGATGAGACTTTGAATGGTGGCCCTCCATTCATCGACCTTGTCGGCCGTTGGAGGTAATCTAGGAGCAGTTGGGCTCTCGCCAAAGCGTCTGCTGGAGTGGTGGGTGGCGGTGGCGAACGAGCGAGGAGCGGATATGCTCGGACTTCTAACTATGTTAGAAGGAGCAGTATCCCGTCCAGGCGACCGAGCCTCGCTCGCGCCAGCATGTTGGCGCGCATGCTGGTCTTGAGCATCCCGAGATCCTCCAGCTCGATCTTGGTCCAACGAACGTATGGCGTTGTGAATGCCATGATCTTTGTCGGTCTCGCGCCTCACGAGACGGGCGCGGTGCATGTCACGGACGCCGAGTGCATGCTGCTTTGTCCTTGGACTTGGCAGCACCGTGAGCTCCCCGTCGCCGTCCATTCTTCCGCGGCGTTTACCCACCACCTGTTTGCTCCGGTGGCGGTGGGCTCGACGCGTACGGGGCTTCTGCCGCCGAAGCCTTCTTCTTCGGTGGCATGTTGATGAAGATGATGAAGATCTAGCTCGCGTGGACGTCGGATCAGGTTCACACAACCTCGACGCCCCCTACCTGGCGCGCCAAAGATGTCGGGGCAGGCTGATCTGCCCCACGAACACCTATGGGACCGGCGGACTGAGCCCCTTTCGGTTCGGCGGGGAGCGGAGATCGCGCAAAGAGAAGATCGAGGCGAAGCACGCGAGAGGTTTACCCAGCTTCGGAGCTCTCCGGATAGATAATACTCCTACTGCTGCATGTCTAGGTGTATTGCGTTCTTGCTCAGGAGCGCTGAGTGCTACAGTACACACGAGCTGCTAACGAGACCGGCGTGGAGGAATCGATCGACCAACCCTTTCCTACGTTGCGCATGGGCCTCCTTTTATATGTTCAAGGGGCTCCGACAGGTGGCAACGTAGACGGGGGTACAAATGGAAAAATAGTGGTTGGTAGACCTACTTGTACAGTGTACAGTGTACAATGTACCATACCTAACCCTGACGGCAGGGGACAAAGGCATTAAATGCCCGTCTAGTCGCCCTAATAGTGCAATCAGGGACCGTCAGGGGCGCCACCGTTTGCCACGATGGCAAACTTGCCAGTACCGCTTGCCACCTCGCACCGCTGGCTGCCTGACCTCTCGCCACGCAGCGCTGGAAAGGTCCTGAGGCGACACGTTAGTGGATGTGCTGGAGCGTAGGTGAAGAGGTGGTTTGCCGCTGACAAGCGCCTTGCCGCGGTTGTTGTCTTGTCGCGCCGGAAGCTTGTCGCCGCCGGGCCTTCCCGGCAAGCTCCTCTTGCGGGGCCTTGTCTTGTATGTGCCTTGGGTGGCCTTCGGCAAGCTCCTCTTGCCGGGGCCTTGTCTCCTTGGCTTAAATACTTTGTTCTTGAATGGCTCCAAAGGAACCATGGAAGATCTTGGCGGTCACCCGGTTAGCCCTGCCGCGGAGGGCTGCAACTGCGCGAGCACAAGTTCGGGATACTAGGGTACCCCTACTCTAGTACACCGACACACCTCTTGACCTAATTCCACCTCCATAAATTCTCAAATATCCCCCATACATCAGAGAGCCACCGAAATACTTTTTCCGTTGCCACAAGTTTTTGTTCTCATGAGATCTCATCTGTAGGCCTTTTCTGGCACTCTGCCAGAGGGGGAATCGACCACGGAGGGGCTTTACATCAACCTTGCTGCCCTTTCGATAATTGATGTCTACTACACAACCTTCTTCTTGTAGACGTTGTTGGGCTTCCAAGTGCAGAGGTTTGTAGGATAGTAGCTAATTTCCCTTAAGTGGATGACCTAAGGTTTATCAATCCGTGGGAGGCGTAGGATAAAGATGGTCTCTCTCAAGCAACCCTACAACCAAATAACAAAGAGTCTCTTGTGTCCCCAACACACCCAATACAATGGTAAATTGCATAGGTGCACTAGTTCGGCAAAGAGTGGTGATACAAGTGCAATATGGATGGTAGATATAGGTTTTTGTAATCTGAAAATATAAAAACAGCAAGGTAGCTAATGATAAAAGTGAGCGCAAACGGTATTGCAATGCTAGGAAACAAGGCCTAGGATTCATACTTTCACTAGTGCAAGTTCTCTCAACAATAATAACATAATTGAATCATATAGCTATCCCTCAGTATGCAACAAAGAGTCACTCCAAAGTCACTAATGGCGGAAAACAAACGAAGAGATTATGTTAGGGTACGAAACCACCTCAAAGTTATTCTTTCCAATCAATCCGTTGGGCTATTCCTATAAGTGTCACAAACAGCCCTAGAGTTCGTACTAGAATAACACCTTAAGACACAAATCAACCAAAACCCTAATGTCACCTAGATACTCCATTGTCACCTCAAGTATCCGTGGGTATGATTATACGATATGCATCACACAATCTCAATTCATCTATTCAAACCAACACATAGAACCTCAAAGAGTGCCCCAAAGTTTCTAGCAGAGAATCACGACAAAAACGTGTGCCAACCCCTATGCATAGGTTCATGGGCGGAACCCGCAAGTTGATCACCAAGACATACATCAAGTGAATCATGTGATATCCCATTGTCACCACAGATACGCACGGTAAGACATACATCTAAATCTTTAAAGACTCAATCTGATAAGATTACTTCAAGGGGAAAACTCAATTCATTACAAGAGAGTAGAGGGGGAGAAGAAACATAAGATCCAACTATAATAGAAAAGCTCGCGATACATCAAGGTCGTGCCAAATCAAGAACACGAGAGAGAGAGAGAGAGAGAGAGAGATCAAACACATAGCTACTGGTACATACCCTCAGCCCCGAGGGTGAACTACTCCCTCCTCGTCATGGAGAGCGCCGGGATGATGAAGATGGCCACAGGTGAGGGTTCCCCCCTCCGGCAGGGTGCCGGAACAGGGTCCCGATTGGTTTTTGGTGGCTCTGGAGGTTTTGCGGCGGCGGAACTCCCGATCTATTCTCTGTTCTGGAAGTTTTAGGGTACATAGGTATATATGGGTGAAAGAGGTACGTCGGTGGACAAAAGGGGGGCCACCAGGCAGGGGGCGCGCCCTAGGGGGGGGGACGCCCCCACCCTCGTGGGCACCTCCCTCCTTTCCTGACGTGCACTCCAAGCTTTTGCAGTAGCTTTCCTTCCAAAATAACTTCTTTAGTTGATTTCGTTCCGTTTTGACTCCGTCTGATATTCCTTTTCTTCTAAACACTGAAATAGGCAAAAAACAGCAAATCTGGGCTGGGCCTCCGGTTAATAGGTTAGTCCCAAAAGTAATATAAAAGTGAATAATAAAGCCCAATATTGCCCAAAACAGTAGATAATATAGCATGGAGCAATCAAAAATTATAGATACGTTGGAGATGTATCAAGCATCCCCAAGCTTAATTCCTGCTTGTCCTCGAGTAGGTAAATGACAAAAAAAATAATTTTTGATGTGGAATGCTCGTTTGCATAATTTCATTGCAATTCTTCTTAATTGTGATTTGAATATTCAGATCCGAACGATTCAAGACAAAAGTTCATATTGACATAAAAATAATAATACTTCAAGCATACTAACTAAGCAATTATGTCCTCTCAAAATAACATGGCCAAAGAAAGTTCATCCCTACAAAATCATATAGTTTAGTCATTCTCCATTTTCGTCACACAGGAATGCTCTCATCATGCACAACCCCGATGAGAAGCCAAGCAATTGTTTCATACTTTAGTAATCTCAAACTTATAAACCCTCATGCAATACATGAGCGCGAGCCATGGACATAGCACTATGGGTGGAATAGAATATGATGATGGGGGTTATGTGGAGAAGACAAAGAAGGAGAAGATCTCACATCAACGAGGCTTATCAATGGCTATGGAGATGCCCATCGATTGATGTTAATGCAAGGAGTAGGGATTGCCATGTAACAGATGCACTAGAGCTATAAATGTATGAAAGCTCAACAAAGGAAAACTAAGTGCGTGTGCATCCAACTTGCTTGCTCATGAAGACCTAGGGCACTTGAGGAGGCCCATTATTGGAATATACAAGCCAAGTTCTATAATAAAAAATTACCACTAGTATATGAAAGTGACAAAACAAGAGACTCTCTATCATGAAGATCATGGTGCTACTTTGAAGCACAAGTGTGGTAAAAGGATAGTAACATTGTCCCTTCTCTCTTTTTCTCTCATTTTTTTGGGCCTTCTCTTTTTTTATGGCCTTTCTTTTTTTTGGGCCTTCTCTTTTTTTATGGCCTTTCTCTCTTTTTTATTTTTTTATTCCTCACTTGGGACAATGCTCTAGAAAATGATGATCATCACACTTCTATTTATTTACAACTCAATGATTACAACTCGATGAACAAAGTATGACTCTATATGAATGCCTCCGGCGGTGTACCGGGATATGCAATGAATCAAGAGTAACATGTATGAAAGAATTATGAACGGTGGCTTTGCCACAAATACTATGTCAACTACATGATCATGCTAAGCAATATGACAATGACGAATGTGTCATGATGAACGGTATGGTGGAAAGTTGCATGGCAATATATCTCGGAATGGCTATGGAAATGCCATAATAGGTAGGTATGGTGGCTGTTTTGAGGAAGATATAAGGAGGTTTATGTGTGAAAGAGCGTATCATATCACGGGGTTTGGATGCACCGCTAAGTTTGCACCAACTGTCAATGTGAGAAAGGGCAATGCACGGTGCATCAAGAGGCTAGCAATGATGGAAGGGTGAGAGTGCGTATAATCCATGGGCTCAACATTAGTCATAAATAACTCACATACTTATTGCAAAAATCTACAAGCCATCAAAAACCAAAGCACTACGCGCATGCTCCTAGGGGGATAGATTGTTAGGAAAAGACCATCGCTCGTCCCCGACTGCCACTCATAAGGAGGACAATCAAAGAACACCTCATGTTTCAAATTTGTTACATAACGTTTACCATACGTGCATGCTACGGGACTTGCAAACTTCAACACAAGCATTTCTCAAATTCATAACTACTCAACTAGCACGAATTTGATATTATCACCTCCATATCTCAAAACAATCATCAAGCATCAAACTTTTCTTAGTATTCAACACACTCAAAAGAAAGTTCTACAAATCTTGAATACCAAGCATATTAAGATTATTAAGCAAATTACCATGATATTTAAGACTCTCAAAATAATCTAAGTGAAGCAAGAGAGATCATCTATTTCTTCAAAATAAAACCACCATTGTGCTCTAAAAGGATATAAGTGAAGCACTAGAGCAAATGACAAACTACTCCGAAAGATATAAGTGAAGATCAATGAGTAGTCGGATAATTATGCAACTATGTGAAGACTCTCCCATTTAATAATTTCAGATCTTAGTACTTTATTCAAACAGCAAGCAAAACAAAAGAAAATAAAATGACGCTCCAATCAAAACACATATCATGTGGCAAATCTGGGCTGGGCCTCCGGTTAATAGGTTAGTCCCAAAAGTAATTTAAAAGTGAATAATAAAGCCCAATATTGCCCAAAATAGTAGATAATATAGCATGGAGCAATAAAAATTTATAGATACGTTGGAGACGTATCAATAATATGTGAGTAGTTTACCACAGAGTTACGGGTCTATAGGTAGTAGCTAGATGGCTTCTTCTCTCTTTTTGGTCTTCAATACAATGTTCTCCTCGATGTTCTTGGAGATCTATTCGATGTAATCCTTTTTTGCGGTGTGTTTGTTGCGATCCGATGAATTGTGGGTTTATGATCAGATTATCTATGAATATTATTTGACTCTTCTCCAAACTCTTTTATGCATGATTATTATAGCTAAGTATTTCTCTCCGATGTATTGATTTCATTTGGCCAACTAGATTGATTTATCTTGCAATGGGAGAGGTGCTTTGTGATGGTTTCAATCTTGCGGTGATCTATATCCCAGTGACAGAAGGGGAGAAGACACGTATTTGTATTGTTGCCATTAAGAGTAAAATGATGGGGTTTATTCATATTGATTGAGTTTACTTTGTCTACATCATGCCATCTTGCTTATGGCGTTACTCCGTTCTTTATGAACTTAATACTCTAGATGCATGCTGGATAGCGGTCGACGTGTCGAGTAATAGTAGTAGATGCAAGCAGGAGTCAGTAGATGCAGGCAGGAGTCAGTCTACTTGTCTCAGACGTGATGCCTGTATACATGATAATTGCCTTGGATATCGTCATGATTATTCGCTTTTCTATCAATTTCCCAACAGTAGTTTGTTCACCCACCGTGTGCTATTTTTAAGAGAGAAGCCTCTAGTGAAAACTATGGCCCCCGGGTCTATTTTAATCATATATAAAAATCCAAAAATACCATGCTGCTTTTTTTTACCTTTATTTTTATTTTATGTTTTTATCTATCTATCAGTATGAGATTTGATCCTTGCAATTAACCGCCAAGGGATTGACAATCCCTTGTTTGTGTTGGGTGCAAGTATTTGTTATTTTGTGTGTATGCGTTGTTCATGAGGTGTTGCATTGTTCTCCTACTGGATTGATATCCTTGGTTCTTAACTTTTATCTCTACTATACTGCATCATCCTCTCCTCTTCAATGAAATCCCAACGCAGCTCACAAGTAGCAGGAAGAATTTCTAGCGCCGTTGCCGGGGAGACATCATCAAGATCTATCAAGTACCATCGCATAAACTTTCATCTCCTTGCATTTACATTATTTACCGTTTGCCTCTCGTTTTCATCTCCCCCACTTCTAAAAACCTTTTCACAAAAACACAAAAATATTTTTGGTTTTCCTTTTTGTTCGTTTGCTTGATTTTTGCCTTCATGTCAACTGACCAAAAACAGAAAATAAAAAGTAAAAGTAAAGATATATGGATCCACTTAAATTTTCTACTTGGATCATCTTCGATCCATTTGTGCTCGTGCTGAAACCCCAACTAGTTTGGTTGAGGGAAAATCATTAGATGAGCATGCTCATTTTGTGCGTCACCGTTTGTCTCAAAAAGGGAGACCCTTATGGAATCAAATAAATTGTTTGCTATGCTATGCTATGCTTGGAATATATGTGAAATTCATGATTTTACTTGTTGCTCTGAGAACCCTAAAAAACACCTTCCCTACCTATGAGTTTAATGATAATGAAATATTATCTTCTTATGCCAAAGGTGTTTATAGTTACTATGATATCGAGTAAATTGAAGAATTTGTTACTTTCAGGGTGCTTATGAAGTTGCTTCTTTTATTGAAAAGTATTATGCTACTCTCTATAAATCTGAAAATTTTGCCATACTTAATATTGATATGAAAACTGTGCTTCTAATGCCTATGCTAGTGAATTCATTGGGAGAATGTCTACTCCTTTGGAAGAGAATAATGATATGCAGGAATCTATAGATAATTATGATCCCATTGATTCGCTTGAAATATCCCTTTTTGATGAATTTGATGCTTGCTATTCTTATGGCCACGATACCAATATTAATGATGCTTATGGAGATGAACTTGCTATAGTTCCTTATGTTAAAAAATGAAAGTATTGCTATTGCACCCACACTTGATAGCTCCTTGAATGAAAAGCATGGTTGCAATGATGTTATTATAAATTCTAATAATGTCAATTGTGCTAATCATATGCAAAGCTACAAGCTTGGGGATGATGATTTTGTTATGTCCACTAGTTATTGCAATCATCATGATTCGGGTGATAATGCTTCTTATGATCTCGGAAATTTATTTAAACCTCATGATGAATATGAACCTCATGATGAATATGAAACTGATAATAATGTTTGCAATAATATTGAAAGTGGGTTTGGAATAGTGTCAACTTTAGAAAAAAATAATCCCACATATTTGGAGAGTGTTCAATCTTATGAAATTATTGATAAAAGTGGGTTTGGAGAGGTCATGACTTTAGTTAATGTTAATCCAACTATATTACAAGATTATAAGACTTTTATGCATGTGGATCATGAAGAGAAAATTTTATATGATAGCTATATTGTTGAATTTGATTATGATCCTACACGTAATTATTATGAGAGAGGAAAATATGGTTGTAGAAATTTTCATGTTACCAAATTACCTCTCGTTATGTTGAAATCGTCAATGTTCTATTCTTCTCCTTTGCATATGGTAGAAATTGCTTGTCTTGATAATTAGTTTTCCAATAAAATGCCTATGCATAGGAAGTATGTTAGATTTAAATGTGTTTATCACATTTTTTATGATGCTCTCTTTGTGCTTCAATTCTTGTCTTTTATGCGAGCATCATTAATATCCCAAGCGTATCTTAATGGCTATAAAGAAAAAACATGTTGGGAGATAACCCAATATTTATCTTTTCTATTTTTTTATGTGCACACAATTATTCTACTATTATGATTGTGTTTTGTTTTTAAGTTAGTGTTTGTGCCAAGTAAAGCCTTTGGGATGATTTGGATGATAGTTGATTTGATTCTGTGAAAAAACAGAAACTTTTGTGCCCAGTAGCATAATTGAAAATATCTCTTAAACCATATGATTCGCATCATGATTTTTAACATTGCTATGATATTAGTATTAATCTCAAGTGCTCGATAAATAGTATGAAAATGAAATAGGAACCAATTGCTTGGAAAGAACTGTAATCGAGAAAAAATATACTCAAATCCTAGATTAGAAGTAGAATTAATATATTAAATATATTGAGCATTCAATCTATGTTGCTCATAAATTTAAGTGCATATTAATCCATAGCTCTATTGTAGGGAACAGTACAAAAATAAGACACATCCATGACATTTTGGGCTGAACGAATTTTTTTGTCATACATATGATACTTCTATGACGATAATTGTGACAAAACCCGGTATCATCATAGATGTGGTGGGCTCCTACTTCTATGACAAAAAATCATGACAGAAAATGAGATTTTCGTCCTGGGCGGGCCGGAGAAGCAGCTGCATGACATTCTTTGGGCCGTCCATGACGGAAAAAACCGTGGTAGAAGCGAGTGCAAGGAAAATTTCGGGGAGTTTCTGGTTACGGTGGGAGGTCGGGGGCCGAGCGATGCGCGTTTCTCTCGTACACGTACGCGTGTGTGTGCGAGGCGTTGGCTCTAACTGAACCCGAGCGAGGCGTTGGGCTCTAACTGAACCCGAGCGATTGCACTGCAGGCTACGCGTTACTGAACCCGAGCGATCGATCGATGGCTGTTAACTAAACCCGATCGAGCGATTCCTTCACTACTGCTGCTAACTGAAGCCGATCGATGCTGCCTCTGGGATGAACAGTGAGTGTTGCGGGGGGGGGGGGGGGTTGGTGAACAGTGAGCGGTGGCGATGCTTCTGGATGAACAGGACCCCATGGTGTGCCGGAGGGCTGGATGAACAGTAGACGGTGGAGGGGTGCCCGTGGAGGGGTGGATGAACAGGACCCCGTGGTGTGGAGGGCTGGATGGACAGTAGATGGTGGAGGGGTGGTTGAACAGTAGCCGGTGGAGTAGCGCGCAGTAGAGGCTGGATGAATAGGAGCCCGTGGAGGCTTGAGGAGGTCGACGGTAGCCCGTGGAGGCTTGAGGAGGTCGACGGTGGAGATGAACAGTATCCCGTGGAGTCCCGTTTTGCGGTACACCACACCCCTCCTGATGAACAGGACCCCTGCTTTTGACCGTAGGGAGGTCCGTTCGTCTGCTTTTGCGGTATGCCACAGCCCTCCCGATCAACAGGACCCCTGTTTCGACCGTAGGAGGTCCGTTCCGTCCGTTTTGCGGTACGCCACACCCCTCCCGATCGACAACACCCCCGTTTCGACCGTAGGAGGTCCGTTCCCTCCGTTTTGCGGTACGCCACACCCCTCCCGATCAACAGGACCCCGTTCTGAATGTAGAAGGTCCGTTTCTCCGCCAGCGGTACGCCAGCCTCGTTTCCATCGCCTGTTCCGTCCAAGCCCTCCCGATGAACACGACCACGCATTCTGTTCCGACCCAGCCGGTTGGCTCCCACGCGTTCCATTGCCTCCCGATGAACACGACGCATTCCGTTGCCTCCCGATGAACACGACGACGATGTTGTTTCTCCGTTCCGACCCAGCCATGTACACGAGCCCTGGCCATACGTACACATACGTGGCCGTATTTTCTTTCTTGCACCCTAGCCGCTGTACGTACGTGTACATGCTACGTGCGCGCCTCTACTACGACACGTGCGCGCCTCTACATCGACCAGTATGTACGTACACGTTCGCGACCAGAATGACAACGCTATGTACGCTTCGACGAGGTGGGTCCCGACTATCAAGCACTTCCTTGCGTGCGAAGATGTAGCTGGTGGGTCCCAGCAGTCAGGGGGGCGAATCGTTTTTTTGCCCGGACGCACTTCCTTGCGTGCGAAGATGTAGCTGGTGGGTCCCAGCAGTCAGGGCGGCGAATCATTTTTTTGCCCGGACGAACTTCCTTGCGTGCGAAGGTGTAGCTGGTGGGTCCCAGCAGTCGAGGGGAAACGTTTTTTTCGTGAAATACGGTGGCCCGTCCAGTGGGTCCCCGCTGTCAGGTGGAGGAATAATTATTTTCCGCGTAATAAGGAGGCACTTCCTTGCTGCGGCCGTGGACCCAGCTGTCAGCCTCTCCACATACAGTCCATGTCCGATGGAAGTCGTTCCTTGACCATGTTGACCACGCCGCGCCGAGAGCACCAGGGCGGTGGACGACGGTGAGGCCTAGGAAGGGGACGACGGGGAGCCGGGGAAGACGCGGCAGTGGAAGCCCGTGCACAGAGGAGTACGAGGGTTCACTGGTTCGGCTACGGTGTGAGGCTGCCGTCGCCGTAGGGCCTGGCCAGCCGTGGGAATAGTAGGGGCGGTGAGGCCTCAAGGCAAAGACATCCGCCACGGGAGGCAGGGAGCATGCAAAGACGACCGCACCTTGCTTTGGGCGGCTGGAGCAAGAAGACCAGAGGTTGAAGAAGTACTACGGTCGTTGGATGGACATCGTACGGTCACTGGAGCTAGAATCGTTTATATTGATTAAGTTGACAAAGCCCTCCGTCCTCGTCAACTTAGTAGGCCCACAAGTGAGCCTCCCACCAAGGTGGGTCCCAGCTAGAAGGGGGTATTCATTTTTTTGTGCGTAATAAGGAGGCACTTCCGGTGGGTCCGAGATGAAAGCAGGGGGAACGCTTTTTTCGTGAAATATGGTGGCCCGCCGGGTGGGTCCCAGTAGTCAGGGGCAAACGTTTTTTTTCACGAAATACTGGTGGCCCGTCCGGTGGGTCCCTGCTGTCAGGTGGAGGAATAATTATTTTCCGCATTATCAGGAGGCACTTCCTTGCGGCTGCCATGGACCCAGCTGTCAGCCTCTCCATGTACAATATTCTTCCGATGGAATTCGGTCATTAACCACATTGACCACGCCGCGCCGAGAGCACCACGGCGGTGGACGACGGCGAGGCCTAGGAAGGGGACGACGCGGAGCCGGGGAAGACGCGGCAGTGGATGCCCATGCGGAGAGGAGTACGAGGGTTCACTGGTTTGGCTCTTGCTGCCGTCGCATGAGAATAACAGGGGTGTGGGTGAGTGGAGTGGAGGGATGGCCTCGGCGGTGGGAGTAGTATGGGGGCGGTGAGGCCTCCATGGCAACCTGACCCGGCCCACAGGGAGGCGATAAGCGGCGGGGCTGGCGCTGCTTTGGGTGGCTGGAGCAAGAAGACCGAAGCACTACGGCCGTTGGATGGACATCGTACGGTCAGTCGAGCTAGAATCGTGCATATTGACTAAGTTGACAAAGCCCTTCGTCCCCGTCAACTTAGTAGGCCCACTATACTGGGTCCCAGCTAGCAGGGGGTGTATTCTTTTCTTTGGGCGTAATAAGGAGGCACTTCCTTGCGTGCGAAGATATAGCTGGTGGGTCTAAGTTGTCAGCGGCGGTAACATTTTTTTTCGCGAAATACAGAGGCCCTTTCGGTGGGTCCTAGATGTCAGGTGGAGGAATCATTATTTTGCGCGTAATAAGGAGGCATTTCCTTGCGTGCGACCGTGGACCCAGCTGTCAACCTCTCCACGTACAGTCCACATCAGATGCATGTCGGTCGTTGACCACGTTGACCACGCCACGCCGAGAGCACCAGGGCGGTGGACAACAGCGAGGCCTAGGAAGGGAAGACTCGGCAGTTGTTTCCCACGCGGAGGGGAATACGACTGTACGAGGGTTTACTGGTTCGTCTGCCGTCGCCGGAGAATAACAGCAGGTGTGGGACTGTGGGTGAGTAGAGGGATGGCTAGGCCAGCGATGGGAGTACGGTGGGGCGGTGAGGCCTGCGCGGTAGCACAACCGGCCGCGGGGAGGAGGGAGCAGGCAGTCTCGCTGACGCTTGTTTGAGCGGCTGGAGCAGGAAGAGCAGAGATTGAAGAAGCACGACGGCCGTTGGATGGACATCCAACAGTATACATGCCATCTGTGGAAAGCCTCAAATCTATGGAAAACAGCATACAGCCCATCCGCCATTATTTCAAATAATTTACAGCCCATTTGCTAATTCTTACGGGTTTTTTGGAGCCCATATTCTTTTTGTTAGCATTACAGCCCATATTGTGGCCACGGTTAAAAAATTATACGAAATTTTGCATATGTCGGTGCGGTCTAAACTGTTTTTAATCCCAAAATTTCGAGTCATATTCAGACTGATTTTAAAAATAAATGTATATCCATATAAAATCCAATAAATTGTCCACGCATAAAAATCAATGCAATTTAAAATCTTGAAATGAAAAAAAGATATTTCAAACTAATTGCCGGTTTCATGTGTTTTAAAAATGTACAACCCATTTCTCATTACTGATAGGCCACTTTCTCGGCCAGCCGAATGAAGCTCTCCTCATCTTGAAAGATTTGCAGACCAACAGGCCTAATAAAGCGACCTACTTGACAAATCACAAAAAAACTGGGCTAGCCATTTTTATAAAGAAAAAAACTACTGGGCTGGTCTGTGGTAAACATAAAAGAAAAGGCTGTCTAGACAGGCCAGAGTGTGTCGCACAACCCAGTTGACACCATGCGTCTCAAAAACAAATTAGATAAATGCCACTCCAATTATGGCGATTCATAAAAATGCCACTGCAATTTCCAAACTTTGAAAAATGCCACTGCAATTTTTGCAAACTTTGAAAAACGCCACTGCAGTTTGCAAACTTTGAAAAACGCCACTCCAGACTTCGAAAAATGCCACTAGAAATGGCATGAAATGGCATTTTTCAAAGTTTGGAAATTGCAGTGGAATTTCTTGGAGGCATTTATCAAATTAATCCAAAACAAAAATAATTGGGCGAGCTGCTGGGTCCCTGGTGTCATCCGCTCGTTGTGCAATTCTCTCGTTTATTGACTACGTTGACAATGGCATGGGACCCAGATGTTATAAATCCACTAGGAGGAGCCATTTTTTTATTGGCTTGAAATAAGGAGGCACTTGCTTTATGCATCGCCATGACCTTAGCAGGTCCCTGCTGTCATCCTCTCCACGTACAATCATACCTGATTGTGTACGCGTCAACTTGCTAGGCCCACAAGTCAGCCTCTAAACCCGTGGAGGAAAAATACAACCCATTTAAAAAAAATAACAGCCCATTCCATACGTTCAAATGGAAAAGTTCAACATTCAGAGCAAAGTAACAGGTCTGATCCACATATAGAGTACTGAACTTTCATGTTGACAACCATCATAGCCAAGTTAACTATCTACTCCCACTAATACTCTAGTAGCATACAAGTACTAACTTACTCTTAGCTAACTAGACGATGCCTGCCGCCATCTGTGGTACACGCTAAACGCCAGCACCGGTGTCCTGCGCCTCGCCTCGGACTTGCCAGAGGTGCGATAGGGTGCGTTGCTCGCGCGCGTTGGCCCTTTCCATGCCGACGTGGTCCACCGAAGCTTCGGCTTCCAAGCGGGAAACCCACTTGACGAGCTGGTAGTAAAAATCGGCGTCGCGAACGCGTGCGTGCCCGACAACCTCCAGGGCTATTTGCTGGGCGTCGGCCTCCACGTAGTCGGCCCTGTTGCGGGCGCTCTGCTCGCGACTCAGAGCGTCGGTGCGCTGCTGATCCATGCCCCGCTGGCGGCGCAAATCGGCGATACGCTGGTCCTCTGCCAGGCGGTCGCGCTCCAACAACTCCTGCTCCTTTGCCATGCGGTCGCGCTCCAACAATTCCTCGATCTGCGCATTGCCATCTAAAGACAGATAGAATGCCTCCTCCCTCCGTCTGCCTTCCTGTGAAAAACCGAACACTAGTTCCGGCGGTGACCGCCTCCGGCGTCGCCTCCCGCGGACGGGCGGGGGCATGGCAGACGTGGCGAGCGATGTCGGGCCGGTGGGGGCTTATGAGGATATGGCGAGTTGGGTCATAGTGGCACGGGAGAAGGCCGGGAAACAGTACTTATAGGGGGAAGGTAGCGCGACGGTCATCAGAATTCAATGCATAATGGTTTAGCGCGCCAACTTGCCGTGGAAAACTGGGGAAACTAAAATTATGACTGTGCCGTCCCGTCTTGTTTGGGTCGCACACCGGCTTGGCGGTCAAACGAGTGCACTCGAATCATCTCCCTCCTTGTCAATAATGATTCCACGGATTTAAAAAGCCTGCAACAATTAAAGCATATCTTTTTTCGCATCAGTTAGGTGGCTTAATTACGGCCGGCTGCATGCAGGAACTCAGAATCGCTCGCAGGCAGTACGCGAAGCAGCATGCAACGAGTCGCAGCCGAGGGCTGATACGTCTCCATCGTATCTATAATTTTTGATTGTTCCATGCCAATATTATTCAACTTTCATATACTTTTTGGCAACTTTTTATATTATTTTTGGGACAGACATATTGATCCAGTGCCCAGTGCCAGTTCCTGTCTGTTGCATGTTTTATGTTTCGCGGAATATCCATATCAAATGGAGTCCAAACGGGATAAAAACGGACATAGCTTATTTTTGGAAAATATGGAAAATTCCGGAAGAAAAATCCACGCGAGACGGTGCCCGAGGTGGTCACGAGGTAGGGGGCGCGCCCCTACCCTCGTGAGCCCACCGTAAGGCGGTTGACGCTCTTCTTTTGCCGCAAGAAAGCTAATATTCGGAAAAAAATCACGGCGAAGGTTTCAGGCCAATCGAAGTTACGGATCTCCATATATACGCGAAATGGTGAAACAAAGCCAGGGGAGAACGCAGAAACAGAGAGATAGATCCAATCTCGGAGGGGCTCTCGCCCCTCCCACGCCATGGGAGCCAAGGACCAGAGGGGAAACCCTTCTCCCATCTAGGGAGGAGGTCAAGGAAGAAGAAGAAGAAGGGGGCCTCTCTCCCCTTGCTTCCGGTGGCGCCGGAACACCGCCGGGGGCCATCATCATCACCGTGATCTTCACCAACACCGCCGTCATCTTCACCAACATCTCCATCACCTTGCCCCTTCTATGTTCAGCGGTCCACTCTCCCGCAACCCGCTGTACCCTCTACTTGAACATGGTGCTTTATGCTTCATATTATTTTCCGATGACGGGTTGCCATCCTATGATGTCTGAGTAGATTTTCGTTGTCCTATCGGTGATTGATGAATTGCTATGATTGGTTTGAATTACATGTTTTATTATTGGTGCTGTCCTATTGTGCCCTCCGTGTCGCGCAAGCGTGAGGGATTCCCGCTATAGGGTTTGCAATATGTTTATGATTTTCTTATGGTGGGTGGCATGAGTGACAGAAGCACAGACCCGAGTAAGTAGGTTGTTTGCGTATGGGAATAAGGGGACTTGATACTTTAATGCTATGGTTGGGTTTTACCTTCATGAATCTTTAGTAGTTGCGGATGCTTGCTAGAGTTCCAATCATAAGTGCATATGATCCAAGTAGAGAAATTATGCTAGCTTATGCCTCTCCCTCAAATAGAATTGCAATAGTGATTATCGGTCTAGTAACATAGTCAGTTGCTTAGGGACAATTCCACAACTCCTATCACCACTTTTCCACACTCGCTATATTTACTTTAGTTGTTTCTTTATCTAAACAGCCCCTAGTTTATGTTTACACTCTCTTTATTTTCTTGCTAACCTATCCTATCACGCCTACAAAGTACTTCTAGTTTCATACTTGTTCTAGGTAAAGCGAACGTCAAGCATGCGTAGAGTTGTATCGGTGGTCGATAGAACTTGAGGGAATATTTGTTCTACCTTTAGCTCCTCGTTGGGTTCGACACTCTTACTTATCGAAAACTGTTGCGATCCCCTATACTTGTGGGTTATCAAGACCTTTTTCTGGCGCCGTTGCCGGTGAGTCATAGCGTGGGGTGAATATTCTCGTGTGTGCTTGTTTGCTTTATCACTAAGTAATTTTTATTTGCTGTTCTTAGTTGTTCTCTATCTTTAGTTATGGATATGGAACACGAAATACCAAAAAATTAGGTGTACTTGCTCCTCATGGAGATGGGAACCTCCTAAAACCCTCGATGCGGTTACGTGAAAGATATTATGTACTACTTTAATAATCCTCGATAAAACCCCATTCAATTATGTAATGGGAGTAACGTTGGATCAACGTGAATACTTTAGGGATTATCGCTAACACAAAAAGGGAAACTATTATGGGATCAAATTCATATATTGAAGTGGTATGCTTGGCAACTATGCGTGAGTTATGATTTTACTTGTTGCTCTAGGATGAAGGCTCCACACCTTCCCTTTTCATGCAAATTCAATGATAATAAAACCTTAGCTTGTTATGCTAATGGTATATATGATTACTATGATGTGGAACAAATAGAAGAATTTGTTGCTTTTATGGGTGCCAAAATTGAAGCTATGTGTAAAGAGTTTGAGGATTTTGATGATGCTGTTTATAGATCTGAAAATTTAGCTATCCTCAAATATTGCTATGAGAATTATAAATACAATTATGAAATTAATGCACTTATTGAGAAAGTCTCCGCTGTCCAAGAAGAGATTAATATTTTGCAGGAATATATGGAAGAAGAAGTTAATGAAACTGTGAGCTCATTGGATGAAAAAGATGAGGAGGAGAGCGAAGAACAAAAGGAGGAAGAGCGGATTGATTACCCGTGCCCACCTTCTAATGAGAGTAACTCTTCAACTCATACATTGTTTAGTTTCCCTTCATGCTTACCGAAGGATGATTGCTATGATGACTATTATGATCCCGTTGATTTTCTTGAAATATCCCTTTTTGATGATGCTTGCTATGCTTGTGGCCAAGATGCCAATATGAATTATGCTTATGGAGATGAACTTGCTATAGTTCCTTATGTTAAACATGAAATTGTTGCTATTGCACCCACGCATGATAGTCCTATTATCTTTTTGAATTCTCCCGACTACACTATATCGGAGAAGTTTGCATTTATTAAGGATTATATTGATGGGTTGCCTTTTACTGTTGCACATGATGATTTTGATAGATATAATATGCATGTGCTTGCTGCTCCTACTTGCAATTATTATGAGATAGGAACTATATCTCGACCTCTCTATGTTTCCAATACAATAAAATTGCAAGAAACTGTTTATACTATGCATTGGCCTTTACTATGTGTGCATGAATTGTTCTTTTATGACATGCCGATGCATAGAGAAGAGAGTTAGACTTTGTCATTGCTTGATATATGTTTCTTTGTGCTCACTACTAAATTACAAATCATTGTTAATTAAAATTGGCTTTGATATACCTTGGGATCCGGGTGGATTCACTACTTAAGCACTATATGCCTAGCTTAATGGCTTTAAAGAAAGCGCTACCAGGGAGACAACCCGGATGTTTTAGAGAGTCATTTATTTCTGTTGGGTGCTTTCTTATAGTTTAAAAACAACAAAAATAAAGAGGGGAACCCAAAACTTTTTCAAAAAGGAAAGTGAAAGTGAGAAAGACAAGCATTGTTGAAGTGGGAGAGCTCCTAGAACTTTGTTCATGCTCACGACAACTTTGTGAATCTTGATTACAGAAACTTTTAAACAAAAATAATTATACCCTTGTACAATTCCATTGTATTATAAAAATAATGTGCCAAGGTTTTCCTTTAGGATGTTTACAATACTTGTTGGTTTGTATGGTGCAGGACAGAAACTTTGGCTGTAGTGCATGAATTTTAATTTTTTACTGGAACGTTAAATGGTTCAGATTCTTTTTGCACTGTCTTTTTGTACAAAGTTTTTATTTTTCCTAATTTTGGCAGAATATTTCAAGTAACATAAGTATGGTGAATGTTCAGAT
Source organism: Aegilops bicornis (assembly GCA_021605145.1). Taxonomy (NCBI): domain Eukaryota; kingdom Viridiplantae; phylum Streptophyta; class Magnoliopsida; order Poales; family Poaceae; genus Aegilops; species Aegilops bicornis. The sequence goes on from CM038670.1 coordinate 84,216,696, forward strand.
TGTTACAGACTGTTCTGTTTTAGACAGATTCTGTTTTTGATGCATAGTTTGCTTGTTTTGATGAAACTATCAATTTATATCAGTGGATTAAGCCATGAAAAAGTTATATTACAGTAGACACAATGCAAAAACAAAATATGAATTGGTTTTCAACAGTAATTATAATAGTGATTTGTTTTATTATACTAACGGATCTTACCGAGTTTACTGTTGAAGTTTTGTGTGGATGAAGTGTTCGATGATCGAGAAGGTCTCGATGTGAGAAGAAGGAAGAGAGGCAAGAGCTCAAGCTTGGGGATGCCCGAGGCACCCCAAGTAAATATTCAAGGATACTCAAGCGTCTAAGCTTGGGGATGCTGGGAAGTCATCCCCTCTTTCTTCAACAAATATCGGTATGTTTTCGGATTCGTTTCGTTCACGCGATATGTGCAAGTCTTGGAGCGTCTTTTGCAATTAGGTTTTTATTTTTCTTTTATGCACCATGCTGGTATGAGATGGTCCTTGGTTGATTTATAGAATTCTCTATGCACTTCACTTATATCTTTTGAGTATTGCTTTATAGAATGCTTCATGTGCTTCACTTATATCATTTGAAGTTTGGATTGCCTGTTTCTCTTTACATAGACAACCGCCATTTGTAGAATGCTCTTTTGCTTCACTTATATTTGTTAGAGCGTGGGCATATATTTTTTAGAAAGAATTAAAACTCTCTTGCTCCACTTATATTTATTTAGAGAGATGACAGGAACTGGTCATTCACATGGTTAGTCATAAAATCATACATAAACTTGTAGATCGTTGAATATGATATGTTTGATTCCTTGAAATAGTTTTGCGATATAAAGACGGTGATATTAGAGTCATGCTAGTTGAGTAATTGTGAAATTGAGAAATACTTGTGTTGAGGTTTGCAAGTCCCGTTGCATGCATGTAGGTGAACCGTTATGTAACGAAGTCGGAGCATGAGGTGTTTATTGATTGCCTTCCTTATGTGTGGCGGTCGGGGACGAGCGATGGTCTTTTCCTACCAATCTATCCCCCTAGGAGCATGCGCGTAGTACTTTGTTTCGATGACTAATAGATTTTTGCAATAAGTATGTGAGTTCTTTATGACTAATGTTGAGTCCATGGATTATACGCACTCTCACCTTTCCATCATTGCTAGCCTCTTCGGTACCGTGCATTTCCCTTTCTCACCTCGAGAGTTGTTGCAAACTTTGCCGGTGCATCCAAATCCCGTGATACAATACGCTCTGTCACACATAAGCCTCATTATATGTAACATCCCAAATTTTCAATTTGGAATGTTATACATTAGGTCATCATGCATATCATATTTTTTCTCGCATTTTCCCGATCCTAGAAAATTTCACGCAACTCAAGGACCCTCGGAGAGAGTTGGAAGTTTCATTATTTTCAAATTTGGGATTTCTCAAATTTTGGAAATAGGATCATTGGATTTATTTAAATTATCTTCATAAATTTTTCCTATAAAAATATTTTGAGAGGGAATAATATGACTTTCCCAACATTTAGGAAAAACGAAGATTTTATAAATCAAATTTGGTTTTTGAAAGATTTATTTTGCTTAGGCAAAAATGAGCATTAAAAAAATTATTGCATGTTTGCCGTTTTTAAAAGTTCATTTTGTTCGACTCATTTTTAGGAGTCGGGGAAAATTTGTTTTATTTAAATCGGAGTTCATTTGGTATTTTTTTTAATTCGTTTTGTTTTAATTTAAAAAAAAAATCGCGCCGCCCCCCCCCCTGGGCCAAGGCCCAGCCGGCCCAGCCAGCCAGGCCCGGCCCAGCGCCCCGCCTCCCTCTCCCTCGCGCGCCTTGCCCAGCCGAGAAGTCCTTCGGGGGCAGCCCGCGCCGCCGTCGAGTCCGGCTCGCCCGCCTCCCCGGCTTGCCCTCCCCCAAGCCACCCCGCCGCCCCTCTCCCTTAAATACCGCCCGCCCCCTCTCTCTCACCCGCCCGCCGCGAGTCGCCGCCCTTGCACACCGCCGCCGCCGTCCCGCCGACGCCGGGAGCCCCCGCCGCCCCCTCCCGACCCCCGCCGCCCCTCGCCCGCCGCCCGGAGCCCCGCCGGCGATCACCGGAGGTAGCCGCCGCCCGATCCGATCCGATCCGGTTTTTGTTAAAAGACCGATCCGGTTTTTTTTGCGATGTTCGGTTTTTTTTAAAAAACCTAGATTGATTTTATTTTTTCGGTTTTCTTATTTAGTGAACGTTCACCGACCCGTTCGTTTCAATGAACGCGTTCGTTGGATTAGTTCTGTTAACGAACGTCCGTTATTTAATCCGCTCGTCGCTTTTCTTTTAAATCGGATTTAATCCATTATTTTGATTCGATTTCTGATCCGATTTTCAAATCTGTTTTATTTCTTGCTCGTTTATCGGAATCAGGTGATTCAAGCGCCTGGAGTTTCGTTATGAAACCGCCGTTCCGACTACCCTACTTACACAGAGTTTTGCTACTATGAAATTTTGACCTAATTTCAGATTGTAAACCGAGTCGTTCTCTCTCGAGTTCCGACTTTCGATGCTTTACTTGATTCGATTCTTTTGCAACCAGGGTTCTTAAATTGAACTATCTGGTTAGATCTTTTATTCGAGATTTCCCTGTGCATTAGATGAGTACTTATTGTATGCTTGTTGTTTGTCTGCGTTAGATCACCCGGAGTGCGCCGCTTGTTACTTGAATCTCTAGGACTCATGGATCATCAGCAAGGCAAGTAACACTTTGATCATGCCTTTTCTACTACCCAGTTTTTATGCATTAGATCAAACCCTCAAACACTTGCATGTTTAGGATCTAATTAAATTGTGGGATGGGAAGTAGATTGAGGTGGTACCTATTACCTGTTTTACTTATGAAACCTTGGGAGTTACTTCTACGTTTGCTTATTATGCTATGCTATGCTAGTAGACGTGGATTGGGTGAGTGATATCCATGATGTATGTGAGATTGTTAATTTAATGGTTTATCTAAGGTGGCAACCTAAACACACATCTGGGTGGATTGAGGCACTGGTTTCTATCTGGTCTTGCGTGTTTTTCTTCGGACCGCCTCCCATGCTCTTAGGTATCATAAGATTATTCAAACTGGAAACTTCCGTGTGCAGCCACAAGCCAATTATGGGCTCTGGCGTAGTTGACTAAGTTTTGCGAACTCTTACGGGTAGGCTAGCTGATGTAGGGGATGTAGGTTGGTACGGTCTACCCACATGTAAGGTGCTAGCGCTTCTGAAAGACTATGTCTCGGTCATCCGTCTCTCAAACACCATGTAGTCACGAGAACCAAACGGAGGCGATCGAGTCTTGTGGGGAAAAGTGCACAAACCTCTGCAGAGTGTATAAACTAATCATGATTAGCCGTGTCCCCGGTTATGGACGTTTTGAGTATCTAGTACTTGAATATCATGTGAATCTCAACATGTTACTTCTAATAAAAGTTATTGGGTTTTAATGAGTACTTTTTAATTGGGATTGAGGATGCTGTCAACCATTCTCAATGTTTAACAACCACCATGATAGTTAAATAAAATTATTCCTTTGATGTAGGGAAAAATCAGCTTTATGCAAAAATTTAACCGTAGAGCCTTACCACCAGCCATATATGCATGTAGTATAGGCTTGTTGCTTCATTGTTCTCTATGTGTTACATTGCCAAAGCATATTCCATGTGTTTGACCGTTTGGGCTGCAACTTTTCACGCTATGCAGACTTTTCGCATGACAGTAAGGTGTTAGGTCGTGGTTCTATACTCGGTGATGCCGTTGGAGTTGATGGACTCACTTGTCTTCCAAGCCTTCATTGTTATTATTAGATGGCCTTAAGCCATATTATTGTATTAAGTTCCCTTGTGGACAACGATGTAATAAGTGTGTGATTGCTACTCTGCTATAAATCCTTCAAGCACTGTGTGGTGTCGACACGATCCAGGGATGACACTGAGCACAGAGCGCTAGATCCATTCGGGTCTGGTCGCTACAGAGAATGGTATCAGAGCACACGCTGACTGTAGGACACGACCACTAAGATAAAGCCATAGATCCCTACTCTCTTCTCATTTCTAACTCCTCATCTTTTCTACTCTCTTTAGGATGAAGGACGTGAAGATCAAGTACACCCAACCGGATGAAGGCACACCTTTTGGATTTCACTTGAAGGAAGTTACCAAATACCTGAACATTGGACTACCAAGCTTCACCGGGACTTTCAACGCCACTGCACGAAGAGGAGCTGGAAGATTCACGCTCACGTTCCAGAAGGACATTCGCCCCAATCACCTAGCCTATAGATAGTGTTTTGAGTTCACCAACTTGGAGTCAGGGAAAGAGCATTGCAGCTCACATATCCTTGGGACGCATTTGAGATGTTTATCTAGAATACCTTAAGGACACAATCTACCAGATTTGCGGACGCCGAGATGACAAATGGGACGTCGTCGGCACCAAGAAGGATAGATCCATTGCAGCATTCATCCAGGAGTTAAACCAAAGACATTCGACGCCAGGAGAACCAGATGTGCAATGATATGTTGGAGTTGCGAGAATGCAAAGGGAAGGATCATTGAACTTGAAGAAGAACTAAAGACAACTCGCAAGGACTATATGGACGAGATCGTAGCTCTAGCAAGACACAATAACGATCTTAAGTACGAGATTGAAGAACCCAAGAAGAAGTTGGCGCTCAGGAATTAAGACCAGTATGTCGATTGCCCAAGCGACTACATCAACATCGACGACACCGATTCGGATCCAAGTGAACCCGACTTTGAAGACGAAGCTGGAGCAGACATTATGGAGTCTTCCACGGTTCAAATTAGTAGAAGTCCCCCACATATTAGTAGTATTCCCTCCATGTAAACATTATAGTACACGCACTTTTGCGATAGTTAGATCGTTGTAAGCCTTTGTTTGATTGAATGAAGTGATTTTGTGTGTATTTGCTCATGTGCATTTGGGTAGTGATTCCTTAGACCTCATTCTATTCTAAATTCTCATCTTTTCTAAACCCATCGATGCCTCCGAGACGCGACCCGGATTCGCTTTTCCCGCCAGAGATCACCCAATTGATCCAGGCAGAATACCCCGATTCAAACATTGGTGCGTAACCAGGGCAACAACAACAACAACCCACCGCCACCACCACTGCGGATCATCCGACTCGCTTCCTTAGACTAAACCCACGGTGTATTCCAAAGAGCACCGAGCCAATTGTAGCAGATGACCGGCTCCGCAAGATAGGAAGGAGCTGACCACCGCAGGATGCACGGATGGAGAAAGAGTGAAGTTTGCAGCACATCAGCTTGAAGGACCCGCAAAGAAGCATGGTGGGAGAATTTCACAGCCACTTACCCTCAGACACCGCCACATGGGATCAATTTCAGCAAGCTTTTCGCACTGCCCATGTTTCAGCAGGAGCTATGGCCATGAAGAAGCGTGAGTTTCGCAACTTACGCCAAGGAGGAAGGACTGTTGGCCAGTACGTGGATGACTTTAGTAAACTAGCACGTTATGCCCCAGATGACGTTGCTACTGATGCAGCTAAACAGGAGAAGTTTCTAGAAGGACTGAATGATGAGTTCAGCATGCCGTTGATGGTAGCCAGTTTCAATAACTACCAGGAGTTAGTAGACCGAGCCCTCATGATTGAAGGAAAGCAGCAACAAATTGAGAACCGTGGCGAAGTACGGGCAAGGGAAGTATAACTCGAGCTCAGTGAAACCTCGTTATACCCCTAAATCAGGAATTCAGTTTCAAAGATACCCATGGAGGAGGTAATTTGCATAACCACAATAGCACCAAGAATGGGAACGGAATGGAGGAAGCAATGGACAGAATCGCACCAACCCGTCCAACACCATCCAAAGTAGACCTGAGTCATATTACTTGCTTTAAGTGCCGCAAGATCGGGCATTATGCCAATGACTGCCGAGAAGGCCAGAATGGAAATGGCAATGGAAGCTCGAAAGAAGCCCAACCCTTTCAATAGGGGATGGTGAACCACATTGAAGTGGAGGAGGTTGAAGATCAGCCCGATGCAGTAATCGGTAAGTTTTTGGTTAAGTCATTTACTGCAGTTGTTCTTTTCGATACTAGTGCATCGCATTCATACATATGAAGGGGATTTGTGGATAAGTACAAGTTACCAACCCAAGCCCTTAGGTCACCCATGCTAGTAACCTCACCCGGAGCAGAGTACATGGCTAGTAAATGGTGTGATCGACTGCCATTAAGGATTGGACACTATGTTTTCCCTTCGGACCTAATAGTTCTGGAATCCCAAGGATTGGATGTGATATTAGGTATGGATTGGTTATCAAGGTATGGATGAAACATAGATTGCACCACAAAGTCAATTTTGCTCACCACACCAGAAGGAAGAAGGATTAAGTATGTATCACGGCATCAGCCGAGAAGAGCGCAAGTTAATTGCTTATCAGGAGTGGTGCAGGAAGAAGTACCAGTGGTGAAGGATTTTCCTGATGTATTTCCGAAGAGTTGCCAGGAATGCCACCGGATAGAGACATTGAGTTTTTGATCGAGCATTTGCCGTGAACAGGCCCGATATCGAAGCGACCGTATAGGATGCCAAAGACAGGATTTGGCGGAAATCAAGAAGCAGATTAAGGAGCTTTTGGATAAAGGTTTTATACGCCCAAGTTCTTCACCTTGGGGATCACCCGCTTTGCTAGTGGAGAAGAAGGACGGATCGTTAAGAATGGTTGTTGATTATCGTGGATTGAATGAAGTAACAATCAAGAACAAGTACCCACTACCTATGATAAATGATCTGTTTGATCGCTTGCAAGGAGCCAAGGTGTTTTCCAAGATCGACTTGCGATCGTGGTACCATCGATTGAAGATTCGGGAGCAGGACATACCCAAGACATCATTTACCACGAGATATGGACTATACGAGTATACCGTTATGTCATTTGGACTGACTAACGCACCAGCCTATTTCATGAACCCGATGAACAAAGTGTTTATGGAGTTTTTGGATAAGTTCGTCGTGGTGTTCATTGATGACATTTTGATTTTCTCAAGAATGAAGAGGAACACAAGGAACATTTGCGATTGGTTTTGGAGAAACCGAGGAACACCAGCTTGTAGGCCAAGTTCAGCAAATGTGAGTTTTGGCTAAAGGAAGTTGGATTTCTCGGACATGTTATATCCGGAGAAGGAATAGCAGTTGACCCCACAAAAGTTGAGACCATAACCAAATGGGAAGCACCAACGACAGTTGGAGAGATTCGGAGTTTCCTTGGACTCGCAGGATACTACCGAAGGTTCATTGAGAATTTGTCAAGGATTGCTAAGCCTATGACAGAATTGTTGAAGAAGGAAAACAAATTCATATGGACTGAGGACTGTGAGGCAAGTTTTCAGGAGTTGAAGAAAAGATTGGTTACCTCACCAGTTTTGATATTGCCAGATTAGACTAAGGATTATGAGGTGTATTACACGCTTCACGCCGAGGACTTGGAGCAGTGCTTATGCAGGAAGGAAGAGTTGTTTCAGTATGCTTCACGACAACTTAAGCCCCATGAGTTGAATTATGCCACTCATGATTTGGAGTTAGCAGCCGTTGTGCATGCCTCAAGACATGGAGACATTTTCTCATTGGAAATCATTGTGAAGTATATACGGACCACAAGAGTTTGAAGTACATCTTCACACGTATGAATTGAATCTCGGACAAAGGAGATGGTTAGAGCTTATCAAGGATTATGACATGAGATTGCATTATCACCCGGGAAGGCTAATGTCGAAAGGCACGCATTGAGCCGTAAGAGCCACGTCAATACCCTAATGATGGGAGGAATACCCAATGAGTTAGCCGAGGACCTTCGAGAGCTATGTTTGGAAATAGTTCCGAGAGGCTATGTAGCAGCATTGGAGATTCAGTCGACACTGATGGACAAAATCAGAGAAGCCCAAAAGGCAGATAAGGAAGTTGCCTCTATAAAGGAGAAAATGAGCAAAGGAAAAGCTAAAGGATTTCGTGAGGATGAGCACGATACCCTATGGTTTGAAGACCGTGTTTATGTGCCCAATGACCCAGAGATCAGGAAGTTGATTTTACAAGAAGCCCATGATTCACCCTATTCGATTCACCCAGGAAATACCAAGATGTACTTGGATTTGAAGAATACTTTCTGGTGGACCGGAATGAAGAAGGATATGGCGGAGTATGTAGCAGTTTGCGATGTATGTCAGAAAGTAAAGGCAGAACATCAGAAGCCAGCAGGATTGTTACAACCATTGCCGATACCGAATGGAAGTGGGATAAACTAGGCATGGATTTTATCACAGGATTACCAAAGACTCGCTCAGGATATGACTCGATTTGGGTTATAGTCGACCGCTTAACAAAGGTAGCTCATTTTATTCCAGTCAAGACCACCTATAGCAGTGCTAAGTTGGCAAAGATATACATGACCAGAATTGTGTGCTTACACGGAGTTCCGAGGAGCATCAGACGTATAGAGGAACCCAGTTTACCTCGAAATTTTGGAATCAGCCAGTAAAACATTGGGAACCCGACCGAATTCAGCACAGCTTTCCACCCACAGACCGATGGACAGACCGAGAGAGTCAATCAGATTTTGGAAGATATGCTGAGAGCTTGTGCCCTAGATTATGGATCTAGCTGGGATGACAATTTGCCGTATGCAGAATTTTCCTACAACAACAGTTACCAAACCAGCTTGAAGATGGCACCTTTCGAGGCTTTGTATGGAAGAAGGTGCAGGACACCGTTGTCATGGGACGAAACTGGAGATCGTCAGTTGTTTGGACCAGATTTGATTAAGGAGTCAAACAGAAGGTCAAGTTGATTCGAGATGTGCTTAAGGTAGCCTACCTGCATAAAAGAGCTATGCCGATTCAAAGCGCAAAGCGATTGAGTATGAAGTTGGAGACAAAGTATATCTCAGAGTATCCCCGCTTCGAGGAGTTAAGCGTTTTGGAGTTAAAGGAAAGTTAGCACCCCGTTTCTTTGGACCGTATAAGATTTTGCAACGCATGGGAGAAGTTGCGTATAAGTTGGAATTGCTAGAAGGACTGTCAGGAGTTCATGATGTATTCCATGTTTCTCAGTTGAAGAAATGTCACCCAGGGATAGCAGAGGTACCGTTAAGAGACACAGTGCCACTGGAAGCAATTCAGTTGAAGGATGACTTGACATATGAGGAAAAACCTGTTAAGATTCTCGATTATGCCAGCAGAGTTACCCGCAGCAAGGTTATCAAGTTTTGCAAAGTTCAGTGGAGCCACCACACTGAGGATGAAGCCACCTGTGAAAGAGAGGAAGTTTTGCTCAAGGACCACCCTCACCTATTTTCTATCAAACCCGAATCTCTATTGCGAGATTCATCTTAAGGGGGTAGGTTTGTAACATCCCAAATTTTCAATTTGGAATGTTATACATTAGTTCATCATGCATATCATATTTTTTCTCGCATTTTCCCGATCCTAGAAAATTTCACGCAACTCAAGGACCCTCGGAGAGAGTTGGAAGTTTCATTATTTTAAATTTGGGATTTCTCAAATTTTGGAAATAGGATCATTGGATTTATTTAAATTATCTTCATAAAGTTTTTCCTATAAAACTATTTTGAGAGGGAATAATATGACTTTCTCAACATTTAGGAAAAACGAAGATTTTATAAATCAAATTTGGTTTTTGAAAGATTTATTTTGCTTAGGCAAAAATGAGCAATTAAAAAATTATTGCATGTTTGCCGTTTTTAAAAGTTCATTTTGTTCGACTCATTTTTAGGAGTCGGGGAAAATTTGTTTTATTTAAATCGGAGTTCATTTGGTATTTTTTTTAATTCGTTTTGTTTTAATAAAAAAATCGCGCCGGCCAAGGCGGCCGGCCCAGCCAGCCAGGCCTGCCTTCCTCTCCCTCGCGACGCCGCTTGGCGAGTCCCGCTTCGGGACGACGCCGCCGTCGAGTCCGGCTCCGCCCGCCTCCCCGGCTTGCCCCTCCCCAAGCCACCCGCGCCGCCCTCTCCCTTAAATACCGCCCGCCCCCCCTCTCTCTCACCCCGCCGCCGCCCCTAGCCGTCTGCACGCCGCCCGCCCGTCCCTTGAGCCCGCCGCCCTCGCCGCCCCTCCCGACCCGCCGCCCCTCGCCGCCGCCGAGCCCGCCGACGATCACCGGAGGTAGCCGCCCGATCCGATCCGATCCGGTTTTGTTAAAAGACCGATTCGGTTTTTGCGATGTTCGCTTTTTTTCAAAAAAACCTAGATTGATTTTATTTTTTTCGGTTTTCTTATTTAGTGAACGTTCACCGACCCGTTCGTTTCAATGAACGCGTTCGTTGGATTAGTTCTGTTAACGAACGTCCGTTATTTAATCCGTTCGTCATTTTCTTTAAATCGGATTTAATCCATTATTTTTCAGATTCGATTTCCGATCCGATTTTCAAATCTGTTTTATTTCTTGCTCGTTTATCGGAATCAGGTGATTCAAGCGCCTGGAGTTTCATTCTAAACCGCCGTTCCGACTACCCTACTTACACAGAGTTTTGCTACTATGAAATTTTGACCTAATTTCAGATTGCTAAACCGAGTCGTTCTCTCGAGTTCCGACTTTCGATGCTTTACTTGATTCGATTCTTTGCAACTGTGGTTCTTAAATTGAACTATCTGGTTAGATCTTTTATTCGAGATTTCCTGTGCATTAGATGAGTACTTATTGTATGCTTGTTGTTTGTCTGCGTTAGATCACCCGTGAGTGCGCCGCTTGTTACTTCAATCTCTAGGACTCATGGATCATCGGCAAGGCAAGTAACACTTTGATCATGCCTTTTCTACTACCCAGCTTTTTATGCATTAGATCAAACCCTCAAACACTTGCATGTTTAGGATCTAATTAAATTGTGGGATGGGAAGTAGATTGAGGTGGTACCTATTACCTGCTTTTACTTATGAAACCTTGGGAGTTACTTCTACGTTTGCTTATTATGCTATGCTATGCTAGTAGACGTGGATTGGGTGAGTGATATCCATGACAGATGTGAGATTGTTAATTTAATGGTTTATCTAAGGTGGCAACCTAAACACACATCCTGGGTGGATTGAGGCACCTGGTTTCTATCAGGACTTGCCTGTATTTCTTCGGACCGCCACCCGTGCTCTAAGGGATCATAAGATTATTCAAACTGGAAACTTCCGTGCAGCCACAAGCCAATTATGGGCTCATGGCGTAGTTGACTAAGTTGTGCGAACTCTTACGGGTAGGCTAGCTGATGTAGGGGATGTAGGTTGGTACGGTCTACCCACATGTAAGGTGCTAGCGCTCGAAAGACTATGTCTTGGTCATCCGTCTCTCAAACACCATGTAGTCACGAGAACCAAACGGAGGCGATCGAGTCTTGTGGGGAAAAGTGCTAAACCTCTGCAGAGTGTATAAACTAATCATGATTAGCCGTGTCCCCGGTTATGGACGTTTTGAGTATCTAGTACTTGAATATCATGTGAATCTCAACATGTTACTTCTAATAAAAGTTATTGGGTTTTAATGAGTACTTTTTAATTGGGATTGAGGATGCTGTCAACCATTCTCAATGTTTAACAACCACCATGATAGTTAAATAAAATTATTCCTTTGATGTAGGGAAAAATCAGCTTTATGCAAAAATGTAAATCAGAGAGCCTTACCACCAGCCATATATGCATGTAGTATAGGCTTGTTGCTTCATTGTTCTCTATGTGTTACATTGCCAAAGATATTCCATGTCTTGACCCGTTTCGGGCTGCAACTTTTCACGCTATGCACTTTTCTGCATTTACGAGTAAGGTGTTAGGTCGTGGTTCTATACTCAGTGATGCCGTTGGAGTTGATGGACTCACTTGTCTTCCAAGCCTTCCGCTGTTATTATTAGATGGCCTTAAGCCATATTATTGTATTAAGTTCCCTTGTGGACAACGATGTAATAAGTGTGTGATTGCTACTCTGCTATAAATCCTTCGAAGTACTGTGTGGTGTCAGCATTACTGATCCAGGGATGACACTGAGCACAGAGCGCTAGATCCATTCGGGTCTGGTCGCTACATTATATCTTCCTCAAAACAGCCACCATACCTACCTATCATGGCATTTCCATAGCCATTCCGAGATATATTGCCATGCAACTTCCATCATCATCATATACATGACTTGAGCATTTATTGTCATATTGCTTTGCATGATCGTAAGATAGCTAGCATGATGTTTTCATGGCTTGTCCGTTTTTTGATATCATTGCTACGCTAGATCATTGCACATCCCGGTACACCGCCGGAGGCATTCATATAGAGTCATATCTTTGTTCTGGTATCGAGTTGTAATATCGAGTTGTAAGTAAATAAAAGTGTGATGATCATCATTATTAGAGCATTGCCCATCCAAAAGAAAAGAGAGACCAAAGAAGCCTAAAAAAATGGGGCCAAAGAAGCCCGCAAAAAAAAAGAAAAAGAAAATAAGAGAAAATAAAAAGGGGCAATGTTACTATCTCTTTTTCCACACTTGTGCTTCAAAGTAGCACCATGTTCTTCATGTAGTGAGTCTCATATCTTGTGCTTCAAAGTAGCACCATGTTCTTCATATAGATTGTCTCCTATGTTGTCACTTTCATATACTAGTGGGAATTTTCATTATAGAACTTGGCTTGTATATTCCAACGATGGGCTTCCTCAAATGCCCTAGGTCTTCATGAGCAAGCAAGTTGGATGCACACCCACTTAGTTTCAGTATTGAGCTTTCATACACTTATAGCTCTTAGTGCATCCGTTGCATGGCAATCCCTACTCCTCGCATTGACATCAATTGATGGGCATCTCCATAGCCCGTTGATTAGCCGCGTCGATGTGAGACTTTCTCCTTTTTGTCTTCTCCACATAACCCCATCATCATATTCTATTCCACCTATAGTGCTATGTCCATGGCTCACGCTCATGTATTGCGTGAAAGTTGAAAAGGTTTGAGAACGTCAAAAGTATGAAACAATTGCTTGGCTTATCATCGGGGTTGTGCATGATGTGAATATTTTATGTGGTGAAGATGGAGCATATCCAGACTATATGATTTTGTAGGGATGAGCTTTCTTTGGCTATGTTATTTCAATAAGACATAACTACTTGGTTGGTATGCTTGAAGTATTATTGTTTTTTATGTCAAATGGTAGACTATTGCTTTGAATCACTCGTGTCTTAGTATTCATGCCATGATTAGACATATGATCAAGATTATGCTAGGTAGCATTCCACATCAAAAATTATCTTTTTATCATTTACCTACCAAGACGAGCAGGAATTAAGCTTGGGGATGCTGATACGTCTCCGTCGTATCTATAATTTTTGATTGTTCCATGCCAATATTATTCAACTTTCATATACTTTTTGGCAACTTTTATATTATTTTTGGGACTAACATATTGATCCAGTGCCCAGTGCCAGTTCCTGTCTGTTGCATGTTTTATGTTTCGCAGAATATCCATATCAAACGGAGTCCAAACGGGATAAAAACGGACGGAGCTTATTTTTAGAAAATATGGAAAATTCCGAAAGAAAAATCCATGCGAGACGGTGCCCGAGGTGGTCATGAGGTAGGGGGGCGCGCCTGACCCCCCTTGGCGTGCCGCCTACCCTCGTGAGCCCACCGTAAGGCTGTTGACGCTCTTCTTTTGCCGCAAGAAAGCTAATATTCGGAAAAAAATCACGGCGAAGGTTTCAGGCCAATCAAAGTTACGGATCTCCATATATACGCGAAACGGTGAAACAGAGCCAGGGGAGAACGCAGAAATAGAGAGATAGATCCAATCTCGGAGGGGCTCTCGCCCCTCCCACGCCATGGGAGCCAAGGACCAGAGGGGAAACCCTTCTCCCATCTAGGGAGGAGGTCAAGGAAGAAGAAGAAGAAGGGGGCCTCTCTCCCCCTTGCTTCCGGTGATGCCGGAGCGCTGCCGGGAGCCATCATCATCACCGCGATCTTCACCAACACCGCCGTCATCTTCACCAACATCTCCATCACCTTCCTCCTTCTATATTCAGCGGTCCACTCTCCCGCAACCCGCTGTACCCTCTACTTGAACATGGTGCTTTATGCTTCATATTATTTTCCGATGATGTGTTGCCATCCTATGATGTCTGAGTAGATTTTCGTTGTCCTATCGGTGATTGATGAATTGCTATGATTGGTTTGAATTGCATGTTTTATTATCGGTGCTGTCCTATTGTGCCCTCCGTGTCGCGCAAGCGTGAGGGATTCCCGCTGTAGGGTTTGCAATATGTTTATGATTTGCTTATGGTGGGTGGCATGAGTGACAGAAGCACAGACCCGAGTAAGTAGGTTGTTTGCGTATGGGATAAAGGGGACTTGATACTTTAATGCTATGGTTGGGTTTTACCTTCATGAATCTTTAGTAGCTGCGGATGCTTGCTAGAGTTCCAACCATAAGTGCATATGATCCAAGTAGAGAAAGTATGCTAGCTTATGCCTCTCCCTCAAATAGAATTGCAATAGTGATTATCGGTCTAGTAACATAGTCAGTTGCTTAGGGACAATTCCACAACTCCTATCACCACTTTTCCACACTCGCTATATTTACTTTAGTTGTTTCTTTATCTAAACAGCCCCTAGTTTATGTTTACACTCTCTTTATTTTCTTGCTAACCTATCCTATCACGCCTACAAAGTACTTCTAGTTTCATACTTGTTCTAGGTAAAGCGAACGTCAAGCGTGCGTAGAGTTGTATCGTTGGTCGATAGAACTTGAGGGAATATTTGTTCTACCTTTAGCTCCTCGTTGGGTTCGACACTCTTACTTATCGAAAAATGTTGCGATCCCCTATACTTGTGGGTTATCAAGGGCACGCATGCAGCCACTTAAATCGCTGGAATTATTTAGGCTTAAACTTCTGCATGCCGTTAATTATTGCCATGCCTTGGTCTTGCTGCTTTGCTCATGGGACTAATAAACCCGGACGAAGGGAGTACCTTGTTTGGTGAGAGGTTTGAATTAAGCCCTGCAAACCGGAAAGAAGGTACTAGTACGTGCGTGATTCGCTATTTATTCGTGTAGGATCGAGTAGGTCGTTTTTTGAATTGAGCCCTGCAAACCGGAAAGGAGGTAGTATGTGCGTGATTCGCTATTTATCCGTGTAGGATCGATAGTGTAGCTTGTCAGTTTCTTCAGAGGTAGGCATTTTTATACGTGTAGGATCGATAGTGTAGCTTGTCGGTTTCTTCAGAGGTAGGCATTTTATTCAAAAATTGCCACTTCGCATCTTAAGGCCGCAAATAAAACTGCCAGAGCGCATTTGTAGGGTAGCTAGTGATCGATCAAGAATTTGTAAACACCGAGCGAACAAAAATAAGTAATCATAATGCATCTCAATGATTCACAGATCATATACAAATATGTAGCTCCAAAAGCAAAGATCAGCCACTTTGGATCTTGCGTCGCAACTAAAACTAACTAGTACGATTCCCATACATAAGATCAACATGTTAATGCATCTCAATGATTCACAGATCATATACAAATATGTAGCTCCAAAAGCAAAGATCTAGAAAAAAGAACTATTCTTCCTACTAACATGGATGCTTCTCTTGGCCAACATTCAATACAGAGTGAAAGACAAATTTGTTTGTGAAGTCTACAATTCCTCTTGCAAACGTAAGTGGTTTCACCAACAGCTGGAACCATGAGAATGAACCACACATGATGGAGGAACATCCACTGCAATATGATTTGGTCTTCTCTCGATCACATCGCGAGACTATTTTCGGAATACAAACTTTAACTTAGGCAAAATGATGCCCATTGTATAATCAGACCAAAGCAATGAAGCACCTAGTGTTGTCCAATATATAGTACAATACTACTTTTCCGCAGTCCATGAAGTGACTATCCAATCTTTGTGTCTATTTTAAAATGGCAATCGCATGCAGTGACTATACTATTCTCTTGTGCAGTTCAACCAAAATAGCAACGGGCGTACATCTCTGTCTGCACAAATATCAAGCAGCTAGTAAACATATACCACACCATGTTCGCAATGATGGAAGAGGTGAAACCGATACAACCGAAATTGAGCATCCAATCATTGAACCCTGTCCTACACCTCCAATGTAGGTCCACCCTGCCAATAAATTCACATGCAAACCACTAGTTTTACTATCTAATGACAGTACAAAAAGATTAGCAAGATAGTAGCAAACCATGTACCTTCGTAATGAACAGCTCATAGTGCCCCCAATTGGATATAAAGGTTTGGAAAAAACATGCTCCTAATGTTGAACCAGTTGGACTTTTTGTGCAGTTCCACTAAAATCGAGCATCCCTGTTTGCATAGATATTGAAAGTGTGATTACTATAAAAGTGGCACTAGTTGAAGCATAGACTCACAAATATAAGCATTCCAATTTCTTAATGGGAAAAGGTAGCAAGACTATTTCTAACCACCTGTTTGAAGGAATAAATAAAGCAACAACGACTGATGTTAGGAAGGCATACATAGTTTTTTCTGAAAAACTGAGCCATTCCTGACCTTTCCTCTTCTCTTAAGCAAATTTTGTGCAGTTCTACTAAAATAAAATGCCATCACCGCCATGACAATTCAGTGACATTGTACAAAAGGAAATGACTTAACATTACATCATGATGTCAGGTATGTAGTCGACATGCATTAGAGACAAACATACAGACCTCCTCCGATAACATAATGAACATTAATTTTAACAAAGGTGTGACTAGCTTTACCGGGATAATTTGAGTGAACTCTACACCCTCTATTCCTTTATATAAGACATTTTCGCGGTTCAATTTAAAGTACCCAAACGTCTAGTATTTAGAAAAACAGGTAGTAGTTTTCTTGAGCATATATCTGGGAAAGCTTGCCACACTTTATTTATGTCCATACGCTAATGCAACACCCTTTGAATACTACAAATCTAAACTAATCCAGTGGCTAGTGCAACAGTAGAGTAGTTAGTTTATTACAGGGTATAGTACAATGGTTTTATTGAACAAATTTCAATAAACTCTAGCACTGGAAGGTTTCTACAAGGATTAACAATACAAAATGTAAAGGTAACAAGTTTCAGCATTGGTATACTAGCTGTGAATGAGCATTAAACCAAATACAAAAGTCTGAAGGTAACTAGCATTATTAACTAATGACAGTATAAAAAAATTGCAAACCATGTACCTCCAAGGTAAATATCATTTCGAACTCGGGGGAACCTTAAAAATTGCTATCCCAATCTTGATAATCGATCAAACATAAAAACTTGATCGAATGAATCAAGAGAACAGCCGGAGGCGGAGGTGCCCACTCTTGACCTTTCCTCTTGTCTTCATAATTGTCTGTGCAGTTTAACCAAAATAAAATGACATCAGCCTTTGGCATTTTGGTGACACTGCATAAAAAATTAACTTATCTCATGAAAGTGAGGTATGTAATCTATAAGCATTAATAGTGCAAAAATCTGAAGGTAGTAACAAGTTTCATCGTTGGTATACTGGCTGTGCAACAGCATTAGAATGCCTTAGCTGAAAAATCTTTAATACATCCACAATCAACAGCTAACCCTGAAATAATGCAGTGACATTAAATGGCATTGCTTAAATTTATCGGTGGCATTAGACTGAGAGTGGCATTAGTTAAATGTGGCATCACTTTAGCAGTAGCATTGCTTGACTTGACTGCTGGCGTTATACTAACAGCAAAAAAAGTGGCAATAAGAGCATGGGAGGCCCATTCGGACAGTGGGCGCACCAGTACGATGTACCTCCACGGACGCAGAGTGGTGAGGGAGGTATGGTTGCCCAGAGCAACAAATATCCAGGCAGCATATGTGGATTACGTCCCATTTTTGTTCTCTTTAGCCACCTTTTTCCTATGTGAGGACAACAAACCGATCGACCTGGTCATTCTCTATTGCGTTGTCATGCCTTTCTACCCTTCTTCAACCAAGAGACACGAGACTCATTCCTTAGCTACCGATTTTCCCCTTTTCAACCTAGATGCGGGTTCGATGACTACTCTCTTGGACAGTACAGTCTCCCTTCCTTTACTTATTCAACCCAGACATGGATTAGTCTGCATGAAGTAGGGTTTCCTTTAATAGTGCAAATTATGTTTTTCGTGCTTACGCCAGCAGAAAGAGGATAGCAAATTGGGAAGATGGTGGAGTGGAAAAATATCCACATGCAACGACGTGTCAGATGGGGCAATAGAACAAGGGTATGGTTCGGAAAGAGGTAGCATACCTGAGGGTCGACGGGAAGTGGCTTCGCTCGTGGTCATCATCCTCCGCACACACTACGACAGCGAGCTTGGGGACAGAGGCCATCCCGCGCGGGCGCTAGGTCTGAGAGGACGGCCTTGTCGTCTATCGTGACTCGCCGCCGACGACGAAAAGGCCAACGCTGCACGCCCTTTTCTTCCCGACGAATCTATGACCACCGGTGAGGAGGGAGAGAGGGCCGTCTTTTTAGATCCGGAGAGAGGGTGGTAGTGTGAGAAGCAAGTGGGCCGCCCTTGGCAAGAAAGCGCCAAGCTCCAGCCTATATATCTTTTTTATACTACTAGTAATCGGAGGTGGACTAGTGGTAGAGTAGTTTATATTTTCTCTGCGTCTGATACCAGTTAGTCGTGCTTCAAAACTAAACGGCACGCCATTAAAAAAATAAAGGTCGATAACTACTGCGGCACATCGAGCCAACGCGGCCAGATCGCATTTTGCACGAGAAATTACACACCATGTTTCGTTGACATGTGGTCCCGTTCCAACATATCAGTGAGACGGCGGCGAGTGGTAGGAGTATTTCTGAACGGACATGTAGGCCGGGGCGCCTCTTCGTGAACCGTGGCAAACTGGCAACCGTCCACTGACTCTTCGCCTTTCCCTCTTGATTTGGAACTGCTGTCGCACGCTCTTCCTCTCCCTCCTCCATTTTCCATCAGCCCTTCACCCTTTCTTCTGCCATTGTTCGATCGTCTTCTCCATGGAGGGAATAGGTCGGAAACGACCCCGTTATTCTTGCCCCGATCTGAAAGATGACATGGTGGAGGAACTCATTGATCGGTGCAACGTCATCACCTCGGCTACCATGGCAGGTTCGTTCAAGCCCATTCTCGACTCAACTAATAACATCATTACAAGGAACCCAAGAGTCAAAGAGCGGTTTGATCTCCCCTATCTTCTTTGCCGTGACCCTGATGATCGGCGCCACACGACGGAGGCCTCGCCTGTGCAAGTTGATGCCGCTTGATAATGATACGTATGATGTTAAGATGCCATCGCTTGAGGGCAAGGCTTGGGCAGGCGCAAATGGAGATTGGGTTGTTTACATTGGGTCCAACTGCGAGTGGGAACTTTTGAATGTGTACACTCGTGACCGGGTCCCACTTCCAAAAATCTCAGCAAACTGCCCAGAGGTTGAGCACACCGGTATTGTACGCACGTTCAAATACAATCGTGGTGACCGTATTCTACCGAAGATAGCAATTTGTCGAGTTCCCAACCGCTCTTGGAATTACAACAACTATGAAGTTGTTTCTATCTTCGACAAGCTTGTTGCCATCCTTGGTGGTTTGACTCGATGGATATTGCTCAAAAATCAGTTTCTGTACACGTATGAGTACTGTGATGCAATTCAATATGAGGGCCTTGTGTTTGCTGCCACCACTTTCGTGGCACTTGTTTTTGCATGGCATCCTCGTAGTTTGATACGTTTGTCTTCCACCGTAATTATAATTGTTTCATCCACATGCATGCGGGTTAGCAAGTTTCCCTTTACTAATTAACCTTCTTCTTCTGTTCCCAAGGTCCCGTGAACATTCCACCACCTATACTTGAAATTTTTTATAACCAAGGGAGAGATGATGATGGTGATGATCATGAGCATGAGGACGAGCAGCGCCCATATACACTTTGGCACCTGGCAACTAATTCTGATGGATCACCTCTTTTTGTGTGTATACAGCCCACTGATGATGTTACTGCTAAGGAAGCAGGTGTAGTCTCCCATGGTCGCACTCTCTGGACCTATTGCAACACCTGTTGCATGGTATTCGGGATGGATACTAGTGTGCTAGTGCCAACTCCTTCTCCCTGGTACAGAATTGATAGTCTTGGAGAAAACTCGCTCTTCCTTGGACAAAACTATCCAATGATGGTGAAAGGCGATCCAACTCATTGTTGACACAACGTTACTACCATTTATGAGAAGCAAGCGTGTCTATACCTCGGACATTTGGGTGGTTCCCTACCACGAATCGATATAGTAGGCCGCTTCAGCCTGGATGATCAGTCCTGCATTGGTCTCCAGATCGACAATGGATGGCCCGTCCCAGAGAATCACTTCTGGTTCAAAGCAAGCGTTTCCAACGCTGAGGAATGGTTGAGTTGAAGTTCATTTCATTGCTTGTTATTTGTTGTGTGGTGAAAACTTTAGTATTTATAATGTATCCTCGTTGTCGATGTGGGTTGATGACCTATTGCATGTAATAAAATGATATGCCTGTGATAAACTTACTAAATTAATGAATGGCTTTCGAGTCGCTTCTCTGAGTGAGTGGTGCGACGAGGCAAAAAAATATTTTTCGAATACATAATTGTACGTACATTACAACAGGTTATCGGATGAGGCCAATCAACAATAGTAGTACACTATTTGTACTAGCTTCACATGCTTCGCGTGTCGGGCGGGTGTTTTTACTGTAGCCATATGTTAATGTGTTCGCTGTACGTAACCAACACCTCAAATCCTCGATACCATATAGTAGGAGTAAGTAGTAGGAGTAGTAGGGTGGCATGGGCCAGAACAAACATTCACATCCAGGAGTACGGCACATGCAACCAGCACGACTTCCATCTGACACCATATTATTTCTTGGAGTCCGTGCTAGAGCAATCTCTTCAACCTCGTCGTTTCTCTAACTTCAGCCATCGCGCGGCGGGCGAGGTGGGGGTTTGCCAATAGTCGGTTTCCTTAACTGCGGTCCCACTTGTAAGGCCAACTCCAACGCACGACCCCAAACAAACCTCTGTTTTGCACGAACTCCAACGATAATTTTGACTAGAAAAGCAAGACCAAAGAAAACAAGAACCACAAGAATACATTTTACTACTCCTGTAAGTTGGATTAGTGCCTTCTTGATGCATTCATTGTTGATCTGCGGAGGCTCGATCTTGCGTGCTTCTTTCTTCTTCGAGTGCTTCCTCACATCTAGTCTCATGTCTAGCCTCTATTCTAGTAGGAGTATCAACAAGCGCACTAATCTCATCTCTAGCCTCTGTGATAGCTAAAAGTGATAGAACATCTACTAAATTGCGCTCTACCAATATATGGATGTACTCTTCTTCGCAATACAAAAACTTGCATCCATTCTACTCCCTCCGTTGCACAATACATGCCTTCTATTTGTCAAAATATATATGTATCTAGACATGTTTTAGTATATAGGTACATCCATTTTTGGACAAATGGAAGTCAAGTATTTTGGAACGGAGGGAGTACACAATAAATTTTTTAAGTTGGCACAACTAGTCTAATCCGAGAGCACAACCAAAGATTTGGTCGGGTTCTTCCTCCTTTTGCCGACACATGGGACATCCAGCATCCAGGTCATGTCATAAAAGAAAATAGAGTGGTAGTTGAAGCCACGAGATGTGCATCTTGGTTTAAACTGTAAATAGAATCTTACTACTCTTGAGTAAATCCAAAAGCGGCCACCGAAGATCTTTATTGGATTTGTTTTTCATCACCAGCACGTCGAGGTGAAAGATGTGCAGGTTCAGTGGGTCCTCTTGAATTTTCAGCGACATGTGGGGCGCATGTGAGCAAACAGATGATGGGCTCAAGACGTCTGGCTGGCTGGCTGAGAAGAGAGATAGAGGAGGGCTGAGCACGGACTGCAGGAAATTTGTTCTACGTACCTCGATATAGGCTCGATATAGTGGGGTGGCATGGGCCATAACTAGCATTCACGTCTAGTAGTACGGCACACGCCACCCACACGAGTCCCATTCGACACCAATTTTCTTGGAGTCCGTGCTACAGCCATCTCTTCTCCCTCCTGTTTTCTCAGCCATCGTGCGGTGGGCGGGGTGGGGGTTTGCCGATAGTCGGTTTGCTCAACTGCGGTCCCACTTGTAAGTGAAAATGTAACACCGCACACATTCCCGCTTGAGTGGCGTGCTAGACCAACCGTGTGGGGGTGCGACGCGAATGCGGTAGGCTTTTCCTTTTGAACTCGTAACTTGTAAAATTTGGTTCTTCTCCATGGCGCGACCGATAGATGGAAAATAACGATTTTGCCTAGAGTAATGAGAAGTTTGGTTCTGGCGCCGTTCATGCATGGAGTACGTACGAAAATTATGAAGTTGATGCGAAAGATAAGATAATTACTGTAGTATCATATACTACTACATGGATTTGACGGAAAGACAAAAATACATACGGATCCATCAACGACATCCTCACACCCTAGTGCGCTGGGTCACCAACCGACGTGTGAGGAGCAGCGGCGTTGGCGGCGAGCTCAACGTGCTTCTGAACAGTGCCGTCCAAGGTTGCCCTGTGGTCCAAGAAGGCCAGCATCCTATCATCCTCCTCTTGCATGTAGTAGTCCTTGTGGATGATTTGCGCGTAGACGTGGGTGATTATGTCGATGGTGCCTTGCTGCGCCAGGCGCGCCGCGGCGAGCGCGACCTCGAGGTGGACATTCTTCGGCACGACGGCGGGCAGTCGCAGGGCCACCAGTGCATCGAAGAGGTTGTCACCATAGTGGTTGTTGAGGGCGGCGGGCATCGCAGAGCCTGGGCGCGTCGGCTGGAGGCTTATGTCAAAGTCGCCCGTGAGTTTTTGACGATGGTGAACTTGTCGAGGAAACCGACGAGGACCTCGTCGAACAAGGAGACGAAGCTGTCGTCCAAGCGGCCCCTCGCCCTGGCAGCCTCAAGCAATACTACCTGGAGACGTTCCTTGGTGCTAGGCCGCAGGCCGGCGTCGTGGACCTGCTGGCACAACCGGCTGATGCTCGCGCTCATCGCGTCCATGGGTCTAGCTTAGCTTCTAGTCAACTGATCTTGTGATTCGAGTGATCACTCTTGCCCTTGGTTAGCGTGCGTAGGTGCGTAGGATTTCGTACTACTCCTCGGCCCTCTCGCACCTGCCTTTGGCTGTATGATAGGTGGGCCAGCCACCCCTCGCCCACGTGTCATTCACCCAAAGGCGCTATCAGAAGTCAATGAAGTTGCGTCCCCCTCCGTGCCGGTGCAGTATAGTCATCTCACCGGACCTCTAGTTGGGGCCAAACAAGAGAAGTTTCATGTTTACTGGTGTCTGTGTCAAAACTGGCGGATCTCGGGTAGGGGGTACCGAACTGTGCGTCTAGGCGGATGGTAACAGGAGACAAGGGACACGATGTTTTTACCCAGGTTCGGGCCCTCTCGATGGAGGTAATACCCTACTCCTGCTTGATTAATATTGATGATATGGGTAGTACAAGAGTAGATTTACCACGAGATCAAGGAGGCTAAACCCTAGAAGCTAGCCTATGGTATGATTGTTGTTCGTCCTACGGACTAAAACCCTCCGGTTTATATAGACACCGGATAGGTTAGGGTTACATAGAGTCAGTTACATTGGTAGGAGATCTACATATCCGTATCGCCAAGCTTGCCTTCCACGCCAAGGAAAGTCCCATCCGGACACGGGACGAAGTCTTCAATCTTGTATCTTCATAGTCTTGGAGTCCGGCCGTGATGATAGTCCGGCTATCCGGACACCCCCTAGTCCGGGACTCCCTCAGTAGCCCCTGAACCAGGCTTCAATGACGATGAGTCCGGCGTGTTGATTGTCTTCAGCATTGGGAGGCGGATTCCTCCTCCGAATACTTCATAGAAGGTTTTGAACGCAAGGATAGTGTCCGGCTCTGCAAAACAAGTTCCACATAACACCGTAGAGAGAATAATTTTTGCACAGATCTGCTGACGTATTCCACGGCGTGACATCACACCACGGCCAGGCCTTTATAAGAATCGTTTTTACTATTCCACCTCAGCGCGTTTAGCTAGGCGGTTTCCTTTGCACGTCTTATCAAAGCATAGATCGTGCCCCCTTATTCCGGGATTCTCATCAATACGGACATGGGTAACCCATCTGCGCCATTGATTACGGCGCTTGGGAAATAAGCGAGTTTTACCAGGCTGGTGGGGGACGCATAACCGTCCATCTATATAAGGGATAAGGATCCACCTTTTCACCCACGCCTTCTTCCTCCTTTGCTTATCCATTTCACAAGACTCGAGCTCCAAATACTAAGTCTGCACATCCCACCTCGACCTTCTCCAACCATGTCAGGAGCGGGAGGCAGGTGGATGGCCTCCTCCGTCACGGAGGGGCACATCAAAAGACTGCGGGAGGCCGGATACTTGTCCGGCGACATTGCGCACAGGCTGCCCGAAGCAGGGCAGCTTATTCCAACCCCGGGCCACATGAGAGTGTAGTGTTTCTCCCCCACTTACTCCACGGACTAGGTTTTCCACTTCACCCATTTGTCCGGGGGCTCATGTTCTACTACGGCCTGGACTTCCACGACCTGGCCCCGAATTTCATCCTCAACATCTCGGCGTTTATCGTCGTATGCGAAACCTTCCTCTGCATCCGCCCCACTTCGCTTATGGCTGAAGATCTTCAACGTCCGGCCAAGGTAGTGGGCGGCCGTCAAGTGGAGTCTTGAGTCGCCATGGTTGGCAAGATGGCCAAAGTCCCATGGCTCGAGGGCGCCTTCGTGGAGACAATAAAGGGGTGGCAATCGGGTGGTTCTACATCACCGAGCCCATAACACCAAATGGGTGGCGGCCCCCGAGTTCAGATCTGGCTTCCCCACACGGCTCTCGTCATGGAAAGAGACGGGCCTGACATGGGGGAATTCGGACGAGACATCCGGACTTCAAACATGCATCTGAAACCTGGCGGCCAAGAATCTTAGGCTTGTCGACGTAATCCAGGTGATGCTCATCCGCCGGATTCTCCCATGCCAACAACGGGCCTTTAATTTGTGGGAATTCGATCCGGGACAGCACCAAACCTTGAGCCGGCTCTTCGTCACTACGTACGAAGACGCCTGGAAGGTGCTGTTCAAGGGCGCCGAAGCCCCAGCATCTGCTACCAAAGATCGCGGATACAGCTCGCAGCGTCAAGCCGGCGAGGTAAGTTATTTTACCCTTTACGGGACTCTTTTTTCATAGATTGACTCTATGTGGGATCTAAAAACTCCCTATTTTTTGACAGGACTGGCTGAAGACGTCCGGACAGATTAACTGTCCGGCTCCTTTGCCAGAAGACCCAGCGGACGCCCGATTGACGGGGCTGCTGGCTCCGGCACCCCATATGGTGCCGGAGAAGAAGGCCAAGAAGGAGGCCACGGGAACTCGAAGGAGCTCCCGATGCCAGGTGCTGTCAGATTCCGAAGCGGAATCTTCTCCTGAAGACGAGGAGGAAGAAGAAGAAGCTCCTCCCCCAGCGGGGGAGGAGAAGAAAAGGAAGGCCGCCTAACTGGGAGGCGGAGGGTCCAAGAAGGGAAGAACCCTTCCTCCGGACTTCTCCACCAACGTCGACGACGACGAGGAGGATTGGCCTACAAGGGCCAAGCCCCTGGCGAGATTGTAGGTGTCCGGATACCCATGGCTTTTCATTATTGCAGAGTGTTCTCTAATGTCGAACAACCGTGCAGCCCGCCCAAGGGCGAGTTCGCCGATTCATCGAGCGGGTCCCTGGGCTCGTCGGAAATGGAGAGTACCTCGCTTCCGACCGCCTCCTCACCTCACGCTGCGGGCGACGCCACGGCAGGGCCCCAGGAGGGGCTTGGTCAAGAGGAGGTAGCGCAGGAGGTGCCACAAGGCAACCTCCCGGACTCCAGGCGCGCGGGGGGCAAGACCCCCAGGGGCTCTAGGCCCGACCCTTGTCCGGTCTCCATGCCGGAACCTTCAGTGGTTCCGGAGTCCGGCAAGCGGACCCTTCGGAAGAAGGGTAAGACGCCGGTGTCCTCCGTCCAACCGGAGGCACCGGATAAGCATCGGAGGCGCTTAACAGCGCTTCCATCGAGGAGGAGCACCGCACTTTATTATGAGTGTGGTGATCCGACAGATTCGATCCGCCAAGAGCGGACTAACTGAAGCCTGTACCAGCCTTCTAACAGGCTTTGAGGTAAGTTTTAGAATATGTAAAAATATAACCGCATAGACAGTAGTTCTCGATGCTTAGTTCGGTGTTGAAAAGAAAAGCCGGACTAAGGATATAAAAAGATATACGTGAGAGTCTAACATAAGTATGTCAATATGGGAATGCAGGCGCTGCTCTTGACCTCTGCCGCCTCGATTGCGGAGGTCAATGCATTAAAGCAGAACCTCGGCGGTCCGAGACCGAGCTCGGACAAGCCAAGAAGCAGCTCGAGGACAAGGAAGGTAAGTAATACCTTATTAAAGAAATACCTTATAGAAAAGGTTTTGGTTGCAAAAATAACAGGAATAACTTGGAGTACTGCGGGGGCCCACGAACGAGGTGGCGACCAAGGAAGCGTGTCCATGGATCTAAAACAAAGCGCTCAAGGAACGCACCGAGCGAGAGAAGGGGAGGCGCAGCTGGCCAGAGCGGCAAGAGCTCCAAGCTCTCATGGAAAAACACGAGAGTTTGGAGCGTGACTCGAAGACTCGATAGTCCGAGCTCGCCTCGGCTCTTGAGAGTGCCAAAGTTGCTAAGGCCGAGGCCCAAAAAGCCCTCCAAGAAATTGAGGCTTTAAAGAAGATAGCGGCGGGTAAGGCATTCTTTATGCAAAGCAAGCATGTGAAAGTGAATTACCTATTACTTACCCGGATTCGGAGCTCTCCAGGAGCATTCGTAGATTTGCCCCGTAGTGTGTCTGATGCTGCCGCATTCTACCGCGCCAAGGAGGGGAGCTCGACGGAAAAGGTGGTCTGGTCTCAGTATGCTGAGGCCGACCATCCGGTGCCCCTGAGCGACCAGCTAAAGCAGCTGGTCGAGCTCCATAAGGTTGCCGAACAGGCCATGAAGGGCCTTATAAGCGCTTGTGGCCATTGGAGGCCATGCGGGAGCTACTTCGGCTTGGTGCAGCGGTGGTGGATGCCTGTCCACGACTTGAAGTCATCAAGCGCTCCGTCTGCATTGAAGGTGTCCGTCGGGCCCTTGCCCGTGCTAAAGTGCACTGGGGCATTCTGGATGCGGAGAGGCTTGTGACGGACGGGCCACCGAAGGGCCATGAGCATCGCACGCCCGAAATGTACTATGAGGGCCTCCTGAAGGGTGCCCGCCGAATAGCAAATGAGTGCTCCAAAGATGTAATTTTTGAATAAACTCGCATTTGTTATCCTATACGCTGAAAACTTGTTCATATGCACTAAGCAACGCTTATTAATTCAAAATATTACCTTCTGTGCGGCCGTTTATCAAATTTGAGAGATGGCAAGTCGTTGGCTTCAGCCCCCATGCCACGAGTGCTGGGGTGTTCGGGATAAAATTGAGCACTCTTGTTCCCATTCTTGGGTCCATCTAGGGAGGCGCTCAACACAACGAACAAGGCAACCAGACTTATAATGCTTGAACACTCTCACTTAGCCATAGAATTCTATAATTTTAAATTTTGGCGAAGCCCCTAGTATTCGGAAGACCAAGTTTGGGGCGCTATCCACGCCTTGGCCGGACAATTCCGGTTCCTCGCTCTAAGCGGCATAAGTCTTTAGGGACCCGAAAAAACCTCTCGAACAGCGACCGGCTCTCGCCCTATCATGACGGTCAGTTTTAGCTTTCTCCACTAAGGTGCTCGACCCAGCATAACTGGGGCACAATCATGATGGTTCTCCGGTGCTACCTTATCCGATATAGCGGAACGTAAGGTACCAAAACACGGAGCCGGCAAACCCAACTATTGACCCAAGACATGATTCGGAGCCAATTCATATAATGCTATAAGTTCGGGGTGCCACACTTGTGAAAGTGTTCGGACTTATCACACCATAATTTTGGGATACTTAAGCCCCTGGTGTATTGGCCGTACCAAAGTGTACGGTTGCAACATGTCTTGAAACGAACATATGTATATATAAAGGAAGTAGAGCAATAATAAGCAAAAGCTATGTATTGTTTATTCAAAAAGGTACTGCAATGGAAGCAGAACGATACAAATAGTGCGATAAGCAAGGGATGGGACTATCTAACATGTCCCCCTCCAGGGGTAAGCTGCTGGATGATATGTAAAACAGGTATAATGCTCGTAATAGAGACCACATGAACACTTGACGTGGCTTTCCGCTTCCCTGGCTGTTGCATCGTGAGTTCGACGATTCGAGTGCCGGACATGACTTCTCAAAGACGGAGTCCTGAAAGTAAAAAAAAAGAAGAAAAAGGGAAAAAGAAAAAGGAAATGACACAAACGGGAGCCCCTGGTGCGGTCGAGCCGCATTCTTGGCGTGCTGTTGTCTTGCCCCTCCCCATATGCCCATGGTATCTCCAGAGCATAATTATGTACGCGTAATACTAGTTTCGCAATTTCGCGAGGGCCGGGGTTGGGGCCGGATTGCTACTCGTGCTTGAATCGTGCCAGGTGGTCTTGTTGCAGGTTACTCCGGGCGCGCTTGGCGGTGTCCGGACGCTTAGTGGCCGGACTCGAGAATTGCCGTGAGAGGCTGCTTTGCACCTCCGCCGCGAGGGCCGCCGTATGCTCCTCCGTTCGGAGAGAGCGTTTGGTGTTTCCATTGACCATGATTACTCCTCGAGGGCCTGGCATCTTGAGCTTGACGTATGCGTAGTGCACCGCATTGAACTTTGCAAATGCGGTTCGTCTGAGCAGTGCATGATAGCCGCCGCGGAATGGGACGATGTCGAAGATTAACTCTTCGCTTCGGAAGTTATCCGGAGATCCGAAGACCACTTCAAGTGTGGTGAGCCTGTACAATTGGCCTCTACACCGGTATGACGCCTTTAAAGGTCGTCTTTGTAGGTTTAATCCTTGAGGGGTCTATGCCCATTTTGCACACTGTATCTTGATAAAGCAGGTTCAGGCTGCTACCGCCGTCCATCAGGACTCTGGTGAGGTGAAATCCGTCAATAATTGGGTCAAGAACGAATGCGGCGAAGCCGCCGTGACGGATGCTAGTGGGGTGGTCCCTTCGATCGAAGGTGATCGGGCAGGAAGACCATGGGTTGAACTTTAGGGCGACTGGCTCCATCGCATATACGTCCCGTAGTGCACGCTTCCGCTCCCTTTTGGGTATGTGGGTTGCGTATATCATGTTCACCGTCCGCACTTGTGCGGGAAAACCTTTCTGTCCTCTATTGTTCGGCGGCCGAGGCTCTTCCTCGTTATGACTATGCAGCCCCTTGTCATTGAGTTCGGCACTTAACTTGCCTGCTTGCTTGAACACCCAACAATCCCTGTTGGTGTGATTGGCTGGTTTTTCGGGGGTGCCATGTATTTGGCACAAGCGATCGAGTATGCGGTCCAAGTTGGACGGGCACTGGTATTTCTTTTGAATGGCTTCTTTTCGCTGACCGGGTTTAGAGCCTCTGAATCCGGCATTGGCGGCCGTATCTTGATTATCGCCGTTAACGCGGGCGCTTTGTTCTTGTTCTGCGACGCCGACCGCCATTGCTGTCCTTGGTATCCAGACTATCGGGATGTTTGGCCGTTGTTGCTTCGAGCTAGCCAGCTGTCCTCTCCCGCACAAAAGCGAGTCATGAGGGTTGTGAGGGCTGCCATAGATTTCGGCTTTTCCTGTCCTAGGTGCCGGGCAAGCCACTCGTCGTGGATGTTATGTTTGAAGGCTGCAAGGGCCTCTGCATCCGGACAGTCAACGATTTGATTTTTCTTTGTTAGGAACCGAGTCCAGAATTGTCTGGCCGATTGTTCTGGCTGCTGAATTATGTGGCTAAGGTCATCGTAAATGCGGTGGTCGCACATATGTGCCCGGAAGTTATCAAGGAATGCGGCTTCCGTGTCCTCCCAACAACCAATTGATTCTGGCCGGCAAGCTATTGAGCCAATGTCGAGCTGGTCCTTTAAGCTTGAGTGGGAGGTATTTTATGGCATGTAGATCATCACCGCGGGCCATGTGGATATGGAGGAGATAATCCTCGATCCGCACCGCAGGATCCGTGGTACCATCGTATGATTCGATGTTTACGGGCTTGAAGCCCTCGGGATTTGATGATCCATTACTTCATCCGTGAAGCATAGTGGGTGAGCGGCGCCTCAGATTGGGCTATATCACGATGTAGCTCATATGAGCTTTGTTCATCGTGTGTTCGCCCGGCCGGGTTTGCTGTATCCGGCGTGACGATAATCATCCCGCATTGCTGGGCGCCCAAGCGATCCGTAGATTGATCTTGTATGTTTTGCCTTATCCTCCAATATATCTCGCAAGTCCGGCGCATTTTCCCGTGCCTTGGTACTTTTTGAGCGGCGTCGGGGTGTGGCTTGAGCGGAGGGCCGAGAGGCTTCTCTGTCGCGGCCACGGGGTGGCCGGTCTGCCATGTCATGCGCTGGTGACTTGGGTGCTTCCGCCTCTAGTCGAGGCAACGACTTGCGTTTGGGGTAGCTTTTGGAAGGGCGTTCGAGTTCATACTCCTCGGCTGCAAGGACTTCGGTCCATCTATCAGCTAGCAGGTCTTGATCAGCTCTAAGCTGTTGCTGCTTTTTCTTGAGGCTGCTTGCCGTGGCTATAAGCCTGCGTTTGAAACGCTCCTGTTCGGCGGGATCCTCAGGCATGACAAAGAGGCTTGCCTCATCTTCGGAGGGACGCGCATAATTATCGCCCTCAACCTCTCTTTTCTCGCTGACCGTCAGGCGGGCTTGCTTCTCCCTCCTCCTGTGCTGAGTCCTGCTGGAGGGGGTTCTCTTCAGCACTGTCCGGGGTGTTATTATCTCCCGTGCCGGAATCACCGTTTTTATTGTGGCGGGATTTAGAGCGGCGCCGCTGACGTCGGCGCTTCGGCTGTTTCTTGGAGGGGTCATCCTCCATTGTTCCATCGCCGTTCCCATCTTTTGGGATGTCCACCATATATATGTCATATGACGAGGTGGCCTTCCAGTGCCCTATGGGCGCTGGGTCTTGGTCGTCTCCGGCATCGTCGTCCATACCGTCGATGTCTTCGGAGTCGTAGTCTAGCATGTCGGTTAGGTCATCAACAGTGGCTACAAAGTGGGTGGTGGGTGGGCGTTGAATTTCTTCGTCGTCCACATCCCAACCTTCCTGTTCGTAGTCCGGCTAGGGCTCTCCGGATAAAGAGAGAGACTTTAGTGAATTCATGATGTCGCCAAAGGGCGAGTTCTGAAAGATGTCCGTGGTAGTGAACTCCATGACCGGCGCCCAATCGGATTCGATTGGCAGGGGCGCGGAGGGTTCGGAGTCCGGAGAGGAGTCCGCACCGGAGTCGAGGTCTTCATAAAGGACATGGATGGAGTTCGCTCAATCGCCAGAGATTGTAGCCCCGAGGCGGTGTCCAACCACTTGTCCTCGATCGGGAATCCAGCTCCGGATTAAGGGTCGAGCGGATCGGTGCGGCCTCCGTGGCCTTTGCTCGGCTGCAGAGCTAGATCATGCCCATCGAGACGGTCTGGCGGCGCTGGGCTGCGGCTCGAATCCGTCGAAGATCAAGTATCCGCGGATATCGGCCGTATAGTTTAAACTTCCAAATCTGACCTGATGGCCAGGGGCGTAGCTTTTGATCTGCTCCAAATGGCCAAGCCAATTGGCCCGCAGTGCAAAGCCGCCGAATACGAAGATCTGTCCGGGAGAAAAGTCTCACCCTGGACCGCGTCGTTGTTGATGATCGAAGGAGCCATCGGGCCTATCGGTGACGACACAGAGGAACTCTCAATGAAAGCACCAATGTCGGTGTCAAAACCGGCGGATCTCGGGTAGGGGGTCTCGAATCAGGCGTCTAGGCGGATGGTAACAGGAGACAAGGGACACGATGTTTTTACCCAGGTTCGGGCCCTCTCGATGGAGGTAATACCCTACCCCGCTTGATTAATATTGATGATATGGGTAGTACAAGAGTAGATCTACCACGAGATCAAGGAGGCTAAACCCTAGAAGCTAGCCTATGGTATGATTGTTGTTCGATCCCCACGGACTAAAACCCTCCGGTTTATATAGACACCGGATAGGTTAGGGTTACACAGAGTCGGTTACAATGGTAGGAGATCTACATATCCGTATCGCCAAGCTTGCCTTCCACGCCAAGGAAAGTCCCATCCGGACACGGGACGAAGTCTTCAATCTTGTATCTTCATAGTCTTGGAGTCCGGCCGTGACGATAGTCCGGCTATCCGGACACCCCCTAGTCCGGGACTCCCTCAACTGGTTTATTGGTCCCCTTTGCATTTTGTTAATGCATGTAAACAAAAATTTTGTGTAAGTCACCTTACGAAAACCAAATAATCCCAAAACACTTAGGCACGGTGCATTAACTCCCTCCTTGTTTCTTATTTCGTGACCTATCAACCAATGAGAGATGTGGGCCGTGCATGCTTTCAATGACTTGAGACTACCAAACATGACATGCAGTGTTTAGTTCATTCCATGTAATCCTATTAGTACTCTAGTTAGCAAAAAACATTAAGTTCTCTCGCCGATAGGAATAGAACACCATGTATTTATTTACAGAGGGAGTAGTACTAGATATTGCTAGTCAAATACTAAAATCCGGATGGACGTGGTAGTACTCCTAAATCCAGTCGGTGGTGCTACTAGTACTAGTAGTAGTAGGAGTACTAGCACTGTACTACCCATTGGTCAAATTATTACGTGCTGCTCCTCACAGTGAAGTGACAAGACCCTGCGCCGGAGCTGACACCTGAGTATAGGCGTCGTGTTCGGCATACCATAGTCAGCCTCATCGTCTGCAGTCACTATCATAATGGCTGTAGAGCTAGCCTGCTTACAACTAGCCCTGTTCGACTTAATTTCCCGTGCGTAGATGCCCGTGCATTGCACAGAACACCAAGATTGGGGGTGGACGGCTCCGGCAGCGGCCATCGCGCCAAATTTTTCCACGGCCTTGGAACAAGTGCTGATTGTGAGAGACAATGATTTGTTTGTAAATAGGGAACAAGTGCGGCCATCTTTTTGCAAAAATGGAGAAGCTTGGTTTGTATCGTCGAGATCTAGATCCGACGGCTATTGGTGAAAGATGGGAGGCACAACATCATCACCAACTCAGGACCTGTTTGATTCACAGGATTTTGAAAATGCAGGAATAGGACACGGCAATATTACAAGTTTCAAACTGATATTACAAATGTTAGGAGTAATGCCGCACCTACAAAGAGGGAATTACTAGGAAGTTTACGCAAGAACTTTCGTTACTTTAGGTGGATGCAGCATTATCGTACAAACTAAAATTCACCACCCTGACAAGTCGCTAATGGGCAAATAAGTTTTCGAGTCTCTGGCCACTTGATGTTTCAAAAACAAATTCAGCTTCTGCGGAGACTTTGTCATTTAGGCTTAGACGCTTGCGGTGATCAGCACGCCATTCATTGTTGTGCCAGAGAACGCCAAACCTCATTACCTTGAGCACACTTGCCTCCAGAACAAAGAACCTGGCCAATTTAATCTCAGATGTGCTGCCTCGGTAGTCGATCAAATCAATTTCTGTAAGATGGAGATCAAGGCATTCGTTGAGATTGTTATAGTGCAGCACATTTTTCACTTTCGGGTCTTTTTTTATCTGCAAAAGAAGAGAACATATTAGAGCAACTGGCTGCATAAGATTGTCATGTCATCAAGAGGTACCAATATCATTCGCTCATACGATAGGGTTGGATGGCTAGTGATATTTTCTCTCTCTCTCTCTCTCTCTCTCTCTCTCTTTCTGTTTCCTCTCATTTAACTAGGAGCACGTGAAGAGCTTGGGCATTTGTTGCCTTCCACTATGTGGCCGATGCCATATTTCGCAAAAGTATGCCACATAATATGCATCAATGTCAAATCAGAAGATTTTGGCACCGCTCTCACGATGTGAGAGAGTTGGCACCGCTATGCACACAGACCCACATGTATAAACAAATCAACCAAACCAGCTACACCAGCCTCTCACTCTCCCAAACAAGTGTTTTTTTATTTCCTCAGTCCTCTCTCTCCCACGCAGTGTTTTTTCATTGCGTGAGTTAATTTGGCACCGGAGCAAAGTAGGTGATCCAGATTGGGGCACCAGGTGAGCAATGGAGGGGCATCGATGCCAAATGCATCACAAGTGAATTTTGCACATGTTTTGGCCTACATAGCCCACTTTTGTACTCCCTCCGTCCCAAAATTCTTGTCTTAAATTTGTCTAAGTACGGATGTATCTAGTTACATTTTAGTGTTAGATACATCCGTATCTAAACAAATGTAAGACAAGAATTTTGGGACGGAGGGAATACTACCTTGTATTTAGTATAAAATTTTGACCATAGATTTACCTAAGAAAGGCCAATGCATGTCACAAAAAATTACACCATTTGAAATTATGTTCAAATACGAATCCAACGATATAGTACTTAGTGACATGCATTAACATTTTGTCAGTTAAATCTATGGTCAAATTTTGATACTACAAAATTGGAAGAGTAAACCAGGATGGAGGTAGTACTTGCTCTTAGGGTAACCATAGAGTTACTGGAGTAGTCTAAGTTACTTTCCACTATGACTAGCCTAGGCTACTATAGTAGTACAGCATAAAAATGATGCAGGTGATCACGTGAGATACTAAAAACATTTCTTTCGGTGCAGTGCGTAGATGCAGTTTTGAACACTGCAATTGTCATCGTAATTTGGGAAAATTACAAAAAAATTGAGCTACGTTTTGATTACCGTTTACTTATAGGAAAGAAGTTTCACCTTGATGAGTAGCTTCTCCGTGCACAGAAAGCATGTAAGGAATCCAACAACTTGATCCAGATTGGGGCCATAGATTTTAGTGCTAAGATCTTCACTGTGCGCATGGACTGGGTCAAGCTTGTGGGAATCATTTTCTGGAAGACGGTCGTAAATACATCAAGAAGAAATTTAAAAATGTGAATTTCAAGAAGATGGAGAAGAAGATGAGTGTTGTACCTGAATGATTACGGATCAAATAAAGAGTTCGGAGAATTTGGCAGACGAGTACACCAACGCTGTCAATTTTGGTGCGTCAATGACCCTGATTTTTGTTGGACCTTCTAGATCCGATACAAGCAATCTCTCAAGGAAAGGCGCATTCTGGATGACCATAACGTGGAATAGCTGGAGTGATCTCTTCCCAATTGATGTCTTGTTGCGGGGCCAGCAAGACACATAAATCCATCGGAGATTCATCGAGGCGATGTGGAGGCTAATGAACCCGTGGATCTTCTCAAGACGAAGGTACTCGAGCGCAGTACAGCTGCAGAGCAGGTGCTCCATAGCCTTCTTCGAGATGACAACGTCGAAGAGGTCGAGCTGCTTGAGTTGAGGGAGAAGAAGGGCGGCGCGGCATTAATCTGGGGAAGATAGCAGGAGCTGAAGCTAGTGTGGCGCAGCGTTGGCGTGAGGCGGAGCGCGGACGGCGGCAGAGAGCGAC
The DNA here is from genome assembly GCA_021605145.1 of Aegilops bicornis. Classification (NCBI taxonomy): domain Eukaryota; kingdom Viridiplantae; phylum Streptophyta; class Magnoliopsida; order Poales; family Poaceae; genus Aegilops; species Aegilops bicornis. Next base: position 84,252,322 of record CM038670.1, read on the forward strand.
ATCGTCCAGCTTCAAAGCTGAGCTCCTCGAGCTGATCTAGGGCGGGGGATAAGAACCACTCGTCGAACTTGGGTTGGACCTTGCAGTTGGTACTGAACATGCGGATGTCAAGGCATCTGGCTGGCCCAGGGTGCGACGAAAGGATCTTGGAGACTGCGGCCTTGCGTTTACAATCCCCGTCGCAGAGGCAGCTGTCGATGGTGAGGTTGAGGGGGACGTAGCGCCACAGGGGGCGCCACCCCGGGAGAGCAGGGCGGTCCGCACGGCAGATTTGGTTGGGAGGAGGCCGATGATGACGAGCAGCATGTCGTCGGGGAGGCTGCTGATGAAGTCCAGGCTTGCCGGATGCGGTTTTGGCTCGAGCCGCCTCCGCTTGTTGGCTGCCTCGCCGTCCATCTCAACCGGGCGGCGACGCCGTGTACACGATGTGCTCGTGTGTGTTGTGCTGGGTGTGCGCGAAGTCGTCCTTCTATGCATGCCGCCAAGACGGTGGTGAATTGTGCTTGTGAGTCGTCCTTCGCGTGCAAGAAGTTTGTCCTCAATGCACCCTCAATTTACTAGCGTGCGGGTGCTACCCAGTGGTTTCAACTTTGTTTACTTCACCGCGTGTCGATGGGCCTCTAGTTTACTTATTTTCACCCACTGCCACATGGGCCAGCACACGAAGATGAGTAACACGAAATGACAAGGCAGCATGTGGATTGGTTGACCAGTCAACTAAACAATATACGGAGCTATACGCTGACACAGTGAGCGTATAATCCGTCGGTATAGAGAGTTCGAGTGAGAGGGGAGGCCCGTGAGAGATAGCAGAGAGAGAGAGAAAGAGCTACTCCCTCCGTTCGATAATGTAGTTCCAACATTTTTTTAAGTCAAACGTTTGAAACTTAAACCAAGTTATAAAGAAATTACTTATATCTACAATACCAAATATAAATGATAGTATGAAGTAAGTACATGTTGTGATGAATCTAATGATCATTCCAGATGTAAATTTTTTTCTCCACATATACCTAGTCAAACTTTTCTGAGGTTTGACTTTTCAAAAACATCCATATGCTTATGGACGTGACAGAGTCCCTAACTATATATATATATATATATATATATATATATAGATAGAGAGAGAGAGAGAGAGAGAGTGAAAAAAGTGTGTGTGCGTGTGTGAAAGAGACATGGGCAACACACGATAAAAGTAGAGAAAAAGCGTGCGTGTCTTATGGAAACATATCACATATGCATCTCGACAACGGAGGCAAGGTGAGGAGATAGTGTGTGGTTGTTTGGAACCGAGAGAGCAAGATCCCTAGCATGTGGCCAAGAGGGGTCTGACAAACAAGGGAGAGAGGTCGAGGGAGACGTACGGAGAAAATGCAGACATGGGGAGGAGAGAGTGTATGTTTGTCATAGAGAGATTCCCTGGAGATCGTGATGGGATTACATGGGTGGGAGATCGAGTGACAAGGTGTGTGCGCGATAGAAGATGCCCCGAGAGATATCGAGATAGACGTATGGATGGAAGGAGACAATACGTGTGTTCCTGATGGCTAGTAAGAGATAATCATACTTAGGAGGGGGGGGAGTGCTTGCACCTATGGCCCTATTTGGACACTCTAACTCAGTTAGAGGTTAGAGTTAGATTCTAACCCTGAACTAACCCTGAACTAACTCTAAGTAAAGAGGTGTTTGGATGGCAGGGTTAGATGGAGCACGGATACGGCGAGGCACCTTCACGGGTGGTGCGAGAGGGAGGGAGGGAGAGGACGAGAAGCTTCGAGGAAGTGGGGAGGGATCTGCTGCGGGGAGAGCGAGAGAAAAAAGTGTTTATTAATGGTCCCGAGAAGAACGAACCCAAATAAGCACCTCTTGGATGGGTTAGTTTTTCTGGATGGGTTACATGCATCTAACCCAAACTAACCCTCATGTTTAGATCTTTTTGGGTTAGTTGACTCCAAACTAACCCAAACTAACTCTAACCCATGGATACAAACCGAGCCTATGATGGAGTGAGGGATTATGGTACTTAGGGGGGTGCGTGTCACATGGAGAGAGAACAAGGGCGGAGAGTGTTGGATGGGTCTATATGTATAGCGCGAGCGAGACATGTGTATGTGTGAATCAGGGAGATATAAGGCAAGTTTGGCTTGCGTCCTGAGCATCTTTTGCCTGGCCTGGGGTTGTGGCTGGATTTCATGCACTCTTGTTTGGTTGCTACCCTGTGAAAAACAAAGCCCGCCTAGCATGGGTTCCCTTACACTCTAATTAGCCTGGCTGAACTCCAGACACTGCAAGTAGCCCGCCCAGCATCGATTAACGCTCGGCCGTGCTCGGTCGTGGCGGCCACGAGGCTAACAACAACATGGATGGATATTAGCATTACATAATTGATGCATGGATTGATTGATGGGGCGTTGATGCTTTGTTCGCCTGGGCATGAACCAAACGCTTCAAAGCACTACACAAGCCTGTCCAGGCAGAAATATTTTACATTTCACGTCCACACCAGGCAGTACCGGCCATCAAGGCATGAGGGTCAGGTCACGAACCAAACTGACCAATAAAGTTTGAGAGAGATTGAGGAGCCCCGATAAGGCTGAGTGGTCCGTCAGATAGCTGAGAGTGGAAAAGGGATATTCCATCCGCTCGATAATGCAAAGGTATGTAAATTTTAGAAGTCAAACTTTGGAAACTTTGATCAGGTTTACGCAAATGTTATTTATATCTACAATACCAAAGATACATGATACAAAACTACATCTCATGGTGAATCTAATGGTATATGTTTGCCGTACTAGATGTAATTCTTTTTCTCCACATACATGGTCAAACTTTGTGATGTTTGACTTTTCAATAAATCTATATGCTATGGACCGAGGAGAGTGCCTCAGTCGAGACAGATCAAGTGCGTGTGAAGGAGAATGAGTAAGTGTGCAAAAAGAGTATGTGTGTGAAAGAAAAAGTGACAACAAACGATAAATTAGAGAGAGTGTGTGTGTTTTTCATTTCTTATGTGAACTTATCACGCATGCATCTCCGAGATGGAAAAGCGAGGCGAGGAGATACACGAAGATAGATTGTGTGTGTTTGTTTGCAACGGATTGAGACACCCCTGTAGCACTTGTCCAATACTGGTCTGGCTAACAAGTAAAATGGTCGTGTGGGACACATGGTGGGCATGGACGCTTGGGGTGGGTGGGTGGGTGTTTGTGATAGAGAGATCCCTCGAGATCGTGAGGGGACTATATGGGTGGGAGATCGAGGGAGTGCGCAAGACGATAGAAAGATGCCCCGAGAGAAATCGAGATAGACCATGCACATGTTTGTGATGGAGACTAAGATTAGCTAGTCATATACATATAGGGGGGACGGCGTGTGCCTACAATTGAGTGAGAGACCATCATACTTGGCTAGCTGGTCATGAGATTGTGTGTGTGTGCGTGTGAGATGGAGAGAGAACGAGGGAGAGAGATAGAGTTTTAGATGGGCCTATCGAGTGCGAGTGAGATATGCATGTGTATGTGTGACCCAGGTGGATGGAGAGTTTCAGAGAGGGGGGCGAGAGCTCCGTGACGACATAGTGGTGCGTGAGAGAGTTACGGGCAAAGAGCCAAGGAATTTGTGTGCGTACGATGAGTGCACCCAAGATATCTAGCTTGGACTAGCTAGAGTATCATACATAGTGTAAAGTAGAGAGACCTATAGATGGTGTATATATGCATGCGAACTAGAAAGACCCCCCCCCCACACACACACACAAAGAGAGAGAGAGATGGAGAGAAAGGGAGAGGGACCAACAAGGTTTTTGTGTCGGATGCGTGCGACAGAATTGAAGATTGTCAGCGAGAGAGAGAGAGAGAGAGAGAGAGAGAGAGAGAGAGAGAGAGAGAGAGAAAGAGAGAACATGAGTGCAGGAGAGGGGGGGGTTGCGTTTTATGCATCAAAGACTGATATAAATCATGTTTCGATATAAACTTGCATTCAAACATTTAAATTGGAGAACATGTTGTCTGCAATCCACACATGAAAGGATATATGCGTATATCAAACAAGTTCATTAATTTGACATTCAACATGTTCATGGAGTACTATAATACTGTACAACATGCTACTCGATTGAGGTGTTCAATTTTGGATTTAGTTCACTATTTTTACCTACTGAACGAGCTATTTCATTGAATCGAGATATTTCATTTTGGGTTTGATTCGCGTTTTTGAGTGGGTCAACTATTTGTCATATAGTAAATCGCTAGCAACTAGAATGTAAAAACTCATTACTCCCGAGCATCATCTCTCCATCTAAAAAAGAAGTGGCAAGATAATATTTCAAAATTTGATTCAAATCGACTTGGTAAGGTAGACGTGGATGCTCGTTCTCCCAAAATTTGAACGAACCGTTAAACATCCTCTCTGCTCGGTGGAACTCGCCTGAGCAAATAAATGGGAGACGTGAAACTACGTCCTATGTGGGACACGCATCAATTGGCCCGTTGTACATCGAGGGTAGGTTCGTAACTTCATCCAAGCGCGCCTTCTCCTCGGCCGAAATGACATGTGCCGAATAATTCATAAACTATGGTTGGGAAAACACGCTCTCCTTGCCCGAAATAGCTCGCACCCACTATTTGGAAACACGCTCTCCTCGCCTGAAATCGTTCGCGCCCACTATAGTTCAAAGCACGCCCTCCTCGCCCGAAATCGCTCCCGCCCACTATTTGGGGAGAAGCAAAGTTACTCTACTATCCCCGACCCTTAGTACATAGACCCAAGCCGAGAAGCCTATAGGCAAGGGTAGAACTGTAACTCCCCCTCACATTTCAGACAAATGCGTCCGTAAGACATGGTTCCACTCCCCTCCCAATCCTCCCCGCCCCCACCCGCCCCCAGTCATACCTCGTGGGCGCCAAATCACCTTCTCCCCGGGAAGCTCCCTTCTCCCGAGCCGCGAAACCTCTGCGCCACCTCCATGGCGCCCCACCGCACAATTTCACAGCCGCCCTCCTCCCTAATGCCGGAGATGCTATCCATTTGCCGTCGCACCGGGCCATGTGCCTCTTACTCCGTCTTCTGGTGCTGCCTCGACAATGACAGCGTGAACTGCATCGAGCCGATTCACCCCGCCGTTGTTCACGGCGCCGAGCGGCTCCAACTTCAGGTCCGCCCAGAGTCCGCACTGCTTCCGTCGCCGTCGACCGTCGCGACATCGCTCTTTCCTCGCCGCTGTCGCCATCGCAATCTGCCGCCTCACCGACTCGGTAGCTAGACCTGCCTACTTCACCATGCCGCCAGATAGGTCACACCCTCATCTCAAATCACTTTATTTAGGCGTATGTTCTCTGAATTTTTATTCTGGGCCAATCGATTCCCAATGGGAAGCATCACCCCTCGGGGCGGCGGAGCTCCTAGGGTGCCGGTTGGCTGGTGTCTAACATAAGGGTGCGGGGCCGCAAGTTCGCCGCGGAAGCAGTGCTTAGATGGCTATCTTTTAGAGTTGCGTGGGTTGAAGGTACTGCCGCCGCCGGATCTGGATGACGGGGAGTCTTTGTGGATTGGCCCGGGGGCGGCGCAACCACGGCAGTGCGGTGGGGCGGGGAGTGGGGTTTTGGCCGGGGCCACGGACGGCGGAGGCAGGCTGCTCTGCCGTTGGTCGCTGGCTCTTCGGGGAAGATTCCGAACAGTGTCAGCCGGGAGGCACAAGACGGCCATCAAGCCATCCGCGAGATTGACGATACCAAAATAAAATAAAATCGTGTGACCCCAATTTAGTCTTGATCCAATGACGTGTGACCACTCTCGTACCTTCTTTGTATATCTCTTAGTGTATTTCTTCAGATCAAAGAGATATGTCATTCTTAACATTATGTGTTATCTGCATCTTGAGACACACCGTCTTCGACTCACCGCAGCTGCTCCAACATGGGAAGCATAGACCAGCCGGGAGCTATAGTCCCCACTCAACAGTTCCCTGCATCGAATGCGCGTGCCTGACATGGACAGCCACAACATCTGCAGGGCCATCGACAAGTCAGCACATGATGCTCACTCCTATGGATGGCAGCCAGATAGGTTGTACCCTCATCTTACTTTTGTACAACATTTATGGATTTGTTATTCATCTAAGCATGGAAAATAGATCATCACATTTCATAGTATATTCATGCTGATCTCTTACGGGTCTTGTTCAGGAGTTCACGCTGTTCCATAGTTCAGCTAAGATACTTGTTCTTTAGGTAACTTTGTTCCATAGTTATCATCTATCAGCCAATGCTATCCCACAGGCTGGTGATTATAGTATTATACCACTTCTAGTATTACCTATGTTGTTCTTTAATACTTTTGTGTGCCATCTAGTTAATCTCGAGTACAAACGATACATATTCTGTAGCTTTCATCTGTGTTCTCCCTTTAGTTTATGAGACATGTTGCTGCTAGTTAACCCCAGTCCTACTATTTATGTCGTATCCTACAGGCACTCATTACATAAATCTAACTACTAGTTGTCTTCCATGCATGTCAGATATAATTGCACACACTGATATATCCACAGGAACCTCACGGAGCAATGTAAAGGCCAATAAACTTGATGTCAATGATACCCAATATGATGGAACATGTAAAGGCAGTTCTTCAGAAGACTTGCAAAAAGATGATGAATCCTCTTCACCCCACAAGGTCCTTGCTCTAACTTGGCCTGTGATATGGGTACAACATGCATATAATGTCCTGGAGTGTATCTACTCTGTTGCAATGCCATGTGCTTAGCATGCCGATCATGCATGTAAATATGTCATGCCTTCCTGTTTTTCAGTACCTATTCCATTCATGATAACATGTTTTCAAATTCAAGTACTGTCATTCTACTCTATCGCAATGCCATCTTCTTAATTTGGACATCATGCTTCTGAATATCTTATGCATTGTTATTCATCAGTATGTACTTCATCTGTCTGCCATACCATGTTTTTTTACATTGAAGTGATGTTCTAGTGCTCTGTTGCAATGCCATCTTATTTCCCAATCATACACATGTATGTTGCCTTAGTTATTTCTGTATGTATTCCGCTAGCATATATAGTTTTACATTCAACTAGTGTTTTTTTGTTGTGTTGTCCTGTCGTATACCTAGATCTTACAGCATACTCCCTCCGTCCAGATTACATGTTGCCGAAATGGATAAAAAAGGATGTATCTAGAACTGAAATACGCCTAGACCCATCCATTTTTTCCGGATGGAGGGAATACATGTCAATATGTCATGCCTTTCTATTCTTCAGTACCTATTCCATCTCTCTGATGTCGCATGTTTTATAATTAAAGCACCATTCTTCTATACAAGGCATGCAAGGGGAAGACGACTATGTTAGAATCTGAAGGGTTACAAACAAGGCCTTTGCAAAAGATTCAAACGCCAAGAGATAATAAACCAAGTCCAGTTTTTATAGATACTGCTCCAGCACAGAGAAACCCAATTCCTACTGATAATAAGCAGATTCCAGTGGCCAAAGAACTAGTCCGCTCCAGTCTAGCAAAAATCTGTCAACTCAATTCTAAGAAGCGTGTGCGTATCCTTGCATCATGAAATTTTATAGCATGCTGATCATATTTTCTACATGTTTCTTTCCCCATCTCTCTTTTAGAAAATAAGCTTAATAGATAGAAGAATTTCTCCAATGGTATCGTTTATGAGGAAAGATTCTTGCAGGAATTCTCTATGCTCCAATGTAGATGTAAGTACCTGTTGTATATCACTATATTTTTACATCAGCATGTATTTTGTTAATCGGCGTGAATCCAACCTTTATCTGATCTGAACTTAGTTGTACCAAAATGTATGATTAAAGACCACACTTTTGATTTTTGTAAGGAAAACTGCCTGGTAGTTTTGCATCCTGAGCTGCGTGAGTGTACAATCTCATATCAGTGGTTTTGAATACTTTGGTTCTGCAGTGAGTTTTTCAGTGTTTTTTTTACTGTGTTGTCCTATCGTATCCCTAGCTCTTACATCATACTCCCTCCGTCCGGATTAAATGTCGCAGAAATGGATAAAACTGGATGTATCTAGAACTGAAATACGCCTAGACCCATCCATTTATTTCCGGATGGAGGGAATACATGTCAATATGTCATGCCTTTCTATTCTTCACTACCTATTCCATCTCTCTTTGAAGCATGTTTTATAACCGAATCACCATTCTTCTATATAAGGCATGCAAGGGAAGACGGCTATGTTAGAATCTGAAGGGTTACAAACCAGGTCTTTGCAAAAGATCCAAACGCCAGGAGATAATAAACCAACTCCATTTTTCATAGATACTACTCCAAGAAGAGAAACCCAACTCCCATCGATAATAAGCAGATTCCGGTGGCCAAAGAACTAGTCCGCTCGGTCCGGCCAAAAGAATGTCAACTCCATTCTAAGAAGCGTGTGCGTATCCTCGCATCATGAAATTTTATAGCATTCTGATCATATTTTCTACATGTTTCTTACCCATCTATCTTTTAGAAAATAAGGTTAAACGATAGAAGACTTCCTCCATTGGGATCGTATTCGAGGAAAATATCTTGCGGGAATTCTCTGTGGTCCAATGCTGATGCAAGTACCTGTTGTATATCATATATTTTTACATCAACATGTATTTTGTTAATCGGTGTGAATCTAACCTTTGTCTGATCTAAAATTAGTTGTAGCAAAATGTTAAAGGCGCCAATATTGATTTTTGTAAGGAAAACTGCCTGGTAGTTTTTCATACTGGGCTGCATGAATATACTATCTCATATCACGCACATTACTGAATTGTAGTGCTTCTCTGGTTGCCCATTCATTCATTGTGTCAATGTTGCTTTCGTACTCCATTACCTTTCTGATGATAGCTGTGCAATATTGTGTTAATTTGGTGTATGCTAGTTGCCCAAACGTTCGTTGTGTCAATGTTGCCTTCCTATTATCCGACTTGGCCAATGATAGCAATGCTAGTGTGTTAATTTTGTGCAGGCTGCTGAAGATAAGAAGACAAACTCTGAAAACAGCAAGGCAACCCCATTGTTTCTTTCTAGTAAATCTAGGCCAGGTAATATGGCAATAACTCATGATTAATCTGTTTGGTTCCCGTCCTAATCTATGTTATGATGCAGTGGTCGAGACACTCTCCACTATCGATAATAAAAGCCTGCCAAAATGGCTATCTGAATCTGTTCAGTATCCTCTGCCTCGAATGCAACGGAATAAATGTATGTTTGTGAACCAATTAATGGCTGAAGCAATGATGGAAATGGTGGATGAATCAGAGGTGCAGAGTCGTGTGACACAACAACTGATCAATGTTTTCAGAGACAGTGTAGCAAAGCAGCAAGAACTTGCCCACATGCTTATGGGCGTCATCTCAGGCCTTGAGGTTGCGATTGTGACGTTGTAGATGGTTAGGTTCTGCTCATTTATTTGCACCGGCATCAATCTTTGATTGCCCGGTGGATGTAATTTCTGTAATATATCTTTGGATGTGCAACGTTATTCTCTCGTATGCCGTACCTTTGCTTGATCGGTTTTGGTCCTATGCATAATTGCTCGTCGTAATGGGCTCAAATTATCTAATTTGGCCTAAAGACATGTACGAACTTTAGTGGGCCCATTAAGTTAATGGGCCATTACTAGGCCGAAAGTTAATGGTCGGCCCTCTTACCTCCCAGGTCGTTAACAGGCTGACATCGAAGCGGGCAACAGGTGGCCCCAATTTATTTCACGGGCCGTTAACAGGCCCTTACTAAGTTTGGGCTACATATGGCCCAACTATACTTTAGGCCTTTAGCGAAATTTGAAAGAGACAAGTGGGCTTGTCTTGGACCATGAAGAGCATGGGCCGCTAAGAGGCCAAAAAGTCAGGTCAGATTGTAAATGGCCCAATCAGGTTGTGGGCCTTTAGCAGGCCGAAAGAGAAACCGGGCTGGTATTGGACCATGAAGGGCATGGGCCGTTAAAAGGCCAAAACTAAGGTCCGACTACAAATCGCCCAACTCATTTGTGGTCCGTTAACAGGCCGACAGGCACATAGGGCCGGGAATTGGCCCAACACTTAAATGGGTTGCTAAAAGGCCAAAACTCAGGTCCGACTACAAATGGCCCAACTGATTTATGGGCCGTTAACAGGCTGAAGTGACACCGGGCCAGAAATTGGCCCAACACTTAAATGGGCCGCTAAAAGGCTGAAACTCAGGTCCGGCTACAAATGGCCCATCAGATTTATGGGCCGTCAACAGGCTGAAAGACACACCGGGTCGGAAATTAGCCCAACATTTAAATGGGTCGCTAAAAGGCCAAAAGATGTACATCCTGAAAATTGGCCCATCCATTAAATGGGTCGTTAACACGCCGAAATCTCATCAGGCCGATATTGAGTCCAATTATATAGCGGGCTGTTAACGGGCTCAAACTAACGATGGGCTGCAATGGTGTCAAATCTTTAACGGGCCGTTGACGGGCCGAATTGGCACATCTCGTATGGGCCGTGGGCTTAAATGGACCTGCTAATTTTTACTGGGCCGACCTTTTTCACCGGAATGGGCCACTGTTGGGCCGTGCCACGTGTCGACCTATCATAGGTGCCTCCTGTCCAATGAGTGGATGACATCTGTCCCAACGGTGAGGCAACACGTGTTTCCTGCGGCCAATGCTGATTTTACATGTGTAAAATCCCCATTGGTCCGAGCTGTTAACGGGTTATCAGATCCAAAACCGGACCCGATAGCTTAACGGCGTTCCGTTAAAGTGGATGCCACGTGTCGGTCACCCTTGACGAAAGCACTTCTGTGACGCGCGATTTATTGTCATGGAAGTGGACACTTTCGTGATGATAGTTTTGGTAATGTCATGGAACACTTCTACGACAACACATGTATGACTATCTTGATTCTGTCATAAAATCGTCATGGATGTACATGCATGACAAAAAACGCGACCTACTATGACAAACACGTATCATCACGGAATTGTATTTTTTTTGTAGTGGAATATGTAATCCATACACTGAAGGCCTAAATAACAAAATTGGTAGGCCAGATCCATCCCCATTAATAGATTACCCTAGATCAAGCTTGCCATGCAACATCTTGTAGGAATTCACTTGGTGGTTCTCCATCTTTATGCAATCGTATTGATTTTCATTGAGCGATATGATGTAAACCAAAGCCAACGGTAATAAGAGCATCACTTCAATTGGTTTCTACTTCTTTTAATCAACAACCTAGAAGAGACGGAATGGTACTGTACCACCTCACAACATTCAATGCTTCCAGGGTAAGCCTAATGCTGACTTGGTCGATAGTAATGACAATGATGCCTTCGGACGTCTGCTACCTTCTTGAAGGAATCATTGTGATTATTTTGTAGCTAATTCTTGGTGTGCTCCATGCGAAAGCCTTGAACGCTACTGAGAAATATGTAGCATCTACGCATGCACCATGCGAAAGCCATGTCGTATAATTCGTTAAGATATTGAGCATTCACTCATTGTTTTTCATAAACTACAATTCATATGTAATCCTGAATTTTATGACAGGGAATATGTAATCCAAACACCGAAGGCCCAAATTGAGAAAATTAGTAGGCTAGGTCCAAAACCAATTATATATTACCCTAAATGAAGTTTACCGTATGCAACCTTTAGTGAGAATTCACTTGGTGGCTCTCCATCCTTATGCATCATACTGACCATAGTGACTCGGTTAGATTTTGTCTCCACAACAATGTAGCTATGCAACTAATTATCTCTTAAATCATAGGATTCCCTTCATGATTTTTGAACTGTTCAATGATAATAGTATCCATCTCAACTACTTGAGAAATAGTATGGAAATAAATCGGTACCAAGTTGCTTAGGAAACTACAAACAAGAAAATGTGTACTCAAATCATAGCTAGTAAGTACAATAGATTAATATATGGAGTATTTACTCATTGTTGTTCATAAATTGAACTTCATATGTAATCCATGCTTTTATCATAGGGAATATGTAATCCACATACCAAAGGCCCAAATTGACAAATTTGGTAGGCTAGCGCCAATGCCAATTATGATTACCCTCAATCAAGTTTACCATGTGTTGGGGATATCTCTATTTGTATGACCCGCCAGGAGGGGCCGAGTTATACCTATGATGATTCCTGAAGCCCAAGGCGATACTTGGAGATGGCGGGTTTGTTAAGGGCCCAAAGCCCAAAGGGCGACTTAAGGCCCGTAGAGATAAACCACCATATGTACATAACTTGTATTTTAAGGCAGAGATAGTTAGAGACCGAGCCAGACACTGTTCATGAGCCGGTCGGGACTCTGTAAGCCGCTGGGTGTTGACCTCTGTATATAAAGGGATGCCCCAGCGGCGATTTAGGGCAAGAAACAACAACTCTAGAGCCAGGCAAAGCGTATTCGCTCCCTGGTCATCAAACCCTAGTAATACCACCTCAAACTGGATTAGGCCTTTACCTTCACCGCAAGGGGCCGAACCAGTATAAACCCTCATGATCATTGTCCAGTTTAACCCCCTGAAGCTTCCTAGTTGCGATGGCTCCACGACTAAGTCCTTCCACTAGGATATCTGCCGTGACAATTCCACGACAGTTGGCGCCCACCGTGGGGCCAGCGCACGGTGGATTTGAGTTCTTGAAGGGCAGCTTCAAAGGGCTCAAGGGATACGCTGTGGGACGGATGACCAAGAGTCATCGCAGCAAGCTCTACATCGATGACGCAGGCTGGGGCCCCGACGCCGGCTCCATTGAGTACTGGTGCCGGGTCCCCTTCGGCGGAATCCACGTCTTCATTGGCAAGATTGGCGAGCCAGGCCCTGAGCCGGACATCTGCACTGACATCGTCGAGACGGCTCAGCGTGCGAGACCCGCCCAGGCTCAGCCCGCCATGAAGAGTGCCTTCGTGGGATGCATCCATGGAGGGGAATTTTCTGAAGGATTTGTGTCTGGCGGTGAGACGGCCATCTACTCTGATGGTGAGTCGTCCACGGGTGATATAGATTCGTTATATCAATTGCAAGACGGTGGGCTTGGGGGCTGTTCCGATGGCAGCAGTATTCCGGACCCCTTTGAGCCGCCGAGCAGAGTTGGGATCTTCATGGCCAGCACGCAACCCGGGCAAAACTCTACAGCTGCGGCAACGATAACCTCCATGTCAGCGGCAGCCGGGGTAGGAGGCCCTGCGCGCCCGCTAGCTCAGTTACTGATGGATCTCATGGATAGGATGACAGCTAAACCACCACGGTTAATCCAGCGGATCAGGCTCAACATGATGCAGAAGTGGCACAGTTATGTGAGGAGGTAACACAAGCCAAGGAAAACCTAGCAGCAGAGGATGCCAGGAGGGCCATAGAGCAGGCGGCTTTGGATGTTTGAGCTCAGCAAATTCAATCAGAAGCTTTCCAGCTTACGATGGATCTGAACGCATCAAATGAGGTCATGAGGAGAAGGCACCAGAAGGCTCAATCCCGTCTGCCTCTGATTTACGATCCTAGAAACCTCTTCCGCACACCTGGTGCAGGCCCCAGTAACCCATTGGAGGTAAACCGGGTTGCAACGCCCGGGGCTGGGATGGCGGTTCAACCATGGGTGATGGAACCTCCTCGTATGAATACTTCTCCACCTCATTATGTACCAACACCGCCGGGTCACTATTCTAATCCTTTGGAGAACATAGTCGCCGCGGCGGCATGATTGGCGGCTCTCCTAGTGGAGGGTGACTCTCCGACGGCGGTTGAAACAGGAAGGGCCAGAGAACTTCTTCAGACGGCTCGGCGCAGCAGGAGGCATATTCTTATAGTCGGGACAGGATTCAGTCGACCCCTTGCCCAAGCCGGAGCTCGAGTTATAGCAGGCATATGGATTCAACAGCCGTTTCAAGCAACGCCCGACGCCGAGACCAGCCGTGCGGGCATGACCCGACACGTGATGGAACTCCTAACTTGGTTTGATCAGGATAGGATACGCCAAGAGGCCGAGCGGGCGGCTCAACAAGCGGCTGAGCAGGCGGCTCAGCGGGCAGCTTACCAGTCCTCCGGTTTATCCGACGACTTCTATTGAGGCAGGCGTGACCACAAGGACTGGAGGTGTTCCTTGCTTGGTACCGGCTCTGCGTAATGAGTGGTGTCCCAAGGATTTCAAGGGGCCTCGAAAGGTGCCTAATTACACGGCCGACTTACAGCCCGGGGCATGGATTGAGAGCTATGAGATGGCCATGGAGCTACTGGAGGTCAGTGACGCGGCAATGGCCAAGTACTTCACCATGATGTTGGATGGAACGACCCAATCTTGGTTGAAGGGGCTGCCACCTAATTCCATTGGTTCATGGGTAGAGTTAAAGGCCCGGTTTATTCAGGATTTCAATGACACATGCAAGAAGCCCATGTCAATTGTGGATTTGACTAATTGCAAGCAAGAGGAAGGTGAGTCCATGACCCATTGGGTGTGCCGGGTGAAGGCCATAATACATTCATCTAATAAGATGGATGCCGGCTCTGCGGTCTTAATGTTGGAGAAAAATTGCCGTTTTATGCCTCTGAAACAGAAGCTGGGGCGGCTCAAGCGCGATTGTAATGACATGGGCCAGCTAATGGAGGCTTTAGTCAAGTACGCCAACACTGATAGTACCAAGAATACCGAGTCTGACGACGAGAAGACAGGGAAGGGAAAGAAGAACGACAATGCCAAGGGTCAGCAGCATAACACGGTGAATCAAGGAGGCAATAATAAACGTAAGGCTGACTGTAGCTTGGAGTTTGTGGATAACACCAATGCGCAGGGCAACAATCAACGATGTAAGGGGAGAACACCTCCTCGGTCCGGCGGGTCAGGTCCCACTCTCGAGCAGTTGCTAAATGAGCCGTCTCAAAGGCACGGTACTCAGCAGAAACCGGCCACTCACCTACATCAGTGAGGTTCTTATTGAGTCTAAGCAAAGATATCCACACTGGCAGAAGCTCGTTTATGGGGTGTTCATATCAAGCCGGAAGCTTAAGCAATATTTTCACGGTCATCCCATCACTGTGGTTAGTTCTGCTCCTTTAAGGGATATCATTCAAAACAGAGAAGCCACAGGACGACTCGCCAAGTGGGCTATTGAACTTGGGCCTCATGGTCTAAAATATGTGCCACGCACTGCTATCAAGTCTCAAGCACTGGTGGACTTCATCATTGATTGGACAGAGCTGCAGATGCCTGAAGAAAAGCCGGACAAAACATATTGGACTATCCACTTTGATGGGTCCAGAAAATTGGAGGGCTCGGGGGCTGGAGTTGTTTTAGCTTCCCCTCGAGGTGATAAATTTTGTTATGTGCTACGGTTGATGTTTCCCTGTACTAACAATGCAGCTGAGTACGAGGCCTTGCTCCATGGTCTTTGGATGGCTAAGGATATGAGGTTAAGCCGAGTAAGGTGCTTTGGTGACTCAGATTTGGTGGCTCAACAAGTATCAGGCAAGTGGGAATCCAAGGATCCTCTTATGGCGGCTTATCGTTGTGAGGTTGATGATATTGCTGGACACTTCAAGTGTTACTAGGTGGAGCACATTAATCGCAGAAAGAATGAGGTGGCTGATGCTTTAAGCCATCTGGGATCTCAGTGTAAGCCGGTGCCACCTAATACTTTCTTGGATATTCTGCATAATCCTTCTATCAAGTTGCCTACAGAGGAAGACTTGGCTGTTCCAGACCCTGAAGCACAATTGGTGGCAGCTCTTCACGTCATCCCAGATTGGACAGTGCCATATTTGGCTTATATGACCCGGGGCGAGTTGCCCGAGGATGAAACCTTGGCTAGACAGATAACCCGACGGTCTAAGTCAATGACAATTGCCAACGGTGAGTTGCATCATCGAAGTGTCACTGGGGCGTTTCAACGCCGCGTCTCTCCTGAGGAAGGTCAAGAAATTCTTCGTGAGATCCATGAAGGAGATTGTGGCCATCATGCTGGTTTGAAGTCTCTTGTGGCTAAAGCTTTCCGTCATGGATTTTATTGGTTGAATGCAACGGAGTAAATGTATGTTTGTGAACCAATTAATGGCTGAAGCAATGATGGAAATGGTGGATGAATCAGAGGTACAGAGTTGTGCGACACAACAACTGATCAATGTTTTTATAGATAGTGGAGCAAAGCAGCAAGAACTTGCCCACATGCTTATGGGCGTCATCTGTGCTGAGGTTGCAGATTGTGACGTTGTAGATGGTTAGGTTCTGCTCATTTACTTGCACTGGCATCAATCTTTGATTGCCCAGTGGATGTAATTTCCTGTAATATATCTTTGGATGTGCAACGTTATTCTCTGTATGCCGTACCTTTGCTTGATCGGTTTTGGTCCTGTGCATAATTGCTCGTCGTAATGGGCTCAAATTATCTAATTTGGCCTAAAGACATGTACGAACTTTAGTGGGCCCATTAAGTTAATGGGCCGTTACTAGGCCGAAAGTTAATGGTCACCCCTCTTACCTCCCGGGTCGTTAACAGGCCGACATCGAAGCGGGCAACAGGTGGCCCCAATTTATTTCACGGGCCGTTAACAGGCCCTTACTAAGTTTGGGCTACATATGGCCCAACTATACTGTAGGCCTTTAGCAGGCTGAAAGAGACAGCGGGCTTGTACTGGACCATGAAGAGCATGGGCCGCTAAGAGGCCAAAAGTCAGGTCGTATTGTAAATGGCCCAATCAGTGTTGTGGGCCTTTAGCAGCCGAAGAGAAACCGGGCTGGTATTGGACCATGAAGGGCATGGGCCGTTAAAAGGCCAAAACTAAGGTCCGACTACAAATGGCCCAACTCATTTGTGGTCCGTTAACAGGCCGAAAGGCACATAGGGCCGGGAATTGGCCCAACACTTAAATGGGTTGCTAAAAGGCCAAAACTCAGGTCCGACTACAAATGGCCCAACTGATTTATGGGCCGTTAACAGGCTGAAGTGACACCGGGCCAGAAATTGGCCCAACACTTAAATGGGCCGCTAAAAGGCTGAAACTCAGGTCCGGCTACAAATGGCCCATCAGATTTATGGGCCGTCAACAGGCTGAAAGACACACCGGGTCAGAAATTAGCCCAACGTTTAAATGGGTCGCTAAAAGGCCAAAAGATGTACATCCTGAAAATTGGCCCATCCATTAAATGGGCCGTTAACACGACGAAATCTCATCAGGCCGATATTGAGTCCAATTATATAGCGGGCTGTTAACGGGCTCGAACTGACGATGGGCTGCAATAGTGTCAAATCTTTAACGGGCCGTTGACGGGCCGAATTGGCACATCTCGTATGGGCCGTGGGCTTAAATGGACCTGACACAAGTAGGTCTTATATGGGCCAGCCTGCTAATTTTTACTGGGCCGACCTTTTTCACCGGAATGGGCCACTGTTGGGCCGTACCACGTGTCGACTTATCATAGGTGCCTCCTGTCCAATGAGTGGATGACATCTGTCCCAACGGTGAGGCAACACGTGTTTCCTGCGGCCAATGCTGATTTTACACGTGGAAAATCCCCATTGGTCCGAGCTGTTAACGGGTTATCAGATCCAAAACCGAACCCGATAGCTTAACGGTGTTTCGTTACGGTGGATGCCACGTGTCGGTCACCCTTGACGAAAGCACTTCTGTGACGCGCGATTTATTGTCATGGAAGTGGACACTTTCGTGATGATAGTTTTGGTAATGTCATGGAACACTTCTACGACAACACATGTATGACTATCTTGATTCTGTCATAAAATCGTCATGGATGTACATGCATGACAAAAAACGCGACCTACTATGACAAACACGTATCATCACGGAAGTGTATTTTTTTGTAGTGGAATATGTAATCCATACACTGAAGGCCTAAATAACAAAATTGGTAGGCCAGATCCATCCCCATTAATAGATTACCCTAGATGAAGCTTGCCATGCAACATCTTGTAGGAATTCACTTGGTGGTTCTCCATCTTTATGCAATCGTATTGATTTTCATTGAGCGATATGATGTAAACCAAAGCCAACGGTAATAAGAGCATCACTTCAATTGGTTTCTACTTCTTTTAATCAACAACCTAGAAGAGACGGAATGGTACTTGTACCACCTCACAACATTCAATGCTTCCTGTGGTAAGCCTAATGCTGACTTGGTCGATAGTAATGACGATGATGCCTTCGGACGTCTGCTACCTTCTTGAAGGAATCATTGTGAATATTTTGTAGCTAATTCTTGGTGTGCTCCATGCGAAAGCCTTGAACGCTACTGAGAAATATGTAGCATCTATGCATGCACATCACCATGTAAATCTAGTAAGGAATATCAACTCACGGGATATTTACTATTGAAATGACACTGTGGAGAAATTGAACTATGTTTACGTTAACAAAGGCTCCTCAAAGTATGCTTTCCTTGCAGTCAGTTCTATCATCAAGGTAATTTAGTGTGTACTTTTCCTACAATTTATAGATGCATTCTCTTGTGTTATACAACAGTTCTAACTCCATTCATCCCACGTGCTAAAAAATGACTCATTCTATAATTAGGTTGTCGAGAAGGTTGCGGCTGGTGAGTTGAGTTCTGCTATTGCTTTAGTCAGGCCACCAGTCCACCATGCAGAACATAGTGAGCCAACAGGAATTTGTCTCTTCAATAATGTGGCTACTGCAGCTAATTATCTCTGAAATCATAGGATTCCCACACCAAGTTTTTTAACATTACCACGACATTGGTATCCACCTCAACGGCTCGAGAAATAGTATGAAAATAAAATTAGCACCAAGTTGCTTAGGAAAGAACACCAGTCGAGGAAATTTGTATTCAAATCATAGCCATGTCGTATAATTCGTTAAGATATTGAGCATTCACTCATTGTTGTTCATAAACTACAATTCATATGTAATCCACGACAGGGAATATGTAATCCAAACACCGAAGGCCCAAATTGAGAAAATTAGTAGGCTAGGTCCAAGCCCAATTATATATTACCCTAAATGAAGTTTACCGTATGCAACCTTTAGTGAGAATTCACTTGGTGGCTCTCCATCCTTATGCATCATACTGACCATAGTGACTCGGTTAGATTTTGTCTCCACAACAATGTAGCTATGTAGCTAATTATCTCTTAAATCATAGGATTCCCTTCATGATTTTTGAACTGTTCCATGATAATAGTATCCATCTTAACTACTTGAGAAATAGTATGAAAATAAATCGGTACCAAGTTGCTTAGGAAACTACAAACAAGAAAATGTGTACTCAAATCATAGCTAGTAAGTACAATAGATTAATATATGGAGTATTTATTCATTGTTGTTCACAAATTGAACTTCATATGTAATCCATGCTTTTATCGTAGGGAATATGTAATCCACATACCGAAGGCCCAAATTGACAAATTTGGTAGGCTAGCGCCAATGCCAATTATGATTACCCTCAATCAAGTTTACCATGTGTTGGGGATATAACTATTAGTATGACCCGCCAGGAGGGGCCGGGTTATACCTATGACGATTCCTGAAGCCCAAGACGATACTTGGAGATCGCGGGTTAGTTAAGGGCCCAAAGCCCAAAGGGCGACTTAAGGCCCGTAGAGATAAACCGCCATATGTACGTAACTTCTATTTTAAGGCAGGGATAGTTAGAGACCGAGCCGGACACTGTTTATGAGCCGGTCGGGACTCTGTAAGCCGCTGGGCTTCGACCTCTGTATATAAAGGGACGACCCGGCGGCGATTCAGGGCAAGAAACAACAACTCGAGAGCCAGGCAAAGTGTATTCGCTCCCTGGTCATCAAACCCTAGTAATACCACCTCAAACTGGATTAGGCCTTTACCTTCACCGCAAGGGGCCGAACCAGTATAAACCCTCGTGTCCTTTTTCCCGTTTAACCCCTTTAAGCTTCCTAGTTGCGATGGCTCCACGACTAAGTCCTTCCACTAGGACATCTGCCATGACAATTCCACGACAGTTGGCGCCCACCGTGTGGCCAGCGCACGGTGGATTTGAGTTCTTGAAGGGCAGCTTCAAAGGGCTCAAGGGATACGCTGTGGGACGGATGACCAAGAGTCGTCGCGGCAACCTCTACATCGATGACGCAGGCTGGGGCCCACGACGCCGGCTCCATTGAGTACGGGTACCGTGTCCCCTTCGGCGGAATCCACGTCTTCATTGGCAAGATTGGCGAGCCGGGCCATGAGCCGGACATCTGCACCGACATCATCGAGACGGCTCAGCGTGAAAGATCCGCCCAGGCTCAGCCCGCCATGAAGCGTGCCTTCGTGGGATGCATCCATGGAGGGGAATTTTCTAAAGGATCTGTGTCTGGCGGTGAGACGACCATCTACACTGATGGTGAGTCGTCCACGGGTGATATAGAATCGTTATATAAATTGCAAGACGGCGGGCTTGGGGGCTGTTCCAATGGCAGCAGTATTCCGGACCCCTTTGAGCCGCCGAGCAGAGTTGGGATCTTCATGGTCGGCATGCAACCTGGGCAAAACTCTACAGCTGCGGCAGCGATAACCTCCATGTCAGCGGCAGCCGGGGCAGGAGGCCCTGCGCTCCCGTCGTCTCAGGTACTGATGGATCTCATGGATAGGATGACAGCCCTGTTAACCACCGCGATTAATCCAGCGGATCAGGCTCAACATGATGCAGAAGTGGCACAGTTATGTGAGGAGGTAGCACAAGCCAAGGAAAACCTAGCAGCGGAGGATGCCAGGATGGCCACAGAGCGGGCGGCTTTGGATGTTTGAGCTCAGCAGATTCAATCAGAACCTTTCCAGCTTACGATGGATCTGAACGCATCAAATTAGGTCATGAGGAGAAGGCACCAGAAGGCTCAATCCCGTTGGCCTCTGATTTACGATCCTAGAAACCTCTTCCGCACACCTGGTGCAGGCCCCAGTAACCCGCCGGAGGTAAACCAGGTTGCAACGCCCGGGGCTGGGACGCCGGTTCAACCATGGGTGATGGAACCTCCTCGTATGAATACTGCTCCACCTCATTATGTACCAACACCGCCGGGTCACTATTCTAATCCTTTGGAGAACATGGTCGCTGCGGTGGCATGATTGGTGGCTCTCCTAGTGGAGGGTGACTCTCCGACGGTGGTTGAAACATGAAGGGTCAAAGAACTTCTTTAGACGACTCTGGCACAGCAGGAGGCATATTCTTATAGTCGGGACAGGATTAATTCGACCCCTCGCCCAAGCCGGAGCCCGAGTTATAGCAGGCATATGGATTCAGCAGCAGTTTCATGCAACACCCGACACCGGGACCAGCCGTGCGGGCATGACCCGGCACGTGATGGAGCTCCTAACTTGGTTGATCATGATAGGATACAAAAGAGGCCGAGCGGGCGGCTCAACAGGCGGCTGAGCAGGCGGCTCAGCGGGCAGCTTACCTGTCTTTTCCGGTTTATCCGATGACTTCTATTGAGGCAGGCATGACCACGAGGACTGGAGGTGTTCCTTGCTTGGTACCGGCTCTGTGTAATGAGTGGTTGCCCAAGGATTTCAAGGGGCCTCGAAAGGTGTCTAATTACACGGCCGACTTACAGCATGGGGCATGGATTGAGAGCTATGAGATAGCCATGGAGCTACTGGAGGTCAGTGACGCAACAATGGCCAAGTACTTCACCATGATGTTGGATGGAACGGCCCGCACTTGGTTGAAGGGGCTGCCACCTAATTCCATTGGTTCATGGGTAGAGTTAAAGGCCCGGTTTATTCAGAATTTCAAAGACACATGCAAGAAGCCCGTGTCAATTGTGGATATGACTAATTGCAAGCAAGAGGAAGGTGAGTCCACGACTCATTGGGTGCGCCGGGTGAAGGCCATAATACATTCATCTGATAAGATGGATGCCGGCTCTGCGGTCTTAATGTTCGAGAAATTTTTTCGTTTTACGCCTCTAAAAAAAAGCTGGGGTGGCTCAAGCGCGATTGTAATGACATGGGCCAGCTAAAGGCGGCTTTAGTCAAGTACGCCGACTCTGATAGTACCAAGGATCCCGAGTCTGACAACGAGAAGACAGGGAAGGGAAAGAAGAACGACAATGCCAAGAGTCAGCAGCATAACACGATGAATCAAGGAGGCAATAATAAACGTAAGGCTGACGATAGCTTGGAGTTTGTGGCTAACACCAATGCGCAGGGCAACAATCAATGACGTAAGGGGAGACCACCTCCTCGGTCCGGCGGGTCAGGTCCCACTCTCGAGCAGTTGCTAAATGAGCCCTGTCCAAGGCACGGTACTCAGCAGAAACCGGCCACTCACCTGTGGAAGGATTGTACGATCATGAAGGCTTTCAAAAATTCTAACATGTTTGACAACAATCATGGGCCGGGCGGCGGCTCAGGCGGCGGCGGTTTTCATGGCCCAGGTGGTGGTTCAAATTCCAACTTTCAGGGCCCTCAAGGTAATCAAGGTGATTATATTCAGCAATCTGTCCAAGGAGGTCAGCAGCAGCAGCAATTTGGGTATCAGAGTAACCCAAAGCAGCTGAATAGTGGGCAGTATCATATGTTTACCACCAGTTTATGCAAACGGGACCAGAAGTGTCGTGGATTTGTCACGGCAGATGTCCTTAGTGTGAGGACTTAGTCGCGAGGCCAATGCATCTATGCGGTAGCTTGAGAGGGGGTGATCGGGACGAGAGACGCAACACACAAGACAAGGATTTAGACAGCTTTGGGCCCCGAGAAACATCATCCGGTAATAGCCCTACATGTTGTTTGTGGCTAGATCTCATTATGCTCATAGGGAGACGCCCATAAGCTGGCTCCCCTTTAGTTGTGTCTAGTCTTAGAGATTGTTTCTTGCTTGTCTCTTTGGGGAGCCCTGCCCCTCCTTATATAAGTTGAAGGGGGGTCTTTCATGTAGAGTCCTAGTAGGATTAGAACTAACTTATTCTCTATTACAAGTCGGATACGAGTACAGGTCTTGCTTCCTCGTAAAGGAAATATTCCTCATGCCTTCCGTCTTAAGCCGGGCCACAATAACATGAGCCGGCCTACTGGGCCTTGGGCCCTTGTCTTCCGTCTGACCCCCCGTCGGGGCCATCATTAAGTCGCCAGGCTCGTGAGTCGTTAGACCAGTTGCCCGCCAGACCCGTGAGTCACCAATCCTCCGACGGGTTACAATGAAGCGCCAAGTCCGGCCGGGTCATACTTCCGGCCGGGTCTACCGCGGGGTATATCCCCGACATTAGCCCCCAGTTTAATTTGGATTTATCCACGTTAAACTGGTCCTGTAAGATAAACACAAGAACAAACTTGATAGGTTGTGCTCCGGGTTAAATATTTTCCTGAACCGGCACCTGATCATCTTTAAGTCCTTGTCATTTCCTCCTGGATGCATACTCAAGATCTTATAGCAAATCTCTTTTAACAGATATGTCCAAACCTTGCAAATGCAAAAAATCCAGGCACTTCTTCTAAAAAATCTGGATCAATAGGCCAGCTTGATAACCAATTAGCTGACATTGGCTCTTGTTGAGAAATATTATAAGGAATAATCCATTTGAGTCGGCCTTCAATGCTCTGACTTAACCAAAATATTGGTCTTTAAATATTCAACTGATATTCAGCCGGCTTAAAGATGTAGATCTTGCCGATTTATGATTGCAAAAATTACCGGGTTATAAATAAATGATATCGGGTCATGATTGTTGCAGACACCGGGTCAATCTGGTCTACTCCAAACTGAGAATTTGAAATTTTTTTCTCCCTTATATGCATATCACCTGTAGGCCCCAAGTGCCGGGTTGTCATGCTTGCAGCAACCTGGGACTTGTAATAGCCTTATGCTCATTAAAACTTCAACCAGTATAGCCACCAAGGGCCGGGTCATTATGCAATAATGAGCAGGGACTTTGTAGATATAACCATGTAAACTTGAACAACAATGTGTATCCCCCAAGGTCCGGCTTAGTAAGATAATACTGAGCTGGGACTTTGTATATAATTTATTGATAATAACATCATATAATATAATCTCCACCATGGGGCTTGAACCCACATCCACAAGGTTAAGAGCTTTGTACTCTACCAACTGAATAGTGGACCGTTCAATATAATGGATTAAGACTTGTGTACCTTGAATTGTTGACAGGAGCAATTGGTAGCCCCCAAGGGCCGGCTCATTATGATGTGATGAGTCAGGTCTTCAATAAGTTGATCAAAAAATGACTTTACATTAGCTCCCAAGTGCCATGGTGCATGCTGGCAGTGACATGGGACTTGCATATTTGATGTAATCTCAATTTAAATAATGTAGCCCCCAAGTGCCGAGTCGTAAGCCTGCAGCAACTCGGGACTATTCCTTCCATTGTGGAATAAATCATATCCATTGATAAAATAATAGCCATTGCGCCAAAGCAACTTTGAATATCTCATCTTTTGATAAGTAAATACGAAGTTTAAATACCCGGTGGCTCTTGGCTGATGGCGATTTAAGACGCCTCCATTGTAAGCCGGAATTTTTATAACCCGGCGGCTTATAGCCTTTGAGAAAATCAAGAATTGATTACCCTTTTGAGACACCAATTTCAATCTTTGATGATGAGCTTGAACTTAATCATTTATGTAAGTCATAGCTTTGTAAATCCTGCACAGAGTTTAAACAACATATGCCCTGGCAACTTAACGTCTAAAGCCAGGGCGGGTAACCACCCAAATGTAGTCTTATCCTGGACACAAGTAAATCACAAGATCCCTTGGCGGTTTACCGTAGGGCGGGCCATAATATCTCACATATAACCACTGTGATATTTGAATTTGTACTACCGGTTTACATGACCTGTGCAGTAAGGGTGATAACCCAATCCTTAGAAGCCAATGCTTCCACATAGATGATGATTGTCATAAGCTGGCGACTTATAGTCAAAAGTCAAGCCGGGTTAAGCATAAAACACTTATATACATTTGAGATATAATCCAAAAAAGGTCTCAAGTCAAACCCAAAATTGTTCGCAAAAAAGACTTTAAAGAATTTAAGGCTACTGATTCATATACGATCAAAAAACCGTTCCAAAGGGGTTGAGCTAAGATTCGAATACAATCATATAGCCCCAAGTGGCTTTGGCGTTGCCGATCAAGAGGGTACCAATAGCTATGTTCTCTTTGGTTCGAATACGACCTATGTTTGAACAGGAAGCCCCCAAATGACCTTGAGAGTTGTTTAACGACGCTGATTCGAATACTGGACCCAAAAGAGGTTAAGCTATGATTCAGATACGATCAAGAAGCCCCCTAGTGAGTTTGGCAGTGTGCCGATCAAAAGGGTTTCGACAGCTATGTTCTCTTTGGTTCGAATACGACCTATGTTTGAACAGGAAGCCCCCAAGTGACCATATATTAGCATTGCACCAATCAAGAGGGTACCGACAGCTATGCTCGATGAGCAGGAAGCCCCCAAGTGACCATAATAAGATAAGCCATAAGGCAGGATACCTATGTTTGAACCGCGCATCATCGCAGCAAGTTCTTTTTGGCAACCTTTAATTTTTCTTAGAACTCGAACTTGCGGGAGATTAATTCTTTTTGAACCGGAACTTTAAACCGGATTTGAAAGCTTCAAAAATTTGTGAGAGATAAATTTACTTTGAGCCGGATTTGAACCGGATTTGAGAGTTTCAAAGCTTTGTGGTAAATAAATTTCCCTTGACCGGTTTTTAAACCGGATATTAAGAGCTTCAGTTCTTTGTGGGAGAGAGATGTCTCTTGAACCGGATTTTAAACCGGAATCCTTCTTTCTAAGCCGGAAATTTTCTGACGGCCTTTAAATTTTTCACCAATATAACGGTAGTATCCTCCAGGACCGGGTTATCTTCCCCTCACGTCCTGAGGTTGTTGACTTCACTGAAAACCGGCAACATTTTGCTGAGTCATATCATTGTAGCCCCCAAGTCTCATGGCGACTCGAGGAGTTGGCTTGAGATTCTCCATATTTGACCGTGATATAAACCGGCATAAGTTGTATATCATTGGTGTTGATAGTATGATGTGAATCCACAGAAGGTTGAGGCGACCGCGACGGGTTATAAATGATCCCGTATGAACCGTGTCAGCAACTCGGCCAATGGTTCCTTCCAACTGGCGATTTGAAGTTAACCAAACTGTAGTGGCGGCGACTTGCGCGCCTGCCCATTGAGCCACCTAGTGCAGACGGCGGTTGATAGTATGTGATAATTTGCCTCCATTTTGTTTGAAAGAGAACCAGGCTTCCCAAGCAGTGACTTGCTCATACTCAATAAACAGCTCATGCAGGCAGGTGCGGCCCGGCGTGTTGATGTAGACCAGGCCGCGAGAGACGGACGGTGAACACGAATGCAACATCAGAGGCGGCACAGCCAGATGAACCGGCCGTGGCGTTGTAAGCCGGTGCGGACGGGCAATTTGTCCTCCTTGTTGTAAGCCCGCGTGGTCGCGAGAGACGACCACGTCGTTGTAAGCCGGCGTGGTCGCAAGAAGACGGCCACGGCGTTGTAAGCCGGTGCTGGAGTCCGTTGAGTAACGACGACCACCCGTGCCAAAAGATGTTGGCGTGCCTCCATCTCATCGGTATAATATCACTTTTTGTCATAAATAGTTGCCCTGCATAAACAATATTGCAAACCAAAGCAAAGATAAACTTGTTCTTTTGACAAAAACAACATGTGCTAATAAAACAAACTTGGATGGATATCACCTGATTTGTTTGGACGACGGACGGCGAGTCTATCACAGGCATGGCAAGCCGCGCAGACAGCTAGTCAATCGCAGGCGTGGTAAGCTGTGCGGACTGGCGAGTTGATGTAGACCGGGCCACAGGAGCGGCAGCTTACGCACGTCCGTTCATCGGGTAATGTGGCACGAACAAAACACTGGGCCAGAACGTTTGCCAGTGTGCTCTCTGGTCATCATGTGGTTAGTAATCCACTTGTTCCACCGCGGCCTCAAAGACGTAAGGTAACATGCAGGCACTTGATAGGATGTATCCTTTTTCCCTCGCCCTCTTCTCACCCATGAGTACGTAATTGCGAGAGCCCGTTCGAGAGGTGGAAGGCGGTTGAAGCAAACATGGCTGAGGCGGCGGCAGCCAAAGACGAGGACGGGCCCGAGGTCAGCGGCGGCTTGCAGCGGGGAGAAAACAAGGCGGTTGTGGAATGATCCGGCAGACACGTAGAGCCGGCGCATGGCCGGAGCAGGCAGTCATCGAAGCAAAACGGCCCGGTGACGGCCGGCCGAGGCGTTGCGATTCAAGGCGAAGGCAGTAGCTTGAGGTAACGCACGCACGGTGGAGGAGAGCTGGCCAGCGGCTAGGCGTCGCGGCAATGGAAGCGAAGCGGCTTGAGATCTGCTCCGAGCGGGCGTGGTGAGCAGGCGCTGGGCGGCGACCTAGAAAAAGTCAAACGGGTTTCGGCCCAGGCTGCTTTCGGCGGCCACCGCAGAGGAGAGACGGCGATCCGGTGGATCTTTGGGTGACTTCGGGCAGACAGTGGTATCCGGGTCATGGTCAGTTGGTTGACCCATATCCTATTCCTTCTCTGTAGCCTTCTTTCCCCATCTTCTTTTCTTTCCCTTTTTTTAACTATTGGCGCAGTCTGACTTGATCCTAGTATCTTTCCTTGCTATACACGGCCACCGTGTAGTACTCTTGCCTTGGATTGATTGGACTTATCCCTTGTTGGACCATCAACTAGTATAATTTTTCTACAAGCACGGAGACCATGGCTGACTTCACGTGCAGCGCTGCAGCTGATATGTGTACGTATGCACATACTACTTCAGGAACTAATCATCATAACAATAAAAACAGACCCGACGTAACTGTACGTCCAATTGATTTCTTTACCGATCTGCAACTTCATGAGAAGCGGTGATACTCGCAAGTAGTATTACAAACGAATTGGGTCCAGCACGCTTCTAGGATTGGATTCATTGCTAGTTTTGTCAGAATATGAGCAATCTTTAGACTTGCTTCGATTAAAACCGCGCCGCACGGATAGAAACTTTGGTAATCTTGTACAGCTTGCCGTAACGGCTACAGCGGAAAACCCAATCTGTGTCGACGGCTTGCGGCGGCTCAACCGACAATTAATGCAGCCCTAATCCTCTCGATCTTGCTTCTCCGATCAATTGACCCGGATTGGTTGCTATGGTTTTTTCGTCAAGCCGCCTGGGCTTCGGGTCAAAACAACAGCTTGACTTATAGTAAGAACACTAGCTCCCTCGGAGTTTCAGAATCCTTCAGCTTCAAGCGACCCGAAATCTACTAAACAAATCACAGGATGGTGGCAGCATAACCGGCCGTAACCCTAATTTTTCCTTGAACTTTAAACCTCATAGACTGTAAATCCAAACTGATGAACCAAAAGTTGATGCAAATCTTTCCAAGCGGCTTTTCTTTATCCGGAATTTACAAACCTTTCGGTTCCTGTGAAAGATCCCTCCAAGAACTCAACACCACCGTGCGCGAGCCCCACGGTGGGCGCCAACTGTCGTGGATTTGTCACGGCAGATGTCCTTAGTGTCAGGACTTAGTCGCGAGGCCAACGCATCTATACGGTAGCTTGAGAGGGGTTGATCGGGACGAGAGATGCAACACACAAAACAAGGATTTAGACAGCTTCGGGCCCCGGGAAACATCATCCGGTAATAGCCCTACATGTTGTTTGTGGCTAGATCTCATTATGCTCATCAGGGAGACGCCGCATAAGCCGGCTCCCCTTTAGTTGTGTCTAGCCTTAGAGATTGTTTCTTGCTTGTCTCTTTGGGGAGCCCTGCCCCTCCTTATATAAGTTGAAGGGGGGGGGGCTTTCATGTAGAGTCCTAGTAGGATTAGAACTAACTTATTCTCTATTACAAGTCGGATACGAGTACAGGTCTTGCTTCCTCGTAAAGGAAATATTCCTCATGCCTTCCGTCTTAAGCCGGGCCACAATAACATGAGCCGGCCTACTGGGCCATGGGCCCTTGTCTTCCGTCTGACCCCCCGCCGGGGCCATCATTAAGTCGCCAGGCTCGTGAGTCGTCACGCCAGTTGCCTGCCAGACCCGTGAGTCGCCAATTCTCCGACGGGTGACAATGAAGCGCCAAGTCTGACTGGTTCATACTTCCGGCCAGGTCTACCGCGGGCTTCATAAGAGGGCTGTCAATGCTGTTGAGCCGGCAGTTCCTCGTTATTTGAGATTGTCTGAGGAGCCTATTCTATGGAGTAGGGAGGATCACCCTCCCCGGGTTGATAATCCGGGTCACTTGGCCTTAGTGGTGGCACCTCAGGTTGGTGGATACAAATTCACGAAAACTCATGGATGGAGGCAGCAGCATCAACATCCTTTATTATGAGACTTTTCGTCGCATGGGGTTGACTGATAAAAATCTCAAGACGTCCAGTACTATTTTTCATGGAATAGTGCCCGGTAAATAGGCATACCCAGTGGGTAAGATTGAGCTGGAGGTAGCCTTTGGGGATGAGCATGATTCCAGGGCTGAGAAGCTGACTTTCGAAGTGGTCAAAATCAAGAGCCCGTATCACGCCCTGTTTGGACGGTCGGCTTATGCAAAGTTCTTGGCACAACCGTGTTATGTTTATTTGCAGCTCAAGATGCTGGATCACAAGGGTATCATCACAGTGCATGGGAGTCAGAAGATAGCCTTGGAATGTGAGGAAGGAGATGTTGCTTATGCTGAATATGTTTGCGCAATAGAGGAGTTGAAGTTCTACAAGGACAATGTTGACCCGGCGGATATGCCATCTTTGAAGAAGCCAACCACAGAACATGAGCCGGTGATGAAGTTTAAGTCGGCCGATGCCACCAAGCTTGTTGACTTTGTTCCAGGCGACTCATCTAAGCAGTTCAGTATCAATGCAAATCTGGATCCCAAATAGGAAAGCGCGCTCATTGAGTTCATCCATGAGAACCGGGACATCCTTGCATGGAAACCTTCTGACATGCCGGGTGTACCGAGAGAACTCGCTGAGCACATTCTCAATATTGATCCAAACTTTAAGCCGGTTAGGCAGTTTCTTCGGCGGTTCAATGAGGAGAGGCGTAAAGCCATTGGTGAGGAAGTGGCCCAGCTCTTGGCGGCCGGGTTCATTGTTGAAGTTTTTCATCCAGAGTGGTTGGCTAACCCGGTGCTCGTGCTTAAAAAGAATGGCACCTGGCGTATGTGTGTGGATTACATGGACTTAAACAAGGCTTGTCCGGCTGATCCTTTCGCTCTCCCTCGTATTGATCAAATCATTGATGCTACGGTGGGTTGTGAGCGTTTGAGCTTTTTGGATGCTTATTCTATTTATCATCAGATCAAGATGGCAGTTAAGGACCAGGAGAAGACAGCTTTTATTACTCCGTTTGGAGCCTTAAGTTATGTGTCTATGCCTTTTGGGCTTAAGAGTGCCCAGGCGACTTATCAGTGATGTGTGCAGAACTGTCTTCACAATCAGATTGGGCGCAATGTTCATGCTTATGTGGACGACATTGTGGTGAAGCTCAGAGAGAAGGAGACCTTGATAGATGATCTGAAGGAAACCTTTGATAATCTCCGGATCTACAAGATGATGCTTAACCCGGCCAAGTGTCTTTTTGGAGTGCCAGCAGGCAAGATTTTGGGTTTTCTGGTTTCTAACAAAGGCATCGAGGCTAACCGGGAGAAGATCAAGGCAATCACTTCTTTGGCTAATCTGGCGTGTATCAATGATTTTCAGCGTTTGGCTGGTCATATTGCTGCTTTAAGCCGGTTCATAAGACGGTTAGGTGAGAAGGCCATACAGTTGTATCAGATGATGAAGAAGACATGCAACTTTGCTTGGAGTGATGCTGCTAATGCTGCCTTTGAAGATTTGAAGAGACAGCTTGCTGAGCCGCCGGTCCTTGCTGCTCCCATTGATAAGGAGCCATTATTGTTATATGTGGCTGCTAACACACATGCCGTCAGTGTGGCCATTGTAGTGGAACGCAAGGAGGCTGGTAAGGAATATCCGGTTCAATGGCCGGTTTACTACATCAGTGAGGTGCTTATTGAGTCTAAGCAAAGATATCCTCACTGGCAGAAGCTCGTTTATGGGGTGTTCATGGCAAGCCGGAAGCTTAAGCAATATTTTGATGGTCATCCCATCACTATGGTTAGTTCTGCTCCTTTAGGGGATATCATTCAAAACAGAGAAGCTACATGACGAATCGCCAAGTGGGCTATTGAACTTGGGCCTCATGGTCTAAAATATGTGCCACACACTGCTATCAAGTCTCAAGCACTGGTGAACTTCATCAACGATTGGACAGAGCTGCAGACGCCTGAAGAAAAGCCGGACAACACATATTGGACTATCCACTTTGATGGGTCTAGAAAATTAGAGGGCTCGGGGGCTGGAGTTGTTTTAGCTGCCCCTCAAGGTGATAAATTTTGTTATGTGCTACGGTTGATGTTTCCCTGTACTAACAATGCAGCTGAGTACGAGGCCTTGCTCCATGGTCTTTGGATGGCTAAGGAGATGAGCTTAAGCCGAGTAACGTGCTTTGGCGACTCAGATTTGGTGGCCCAACAAGTATCAGGCAAGTGGGATTCCAAGATCCTCTTATGGCGGCTTATCATTGTGAGGTTGATGCCAATGCTGGACACTTCAAGGGTTATTAGGTGAAGCAAATTGATCGCAGAAAGAATGAGGCGGCTGATGCTTTAAGCCGGCCGGGATCTCAGTGTAAGCCTGTGCCACCTAATACTTTCTTGGATATTCTTCATAATCCTTCTATCAAGTTGCCTATAGAGGGAGACTTGGCTGTTCCAGACCGTGAAGCACAATTGGTGGCAGCTCTTCACGTCATCCCAGATTGGACAGTGCCATATTTGGCTTATATGACCCGGGGCGGGTTGCCCGAGGATGAAACCTTGGCTAGACAGATAACCCGACGGTCTAAGTCAATGACAATTGCCAATGGTGAGTTGCATCATCGAAGTGTCACTGGGGCGTTTCAATGCCGTGTCTCTCCTAAGGAAGGTTAAGAAATTCTTCATGAGATCCATGAAGGAGATAGTGGCCATCATGCTGGTTTGAAGTCTCTTGTGGCTAAAGCTTTCCGTCATGGATTTTATTGGTTGATGGCTCATGCTGACGTGGAGGATCCGGTCAGTAAATGTGACGGTTGTCAGAAATTCTCACGACGGGCTCACGTGCTGGCTCAAGAATTGAGGATGACTCCAATTACTTGGCCGTTTGCAGTCTGGGGACTCGACATGGTTGGGCCTTTCAAAAGGTCCAAAGATAAAAAGACACACCTATTGGTGGCGGTTGATAAATTCACAAAGTGGGTTGAGGCAGAGCTGGTTAGTAAGTGTGACGCAGCCACAGCAGTTCAGTTCATGAAAAAGGAGATCTTTTGTTTTGGCTTTCCACACAGCATTATAACTAACAATGGTACTAATCTGTCCAAGGTTGCCATGGAGGAGTTTTGTCAATGTGAGCATATCCGGCTTGATGTTTCATCAGTAGCTCACCCCCAATCCAATGGTCAAGCTCAAAGAGCCAATAAGGAAATCTTGAAAGGTATCAAGCCCCGGCTTATGGTTCCTTTGCAACAGACGCCGGGTTGTTGGGTGGAGGAGTTACCTTCTGTGATATGGAGCATCAATACTACCCCGAACAGGTCTACGGGGTACACGGCTTTCTTCATGGTCTACGACCCAGAGGCGGTTCTACCTAGTGACATCCGTCATGACTCGCCCCGCGTGGCGGCTTACATTGAAGCTGATAACGAGCAAGCCCATCAGGATGCACTTGACCTGCTAGATGAGAAGCGTGACTTGGCAGCAGCCTGCTCGATGATTTACCAACAGGACCTGCGCCATTATCATAGTCCCCGGGTTAAGTCTAGAACCTTTCAAGAAGGTGACTTGGTGCTCCGGCTCATCCAGGATCAAACTAATGCGCACAAGTTATCCCCACCTTGGGAAGGACCCTTTGTGGTCAGCAAGAACTTGAACAATGGGTCATACTACCTTATCGATGTTCGAGAGAACAAAGACTCACGTAAGTCGGAGGAAGAGACCCACCGGCCGTGGAATATCGCTCATCTTCGGCCTTACTATACTTGAGCCACCAGCTCTCATGATGTACATATTTTGACGATGTATATATTATGATAAGTAATAAAGCAGGACCTCTGTCCTTTTCATCCTCAATAATCATATGTCTTCATTATCATAATTTAAGACAACCAAGTGGGGGGCTGACCGTGTTCGAATCCAGCTTAACCCTTTGGTCTGGCTCATTCGAATCTCGCTGTTAAACCTCATGATCACTAGGGGGCTTCCTGTTCAAACATAGGTCGTATTCGAACCAAAGAGAACATAGTTGTCGGTAACCTCTTGATCGGCACAATGCCAAACTCACTAGGGGGCTTCTTGATCGTATTCGAATCATAGCTTAACCCCTTTTGGGTCCGACTTTGATCGTATTAGAATCAGAGTCGTTAAAAAACTCTCAAGGTCATTTGGGGACTTCCTGTTCGAACATAGGTCGTATTCGAACCAAAGAGAACATAGCTGTCGGTGCCCTCTTGATTGGCGCAACGCCAAAGTCACTGGGGGCTACATGATCGTATTCGAATCCTAGCTTAACCCCTTTGGTCCGGTTTACTGATCGTATTCGATGATAAGCCTCAAATTTTGGAGAAAAATTGCTGTTTTACGCCTCTGAAACAAAAGCTGGGGCGGCTCAAGCGCGGTTGTAATGACATGGGGCAGCTAATGGCGGCTTTAGTCAAGTACGCCGACGCTGATAGTACCAAGGATCCCGAGTCTGATGACGAGAAGACAGGGAAGGAAAGAAGAACGACAATGCCAAGGGTCAGCAGCATAACACAGCGAATCAAGGAGGCAATAATAAACGTAAGGCTGACGGTAGCTTGGAGTTTGTGGCTAACACCAATGCGCAGGGCAACAATCAACGACGTAAGGGGAGACCACCTCCTCGGTCCGGCGGGCCAGGTCCCACTCTC
Organism: Aegilops bicornis; assembly: GCA_021605145.1. Taxonomy (NCBI): domain Eukaryota; kingdom Viridiplantae; phylum Streptophyta; class Magnoliopsida; order Poales; family Poaceae; genus Aegilops; species Aegilops bicornis. The sequence goes on from CM038670.1 coordinate 84,286,283, forward strand.
GAGCAGTTGCTAAATGCGCCCTGTCCAAGGCACGGTACTCAACAGAAACCGACCACTCACCTGTGGAAGGATTGTACGATCATGAAGGCTTTCAAAAATTCTAACATGTTTGACAGCAAGCATGGGCCGGGCGGCGGCTCAGGCGGCGACGGTTTTCATGGCCCAGGTGGCGGTTCAAATTCCAACTTTCCGGGCCCTCAAGGTAATCAAGGTGGTTATATTCAGCAATCTGGCCAAGGAGGTCAGCAACAGTAGCAATCTGGGTATCAGAGTAACCCAAAGCAGCTGAATAGTGGGCAGTATCAGTATCATGTGTTTACCACCAGTTTATGCAAACGGGGCCGGAAGCTTCATAAGAGGGTCGTGAATGCTGTTGAGCCGACAGTTCCTCGTTATTTGAGATGGTCTGAGCAGCCTATTCTGTGGAGTAGGGAGGATCACCCTCCCGGGGTTGATAATACGGGTCACTTGGCCTTAGTGGTGGCACCTCAGGTTGGTGGCTACAAATTCACGAAAACTCATGGATGGAGGCAGAAGCATCAACATCCTTTATTATGATACTTTTCGTCGCATGGGGTTGACTGATAAAAATCTCAAGACGTCCAATACTGTTTTTCATGGAGTAGTGCCCGGTAAATAGGCATACCCAGTGGGTAAGATTGAGCTGGAGGTAGCCTTTGGGGATGAGCATGATTCCAGGGCTGAAAAGCTGACTTTCGAAGTGGTAAAAATCAAGAGCCCGTATCGCGCCCTATTTGGACGGCCGGCTTATGCAAAGTTCATGGCACGACCGTGTTTTGTTTATTTGCAGCTCAAGATGCCGGATCACAAGGGTATCATCACAGTGCATGGGAGTCAGAAGATAGCCTTGGAATGTGAGGAAGGAGATGCTGCTTATGCTGAATCTGTTTGCGCAACAGAGGAGTTGAAGTTCTACAAGGACAATGTTGACCCGGCGGATATGACGTTTTTGAAGAAGCCAACCACAGAACATGAGCCGGTGATGAAGTTTAAGTCGGTCGATGACACCAAGCTTGTTCACTTTGTTCCAGGCGACTCATCTAAGCAGTTCAGTATCAGTGCAAATATGGATCCCAAATAGGAAAGCGCGCTCATTGAGTTCATCCATGAGAACCGGGACATCTTTGCATGGAAACCTTCTGACATGCCGGGTGTACCGAGAGAATTCGCTGTGCACACTCTCAATACTGATCCAAAATTTAAGCCGCTTAGGCAGTTTCTTCGGCGGTTCAATGAGGAGAGGCGTAAAGCCATTGGTGAGGAAGTGGCTCGGCTCTTGGCGGCCGGGTTCATTGTTGAAGTTTTTCATCCAGAGTGGTTGGCTAACCCGGTGCTCGTGCTTAAAAAGAACGGCACCTAGCGTATGTGTGTGGATTACATGGACTTAGACAAGGCTTGCCCGGCTGATCCTTTCGCTCTCCCTCGTATTGATCAAATCATTGATGCTACGGCGGGTTGTGAGCGTTTGAGCTTTTTGGATGCTTATTCTAGTTATCATCAGATCAAGATGGCATTTAAGGACCAGGAGAAGACGGCTTTTATTACTCCATTTGGAGCCTTATGTTATCTGTCTATCCCTTTTGGGCTTAAGATTGCCCGGGCGAATTATCAGCGATGTGTGTAGAACTGTCTTCACAATCAGATTGGGCGGAATGTTCATGCTTATGTGGACGACATTGTGGTGAAGTCCAGAGAGAAGGAGACCTTGATAGCTGGTTTCTAACAAAGGCATCGAGGCTAACCCGGAGAAGATCAAGGCAATCACTTCTTTGGCTAAGCCGACGTGTATCAATGATGTTCAGCGTTTGGCTGGTCATGTTGCTGCCTTAAGCCGGTTCATAAGACGGTTAGGGAGAAGGCCATACAGTTGTATCAGATGATGAAGAAGACAGACGACTTTGTCTGCAGTGATGCTGCAAACGCTTCCTTTGAAGATTTGAAGAGACAGCTTGCTTTGCCGCCGGTCCTTGCTGCTCCCATTGATAAGGAGCCATTATAGTTATATGTGGCTGCTAACACACGTGCTGTCAGTGTGGCCATTGTAGTGGAACGCAAGGAGGCTGGTAAGGAATATCCGGTTCAATGGCGGGTTTACTACATCAGTGAGGTGCTTATTGAGTCTAAGCAAAGTTATCCACACTGGCAGAAGCTCGTTTATGGGGTGTTCATGGCAAGCCGGAATCTTAAGCAATATTTTCACGGTCATCCCGTCACTGTGGTTAGTTCTGCTCCTTTAGGGGATATCATTCAAAACAGAGAACCCACAGGACGAGTGAAAGCACAAGTGCTCCCTAGGTGGTTTTAGTAATTAATGTCAACATATCTCTTGTTGGACTAACACTTTTATCTAGTATGTTTCAGACAAGTTCAACAATGGAGTGGCATGGACTAAAGAATGTGGGAACTCCTTCAAGATGCTAAGGACAAAGGATTGGCTCAAGCTTCAAACTCAAGACTCTTCATTTTACATTTTAGTGATCCAAGATCACATTGAGTCTATAGGAAAAGCGAGTACTATCAAGGAGGGATGAGGTGTTGCTTAATGAGCTTTTTGCTTCATGTGCTTAGTGATATGCTCCAAAACCCTCAACTACTTTCCCACTTCCACACATATGACCTAAACCTAAAGTCAAATTCGGCCCTACCGATTCTTTCTATCCGGCGCCACCGAGTTCAGATGTCATAGGCACTGCCACAAACCCTAGGCAAATCGGTTTCACCGATAGGGATCTCGGTCTCACCGAGATGGATTGTAATCTCTCTGTGTATGTCCATTACCAAAATCGGTCTCACCGAGTTTGTGCCTGTCAGTCTTGCCGATATTACAATGCAAACTTTCTGGTTAACTTATTACCCAAATCGGTCCCACCGAGTTTGAGTAGTCGGTCTCACCGACTTTGCCTGACCAACTCTCTGGTTAGCTAATTACCAAATTCGGTCTCACCGAGTTTGTATGTCGGTCTCACCGAGATTACGTTATGCCCTAACCCTAACCTTATCGGTCCTACCGGGTTGCATATCAGTCCACCGAAAACCCTAACGGTCACTAGGTTTCTTGAATCGGTCCGACCGAGTTTGATAATTCGGTCCCACCGAGTTTGGTAAATTGTGTGTAGCAGTTAGATTTTGTGTGGAGGCTATATATACCCCTCCACCTCCTCTTCATTCGTAGAGAGAGCCATCGAGCAAACCTACACTTCCAACTTACCAGTTACGAGAGAGAACCACCTACTCATGTGTTGAGGCCAAGATATTCCATTCCAACCACATGAATCTTGATCTCTAGCCTTCCCCAAGTTGCTTTCCACTCAAATCTTCTTTCCACCAGATCCAAATCTTATGAGAGAGAGTTGAGTGTTGGGGAGACTATCATTTGAAGCACAAGAGCAAGGAGTTCATCATCAACACACCATTTGTTACTTCTTGGAGAGTGGTGTCTCCTAGATTGGCTAGGTGTCACTTGGGAGCCTCAGACAAGATTGTGGAGTTGAACCAAGGAGTTTGTAAGGGCAAGGAGATCGCCTACTTCGTGAAGATCTACCGCTAGTGAGGCAAGTCCTTCGTGGGCGACGACCATGGTGGGATAGACAAGGTTGCTTCTTCGTGGACCCTTCGTGGGTGGAGCCCTCCGTGGACTCGCGCAACCGTTACCCTTCGTGGCTTGAAGTCTCCATCAACGTGGATGTACGATAGCACCACCTATCGGAACCACGACAAAAACATCCGTGTCTCCAATTGCGTTTGAATCCTCCAAACCCTTCCCTTTACATTCTTGCAAGTTGCATGCTTTTTTTCCGCTGCCTACATGTCTTTGTATACTTGCTTGTTTTGTATTGAGAATGTTAAAGTTGTGCCTAAACTCCACTTAAACCTAAAAGAGATTAAAAACTGCAACTTTGGTACTTAGTGTCTATTCACCCCTCCTTTAGACACCTCTTCTCAAGATCCTACAAGTGGTATCAGAGCTTTGGTCTCCATTGCCTTGGTTTAATCATCATTGGAGGAAGATGGATGAGTCTACTTTTGGTAGTCTTAGACATAGAGTGCCTATTCTTGATGGAGAGTATTTTCATGAGTGAAAAAATGAGATGCTTGTAATTTTCAATCAATATCATTTGAACAAGTACATTGCTAATCCTTGTGCACCTCAGTTGATCCTATGCATCCTACCCTTGCTGAATCTATTGACATGACTAGAAATCTTAGAACTGTTAATCTTATCACTAGAGGCTTGCCTAGAAACTTGATTAGAATCTTGCCTACTTTTGAGTGTGCCTACACTATATGGAAATTTCTTGAGGAACGCTTTCCAAATTATTCCTTGAAAAATCTAGATGAGATTATCTATAAGTCTATTGCCTTGAGTAAGATGAATACTAGTGATCCTATGTTTGGTGATCGTCTATTTGAACTTACCGACCTTATGCGTGCAAAAGGAGATGTTGGAATTATTGGTGATATTATTTCCGAAGCTATAAGAATTCATAAGCAAGATCTTTGTCAAACTCACTCTAATGAATTACCCTCTCTAGGACTTGATCCACCACATGACGATGTTGAACATGGATACTATGATGAGGATGATGATAGTGATTTTGATCTTGCTGATGCAATGAGACATTTTGGTCTTATGGCAAATCTTCAGGGATATGTGTCAGGAGGAAAAGAATGGGTTATTGACATTGGATGTACCAATCACATGACCGGAGATAAAGACATGTTTCGTGAGCTTGCTGAAAATGATAGTCCTCGAAAGTATGTCACTTTCGGTGACAACTCAAAGGGTAAGGTGGTTGGCCTCGGTAAGGTGGCCATCTCACATGATAGCTCCATTCAAAATGTCATGCCCATTGAGTCTCTTGGCTACAACTTACTTTCAGTATCTAGACTTGATGATTTCGGTTTAAATGTCCTATTTATTGAAGTAGATTGCCAAGTGTTTCGTCGAGACAACCATAAAATGGTCTTTACCGGTATACGTAGAGGTGATCTTTACATTGTTGATTTATCTAAAAAGGCACAACCTAAAACTTGCTTCATTGCAAAATCCTCAAAAGGTTGGTTATGGCATAGACGACTAGGTCACGTTGGCATGAGAAACCTTGACAAGCTTATTAAAGGAAATCATATCCTTGGAGTTAACGATGTCATATTTGTTAAGGATAGACTATGCAGTGCTTGTCAAGCAGGTAAACAGGTTGGAGGAAGGCATCCCGTGAAGAACATCATGACCACAAGGAGGCCACTCGAGCTACTTCATATGGATCTCTTTGGTCCCAATGCCTACAAAAATCTCGGTGGAAATTCTTTTGGTCTAGTTATAGTTGATGATTTTTCAAGATTTACGTGGGTGTTCTTTCTCGATGATAAATCGTAGGTCCAAAAGATCTTCAAAAACTTCGCTAGGAAGGCCCAAAATCAGTTTGAAGTGAAGATAGAGAAGGTTGTTGGCGACAATGGAGCGGAGTTCAAGAACACAAATGTGGACACCTTTCTTGTGAAGAAGGGATTTTACACGAGCTCTCGGCTACGTACACACCTCAACAAAATGGAGTTGTTGAGAGGAAGAACCGGACGCTCATCGAAATGGCGAGAACGATGCTTGATGAGTACAAGACACCGAAGCGCTTTTGGGCAGAAGCGGTTGAGACAGCTTGTCATGCAACAAATCGCTTGTATATTCACAAGCTTCTCGGCAAGACGACATACAAGCTCGTCACCGGTAACAAACCCCAAGTTGGATACTTTCGAGTATTCGGCTCAAAGTGCTACATTCTTGATAAGCATCGTCGTTCAAAATTTGCTCCTAAGTCTCATGAAGGTTTCCTACTAGGTTATGGCTCAAACTCTCACACTTACCATGTCTACAACAATTTCACCCGAAAGGTTGAAGAGATGGTAGATGTGAAGTTTGATGAATCTAACGGCTCGCAAGTAGAGCAATTGCCTATTGATGTAGGAGACAAAGACCCTTCGGAAGCAATCCAAGACTTGTCTATTGGCAAGGTCCGTCCAACGGAGGTGAAGGAGAGTACCTCGTATGTCCAAGTGGAAGCTTCTATTTCACGACAAGGTAAACCAAGAGTTGATACGGAAGCATCCACAAGTGGAACACACCAAGATGAATAAAACAAGGAAGAACATCACGAACGTCAACAACCTCCTTCTCCACCTCGACAAGAAAACGACAACGCCAACAATGAAGAAGATCAAGAACAAGAAGAAGAATAAGATGAAGAAGATGTTCAACCGAGACCCAAGCAAAAGCTTTCACGAGTTCGAGCAAGAATTGCTAAAGACCATCCCGTCGAGCAAATCTACAATGATATTCAAACCGGGAGAATCACTTTCTCTAAAACTCGTTTAGCTAACTTTTGTGAAAACTATTCTTTCATCTCTAGCATTGAACCTACGAAGGTCGAAGAAGAATTGGAAGATCCGGATTGGATAAATGCTATGCATGAAGAGCTACACAACTTTGAGAGAAACCAAGTTTGGACATTGGTTGAGAAGCCCGACAACAACCACAACATCATCGGCACCAAATGGGTGTTTCGCAACAAGCAAGATGAAGATAGACAAGTAGTTCGCAATAAAGCACGTCTCGTCGCCCAAGGCTACACACGAGTCGAAGGTATGGAATATGGTGAGACTTATGCTCCCGTTTCTAGACGTGAGTCCATTCGCATCTTACTTGCCTATGCTAATCACCATAATATCACCTTGTACCAAATGGACATTAAAAGTGCTTTTCTAAATGGTGAAATAGAGGAGGAAGTTTAGGTTAAACAACCTCCCGGCTTTGTCAATCCTAAGAAACCAAATCATGTTTACAAACTTCACAAAGCTCTTTATGGTCTTAAACAAGCTCCTAGAGCATGGTATAAATGCTTGACCAAGTTTCTTGTAGCGACCCGACCCAAAATCGGTCAAGTCTCTGTGTAGCTGTACCATCCCAAGATCATGTTGGCACACACAGTACATTGATGAAAAGATTCAAAGTTCAATCACACCTGAATTTATTACATGATTCTCATATCGAGTCTTTATTACAAAAGAATAAATTCGGCCGAAGGCCAACTCATGAGAAATAAACTAAATAAAGCTGCGGAAGCGTGAGCGAATAGCGAGTCCATCCGACTCCATAGGGCAAATCGCCAAGCGTGGATCGTAGCCTCACTCCTGATCGGAAAACTCCTCTTGCAACATAAGGCGTTGCAGCCGTGTAGGTCAGCATTTTGAATATGCCGGCAAGTCAAAGAGAGAACAACAATAAAATTACTAACACTATATGCAATTTGGCTGTGGGGTCTAAGTTTCATTGTTTTGCGAAAAAGCCGCTTTTCCCTACAACAAGGACTTGTTTGCAAATACTACAAAATGTTGGTAGTTATTGAGATGGTTCCGCCAACCAATGTCTCATTCCCAATTATTAAATAACCCCTCAATTAATTTATTAAGTTCGGTGTTGAGATATCCGAAATACTCCAAGTTCCAGAGGCTCAAATTGTAAAATGGCAAGGGGACACGGCTAACCGATTAGATCTTCACTCTGCAGAGGTTTGCGCACTTTACCCGCAAGAATCGTTCCCTCCTTTAAGTCTTCGCACTTCACGGTGTTTGAAGACGGACGAACGAAACAGGGTCTTGAGAAGAGTTCCTCTGGTCCTTTGCGGTGCCCATCCAATCCTACCGTTCTTCTACATCTCGTAGCACCGTGCGGCCGAGTCACGCCTGTGGTCGACCAAGCGAGAGCCCATAATGGCTTGCGGCTGCATGGTAAGCTTCCGGTCAATGGGGTATCCATCCGTCTCTTCGTGGCTGGGTGAAGCTTTCCGCAAGATGTCATGGCGCTTCTCCATGCATCCCGGCCACCGCTGGTTTCTCCAGGTGCCGTCAACCGTCCTCCACCCAAAGAGTGAATTTTGAAGTCCATCTTGAGCTTGAAGTCATGGGGTTGTCATCATCTTGACTCTCACATCTCCCTTATGAATCACTCAACCAACCCGATCTCTGAGCATAGCAAAATAAACTACGTCGTCCCGGGCCATGGTAACAAGGGGAATTGGTTTCATCCTACCTCATGATACTACTCAAGATCATAACTTAAAAATTCTCCTACTGCGTGCATGGTGGGGAGGTATAATTCTAATGCAATAAAATCATAGGTATTGTGAAAGAAAACATGATCAAATGACTTGCCTGGCTGACGGTCTTCGAAAGTTAGGGACTCGTGATAGCAGGCTTCGCACTCCGGAAATTCTACCGAAACAAACAACAATCATATAAACATACAATCACTTAACATAACAGCATGCTAACATAAAACACACAAAACAATCGAACCAAAAACCAAAGCAAACTCGAAGAAATCCAAGCCAACAACTAACAAGAAAATAAAATAACCGTTTTATTTTCTGTAAATAAAATTTCATGTTCTAAAACTACAGAAACTAATCTAAAATAAACTATAACATAGGTAAAATAAAATTATTTACTAAATAGAACAATAGGAAAACAGTAGCTAGTTAAATAAACAAGAAACACATGATTTTGACTAAAACTATTTTTTTATTAAATCTAAAATACCCAAATAAATTCCTACTGCTAGGCAAGGTCAAAACAAAGCAGTGACAAAAAGAATCACTAAAATAAAACAATCCTAACTCATTTTATAGCAGAAAACTAATCTGTCTAAAACTAATATAAAATAATTTCTAATAATTTAAACATGGCCAAACATATTTTCTACAGAAACTACAACAAATTTGCAAACTAACAAAAAAAGAATCAACTAAAAATATTAAGTAACCTAAAAGATATGGATTTTACAAAATTGAAACTATTCTGTTAAAAACAGAAACGAAAAAAAATATAACTAAAAGAAAAACTAGCGCTAACGGGCCTATCTAACGCTCAGGCGATATATAACTAATGCGTGCCCGAGGTTAACAGAAAATAAACCGATCGGGCCGGTCCAACTAAACCGCTAACTAAACAGAAAAAAACCGTAACTAAACCGGCCTTTTTAAAATAAAACGTACCCCTTCGCTAGTCTAATCTAAACCCTAGGTTTTAGATCGGACGGTGGTGGGCGGCTCGGGCGACTTACCGCGGTGGCGACAATGGCGACGGACGACGGCGGCTCGGGCGACGACGGCGCAGTGGCTCCGGTGGTCTGGGGCGACGGCGGAGGTGTCAGGCGGGTGCGGCGGCACTTGGGGAGGTCAGGGGTGGAGTCGGTGAAGCTCGGGGACGTCAGAGGAGGACGGCGGTGAGGTTGAGGCGGCGGTGGCGTCAAGGCGTCGGCGGATGACGGTGCTCCGATGGGTTTCGGGCTCGGGAGAGGGCACGGGGAGATGCGGACGAGCGAGGGGAGTCCGGAGGTGGTCTCGGGGGCGGCGAGGGGGTCGGAGTAGCTCGGTCGGGCGGCAATGGCGTGGCGGGGCACTCGGTTCCGGCGAGCAATGGCGAAGCGAGAGGGTTTCGGGGTCGGGAGGGGCGGACCGGGGTGTGGGGCGCGGTATTTATTGGGGCGGGGTCGACTTGGAGGAGGGGGCGAATCGGGGAGATGATCCCGAGATCTCCGGGATTCCGGTGGCGACGGCGGTGGTTCTGGCGTGGGGAGGAAGAAGAGAAGGGTGGGGCCGGCGCGTCAGCGAGAGAGGGAGGAGGGGGTTTCGGTCGGGCGACCGAAGGAGAGGGGATTCGGGCGCGGCGGCTCGTGGCAGGCCGGCTCGGGCGCTGGCTGGGTGCGCCTGGCCCGCTGGTGGGCTGCCTCTACTGGTGGGCAGTTAGCTGGTGGCGCTCGGTTTTTTTCTTTTTCCCTTTTTTTGAATTAGGGAGAGGAGGGAATATAATATATATATATATTTTTTATATAGGACATATATATATCAAAATTATCAGGGGAATTTACCCTACAATTTGGACATTTTTCCAGGGGCAAAACTCAAACTTCAAAAAAAACATTTTCTAGAAATCCCAAATAAAATCAAATTTGAATTCAATCTTTTTGGCAAAACTTTTCTTCTGACATTTTTGGAGTGTCATGTTTACTCCTCTCATACCTTTTCTCAAGTATTTGTCAGGCATTGTTTTGAAGTAAATTCAACTGCCAATTTGAATTCAAATTCCAACAAACCCAAAAACCTCTGAAATAATTCAAATGTCACTCAATTCAAACAATAATGCATAGATGCTTAGCTATAATTGTAAAACATTCCAAATGGGAAATTTGGGATGTTACAAACCTACCCACCTTAAGATGAATCTCGCCCTCGAGATTCGGGTTGGCTAGCAAATAGGTGCGGGTGGTCTCGGCGGAGGTCTTCTTCTCGCTCCCAGGTGGCTTCCTCCTCGGAATGATGACTCCACAGCACCTTGCAAAACTTAAAGATCTTGCTGCGGGTGACTCTGTTACATGATCTCGAGAATTCGGACGGGTTTCTCCTCATAAGTCGAGATCACTTGTCGAGCTGTATGGCCTCTAGGGGCCTTTGTATCTCTTAACGGAATATCGGCCATCTCGGCATGGCATTTCTTCAGCTGAGAAACATGGAAGACATCGTGAACTCCGGACAATCCTTTCGGCAATTCCAACTTGTAAGCAACTTCTCCATGACGTTTGAGGATTTTGTAGGGGCCAATGAACCTGGGTGCCAACTTTCCTTTAACACCGAACCTCTTGATTCCACGAAGTGGGGACACACGAAGATATGCCCGGTCTCCCGCTTCGTATGTTACTTCCTTGCGATTACTGTCGGCATAACACTTCTATCACGAATGAGCTACCTTGAGCCTAACTCGAATCAGCTAGACTTACTATTCGGAATCTCTGATAAGAACGGGACGAAAAGTTTTCGATCTCCAACACCATCCCACGAATGGTGTTACGCACCTCCTTCCGTATAGAGCTTCAAAGGGGCCGTCTTGATTTGGTGCGATAACTGTTATTGTACGAGAACTCCGTGTATGGCAAATTATCATCCTAGCTAGACCCATAGTCTAGCGCACAAGCTCTCAACATGTCCTCCAGGATCTGGTTGACTCTCTCGGTCTGTCCATCTGTCTGCGGATGAAAAGCTGTACTGAACTCCAGCCTCGTACCCAAAGTTTCATGCAACCGATTCCAAAACTTTGAGGTAAATTGTGTTCCTCTATCGACACGATACTCCTCGGAACTCCATGCGAGACATACGATCATGGTCATGTATATCTTGGCTAACTTAAGCGCTGGTATAGGTAGTCTTCACGGGAATGAAATGAGCTACCTTGGTCAATCGATCAACCACTACCCAGATGGAATCATAACCTGAACGGGTCTGGGTAATCCTGTGATAAAATCCATTCCAAGTTTTTCCCATTTCCACTCGGGGAATCGGCAAGGGTTGAAGTAACCCTGCTGGCTTCGATGTTCCGCCTTTACTGGCGGCAAACATCGCATATTGCTACGTACTCAGCAATATCCTTCTTCATACACATCCACGGATACTTTCCTTCAAATCCAGATACATCTTGGTATTCTTTGGGGTGAATCGAGTATGGTGAATCATGAGCCTCCTGAAGAATTAGCTTCCTGAGTTCGGGATCATTGGGTACATAAATACGATCCTCGAACCATATAGCTCCGTATTCATCCTTACGAAACCCTTTAGCTTTTCCTTCATTCATCCTTTTCTTTATCTCATCAATTTCCTTGTCCGACTTACGGGCTTCACGAATTCTTTCGGCCAAAGTGGACTGAACTTCCAGAGCTGCAACATATCCTCTCGGAACTATCTCCGATCGGAGATCTCTCGAGGCCATCGACTAACTCCGGTAATCCTCCGCTATGAGAGTATTCACATAACTCTTACGGCTCAAGGCATCTGCTACAACATTAGCCTTTCTGGGTGGTAATGCAATCTCATGTCATAGTCCTTGATTAACTCTAGCCATCTCCTCTGCACGAGGTTCAACTCTTTCTTCGTGAAAATGTACTTCAAGCTCTTATGATCTGTGTAAACATCACATCTGTTTCCGATAAGGAAATGTCTCCAGGTCTTGAGTGCATGCACTACGGCTGCTAACTCCAAATCATGTGTGGCGTAATTCATCTCGTGAGGTCGTAGCTGACTGGAGGTATCAGCTACAACTTTTCCTTCCTGCATGAGTACTCCTCCGAGTCCCTGGCGGAAGCGCCACAATATACTGGTAATCCTTGTGTATGTCCGCAAAATCAGCACTGGGCTGTAACCAAATGTTTCTTCAATTCCTGAAACCGGCTTCACAATCCTCGGTCCAAATGTACTTGGCGTCCTTCTTCAACAGCTCAGTCATGGGCTTGGCAATCTTCGAGAAATTCTCAATAAACCTCCGATAATATCCTGCGAGTCCAAGAAAACTGCGGATCTCCTTGACTGAGGTGGGTGACTGCCAATCGGTGGTGATACAACCTTGGTGGGGTCAATCGCTATTCCTTCTCCTGAAATAACATGTCCGAGGAATCCGACTTCCTTGACCAAAATTCACATTTGCTGAACTTGGCATACAACTGATGTTCTCGGAGTTTCTCCAGAACTAGACGCAAATGTTCCTTATGCTCTTCCTCGCTCTTGGAGAAAATCAGTATATCATCGATGAACACCACGACAAACTTGTCCAGATATTCCATAAATACCTTGTTCATCAAATTCATGAAGTATGCAGGGGCATTAGTCAATCCGAATGACATGACGGTATACTTATATAAACCATACCTGGTGGTAAATGCTGTTTTGGGTATATCCTTTTCACGGATCTTCAACTGATGATACCCTGATCGAAGATCGATCTTGGAGAATACCTTGGCTCCAACTAGCTGATCAAACAGATCATTAATCATTGGCAGAGGGTACTTGTTCTTGATGGTCACGTCGTTCAACGAACGATAATCCTAACCATTCTCGAGGTTCCATCCTTCTTCTCTACCAAAAGAACTGGGGCTCCCCAAGGTGACGAGCTTGGCGAATATATCCCTTCTCCAATAGCTCATTAATTTGCTTTTTGATCTCTTCCAATTCGTTCGGGGGCATCCGATGGGGTCTCTTGGATATTGGGGCTGTGCCGGGCAATAACTCAATCAGAAATTCAATGTCTCTGTTCGGTGGCATTCCTGGTAATTCCTCCGGAAACACATCGGGAAAATCTTGCACTACTGGCACTTCCTCTTGAACAACTCCTATGAGGGAATTCACCTGATTCTTCATCGGGATTCGTCTGGATACATACTTGATCCTCTTCTGCTCCGGAGTGGTGAGCAGAATCGTCTTCTTGAGCACGATCTATGTTTCCTTCAAACTTCGTCAACCAATCCATGCCTAGGATTACATCCAAGGTCTGGGTTTCCAATACTATGAGGTCTGCGGGAAATTTATGGTTTCCGATGTTAAGGGTTGCATGACAGCCTAAGCCTGCCATCATTTCTCCTCCTGCGGAACTGACGTGAAGAGGGCTTCTAAGGGTTCTAGTGGGCAACCCGCATTTTCCACAACTACCCTTGATATAAATGAATGCGTTGCACGAGAATCAAAGAGTACCAATCTGGGCGTGAATTTAATAAAAACTTACCAACCACGATTATGCGGCTGATCATAGACGTCCTCCACGTCAATGTGGTTCACACGAGCACGAGGAAAAGGGTTGGGCTTCTTTGCCGAGCTTCCATTGCCATTTCCATTCCTCTGCTTGGCCTCCGGGCAGTCGGTGGCATAGTGCCCTGTTTACGGCACTTGAAGCAGTGATGTGACTCGAGATCCTTCCGAGGCAGGCAGGACGATGCTTGGTTGCCATTGCCGTTTCCATTACGACTTGTTGTCGTGGTTGCGGTTGTTCCCATTCCCTCCATGGTTATGTCCTCCATGGGTGTGATGGGTATGCCCTCCAGTATGGGGCATAACGGGCTTCTGCCGAGCTCGAGTTGTACTTCCCCTGGCCATACTTCCGCTTGCGGCTATCAATCTGCTGTTGCTTGCCTTCGAGTATGGTGGCCTTGTCTACCAACTCCTGGTAGTTGTTGAAGGTAGCCACAATTAGCTGCATTCCCAGCTCGTCATTGAGTCCCTCGAGAAACTTTTCCTGCTTTGCGGCATCTGTGGCCACATCATCCGGGGCATAGCGAGCTAACTTGCTGAACTCATCCACGTACTGCCCCATAGTACGGTTCCCCTGGCGTAAGTTGCGGAACTCACGCTTCTTCAGACTCATGGCTCCGGTGAGACATGAGCGGTGCGAAAGCTTCTTTGGAACTGATCCCACGTGATGGTGGCGATGGGATAAGTGGCGGTGTAGTTCTCCCACCAAGAGGCTGCAGGTCCATCGTGATGTGCGGCAAAAGCGCACCTTCTCTGCATCTGTGCATCCAGCAGTGCCTAACTCCCTTCCGACCTTGCGGAGCCAATCATCGGCCACAATCGGCTCAGTGCTGCTAGAGAACACTGGCGGATTCAGCCTTAGGAAGCGGGTCATGTTGTCAACAGGGGGTGGTGGCGGTGGATTGTTGTTGTTGTATTTGTTGTTGTTGTTGTTGTTGTTCTGGTTCTGGAGGAGCATCTGCATAAGGGCATTCTGCTGCTGGATCAGCTGGGTGAGCTCCGGCGGAAAGTTGAGACCGGGGTCACGTCTCGGAGGCATCTGGTGTTTTTGGAGTGGATGAGAAAATTAGAATAGAACAAGGGTCTAATGAGAAAATATCACTACCCATATGAATGCACAATCATAATCACACCAATCATTTATTCAATCATCTCAAACATGGTTCAATCTCGGATTACAAATTCTCACGACTAATCGAAAATAACGACCTAACTGATCGACGGAAAAATAAAATAACATGGCGGTCGACTAAATGTCTTCATCAATTATCCTTGCGTCCTCTGGTGCGGCGTCCTCCGGTGCGGCGTCCTTCGGTGCGGCGTCCTCGGTGGAGCTCTCTTCATAATCCTGGTCATTGCTCACGAGGGGTCCGTCATCTCCACTCGGAAAAAGGTCTTCTCCCAGGTCCATCTTCTCCTCTAATACGGCAACATCCATTTTCAGCTTGTCGACTCTCTCCATGAAATCCTTGATTTCTTCTTCATGGTCAAGGAAGTCCGCATGTGCTTTCTCCTCCAGTTCCAGTTCACGGAACAACAGCCTCCTGTGTACCTTCGAGTTACGACGGGTCTGGATTTCCCGTTTCCTGAGGAGACTCTCCAAGTCTTGGAGATATGAGAGAATGGAGTCGTCCTCTATGGTACGGATGATATCTCCATTCCTAGCTCTGCGAGAAATCATGGCGAGGTCTGATGGGTCAAGCTCGGCCCTGTACTCTTCTCGGAGATGTCCAAGTGCATGATAAATCGCCATGTCTCTTCCGAGGATCCAACTGAAATCGGTGAACTCAAAGTCAATGGGCTCTGAATGTCCTCCGGAGGTCCTCCCTGGAATGTGCACCTTAATCCTGTAGCGGGTATCCGTCGGGAGTGCATTGGTAGGCTTCCCGGTGATTGAGGGCAGAGCAATCTTCAGCTTCTTCACGATCTGAACCAGCTTCTTGCCGAGAGGCATCGTCTCATCTGGCTGGCAAAACTCCGGTAGCAGAACTGGGGTGAACTCGACGACCATCTAGAATGTTGAAAATTGGAGAGAAGTCAGAAATGAACAGGGGAGAATTACGGAATGATAAGGACATAAAATAAATAGTCTCTTCCTATGGCTTTCCGATCCTAGGGGTTACGTCCTACGGTCAGCGTGTGCTCTGATACCATCTCTGTAGCGACCCGACCCAAAATCGGTCAAGTCTACGTGTAGCTGTACCATCCCAAGATCATCTTTGGCACACACAGTACATTGATGAAAAGATTCAAAGTTCAATCACACCTGAATTTATTACACGATTCTCATATCGAGTCTTTATTACAAAAGAATAAATTCGGCCGAAGTCCAACTCATGAGAAATAAACTAAATAAAGCTACGGAAACTTAGACGAATAGCGAGTCCATCTGACTCCATAGGGCAATTCGCCAAGCGGGGATCGTAGCCTCACTCTGATCGGAAAACTCCTCTTGCAACATAAGGCGTTGCAGCCGTGTGTAGGTCGACATTTTGAATATGCCGGCAAGTCAAAGAGAGAACAACAATAAAATTACTAACACTATATGAATTTTGTCTGTGGGGGTCTAAGTTTCATTGTTTTGCGAAAAAGCCAGTTTTTCCCTACAACAAGGACTTGTTTGCAAATACTACAAAATGTTGGTAGTTATTGAGATGGTTCCGCCAACCAATGTCTCATTGCCGATTATTAAATAACCCCCTCAATTAATTTATTAAGTTCGGTGTTGAGATATCCGAAATACTCCAAGTTCCAGAGGCTCAAATTGTAAAGTAACGGGGACACGGCTAACCGATTAGATCTTCACTCTGCAGAGGTTTGCGACTTTACCCGCAAGAATCGTTCCCTCCTTTAAGTCTTCGCACTTCCTGGTGTTTGAAGACGGACGAACGAAACAGGGTCTTAGAAGAGTTCCTCTGGTCCCTTGCCGGTGCCCATCCAATCCTACCGTTCTTCTACATCTCGTAGCACCGTCCGGCGAGTCACGCCTGTGGTCGACCAAGCTAGAGCCCATAATGGCTTGCGGCTGCACAGGTAAGCTTCCGGTCAATGGGGTATCCATCCGTCTCTTCGTGGCTGGGTGAAGCTTTTCGCAAGATGTCATGGCGCTTCTCCATGCATCCCGGCCAGCCGCTGGTTTCTCCAGGGTGCCCGTCAACCGTCCTCCACCCAAAGAGTGAATTTTGAAGTCCATCTTGAGCTTGAAGTCATGGGGTTGTCATCATCTTGACTCTCACAACTCCCCTATGAATCACTCAACCAACCCGTCTCTGAGCATAGAAAAATAAACTACTTCGTCCGGGCCATGGTAACAAGGGGAATTGGTTTCATCCTACCTCATGATACTACTCAAGAACATAACTTAAAAATTCTCCTACTGCATGCATGGTGGGGAGGTATAATTCTAATGCAATAAAATCATAGGTATTGTGAAAGAAAACATGATCAAATGACTTGGCTGGCTGACGGTCTTCGAAAGTTAGGGACTCGTGATAGCAGGCTTCGCACTCCGGAAATTCTATCGAAACAAACAACAATCATATAAACATACAATCACTTAACATAACAGCATGCTAACATAAAACACACAAAACAATCGAACCAAAAACCAAAGAAAACTCGAAGAAATCCAAGCCAACAACTAACAAGAAAATAAAATAACCTTTTTATTTTCTGTAAATAAAAGTTCATGTTCTAAAACTACAGAAACTAATCTAAAATAAACTATAACATAGGTAAAATAAAATTATTTACTAAATACAACAATAGGAAAACAGTAGCTAGTTAAATAAACAAGAAACACATGATTTTGACTAAAACTATTTTTTATTAAATCTAAAATAGCCAAATAAATTCCTACTGCTAGGCAAGGTCAAAACAAAGCAGTGACAAAAAGAATCACTAAAATAAAATAATCCTAACTCATTTTATAGCAGAAATACTAATCTGTCTAAAAGTAATATAAAATAATTTCTAATAATTTAAACATGGCTAAACATATTTCCTACAGAAACTACAACAATTTTGCAAACTAACAAAAAAAGAATCAACTAAAAATATTAAGTAACCTAAAAGATATGGATTTTACAAAACTGAAACTATTCTGTTAAAAACAGAAACGAAAAAAATATAACTAAAAGAAAAACTAGCGCTAACGGGCCTATCTAACGCTCAGGCGATATATAACTAATGCGTGCCCGAGGTTAACAGAAAATAAACCGATCGGGCCGGTCCAACTAAACCGCTAACTAAACCAAAAAAAACCGTAACTAAACCGGCTTTTTTAAAATAAAACGTACCCCTTCGCTAGTCTAATCTAAACCCTAGGTTTTAGATCGGACGGTGGTGGGCGGCTCCGGCGACTTATCATGCAGTGGCGGCAGCGGCATTTAACGGTGGCTCGGGCGACGACGCAGCTCCGGTGGTCCGGGGCGACGGCGGAGGCGTCAGGCGGGTGCGGCGGCACTTGGGGAGGTCGGGGGTGGAGTCGGTGAAGCTCGGGGACGTCAGAGGAGGACGGCGGTGAGGTTGAGGCGGCGGTGGCGTTCGGGCGTCGGCGGATGACGGTGCTCCGGTGAGTTTCGAACTCGAGGCGAGGCACGGGAGATGCGGACGAGCGAAAGTCGGGAGGTGGTCTTGGCGGCGAGGGTCGGAGTAGCTTCGGTGGCCTTGGCGAGGAGAGGGTTTCGGGGTCGGGGAGGCGGAGCAGGGTGAGGGAGAGGTATTTATAGGGGCGGGTCGACTTGGAGGAGGGGCGAATCGGGAGATGATCCCGAGATCTCCGGGATTCGTGGCAAGCGGTGGTTCTGGCGTGGGGAGGAAGAAGAAGGGTGGGGCGGTAGCGTCGTGAGAGAGAGGAGGAGGGTTTCGGTCAGGCGACCAAGGAGAGGGATTAGGCGCGGCTCGTGGCAGGCCGGCTCGGGCCGGGTGCGCTGGCCCATTGGTGGGCTGCCTCGGTCATTGGCTGGTTGGCTGGTGGCCTGGGTTTTTTTTTTTCTTTCCTTTTTGAATTAGAGAGAGGAGGGAATATATAAAATACATATATTTTTTATATAGGACATATATATATCAAAATTATCAGGGGAATTTACCCTACAATTTGGACATTTTTCCAGGGGCAAAACTCAAACTTCAAAAAGAAACATTTTCTAGAAATCCCAAATAAAATCAAATTTGAATTCAATCTTTTTGGCAAAACTTTTCTTCTGGCATTTTGGAGTGTCATGTTTACTCCTCTCATACTTTTTCTCAAGTATTTGTCAGGCATTGTTTTGAAGTAAATTCAACTGCCAATTTGAATTCAAATTCCAACAAACCCAAAAACCTCTGAAATAATTCAAATGTCACTCAATTCAAACAATAATGCATAGATGCTTAGCTATAATTGTAAAACATTCCAAATGGGAAATTTGGGATGTTACATTTCTTCTAGAAAAAGGCTTTGAAATTGGGAAGATTGATTCCACACTTTTTACTAAAAGGGTTAATAGAGAATTATTTGTGTGCCAAATTTATGTTGATGATATCATATTTGGATCAACTAACCCTCATTTTAGTGAAAAGTTTGGGAAGCTAATGTCGGAGAAGTTTGAGATGTCAATGATGAGTGAACTCAAATTCTTTCTTGGGTTGCAAATCAAGAAAACTAAGGAAGGTACTTTTGTCTCTCAAACAAAGTACACTAAGGACTTATTCAGGAAGTTCAATATGCAAGAGTGCAAAGGTATGTCTACACCCATGCCTACTAGTGGACATCTTGATTTGACCAAAGATGGTAAACCGGTTGATCAAAAAGTTTATCGCTCTATGATTGGATCATTGTTATACCTATGTGCTTCACGTCCCGATATTATGCTAAGTGTGTGCATGTGTGCAAGATATCAAGATGCTCCTAAAGAATGTCATCTTAAGGCCGTAAAAAGGATAGTGAGATACTTAATTCATACACCAAATTTTGGCATTTGGTATCCTAAGAGGGCCTCTTTCGATCTTGTTGGCTATTCTGACTCGGACTTTGCCGGTGACAAGGTTGATAGAAAGTCCACTTCGGGTACTTGTCAATTTCTTGGTAGATCTCTTGTGTCTTGGTCCTCCAAGAAACAAAACTCGGTATCCTTATCTACCGCTGAAGCAGAGTACATTGTCGCTGGTTCATGTTGTGCTCAATTACTTTGGATGACCCAAACTCTTAAAGGTTATGGGATATATGTGAAACATGTTCCATTGCTTTGTGACAATGAAAGTGCTATCATAATTGGTCATAATCCTGTACAACATTCTCAAACTAAGCATATTGAAGTTTGTCATCATTTCATTCGAGATCATGTTGCTAAGGGTGACATTAATCTTAAGCACGTTCGCACCGAAAAGCAATTAGCGGATATATTTACTAAACCCCTTGATGAGAAAGTGTTTTGCAGGTTGAGAGGAGAATTGAACATCATTGATGCTTCAAACTTGGAGTAGAAACTCCATTGGATACATGCAAGACATGAGCTTATGACTAATCCATGATATCTCTCTTATGATGAATATATTATATGTTGGATATATTTGCATCTTGCATGTCATCTAACCCATGTAGGAACTTGGTTGAATCAAATTCCATGAGATTGTAATCTACTCACATCTTGAGCAATCTCTAGATCACCAAGTCTCTACCCTATGGTGGATGAATACAAGGAAGCACATAATCATTCTAACATATCCTTTTGACAAACTCTATGATTGAGCTTCATGATTGTCATTTTGGATACACAAGTGCTCTTCCTTGCAAGAACTAACCCATGTAGGAAGATGGACTCAAATTCCAAGTGGTGCTCCCAACTCTTGATGAGCTACATCAACCTTGAGCAACCCACACAAGTTCAACTACATGGACAACACCACCAACCAAGGTATGTTATTCCATCTTAGAGTAGCTTTACTCAAAGTCATGAGCTAAAGCAACTCGACAAGATGTGAATACATCAAGATGCTTAAACGAAAAATGGTAACCCCATTTTGAGCTTAAACGATGAGTATGACCCATGATCAAGTGATCTCACTTGACTCCTAAGTCAATATACTCTAATATAGGTGACTTTGTCACCAACCATCTCTAGATGAAGTTCTCTCGTGTTCTTATTTGTGTTTTTGCATTTGTCTCATGCATATTCGTTTCACCTTTAAAAAAACTTCAGCTAGATTTCATTCTTTTCTTTCTATTTGCTCTGCATTTTCAGCATCCAATTCATTGCAAATCATTCAGTTAATTCCTTGCAAATCTTTGTGAGATCTTAATAGACTAGTGAGCTGAGGTGACAAATGTTTTCTCTGCGATGAACTCGGTTTCACCGATTTGTTGTTTTCGGTCCAACCGAATCTATTCGGTACAACCAAAGCATACCACTCGGTGCCACCAATTTCCTAACAGGAAAAATAGTTTGCCACTTATTCTATGTTTCTTTTAAATGCAGCTCCACTCAATGAATCTTGTCCTCTACAAGCATCACAGATTTTATCCAGTGCTTTGTGTTGTGACTCAAGGACCGAACCCATACACAACAAATTCCAGAAGACCCTTCTCGGAAATTGATGTCAAAGGGGGAGAGAGAGATCACATCAAAGCTTATCTCTTAGAAAGATCACATAAGAGAGAGTATTAAGGGGGAGAAAGAGATCTACAGGGGGAGAGAATACTCAAGTAGAAAGTATTTCTCAAGGATCCCAGATGCTTGGTATTCAAGAGGAGAGATGCCACATGTCTTTTTGGGGGAAAGACATGTTCCTGTGTGCTTATTTGAATTAAGCTCTGCTCATTTATATTTGTTGTTCAGCTTTGATTTTCTGTTCCCTATCTTCTCCCAGTATCCCATGCTAGATTCAGGAGGAGCAAGAAATCTAAGGGAAAGGAATCATTCAAATTCATTGCATATCTTTACTCTTGGGGACATGACTAATCCAATGTGGTACTCAGTACTAACTTTCTACATGTCATCCCAGTCTTGGTATTCTTGTGGTTTCTTCTGTTTGCTCTGGCTAATAGATGTACCTGTGTTATCTAACCTTGTTTGTGCAGGTTCATTTCACCCTAAGTCAACTCAAGACTACAAGGTAAGTATATGCATCACACTCATGTGTATGAGGAATTCTTCTTGATGTACATCTTGTTTTCCAAGAAGGACTCCACGAGCATGAATGTATTTTCTTTAATATTCTTTGCTCTAATGCATATGGCCAAGATACATGTAACACATTGCCTACTCTATCATGGTTATTGCTCTCACATGGTTCTATATTCCGTATTCACATGATTGCATATAGGGGGAGCCTATGCTTGTTACATATATTTCCGAAGCTTTACTTGCTATTCTTTATATCCTTACCTAAAGCTTTGATGTATGTTGCCATCAATTTCCAAAAAGGGGGAGATTGAAAGCACAAGTGCTCCCTAGGTGGTTTTGGTAATTAATGTCAACATATCTCTTGTTGGACTAACACTTTTATCTAGTATGTTTCAGACAAGTTCAACAATGGAGTGGCATGGACTAAAGAATGTGGGAACTCCTTCAAGATATAAAGGACACAGGATTGGCTCAAGCTTCCAACTCAAGACTCTTCATTTTACATTTTAGTGATCCAAGATCACATTGAGTCTATAGGAAAAGCCAATACTATCAAGGAGGGATGAGGTGTTGCTTAATGAGCTTTTTGCTTCATGTGCTTAGTGATATGCTCCAAAACCCTCAACTACTTTCCCACTTCCACACATATGACCTAAACCTAAAGTCAAACTCGGCCCTAACGATTCTTTCTATCCGGCGCCACCGAGTTCAGATGTCATAGCCACTGCCACAAACACTAGGCAAATCGGTTTCACCGATAGGGATCTCGGTCTCACCGAGATGGGATTGTAATCTCTCTGTGTATGTCCATTACCAAAATCGGTCTCACCGAGTTTGTGCAATCGGTACTACCGAGACTACAATGCAAACTTTCTGGTTAACTTATTAGCCAAATCGGTCCCACCGAGTTTGAGTAGTCGGTCTCACCGAGTTTGCCTGACCAACTCTCTGGTTAGCTAATTACCAAATTCGGTCTCACCGATTTTGTGTAATCAGTCTCACCGAGATTACGTTATGCCCTAACCCTAAGCATATCATTCCAACCGAGTTGCATATCAGTCCCACCGAAAACCCTAACGGTCACTAGGTTTACTGAATCGGTCTGACCGAGTTTGATAATTCGGTCCCACCGAGTTTGGTAAATTGTGTGTAGCTGTTAGATTTTGTGTGGAGGCTATATATACCCCTCCACCTCCTCTTCATTCGTAGAGAGAGCCATCAGAACAAACCTACACTTCCAACTTACCAGTTCTTAGAGAGAACCACCTACTCATGTGTTGAGGCCAAGATATTCCATTCCAACCACATGAATCTTGATCTCTAGCCTTCCCCAAGTTGCTTTCCACTCAAATCTTCTTTCCACCAGATCCAAATCCTATGAGAGAGAGTTGAGTGTTGGGGAGACTATCATTTGAAGCACAAGAGCAAGGAGTTCATCATCAACACACCATTTGTTACTTCTTGGAGAGTGGTGTCTCCTAGATTGGCTAGGTGTCACTTGGGTGCCTTCGACAAGATTGTGGAGTTGAACCAAGGATTTTGTAAGGGCAAGGAGATCGCCTACTTCGTGAAGATCTAACGCTAGTGAGGCAAGTCCTTCGTGGGCGACAGCCATGGTGGGACAGACAAGGTTGCTTCTTCGTGGACCATTTGTGGGTGGAGCCCTCCGTGGACTCAGCAGAACCCGTTACCCTTCGTGGGTTGAAGTCTCCATCAACGTGGATGTACGATAGCACCACCTATCGGAACCACGACAAAAACATCCGTGTCTCCAATTGCATTTGAATCGTCCAAACCCTTCCCTTTACATTCTTGCAAGTTGCATGCTTTATTTTCCGCTGCCTACATATCTTTGCATACTTGATTGTTTTGTATTGAGAATGTTAAACTTGTGCCTAAACTGCACTTAAACCTAAAAGAGATTAAAAACTGCAACTATGGTACTTAGTGTCTATTCACCCCCCCCTCTTAGACACCTCTTCTCAAGATCCTACAACGAGTCGTCAAGTGGGCTGTTGAACTTGGGCCTCATGGTCTAAAATATGTGCCACGCACTGCTATCAAGTCTCAAGCACTGGTGGACTTCATCAACGATTGGACAGAGCTGCAGACGCCTGAAGAAAAGCTGGACAACACATATTGGACTATCCACTTTGATGGGTCCAGACAATTGGAGGGCTCGGGGGCTGGAGTTGTTTTAGCTTCCCCTCGAGGTGATAAATTTTGTTATGTGCTACCGTTGATGTTTCCCTGTACTAACAATGCAGCTGAGTACGCGGCCTTGCTCCATGGTCTTTGGATGGCTAAGGAGATGAGGTTAAGCCGAGTAAGGTGCTTTGGAGACTAAGATTTGGTGGCTCAACAAGTATCAGGCAAGTGGGATTCCAAGGATCCTCTTATGGCGGCTTATCGTTGTGAGGTTGATGCCATTGCTGGACACTTCAAGGGTTACCAGGTGGAGCACATTGATCACAGAAAGAATGAGGCGGCTGATGCTTTAAGCTGGCTGGGATCTCAGCGTAAGCCGGTGCCACCTAATACTTTCTTGGATATTCTGCATAATCCTTCTATCAAGTTGCCTACAGAGGAAGACTTGGCTGTTCCAGACCCTGAAGCACAATTGGTGGCGGCTCTTCACGTCATCCCGGATTGGACAGAGCCATATTTGGCTTATATGACTCGGGCGTGTTGCCCGAGGATGAAACCTTGGCTAGACAGATAACCCGACGGTCTAAGTCAATGACAATTGCCAATGGTGAGTTGCATCATCGAAGTGTCACTGGGGCGTTTCAACGTCGTGTCTCTCCTGAGGAAGGTCAAGAAATTCTTCGTGAGATCCATGAAGGAGATTGTGGCCATCATGCCGGTTCGAAGTCTCTTGTGGCTAAAGCTTTCCGTCATGGATTTTATTGGTTGACGGCTCATGCTGACGCGTAGGATCCGGTCAGTAAATGTGACGGTTGTCAGAAATTCTCACGACGGGCTCACGTGCCGGCTTAAGAATTGAGGATGATTCCAATTACTTAGCCGTTTGCAGTCTGGGGACTCGACATGGTTGGACCTTTCAAAAGGTCCAAAGATAAAAAGACACACCAATTGGTGGCGGTTGACAAATTCATAAAGTGGGTTGAGGTAGAGCCGGTTAGTAAGTGTGACGCAGCCATGGCGGTTCAGTTCATGAAAAAGGTGATCTTTCGTTTTGGCTTTCCACACAGCATTATAAATGAAAATGGTACTAATCTGTCCAAGGGTGCCATGGAGGAGTTCTGTCAACGTGAGCATATCCGGCTTGATGTTTCATCAGTAGCTCACCCCCAATCCAAAGGTCAAGCTGAAAGAGCCAATCAGGAAATCTTGAAAGGTATCAAGCCCCGGCGGTTCCTTTGCAACGGACGCCGGGTTGTTGGGTGGAGGAGTTACCTTTTGTGATATGGAGCATCAATACTACCCCAACAGGTCTACGAGGTACATGCCTTTCTTCATGGTCTACGGCCCAGAGGCGGTTCTACCTAGTGACATCCATCATGACTCGCCCCGCGTGGCGGCTTACGTTGAAGCTGATAACGAGCAAGCCCGTCGGGATGCACTTGACCTGCTAGATGAGAAGTGTGACTTGGCAGCAGCCCGCTCGGCGATTTACCAACAGGACCTGCGCCATTATCATAGTCGCCGGGTGAAGTCCAGAACCTTTCAAGAAGGTGACTTGGTGCTGCGGCTCATCCAGGATCAAACTGATGCGCACAAGTTATCCCCACCTTGGGAAGGACCCTTTGTGGTCAGCAAGAATGTGAACAATGGGTCATACTACCTTATCGATGTTCGAGAGCACAAAGACTCACGTAAGTCGGAGGAAGAGACCCGCCGGCCGTGGAATATCGCTCATCTTTGGCCTTACTATACTTGAGCCACAGGCTCTCATGATGTACATATTTTGACGATGTATATATTATGATAAGTAATAAAGCAGGACCTCTGTCCTTTTCATCCTCAATAATCATATGTCTTCATTATCATAATTTAAAGCAACCAAGTGGGGGGTGATCGTGTTCGAATCCAGCTTAACCCTTTGGTCCGGCTCATGATCATATTCGAATCTCGCTGTTAAACCTCATGATCACTAGGGGACTTCCTGTTCAAACATAGGTCGTATTCGAACCAAAGAGAACATAATTGTCGGTACCCTCTTGATCGGCACAATGCCAAACTCACTAGGGGGCTTCTTGATCGTATTTTAATCATAGCTTAACCCCTTTTTGGTCCGACTTTGATCGTATTCAAATCAGAGTCGTTAAAAACTCTCAAGGTCATTTGGGGGCTTCCTGTTCAAACATAGGTCGTATTCGAACCAAAGAGAACATAGCTGTCGGTACCCTCTTGATCGGCGCAACGCCAAAGCCACTGGGGGCTACACGAAATCCTAGCTTAACCCCTTTGGTCCGGTTTACTGATCGTATTCGATCATAAGCCTCAAATTTTTCTTTCTATTTTGCTTAAGTTTTTTGCACACAATCTTTATTTTTGTTTTAAAGGCTTTTGTCTGGATCGAAGTATAAGTGTGGTTTAAATTTAACCCGGCTTGGTTTTGGACAATAAGTCGCCAGCGTATGACAATCATCATACATTTGGAAGTGTTGGCTTCTAAAAGATTGGGTTATCGCCCTTACTGTTCAGGTCATATGAACCGGCAGCACACATGTAAAATCATAGGTATGATATTATCTTTGTCTTTCAAAGCTGTAATTCATAAAAGGCTTATCGGTGTCTCTTCTTTCAATATTAATGGTCATATGTAAGATATTGTGACCCGCCCTGCGGTTTGCCGCCAAGGGCTCTTGTGATCAATTTCTGTGTGCAGGACAGTTCAAAGACTTTCTTATGCATAAAGAAAACAGATGACAAGTTTAAAAAGGGGAGCGTATAAGGCGGAGGATTAACAGTGATGAGCACCAAACCGTGCACGATGGCATGACAAAGCAAAGTTATTTATACCCTATTACATGACTCGCCGAGTCCAAATGATTAAATTGTTTCCCAGCAAGGTACAAATATGAGCCGCCCGGCGGGTCAATTCTTTTGTTGGCCTGAAGCTTCCGGATCAACCCTTTCCGCTCTTCCGTCCTGTTCCCTGTCCTAGAAGGTTGATGATGACCAGTTAATGCCATTCAAAGCTTCAAATTCAGCTTCATTATCAATTTGTCCGGCCGGGTCAACTTCAGGGGCGAAGCTATGATTACGGATTAGAGGGATCAGGATGGTCACTTAATTGATAATGCGGCGTTGGAATCCTCTGATTTTCCGCGTCGTAACCCGGCTGGTACTTGGTGAGATCCGCCTCATCAGCAATCTGGGTAGCTACAGGGCGTATTTCCTTCACACAAGCGGTGAAGTCCTTCTTTTCAAATGATGTGCCATCCTCTTTAAGGCTTGGGTATCCAATGGCGATGTCGGCCGGGTCTAACTCCGGTAGCCACGCCTTGGCCCGTCTTAAAGAAGCCACGGCTCTGGCTCTTGCAGATGATCGCATTAATTCATTAAACCGCTGGGGCAGCACAGAAAGACTCTTTAACACATCCACCAGGAGTGTCGGGACTTTGTTTGACAGGGCAACTGTGTTCAAGGCACGCTGAGATCCAGTGTAAAGTTGTTCCACGAGCGTGTAAACTGCCTTCAACTTCACCAGCATGTCTTGATTAAGATTTTTGCTCCTGGGGCCTGCATAACAATATCAGGTGAGTTAATAACAATTCATGTGATCACTAGAAAGATTCAATATTTGATATTTGCAGGGCGCCTTACCAAAGATTGCTGACACCATCTGCGATACATGGCATTTTAAGCCGGACAGTTCAGTGGTTACCTCCTCAAGAGCCGCTTCTGCTTTCTCAGCTCGATGGGTCAAAGCGATCTTTTCTTCCGCCCAGGCCTTTTTCTCTACTTCAAAGTATTTTTTCAGTTTCTCTTGTTCAGATACACTGAATTCAAATTTGGAGTTGGCTCTTTGGGTTTCAGCCTCCTGTGCCTCCAGGCGTTGTGTCAACTCAGATAGCTCTGATTGCAGTTCAGTAGTGGTGATCTGTGCAAGGTTCTGGGTCAAAATCATGAGTATCAGCATACAATATTAAGTCCCAAGCCTTTTGCAAGCAACAACACTTGGCACTTGGGGGCTAATGTCTAATGAAGGTTTTATTTAAGTGGCGGTTCATGAGATTAAGATCCCAAGCACTTTGCAAGCAAGAGTACTTGGCACTTGGGGGTTAATGCATATTGCTGATAAATTTACACAAGAACTATATTCTGCACAAGGATGTGAAGGACCGGCTCATTCATGTTGATTAAACCGGCCCTTGGGGACTACGGAGTAAGCCGGATTTTTTATAGGTTTGACCAAAGGATATTATTAATGTTTATACGTCTGTTCTAAGTCTACAACATATTCATCATAAGCAATAGACTTGGGGGCTGGCATAGTAAGGATAATTCAGTGAAGGGAACGAATTTATACCTCAAATTTCTGGTGCATTTGCTTCACCATATCAACTTCGAGGTCATGGCTACTGTGCACTTGGCTGAGATATCCAGAGAAAACTTCCCCAATACTCATGTGAGTATAATCAGCAATGTCAAATTTGACCTTACGACGTTCCAGGTGCTCCTCTTTGGCAGAACACTTGGCTAGCACAGTAGGTCTTCCCGGCTCAGTGTAGCCAGTCTTGGTGATTTCAACATCAGCATCTTGCGGGTCATCTGTCTTGGCCGGGCTAGAGGCTTCTAGGTTTTTAGAGCCATCATCGGTTTGAGAAGCAGGCGGGTCAGTAGTTGACGATGGTGTATCATGTGCCGGTTCAGGTGGCGGCTTAGGAACAAAGGCCTCAGGCGTGGCCGTCTGGAGTTCCGACTCTTGGAAGATTGGCTTTTCGGCCGGTTTGTTCTCTTCACCCTCTTGCTGGGCTTTGCTTTTCCGCTGTATAAAGATCAAAAATCAGTACAAGCATAAAGAATTGAAGTGAATATAGGATAAGTAAATCATCATTACCCTGGAGCGGTTTTAAAAGCCAACATGTTGGACTGGAGTGATTCGCCGGAGGAAGGTGAAGTTTCCTGATAATTTGAGTCAGAAGTGTTGAGTGGTTGACGAATGAGACCCACCAAAGGATAAAAAGGATTTAAGTCGGAGGTGACCTCGTTCCGGCGCTTCCTTGGTGTATTTGGTAAGCCGGAGGAGAGTTCTGCATCTTTGCTGGTCCGGGTCTGCCTCCGTTTCTCATGAATCTGCCGCTTCAAAAGAAATTGAGGATCTTGATAAGCTAAAGGATGTGAAAATCTTACTTTCCGGGTTACTCTTCGGACTTCCTATCTTGGCAAAGGCTCGAAGTCGGAGGAAATAATAGTTACGTCTTCATCCACTCCGTGACTTGTTCCCGTGTCCTCTTGATGATAATCCATGTCAATAAGATGGTTAAAAAAGGAGTTTAGAGAGTTAAGAGCTACCTCTGACTTAGAGGTATCGTCTAGATGAAGCAAGTCTGAGGCGCTGGTCTTGTTTCCTTTCTTCTTGGCCGCGTTTTTTCTGGCGTCTCTCTTGGCCTTCCTGGATCTCTTTGCAACTTCATGATTGTATTTTGCCTTCCAAAACTTGTCATCAGCCTGTGAAAATCAGCAAAGTTTGATTAAGGGCAAAAACATTAAGGATGAAGGTGAAAATACTCAGTTTGGCGGCTTACCGCTGGAGCTGGGCTAGTTTTGCAGAAAGGGCTTAAGCCCACCTTGCCACAGTCTGCTAGGATTTCATTCAAAAGCGACTTTGTCCTATCATTGATGATGTCGTCAGGTAAATCATCAGGGCTGTGCCGCAGAGGATCATTCTTCTTGCCCGTATAGGTACACATCAAACTAGAGCGGCGGCTCAATGGAATGATGCGCCAGGCAAGCCAAACCCGGACCAAGTCGATACCATTTAAACCATTCCCCAAAAGAGCCTTGATTTTAGCCATGGTGGGGACAAGTTTTTGGTGATCAGCAGCAGACAACTTGTCTGGAAGAGGATGATTAGATTTGAGGCGCAGGGCGCGAAAGCCGGGCAGAGGGTTCTCATCATCCGGAGAAGTGTATTGGCAATAAAACCATGTCTGGTTCCAGTGTTTGGGGTGACTTGGTGGATTTGCATAAGGAAAAATGGAGTCTCTCCGTCGTTGGATTGAGACCCCGCCAAGCTCCAAGCTAGGCCCGTTGGCACATTCATTCTGGCGGTTCAAATAAAATAACTCTCTGAAGAGTAGCAAGCTGGGTTCTTCTTCAAGATACACCTCACAGAACACTTGAAAGTTGCAAATATTAGACAAGGAGTTGGGTCCGATGTCTTGAGGACGGAGATAAAAAAAGTGTAGGACGTCTCTGAAGAACTTTGAGCTGGGTGGTGAAAAGCCTCGGTTCATGTGGTCAGTAAAGACGATGACTTCCCCCTCTTTGGGCTGAGGCTTTTCCTCGGTTGGATCAGGCGCACGGTATGACATGACGTCCTTCTTTGGTAGATAGCCAGTCTTCACAAAGTCATCAAGTGTACTATCTGTGATGATGGATTTGACCCAATTGCACGAAGTGGGTGCTTTGGGCGTCATTATGAAGAAAGAAGCCTAATAAAGAGTAAAATTTCCGGTTTAAATTTAAGCTGGAGGGAAAGTGTTATTGTACATATTCAAAATGGCGTCTTATGAATGGGGCCTAATGGTATATGGCTAATTATGTCAGATTATTTAAACCGCCATGAGCAGTCAAGTTACTTAAGCCGCCATGTGTGTTTGAAATTATCTATTGAGCATTGCAATTTAAGTCAGTGATTAGAGCCGTCAGGGTTAGGTGGATCTATCAAAGCACATATATTTGGCTAAGTATCATACAAACAAGTTTCACAGATTGCAATCATTGTTTTGGATCAATGGATATTCATAAAAAGGAAATAATCTAGACCTAAAAAGTCAGTACAGATGAGTTCGTGAGTTCTAATGAGATCTCTTTACGAAGAAAGGGGATCTGAGGCCTTTAAAAGTGGAAGCGAAACAACCACCGCATGAGTTCTATATTGCTTTTGGATCAAAAGAGGCTACGATGGAGGAACTACGAAAAAATCGTGAAGAACACGACAAACAGTCAAGAACCCTAATGCGATCTAAGCGCGCCGAGGAAGAAGCACTTACAGGTGCAGGTTCAACTGCGGTGGAGTGCCGGAGTATTCCGGTCCAACTCAGGTCGATGCAATGGCCGAGGTTGAGGAGGACAAGGTGCTCTGCGGCGGCGGCGGAGCTCGAGCGATGGAAGGTTGCGAGAGGAAAAAGACGCTGGAAAGGGGGAGAATGAGGAACGACTAGGTCGTGGCTATTTATAAAGGAAAGACTGATAAATGGGTGCGAAAAACAAGGAGGCTAAAAATATGGTTATCCAGCTATGAGGACGCCTCGGTTCTCGGGATGGTCATTAAGATAAGGATCCGTTGAGATACATTGGATAAAGCGTGAAGTAATGGCAGATGATGTCATGGTGGGTTATCACAAATCCAGAAGATGACGTCATGGCGGGTTACAAATTGCCGCGCAATAAAGAGCAGAAGATTTTTTTCCAAGTGTTGAAGATTGACATGAACCAGTTCAAATCAATCTGGGGCCTAATGTTGGGGATATAACTATTAGTATGACCCGCCCAGGAGGGGCCGGGTTATACCTATGACGATTCCTGAAGCCCAAGATGATACTTGGAGATGGCGGGTTAGTTAAGGGCCCAAAGCCCAAAGGGCGACCTAAGGCCCGTAGAGATAAACTGCCATATGTACATAACTTGTATTGTAAGATAGGGATAGTTAGAGACCGAGCTGGACACTGTTTATGAGCCGGCCGAGACTCTGTAAGCCGCTGGGCGTCGACCTCTGTATATAAAGGGACGACTCGGCGGCGATTCAGGGCAAGAAACAACAACTCGAGAGCCAGGCAAAGCGTATTCACTCCCTAGTCATCGAAACCCTAGTAATCCCACCTCAAACTGGATTAGGCCTTTACCTTCACCGCAAGGGGCCGAACCAGTATAAACCCTCGTGTCCTTTGTCCCGTTTAACCCCTTTAAGCTTCCTAGCTGCGATGGCTCCACGACTAAGTCCTTCCACTAGGACATCTGCCGTGACAATTCCACGACACCATGGAACATCTTTTAAGAATTCACTTGGTGGTTCTCAATCTTTATGCAATAGTATTGATTGTCATATGACGATGTCATGTAAACCAAAGCTAACAATAATATTTGGATCATTGCAGTTGGTTTCTACTTTGTTTAATCAACAACCTAGATGAGATGGTACTGTACCATACCAACACATGACAATTGATGCTTTTGGTGAAAGCATAATGCCAACTTGGCCGACATCAATGATGTTTATGCCTTTATGCATACATTACCTTCTTGAACGCATCATCCTGAAGTTTTCATAGCTCATTATTGATGTGTTCCACGCAAAAGCCTTGAGCATTGTTGATAAATATATACCATTTGTACATGCCCCGATGCATGCAAATTGGATAAGGACTATCAGCTGGAGGACAATTACAATCAACATAGCACTACTGAGAAATTCAATTATCTTTACTTCAACAAAGGCTCCTCAGAGCCAGCTTTCCTTGTAGCTCGTTCTGTCATTGAGGTAATATATATTTTTCCTACACTACATATATGCGTTCCGTTGTGTTATACAAAAGCTCTTGTAACATTGGGTCAAGTGCTAAAAAATGTCTTGATATGCAATAAGGTTGCCGAGAAGGATGCGGATGGTGAAGTGAGTTCTACTATTGCTTTAGTTAGGCCACCATGTTGAACATAGTGAGCTAGCTGGATTTTATCTCTTCAACAATGTGGCTATTGCAGCTAATTATCTCTTAAATCATAGGAAATCAATCATGATTTTTTTACATTGCCATGATATTAGTATCCATCTCGATGGCCCCAGAAATAGTATTAAAATAAAGTTGACACCAAGTTCCTTAGAAAGGAACTACAGTCAACGATATATTCAAATAATTGCTAAGTGGTATAATACATTAATATATTGAGGATTCACTCATTGTTGTTAATAAATTTAACTTCATATGTAATCCACACTTTTATTGCAAGGAATATGTAATCCACACGCTGAAGGCCCAAACTAACAATATTAGTAGGCTAGTGAAGGAAATATGCCCTAGAGGCATTAATAAAGTTATTATTTATTTCCTTATATCATGATAAATGTTTATTATTCATGCTAGAATTGTATTAATCGGAAACATAATACATGTGTGGATACATAGACAAATAGAGTGTCACTAGTATGCCTCTACTTGACTAGCTCGTTGATCAACGATGGTTATGTTTCCTAGCCATTGACATGAGTTGTCATTTGATTAACGGGATCACATCATTAGGAGAATGATGTGATTGACTTGACCCATTCCGTTAGCTTAGCGCTCGATCGTTTAGTATGTTGCTATTGCTTTCTTCATGACTTATACATGTTCCTATGACTATGAGATTATGCAACGCCGTTTACGGAGGAACACTTTGTGTGCTACCAAAGCGTCACAACGTAATCGGGTGATTATAAAGGTGCTCTCTGAGGTGCCTCCGAAGGTACTTGTTGGGTTGGCGATTTCGAGATTAGGATTTGTCACTCCGATTGTCGGAGAGGTATCTCTGGGCCCTCTCGGTAATGCACATCACTTAAGCCTTGCAAACACTGCAACTAATGAGTTAGTTGCGGCTGATGTATTACGGAGCGAGTAAAGAGACTTGCCGGTAACGAGATTGAACTAGGTATTGAGATACCGACGATCGAATCTCGGGCAAGTAACATACCGATGACAAAGGGAACAACGTATCTTTGTTATGCGGTCCGACCGATAAAGATCTTCGTAGAATATGTGGGAGCCAATATGAGCATCCAGGTTCCGCTATTGGTTATTGACCGGAGACGTGTCTCGGTCATGTCTACATAGTTCTCGAACCCGTAGGGTCCGCACGCTTAACGTTTTGATGACAGTTATATTATGAGTTTATATGTTTTGATGTGCCGAAGATTCGGAGTCCCAGATGTGATCACGGACATGACGAGGAGTCTCGAAATGGTTGAAACATGAAGATTGATCTATTGGAAGCCTATATTTGGATATTGGAAGTGTTCTGGGTGAAATCAGGATTTTACCAGAGTACCGAGAGGTTACCGGAACCCCCCGGGGGCTTAATGGGCCATAGTGGGCCTTGTGGAGAAGAGGAGAGGCGGCCAGGGCAGGGCCACGCGCCCCTCCCCCTAGTCCGAATAGGACAAGGAGAGGGGGGCGGCGCCCCCCCTTTCCTTCCTCTCTCCCTCCTCTTTCCCCCTCCACACCCAGTCCAACAAGGAAAAAGGGAGGAGTCCTACTCCCGGTAGGAGTAGGACTCCTCCTGGCGCACCCCCTCTTGGCCGGCCACACCTCCCCCCTTGCTCCTTTATATACGGGGGCAGGGGGCACCCTAGAGACACAATAATTGATCGTTTGATCTTTTAGCCGTGTGCGGTGCCCTCTCCACCATAGTCCTCCTCGATAATACTGTAGCGGTGCTTAAGCGAAGCCCTGCGTCGGTAGAACATCATCATCGTCACCATGCCGTCGTGCTGACGAAACTCTCCCTCAACACTCGGCTGGATCGGAGTTCGAGGGACGTCATCGGGCTGAACGTGTGCTGAACTCGGAGGTGCCGTGCGTTCGGTACTTGATCGGTCGGATCGTGAAGACATACGACTACATCAACCGCGTTGTGCTAACGCTTCCGCTTTCGGTGTACGAGGGTACGTGGACACACTTCCCCTCTCGTTGCTATGCATCACCATGATCTTGCGTGTGCGTAGGATTTTTTTTGAAATTACTATGTTCCCCAACAGTGGCATCCGAGCCTGGTTTTATGCATAGATGTCATATGCACGAGTAGAACACAAGTGAGTTGTGGGCGATATAAGTCATACTGCTTACCAACATGTCGTACTTTGGTTCGGCGGTATTGTTGGATGAAGCGGCCCGGACCGACATTACGCGTACGCTTACGCGAGACTGGCTCTACCGACGTGCTTTGCACACAGGTGGCTGGCGGGTGTCAGTTTCTCCAACTTTAGTTGAACCGAGTGTGGCTACGCCCGGTCCTTGCGAAGGTTAAAACAACACCAACTTGACAAACTATCATTGTGGTTTTGATGCATAGGTAAGAACGGTTCTTGCTAAGCCCGTAGCAGCCATGTAAAATTTGCAACAACAAAGTAGAGGACGTCTAACTTGTTTTTGCAGGGCATGTTGTGATGTGATATGGTCAAGACGTGATGCTATATTTTATTGTATGAGATGATCATGTTTTGTAACCGAGTTATCGGCAACTGGCAGGAGCCATGTGGTTGTCGCTTTATTGTATGCAATGCAGTCACCCTATAATGCTTTACTTTATCACTAAGCGGTAGCGATAGTCGTAGAAGCATAAGATTGGCGAGACGACAATGATGCTACGATGGAGATCAAGGTGTCGCGCCGGTGACGATGGTGATCATGACGGTGCTTCGGAGCTGGAGATCACAAGCACAAGATGATGATGGCCATATCATATCACTTATATTGATTGCATGTGATGTTTATCTTTTATGCATCTTATCTTGCTATGATTGAGGGTAGCATTATAAGATGATCCCTCACTAAATTATCAAAGTATAAGTGTTCTCCCTGAGTATGCACCATTGCGAAAGTTCTTCGTCTTTGAGACACCACGTGATGATCGGGTGTGATAGGTTCTACGTTCAAATACAACGGGTGCAAAACAGTTGCACACGCGAATACTCGAGTTAAACTTGACGAGCCTAGCATATAACAGATATGGCCTCGAGAACACGGAGACTAAAAGGTCGGCGTGAATCATATAGTAGATATGATCAACATAGTGATGTTCACCGTTGAAACTACTCCATCTCACGTGATGATCGGACATGGTTTAGTTGATATGGATCACGTGATCACTTAGAGGATTAGAGGGATGTCTATCTAAGTGGGAGTTCTTAAGTAATATGATTAATTGAACTTAAATTTATCATGAACTTAGTACTGATAGTATCTTGCTTGTCTATGTTGATTGTAGATAGATGGCCCGTCTTTGTTGTTCCGTTAAATTTTAATGCGTTCCTTGAGAAAGCAAAGTTGAAAGATGATGGTAGCAATTACGGACTGGGTCCATAACTTGAGGATTATCCTCATTGATGCATAGAAGAATTACGTCTTGGAAGCACCGCTGGGTGCCAGTTCGCCGCGATGTAACCGACGACGTTAAGAACGCCTGGCAGAGCAAAGCTGATGACTACTCGATAGTTCAATGTGCCATGCTTTACGGCTTAGAAACGGGACTTCAACGACGTTTTGAACGTCATGGAGCATATGAGATGTTCCAGGAGTTGAAGTTAATATTTCAAGCAAATTCCCCGATTGAGAGATATGAAGTCTCCAATAAGTTCTACAGCTGCAAGATGGAGGAGAATAGTTCTGTCAGTGAGCATATACTCAAAATTTCTGGGTATAATAATCACTTGATTCAACTGGGAGACATATACCTTTGTTCACCTTGCCATCCTTCTTATCCGCCAAATACTTGGGGCAGTTCCGCTTCCAGTGACCAGTCTGCTTGTAGTAGAAGCACTCAGTTTCAGGCTTAGGTCCAGACTTGGGTTTCTTCTCTTGAGCAGCAACTTGCTTGCTGTTCTTCTTGAAGTTCCCCTTCTTCTTCCCCTTGCCCTTTTTCTTGAAACTGGTGGTCTTATTGACCATCAACACTTGATGCTCCTTCTTGATTTCTACCTCCGCAGCCTTTAGCATTGCGAAGAGGCCAGGAATCGTCTTATCCATCCCTTGCATGTTATAGTTCATCAGGAAGCTCTTGTAGCTTGGTGGCAGTGATTGGAGAATTCTGTCAATCACTCTATCATCCGGAAGATTGTGATATACATGTTATTGATATGTACCTTACTAATGCTCGCAGTAGCACCTGGGTATTTGATACTGGTTCTGTTGCTAATATTTGCAACTCGAAACAGGGGCTACGGATTAAGCGAAGATTAGCTAAGGACGAGGTGACGATGCGCATGGGAAATGGTTCCAAAGTCGATGTGATCGCGGTCGGCACGCTACCTCTACATCTACCTTCGGGATTAGTTTTAGACCTAAATAATTGTTATTTGGTGCCAGCGTTGAGCATGAACATTATATCTAGATCTTGTTTGATGCGAGACGGTTATTCATTTAAATCAGAGAATAACGGTTGTTCTATTTATATGAATAATATATTGTATTGTCATGCACCCTTGAAGAGTGGTCTATTTTTGACGAATCTCGATAGTAGTGATACACATATTCATAATGTTGAAGCCAAAAGATGCGGAGTTGATAATGATAGTACAACTTATTTGTGGCACAGCCGTTTAGGTCATATCGGCGTAAAGCGCATGAAGAAACTCCATACTGATGGACTTATGGAACCACTTGATTATGAATCACTTGGTACTTGCGAACCGTGCCTCATGGGAAAGATGACTAAAACGCCGTTCTCCGGGACTATGGAGAGAGCAACAGATTTGTTGGAAATCATACATACAGATGTATGTGGTCCGATGAATGTTGAAGCTCGTGGCGGATATGGTTATTTCTCACCTTCACAGATGATTTAAGCAGATATGGGTATATCTACTTAATGAAACATAAGTCTGAAACATTTGAAAAGTTCAAAGAATTTCAGAGTGAAGTTGAAAATCATCATAACAAGAAAATAAAGTTTCTACGATCTGATCGTGGAGGAGAATATTTGAGTTATGAGTTTGGTCTTCATTCGAAACAATGCAGAATAGTTTCGCAACTCATGCCACCCGGAACACCACAGCGTAATGGTGTGTTCGAATGTCGTAATCATACTCTACTAGATATGGTGCGATCTATGATGTCTCTTACTGATTTACCGCTATCATTTTGGGGTTATACTTTAGAGACGGCCGCATTCACGTTAAATAGGGCACCATCAAAATCTGTTGAGACGACGCCTTATGAACTGTGGTTTGGCAAGAAACCAAAGTTGTCGTTTCTTAAAGTTTGGGGCTGCGATGCTTATGTGAGAAAGCTTCAACCTGATAAGCTCGAACCCAAATAGGAGAAATGTGTCTTCATAGGATACCCAAAGGAGACTATTGGGTACACCTTCTATCACAGATCCGAAGGCAAGACTTTTGTTGCTAAATTCGGAATCTTTCTGGAGAAGGAGTTTCTCTCGAAAGAAGTGAGTGGGAGGAAAGTAGAACTTGATGAGGTAACTGTACCTGCTCCCTTATTGGAAAGTAGTTCATCGCAAAAACCGGTTTCTGCGACTCCTACACCAATTAGTGAGGAAGTTAATGATGATGATCATGAAACTTCAGATCAAGTTGTTACTAAACCTCGTAGGTCAACCAGAGTAAGATCCACACCAGAGTGGTACGGTAATCCTGTTCTGGAGGTTATGTTACTAGACCATGACGAACCTATGAACTATGAAGAAGCGATGGTGAGCCCAGATTCCGCGAAATGGCTTGAGGCCATGAAATCTGAGATGGGATCCATGTATGAGAACAAAGTGTGGACTTTGGTTGACTTGCCCGATGATCGGCAAGCAATTGAGAATAAATGGATCTTCAAGAAGACTGACGCTGGCGGTAATGTTACTGTCTATAAAGCTCGACTTGTTGCAAAAAGTTTTCGACAAGTTCAAGGGATTGACTACGATGAGACCTTCTCACCCGTAGCGATGCTTAAGTCTGTCCGAATCATGTTAGCAATTGCCGCATTTTATCATTATGAAATTTGGCAAATGGATGTCAAAACTGCATTCCTGAATGGATTTCTGGAAGAAGAGTTGTATATGATGCAACCGGAAGGTTTTGTCGATCCAAAGGGAGCTAACAAAGTGTGCAACCTCCAGCGATCCATTTATGGACTGGTGCAAGCCTCTCGGAGTTGGAATAAACTCTTTGATAGTGTGATCAAAGCATTTGGTTTTGTACAGACTTTTGGAGAAGCCTGTATTTACAAGAAAGTGATTGGGAGCTCTGTAGCATTTCTGATATTATATGTGGATGACATATTGCTGATTGGAAATGATATAGAATTTCTGGATAGCATAAAGGGATACTTGAATAAGAGTTTTTCAATGAAAGACCTCGGTGAAGGTGCTTATATATTGGGCATCAAGATCTATAGAGATAGATCAAGACACTTAATTGATCTTTCAAGAAGCACATACCTTGACAAAGTTTTGAAGAAGTTCAAGATGGATCAAGCAAACAAAGGGTTCTTGCATGTGTTACAAGGTGTGAAGTTGAGTAAGACTCAATGCCCGACCACTGCAGAAGATAGAGAGAAAATGAAAGATGTTCCCTATGCTTCAACCATAGGCTCTATCATGTATGCAATGCTGTGTACCAGACCTGATGTGTGCCTTGCTATAAGTCTAGCAGGGAGGTACCAAAGTAATCCAGGAGTGGATCCTTTGGACAATGACCAAGAACATCCTGAAATACCTGAAAAGGACTAAGGATATGTTTCTCGTTTATGGAGGTGACAAAGAGCTCATCGTAAATGGTTACGTTGATGCAAGCTTTGACGCTGATCCAGACGATTCTAAATCGCAAACCGAACACGTGTTTACATTGAACGGTGGAGCTGTCAGTTGGTGCAGTTCAAAACAAAGCGTCGTGGCGGGATCTACGTGTGAAGCGGAGTACATAGCTGCTTCAGAAGCAGCAAATGAAGGAGTCTGGATGAAGGAGTTCATATCCGATCTAGGTGTCATACCTAGTGCATCGGGTCCAATGAAAATCTTTTTGACAATCTGGTGCAATTGCCTTGGCGAAGGAATCCAGATTTCACAAGAGAACCAAGCACATCAAGAGACTCTTCAATTCCATCCGGATTTAGTCCGGTGGGAGACATAGAAATTTTCAAGATACATACGGATCTGAATGTTGCAGACCGTTGACTAAGCCTCTTCCACGAGAAAAACATGATCGGCACCAAGGCTCCATGGGTGTTAGAATCATTCTTGTGTAATCTAGATTATTGACTCTAAAGCAAGTGGGAGGCTCAAGGAAATATGCCCTAGAGGCAATAATAAAGTTATTATTTATTTCCTTATATCATGATAAATGTTTATTATTCATGCTAGAATTTTATTAACGGAAACATAATACATGTGTGGATACATAGACAAGCAGTGTCACTAGTATGCCTCTACTTGACTAGCTCATTGATCAAAGATGGTTATGTTTCCTAGCCATTGACATGAGTTGTCATTTGATTAATGGGATCACATCATTAGGAGAATGATGTGATTGACTTGACCCATTCCGTTAGCTTAGCACTCGATCGTTTAGTATGTTGCTATTGCTTTCTTCATGACTTATACATGTTCCTATGACTATGAGATTATGCAACTCCCGTTTACGGAGGAACACTTTGTGTGCTACCAAACGTCACAACATAACTGGGTGATTATAAAGGTGCTCTACAGGTGTCTCCGAAGGTACTTGTTGGTTTGGCGTATTTCGAGATTAGGATTTGTCACTCCGATTGTCGGAGAGGTATCTCTGGGCCCTCTCGGTAATGCACATCGCTTAAGCCTCACAGGCATTGCAAGTAATGAGTTAGTTGCGGGATGATGTATTACGGAACGAGTAAAGAGACTTGCCGATAACGAGATTGAATTAGGTATTGAGATAACGACGATTGAATCTCGGGCAAGTAACATACCGATGACAAAGGGAACAACATATGTTGTTATGCGGTCTGAATGATAAAGATATTCGTAGAATATGTGGGAGCCAATATGAGCATCCAGGTTCCGCTATTGGTTATTGACCGGAGACGTGTCTCGGTCATGTCTACATAGTTCTCGAACCCGTAGGGTCCGCACGCTTAACGTTTCGATGACAGTTATATTATGAGTTTATATGTTTTGATGTACTAAAGATTATTTGGAGTCCTGGATGTGATCACGGACATGACGTGGAGTCTCGAAATGGTCGAGACATGAAGATTGATATATTGGAAGCCTATATTTGGATATCGGAAGTGTTCCGGGTGAAATCGGGATTTTACCGGAGTACCGGGAGGTTACCGCAACCCCCCGGGGGCTTAATGGGCCATAGTGGGCCTTGCTGCCGCGCGCCCCTCCCCCCTAGTCCGAATAGGACAAGGAGAGGGGGGCGGCGCCCCCCCTTTCCTTTCTCTCTCCCTCCACTTTCCCCCTCCACTACTAGTCCAACAAGGAAAAAGGGAGGGAGTCCTACTCCCGGTTGGAGTAGGACTCCTCCTGGCGCGCCCCCTATTGGCCGGCCGCACCTCCCCCCTTGCTCCTTTATATACGGGGGCAGGGGGCACCCTAGAGACACAACAATTGATTGTTTGATCTTTTAGCCATGTGCGGTGCCCCCCTCCACCATAGTCCTCCTTGATAATACTGTAGCGGTGCTTTGGCGAAGCCCTGCGTCGGTAGAACATCATCATCGTCACCATGGCGTCATGCTGACAAAACTCTCCCTCAACACTCGGCTGGATCGGAGCAGCGCCCCGTCCGGGCGACCGTATCTCACTAGTGCCAGCATGTTGGCGCGCATGCTGGTCTTGAGGGTCTCGATCCAACGAACGTATGGCGATGTGAACGCCATGACGTTGTTGGTCCCGCGTCTCCTGAGATGGGCGCGGGGGATGCTTGTGACGCCGAGGTTTGCGGTGCCTTGTCCTTGGACTTGGCAACATTGCGAGCACCTTCGTCGGCGCCCGTCCCTCTTGACGTCTGCCCCACCACCCGCTTGCTGCGGTGAGGGTGGAGTACGACAGCAGACGGCTCTGCTGCCGCCAAGCCTTCTTCTTCGGTGGCATGTTGAGGAAGATGTTGGTGACGCTGCTCGCGTGAACGCCGGATCGGATTCACACGGCCTCGACGCCCCTACTGGCGCTCGGGGATGTCGGGAGGCCGATCGTACCACGGACACCTATGGGGCGGCGGAGCAGGCCCCTTGTGGTTCGGAGGGGGGCGGAGGTCGCCTGAAGAAGCGGATCAAGGCGATGCACACAGCGGTTTAACCAGCCGAGCTCTCCGGAGAGATAAAACTCCTATCGCTGCTTGTTTGATCTATTGTGTTCTTGCTAGGGAGCAACGAGGGCTACAAAACCTAAGCGTGAGTCTATCTGGTCTCGAGTGGGTCGAATGAACCCAACGAGGCGAACCTGCCAACCAGGCTGAACGGAACCGAACCCTTTCTACGTTGCACTCGTGCCTCCTTTTCTATGCTCAAGGGGTCTCCGGCAGGTGGCAACATAGGCGGGGTACAAATGTAAAACAGGAGTTGGTACACCTACTTGAACAAAGGTATGCGGTGCAAAATACCTAACTCGACGGCAAGGGACAAAGCAATAAATGCCCGTCGTTGTCGCCCAAACAGTGTAACAGAGACCGTCAGTGCGCCTCCGCCGCCACGATGGTGAGCCTGTCCGCCGCTTATCGCTGCTCTCCGCTGGCTGCACAGCCGCCGACACGCGCCCATGGAGCGGTCCCATGGCGACACGTCATGGGTGAGCTGGAGCGGAGACGGAGAGAAGTTGCATGCCGCGGCAAGCGCCTTGCCGCGGCGAATCCTTGTCGCGCCCGGAGACTTGTCGCGCCCGAGCCTTCCGGCAAGCTCCGCTTGTCGGGCTTTGTCTTCTGCATGCACAGGTGGCCTTTTCGCGACAAGCTCCTCTTGTCGGGACCTTGTCTTCTCAATCTAATACTTTGTTCTTGAATGGCTCCAAGGGAGCCACGGAGGAGATTGGCGGTGACGAGGCAAACCTTGCCGCTGGTCTTGCAACTGTCCGTGCAATGCACGGTATACTAGGGTACCCTACTCTAGTGCACCGACAGGAGCCCCGGGCCTGGGCCGTGCAGTGCCGGCGCTTGTCGGGCCAGGCCCAGAATCGTGCGGACACGCGTGGCCTCGACCACGCCGCAACTTCGCCCGGACCCACCACGATCTCCACTAACAGCACGCACCGAGCGTGGCGTCGTGCGAAGATCGTGGGCGCGGTCGTGGGGGTTCTTTATTAATATAAGCGAACGTCCGCCCCTCTTCCCGTATAAGCGGAGGAAACAGAGGCGGGCCGACCACCCCTGCCATTGCTGTCTTGTCAAGAAACCACCGCCGCTCCCTTCTTCTTCTCCGGTGCGAAGAGAGCAGCGCCCCGCCCCCCCTTTCGCCGCAAGCACACTCACCGCCGGCGACCTCCTCCGCCCCCCTCGCCATGGCTCCGAAAGCCGATAAGGAGAGGGGCGTCAAGTCGGCCGAGGCGCAGCGGCTCGCGGCGCTGCGCAAGGAGCGGGCCGTCTTCCCCCCGCAGCTCGGCGCGCGGGAGCTGCGGGACGTCTTCTACCTTTTCTGGTCGACGGAGACTCGTGCGCATCCGCGCACGAGGGTGCTCCCCGCCTCCGCCGCTGATCTGGCCCCAATAGGGTACCCTTTCTTCGCCATTTTCTTCTATTAAGGTCTTTGCCCGCCGTATTCCGAGTTCTTTTGCGACATAATGAACACCTTTAGCCTCCACCTCCTTGATTTCACCCCAATGCCATCTTGACCATGGCCGTTTTAGCACAATTTTTGGAAAACATTGTGGAGGTCCACCCGAAAGAGGCACGAATCCGTCATTTCTTTGTTCCCCGCGTCGAGAGAGGAGAGCCACTTGCCGGAGGAATAGCCTGGGTCTCTAGGATCGGCAAGAAGGAGTCCTACCTAGAGGGGGAATTCCGGAACAAGTGGGAGGAGTGGAGAGCCAACTGGTGCTGGGTCGTGGAGGAGAACCTGCAGCCCTTCACCGCCGTGCGCCAAACCCCAATTGCGCGCGGCAAAGATTGGATTAACTTGGCGCCGGAGGATGCGAGGCTGAAGATAGCTGTGACCCGAATTCTGCGCCTCAGGCTTGCCGGTTGACAGAGGAGCGGTTGGCGCAGACTTCATTCGCCGCATCGCTTCCCTTGCAGGAAAGGAGGAGGCCTGCTTGGGAGTTCCGAATGCGGCGGACATCATGAGGCTGCACCGGGCCTGAATTGGAACTTCACCGTCATGGAGCTGGATACAGAGCTGCTCCAGCTGTACAAGAACGACACAGAACATCCCGAGTGGAACAGGATGCAGCGGGTGGCCGTCCCGTTGTGCAACAACTCGGCGCTCGACCGCATCCGCGCCATGATGCCACTGTGCGACTCCCACGGGATCGTCCCGACCTGGCAGGAGCCCCCCGACGAGGTCGTGCAGCAATTTTTCGACGACTTGCAAGAGGTGCCGATCCGCTCCGACGAGCAGAAGAGGCTCACCCGAGACACCACCGAGCAGGAGATGGCGCGGATTGCCACCAGGGTGGAGGAGGCGGCAGCTGCCGCTGGAGCCTTCGGGTTCACCGTGGAGGAGGCGGAGGCGGCGAAGGCGGCAAGCCTTGCCGGCGAGGGGAGGTCGCCGGCGAGGACGAGCTTGTCGGGACCGAGGCCGGGTCGAGTGGACCCGCCGAGGGTGCTTCTTCTCCTCCGCCAAGCGACTTGCCGCCAGCGGAGCCCCCGGCTCCGCCGAGGAGGCGTCTCCGCAGGGTTGGAGACGAGTCGGGGCGGC
Organism: Aegilops bicornis; assembly: GCA_021605145.1. Classification (NCBI taxonomy): domain Eukaryota; kingdom Viridiplantae; phylum Streptophyta; class Magnoliopsida; order Poales; family Poaceae; genus Aegilops; species Aegilops bicornis. The sequence continues at coordinate 84,330,742 of CM038670.1, forward strand.
AGACCGGCCCACAGCAGCAGCGCCGCTCGACGCGCTCCACCGCGGCAAGCGAGGTTGCCGCGGGAGCGCCCCAAACTGCAGCGACAACTAGGCGGAATCTTCTCAGGCCGCCGCTGACGTTTCCGCCAAGCGGCCAAGAGAGCCCACTCCCCCGCCTCATCGCACCGGAGGAGGGCCGGAGTTTGACTTCTCCGCGCTCAGCTCCGAGGAGGAAGGCGAAGAGTAAGCTTCTCGTGGTTGTGCTTGTATTTCTTCAATTTTTATTGCTTCATTTCGAATCTGATTTGCTTTGTTCTGGACTCTTTCCTTTTCAGGACGCTGGCCCAGAGAGCGGCGAAGAGGGCCAAGATCCCGACAGTCGTCGTCGAGGACGATTCTCCCGTGGCGACGGGGGACGCGTCCGAGACTGCCTTGCCGGACCCGGCAACCCTTCCCCAGAGCAGCCCCCAGCACAGCCCCAAGAGTAAGTGTGCAGTTTTTCTCCTTACTACTAGGTATGCAGGGGTGCCCTTTCTTCGTTGATTTCTGACTGTTTGTTTGTGTAGGAGCGGAGCAGACTCATTAGGAGGGCTCGGAAGCCGCCTCCGAGATCCTGCCCGCTGTCACTACGCCGCCAAGGGAGAACTCCCCGACAAGGGAGCTCCCTCCGACAAGGGAGGTCACCCCGACAAGGGAGGCCACTCCGGCAAGGGAGGCTACCCCGGCAAAGGACGGCGCCAGCGACCCTCCAGTGGTCGAGGCCACGGCCGTGGATCCCGTTGCAGGTAACTCCCTTACATGGAATTTTCCCTTGGGCTTGCTTTCTTTTGTTTCTCTTTTTTTGGAACATCTGCTTGACTCCCCCTTCTTCGTCTGACGCAGACCCGATGGAGGTCGAGGCCGCCGGCAAGGAGGAAGCAGCGGCAACACCGACGAGGCCGCCACGAGGAAGAAGAGGTCATCGTCGTGGAAGAAGAGGCCGCCCGACGAGCCTGTTGGCGAGGAGGCCATCGAGGCTGCCGACGCAGAGGCCGGCGAGGGTCGGGCGGTCGTGATCGACGGCCCCGAGGCCGCAGGAGGCAAGCGCTACACCGACAACCGATTCCCATGCTGCCGCGGGCGCCAGGCTCTGAGGAGCCCCAGCCCGGGCGCCTACCAAGGCCGCGTGGCGTCTTCATCAAGCTCCCACAGGAACCGAGTTCAGGCGCGGTCGAGGTGAGACCTTCGACGGCGAGCTACTCGCGTCCGCTGGATCGACGCTGGTGGATGCGCCAAGCAGCAATGGCGAAGTCGAGGAGGAGCAATTCTTGAAGAAGCTGCTGTCTCTCTACCGCACCCGCCAGGCCAAGTTAGAGACCCGGGAAGCCCTTGTCGCGAGGGCGGGAGCAGACATGGAGAAGCGTGCCGAGGAGCTCCGGAGCGCCAACAAAGAAGCCCTCCGCGACGTGGCGAAAGCGCGGGGGCAACTCGCAGAAGAGCGCACGGCCTTCATCCTTGAGAAGGCCGCGGTGATGAGGAGCAGCGGCTGGCTGCCGAGAAGCTTCGCCAGCGCAGAAAGCGAGTTGGCGCAGCGGAAGGTCAACCTGGACAGCCACGAGGAGGACCTTGCAGCTGCGTGAGGAGTCGCTTGGCGGGCGCCAGAAGCGAAGGACGCTGCCGCAGCCGCCGAGGCCGCCAAGGAAGAGCTGAAGGCGAAGGTGGCACTGGAGGCCACCCTCAAGAAGAGCGGCGAAGAGCTTGCCGTGCTCAAGCGTGAGCGTGAGAAGGACGCCCACACGCTGGGCGAGCTGCAGGTCCGTCTCGCTGACAGGGCCAAGGAGCTCGACGCCGCCAAGGACTCCAAGGCGGATCTGGAGCTGAAACTGACCACTCTGACGCAGACGTTGGATGGTGCCAGAGAGCGGGAGGTGGGCTTGTTGGAGGCGATCAAGGCCAAGGAGGAGTTGCTGGCGAATGCTGCCTCCGTCCAGAACACCTTGAGGGAGAGCGTGGAGCACTGGACCGAAGGTCTTGTGGACACCGCCGACATCCTAGCAGTGATGGAGCTGGGGATGGCGGACCTTGCGTACTCCTCCGACGAGCATCTCCAACCCAGCGTCAAGCTCAGCCTGTTCTTCAAAGGCGTGGTGACGGGTCTCCGGCGACTCCGGGAAGAGGTCCCGAAGCAGCTGGCCGAGGAATCGCGCCAAGTTTGTGCGGGGGCCCTCGAGAAGGTGTTGATGAAGGTGGTCTTCCGCAACCCAGGCCTCAACCTTAACGGCGTCCTCAGATCCTTGCCGTCAAAGCCAACGTGGAGGAGCTCAAAGCCCTTGTCGCACCCATTGTGGACAAGGTGAACAAGATCAAGCGGATCGAGGGCGACCGCGTGGACTAGGCCGCCAACCTTATCTTTCCCTTGTCGCTGCTGATCATGTTTAGAAAACTTTGTTAGATCAGCGACAAGTTATTCTGTAATATACTCTACCTTAGGTGAATTGATCAATGCAATGTTGTTTCCTCTATTTGATTCCTTCCTTTGTACGTTATTGCCCTACGCTTTTCAGGGAAACTTGCCGGTGCAGGCACCCTTGCATGGCGCCGAGTGCGGAACTTCAGCAACCTTCTTTGGCGGGGTCGCTACCGACAAGTAACCTTGTCGCGGACTAGCCGCAACTCACTTAAGTTGTTGAGCGGACTCGAAACAAAGTAAGGGCGACCGATCCACGATTTGGTTCCTCTGCGCACAGGTTTTCCATACAAAGTACTATCGTTCGAGGAAGATAACGAAAATTTAAAAATTGATTGCTCAAACTTTGGCAACTTAGCTTTTATGTTTCTTGCTTCCCGATGAGGTGAAACTTCCTCGAGCGGTGCCTGGTCCATAGTATTATCTCCTCCTCCCCCCTGGTTAACTTGTGCGCAAGGGAGCCTTCCTTTCTTTGAGAGAAGAAAAAGAAGAGGAAATAACGTTATGGAGCCTAGCGGCTCGATTCTGCTTACCGGTGTGGTTGCTGCGAAGTGTTAGCCAAAGCATGCAATAAATTGATGAAAGCATGAACTTGACAAGCTATGCGCAACACATGAGCTTTCTTGATGCACGGGTCTGCGCCCGGCTTTGTCTGAATGGATTACATGCAACAGCGGCAAGACTTGTACAAAAGGTGGTTGCCGGAACGGATTCCGACAACCGCGCCCTATGGGTAAAACTTACGAAGATGCTCAATGTTCGAGGAGTTGCTCACGGAATGCCATCTTCGGTCTCAAAGCGGACAGCGCCGAGCCTAGTGACTTCGTTTCACCCGATAAGGGCCTTCCACTTTGGCGTCAACTTGTTTGAATTCTTGGCGGGCTGAACGCGCCGAAGAACAAGTTCGCCTTCCTCGAGACTTCTGGCACTAACCCTGCGGCTATGGTAGCGACGCAGGCTTGCTGGTAGCGAGCGGCTCGCACAGCGGCCTGAAGACGATCCTCCTCGAGGAGCAGCGCGTCATCTTGTCGCAGCTGCTCTTGCTCAAGCTCATCATAAGCGAGTACTCGAGGCGATCCGTATACGAGTTCCGTGGGAGAACTGCCTCTGCTCTATAGACTAGAGCAAAGGGTGCCTGGCCAGTGGCTCGATTTGGCGCTGCTCGATCGACCAAAGAACCACCGGCAGCTCCTCGATCCATTTTCTTCGCACTTGTGCAGCCTTGCCGAAAGTTCTGGTCTTGAGCCCGCAACACTTCAGCATTTGCCCTCTTCGCTTGACCGTTGCTTCTCGGGTGAGCAACGGAAGCAAAGCAGACCTTGGCGCCAAGGTCCTGGATGTACCGCATGAAGGTGCGACTTCAGAAATTGTGTGCCGTTGTCGGTGATGATCCTGTTAGGGATTCCGAAACGGCAAACAATCGACCTGAAGAACTTGACTGCTGACTGTGCTGTCACCTTCCTCACTGCTTCCACTTCCGCCACTTTGTGAACTTGTCGATGGCGACGTACAAGTACTCAAAGCCCCGACAGCTTCGGGGAAGGGGCCGAGGATGTCGAGCCCCGGACCGAAAATGGCGAGGATAAAGGGATCGTTTGGAGAGCTTGAGCTGGCTGGTGTATCTCTTCGAATGGAACTGCACGCTTCACACTTGGTTACTTGTGCAGTTGCATCACGGAGGGCTGTCGGCGAGAAGAAACCTTGCCGGAAAGCTTTGTCGGCAAGTGCTCTTGCGCGCCAATGTGGTGACCACATATGCCTCCATGTATCTCTCGCCAACAAACATCCATCTTCGCCGGGAATACACTTCAATTTCACACCGTTGAGTCTTCTTACATGCAGTATGTTTGTCGACAAACTAGTACATACTTGACTGCCGGGCTACTCTTTCCGCTTCTTCCTGCTCTTGGGAAGTTCTCTGTCTGAAGGAAATGGACAATCCATGCGCCCATGTTGGAGCTTGTGGCTCGACAACAAGGACTAAAGGCACATCTGCTGCTGCGGGAACATCAGCTTCTACGGCAAGAGCCTGTGGCTCTGCCGGAGCTAGATGCTCCCCGACAAGCTTGCCGGAGCAAGACTTGTCGGGAGCGTCTGCTTCAACGAAACAAACCCTGGGGTCTGTCGGAGCAGACTGCTCCTCAGCACTGTTGGTGTTGATCTTGGGGACCTTTGCAGCGACGGCTTCGGGAAGCTGCACGGGAAAATAGTCACCAGAGGCCAACTTCCTCTTCTTATTCTGCCTGTTGATGGTGTTACGGTTGGTTGAGTCAGCTTGAGCACAAAGATCCCTGGTTCCATTGGGTAGCTTGAGTCTGGCGCACTTTGACAGGCCATCAGCAATATCAGTCTGAGCTCGTGGAACATGTTCCATTTGCAGGCCGTCAAAGTGCTCTTCCAGCTTCCTCACTTCATCGACATAGGCTTCCATCAATGGACTCTGGTAATCTTTGTTGACTTGGCGGACTGACGAGTTGCGTAGTCACCCCGACAATAAGCTTCTTGATCCCAAGGTCCACTGCAATCTCGAGACCAGCAAGCAAACCTTCATACTCAGTAGTATTGTTTGTCGCTTGCTCCTTGGGAAAGTGCATCCGGACTGACGTACTTGAGGTGCTCTCCGGTGGGTGCGATAAACAAGACGCCGGCACCGGCGCCTTGCAGCGAGAAGGCACCATCAAAGTACATCAGCCACTCTTTGCTTGCTTCTTTGACGGGAATGCTCGTCTCCAGAATCTCTTCATCTGGCGTTGGCGTCCATTCTGCTATGAATTCTGCCAAGGCTCTGCTTTGGATAGTTGATGTGCTTTCAAACTTAAGACCAAAGCTTGACAGCTCCAGTGCCCACTCGACAATCACATCGCTGGCCGCTTCGGATTCTGCGGTATCCTCTTGAGGGAAAGCGAGTGACAACTGTGATCTCATGTGCTTGGAAGTAATGGCGCAGCTTTCTCGAGGCCATGAGGAGGCCGAAAAGCAATTTCTGCACACAGAATACCTCGACCTAGCCCCTTGCGTGAGGGAGCCGACAAAATAGACCGGGCGCTGCACCATCCGTTCTGCATCTGCTCATGCGTCTTGGCGGACTCGTCCTTGTCGGGACCAGAGCTTGTCGGCGAAGCCCTCGCTTGTCGCTGGGCGTGCTTGCATGATTCTTTGGCTCGTCATCCGCCTCCCTCTCCGCCACTAACGCAGCACTAACCACTTGATTGGTCGCCGCTATATACAGCAACAACTTCTCTTGTGGCTTAGGTGCGACAAGTGTTGGAGTGGAGGACAGGTATCTCTTCAAGTCCTGCAGCGCAGCCTCCGCTTCGGGAGTCCATTTTACTGGACCTGCCTTTTTCAAAATCTTGAAAAATGGCAGGGCGCGCTCAGCAGACCTAGAGATAAACTTGCCGAGAGCAGCCACGCAACCGGCAAGTCTTCGTACATCCTTGACGCGCTTTGGTGCTTTAATCTGCTCAATGGCCTTGATCTTGTCGGGATTAGCTTCAATCCCCCACTGAGACACGAAGAACCCGAGAAGCTTGCCGGAAGGGACTCCAACACGCACTTCTCGGGTTTGAGATTGAGGTTGATCTTGCGAAGATTTGAAATGGTCTCGTCAAAATCTTGAACCAAAGTTGCTTTGTCCTTGCTCTTGACCACTATGTCATCCATGTACGCTTCTACATTTCTGTGCATTTGCGGCTCAAAAGCGTCATGGACTACCCTTGCAAATGTTGAACCAGCATTCTTCAAACCGAAAGGCATCCGTATGGAACAGTATGTGCCACATGGTGTGATGAATGCGGTCTTCTCCTCATCTTCTTCAGCCATGAAGATCTGATGGTATCTGAGTAGGCATCAAGAAACGAAAGCAAATCACATCCAGCCGTGGAGTCAACAATCTGGTCAATGCGCGGCAAGGGAAATGGATCTTTGGGGCAAGCTTTATTAACATCCGTGAAGTCAATACAAAGTCTCCATTTCCCATTTGCCTTGCGCACGACTACAGGAATGGCCAACCACGTAGGATGGAGCACTCCTCTGACAAGGCCTGCTGCTTCCAGTTTCTTGATCTCTTCGGCTATGAATTCTTGGCGCTCCACTGCTTGCTTCCTGACTTTTTGCTTGACGGGCTGCGCATGAGGACAAACGGCCAGGCGGTGCTCAATCACTTTCCTGGGAACACCGGGGATATCAGACGGTTGCCATGCAAACACGTCGACATTCGCCCGCAGGAAAGCAACGAGCGCGCCTTCCTATTTGGGGTCGAGAGAGGCACTGATGGTGACCGTCCTCCTTGGCGGGCACCTTCTTGGTCTTCGGCGGAGCCACCATCTTCTTGCACTTGCCGGTGGAGCTCGATGTTGCGGCCTCGACGGTAGCGCAGCACTCCGAAGAGGTGCGCTTGCCGGACTGAGCATCAGAGCCGTTGCCGGACTTGGACTTGGTCTTCTTCCCCCCGGGAGCTTCAGCGGCAAGTGTTGGGCAGTCTGTCGCGGCTGCTGCATCCCGGTAGATCTTGTCGGCACAGATAAAGGCATCCTTCTTGTCGCCATGGATAGAGATGACGCTTATCGGGCCTGGCATCTTGAGTAGGTTGTAAGCGTAGTGAGAGGCTGCCATGAACTTGGCGAGTCTTTGGGCGGCCAAGTATCCCATTGTAAGGCAATGGGAAATCGGCAACGCCAAATGTAACCCTCTCGATCCTGAAGTTCAGCTCGCTGCCAAATGTGACCGACAACGTAATCTTCCCTTCGACTTGCTCCTTCCCGGATTGATACCTTGGAAGGTTCCGGTCTCTTCGAGCTCGCTGTCGAGGATTTGAAGCTTCGGAGCACCGCGGAGGAGATCAGATTCAAGCCGGCCCGCCGTCAACTAACATTTTTGTGACCTTGAGGTTGCGGATGGTTGGAGAGACCAACATCGGCAAGCACCCGACCACCGTTATGCGATCAGGGTGGTCCTCAATATCAAAAATGATAGGCGTGCTGGACCACTTGAGAGGCTTGCGTGACTCCATGGATGGTTCCGCTGCATTGACCTCCCGCATCCATTGCTTGAGTTGGCGGTGGGAGGTATGCAGGGAAGCACCTCCGTCAACGCAGAGAACCTTTGTGGCTTTCTGAAACTCCTGCTCATCGGCGTCGTCGTCCTCCATATCTTCGTCGTCATCATCCTCTTCATCATTGTCGCGGCCGCGGGGAGGTCGATCTCCTTGTCGCTGCTTGACTTTGCCAAGCGTCCTCCCGGCCGGACGTTTCTTGCTTGCTCCCCGGCACCTTCCTGGGCCTTCTCCTTGTCTCGCCGCTCGTACTCGGCTCTTCGCTGTTCGACGAGCTGCTCGACCTTCTTGCAGCTCTGGAGATCGTGGCCCTTGGTGCGGTGGATCTTGCAAGATCTTGCTTGCGGGCCGTCACGCTTGTCGTGGCCGCCACCGATTGGTGGTTGGCGTCGGCGGCAACCTCCTTGCCGGAGCCACCGCCTTGGCGTTCTTGTCGCCGCCTCCGTTGCCGGACTGCTCGACAGCTAGCACTTCTCGCTTTTCTTCTTCTGTCACCTCGCCGCGGCCCTTCTTTGCCGGGCGGTGTCATCCTTGTCAGATCCTGCTTACGCATTCTCTCAGGAGTCTCCTCCCTTCCTCGGTAGCGCACACTTGTCGGCCAAGGCGTACAGCTCATCGACGTCCTTGACTTTGCACATCGCCATCTCCTCCCTCATCCTGCGGTTCCGCACATTCTCGATGAAATGCGCGATCACCTTGGCAGGGTGGACGTCTGGGATGTTGTAGTGCACACAGCTGAACCTCACGAATGAACTTGCGCAGGGACTCTCCTTCCTTCCGGGCGAGCAGGTGAAGGTCGCCTTCTTGGCCATGAGGTTTGTGGCCACCGTGAAGGCGCCAACAAACCGATGGCACAGATCTGCCCAAGAGGATATGGAGCTGTCCGGCAAGTGCATGAGCCAAGATCTAACGTTGGGCTTGAGCACGGCGGGAAGTAGTTGGCGAGGATCTTGTCGTCCCGTCCCCGCAGCCTGCACCACGATGGTGTAGATGCCGAGGAACTCCGACGGATGCGCCCTGCCATCATACTTCTCCGCACGTCTGGTTTGAAGTTTTTACGGCTGGGCCCTTTGGACTTGCCGCAGCTCATGAGTGAACGCAGGGCAACCTACCGCTGCAGACGGCAAGTTGTCCGCCCTCCGCGCGCGCATGTCAACAGAAGGCCCAGCGCGCTTGTCGGACTGACGTCGCGCTTCTCTTCGCGCTCGATGCGAGTTCGAGCGTCCTCTTGTTGTCGCTCATGAAGAACTTGGCGCTGATCGCGGCGAGCTCGCGGATCCGACGACGCAGTGGAGTCGCTGTCGAGGTGGATCCGTGAGTCGGCGATCTTGGCCTTCTTGGCGGAGAGTGCACGGTGGTTGCACCTCCGGCGATCTCGTCGCCACCGGCTCGTGCCTTGTCGTCTCGCCGCGGCAATGATGGCGTTGGTTGCCGCGGAGCGTCGCCGTTTGCAAAGCCGATGAGGCTCTGGATAGTGGCCCTCCACTCGTCGACATTGTCGGCCGTTGGAGGGTAGTTGAGGAGCAGTTGAGCTCTCGCCAGAGCTTCTTCTGGAGTAGTAGGCGGCATTGGAGAACGGTGCAAGGAGCGGGACACGCTCGGACTTCTAACTACGTTAGAAGGAGCAGCGCCCCGTCCGGGCGACCGTATCTCACTAGTGCCAGCATGTTGGCGCGCATGCTGGTCTTGAGGGTCTCGATCCAACGAACGTATGGCGTTGTGAACGCCATGACGTTGTTGGTCCCGCGTCTCCTGAGATGGGCGCGGGGTATCTTGTGACGCCGAGGTTTGCGGTGCCTTGTCCTTGGACTTGGCAACGCTGCGAGCACCTTCGTCGGCGCCCGTCCCTCCGCCCGTCCGCCCCACCACCCGCTTGCTGCGGTGAGGGTGGGTATTGAAGGAAATATGCCCTAGAGGCAATAATAAAGTTATTATTTATTTCCTTATATCATGATAAATGTTTATTATTCATGCTAGAATTGTATTAACCGGAAACATAATACATGTGTGAATACATAGACAAACGGAGTGTCACTAGTATGCCTCTACTAGACTAGCTTGTTAATCAAAGATGGTTAAGTTTCCTGACCATAGACAAAGGAGTTGTCATTTGATTAACAAGGTCACATCATTGGTTGAATGATCTGATTGACATGACCCATTCCATTAGCTTAGCACCCGATCGCTTAGTATCTTGCTATTGCTTTCTTCATGACTTATACATGTTCCGTAACTATGAGATTATGCAACTCCGTTTACGGAGGAACACTTTGGGTGCTACCAAACATCACAACGTAATCGGGTGATTATAAAGGAGTACTACAGGTGTCTCCAAAGGTACATGTTGGGTTGGCGTATTTCGAGATTAGGTTTTGTCACTCCGATTGTCGGAGAGGTATCTCTGGGCCCTCTCGGTAATGCACATCACTATAAGCCTTGCAAGCAATGTAGCTAATGAGTTAGTTGCGGAATGATGCATTACGGAACGAGTAAAGAGACTTGCCAGTAACGAGATTGAACTAGGTATTGGATACCGACGATCGAATCTCGGGCAAGCAACATACCGATGACAAAGGAACAACGATGTTGTTATGCGGTTTGACCGATAAAGATCTTCGTAGAATATGTAGGAGCCAATATGGGCATCCAGGTCCCGCTATTGGTTATTGACCGAGAATAGTTCTAGGTCATGTCTACATAGTTCTCGAACCCGTAGGGTCCGCACGCAAGGTTTCGATGCGGTTATATTATGAGTTTATGAGTTTTGATGTACCGAAGGAGTTCAGAGTCCCGGATGAGATCGGGGACATGACGATGAGTCTCGAAATGGTCGAGACGTAAAGATCGATATATTGGACGACTATATTCGGAGTTCGGAAAGGTTCCGAATGATTCGGGTATTTTTCGGAGTACCGGGGAGTTATGGGAATTCGCCGGGAGAAGTATTGGGCCTTATTGGGCCCTGCGGGAAAGAGAGAGGGGCTGCCTAGGGCAGGCGCTTCCCCCCATGGCCTAGTCCGAATTGACTAGGGAGGGGCCGCACCCTCCTTCCTTCCCTTCTCTTCCCCTTCCTTGTCTCCTACTCCTAATACATGGAAGGACTCCTAGTTGGACTAGGAAAGGGGAATCTTACTCCCGGTGGGAGTAGGACTCCCTTGGTGCGCCTCCTCCTAGGCCGCCTCCTCCTCCCTTGCTCCTTTATATACGGGGGCAGGGGGCACCCCATGACACACAAGTTGATCTACGGATCGTTCCTTAGCCGTGTGCGGTGCCCCCTCCACCATATTCCACCTCGGTCATATCGTCGCGGAGTTTAGGCGACGCCCTGCGCCGGTGAAGTCATATCGTCATGGAGCTTAGGCGAAGCCCCGCGCCGGTGAAGTCATATCGTCATGAGCTTAGGCGAAGCCCTGCGTCGGTGGAGCATCATCATCGCCACCACGCCGTCAGGCCGACGGAACTCATCCCGACACTTTGCTGGATCGGAGTCCGGGGATCGCCATCGAGCTGAACGTGTGTGCAGAACTCGGAGGTGCCGTGACGTTCGGTATTTGGATCGGTCGGATCGTGAAGACGTACGACTACATCAACCGCGTTGTTATAACGCTCCGCTTACGGTCTCACGAGGGTACGTGGACATACACTCTCCTCTCGTTGCTATGCATCACCATGATCTTGCGTGTGCGTAGGAAATTTTTGAAATTACTACGTTCCCCAACAAAGGCATCCGAGCCTAGGTTTTTATGGTTTGATGTTTTGCACGAGTAGAACACAAGTGAGTTGTGGGCGATACAAGTCATACTGCCTACCAGCATGTCATACTTTGGTTCAGCGGTATTGTGAGATGAAGCGGCCCGGACCGACATTACGCCAGACGCTTTACGCGAGACTGGTTTCACTGCTACGAGCACTCGTGCTTAAAGGTGGCTGGCGGGTGTCTCTCTCTCACTTTAGTTGAACTGAAAAGTGGCTACGCCCGGTCCTTGAGAAGGTTAAACGGAGTCTATTTGACGAAGTATCGTTGTGGTCTTGATGCGTAGGTGAGATTGGTTCTTGCTTAAGCCCGTAGCAGCCACGTAAAATTTGCAACAACAAAGTAGAGGACGCCTAACTTGTTTTTGCAGGGCATGTTGTGATGTGATATGGTCAAGACGTGATGCTATATTTTATTGTATGAGATGATCATGTTTTGTAACCGGGTTATCGGCAATCGGCTGGAGCCATATGGTTGTCGCTTATTGTATGAAATGCAAACGCCTGTAATTGCTTTACTTTATCACTAAGCGGTAGCGATAGTCGAGAAGCAATAGATGGCGAAACGACAACGATGCTACGATGGAGATCAAGGTGTCGCTACCGGTGACGATGGTGATCACGACGGTAAGCTTCGAGATGGAGATCACAAGCACAAGATGATGATGGCCATATCATATCACTTATATTGATTGCATGTGATGTTTATCCTTTATGCATCTTATTTTGCTTTGATTGACGGTAGCATTTTAAGATGATCTCTCACTAAAATTATCAAGTAGTGTTCTCCACGAGTATGCACCGTTGCCAAAGTTCGTCGTGTCGAGACACCACGTGATGATCGGGTGTGATAAGCTCTACGTCCATCTACAACGGGTGCAAGCCAGTTTTGCACACGCAGAATACTCAGGTTATACTTGACGAGCCTAGCATATGCAGATATGGCCTCGAACACGGAGACCGAAAGGTCGGCGTGAATCATATAGTAGATATGATCAACATAAGATGTTCACCATTGAAAACTACTCCATCTCACGTGATGATCGGTTATGGTTTAGTTGATTTGGATCACGTGATCACTTAGATGACTAGAGAGATGTCTGTCTAAGTGGGAGTTCTTAAGTAATATGATTAATTGAACTTAAATTTATCATGAACTTAGTCCCGGTAGTATTTTGCAAATTATGTTGTAGATCAATAGCTCGCGTTGTTGCTTCCCTATGTTTTTATATGTGTTCCTAGAGAAAATTGTATTGAAAAATGTTAGTAGCAATGATGCGGATTGGATCTGTGATCCGAGGTTTATCCTCATTGCTGCACGTAAGAATTATGTCCTTAATGCACCGCTAGATGACAGACCTATTGCAGGAGCAAATGTAGACGTTATGAACGTTTGGCTAGCTCAATATGATGACTACTTGATAGTTTAGTGCACCATACTTAACAGCTTAGAATCAGGACTTGAAAGACGTTTTGAACGTCATGGACCAAATGAGATGTTCCAGAATTGAAGTTAATATTTCAAGCAAATACCGAGTTGAGAGATATGAAATCTCCAACAAGTTCTATAGCTAAAAGATGGAAGAGAATCGCTCAACTAGTGAGCATGTTCTCAGATTGTCCGGGTACTTCAATCGCTTGAATCAAGTGGGAGTTAATCTTCCGGATATGATAGTGATTGCATAATTCTCTAGTCACCAACACTAAGTTACTAGAACTTCGTGATGAACTATAGTATGCAAGGGATGACGAAAACGATTCCCGAGCTCTTCGTGATGTTGAAATCGACGAAGGTAGATATCAAGAAAGAGCATCAAGTGTTGATTATTGACAAGACCACTAGTCTCAAGGAAAAAGGCAAAGGGAAGAAGGGGAACTTCAAGAAGAACGGCAAGCAAGTTGCTGCTCGAGTGAAGAAACCCAAGTCTGGACCTAAGCCTGAGACTAAGTGCTTTTGCTGCAATGGAACTGGTCATTAGAAGCGGAACTACCCCAAGTATTTGGCGGATAAGAAGGATGGCAAAGTGAACAAAGGTATATTTGAGATACAGATTATTGATGTGTATTTTACTAGTGTTCATAGCAACCCCTCGGTATTTGATACTGGTTCAGTTGCTAAGAGTAGTAACTTGAAACGGGAGTTGCGTAATGAAGAGAAACTAGTTGAAGGGGAAGTGAAGATGAGTGTTGGAAGTAGTTCCAAGATTGATATGATCATCATCACACACTCCCTATACTTTCGGGATTAGTATGGAACCTAAATAAGTGTTATTTGGTGTTGAGCATAAGTATGATTTGATCATGTTTATTGCAATACGGTTATTCATTTAAGTAAAAGAATAAATTGTTGTTCTGTTTACATGAATAAAACCTTATATGGTTACACACCCAATGAAAATGATTCATTGGATCTCGATCATAGTGATACACATATTCATAATATTGAAACCAAAAGATGCAAAGTTAATAATGATAGTGCAACTTATTTGTGGCAATCGCCGCTTAGGTCATATTGGTGTAAAGCGCATGAAGAAAACTCCATGTCGATGGACTTTTGGAATCACTTGATTATGAATCATTTGATGCTTGCGAACCGTGCCGTTTGGGCAAGATGACTAAAACTCCGTTCTCCGGAACAATGGAACAAGCTACTGACTTATTGGAAATAATACATACCGATGTATGCGATCCAATAAGTGTTGATGCTCGTGGCAAGTATCGTTATTTTCTGACTTTCACAAGATGATTTGAGCAGATATGGGTATATCTACTTGATGAAACATAAGTCTGAAATAGTTGAAAGGTTCAAAGAATTTCAGAGTGAAGTGGAAAAATCATCGTAACAAGAAAATAAAGTTTCTGCGATCTAATCGCAAAGACGAATAATTGAGTTACGAGTTTGGTCTTCAATTAAAATAATGTGGAATAGTTTCACAGCTCACGCCACTGAACACCACAATGTTATGGTGTGTCCGAACGTCAGAACCGCACTTTATTTGATATGGTGCGATCTATGATGTCTCTTATCGGTTTACCACTATCATTTTGGGGTTATGCATTAGAGACAAATGCATTCACGTTTAAGAGGGCACCATCTAAATCCATTGAGACGACACCATATGAACTATGGTTTAACAAAGAAACATAAGTCGTCGTTTCTTAAAAGTTTGGAGTTGTGATGCTTATGTGAAAAAGTTTTCACCGATAAGCTCAAACCCAAATCGGAGAAGTGCGTCTTCATAGAATACCCAAAGGTAACTATTGGGTACACCTTCTATCACAGATCCGAAGGCAAGTTTTTCGTTGCTAAGATGGATCCTTTCTAGAGAAGAAGTTTCTCTCGAAAGAAGTGAGTGGGAGGAAAGTAGAACTTGATGAGGTAATTATACCTTCTCCCTTATTGGAAAGTAGTTCATCACGTAAATCAGTTCCGTGATTCCTACACCAATTAGTGAGGAAGTTAATGATGATGATCATGAAACTTCAGATCAAGTTGCTACCAAACCTCGTAGGTCTTCCAGAGTAAGATCCGCACTGTAGTAGTACGGTAATCATGTTCGGAAGTCATGTTACTAGACCATGATGAACCTACGAACTATGAGGAAGCGATGATGAGCCCAGATTCCGCGAAATGGCTTGAGGCCATAAAATCTGAGATATGATCCATGTATGAGAACAAAAGTATGGACTTTGATTGACTTGCTCGATAATCAGCAAGCCATGTTAAATAAATGGATCTTCAAGAGGAAGACGGACACTGATAGTAGTGTTACTATCTACAAAGCTCGACTTGTCACAAAAAGGTTTTCGACGAGTTCAAGGTGTTGACTACAATAAGATTTTCTCAATCAGAAGCGATGCTTAAGTCTGTCCGAATCATGTTAGCAATTGCCACATTTTATGAAATCTGGCAAATGGATGTCAAAACTACATTCTTTAATGGATTTATTAAAGAAGAGTTGTATATGATGCAACGGAAGGTTTTGTCAATCCTAAAGGAGCTAACAAAATGTGCAAGCTCCAGCGATCCATCAATGGACTGGTGCAAGCATCTCGGAGTTGGAATATACGCTTTGATGTGTTGATCAAAGCATATGATTTTATACAGACTTTTGGAAAGGCCTGTATTTACAAGAAAGTGAGTGGGAGCACTACAGCCTTTCGGATAAAGTATATGTGAATGACATATTGTTGATCGGAAATAATGTAGAATTATTCTGCAAAGCATAAAGGAGTGTTTGAAAGGAGTTTTTTTTCCAAAGAAAGACCTCGGTGAAGCTGCTTACATATTGAGCATCAAGATCTATAGAGATAGATCAAGACGCTTGATAAGTTTTTTCAATGAATACATACCTTGACAAGATTTTGAAGTAGTTCAAAATGGAACAGTCAAAGAAAGAGTTCTTACCTGTGTTACAAGGTGTGAGATTGAGTAAGACTCAAAACCCGACCACGCAGAAGATAGAAAGAGAATGAAAGTCATTCCCTATGCATCAGCCATAGGTTCTATAAAGTATGTCATACTGTGTACCAGATCTATTGCATACCCTACCACTAAGCTTGGCAAGGGAGTGCAATAGTGATCTAGGAGTAGATCAATGGACAGCGGTCAAAATTATCCTTAGTAGAATAAGGATGTGTTTCTCGATTATGGAAGTGAAAAGGTTCGTCGTAAAGGGTTACGCCGATGCAAGTTTTGACACCGATCTGGATGACTCTAAGTCTCGATCTAGATACATATTGAAAGTGGGAGCAATTAGCTAGAATAGCTCTCATGCGAGCATTGTTGACATAGAAATTGCAAGAATACTTACGGCTCTGAATGTGACAGACCCGTTGACTAAAATTATCTCACAAGCAAAACATGATCACACCTTAGTACTCTTTGGGTGTTAATCACATAGCGATGTGAACTAGATTACTGACTCTAGTAAACCCTTTTGGTGTTGGTCACATGTCGATGTGGACTATGGGTGTTAACCACATATAGATGTGAACTATTGATGTTAAATCACATGGCGATGTGAACTAGATTATTGACTCTAGTGCAAGTGGGAGACTGAAGGAAATATGCCCTAGAGGCAATAATAAAGTTATTATTTATTTCCTTATATCATGATAAATGTTTATTATTCATGCTAGAATTGTATTAACCGGAAACATAATACATGTGTGAATACATAGACAAACGGAGTGTCACTAGTATGCCTCTACTAGACTAGCTTGTTAATCAAAGATGGTTAAGTTTCCTGACCATAGACAAAGGAGTTGTCATTTGATTAACAAGGTCACATCATTGGTTGAATGATCTGATTGACATGACCCATTCCATTAGCTTAGCACCCGATCGTTTAGTATGCTGCTATTGCTTTCTTCATGACTTATACATGTTCCTGTAACTATGAGATTATGCAACTCCCGTTTACCGGAGGAACACTTTGGGTGCTACCAAACGTCACAACGTAACTGGGTGATTATAAAGGAGTACTACAGGTGTCTCCAAAGGTACATGTTGGGTTGGCGTATTTCGAGATTAGGTTTTGTCACTCGGATTGTCGGAGAGGTATCTCTGGGCCCTCTCGGTAATGCACATCACTATAAGCCTTGCAAGCAATGTAGCTAATGAGTTAGTTACGGAATGATGCATTAAGGAACGAGTAAAGAGACTTGCCAGTAACGAGATTGAACTAGGTATTGGATACCGACGATCGAATCTCGGGCAAGTAACATACCGATGACAAAGGGAACAACGTATGTTGTTATGCGGTCTGACCGATAAAGATCTTCAGTAGAATATGTAGGAGCCAATATGGGCATCCAGGTCCCGCTATTGGTTATTGACCGAGAATAGTTCTAGGTCATGTCTACATAGTTCTCGAACCCGTAGGGTCCGCACGCTTAAGGTTTCGGCGACGCTTATATTATGAGTTTATGAGTTTTGATGTACCGAAGGAGTTCGGAGTCCCGGATGAGATCGGGGACATGACGATGAGTCTCGAAATGGTCGAGACGTAAAGATCGATATATTGGACGACTATATTCGGAGTTCAGAAAGGTTCGAATGATTCGGGTATTTTTCGAGTACCGGAGAGAGTTACGTGAATTCGCCGGGAGAAGTATTGGGCCTTATTGGGCCCTGCGGGAAAGAGAGAGGGGCTGCCTAGGGCAGGCCGCGCTTCCCCATGGCCTAGTCCGAATTGACTAGGGAGGGCCGCACCCTCCTTCCTTCCCTCTCTCTTCCCTTCCTTGTCCTCTACTCCTAATACATGGAAGGACTCCTAGTTGGACTAGGAAAGGGGGAATCTTACTCCCGGTGGGAGTAGGACTCCCCCAGGTGCGCCTCCCAGGCCGGCCACCCTCCCTTGCTCCTTTATATACGGGGCAGGGGGCACCCCATGACACACAAGTTGATCTACGGATCGTTCCTTAGCCGTGTGCGGTGCCCCCTCCACCATATTCCACCTCGGTCATATCGTCATGGAGTTTAGGCGAAGCCTCGCGCCGGTGAAGTCATATCGTCATGAGCTTAGGCGAAGCCCTGCGCCGGTGAAGTCATCTCGTCGCGGAGCTTAGGCGAAGCCCCGCGCCGGTGAAGCAGAATCATCGTCACCACGCCGTGCGGCCGACGGAACTCATCCCGACACTTTGCTGGATCGAGTCCGGGGATCGCCATCGAGCTGAACGTGTGCAGAACTCAGAGGTGCCGTGACGTTCGGTACTTGGATCGGTCGGATCGTGAAGACGTGCGACTACATCAACCGTTGTTATAACGCTTCGCCACGGTTCACGAGGGTACGTGGACATACACTCTCCCTCTCGTTGCTATGCATCACCATGATCTTGCGTGTGCGTACGAAATTTTTGAAATTACCACGTTCCCCAACAGTGCACGACGCGACGGTTTCGCTGCCGCCAAGCCTTCTTCTTCGGTGGCATGTTGAGGAAGATGTTGGTGACGCTGCTCGCGTGAACGCCGGATCGGATTCTCACGGCCTCGACGCTTCTACCGGGCGCGCCAGGATGTCGGGAGGCCGATCGCACTCCACGGACACCTATGGGGCCGGGCGGAGCAGGCCCTTGTGGTTCGGAGGGGGGCGGAGGTCGCACGAAGAGCGGATCGAGGCGATGCACACGGCGGTTTACCCAGCCGGAGCTCTCCGGAGAGATAAAACTCCTACTGCTGCTTGTTTGATCTATTGTGTTCTTGCTAGGGAGCAACGAGGGCTACAAAACCTAAGCGTGAGTCTATCTGGTCTCGAGTGGGTCGAATGAACCCAACGAGACGAACCTGGCCAACTGAACTGAACGGAACCGAACCCTTTCTACGTTGCACTCGGGCCTCCTTTTATATGCTCAAGGGGTCTCCGACAGGTGCCAACATAGGCGGGGGTACGAAGTTAAAACAGGAGTTGGTACACCTACTTGAACAGTGTACAGTGCAAAATACCTAACTCTGATGGCAAGGGACAAAAGCAATAAATGCCCGTCGTTGTCGCCCAAACAGTGTAACAGAGACCGTCAGGTGCGCCTCCGCTCGCCACGATGGCGAGCTTGTCAGCGCCGCTTATCGCTGCTCTCCGCTGGCTGCACAGCCGCTCGACACGCGCCCATGGAACGGTCCCATGGCGACACGTCGCTGGGTGAGCTGGAGCGGAGACGGAGAGAAGTTGCATGCCGCGGCAAGCGCCTTTGCCGCGGCCGAATCTTGTCGCGCTCGGAGACTTGTCGCGCCTGAGCCTTCCCGCAAGCTCCTCTTGCCGGGCTTTGTCTTCTGCGTGCCTGGAGTGGCCTTCCCGACAAGCTCCTCTTGTCGGGACCTTGTCTTCTCAATCTATTACTTTGTTCTTGAATGGCTCCAAGGGAGCCACGGAGGATATTGGCGGTGACGAGGCAAACCTTGCCGCGGGGTGCTGCAACTGTCCGTGCACGAGTACGGTATACTAGGGTACCCCTACTCTAGTGCACCGACATGCTAACGTTTCCGCTTTCGATCTACGAGGGTACATGGACACACTCTCCCCTCTCGTTGCTATGCATCACCATGATCTTGCGTGTGCGTAGGAATTTTTTTTGAAATTACTACGTTCCCCAACAGCTAGATCCAATCCCATTGATAGATTGCCCTAAATGAGGCTTACCATGTAACATCTTGTAAGAATTCACTTGACGGCTCTCCATCCTTATGCAACAACATTCACTTTCATCTAGTGATGTGATGTAAACCAAAGCTAACAGACAATATTTGCATCACTTGAGTTAGTTTCTACATGTTTTAGTCATCAACCAGGATGAGATGGTATGGTGTCGTACCACACCACATTAGTCGGTGCTTCAGGTGAAAGCCTAATATTGACCTGGTCAACATCGATGATTGTAACACCACTAGGCATCAATTAGTTTCTTGAGGACATCACTATGAAGCTTTTGTAGCTCATTCTTAATGTGCATCAAGCGAAAGCCTTAAACACTACTAAGAAATATATAGTGTTTATGAATGCACCTAAACATGTAGATCTAATAATGAATATTAGCATGAAGGATAATTACTACTGAAACGACACTCATAAGAAATACAATTATGTTTACTTCAACAATGGCTCCTCAAAGTCTGATTTCCCTGAAACTGGTTCTGTCATCGAGGTAACTTAGTGTGCATGTTTCCGACACTTCATATATGCATTCCCTTGTGTTATACAATAGTTCTCATTACATTGATCCGTAGTTCTTAAAAAATGACTCATTATGCAATTAGGTTGTTGAGAAGGTTGCGGCTGGTGAGTTGAGTTTTTCTATTGCTTTAGTCAGGCTTTCGAGCCACCATGGAAAATGTAATGAGCCAATTGGATTTTGTCTATTCAACAATGTGGTTATTGTGGCTAATTATATCTTAAATCCTAGGATTTCTATCATGATTTTTGAACATTTCCATGACATTAGTATCCATCTCAACAACTCAAAAAATAGTATGAAAATAAAAGTGGGAGCTAGTTGCTAAAGAAAGAAGAGGAAACTTCTATTCAAATAGTAGCCAAGTGGTATATTACATTTATATAATGAGCATTCACTCATTGGTGTTCATAAACTAAATTTCATACGTAAACAACACCTTAATTGTAGGGAATATGTAGTCCACACACTAAAGACCCGAATTGAGAAAATTGGTAGGCTAAATCCAATCCCATTGAAAGGTTACCTTAACAGCGTTTTTTATAATATTTGGGAAGGGGAATGGGAGTTTATAGTAGGGAGTTGTATTGACATTAGACATGGTTTGAGTTGTTTTATTTCCATTCCTCTGCTTGGCGCATGATGGGAATTATATGTGAGAATTATGATGAAGGGTTAAGATTGGCTCACTAAAACAATCCCCTTCCAACTTCCGCCCTTCCGCTGTTAATAAAATGGTGGAAGTTGGAGTCTCAAGTCCCATCACTATTCCCTTATGAACTCCCAATCTCCCTAACCAAACAAATTTGAAGTCTCATACCCCTTCAATTTCCATTCTCTGGCTCTAGTTACCCCCAATCAAACATGTTGTAAATGAAGCTTAGCATGCAACATCTTGTAATAACTCACTTGGCGGCTCTGCATCCTTACACAACAGTATTGATTCTCATGGGTTGTTGTGATGTAAACAGAAGCTAACAACAATATTTGGATCACTGCGGTCACTTTCTACTTCTTTTAATCATCAACCTAGATTACATGGATGGTACCATACCAAATAATGATATTCGAAGCTTCCGTCTAAAACCTAAGCTGAATTGGTCGTCATTGATGGTGACACGTTTTGGGTGTAAATTACCTTCTTTAAGGCGTCAATGTGAAGCTTTGGTAGCTCATTCTAAATGTGCTCTAGGCGAAAACCTTGAGCACGGCTGAGAAATATATAGCCTCTATGCATGCCCCAAACCATGTAAATCTAACAAGGAATATCAGCTCGAAGGATAATTACCATCGAAACAACACCGTTGAGAGATTCAATTATGTTTACTTCAACGAAGGCTCCAAACCATGTAAATATAACAAGCAATATCATAGCCAAGAAGTGGAATAAAAAATTAAGCATTCGCTCATTGTTGTTCAAGAATTGAAGCTCATATTTAATCCACACTTTTATTTAAGGGAATATGTAATGCACATGCTAAAGGCCCGCATAGACAAAATTGGTAGGCCAGCTCCAATACAAGATAGATTGCCCTGAATGAAGCTTACCATACAACATCTTGTAAGAATTCACTTGTTAGTTCTCAGTTTTACGCAATTGTATTGATTTTCATATGGCATTGTGATGTAAGCCAGTAATGTCTAGATCATTGTAGTTGGTTTGTACTTCTTTTAATCAACAACCTGTAAGTGATTGTACGGTACCGTACCACCGCATTAAATTTGATGCTTCCGGGGAAAACCTAATACCAAATTGGTAGGCAGTGATGATGGTGACTCCTTCACGCAAGTTACCTTTTTGAAGGCATCATTATGAATATTATGTATCTTGTTCTTGATGTGCTCCTGGTGAAAGCCTTGAGCAGTGTTGAGAAATATATAGCATCTATGCATGCAATGAACCATGTAAATCTGATAAATAATATCAGCTTGAAGGAGAATTACTATCAAATCCACACTACTAAGAAATTACATTACATTTACTTCAACAAAGGCTCCTCAAAGTCTGCTTTCCTCGTGGTTGGTTTTGTCATTGAGGTAATTTAGTGTGTAATTTTCCTATGCTTCATGTATGCATTCCCTGGTGTTATACAACAGTTCTGTTCCATTGATCCCAAGTGCTAAAATAATGACTCATTATACAATTAGGTTCCTAATAAGGTTGCAACTCATGAGTTCAGTTCTGCTATTGCTGTAGTTGGGCCTCCAGTCCACCATGCAGAACATAGGTAGCCAACTAGATTTTGTTTGTTCAACAATGTGGCTATTGCAGCTAATTATCTCTTAAATTATAGGATTTCCATCATGATTTTTAAACATTGGCATGAAATTAGTATCCATCTCAATGGTTGTAGAAATAGTATGAAAATATAGTCAGTACCAAGTTTCTTAGGAAAGAACTCCAGGCAAGGAAATTTGTATTCAAATCATAGCCAAGTTGTATAATCCATTAATATATTGAGCATTCACTCATTGTTGTTCATAAACTGCAGTTCATATGTAATCCACGCTTTTATTGCAAGGAATATCTAATCCGCACACTTAAGGCCCAAATTGACAAAACTGGTATGCTAGCTCAGATACCAATTATAGAATACCATAAATGAAGCTTACCCTGCAACATTTTGTAAGAATTCACTTGTCAGTCTCTATAATTATGCAACATAATTGATTTTCATGGAGTGATGTGATGTAAAGAAAAGCTAACAACAATATTTGGAGCACTACGGTAGGTTTCTACTTATTTTATTCATCAACCTGGAGGAGATGGTATGGTACCATACCACATCACAAAAATCGATGCTTCCATCGAAAGCCAAATGATGACTTGGTTAGTAGGGACGATGGTGACGCGGTCGGGCATCAGTTACCTTCTTGAAGGCACCGGTATTATAGCTCACTCTTGTGCTTCTGTTGAAAGCCTTGAGC
Source organism: Aegilops bicornis (assembly GCA_021605145.1). NCBI lineage: Eukaryota > Viridiplantae > Streptophyta > Magnoliopsida > Poales > Poaceae > Aegilops > Aegilops bicornis. The sequence continues at coordinate 84,353,568 of CM038670.1, forward strand.
ACTGCTGAGAATGTAGCCTCTTTGATGCCATGATCCATGTAAATCTAACAAGGAATATCAGCTTCAAGGATAATTACCATCAAAACAACACTGCTGAGAAATCGATTATGTTTACTTCAACAAAGGCTTCTCAAAGTTTGGTGTCCTTGCAGCTAGTTCTGTCATCAAGGTAATTTAGTGTGTACTTATCCTACATTGCATATCTACATTCCATATTCTTATAAAATAGTGTTGGTTCCATTATTCCTAAGTGCTTAAAAAATGACTCATTTGGCAATTCGGGTGTTGAGAAGGTTGCGCTTGGTGAGTTGAGTTACACTATTACTCTAGTCAGGCATCCAAGCCACAATGAAAATATAGTGAGCCAATTGGATTTTGCTAGTAAAACAATGTTCCTGTTGCATCGAATAATGTTGTAAATCATATGACTCCCATCATGATTTTGGAACATTGGCATGAGATTAGTATCAATATCAACTGCTCGAGAAATAGTATGAAAATAAAATCAGTGCCAAGTTGCTTAGGAAAGTACTACAATTGAGCTATGTACTCAAATCATAGCCAATAAGTATAATACATTAATATATTGAACATTTATTCATTGTTATTCATAAATTGAAGTTCATATGTAATCATGTATTTATTGGGCAGAATATGTAATCCACAACCTAAAGGACCAAATAGACAAAATTGGTAGGCTGGCTCCAACCCTAAATTAAGCTTACCATGCAACATCTTATAAGAATTCACTTGCCGATTCTCCATTTTTATGCAATAGTATTGATTGTCATTGGGTGACATGATGTAAACCAAAAATAAAAGTAATATTTGGATCACTGCAGTTGGTTTGTACTTCTTTTAATCAATAACTTGGTTGAGTTGGTATGGTACCTTACCACCTCACGACAATCGATGCTTCTAGGGAAAGCATGATGTAGACTTGGTCGACATCGATGTTGGTGATGCCTTCGAGCATACATTACCTTCTTGTAGGCATCATTGTGAAGATTTTGTAGCTAGTTCTTGATGTACTCTAGGTGGAATCTTTGAGTACTGCTAAGAATCATATACTATCCATGCATCCACCAAAGCATGTAGATCAAATAAGGAATATCAGCTCGAAGGACAATTACAATCTAAACGACACTGCTCAGAAATTCAATTACGTTTAATTCAACAAAGGCTCCTCAGAGTCTGCTTTCCTTGCAGCTGGTTCTATCATCGAGCTAATTTAGTGTGTACTTTTCCTACACTTAACATGCATTGCTTTGTGTTATACAATAGTTCTTCTTCCATTGATCCCGAGTGCTGCAAAAATGACTCATTTTACAACTAGGATGTTGAGAAGGTTGAGGCTGGTGAGTCTAGTTCTCCTCTTCCTTTAGTCAGGCCTCCAGGCCACCATGCCGAACATAGTGAGCCAATTGGAATTTATGTCTAAAACAATGTGGTTATTGCAGCTACGTCCAGTCGGGCCTGTGGAGGCCTGGTAGGTCCCTGTCGCTAGGTCCAGTTGGCTCCGCTTGGCGGTGGGGTTGTCCCCTCCTGTCGGATGCGTTGCAGGTGCCCATGAGCCCGGTGTCTCCTCGTCCTCCCTCTAGGTCTCGTGTTGGTGGCCTCGATGAGACGACATAGTTGGTGTGGTGACCATGGTGGCATAGGCTGGTGGGCGCCACATTGGGTGGTGCACTTCCGATTGTCCAGGATGGTGGTGGTTGTTTCGGGGCAGGAGAAATCCCTGGTGGCTCGTCCGCCACTGGCGCGGCAATGCCCGTGGGCGCCGCAAGACCTTCCTAAGGGGCATCAGTGATACCCCTTACACACTGCCATCTGCATACTGGGGGAAACCCTAGTACTTATCCAGGCAGCAACGGCATCATCATCACATTTCTTCCTGAAGATGTTGCTTGGTACGCGAGGCTACGGAGTGCTAGGAGTGTGGTGGAACTTCTTCGGAGGGTGCAGTGGGTGTCGGCCATCTTCGCTTAGTTGAGCTGCCGACGTCGGCATTTGTTTCTCTTTCTTTCTCTCGTTTTTTCTTTTGGTCGTATTTGTGTTGCGGCCCCATCGAGCTGGTTAATTGTACCGGATGGTTGCTTTATAATATAATGCGGTGGGAAACCCTTTATCGTCAATCTATTGCAGCTAATTACCTCTCAAATCATAGGATTTCCATCATGATTATTGAACATTGTCATGACATTAATATCCATCTCAACCACTCCAGAAATAGTATAAAAATAAAATCCACACCAAGTTGCTTAGGAAAGAGCTACAGTCGAGGGAATTTGTATTCACATCATAGTCAAGTGTTATAATTCATTAATATATTGATCATTCATTCATTGTTGTTCATAAAATTCATTTTATATGTAATCCACACTTTTATTAATTGTAGGGAATGTAATCCAAACACTCAAGGCCCAAATTGAAAAAGTTGGTAGGCTAGCTCTCATCCCAATTATAGATTACCCAGCTTACAATGCAAAATTCTTGGTGGATCTCCATCCCTATGCAACAGTATTGATTGTCACGAGGTGATGTTATGTAAACAAAAGCTAACATCAACTTTTTCATCACTACAATTAGTTTCTACTTATTTTATCAACAACACGGATGCGATGGGTATGGTACCATACCACATCACGATTGTCATTGAGCGATATGATGTAAACCAAAGCTAACAGTAATAATTGGATCACTTTAATTGATTACTACTTCTTTTAATCAACAACCTGGATGAGATGGTATCGTACCATACCACCTAAAAACATTCAATGCTTCTGGGGTAAGCCAAATGCCAACTTGGTCGATAGCGATGACCGTGATGCCTACGGACGCATGCTACCTTCATGAAGGAATCATTGTGAAGATTTTATAGCTCGTTCTTGACGTGCTCAGTGTTAAAGCCTTGAGCACTGCTGAAAAATATGTAGCATCTACGCATGCACCGGACCATGTAAATTTAATAAGGAATATCATCTCACAGGATATTTACTAATGAAATGACACTGTTGAGAAATTCAACTATGTTTTCTTTAACAAATGCTCCTCAAAGTATGCTTTCCTTGTAGTTAGTTTTTTCGTCAAGGTAATTTAGTGTGTACTTTTCCTATAATTGATAGATGCATCTCTTGTGTTGTACAATAGTTCTAGTTCCATTCATTCCAAGTGCTAAAAAATTACTCATTTTACAATTAGGTTGTCGAGAAGGTTGCGGCTGGTGAGTTGAGTTCTACTATTGCTTTAGTCAAGCCTCCAGTCCACCATGCCGAACACAGTGAGCCAATTGGATTTTGTCTCTTCAACAATGTGGCTATTGCAGCTAATTATCCCTGAAATCATAGGATTTCCACCAAGTTGTTCTAACATTGCCATAACATTAGTATCCACCTCAACAGCTCGAGAAATAGCATGAAAATAAAATTAGCGCCAAGTTGCCTAGGGAAGAACACCAGTCGAGGAAATTTGTATTCAAATCATAGACATCTGGTAGAATCCATTAATATATTGAGCATTCACTCATTGTGGTTCATAAACTACAGTTCAAATGTAATCCATAATTTTATTATAGGGAATATGTAATCCACACACTGAAAGCCCAAATTGGCAAAATTGGTAGGCTAGGTCCAAATCTTATTATATATTACCCTAAATGAAGTTTACCATATGCAGCATTTTTTAAGAATTCACTTGGCGGCACTCCATCCTTATGCACCATACTGAACATAGTAATCCAATTGGATTTTTTCTCTACAACATTGTAGTTATGCAACTAATTATCTCTTAAATCATAGGATTTCGATCATAATTTTTGAACTTTGCCATGATAATAGTATCCATCTCAACTACTCGAGAAATAGTATGTAAATAAAATCGGTACCATGTTGCTTAGGAAACTACAAAAACCAAATTTGTACTCAAATCATAGCTAGGAAGTAAAATAGATTAATATATTGAGTATTTACTCATTGTTATTCATAAACTGAATTTCATATGTAATCCACACTTTTATCGCAGGGAATATGTAATCCACACACCAAAAGCCCAAATTGACGAATTTTTAGGCTAGTTCCAATCCCAATTATCGATTACCCTCAAGCAGGTTTACCATGGAACATATTTTAAGAATTCACTTGGTTGTTCTCAATCTTTATGAAATAGTATTGATTGTCATATGATGATGTGATGTAAACCAAAGCTAACAATAATATTTCGGTCATTGCAGATGGTTTCTTCTTCGTTTAATCAACAACCTAGATGAGATGACGGTACCATACCAACACATGATAGTCGATGCTTCTGGTGAAATCCTAAGGCCAACTTGGTCGGCAGCGATAATGTTCATGCCTTAGGCATACGTTACCTTCTTGAAGGCATCACCGTGAAGCTTTCGTAGCTCCTTATTGATGTGCTCCGAGCAAAAGCCTTGAGCACTGTTGAGAAATATATACCACTTTTCCATGCCCTAAACCATGTAAACAGGATAAGGACTATCAGCTTAGAGGTTAATTACAATCAACACAGGACTGCTGAGAAATTCAATTATGTTTACTTCAACAAAGGCTCCTCAAAGGTAGCTTTCCATCCAACTCGTTCTATCATTGAGGTAATTTAGTATTTTACCTACACTATATATATGAATTCCGTTGTGTTATACAAAAGCTCTAGTACCATTGATGTCAAGTGCTGAGAAATGTCTCATTTGCAATAAGGTTGCTGAGAAGGTTGTGGATGGTGAGCTGAGTTCTGCTATTGCTTTAGTTAGGCCACCATGGTTAATATACAGAGGCAGCTGGATTTTGTCTCTTCAATAATGTGGCTATTGCAGCTAATTATCTCTTAAATAATAGGAAATCATTCATGATTTTTGTACATTTCCATGACATTTGTATCCATCTCGATGACCCCTGAAATAGTATTAAAATAAAGTCGGCACCAACATTCTTAGAAAGGAACTACAGTCGACAATATTTGTATTCAAATAATTGCTAAGTAGTATAATACACTAATAGATTGAGGATTTACTCATTGTCGTTCATAAGTTTAAGTTCATATGTAATCCACACTTTTATTGCAGGGAATATGTAATCCACACACTGAAGGCCGAAACTGACAAAATTGGTAGGCTAGATCCAATCCCATTGATAGACTACCATAAATGAATCTTACCATGTAATATCTTGTAAGGAGTCACTTTGTGGCTATCCATCCTTATGCGACAACATTGACTTTCATCTAGTGATGTGATGTAAACCAAAGCTAACAATAATATTTGTATCACTTTAGTTAGTTTGTACTTCTTTTAATCATCAACTAGGATGGGAAGGTATGGTGTTGTACCACATCACGTTAGTCGGTGCTTCCGGTGAAAGCCTAATGCTGACTTGGTCAGCGTCGATGATGATAACACCTTTGGGCATTAATTAGCTTCTTGAAGACATCACTATGAAGCTTTTGTAGCTCATTCTTGATGTGCATCGAGCGAAAGCCTTTAACACTACTAAGAAATGTATAGTGTTTATGCATGCACCTAAACATGTAGATATGATAAGGAATATCAGCTTGAAGGATAATTCTACCGAAATTATACTCCTAAGAAATACAGTTATGTTTACTTCAATAATGGCTACTCAAAGTGTGCTTTCCTTGAAACTGGTTCTATCATCGAGGTAATTTAGTGTGTATGTTTCCTAGACTTCATATACGCATGCCCTTGTGTTATACAACAGTTCTTGTTACATTTATCCCGAGTTATAAAAAGTGACTCATTATGCAATTAGTTTGTTGAGAAGGTGGCGGCTTGTGAGTTGAGTTTTTCTATTGCTTGGGTCAGGCTTTCGAGCCACCATGGCAAACATAACGAGCCAATTGGATTTTATCTCTTCAACAATGTGGTTATTGCAGCTAATTATATCTTAAATCATAGGATTTCTATCATGATTTTTGAAAATTTACATGACATTAGTATCCATCTCAACGGCTCCAGAAATAGTATGAAAATAAAGTAGGGAGCTAGTTGCTAAACAAAGAACATCAGTAGAGGAAACTTCTATTCTAATAGTAGCCAAGTGGTATACATTAATATAATGAGAATTCACTCATTGTTGTTCATAAACTCAAGTTCATACGTAATCCACACTTTTATTGCAGGGAATATGTAATCCACACACTGAAGACCCGAATTGAGAAAATTGGTAGGCTAGCTACAATATCATTGATAGATTAGCCTAACAGCGTGTTTGGCAATACTGAAGGGGGTGGGAGTTTATAGTAGGGAGTTGTATTGATATTAGGCATATGCGATGAGTTGCCTTATGTAGCGACCTGACCCAACATCGGTCAAGTCTCCGTATGCATACCATCCCAAGATCATCTTTGGTACTCACAAGACATCGATAAAGTAATCAAAGTTCAATCACACCTGAATTTTATTACACGATTCTCATATAGAGTCTTTATTACAAGGGAATAAATTCGGCTCAAGGCCAACTCATGAGAAATAAACTACTAATGCTGCGGAAGCGTCGAGGTAAAGCGAGTCCATCCGACTCCAAAGGGCAATCGCCAAGCGGAGCGTAGCCTCACTCTGATCGGAATATATCTCTGCAACATAATACGTTGCAGCCATGTAGGTCAGCTTTTGGAATAAGCTGGCAAGTCATGAAGAATAACAATAATAAAGTTACTACCTCTATATGCATTTTTGGCTGTGGAGCTCTAAGTTTCATCATTTTGCGAAAAGCCAATTTTATCCTACTACAGTGGACTTATTTGCAAATTACTACAAATTGTTGGTAGTTATTGAGATGGTTCCGCCAACCAAAATCTCGTTCCCAAATTATTAAGTCATAAACCCACAAATTAATTCATTAGTTTTAGTGTTGAGATATCCGAATACTTCCAAGTTCCAGAGGCTCAAATGTCCGTAACCGGGGACACGGCTAATCGATTAGGTTTAAACTCTGCAGAGGTTTGCGACTTTCCCGCAAGAATCATTCCCTCCTTTAAAGTCTTCGCACTTCATGGTGTTTGAAGACGGGACGAATGAAACAGGGTCTTCCAAAGAGTTCTTCCGCCACCGCCGGTACCCATCCAATCCTACCGTTCGTCTACTTCTCGTAGTACCGCCCAGCCCAGCGTCACTACTAGGGTCAACCCAGCCAGAGCCCATAATGGCTTGCGGCTGCATGTAAGCTTCCGGTCATGGGGCATCCATCCTTCTCTTCGTGGCTGGGTGAAGCTTTCCGCAGGATGTCATGGCGCTTCTCCATGCATCCCGCCACCACTGGGTGCTCCAGGTGCCCGTCCAACCGTCCTCCACCCGGTAGTGATTTTCCAAGTCCATCTTGATCATTGTAGTTCATGGGGTTATCATCATCATTGACTCTCACATCTTGCTTATGAATATCACTCATACCAAATCCGTCTACGAGCATAGCAAAATAACTACTACGTCCCGGGTCATGGTAACAAGGGATTGGTTCATCCTACCACATGATACTACTCAAGTTTAATGACTTCAAGATTTCACTACTGCATGCATGGTGGGGTGGTGACAACTACTAATGCACAAAAACATAGGTATAGAAATAACATGATCAAAACTTGCCTTTATTGATGATCCTCGTAAGCTAAAGAGTCGTAGTAGCAAGCTTCAAGCACTCAGGAAACTCTACCGAGACAAACAATGAACACAATAAGCAAAACAATAGGATCACATAACACAACATAACAAAAATAACATAGCACAACAAAGCAACCAAAACCAAATCCAAAGGAAAACTCAAAGAAAAATCACTCAAAGTTTCCTACTTCAAACAATAGCTAAAAATAGTTTTTATATAACAAAAATTCCTTAATATAACCTAATCATGGTTTTAGGTTAACTTAACAGAAAAGGATTAACTAAGTAACTAGGAGCAAAAAGAATTAATTAAATAGCTATTATAAAACTCATTTTAGGCCTAATCCAATTTCTATTAAGAAAATTAATTATAAACCTTTATTAATTATAAATAAAAGTTCATCTAATAGAGTGACAGAAACTAACCTAGAATAACTAATCACAAGTTAAAAATAAATTAATTTACTAATTTATTAATTAGGAAAACAGGAACTAGTCAATTAATTAGGATTAATAGGATTCTGCCTAGAATTAATTATCTATTAATCCTAAAATACCAAAGTTAATTTCTAGGGTTTGGCAATGTCAAAATAAGGTGATGACAAAAAGAATCATGCAAAAATAATTTTTCTAACTAAAGTTATAACAGATTTGCTATTCTGACTAAAATAATATTAAAGCATTTTTAATTATTTTTAACATAGCTAAATATATGTTTTTCAGAAACTACATAAAATTTGCAATCCAACAAAAAAGAATCACTCAAAATATTAAACAGAATAAAAGATATACATTTTTGAAAATTGAAACTATTCGCTAAAACAGAAAATCAAAATAAAAGAAAAAGCCCAATGGGCCTATCATGCACTAGGCGAGTTTAGTCTAAACGGCCTAGGGTTTAACTAACAGAACCGGCCTAATAAATAAAACCTAAACTAAAATAAAAACCGATCGGGCCGGTTTTCTAATAAAACATACCCCTTCGGGGTTCTAATCGGAGCCGTCGATCTAAGATCGAACGGGGAGGGTTTTCGGGACTCACCGGACTCACGGCAATGGGCGGGCGAGAGTGCTCCGAGGCGTCGGCCGGGCGAGCTTCATGAGTCGTCGGGGAGATGCGGGGAGCACGGGGAGGTTCGGTGGTGTTGGGAGGGTCGGGGTGGATTAGGGTGGCGGCGGCGACTATGGCGTGGCGAGCTTGAACTCGGCGGCGTCGAGCAGGAGGACGAGGTGTCTGGCAGCGAGCTCGGGGAATGGGGTGCGGGGCCTCGGCCCTTTATAGCCCTGGGGTCGGGCTCGCCTCGGAAGGGCATCGGAGGCGATCGGGGATCCCGGATCCTCCGGGATCCGGTGGATCTCCCATGAGGTCGCGCAAGGCGCAGGGGAGGGAAGGAAGACGGGCGGGGCCCATGGTCGATGAGAGGAGAGGGAGGGTTCGGTCGGGTGGCAAGCACAGGGGTTTCAGGCGAGGCGAGGGGGTGGCTCGCTCGGTTGGGCTGGCCCTGGTGGGCCGGCTTGGCTGGGCCAGGCGCGGGGTGCGGAGGGGTGAGGTGGCGCTGGCTGGGCCTGGGTGGCCTGGCTGGCGCCCGAAGGGTTTTTCTTTATTTATTTTTTTTAAAACTAAAAACAAAAATAAAACCCAAACTATAAATATTTTATATAGGGTATATATATACCAAAATGATCAGGGGAATATTCCCTTTCATTTGAACATTTTTCCAAAGGCAAAATCCAAACTTTATGAAAATCCATTTTTTTCAAATTCAAATAAATTTCAGTTTTGAATCCAAAACTTTGGCAATGTTTTTCCTCTGATATTTTTGGAGTGTCATGTTTACTCCTCTCATACTTTTGATCAAGCATTTATCAGGTATAGTTTTTGAAATGATTCCCACTTGCCAAAGTCTGAAATTCAAATTCAAAACTCAAAATTCCCTGAAACTTCAAATGGCATTCAAATTCAAACAGGATGCATAGGATGCTTAGCTATAATTGTAAAACATTCCAAATAGGAAATTTGGGATGTTACAAACCTACCACCTTAAGATGAATCTCGCCCTCGAGATTCGGGTTAACTAGCAAATAGGTGCGGATGGTCTCGACGAAGATCTTCTTCGCGCTCCCAGGTGGCTTCTTCCTCGGTGTGGTGACTCCACAGCACCTTGCAAAATTTGATGACCTTGCTGCGGGTGACTCTGCTTGCGGTCTCGAGAATTCGGACGGGTTTCTCCTTGTAAGTTAAATCACTGTCAAGCTGTATGGCCTCTAGGGGCACTGTGTCTCTCAACGGAACATCGGCCATGTCGGCATGACACTTCTTCACCGAGAAACATGGAAAACATCATGAACTCCGGACAATCCTTCCGCAATTCCAATTTGTAAGCAACTTCTCCACGACGTTCGAGGATTTTGTAGGGGCCAATGAATCGGGTGCTAACTTTCCCTTGACTCCAAACCTCTTGATTCATCCAAGGTCCGGGTTTCCAACACTATGAGGTCCACGGGAAATTTGTGGTTCCCGATGTTGAGGGTTGCATGACACCACGCCTCGCCATCATTTCTCCTCCTGGGCCGACGCGAAGGGGCTTCTAAGGGTTCTAGTGGGTAATCCGTACTTATCCACAACTACCCTTGATATGAATGAATGCGTTGCACCGTAATCAAAGAGAACCAAAACTGAACGTGAATTCAATAAAAACTTACCAACCACGATGTTCGGCTGATCATAGACGTCCTCCACGCCGATGTGGTTCACTGAGCACGAGGGAACGGATTGGGCTTCTTCGCTGAGCCTTCATTGCCATTTCCATTCCTCTGCTTGGCCTCCGGGCAGTCGGTGGCATAGTGCCACTGTCTTACGGCACTTGAAGCGGTGATGTGGCTCGAGATCCTTGGAGCCGGGCAGAACGGTGCTGATTGCCATTACCATTTCCATTGCCATTGCCATGGCCTGACTTGTTGTCCTGGCTGCGGTTGTTCCCATTTCCTCCATGGTTATGACCTCCATGGTTATGATGGGTGTGCCCTCCAGTACGGTGCATAGCGGGCTTCTGCGAGCTCCCGAGTTGTGCTTCCCTGGCTGTACTTCCGCTATGCGGCTTTCTATCTGTCTTGCTTGCCTTCCAGAATGGTGGCCTTGTCTACCAGCTCACGGTAGTTGTTGAAAGTAGCCACAATAAGCTGCATGCTCGGTTCATCATTGAGTCCCTCAAGGAACTTCTCACCTTGGCGGCATCTGTGGCCACATCATCAGGGGCATAGCGAGCAAGCTTGCTGAATTCATCCACGTACTGTGCCACAGTACGATTCCCCTGGCGTAAGTTGCGGAACTCACGCTTCTTCAGACTCATGGCTCCAGCTGAGACATGAGCAGTGCGAAAGGCCTGCTGGAATTGGTCCCAAGTGATGCCACCCATGGGAAAAGTGGCGGTGTAATTCTCCCACCAAGAAGCTGCAGGTCCATCCAGTTGATGCGCGGCAAAGCGCACCTTCTCAGCATCAGTGCATCCAACGGTGACTAGCTCTCTTCCGATCTTGCGGAGCCAATCATCAGCCACAATCGGCTCAGTGCTACTAGAGAACACTGGCGGATTCAACCTCGTAAATCGAGTCAAGTTGTCCACGATGGGTGGTGGCGGTGGATTGTTGGCGGTGTTGTTACGATTCTGAATAAGGAGTTGCATCAAGGTGCATTACGCTGCTTTGGAGCAGCTGGGTGAGCTCGGCGGAAACCAAAGGTCACGTCTCGGAGGCATCTGGTGTTTTGGAGTGGGTGAGAAAATTAGAATAGAACAATGGTCTATAAGGAATAACACTACCCACCTGAATGCACAATCATAACACACCAATCATTTATTCATTCCACTCAAACATGGTTCAAACTCGATTACAAAAGCTCATGACTAATCGAAGGAAAAACATCGGCCTAAACTGATCGACGAAAAAGTAAAAGATAACATGGTGGTCGACTAAACAGTCTTCATCAGTGGCGCCTCCTCTTGGGGTTTCCTTCAGTGGTACTCCCTTCGAATTCCTGTTCATTGCTCACGTGGGGTGCTTCGTCTCCACTCGGGTAAAGGTCCTCTCCCAAGTCCATCTTCTCCTCTATCGCGGCAAGCTTCATCTTCGTGTCGCCGATTTGTCTCCATGAAGTCCGTGATTTCTTCCTCATGGCCAAGGAAAGTCTGCGTGCCTTCTCCTCCAGTTCCAGTTCACGGAACAAAAGCCTCTGGTGTGTCTTCGAGTTACGGCGAGCCTGCATCTCCCGTTTCCTGAGAAGACACTCCAAGTCCTGGATGTAAGAGAGGGTGGAATCGTCCTCGATGGTACGGATGATATCTCCATTCCTTGCCTGCGAGAAACCATGGCGAGGTCCGAGTGATCGAGCTCGGCCTCAGTACTCCTCGGAGATGTCCAAGTGCTCGATAGATCGCCACGTCCCTTCCGATGATCCAGTTGAACTCGGTGAACTCAAAGTTGATAGGCTCCGTGTGTCCTCCAAAGGTCCTCCACGGGATATGCACCTCAATCAGAAGCGGGTGTCCGTCGGAAGTGCATTAGTGGGTTTCCCAAAGGATCGAGGGCGAGCAATCTTCAGCAGCTTCACCATCTGGACCAGCTTCCTTCCAAAGGGCATCGTCTCGTCGGGCTGGCGTAACTCCGGTAGCAAAACTGGGGTGAACTCGTGGCCATCTAGAATGTTGCAAAGGGAGAAGAGTCGAGAATTGAACAGGGAAGAATTATAGAATGAAAAGGGGTTCAAAGTAAATGGTCTCGCTATGGCTTTCCGATCCTAGGGGTTACGATCCTACGGTCAACAGTGCTCTGATACCATCTCTCAGAGCGACCTGACCCAACATCGGTCAAGTCTCCGTGTCTGCATACCATCCCAAGATCATGCCGGTACTCACAAGTACATCGATAAAGTAATCAAAGTTCAATCACACCTGAATTTTATTACACGATTCTCATATAGAGTCTTTATTACAAGGGAATAAATTCGGCTCAAGGCCAACTCATGAGAAATAAACTACTAATGCTGCGAAGCGTCGAGGTAAAGCGAGTCCATCCGACTCCAAAGGGCAATCGCCAAGCGCGGAGCGTAGCCTCACTCTGATCGGAATATATCTACGCAACATAATACGTTGCAGCCATGTAGGTCAGCTTTTGGAATAAGTCGGCAAGTCATGAAGAATAACAATAATAAAGTTACTACCTCTATATGCATTTTTGGCTGTGGAGCTCTAAGTTTCATCATTTTGCGAAAAGCCAATTTTATCCTACTACAAAGGACTTATTTGCAAATTACTACAAATTGTTGGTAGTTATTGAGATGGTTCCGCCAACCAAAATCTCGTTCCCAAATTATTAAGTCATAAACCCACAAATTAATTCATTAGTTTTAGTGTTGAGATATCCGAATACTTCCAAGTTCCAGAGGCTCAAATGTCCGTAACCGGGGACACGGCTAATCGATTAGGTTTAAACTCTGCAGAGGTTTGCGCACTTTCCCCGCAAGAATCATTCCTCCTTTAAAGTCTTCGCACTTCATGGTGTTTGAAGACGGGACGAATGAAACAGGGTCTTCCAAAGAGTTCTTCCGCCACCGCCGTACCCATCCAATCCTACCGTTCGTCTACTTCTCGTAGTACCGTCCAGCCAGCGTCACTACAAGGGTCAACCCAGCCAGAGCCCATAATGGCTTGCGGCTGCACAGGTAAGCTTCCGGTCATGGGGCATCCATCCTTCTCTTCGTGGCTGGGTGAAGCTTTCCGCAGGATGTCATGGCGCTTCTCCATGCATCCCGCCACCACTGGGTGCTCCAGGTGCCCGCCAACCGTCCTCCACCCAAAGTAGTGATTTTCCAAGTCCATCTTGATCATTGTAGTTCATGGGGTTATCATCATCATTGACTCTCACATCTTGCTTATGAATATCACTCATACCAAATCCCGCCTCTGAGCATAGCAAAATAACTACTACGTCCGGGGTCATGGTAACAAGGGATTGGTTCATCCTACCACATGATACTACTCAAGTTTAATGACTTCAAGATTTCACTACTGCATGCATGGTGGGGTGGTGACAACTACTAATGCACAAAAACATAGGTATAGAAATAACATGATCAAAACTTGCCTTCTTGATGATCCTCGTAAGCTAAAGAGTCGTAGTAGCAAGCTTAGCACTCCGGAAACTCTACCGAGACAAACAATGAACACAATAAGCAAAACAATAGGATCACATAACACAACATAACAAAAATAACATAGCACAACAAAGCAACCAAAACCAAATCCAAAGGAAAACTCAAAGAAAAATCACTCAAAGTTTCCTACTTCAAACAATAGCTAAAAATAGTTTTTATATAACAAAAATTCCTTAATATAACCTAATCATGGTTTTAGGTTAACTTAACAGAAAAGGATTAACTAAGTAACTAGGAGCAAAAAGAATTAATTAAATAGCTATTATAAAACTCATTTTAGGCCTAATCCAATTTCTATTAAGAAAATTAATTATAAACCTTTATTAATTATAAATAAAAGTTCATCTAATAGAGTGACAGAAACTAACCTAGAATAACTAATCACAAGTTAAAATAAATTAATTTACTAATTTATTAATTAGGAAAACAGGAACTAGTCAATTAATTAGGATTAATAGGATTCTGCCTAGAATTAAATATCTATTAATCCTAAAATACCAAAGTTAATTTCTAGGGTTTGGCAATGTCAAAATAAGGTGATGACAAAAGAATCATGCAAAATAATTTTTCTAACTAAAGTTATAACAGATTTGCTATTCTGACTAAAATAATATTAAAGCATTTTAATTATTTTTAACATAGCTAAATATATGTTTTTCAGAAACTACATAAAATTTGCAATCCAACAAAAAAAGAATCACTCAAAAATATTAAACAGAATAAAAGATATACATTTTTGAAAATTGAAACTATTCGGCTAAAACAGAAAATCAAAATAAAAGAAAAAGCCCAATGGGCCTATATCATGCACTAGGCGTAGTTTAGTCTAAACGGCCTAGGGTTTAACTAACAGAACCGGCCTAATAAATAAAACCTAAACTAAAATAAAAACCGATCGGGCCGGCCGGTTTTCTAATAAAAACATACCCCTTCGGGGGTTCTAATCGGAGCCGTCGATCTAAGATCGAACGGGGGAGGGGTTTTCCGGGGACTCACCGGACTCCGGCGACGGCGGCGGCGGCGGCGAGAGTGCTCCGAGGCGTCAGGCGTCGGGCGAGCCATGAAGTCGTCGGGGAGATGCGGGGGAGCACGGGGGAGGGTTCGGTGGTGTTGGGGAGGGTCGGGGTGGACTAGGGTGGCGACGGCGGCGACTATGGCGGCGGGGCGAGCTTCGGGCTCCGGCGACGTCGAACGGGAGGACGAGGGTGTGCGGCGAGCTCTCGGGGGGGGAATGGGGTGCGGGGGCTCGGCCCTTTATAGTCCTGGGGTCGGGCTCACCTCGGAAGGGCATCGGAGGCGATCGGGGATCCCGGATCCTTCGGGATCCGGTGGATCTCCGGCGAGGTCGCGGCGTGGGCGAGGGGGGAAGGAAGACGGGGCGGGGCCCATGCGGTCGATGAGAGGAGAGGGGAGGGTTCGGTCGGGTGGCCAAGCTCGGGGTTTCAGGCGAGGCGAGGGGCTGGGCTGGCTCGCTCGGTTGGGCTAGCTCGGTGGGCCGGCTTGGCCAAAGGCGGCAGCGGTGCGGAGGGTGAGGTGGCGCTGGCTGGGCCTGGGTGGTTCGGCTGGCGCTCAAGGGTTTTTCTTTATTTTTTTAAAACTAAAACAAAAATAAAACCCAAACTATAAATATTTTATATAGGGTATATATATACCAAAATGATCAGGGGAATATTCCCTTTCATTTGAACATTTTTCCAAAGGCAAAATCCAAACTTTATGAAAATCCATTTTTTTCAAATTCAAATAAATTTCAGTTTTGAATCCAAAACTTTGGCAATGTTTTTCCTCTGATATTTTTGGAGTGTCATGTTTACTCCTCTCATACTTTTGATCAAGCATTTATCAGGTATAGTTTTTGAAATGATTCCCACTTGCCAAAGTCTGAAATTCAAATTCAAAACTCAAAATTCCCTGAAACTTCAAATGGCATTCAAATTCAAACAGGATGCATAGGATGCTTAGCTATAATTGTAAAACATTCCAAATAGGAAATTTGGGATGTTACACCTTATTCCCATTCCTCTCTTTGGCGTATGATGGGAATTATGTGTGAGAGTTAGAGAAGAAACTTTATTCCCTTGTTTGTCTTGTCGGAACTGACGAGGGACATGACAAGGGAAATTAACGCAAGTTATGATGAATGGTCAAGATTGAGTCACTAAAATAATTCCCTTCCAACTCCCACCCCCTCCCATGTTAATAAAATGGTGAGAGTTCGAGTCTCAAGCCCCATGAATATTCCCTTATGAACTCCCAATTCCCCTAACCAAACAATAGATTTGAAGTCTCATACGCTTCAATTCCCATTCCCCAGCTCTAGTTACCGTCAATCAAACATGGTGTAAATGAAGCTTAGCATGCAACATCTTGTAAAAATTCGCTTGGCGACTCTCCATCCTTATGCAACAGTATTGATTGTCATGGGGTGTTGTGATGTAAACCAAAGCTAACAACAATATTTGGATCACTGCGGGCAGTTTCTAATTCTTTTAATCATCAACCTAGATTTCATGGACGGTACCATACCACATAATGATAGTCGAAGCTTCCATCGAAAACCTAATGCTGAATTGGTCGTCATTGATGGTGACACCTTTTGGGTGTAAATTACCTTCTTTAAGGCATCATTGTGAAGCTTTGGTAGCTCATTCTAAATGTGCTCTAGGCCAAAACCTTGAGCACGGCTCAGAAATATATAGCCTCTATGCATGCCCCAAACCATGTAAATCTAGCAAGGAATATTAGCTCGAAGGATAATTACCATCGAAACAACACTGCTGAGAGATTCAATTATATATGTTTACTTCAACAAAGGCTCCTGAGTGTCTACTGTTATTGCAGCTAGTTCTATCATCAAAGTAATTTAGGGTTTACTTTTCCTACACTACATATCTACATTCCCTAGTGTTATACAATAATTATGGTTCCATTATTCCTTAGTGCTGAAAAAATGACTCATTTGGACATTTGATTGCTGAGAAGGTTGCGCCTGGTGAATTGAGTTTTGCTATTGCTCCAGTTAGGCATCCAGGCCACCATGCCAATATAGTGAACAATTTGGAATTTTTGGCACTACAATAGTGTGGTTATTGCATCCAATTATTTCTTAAATCATAGGATTTCGATCATAATTTTGAACATAGACATGACATTAGTATCGATCTCAAATCCTCGAGAAATCGTATGAAAATAAAATCAGTACATACTTGCTTAGGAAAGAACTGCAATCGAGAATATTTGTACTCAATCATAGCCAAGATGTAGAATAAAAAAATTAAGCATTCATTCAATGTTGTTAATGAATTGAGGCTCATATGTAATCGACACTTTTATTGAAGGGAATATGTAATGCACTGAAGGCACGGATAGACAAAATTTGTAGGCCAGCTCCAATCCCATTGATAGATTGCCCTGAATGAAGCTTATCATACAACATCTGGTAAGAATTCGCTTGTTAGTTCTCCATCTTTATGCAATTGTATTGATTGTCATATGGCGCTTTGATGTAAGCCAAAGCTAACAGTAATATTTAGAACATTGTAGTTAGTTTGTACATCTTTTAATCAACAACTTGTAAGAGATTGTATGGTACTGTACCACTGCATGAAAGTCGATGCTTTCGGGGAAAACATAATACCGACTTGGTAGGCAATGACGATGGTGACACCATCGTGCAAGTTACCTTTTTGAAGGCATCATTGTGAATATTATGTATCTTGTTCTTGATGTGCTCCAGGCGAAAGCCTTGACCACTTTTGAGAAATATATATCATCTATTCATGCAACAAACCATGCAAATCTGATAAATAATTTCAGCTCAAAGTACAATTACTATGAAAACCACACTACTGAGAAATTCCATTACATTTACTTCAACAACGATTGCTCAGAGTCTGCTTTCCTTGCAGCTGGTTTTGTCATTGAGGTAATTTAGTGTGTAATTTTCCTACGCTTCATGTATGCATTCCCTGGTGTTATACAACAGTTATGTTCCATTGATCCTAAATGCTAAATAATGACTCATTATACATTTAGGTTGCTGATAAGGTTGCGGCTCGTGAGTTCAGTTCTGCTATTGCTTTAGTCAGGCCTCCAGTCCATCATGCAAAACATAGGCAGCCAACTGGATTTCGTTTCTTCAACAATGTGGCTATTGCAGCTAATTATCTCTTAAATCATAGGATTTCCATCATGATTTTTAAACACTAGGATGGGATTAGTATCCATCTCAACTGATGTAGAAATAGTATGAAAATATAATTAGCACCAAGTTTCATAGGAAAGAACTGCAGTCAAGGGAATTTGTATTCAAATCATTGCCAAGTGTTATAATCCATTAATATATTGAGCATTCACCCATTGTTGTTCATAAACTGCAGTTCATATGTAATCCACGCTTTCATTCGAAGGGATATGTAATTCGCACAGTTAAGGCCCAAATTGACAAAGCTGGTATGCTAGCTCTGATCCCAGTTATAGAATACCCTAAATTAAGCTTACCCTAGAACGTTTTGAATGAAGTCACTTGACGCTCTCTATAATTATGCAATAGAATTGATTATCATGGAGTGATGTGATGTAAACCAAAGCTAACAGCAATATTTGGAGCAGTACGGTAGGTTTCTAGTTATTTTATTCAACAACCTGGATGAGATGGTATTGTATTGTACCACATCACGAAATTCAACACTTCCCTCGAAAGAAAAATGATGACTTCGCTAGTAGTGACGATGGTGACGCGATCTGGCATCAATTACCTTCTTGAGGGCATCATTTTAGCTTGCTCTTGTGCTCCGGTTGAAATCCTTGAGACTGTTGAGAATATAGCCACTTTGCATGCCACGATCATGTAAATCTAACAAGGAATATTAGCTTCGACTATAATTACCATCGAAACAACACTGCTGAAAAATTGATTATGTTTACTTCAACAATGGCTTCTCAGAGCCTGTTGTCCTTGCAGCTAATTCTATCATCAAGGTAATTTAGTGTGTACTTATCCTACATTTCATATCTACATTCCCGAGTCTTATAAAATAGTGTTGGTTCCATTATTTCCGAGTGCTCGAAAAATGACTCATTTGGCAATTCGGTTGTTGAGAAGGTTGCGCTTGGTGAGTTGAGTTATGCTATTACTCTAGTCATCCAGTCCAGCATGCAAATATAGTGAAACAATTGGATTTTGCTAGTACAACAATGTGCCTATTGCATCTAAATATGTCTTAAATTGTAGGACTCCCATCATTATTTTTGAACATTGGCATGACATTAGTATCAATATCAACTGCTTGAGAAATACTATGAAACTAAAATCGGTACCAAGTTGCATAGGAAAGAACTACAATTGAGCTATGCACTCAAATTATAGGCAATATGTATAATACATTAATATATTGAACATTTACTCATTGCTATTCATAAAAGTAAGTTCCTATGTAATCCAGTTTTTTATTGGAGGGAATATGTAATCCACACACCGAAGGACCATATAGACAAAACTGGTAGGCCGACGACAAACCCATTGATAGATTACCCTAAATGAAGCTTTCCATGCAACATCTTATAAGAATTCACTTGCCGATTCTCCATTTTTATGCAATAGTATTCATTGACAATGGGTGATATAATGTAAACCATACCTAACGTTAATATTTGGATCACTGCAGTAGGTTTCTTCTTCTTTTAATTAATAACCTGGATGAATTGGTATGGTACTGTACCACATCACGACAGTCAATGCTTCTAGGGAAAGCCTAATGTAGACTTGGTTGACATCAATGTTCCTGACACCTTCAGGCGTACATTGCCTTCTTGTAGGCATCATTGGGAAGATTTTGTAGCTAGTTCTTGATATATTCCAGGTGAAAGCTTTGAGAACTGGTAAAAATCATATACTAGCCATGCATCCGCCCAAGCATGCAAATCAAATAAGGAATATCAGCTCGAAGGAGAATTACTATTGAAACGATACTGCTCAGAAATTCAATTATGTTTACTTCAACAAAGGCTCCTCAGAGTCTGCTTTCCTTGCATATGGTTCTATCATTGAGGTAATTTAGTGTTTACTTTTCCTACACTTAACATATGCATTGCTTTGTGCAATACAATAGTTCTGGTTCCGTTGATCCATAGTGCTGCAAAAATGACTCATTTTAGAACTAGGACGTTGAGAAGGTTGCAGCTGGTGAGTTGAGTTCTGCTATTCCTTTAGTCAGGCCTCCAGGCCACCATGCCGAACATAGTGAGCCAACTGGAATTTATATCTTCAACAATGTGGTTATTGCAGCTATGTCCGGTCGGGCCTATGGAGTCCTGGTAGGTCCCTGTCGCTACTTCTGGTCAGCTTCGCGCGGTGGTGGAGGCTGTCCCCTCCTGTCGTGTAGCAACCCGACCTCGGATGGTCGAGTCTCTGTGCTTAAGTGTCATCCCTGGATCGGTATGCTGACACACACAGTACTCGAGAATTTATAATAGAGGTAAATCACATGTAAAGTAACGTAAATACTATTACCTCAATCCATATAGCGGAAGTAACAACAAAGTTATGGATTCCCATCAACACCAATGGTAAAGTTGAGTGTAGACATCGTAACCCTAACGTATCACTTACTCGTCGTAAGAATCCTGCAACATGAGATGTTGTAGCCACAAAGGGTCAGTACATTGAATGTACTGGCAATTTCACACTGTAGAGCAATGCTGAATAATGGCTATATCTACATGCATATTTGGCTGGTGGAAGCTCTAAGTTCAGTTTTTGCATAAAGCCAAATTTTCCCCACAACAAAGGAATATATTTTATTTAACTACAAAGTTTGTTGAAAACATTGAGAAGGTTCCTCCAACTCAATCCCAAAGTAATAATTATAACCCAACAAATTTAATTAAATAGAGTGATGAGATCAAATCAATAATTCAAGTACCAAATACTCAAGATGTCCACAACCGGGGACACGACTAATCATGATTAGTTTGTACACTCTGCAGAGGTTTGCGCACTTTTCCCCACAAGACTCGATCTCATCCGTTGGATTTCTCGCAATACATGATGTTTGAGAAATGGATGACCGAGACACAGTCTTTCAGAAGCGTTAACTCTTTACTCGGGTAGAGCGGTACCACCTACATCCCCCTACATCTGCTAGCCTACCACTGAAAGAGGTCACACAACATACTCAACTATGCCAGAGCCCATAATTGCTTGTGGCTGCACACGGAAGTTTCTAGCATGAATAATCTTATGATCCCTTTGAGCCTGGGTGGCATTCCATAGGGTGATCACACGGGTACTCCGGGATCCCTTGGGCAAGCACTGGGTTCTCCAGGTGCCCGGGCAAACCACTGGGTGCTCCAGGGTGCCCCAACCATTCCACCCAGATGTGTGTTAAAGTAGCCACCTTAAGTTTCCCTTAGATAATAATACTCTCACAAATTTCATGAATCTCACATACCAATCCACGTCTACGAGCATAGCATAGCAGTATAAGCATAACGTACTCCCAAGGTTTGAATAAAGGACAATAGGTTCTACCTCATCAACTACTTCCCAATACCCACAATTTAATCAAGTCTTAACCATGCAATGTTTGAGGATTGAAACTAATGCATAAAAACTGGATAATAAAGGGATATGATCAAAGTGTGAACTTGCCTTGTACTGTTGATGTAGATGATTCGCACTCATAACTTCTGATAGTTCTACTCGTCACTCTTCGGTCAATCTATCGTAAGCAAGCAATAGTAACCACACATAAGAAATCAAGCAAAAGAATCGAAGAAAATATCTCGGAAAACTTAGAAAACAAGCAATTAACTCTTACAACAGAAAACAGTTTCTAACAGTACCAAAATTGAGTGGATTTGGCCTTATCAGAAAGTTCAGGTCAAGAGCTTCAATTAGCAAAAAAAATCAATTAAATCGTAGTTATAAAACTCGAGTTATGAACAAAAGAAGTTCAAATTCAAATCTATTTGAAACCAAGTTTTAAACTTTCAAAAATATATTTAAGCTGGTTATCTGGATAGATGAGATCATAATGAAGAAGTGAGCGTTGGTTTCGTTGGATTTGGATAAACGAGCAAAAAGTTGTGAGGGTTTGAAGATCAGGAACTAAACTGTAAAATAAAACTACGAATAGGTCCCTGGCCGAAATCTAAAATAAAAGAAAAATCCTATCGAACGAAGGTTCGGTACAGAACCCTATAGAACGAAATCGTTCGCTACCAGAAGCTAACGAGCAAACGCTCGCTAAATAAACTAACCTAAAAAAAGATAAACCGGATCTAGAAGAAAACTGGCGACGGCGGCGATGAACTCCGGCGGAATGGGGCGAGGCGGTGTGGGCGGCGCTACGAGCGGCGGGGCGGAGAGAGGCGGCGTGGTGGTGCGGGTGGTGGTGGTTGCGGCAGCGTGTAGCGGTGAAATGCGGCGGCACCGCGGTGGTGCGGGCGGCGGTGAGATGCTGGGCTCGAGGCGGCAGCGGCGAGATGCGGCCCAGGGGGCCCAGGGGTCGATATATAAGGGGGGCTCAGCGGCGGCCTCGGGAGGAGTCCCGGCCGGACTCGGGTGGCGGTGGCTGGGCTGGCTTGGGCCACGGCTTGGGCAGGCCCGGTTCGACAGAAGGGAAGAAGTTTATTTTTGTTTTTTTAGCAATTTTGACAGAAAATAATATAAACCAAAATAAAATAAAAAACAAAACTATACTACGGCATAAGATATATCAAAATTTTCAGATTTTTTTTCTACAACATGAACATTGTTCTCTCGTCAAATAAAATCCACAAAATTTTAAATAAAGCAAAGAGTCCTACTGTTGCAATAAAATGTCATAAAAATCAATTTAAAAATACCAAAATGATTTCAAATTTATTTCTCTCCAATTTTTTATGTAGGGAATCATGTTACCCTATTTTCCATATATTTTGTTTTTGGAGACAAATAATTTGAATAAAAACCAAATAACTCCCAATTGAAAATAAATTCAAATGGACTTTAAATTTGATTTGTTCGAAACTCCCAACTCATATTTCATATGTTTTGAAGAAGTCATTTATCTTCTCTCATGAAAATCATTGAGTTGCATAAAGTTTCTGAATTTGAAATATTTCCAAATGGAATTCAAATCTTTTCAAAACCCTTTTCATTTATTTAAATGAAAGAAGTCATGTCATCTTCACTCTATAGTTTTGTGTTGAAAGGAATTTGAATTCATGGAGATCGTAAGTACAAAGTGAAAGTTTGGGAAAGTCCTTTTATTCCCTCTCATTTAACTTTCAAAAAGTTTCAAATTCCACTCAATTTCACACAACCAACCACACCACAATCAAACAATCAATCAAAACTATTTATTTAATATAACATTCCAAAATATAGAATTCTGGGATGTTACAAACCTACCACCCTTAAAATGAATCTCGCCCTCGAGATTCGGAGAGGCTAGCAAGAAATAGGTTAGGTTCGGGGTCTTCTCAAAATCCATCGATCGTCACAGGAATCTGGGGTGCTACCACCCTTAGAAGCATGGTTATGGTTCCTTCAAAACTCATATACTCCATCCTTATTGTTGACAGTGTCGATCTTCTCAGATCCTCGGGAAAATTCCTTCTCTGGGCTCTTTCGGTAGTGGCATAACCTTTTCCTTGATTCTTGTGTCCTTTCATCTTGGTACGGTTCTTCTGTGACTGGGTCTTCTTAGCTGATGGGTCTGGCGCCAATACTAAACAACTATTGGCATCTCATGGTGGTCAACAATTTATGGTTTCTTCTGCAGGAAATGGGTCTGGGTTGAACCTCACTGTATAACCTACGGTTGGCAACAACTGCCTTGTACAAGGGTAAAAATTATCATACCATTCTAAGGTTTAAACAAGGTTTAATATCGCCGTCTCTCTACTATAGGCAAGTCACTCAGATTTACCATCCCATATAGCAGGGCGAATAATAAGAGTAAGTCGGTATGGTGATCAATCCATCCCGCACCCAAATCATTACCTTGTATATGGTTTAGTGAATCTCTCATTCTAACACTCAGTCATCCTCACAAGCATTGCAAAATTTCTCTTATCAACGAACCAAGTTCGGATAAATCCATTGATTCTGCAAGCCAAACAAACATCTATCGTTTCTTCACAACTCTCAGGTTTTGCGTAACTCCTAAGATCGTCTGTTGATAAAGTCGTAACTCCTTCCAGGGTTTTTCCTTCAGCAAGAGTGTGCCTGCTTCTTGGCAGGTCCTGGGGCCTGTGGGTTATGGCCCATCTCATCACTTGTAAACCTTGAACTGATCATCGGGCAACTGATCATTATTTAAACATCTAGCTTCCTAGCATTCTTAAATCCATCCAATTGTACTGTCTCCCTTCCTTCTACTAAGACGTGATTTCTCAGACTCATCATGGAGTTACAATTGCTCCTTATTACCAACATTATACCTCCTTTATATCCAAGTACTTCATCCCTTCATATTCTTGGGATACCCCACATATTGAGATAAAACTCGTACTTATTTTGTCCAAAGTCCACTTCGGGGAATATCATTATCTTTTCCAGGGGTCAAGGGTCCTCACAGGGTACTACCACCCTTGAAATGCACAAATTCATCCATAGACCATATTTCTCATATCCTCGAAAATGGTCAAAATATTCCTTCATAGAGTCACTACTCATAAAATCCAAATCAGTACCAACGATGCTAACTTCATTGATTCTCAAATTATTACCATCATCCTATATTTCCATTACATGCTTCAACTCAACACCTCAATATAAAAGAATTGTTCTCACTACTACTATCTTTCTTTTTCGACACAACTATTTAACACAAGTGTCCTTCTCCTTGGGACAATCTCTAGCAAAGTGCCCTGTTTCATTATAGCATAAACATACTACTTCTGGCAAGTCTCGAGGTTTCCTTGTGATTACATAGCCTCCTTGGGTCCTCGGCTTCCTTTTTGGGCAAGCGTTGATGTAGTGTCCTGAATTTTTGGCACCTAAAACATGTGATGTGACTCAGGTCCTTCTTTGTAGAAATTGGGTTGTTCCTGGAATCAAATCTATTTCTCTTCCTGGACTTTTCCATGCCAATCAGGGCTTCTATCCCCTGTGGGTCATACTCTACTTCCTCTGTCGGGAATTCTACTAGATCCCCATTCAGACAATTCTGGGAGATGTGTCCTTCTTCTCCACATGAATAGCATGACTAGGTGCAGGGTTTAATTGGGTCTTCTTCAGGTGTGTCCTCCACCTCTTCCTTCATCACAGGTTCTTCTAAAATTTCCATTAGGGCTCCTTTCATTGCTTCTTTCTTCTGCTGGATGGTTCTTTGTACCATGGAGTATATGTGACACTGAGGTGGGTAGTGGGTAGTCCGTTTACACAAGAAACAAGTAATCTGCCTAGTTGGGCATTCTTCAGCTGGGTGACTTTTTCCACAATGAGGTTATTCATCCTTGTGTTCTTTTATGGTTGTGTCCTATTTCTCCATAGAGCTTGCATGCACAAGGTTTCTTCATATCATTTCCATAAGGCTTCAATTTCTGGGACACAAGACGAGACTTTAGCAGAGTCAACTTAAATTCTTTCCAAGTGGTTACTCCTTGCCATCCATTGATGGTTTGGTACATCCTCCATCAAGTAGCAGCACCTCTTTCAAAGCACTGAAGAGCATGCTGGGGCATATCCTTTTCGGCTATAGTGTTATTCTCCATATGATCTTCCACATTATGAATCCATTGGGTCCGTCTCCAATTGACTTATCGGTCCCGGAAATATGAGTTCATCTCCATTCATCCTCTATTGGTTCCAAGGGTTTTGGGGGGGGGAGATAAGAGAGAGAGAGAGAGAGAGAGAGAGAGAGAGAGAGAGAGAGAGAGAGGGATACACACAATACAAACAATAGTTTTGAAAAGACAGATTTTATTTTGTGGCTGTCGAAAAAACATCAAACAATGACAGCTCACAATCGTCGCATCTAACGTAGGTATATAACAGGGGTTTGGTCTCCTAAAGGTCAATGAATCTTCAAAGTCGCCAAACTCTTCGACTCTTGTTCATGTCTCCGATGGCTTCTTTTGATCATGCTTGTCCTTCTCAAGTTCTTTTGCCAGATCTTCTGTGTTGATGTGAAGTCCCTCGTGACGTCCTTTAATATTCTGGGGTTGTGTTCCAAACTTCTGGGTTTCAACATCCTTGGCATGAACCATGGTCCTACTGTCCTTCAGTTCCAGACGAATCCCCGGTATCTCGAGGTTTTGCTCCTCCAGCTTGGCTACTTTCAGCTTTTGGGTCCTGAGTTCTTCACGAACTGCTTCCTTATATACGGCTTCCTAAAGGTCCACCCTAAAATTCTTGATGTAATACTCCAGATTCTGGTGATACACCAGCTAAGGTTAAAACTTTGTATTTTGCTGACAGGTGCTCCATTAGCCTTCTACCAACCAATCCTTCCAAAGAAAAGCATGCTTAACTCAGCACGGTGACAATAGCATAGGCGGGCGATAACATCATGGATAGCCGTGTTTATGCCCATATAATTGCCATGAGCTATCATTCCATAGTTGATATCTCCTATCATGGGGTTTTCTTGACAAAACTTTAAGTTTTAACGCTCCATGTTCCGGTCTTTCTCCGACACACCTTGATCTCGGGTATTGACAGCTTCTATAGTCTTACAAGTTCCATAAGGGTAGCCTTCCTTGGTCATACCAATCTGGAAATTCTTCAAAGCCTTCAAATTCTCCTAGCCTTCGTAGTCTTCAACCATTGTAGTTTCCATTATTATAATGCTCGGTAAAATCCTCTTCATTCCGAAGTGGTCTTAGTTGTCCGATATCTTGTACTTCTTGGAGCGGTCTCATCAGTCGAATCTTCGTGTGGTCAAAAGAGGAAAGGGAGTATAGTCTAACTAAAAGGGAAATTTGAAAAAGCTCAGAAAAGAAGAGAGGTAAAAGATCTTTTGAAAATAAATTTGTAGATAAAATCTTACCTATGGGCTTGCTAGTTTCTAGGGGTCACATCCTACAGTCAACATGTGCTCTGATACCATCTTATAGCGACCCGACCTCAGACGGTCAAGTCTCTGTGCTTAAGTGTCATCCCTGGATCGATATGCTGACACACACAATACTCGAGGGTTTATAACAGAGGTAAATCACATGTATAAAGTAACATAAATACTATTACCTCAATCCATATAGCGGAAGTAACAAAAAAGTCGTGGATTCCCATCAACACCAACGGCAAAGTGAAGTGTAGACATTTTAACCCTAACGTATCACTTACTCGTCGTAAGAATCCTGCAACATGAGACGTTGCAGCCACAAAGGGTCAGTACATTGACTGTATTGGCAATTTCACACTGTAGAGCAATGCTGAATAATGGCTATCACTATATGCATATTTCGCTGGTGGAAGCTCTAAGTTTAGTTTTTGCATAAAGCCAATTTTCCCCTACAAAAAAGGCATATATTTTATTTAACTACAAAGTTTGTTGAAAACATTGAGAAGGTTCCTCCAACTCAATCGCAAAGTAATAATTATAACCCAACAAATTTAATTAAATAGAGTGATGAGATCAAATCAATAATTCAAGTACCAGATACTCAAGATGTCCATAACCGAGGACACGGCTAATCATGATTGGTTTGTACACTCTGCAGAGGTTTGCGCACTTTTCCCTACAAGACTCGATCTCCTCCGTTCGATTTCCCGCACTACATGATGTTTGAGAAATGGATGACCGAGACACAGTCTTTCAGAAGCGTTAACTCTTTACTCTGGGTAGACAGTACCACCTACTTCCCCCTACATAACATACTCAACTATGCCAGAGCCCTTAATGGCTTGTGGCTGCACATGGAAGTTTTTCTAGCATGAATAATCTTATGATCCCTTTGAGCCTGGGTGGCATTCCATAGGGTGATCACACGGGTACTCCGGGATCCCCTTGGGCAAGCACTGGGTTCTCTAGGTGCCCGGGCAAACCACTGGGTGCTATAGGGTTCCCCAACCATTCCACCCAGATGTATGTTAAAGTAGCCACCTTAAGTTTCCCTTAGATAATAATACTCTTACAACTTTCATGAATCTCACATACCAATCCACGTCTACGAGCATAGCATAGCAGTATAAGCATAACGTAGTAACTCCCAAGGTTTGAATAAAGGACAATAGGTTCTACCTCATCAACTACTTCCCAATACCCACAATTTAATCAAGTCCTAACCATGTAGTGTTTGACGATTGAAACTAATGCATAAAAACTGGGTAATAAACGGATATGATCAAAGTGTGAACTTGCCTTGTACTGTTGATGTAGATGATTCGCACTCATAACTCTTGATAGTTCTACTCGTCACTCTCCAGTCAATCTATCGTAAGCAAGCAATAGTAACTACACATAAGCAATCAAGCAAAAGAGTCGAAGAAAAGTTGTCGGAAAACTTAGAAAACAAGCAATTAACTCTTGCAAAAGAAAACAATTTCAAAAAGTACCAAAATTGAGTGGACTTGGCCTTATCAGAAAGCTTAGGTCAAGATCTTCAATTAGCAAAAAGTATCAATTAAATCGGAGTTATAAAACTCGAGTTATGAACAAAAGAAGTTCAAATTCAAATCTGTTTGAAACCAAGTTTTCAACTTTCAAAAATATGTTTAAGTTGGTTATATGGATAGATGAGATCATAACAAAGAGCATTGGTTTCATTGGATGTGGATAAACGAGCAAAAAGTTGTGAGTGTTTGAAGATCAGGAACTAAACTGTAAAATAAAACTACGAATAGGTCCCTGGCCAAAATCTAAATAAAAGAAAAATCCTATCGAGCGAACGTTCGCTATAGAACCCCATAGAACGAAATCATTCGCTACCAGAAGCTAGCGAGCGAACGCTCAGTAAATAAACTAACCTAAAAAAATAAACTGGATCAAGAAGAAGAACCGAAAACGAAAATAAACCGGATCGGGGTCGGCGGTTTATACCGGTCGGTGGTTCGGCTGTTTTGGCGAGAAAACCGGCGACGACGGCGATGAACTCCAGCGGAACGGGCCGAGGCGGCGCTGCGAGCGGCAGGGCGGAGAGAGGCGGCGTGGCGCGGAGAGTGGCGGCGCGGTGGTGCGGGCGGCGGTGGTTGATGGCGGCAGCGGCGAGATGCAGCGGCGGCAGCGGCGAGATGCGAGGCTTGAGGCGGCGGCGGCGAGATGCGGTCCAGGGGGCCCCGGGGTCGATATATAACGGGGGCGCTGCGGCGGCCTCGGGAGGAGTCCCGGCCGGACTCGGGTGGCGGCGCGGTGTCGTGGGGAGCTCGGTCTCCCTGGCGAGGTCGGTGGCGGCGGCTGGGCTGGCTTGGGTCGGCCCGATTCGACAGAAGGGAAGAAGTTTTTTTGTTTCTTTTTTAAAACAATTTTGACAGAAAATAATACAAACCAAAATAAAATAAAATAAAAATATACTGCGGCATATGATATATCAAAATTTTCAGAAAAAGATTTTCTACAACATGAACATTTTTCTAGCGTCAAATAAAATCCACGAAGTTTAAATAAAGCAAAGAGTTCTGTTGCAATAAAACCTCATAAAAATCATTTTAAAAATACCAAAATGATTTCAAATTTATTTCTCTCCAATTTCTAATGTAGGGAATCATGTTACCTTATTTTCCATATATTTTATTTTTGGAGAAAATTAATTTGAATAAAAACCAAATAACTCCCAATTGAAAATAATTTCAAAGGGACTTTAAATTTGATTTCTTTGAAACTCCCAACTCATATTTCATATGTTTTGAAGAAGTCATTTTATCTTCTCTCATGAAAATCATTGAGTTGCATAAAGTTTCTGAATTTGAAATATTTCCAAATGGAATTCAAATCTTTTCAAAACCCTTTTCATTTATTTAAATGGAAGAAGTCATGTCCTCTTCACTCTAGGGTTTTGTGATGAAATGAATTTGAATTCATGGAGATCGTAAGTACAAAGTGAAAGTTTGGTAAAGTCCTTTTATTCCCTCTCATTTAACTTTCAAAAAGTTTCAAATTTCACTCAATTTCACACAAGCAACCACACCACAATCAAACAATCAATCAAAACTATTTATTTAATATAACATTCCAAAATTTAGAATTTTGGGATGTTACATGTCGGATGTGTTGTAGTTTCCCCCGAGCCCGGTGTCTCCTCGTCCTCCCTCCGGGTCTCGTGTTCGTGGCCTCAGTGAGACGAAGAAGTTAGTGCGGTGACCATGGTGGCACAGGCTGGTGGGCGGCATGTTGGGCGGTGCACTTCCGATTGTCCCTGGTGGTGGTGGTTGTTTCGGGGAAGGAGAATCCCTGGCGGCTCATCTGCCACTAGCGCGGCTACGCCGGTGGGCGCCGCCGGACCTTCCTGAGTGGCATCAGTGATACCCCTTCCACACTACCATCTGCGTACCGAGGGAAACCCTAGGACTTGCAGCAGTGGCATCGTCGTCGCATTCCTTCCTATAGGTGTTGCTTGGTACGCGAGGCTTCGGAGTGCTAGGACTGCGGTGGAACTTCTCCGGAGGCTGCAGCGGGTGTCGGCCATGTTCGCTTAGTTGAGCTGTCGGCGTCAACATTTGTTTCTCTTTCTTTCTCTCTTTTTTTTCTTTTGGTCTTGTTTGTGCTATAGCCCCAACGAGCTGGTTGTATCGGATGGTTTCTTTATAATATAACGCGAGGGAAACCCTTTATCGTCAATCTATTGCAGCTAATTACCTCTTAAATCATAGGATTTCGATCATGATTTTTGAACATTGTCGTGACATTAGTATCCATCTCAATGACTCCTGAAATAGTCTAAAAATAAAATCGACACCAAATTGCTTAGGAAAGAGCTACAGTTGAGGGAATTTGTATTCACATCATAGCCAAGTGTTATAATCCATTAATATATTGATCATTCATTCATTGTTGTTCATAAACTTCAGTTTATATATAATCCACACTTTTATTAATTGCAGGGAATGTAATCCACACACTCAAGGCCCAAACTGAAAAGGTTGGTAGGCTAGCTCTCTTGCCAATTATATATTACCCAGCTTACCATGCAACAGTTTGTAACAAATCACTTGCTGGATCTCCATCCTTATGCAAAAGTAATGATTCTTTTTTTTGACAGAAAGACTGTAAGGGAACCCCTTACAGTATAATTGGTGCAACAAACCCAAATTGCAAGTACCATGCCTTGAACCTGGGTGGGTGAGAAGGCATCAGCCCCTTCCCACCACTAGGCTATGCCTTAGTCTACAAAAGTAATGATTCTGACGGTGTGATGT
Source organism: Aegilops bicornis (assembly GCA_021605145.1). Classification (NCBI taxonomy): domain Eukaryota; kingdom Viridiplantae; phylum Streptophyta; class Magnoliopsida; order Poales; family Poaceae; genus Aegilops; species Aegilops bicornis. The sequence continues at coordinate 84,384,690 of CM038670.1, forward strand.
TATGTAAACCAAAGCTAACATCAATTTTTTATCACTATAGTTAGTTTCTACCTATTTTATCAACAACATGGATGTGATGGTATGGTACCATACCACATTGCGATTGTCATTGAGCAATGTGATGTAAACCAAAGCTAACAGTAATAATTGGATCACTTCAATTGGTTTCTACTTCTTTTAATCAACAACCTGGATGACATGGTATGGTACCGTACCACCTCACAACATTCGTTGCTTCTGGGGTAAGCCTAATGCCGGCTTAGTCGATAACGATAACGGTGATGCCTACGGAAGTATGCTACCTTCTTGAAGGAATCAATGTGAAGGTTTTATAGCTCGTTCTTGATGTGCTCTATGTGAAAGCCTTGAGCACTGCTGAGAAATATGTAGCGTCTACGCATGCACTGAACCATGTAAATCTAATAAGGTATATCAGATCATCGGATATTTATTATCGAAATGACACTATCGAGATACTAACATGTGTTTACTTTAACAAAGGCTCCTCAAAGTATGCTTTCCTTACAGTTGGTTCTATCATATGTTTTCCTTGTACTTTTCCTACTATTTATAGATGCATTCTCTTGTGTTATACAACCGTTCTAGTTCCATTCGTCCCAAGTGCTAAAAAATTACTTCTTTTACAATTAGCTAGGTTGTCGAGAAGGTTGCGGCTGGTGAGTTGAGTTCTACTATTGCTTTAGTCAGGCCTCTATCCACCATGCCGAGCATAGTGAGCCAATTGGATTTTATCTCTTCAACAATGTGGCTATTGTGGCTAATTATCTCTGAAATCATAGGATTTGCACCTATTTTTTTTAACGTTGCCATGACATTAGTATCCATCCAACGACTCGAGAAATAGTATGAAAATAAAATCAGCACTAAGTTGCTTAGGAAAGAACACCAGTCGACGAAATTTGTATTCAAATCATAGCCATGTGGTATAATCCAGTAATATATTGAGCATTCACTCATTGTGGTTCATAAACTGCAGTTCAAATGTAATCCACAATTTTATTATTGGGAATATGTAATCCACACACTGAAAGCCCAAATTAATGGAGTTGGTAGGCTAGGTCCAAACCATATTATATATTACCCTAAATGAAGTTTACCCTATTTAACATTTTGTAAGAATTCACTTGGTGTCTCTCCATCCTTACGCACCTAATTAAACATAGTAATCCAATTGGATTTTGTTTCTACAACAATGTAGCTATGCACCTAATTATCTCTTATATCATAAGATTCCCATCATGATTTTTGAACAATGCCATGATAATAGTATCCATCTCAACTACTCGAGAAATAGTATGAAAATAAAATCGGTATCAAGTTGCTTAGGGAACTACAAACAAAAAATTTGTACTCAAGTCATAGCTAGGAAGTATAATACATTAATATATTGAGTATTCACTCATTGTCGTTCAGAAATTGAATTTCATATGTAATCCACACTTTTATCGCAGGGAATATGTAATCCACACACCGAAAGGCCCAAATTGACAAATTTGCTAGGCTAGCTCCAATCCCAATTATAGATTAGCCTCAATCAACTTTACCATGGAACATCTTTTAAGAATTCACATGGCAGTTCTCAATCTTTATGCAATAGTACTGATTGTCCACTACTGCAGGATGCTGCTAAGGCGACACTACGATTAGAGACCCTTCGAGGAAACTGTGTGCGATGCATTAATCACAAATGGTGATGTAAAAAACCGTCAAAAAAGATGCAAGCGATGGAGGATACATCAAACATGGTTCAGATTTTAGTCGCGTGTGCGATGCGGGGCATACGGTTCAGTTCAATGAACTGTTTGCGATGAGGCAGAGGAACAGAAATGGGAAGCCAGATGAAGGTGTGTGTGATATACGACATATATACAGTTCACTCGGATTAAATGTTTTTGATTAGACAGCACAACAGAAACGGTTAGCCAGATCAAGGTGTCTGCGATTGACGGCATACACTTCAGATGAAAGAACTGTTTGCGATTAGGCAACACAATAGAAACGACCAGCAAGATCAAGGTGTCTGCAGTTGACGGCATACACTTCACACGGATGAACTGTTTGCGATTAGCCACAAAAACGGAAACAATTAAACAGATCAACGTTTTTGCGCTAGGCGGGCTGATACGTCTCCAACGTATCTATTTTTTTTATTATTCCATGCTGTTATATTATCAATCTTGGATGTTTTACAATCATTTTATATCAGTTTTTGGTACTAACCTATTGACATAGTGCTAAGTGCCAGTTGTTGTTTTCTGCATGTTTTTTACATCGTAGGAAATCAATACCAAACGGAGTCCAAATGCAACGAAATTTACGGGGATTTTTTTATGGACCAGAAGACACCCAATGGGCCAAGGCTACGCCTAGGGGGTGCTCCGAGGGGAGCACAACCCACCAGGGCGCACTAGGAGGCCCAAGCGCGCCCTGGTGGGTTGTGCCCACCTCAGGTGTCCCCCGGACCGCCTCTTTGCTCTATAAATACCCCAATATTCCAGAAACCCTAGGGGAGTCGACGAAAATCAATTCCAGCCACCGCAGAGTCCAGAACCACCAGATCCAATCTAGACACCATCGCGGAGGGGTTCACCACTTCCATTGGTGCCTCTCCGATGATGTGTGAGTAGCTCTTTGTAGACCTTCGGGTCCGTAGTTAGTAGCTAGATTGCTTCCTCTCTCTTGCTTATAGCCTCGTATTTCTTCTCTAATATTTGGGTTTTGTTTGGCCAACTTGATCTATTTATCTTGCAATGGGAAGAGGTGCCTTGTAGTGGGTTCGATCTTACGGTGCTTGATCCCAGTGACAGAAGGGGAACCGACACGTATGTATTGTTTCTACAAGGATAAAATGATGGGGTCTATCTCTACATTGATAGATCTTGTCTACATCATGTCATCGTTCTTATTGCATTACTCCGCTTTTCTATGAACTTAATACACTAGATGCATGCTGGATAGCGGTCGATGTGTGGAGAAATAGTAGTAGATGCAGGCAGGAGTCGATCTACTAATCTTGGACGTGATGCCTATATAACGATCATTGCGTGGATATCATCATGATTATTTAAAGTTCTATCAATTGCCCAATAGTAATTTGTTCACCCACCGTTTGCTATTTTTCTCGAGAGAAGCCACTAGTGAAACCTACGGCCCCCGGGTCTCTTTCTCATATTATTTGCCTTTGCGATCTACTTTTCCTTTGCTTTTATTTTCAGATCTATTAAACCAATAATACAAAAATACCTTGCTGCAATTTATTCTTATTTATTTTATTTGGCGTTCGATCTATCAATCTACTACAATTTTATTCACGTCTGTTTGCCTATCTTGGGGCGCCCTACCCGGAAGGGATTGACAACACCTTTTACACGTCGGGTTGCGAGAATTTGTTATTTATGTGCAGGTGATGTTTACGTTGTGTTGCTTGGTTATCCTATTGGTTCGATAACCTTGGTTTCATCATTGAGGGAAATACCTACCATCGTTGTGCTGTATCATGCCTTCCTCTTTGGGGAAATACCGACGTAGTTCTAGCAGAGAGGAACTTTCTAGCACCACTGCTAGAGAGTCATCACGGGCACACATTCTAATTAAAAGAAGCATGCACGATGGTAATAACGAGCGTGCACGATTGATGGAACAAGACAAGTGCTGACATCGCCTATTGCGGTGCACCCTATGGTGCAAACGCCACGTACGCGGCCGAGAACGCATGCCCACTTTACGCCTTCTCTCCGCGAAAGCAGCCGACATGTCTCGCCGCGTGGCCGTAGCAGCACAGAGGTCCCGCCGTGCCGCCGAAGCAGCACGGAGGTCCCGCCGCACCATCGATGCAGCAGACTGGTCTGGCCACGCCGCGGAAGCAGCAGAGATGTCCCGCCGTGCCGCGAGTGCAGCATAGATGTCCTCCCGCGCCGCGACGGCCTGGGAAAATGTCTCGCGGGCAGGCAAGGACTCTTACAGGCGCATGCATGCGATTGTCCATAGCCAGATGGATCAGATCTCAGGCTGGGCGAGGTTGCAGGACGACAAGAAAACCTCATTTGAACAGGCTACCAGCGTCATCCGGTAACTAAGGGAGGGAATTGCGAAGCTCCGGACCGAGTGCGACCTGCTGAGGGAGAAGATCGTCGGAAGTGCGGAGCAGCAGGAGGAGACCACTTCCATGTTGAAGAGGACCGGCGTCATCGTCAAGAAACTTATGGACGAGAATGCCATGCTCCGCATCGAGCGCCAAAGGCTGGTGGAGGAATTCGTCACTACAAAAAAAGTAACACATCCGTGACATTTTGGGCCGAACGAAATTTTTTCTGTCATACATATGACATTTCTATGATGATAATTGTGAGAAAACCCGGTATCATCATAGATGTGGTGGGCTCCTACTTCTATGACAAAAAATCATGACATAAAATGGGCTTTTCGTCCTGGGCGGGCCGGAGACGCAGCATGACATTCTTTCGGCCGTCCATGACGGAAAAAACCGTGGTAGAAGCGAGGGGGAGGAAAATTTCGAGGAGTTGCCGGTTACGGTGGGAGGTCGGGGGCCGAGGGATGCGCGTTTCTCGTGCATTACGTGTGTGTGTGCGAGGCGTTGGCTCTAACTGAACCCGAGCGAGGCGTTGGGCTCTAACTGAACCCGAGCGATTGCACTGCAGGCTACGCGTTACTGAACCCGAGCGATCGATCGATGGCTGTTAACTGAACCTGATCGAGCGATTCCTTCGCTACTGCTGCTAACTGAAGCCGATCGATTGGATGAACAGTGAGCGTTGCGGGGGGGTTTGGATGAACAGTGAGCGGTGGCGTTGCCTCTGGATGAACAGGACCCCGTGATGTGGAGGGCTGGATGAGCGATGAAGCGATGGAGGGTGGCCGTGAAGGGGGGGTTGAACAGGACCCCGTGGTGTGGAGGTCTGGATGAAAAATAGACGAACGAGGGGTGCCCGTGGAGGGGTGGTTGAACAGTAGCCGGTGGAGTAGCGCGCGGTGGAGGCTGGATGAACAGGAGCCCGTGGAGGCTGGAAGAGGTCGACGGTGGAGATGAACAGTATCCCCCGGAGTCCCGTTTTGCGGTACGACACACCCCTCCCGATGAACAGGACCCCCGTTTCGACCGTAGCGCTCCAACACAAGTCCGTTTCATCATTTTTGTGGTACGCCACACCCCTCCCGATCAACAGGACCCCCGTTTCGACCGTAGGAGGTCCGTTTCCTCCGTTTTGCAGTACGCCACACCCCTCCCGATCAACAGGACCCCCGTTTCGACCGTAGGAGGTCCGTTTCCTCCGTTTTGCGGTACGCCACACCCCTCCCGATCAATAGGACCCCGTTCCGAACGTGGCCGGTCGAACACAAGGCCGTTTCCTCCGTTCTGCGGTACGCCAGGCCTCGTTTCCATCGCCTGTTCCGTCCAAGCCAGTTGGCTCCCACGCGTTCCGTTGCCTCCCGATGAACATGACGCATTCCGTTGCCTCCCCATGAACACGACGCATTCCATTGCTTCCCCATGAACACGGCGACGACGCTGTTTCTCCGTTCCGACCCAGCCATGTATGTATGCACGAGTAGGCGTTTGAGACTCTGCCCGTATGTACGTATGTGGCCGTATTTTCTTTCTTGCACCCTCGCCGCTGTACGTACATGTACATGCTACGTGCGCGCCTATACTACGACACATGCGCGCCTCTACAATGACTAGTATGTACGTACACGTTCGCGACCAGAATGACAACGCTACGTACGCTTCTACCAGGTGGGTCCTAACTGTCAGGCACTTCCTTGCGTGCGAAAATGTAGCTGGTGGGTCCCAGCAGTCAGAGGGGCGAATTGTAATTTTTTTTGCACGGACGCACATCCTTTGCATGCGAAGATGTAGCTGGTAGGTCCCAGCAGTCACGAGGGCGAATCGTTTTTTTTGCGCGGACCCACTTTCTTGCGTGCGAAGATGTAGTTGGTGGGTCCCAGCAGTCAGGGGGAAACGTTTTTTTTGCGAAATACGGTGGCCCGTTCGGTGGGTCCCCGCTGTTAGGTGGAGGAATCATTATTTTGCGCGTAATAAGGAGGCACTTCCTTGGTGCAGCCGTGGACCCAGTATCGGCCTCTCCACGTCTGATCCACGTCCGATGGAAGTCGTTCCTTGACCACGTTGACCAAGCCGCGCCGAGAGCACTACGGCGGTGGACGACGGCCAGGCCTAGGAAGGGGACGACTCAGAGCCGGGGAAGACACAGCAGTGGATGCCCACGCGAAGAGGAGTACGAGGGTTCACTGCTTCGGCTTCGGTGTGAGATTGCTGTCGCCGTAGAATAACAGGGGGTGTGGGTGAGTAGAGGGATGGCCTGGCCAGCGGTGGGAGTAGTAGGGGGCGGTGAGGCCTCCACGGCATCACAGTCGGCCGCGGGAGGCAGGAGCACACAGCACGACCGGCGCTGGTTTGGGCGGATGGAGCAAGAAGACCAGAGGTTGAAGAAGCACTACGGCCGTTGGATGAACATCGTATGGTAACAGGAGCTAGAATCGTACATATTGACTAAGTTGACAAAGCCCTCCGTCCCCGTCAACTTGGTAGGCCTACAAGCCAGCCTCCCACTATCTTTGGGTTCGGTGGCGGGGAGTATTCATTTTTTTGTGCGTAATAAGGAGGTACTTCCTTGCGTGCGAAGATAGCTGGTGGGTCCGACATGTCAGCGGGGGGCATGTTTTTTTCGCGAAATACAAAGGCCCTTCCGATGGGTCCCAGATGTCAGGTGGAGGAATCATTATTTTGCGCGTAATAAGGAGGCATTTCCTTGTGTGCGGCCATGGACCCGGTATCGGCCTCTCCCGCACATGATCTACTTCCGATGGTGTCGTTCGTTGACCATGTTGACCACGCGCGCCGAGCGCATCCGAGGTGGTGGACGACGGCGAGGCCGGACAGCAACGAGCCGGAGATGGGAAAGACGCGGGAGTAGAGTCGCGAGCAGAGAGGTGTACAAGGGTTAACTGGTTCTAGTGCGGTGTGGTTCGGATCGGTGGAGAAGAACAGGAGGTGTGGAGGGTGGAGGGATGGCACGGCCAGCGGTGGAGTAGCGCTTCATAGCAAAGCGTGCTAAGCAGCTGCTAGCGGCAGGAGGCGGTAGGTGGTCGGCGGTCTGGAGGAAGAAGACGAGAGATTGAAGATGGATGCTGGTCGTTGGATGTAAATCCAGCGGCTAACATGTCGTAATCATTTATTGACTAAATTGACAACGACTTGCGTTGGCCGACCTATTGTCCCACATTTCAGCCTCCAAAAATGTGGCACGTATTCAACCCATTTTGTCGAATTCTGATCTTTTTTTGCCGGTAGAATTTACTGATCAATTTGATCTTTTTTTGAATTACAGCCATTAGCTGGGCTGGGCGAACAAATAATGTAGCGTCCATGCGGCCCGTTTATTTTATTTCCTAAAAATTACAGGCCATTTGCACTTTCTCGAAATACACGATTTTCTTTGGGCTGATTCTAATTATAATGTTGTGTTAGGCCAGCAATGTTATCAAAAAATAAAAAGGGGTTGAGCATTTTGTTGTAAATATATTTAAATAATAAGTGATATTATTACATTCGTCCTTAAATCTTACCAAGCTTTTGTACACAATCACTAGGATTTTCGTGCCAAAACAATCCAGGATTTTATTTGTTAAGAATTTATTTTTATAAGTTAATAAGATGTGGGATATTGTTTTCTTACATATGTAAGTATCTGTTAAATATATGATGACAATAAAAATAATATATAATAACATATAAAATAATTTTTTTTAGAAAAACCGAGAGCATCTCCCCGGTTCCATCGCTGAGAATGAAACCACAACATATTCTGATACAGCAGCTCAAAGAGCAGTTCGAAAGGAAAGGTAGAAAAGCTACAAACTAGGGGGGGTGGATGAACAAGATCTCTGAATAACACAAATCACCCGAGCGGTGCCAAAGGCAGAGCGGATAGAGCACTCAAATGACACAAGGAGGGTCCAGTGAAGCCTTCATGGTCTTCAGCCGAGGGGCCGTGTCAGCCTGCGGCGACCAGTAAGCAAGCGGAGACACCGGGCTGGAAGGCGTAACATGGTGGATGTCCCTCTTTTGGCGCCAAGTGCCCATCATCTTCATCAGAGATCTTGAGACGAGCCCACGGGTCCAGCCCTAGAGCAGGTCGAGCCTTGTTCAGCCAAAAGCACTACAAAAAAAAAGACACATCCGTGACATTTTGGGCCGAATGAATTTTTTTTCTGTCATACATATGACACTTCTATGACGATAATTGTGACAAAACCCGGTATCATCATAGATGTGGTGGGCTCCTACTTCTATGACAAAAATTCATGACAGAAAATGGGCTTTTCGTCTTGGGCGGGCCAGGACGCAGCTGCATGACATTCTTTGGGCCGTCCATGATAGAAAAAACCGTGGTAGAAGCTAGGGGGAGGAAAATTTCAGGGAGTTGCCAGTTACGGTGGGAGGTCGGGGGCCGAGCGATGTGTGTTCCTCTCATACGTATGCGCGTGTGTGCGAGGCGTTGGCTCTAACTGAACCCGAGCGAGGCGTTGGGCTCTAACTGAACCCGAGCGATCGATCAATGGCTGTTCACTGAACCCGATGGAGCGATTCCTTCGCTACTGCTGCTAACTAAAGCAAGTCGATGATGCATCTGGGATGAACAGTGAGCATTGCAGGGGGGGTTGGATGAACAGTGAGCAGTGGCGTTGCCTTTGGATGAACAGGAACCCGTGGTGTGGAGGGCCGGATGAACAGTAGACGATGGAGGGGTGGCCGTGGAGGAGTGGTTGATCAGGACCCCGTGGTGTGGAGGGCTGGATGAACAGTAGATGGTGGAGGGGTGCCCGTGGAGGGGTGGTTGAGCGATGGCGGTGGAGTAGCGCGCGGTGGAGGCTGGATGAACAGGAGCCCGTGGAGGCTGGAGGACGTCGACGGTAGCCCGTGGAGGCTGGAGGAGGTCGACGGTGGAGATGAACAGTATCCCGTGGAGTCCCGTTTGGCGGTACGCCACACCCCTCCCGATGAACAGGACCCCCGTTTCGATTGTAGCGCTCCAACACAAGTCCGTTTCGTCCGTTTTGCGGTTCGCCACACCCCTCCCGATCAACAGGACCCCCATTTCGATCGTAGGAGGTCCATTTCCTCCGTTTTGCGGTACGCCACACCCCTCCCGATCAACAGGATCCCCTTTTCGACCGTAGGAGGTCCGTTTCCTCCGTTTTGCTGTACGCCAGACCCCTCCCGATGAACTGGATCCCGTTTCGAACGTGGCTGGTCGAACACAAGGCCATTTCCTCCGTTGTGCGTACGCCAGGCCTCGTTTCCATCGCCTGTTCCGTCCAAGCCCTCCCGATGAACACGACCATGCATTCCGTTCCGACCCAGCCGGTTTGGCTCCCCATGAACACGACAACGACGCTGTTTCTCCGTTCCGACCCAGCCATGTACACGAGCCCTCGCCATATGTATGCGCGAGTAGGTATTCGAGACCCCGCCCGTATGTACACATACGTGGCCGTATTTTCTTTCTTTTACTCTGGCCGCTGTACGTACGTGTACATGCTACGTGCACGCCTCTACTACGACACGTGCGCGCCTCTACATCCACCAGTACATATGTAAGCACATGTTCGCGACCAGAATGACAACGCTACGTACATGATTGACATGCAAACCAATGGCAATAAATTGACATTCCCTCCCTGCTCCACCACATGATTCACCTCCATAGACAAGCATTCACACGTACATGATTCAGCATAGGGTCCTACTAAAGATTTGTTTAACTCCAACAAGAAAATTAGTTAGTAATAAATTAGTGGTACTTAAATACTCCTAATTAATTAAGTGAGACAGCAGAAGTGCAAGGGCTCCCTGGAGGATCGTCTCACATGTAAGGTAGTCGTTGCCGGAGCCCTTGAATAGCCTCGACTGAGGCCTATGGCTTCAGCAAGATCGCCTTGGCACTGTTTATTCTTCTTCTTCTTCCTCTTCATGCTCTGTTTCTCTTTCTCCTCACCAGTTGGTGAAACCAAGTACATGATTGGCCTTCTAATTCAGAATTGGTTTCGTCAGTGAGGGAGTACAAGTGTACTAGTAAAAAATAGCATTATTTTCTCATCGCAGTCGGAAAATAGAGACGAACACATGCATTAAATATCATTCTTACCTAAAGGAAGGTTATGGAGCCAATATGGATGATGAGGATTGGAACACAGATCTCCGTTTGTGCAGTTCCACCAAAATGAACCAACTGTTCCATTCTGACATTCCAGTTAAACAAAGACAAAAGTCACTTCTTTTAAGAAGAGTTTTGTGCAGTGCATAAAAGGTCATAACAGCAACTGGTGAATTGGATATCCCTGTTTGCACAAAAAGGCAAAGAGGAAACAGTCAGAGTCTCGAACAATTACAGGCAAAAACATTTTGCTAAACTTGTCAGAGTCTCAAACAATTACAGGCAAAAACAGTGGCATGGCTTCATTTTTACCAGGGACACTATATTAAGAACAGCTAAGGCTGCGTTCGGTTCACATGTTTGGTGCAGGATTTTCGTAGGAACACAATTCCTACGGTATTCTTTCCCTTCCAACCATTCGGAACACGGGAAAGGTGAATAGTGTTTCATAGGAAAGCTGGTCTGGTAGTACTGATTCCGTCGGATTAGAAACATCCACGCGCTTCTCATTTTCTGGGCGGAAGCCCGAGGTAGGCGCTCGCTGCCATGCGTTAGACAGGTTGCTGTGCTGTGTTTGCCCGAATAAAAAAATTAACCTATGTGTGGTACGTGAGGTGAGGACAAGAGTAGTCATTGGGCAGCTGAATAAACAAATAGCATCTCATACTGCCAATCATGCTACTCTAAAAAAACAAATCTGTACATTTCGTAGTCCATCCGAACCCATTCTCTTGAGAGTTTCCTCCGGTTCGTTGTTCCATAGTTTTATTCCTACATTACTTTCCTATTCCGGTCCTCTTTTCTGCCCCTTTATTTCGCCCGGAGCCTAAATATTTGGTATAAGGGCATGGGACAGTGGGTGCACCAGCAGTACAGCACCATGTACGTAAACAGGAGCATAAAGTGGTGATTCATAATTTGTTGCCCTGAGAAACAAACATCCAAGAAACATATCTGGGTTGGTCCCATTTTTGTTCACTCTAGCCACCTACTCCTATGTGTGGATAGCAAATCTAGTCCTGGTCATACCACTGTGTACAGCGCTACCCCTATATTTCCCTTTTCGACCAAGAGACCGGTTGGATGACCAGTCTGTACTACTTTCATCCCCATTCCTTCCTGTTTGTACCAAGTCCGATGTACATACTAAATTCCCCCACCCCCACTTTATTTCAATGACAAGTATTTTCGGACGGAGGGAGTACAAGATTCGACTCAATGAAGTAGCTTTACCTATAAAAATAGAAGAAAAAAATAGCTGACGTTGGCCATCCGATCGAGAGGGGCTGAGAGGTAGAAAATGATGCACATGCAGCAACGTAGCGAGCTGGGGAAGTAGAGCTAATGCGGTTTCGAACGAAGATACACCTGAAGGTCATCGGGATGTGGATAGGTGGGTGGCGGGAGGCCGGATCCGCCCACAGGCAACGACGAAGGGATCGGAGGACCTCCCGTGCCGGCGCTCAGCCAAAGATAACGGTGCGACCGGTAGTGGGTCTCCTCCCTCGATGTCGACGACGGCCTAAATGCTGCCCCTCCCCTTCACCGGCGGAGGGCGATACGTCCGGATCTGTAACCAGCGGTGAGGATAGAAAGCCAGTGTTTTTTGAAGGGAGAAAGACAGTGTTACTACCCCTATCTTGTTTAGATCTGGAGAGGATGAGAGTGTGTGAATAGAGCATCCCTAGCAAGCAAGCGCAGAGGCTCTGGCCTATATACAAGTAGTGGGGTAGTTTTCCTTTTTCACTCCATCAAAACAATCGTTTAAAATTGTGTACTACTACATGCCAGGTCGCAGTTTTTTTAGTTGTTGATTGTTTTTTATGATAGCTACCCGCTTGTTCCAAGTGGTGTTACGGTGTGCCAGGTCGCACTTTGTATCGTTCAAATCTGGTACTACAAGTCCCTCCATTAAATGAACAACCACCCCCTCGTAAAAATTGTGAACAAGCCCACGGCTAAAATTAGCGGAAACGTAGGTTGCCCCAACATGCATTATTATTTACATTTTCTACTCCCTCCGTTCCTAAATATAAGTCTTTTTTATTAGCCACACCTAAGACAAGAATTTTTTATTAGCAGTGAACCCCACATGTCATAGACACAAAAACTGTGGCAAGATTCCCTTAGGCAAGCCAAAGTGTGTCTAACAATTTGAGCAACTCAGGTTAGGCAAGTGTGGCAAGTCTAGGAAAAATAATGTGGCAACATAAGACAAACATAGTCACAATCCAAACAGCCCCGTAATTTTTTGTGACATGCATGAAAATTTGGTTAGTTAAATTTATAGTCAAAATTTGGCAAGGTGCCTCAAATCAACACATGAAAGTATCAAAAGGAAAGTCACGGCATGCATGCATGCATGCGTTGTACTCCCTCCGTTTCCAAATATAAGTCTTTTTAGAGATTGCAACAAGTGACTACATACGAAGCAGAATATGTCTGCTCCTACATACGAAGTAGCCCATTTGAAATGTGTAATAAGACTTTTATCGAGTGCAGTGCTTTGATGTGTCGCGTCAACTCATACAAGACCGAGAAATTTGATTACTACGACGCCCTCTCCCTCGCGGACGAGCTCCGGTGCCTTAACTGCACATGCCTTTGGCTGCATGATAGGTGGGCCAACCACCTCTTGGGCCCACCTGTCATAGACGCAAAAGCGAGGAGCGATCGATAAGCTTTAAGCTACACGCTATCTCTCCCATACGAGGTGGGCGGACATGCAGTGATGGATTCGAAATCGTAGAAGTAGGAGTAACATCATTGTTCGTCTTCTCGAAGAGGCGAAGAGCGGTATAAACCGAACATGGCGATTCTGTAACGCTCGCGTGGTGCGGTTCCTTGGAGTACTAGCCAGGCTCTTGCATGAGACAAAATTTCTATTGTTTAACAATTAAACTCCATTATCCATTGGTTGATACTCATTCTGCATAGGTCCACATGCTTAGCACCGTTTCCTCCTGGGGTCACCAATGTTTATTTGCTAATTAATAGCATTCCATGCAATGAACTAGCCATTGCAAGTCATTAAAAGCATGCACACCTCTCATCTCTTATTGGTTGATACGTATGTCAAGAAACAAGAAACAAGGTAGAAATTAATGCACCGCGCCTAAGTGTTTTGGGACTATTTGGTTTTCGTAAGATGACTTACACACCTAGACGGAGGGAGTAGTATAGACCTGTAAACCGGAAAGGAGTATTTGCCTTTCTAGAGATTTCAACAAGTGACTAGACTACACCGTCTGCACTACCCCCTCCCTTCCGGTTTATAGGGCTCAAATATCAAATCTCATGAACCAAGGCATTTTGCGATTGGAGGAATGTACTGTATCTCATACTTTACAAAACTACCCTAATTAAACTCATGCATTAATTACGTAGTTCTCTCGTTTTCCTCTCCGCCTTGGTCGCGGTGCACAATATTGAGCACTCCTATATGACTAGCCGCTCTATCTACATGCGGGACATTTCAAAGCATCCGAGGCCGCGTGCCATCCACCAAATCACAGCAAGGTGCTACAGTCGAGACTCACCTGTCACCCCGGTGTGGCCGTCATGACCCGTCATATCACAAAACCCACACCTTTACCAGCAGTGGTAAGGTGGCCTCCAAGTTGGAATGGACGAAGAAACCATCATTTCATTGGAATGCTCGTTCAATCCCTTTCTCCCCTTTCTTGAAGAAAACCTCACTCCAGGCTACTCACTTTTGCCATTTTTCTTCTCTACCGACGAAGGAAAGGTGGGCGAATCAGTTATGCTGCTATACTTTCATTCCAATAATCTTCTTTTTGCGAAGCACCGACCGATTCTCACATCCTATTATTTTCCCTTTTTCATTGCGATTGTGGTTTCCTTTCGATTTCTTTTTGTTTGTTAGTTCATTGATGGATCCTGGAGCACTAGGCAAAGAGTAGCCGGCGGAGAACCCACTAGAGACAACGATCTCCAGGAAGCGAGCACCGACCAACGAGTTGACCATGTTGGCGGGGCAACCCATGGAGACGAAGAACTCCAAGAAACAAGTTCTGGCCAAAGAGTTGAGGATGTTGGCGTATGAACTCCTCAAATAAAGTTGGAAGAACAACAAGGGCCCCACCGTGCCTACCCCAGGAACTCTGATTGCCACCTATGTGAGGCTCAAGACCGAGTTTGAGGAGATAGTCGCTGTTGAGAAGCAGTATCCCCCTGGCAAGGTGATGGCCCCCATCGAGGACAAGGAGATGGCCCCTAGAGGGATGAGATCCCCCGGTGAGGTACACAAGGTAAAAAATAATGGCTTATTACCATAGTTGTGGTTTTTGATTACTTGCAATGTGCTTGCTTTTTGATTATTTGCAATGTGCTTGCTAATATGTTAGGGTTGTGCAGGTGCTGGTGGTTGTCCTTCATGATTCTGATTTCGTGGCCCGTCCTGTTGGTATCACCCCGGAGATCGATTCCGATCCCGCTGTCCATCCTGTGGACATCGCCCCAGAGATCGATTCCGATGTCGCGGTCAGTCCTGTGGACATCGCCCCAGAAATCGATTCCCATGCCGCTGTCCGTGTTGTGGTCATTGCCCGAGAGATCGATGACAAGAAATAGTTGGTCGTGCTAATCCTTCAGGGTAGTTTGCATTGCCCTGTGTTTAATTACCAGAACGATACGTGTTATCAAACCATCTTAGGGCTAGTGCATTGTCTTGTGTGGGCTGATCTTGCTACTTTTGTTTGATAGTGAATCATGCGATGAATCATGCGAACCCTCTCCGAGTTATGGAAACAGATGTATCCTCACCAGCTTTTGATGTAATATATGGCATGATTAGATGTAATTTTGAACTGTTTATCATATCGCCAGGGCTTGTTTGATGATTCTTGGTGTTAGTAGGCTAGCTAATGCGAGCTATAGTACTTGCAAAACACTCACCGAAGAGAAACGTTGGGGCTGATGAGCTCGTGGTACGCTTATACTTATCCCTCGTCGATCGACCAATAGCCCTAGCTCCTAAAATTGTAGGCTTAGCGATTGATCTGACAATCATTGACATACATTCAGGCCTCATTTGGTTCATAGGGTAGGAAAATCGTAGCAAAAGTACAGAGAACGTGCAACACAAAATCATAGCAGTGGAGAGACGTACTCCCTCCGTTCCAAAATAGATGACCTAGGCGGGCTAGTTTGGCCTAGTGGGTTTCAGTGATATGACGTGGTACAGTGCCGTCCAGTCTTCGCGTGTGGTAGCATTATTGCGGGTACAGTAAGTTTTCTTGAAGAAGCGGAATTCAACGAAGTCATGATGGTTCCTTCTTCCGAACAACTTACAGTGGGTCACATACAAACAGGTATTAGAGAGAAATGAGATCCAGAGAGACGGAGTTTTGTGTCTGCGAGAGAGAAAGATATTTCACAACGAGAGTGATAGCTAGAGAGACATATGAGGGAACACAAGATATCTCTAGGGAGAGAGGGTGTGTTTGAGCGACATACAAGAGAACAATGGAGAAATATGAGACCCCGGGAGACAGAGTTTGTGTTTGTGTGTGAGAAAGAGATATTGAAGAGGAAGAGTCGTAGGTTCTCATATCTAAGGAGCAAAAGACATCTCTGCATGAGGGGTGTGCGAGTGGCACACATGGGAATAATTGAGAGAAATGAGACCCCAGGAGACAAAGGTTTGTGTTTGTGTGAGAGAAAGAGATTCCACATTGAGAATCATAGCTAGAGACACATAGCAGGGAGCGAGATATACTTAGAGAGAGATAGAGTGATGAAGGTCGAGGGAGAGAGTACCGTTAGTGTGTTATGAAGATAAAAGATCATTGTCGACATACAGGTAGCACGAGAGATGCACGAGAGGCGATGAGCAGCGTATAGGTCCAGAGAGATAGTCCTATATAAGCATGAGTGATAGCTATATGAGACAAATATCTGGATTAAAGAGGATTCAAATATTTAAACTGGAGATCACGACATCGATAATATCATAACGCAAATTGGTGTATCAAACATGCATATTCATTTGAATTTGGGCACGATGTAATGTTATATAGTTTATCAATATTGGTGATCCATAGATTCTTCAATTACAAACAATGCATGTTTTATATGCAATTAATGTCTAAACGGGATTAAACTATATGTTGCGTGTGTGAAACACGTTATACATGTTTGAGAAGTTAAAAACCCGCATGAAACACACATTAATTGGAGACAGTTAGCGAGGAATGCATACATTGGATTTCAACATAAAGTGCTTTCAAATATTTGAAAATCCAAATTGATGGATACAACCTTATGAATCTGAGATCATGCCATTTGTAAACCATATTTATGTATAAACGGTGTTGTGCTTTTGAAAGTATATATAAAAAATGATGTATATAGAATGTAATTCCAATTGAAAATGGATCCCTTGAGAAAAAATAGTAGAATACAAAGCGGGATTAGAATTGAGTTGGCACGGTAAACATGCACTATGCAAAATTTGAACGAAGCGGGGAAAGTCGCAGTAACCCCGCCCGAAAACAAAATCTGCGAGATGGAAATCACTACTGCCTATCCCTGCCACGCAAAGCCTCTCATCCGGAATCATACACGGTGGGCGCCAAAACACAGTGTGCCCTCGGCCGAAATTGACTCCCTCCCCGATTCATATTCATACACGATGGGCGCCAAAAACAAACTCTCGTCGGCAAATATTCGGTGTATGCGAGATTACCGTCTTATCTCCAACCGACTAATGTTGTTGTGATGTAGTAGAAATTTGAAACGGGGCTAAGTTTGTAAATTTCCTCACATTTGAAACAAGCGCGCCCTGAATACATGGTTCCCCCTTCCTCTCTACCTCCCTTTTCCCCATTCGTACTCCGTGGGCGCCAAAACACCATCTCCACCCCACCCTTATCCGTCCGCCGCCGTTCGCCACCCCATCCACCGCCGTCCTCCTCCACCATGCCGGAGCTGATACCCCGACGCCGTCGTCCATTACAAGAGATCGACCTCTCTCATTCACGCCTTCGGACCGGGATCCTTGCATCTCGTCCTCTCGCTTCATCCCCGTCGTCGTCCACCTTGCCGGCACCGCTCCTACGACCGTCTCGTCCACCGCACCACGCCGCCACCGTCTACCCTCCTAGATCTGCTTCCACACCGCCGACAGCCATCGCTACCGCAACACCGTCAAATTCTCAGCAGATGCATACGCGGCGCCACACCAGAGGCGGTACTCTTTCGTATCTGCTCAACTTATTTATCGCAGCAAGAAAATAGATCGCCACTGCTTTACTCTGATTTCTTATCTTGGTTGCGAAGTTGCCTTTGTCCGGTTTGCACCTTCAGATCCGCCATGGAACGCTCAACACTATACTCTCAATGCTTATGGTTTTCCCCTTTTATATTCCACACTAGTTAAATCACAGTAGACTAAATTTCAAAATTGGGTCATTCGATTTTTCAGAGCTCGCCGGAGTTCGCCGTGCGATCGAAGGGGTTCGGGTGGTTGTGGGGCCTCGCCGAACGAAGAAAACTCGACGCGGGTGGGGGTGGGGTGGCTGAGGAACATAGGCGGTGGGGGCCGGTGGTCCGGCCGGCGGCCCGTGCGGTGTTCTGTATGGGAAGAATTAAGAGATGAGGAAGAACAAGGGTTAGGAGACATAGGATCTTCATCCAACCGCCTGAAATGGTCGAGACAATTTGGGAGTTGCATTCTTAATGCGCTCTGGTTCATCTTGTGTGGGCACTGCGCACCAACATTTTATTATCCAAAATCTGCTTGCTCTTCTTTACCATGTTCGATAGTGCTGGCCTGTACGTGATCGATAGGCTTTCAACAACTAGCGACAATACAACACCGTATTTTCAAGCCAGTTCCACTTTCCCGATTTATATATCATGGTTATGGTGTACCCCTGTTATGTACACTATGATCTGCCTAGTTGTTGTGTGCTCTTGTTATCATGGTTTGGCAATAAACTCTGTATACAGTATATTATGAACCTATCATCTGCCAGCTATCCTTACTTCTGGAGCCTATTTTTGTGTGTACTTGTGCCAGATTATATAAATGCATGCACGATATTACAGCACACATGAGCTCTCTCATCAGAATCCAGTGATAGCACATAGGTGTTTACAGGGGCGCCCCTATATTAGAATATCATCTGCATTACAAAGATAATCTCACAACTATTTATGTTTTCATGGTTCTCAGATATTACATGCAATTACAGTGAATATCAGAATCCGCGCATCAGAAGAATATTGTGGAACACTGCAATGACTTACAAAATTGGCACCAAGGCATTGAGTGCCATTCGAAGCAATGAAACTCGTCGCTCCCCACCTGTTGATTCTTGTTCGTAACATCATCCTAATGACTATTCTAACCTTGAGGAGTCGAGGTAGATAGCACATCCTGTTCACCCATCAAGGTGCCTGTTCTAATTTGGCAAGGTTTTATTGATTGTGCGTATCTTGCATATGTTGTCTTGCATTTCTTCTACTTTGTTGCACCACCATCTCGCTTAGTTTACTCATCATATAACTCGAGATGCCATGCCCATCCATTATCAATACATATTCCATCTGTCGTCATACCATGTTTTTCCACTCAAATGCTGTTCTTGTGCATCGGACATCAAAAAGGAAGAGGGTGATTGCGAACACGAAGGAGCACCATTAAAGTCCTTGAAAAGCGTGGTGGTGCCGGAGAAATCAGACAAGCGCCCACTTATATTGGCTGTACAACCCGGTGACACAAAACATAGGACCGACTCCAGCAGACTGTACCCATACTTCACTGGCCACACCACTAGCCCCACCACACAGGACCTGCACTCCAGCAAAAGGTATACCGATTTCATTTGCCATAGCACCAGTCGTACCACAGAAAAATCCCACTCCAGCAAAAATTACAGCAAGTCCACCGGCCGAAGACCTATCCCAACTACTGAGGCGACCAATTCCTCTGATTGGAACCCCATTCCATTTATTCCCAGTTTAAAAGACAATGCTTTCAATGTTGTTAGGGACTACGTGCATATATTCCCATCATGGGAAGATTATAGTGAAGACAAACACCATTTTCATATCTTCCTGTCCAACTTACATGTAAGTGCTATTATTCATGATTATTATTTTCCTGTTTTCTGCTGATCGAACACATCAATGATTTACATTACATTGTTGTAAATAGGTGAGGGTCAATCTTGATAGTCATGACGAGCAAAGCTTGCTTGTGCTTTTCAAGGAAGCATTGCAGCAGTATCGGTGTTACCTGAGGAAATCACACTTTGATGGCAAGTCTATAAAAGAATTTTCGGTGAAGTCTCCTGTGCTAAATTTAGAAGACATTGAATGGAAAAACCTTGTTATGCACTGATCTCGTTCCCAGGATGAGGTATTGTCTATGAAATCACATGACAATTTGAACTTCTACTTTTCTGCATATCCCTTACGGATCTTTTTTGCAGGAAATCTGCTCGAAGAAGAATTCCGGTTTGAAAAGAACGACAGGATATCGCAAATATGCTGCCCGCTGCTTTTCTCTTGTTAGTACCTGTTGTCCTGTATCACTGTACTTGCATACATACCTGGTACATTATGTGACAGCAGTATGGATGATAGCTTGCTTATCAATTGTTCGCTCCAAGTTATCTGATCTGTATGAATGGTTACATTAGTGTAGAATATATCCGATGCCAATGAATTTTTTTAGCTCTGCATTGTTCTTGTAAGTACATGTTGTCCTTTATCAGTGTACTTATATTGACAGGTAGTTGTTCATGTACCATCACTCTGTAGCTTATTTTTCTTTGCCCTCCATTTTCTACACATCAGATCTATATTTACTATTACCATAAGGTTGGTGCTGAAGAAGTTTAGCTGTGCACTGCTCTTGGTTGTGCCTTTTGCCTGTATCGCTGCACATACATTTATAGCTACTTGGTTATGTAGCATCACTCTTCATCTTATCTTAAATATTCTCCATTTTTTCGTATATTATCACATCTATATTTACTCTTAACAAAATGTAGAATAAAGGGAATGCTTATGCAGCACATTTTGTGCTAAACTTCTTGAATTGCCCCCCCCCCCCCCCATCAGCATGGACAAGTGCTTTATAGAGCCTGTCTTCACCAGTAATGTAAGTTTGTCCTTCTCAAGCCTTCAAACTTTATTGTGTATATTTGGTTAGGCATGACTGCAACAGCTGTTTATTTTTGGTGTTTGCATCAAATTGCATGTTTAAAGTTTATTATGTACTTCATAAACAAAGTTTGTCGTTCTCAATTTAAGTTTTCAGTTGTACAACCAAGTTCCTTCTTCATACCATGTAAATTAAACTATCTGAGCAAGTGATCTTCTTTTGCACCGCATGTATATACATTCTTCATCCGTAATCCGGTGGTGTGGTGAACCTACCCACTACAACACAATGTCATATTTTGCAATGTCTTAACTATGAACAATGCCATATCACCCGCAAAAAAAATTCTACTACTCCCTCCGTCCGAAAATACTTGTCATTGAAATGGATGTATCTAGATGTATTTTCGTTCTAGACACATCCATTTTGATGACAAGTAATTCCGGACGGAGGGAGTATTATTTAAACCGTCTCTTTATTTGCCAATCTGAAATGGGATAAATTGACACCACACTAACCTTTGATACTTATGAGTTCTTGATCTGTAATCCAGTGGTGTCGTGAAGCTGCCAACTCCTTCACAATGTCATTTCCTGCCATGTCTTGACCTGAACAATACCATATTGTGTTAATGCAATTTTAAACTGTGTCACTTTATTCGTCAATAAGAAATGTGATGAATTGTCAAGATCGATACTTTTATGTGCAAAACCTGTCATCCGTCTCGCTTGTTTATCTTTCAGAGTGAGGAAGATATAAGTGTTGAACAAGTTGATCTCATCATCTTGCTCACCGCTTGCGCAACTCCCAATGAGGCTAACCTTTCTTGAACTCTATTGAAGTCTTTGTCGGTTTTGTATATTATTTTGTCGGCGTGTTTATTTGCACTGGTGGCGATCTTTGATGCCCAGTGTATGTAATCTGCTGTCTGCTTGTGCTTTATTATCATAGTGGCGAACTTTGATGCCCAGTGGATGTAATATACCGTAATTTCTTTATTGTATAGTCTAGGTTTTTTCTTATTGACGATGCTGCATTTATTTTACTATATATATATATATCCTATCTTCACAGTAAACCGGCCAAACCGTAAAATT
Organism: Aegilops bicornis; assembly: GCA_021605145.1. Classification (NCBI taxonomy): domain Eukaryota; kingdom Viridiplantae; phylum Streptophyta; class Magnoliopsida; order Poales; family Poaceae; genus Aegilops; species Aegilops bicornis. The sequence continues at coordinate 84,406,145 of CM038670.1, forward strand.
ACGGTACATAATCGGGCCGTCATGCAATCACGATGTATGATCCGCATCATGGGCCCCGTCAAACTGGCCCACTAGTAGATTCGGGCCTTTAATAGGCCGAGTAACCCCCGGCCCTCTTTTTGCAAGAAAACTCAATGGGCTTTTAGGAGGCTGAGAAGTAGGCTGGACCTGAAACGTGTCAAATAGCTCACGGGCCGGCAGCAACCCGAAATGGACCCTGGTCCATGATTGTGCGAATCAATTCACGAGCTTTTAACAGGCCAAAGTTGTCTCGGTCCTTGTTTGGCCCAATCAGATATCGGCTGCGAGCAGGCCGGATGCAAACCGGGCCGTAGTTAGGCCCAACTATATGACGGGCTTTTAACAGGACGAAATTAATATAGGGCCGAAATGTTAAATGGGCCCTTAACAGGCCGAAACTAATATCGTGACGAATTACTAAATGGGCCTTTAGCAAGTGGGCCCAAAAGCATAGCGATCGGTCCGGGCGAATCTGATATGGGCCATAATTGAGCCCAAAGCCTCTTAAAGGGCGGACCTGATCCGGGTCGTGATTTGGCCGAGAAAGTGGGAGGCTTTTAACGGGCGGATCTTATATGGGCATTATTAGTCTTAACGTGTACGCCATTAATGGACCGGATCAAATATGGGCCGGCATTTGGCCCAAAACATGGCAGCCAGTTAATGGGCCGGCCTACTAGGGTCCTCAAAATCTTGTGGGCTTATAGCTGGGTCGACCCATTAATGTCGGCGAAATCTCGTGGGCCTTTAGCTGGGCCGGCCCATTATGATCCGCAAGAATTTTGTGGGCCTTTACATGGGCCGGCCCATTATGGCACACAAAAATCTTGTGGGCCTTTACTATGCCGGCCTAATATGGGTCATGAAATCTTGTGGTTTTTATTTGGGCTAGCCCATTATAGTCCGCAAAATCTCGTGGGCCTTTAACTGGGCCGGCCCATTATGGTCTGCAAAATCTTGTGGGCCTTTAGTTGGGCCGGCCCATTTAAACTTGATGGGCCGTGCCACGTGTCGAAGTTACATAGGTGCCTTCTGTCCAATGAGTGGATGACATCTGTCCCAACAATGAGTCGACACGTGTTTCCTCCAGCCAATGATGATTTTACACGTGGAAATTTCCCATTGGTCGGGGTTGTTAATGGGTTATCGGATCCAAAATCCGACCCGATAGCTTAACGGCGTTCCGTTACAGTGGATGCCACGTGTCGGTCACCCTTGACGAAAGCACTTCTGTGACGCGCGATTTATCGTCATAGAAGTGGACACTTCCGTGATGATAATTTTGGTAATGTCATGGAACACTTCTCTGACAAAGACTGGTATGACTATCTTGATTCTGTCATAAATTTGTCATGGATGTACATGCATGACAAAAAAGGCGACCTACTGTGACAAACACGTATCATCTTGGAAGTGTATTTTTCTTGTAGTGAAGTGATCGCCAACGGTTTCTGGAGGGATCTTGTTAGGGTTTCCATGAAGCTCATTAACTTGTCCTTGTTCGATCCGGAGGAGAGAATCGCCCAGTTCCTCACCATGTTCCTGATCAACCTCAAGACCTGCGGAATGGAAATCTAGGAGGTGTTACTGAAAATCATAGCATTTCTATATTTCCAGAGGCACCAAAGGACAGCTGAGCTAACAGTATTTAAAACTGAGCACTTTTCGGTACCAATCCAGAATCTGGCGAAAGATTCGAAGGATGAGCCAATCTGACTAGAGAAATATTCCTCAATGTGGGCCCAGAGATGTTTAGCAACTATACATTCAAGAAATAGGTGAGAACAAGACTCTTGTTCCAAGCAGTAAACACAATCAAGGGGTTTGGTGATGTGTCTCTTCCTAAGGTTATCCCTAGTCATCAATTTGTTTTTGGAGAGAAGCCAGAGAAATACATGAATTTTAGGGGGAACTCTCAATTTCCAGACAGCAGGGATAAACACGGGTTGAACCCCTTTAAAGTTGATAACATGATAGAGGGAGCTGGAGGAATACTTCCCCTTATTGTCCAGCTGCCAAATCAGGGCATCCGGCTCGGCAGTAAAGGTAATTTCCTCCAACTGGAACCATTATTCCATGAGACTATCACTAAAGTTCCTTCTAAAAGAGAGTTTTAGGCATTGACCGTCCCAAACTTCATTGTCACTTTTGTTAAGCTCATTGCAAACATAATAAATAGGCCAAAATTGGACTGCTAGGGGGGATGTGCCAAACCAAGTATCTTCCCAGAACCTGGTTCTGCTCCCATCCCCTATGTTCCATCTGTAGCCAAATTTCACAGCATGCATAATAGATTTTAATCCTTTCCAGAATCTAGAGGTCTTAGGGTTGGAGGAAGGGACAAAAATATTAGGTTTATTTCCTAGGTATTTATGGGCAATAAGAAGCTTCCAGGGTTTCAGGTCTTCCTCATAGAATCTTTTAATCCAAGACCCTAGAAGACAGATGTTAATTTCTTGGAGGTTAGGTATGCCTAGGCCTCCAAAATCTTTCATAGAGACTAGGGCCCAATTAGCAAGGTGTAGCTTCCTATTTCCCTCAAAATCATTCCACAAGCAATGAGACATCTGAGAATTGATGAGGTTCACTGCCCATTTAGGGAACTTGAAGAAGGAGAGGAGATGCACTTTGGAATGCTAGCCAAACAAGCTTGTATGAGGATCAATCTACCTCTGTAAGAGAGAAGTTTGCCCTCCACCCAGCAATCCTTTTAATGATTTTATCCAGAAGGGGTTGGATATCCTCTCTCCTCGGTTTATCATAGTGGAGAGGGATACCTAGGTACTTAATGGGGAAGTTACCTTTATTACAGACTAGAATAGAGAGGAAGTCAGCTAACTCCTGATCATCCATGTTGATAGGGATGAGTTCACTTTTAGAGTAGTTGATTCTCATGCCTGAGACTTGTTCAAAATAGGTTAGAACAGTTTTCAGATTGCTAGCATGTGTGGAGTCATTGTCTAAGAAAGGATGGTATCATCTGCATATTCAAGGCAGATGATGCCACCAGGGCAGACCTCAGGACAGAGCCCTGCAATCAGACTATGATCAGCAGCTTTGCTCAACATTTTAGTAAGAACGTCCACTACTAAATTAAACAAAAGCGGGGAGATGTGGTCACCTTGCCTAAGGCCTTTACCCGGCAAGGAAAAAATCACTTTCATAGTTATTTAACTTGACCCCAACAGACCCCCCATGAGTAAGTTCTTTGGATCCAACTCTCCTCTATGAAAGGCTTGGAAAAGATCTAAGAGATCATTTTTCACCAAGTCCCAAAATGCTGGTAAAACAAGAAGGGAATCCCATCGGACTAGGAGCCCCATCGGGATAAGAGCTAAAAATGGCTTCCTTCACCTCTGTCTCTGAAAAGGGGGCTTCTAGCAGCTCATTTTCAGCAGGAGAGACTTTTTCAGAAGCAGAGAAAAAATTGTTTTGTAGAGAGAACCCAGAAGGGTTTTCGTTCTTAAACAGGTCTTTGTAGAAGTCAGTAGCCACTTCCAGCATCTCATCTGCCTCAGTAACAGGGCCATTAGGGCCATCAAGGGAGTGAATGAGGGTTTTCCTCCTCCTCTGGTTAACTACTACATGGAAGTAAGCAGTATTTCTATCACCCTCCTTAATGTTCCTATCTCTAGACCTTTGTTTGGCTTTGATTTCTTCTTGAAGCCAAATTTTCTTGAGCTCTCCATGGACAAAGTTTAATCTATTAGTCTCAGCCTCAGAGAGGTCAGTGGTTTTTTCCTTAATATCTAGAGAATCAAACTCAAGGAGGAGAAGCGTTTTGTATCTTCTAAAATTAGCTTCCTCATTGGAGTTCCACCCTTTGGTAGTTATTCTAAATCTCCTGATTTTGATCTGCCAATTTTCTAGGGGCATTTGCTCATGATGGCTCATTCAGATTTTCTGACTAGCTCAAGAAAATCTTCTCTAAGCAACCACCACTTTTCAAATTTAAAACTATTGCTCTTTGGAGTTTGGTTAAGACCAGAGTCCCAGAGCAAAGGAGTGTGGTCACTACCACATCTAGGCAGAGCTCTACAACTAGAAAGGGGAAAGAAACTATCTAATTCTGTGTCACAGAAAATTCTGTCAATGGTGGACATAATCCTGTAGCAGCACTTCCAACATATCTAGCATAATTGTGGGTTTTCCTTCTGACAGGGCAATTCTCAACTTTATGGGTGACCATTTTGCGGATAAAAAAACTCTTGGGCTTGACACATTTATCCAAATGATGCCCTGGTTCCCCACGGTTGTAGCAGATCACCTCAGAGTATGCCATAAGGCCCGAACGATGGCGAGGAGCAGTTTTCTGGATGTCCTATCTCTTCTTTTGCTGATTGTTGCCTTGAGATTTCCCACTGATCTGAGAGTCAGAACCACTGGCAGATTGATCTTGGGCAATTATAGGAGCCTGCCCAGATTGTGCCCCCATTTGGGGCGGAGGTGGGCCGTACCACTGCCCAATCGGCGCTCCCCCCATTGTGATAGGGGAAATTCATCGGAGTTCCTGGTTCCTTCTCATCCTGCAGCCAGATGTTGTCTCTCATAAAGCAGAAATAACCACCAGACAGCTCAATTGAAGCAGATTGCAAGCCTAATTTCAATCTTCTGCAGGTTTGGGGGAGAGAGGGGATCCACCTGCTCCGGCTCCGGTGGCATGCTGGTGGGCAGGAGTCCAGTCAAGCTTTCCTATCTCGCAGCATGGCGTGGATCTCCTGAATTCACTTCTCCTTTCGCCCATCGGACGAACGCAATCGGCGGCTCACTGGGGTGGGGCATCCTGTGCTTCTTCGAGAAATCTCATTCGAAGTAGATCCGCAGGGCTAGATTCAGCAGCTCCCAATCCACATGATCCTTGCACATCCGAGCATACCTGCGTGAGTGAGAGAACGGATTCGGTCCCTCGTCGGCTTCCTCCCTCACAGCTTCCTCCTCTGCTTCCCTCCATTCGAGCGTGCACTGGGTCCAGGAGAGAGCATCATCGCGGATCCGCATCGCCCGCTCCCTCCATCTCCTCCCTCGAGTCTCCCGCAGCACTTGGCCGCGATTTAATTTGAGCGGCTGGATCATCCGTGGGAAGGCTTTGTAGACATGTGGGAGATGCATCTTGTACATCTGCCTGTCTTCCAGCCATTCCCCCGTGGATATGGCCGACGACTCCATGGGGCGCACGAGCGGACTTGTTGAAGGGGGCAGGCGCGCCCGGAGTCAGGAGGCGGGGGGTGGCGGCGAGATCTGTGGCGGCGGCGAGGGTGGAGGTAGTGGCGGGGGCGGCGGCGAGGGTGGAGGTGGTGGCGGGGGCGAAGGGGATCGCGAGAGCGGTCATCTATTTGCCAATTATGTGAACTAAACAGCCAACATATAAAATAATTCAAATATATATAATATAATTAGAAGGGAAACATAAGTTGGACCTGGCGTTCCTATTCTTATTATATAAAAAATAGAACAGACCTCTGCATTTTCTTCAAAAAATACATAAATTGGGCTGCCAAAAATAAAACCTCGGATGGGAGGTCCATAGGTCGGTCGATACATGACGGCCCTAAGAAAATACAAACAGACCTATGGACCTCCCATCCGAGGTCGTGGGTTGCGCATGTTAAAAATGAAAGCCTAGACGGGGCAGCCCAAATCCACGTCCAACACTTGTCAAAACTTCGTCCCTCGTTTTCTCTGTGTTTTGCACACTCGACATTGTGTGGGCATTTTGACCATGCATCATATGAAGATGTGCTATGCATGAATGTTGATCAGCATGATGTGAACTGGCTGGTAGTTCCATTTTCGACCATGAATAAAACTTCCAACATGATGTTAACCCTATTTGAAAAGGTCGTGTTAATATAAATGCTCTGCCTCTAAAAGTTGCAGTTTCTTATCTGAAACTGAAACTTGCAATTTCTTCTCTGAGAATCACAATGTCTGCACTTTTATACTCCTATGAAACTATATTTTTTAAGTGCTAAAAATAGATCTCTAGAATTCATAAAATACTTCATATGCTCAATACTGCAAATCTGAAATTCAAAAGACATTCATATCTGAAAGTACTCTCAAAATACACAACACAAAACACAATTCAAAACCTGCAAATACTGACAACCCTAAGCTCCTCCTGACAATTCACAACCTACCCGACTATGGGGCTGGGGGGGCAGACCCCTCCTATTCCTCGGCGGCAGACAGCCGCCCCGTGAGACGATGTGAACGGTGAGGGAGACGATGGCGGGGAAGCGTCGTCGGGCTAACTGCTTTTCTCCTCTTGCAGTTGGGTTCGGTCGACAAAGACTCCACCGGCTCGCTCTGGCAGGACACCCTCAGAAACGGCACCCTGTAGATGCTCGATCCTTCAATCTCTGGTGGATGCTCCATCTGGGATCGATACTCCCACCACCGCTCCCTCACGATCGGATTCGGTGAATCTGTTTGCTCCATGGCCCCGAGGAGCAGCTCTATGTACTCGGCGCGACTCCCTCCGGAGTATCGCGACCTTTTCGCTCATTGCAGATATTTGGCCATGGATGTTGCCATCGCCGCTAGTTGGTCCTTGTTGTCAAACCAAGACTGTATCTCCAACATCCTAGCTAGCTTCACAGGGTCGCCGTCTGCGATCCTCATGTATCGGTTGTACTCCTCCATCGATCTACTTCTCCACAGCACCTTCACTCGCCGGCGGTGGTTTTTGAATGGTCGCCGAGATGTCGCTAGGTGGGCGGCGGGAGGCGGATCTGCCCACACTATGACAGCGAGGAAGAAGGGGTCGGATGCCCTCCCTCGCCAGCGGTGCTTGGGAGAGAACGGCAAGGCAGGCTAATCGGGACGCGCCCAGCAGTGGGTAAGAGTGGTCGCCGAGGACGACCGCGTGAACGTTGCACCTTCTCACCTTCCCCGGCGGAGAGGATCCGGCTGGATCTGTGACCAGTGGCGAGCAGAAAGAGAGAGAGAGAGTGTGTGTGGCCACCATTGTCGTGTTTAGATCTGGAGAGGCCGAGACAAAGGTGAAGAGAGCAACACTAGCAAGCAAGCGCGGAGGCTCCTGCCTATATAGTGGACTAGTACTAGTTTTCTTTTGTCTACCGGAGCCGGCTTGACCTCGTCAATGACTGTCGAGTAGTCTTCATGGACGTGGCCCAGAGGCGCAGTTGTCTCATTTTGATCTGAAGCGCTGGATTATAACATATAACATGAAAAAATGCCACATGACAAGAAATCATAACCTCACTGCCCAAAGGAGACAACATGAATCCTGACGGACAAACTAGATGAGGAACAAAGCTCAAATTAAAGATAAACTCGTAGAAAAGGGGTTCGTCGATAGATGTCCTAATTAACATAGCCGGCTTGACCTAGATGGCAGCCGAGTAGTCACTGTTCGTGCATGTGCCCCCAATGACTAGCCCAACTCGGTTGTCGCTGTTTAACCCTCGCATGATGATCCAAAGCACATGACACCTAATTTTGCGAGATGACAAGAAACCTTTTTTTAGATTTCTCACCACAACTACAGCCATGTACAACACAGCCTGCACAATATGTAGACGATAGTCAATCCTGGCGTGTCTGCTGGAGTCTAGTCACATACATGGACGAACTGATCTTCCGTGTCTTGCAGGGATCGTCCAGGCACCAACGTAGTACTACAACACTTCTCTAGTACTATCGCTCGTCTCCCTCTTCTATTAAGTCACCCGACTTGCGGGGCCGGGGAGTGTGCCTATGGTCGGTTCTCAATTGCCATCCCACATGTGTGTGCGAACGCAATATGACGCGCGTTCCATTTGGAGAGCAGCGTGTCAGACCGACCGACCGTGCAGGGTGCGGCCTTGAACGCGACGGGCGTCTTTGTATACTCCGTACATGTGTACCGCCATTTTCTAGACGCTTTGCTCCATGGCGCGGGCGCTATCCATGGATACAAAATCAGTATACTGTATACTATTTAAAAGTCGAGGGCGGGGCTTTTCCTGCGCGGTAGGTGACAGGGCAGTTCCGCCTAGTCGGTTCGACAGAGATGCAAGAAGACGAGGGAGTAGGCTGCTGCAAACGTATGGCTGTGTGATTTGATAGCGAGTTACTGTTGGACAGGTGGGGCCCTATGATTTGACTTGCCATTATCATTTTAACTGTGGTGCTACGACCGGCGTGAGTCTCCCGATTCCTGACCACCTCCATACAGGTGCCTCTCCCAATGCTCCACCATGTAGTAGAGGCTGGCTCTTGCATGAGACCCCAATTCTCCACTTTTTCCTTGCCTCTCTTTCCTCCACATATGCAAAAATGCCATGTAAAGCGCACTATTGTACTTACTTGCTCTGTGTCCCATAATATAAGAACGCTTTTTGGCACTACACTAGTGCCAAAAACGTTCTTATATTATGGGACGGAGGAGTACTGAAGAAAGAGATAGAGAGGAGTAAAAAATACACTTATAGCCAACCTTATAGCCAACCTTGTTGTAGTATGGGTGACTAAGTGATGACTATGTATGACATGCCAACATCGGATAGCCTAACGCACCATGTTAAATCTCCAAGGGCGCGACCCATGAAAGCGACGCTGACTGTCGTGGTAGGCGACCATGATACGGCTCGGGCAGCCCTTGGATCTGAGATCAAACGGTCGCATGCTAAGTTGCTGAAAATTTGCAGAATAACCCTCCAGGATAGGATATTCACCCATAGGTCTAGAATCACGCCATGCAACCGTTCAATCTCAGATCCAAGGGCTCTCGGAAGCCCGTATCATGGGAGAATGGAAAGCCACTACCCTGCCGTTCGCACACTGGCAGTTCGCTCCTACTCGTCCCCGCACGTCCTTTAATACTACGACAGTTTGCTCCTAGTCGTCCCGTCCATTCACATTACGGCAGTTCCACTAATCCTAACCCTCCTCCCAAATCCATGGCATCCCAAATCTCCCAGATCGGCAGTGAGTACAAGGTTAGAACCATCACCGGCGATGAGTTCGACGTCATCTACACCCGTTCTTCCGCGACGGTGAAAGGATGCCTTTCTCGCTTCAGACGCATGTTTGAAGACTCAGATGATGAGTGGGTCGCTGGGCTAGATGTTGAGTACACCACAGTCCTGGGACGAGAGAAGGATCTAAAGGACGAAGAGAGGAAGAAGCCTGCCATGATCCAGGTTTGCGTGCATGACTTATGCTTGGTCTACCACATATGCCATGCGGACGTTGAGTGCCAAGATTTTAAGGACTTCCTCGAGAGCAACCTAGTCAAATTCGTTACTGTAGACTTTGGTAACGACAAAGAAGTCCTGCGTCGGATAGGCCTTGTTGTATGCAACACCTTCGACCTCGAAAATAATCGGGTCAAGGCGCCCTCTCGTCAGCCTTGAATCTTGACCTGGCAGGAGCCATGGTTCATCCTTCAGACGTAAACCGGAGAAACCTCCATACATGTTTCATCGTCATGCATGGCAGCGGAATGTACTAGATATAGACCACATCCACTATGCTGCAATGGATGGCTACCTTTGTTTCAATATCTACAAGGGTTGGATGAAGAGCAACAGCCAAGTTGGCGGTTCAAGCAAAGAAGTATCAGCCAAGAGGAAGAGGGACAAGGACGAAGTCGAGGACGTGGACGAGGACTCCGAGTAAGGTGGCAGTGTCGTTGCTCCTGGTGGTTCTAATGCAGTGTCTACCGGGATAGTTGCAAAGTTTAATTTCAGGTGTGCTTAATTTAATTTGAGGGGTGTGTTGTGCTGAGCCCCCAGCAGAACTATGTTATGTT